>CM061545.1:227007723-228325223 GCA_030864215.1 Capsicum pubescens
CCTACACCTTCTGATAAGACGTTTCCTCCATCCAAACTTATCCATGAATCATGAATTGCATTCCAGGTCCCCATGATTCTACTAATAGAAAGATTTCTCTTTCATGTAAATACTTGATGAACTTCTTTCTGGTTTGTTCCCTTCCTAAAGAAGGAGATTGCATTCAGAAATGCTCCTCACTTTAATTTAGATATCCTTGTGCATATAATCATTGAGGATGGAAACCTTCTGCCCAACATACAAACAAATGTTTCTCCGGTGTACTGCTTTACTAGTTACACGTACCATACATTTGACTTATATCAAAGACTTAATATCCATTTGCAACATATGGTCTCTCTGCTGAGATGTTTAATATGAGAGTTATTGTAGGTGGTTAGTGACAGAATCAGAAATTTTAACCATTGATGTAAAACCTGGCTGGAAGAAAGGTACAAAGATAACATTCCCAGACAAAGGGAATGAGCAGTTGAACCAGCTTCCAGCAGACCTCGTGTTTGTAATCGATGAGAAGCCCCACGATGTTTACAAGAGAGATGGTAACGACCTTATTAGGAACTATAAAGTAACATTAGCAGAGGCATTGGGAGGAACAACTGTCAACCTGACAACATTAGATAGTCGTGAATTGACTATTCCAGTGAATCAAATTGTAAGACCTGGTTATGAGCTCGTGGTTGCAAAAGAAGGCATGCCAATCACAAAGGAACCTGGCAACAGGGGTGATTTAAAGATCAAGTTTGATGTTAAATTCCCTACAAGATTGTCAGCCGAGCAAAAAGCTGCCCTCAAGCGCGCTTTGGGGTGAAGGTACTAAATCCAAGCGACACTATCGATGAGCTAGCTACTATTGATTTCAGAATACCAGCTGGAGTAAAGCAGAATCACGTTAGATATATAGAGTATTATTGTTGATTCATTCATTTGTAAATGAAAGAAAAATGTTCTCCTTCAATAGTTTGATCCATTTGCACAATGATATAGTTTTTTTCTTTTAAGATTCTTTAAATTGGTTGTAGGTAAAAGCAAAGGGGTTATGTCAATTATAAGTCTGTAAATTGTTATTTCTCCTAGTGCTTATTTGACTCTATGTCAGGATATTGAGATTTGGTTCGATTACATTTCAGTTATGATTTATACACGTTATGCCATTTATTTGATAGTTGAAAGTTGAGTCTACTACTAACATTTCAATTATTATGATTTTCCCGTCTCTCTTGTCGATATCAAATGAATATTGCAATTGCGAGATCATTATCACTGTATTCTCAGCATAGCTTCATTATTATTCTTCATTATTGTATTTCCTTTCATACTGTTTTTATGTGTTACTTGGGCAACAAAAACATATCTACCTTGGCAAGTAAGATTGCCTACACACTTCCCTCCCCAAATTCCACTTATGAACTCATGTTATGTTCCACTTAAGAACTCATGTTGTGTTTATTAAGATCATTCACACTGACCATGATATCAAAAATAAGAATAAAGGAAAATTAGCTTTTTAATTCCATTAATCACTATTATGAATTTAAATGGAAAGAGATTTATAAGAAAAGCCCACGGTTCCAAGGGAGTTCATAGCTAATATAATAAGCCACGGAAGTAAAATTTTTAAAGGCAGAATAAAGGATTTCTTTTTTCACGGTGAAAATAAAACTACTGGAAGAGATTGACATAATCTCTTGCCTTTATGGTGAAGTACAAAATAAACTCCTGTTTAAAACATCTAAAAGAAAAGGCTAGATACCTAGTCTAAAGTCTAAAAGCCAGATATGACGAAAAAGAAAAAACGCTATTCAGAATTTACATCATGGCTAATCACTCTTGACAAAAAGAAAAACTTCAGAAACCCCGAGCCCTTCTCCAATCAACTTGATATTGCCCCCTGGGTGACATAATTTGTGGCCTGCTTGGAGTACCATTATTTATTGGTGGTTGCACAGGCAAAGCGATGGGCGTCGTCAATGGCCGCTGATAAGCCAAGTGTGGCCGCGGATAATTATGGTCTAAAGGGTATGGAGGACGCTGCAAGGCTGGGGGGGCTTGTGGCCGCCACTCGGGGATGTCATCATCGTCATCATTCCATGGTTCAATTCCAAGACCAACATTTGCAACTCTATCGTTACTACTAGCTGATCCAGTTTGCCCATACTTGAGTATAAGTTCTCTCATATGGTCTATAGGGCGAGAAGGTACTGGTTGGTTATACGGGGCCATTCTTGACCCATGCGACATGTTTTGTGCTGGGTGCCTAGGCCTAGAAGCATTTATGTTGCCAGAAAAATTAAACTCAGGCAAATCATCATCGTCACGACCTGCTTTGGGACCAAATCCAGGTGGAATATCATCGTCATCATCCATTGCAGGGTCATGTTTCGAAGGCATAGGCATGATTCCTTTAGACATCGAATTTACATTAACATTTCTGTCTTTTTCATGCTGTCCTCTAGGAGTCATCTGTTGTTTTTTCAAGCCATGTTTATGGTGAGAAGAAGAGTTAGGTGATATTGTTGAACTTATGTGAAGTTTTCTCCATACAACAACGCCAATTAGACCATTTTCTGTAGAATCATATAGCTCTTTAGGGTCCTTGGAAAGCTTTTTGCCTATCATATCAAGTATATGCGGTGGACACAGATATAGTTCCACTCCTGGAGCCGGCTCCGCGAACCCCAACCTCTCATCTGAGGCATATGAATCCACTGCCTATAAAGATTATTGAAGACCCAGTAAGCAAAACATAATGAACAAGAATTGCTATAAAAAAATTTTTTTAGAACAACTCAAGTACCTCAGAAAGGCTGGCCCGTTCACTCTCAGATGACTTATCCTTCAGCACAAATTGAACAACCTGCATATGCAAAATGCTTAGCACAACCGATTTGAAGATTGAAGATCTTTTTGCAATCTATCTAAAGCATAATATAACGTGTTGGTGTCACCAATTACAAATCTCAAGATGTAAACTTGACCATTCAGAAGTAGTGTCATTGCATCATTTTGCTACAAAAGTTATCATCCACTTCAGTTTAAGACGATGGCTAAGTCAAATGAGTCGGAAAAATTGCAGTTTTACGCAGACTAGATACTTGTTATAAAAGCTGAATAGTGTAAAATTGAGTGCTCCGTTGATTTTATCTTTAAAAAATGTGTATCTTTGCCATTGAAAAGGCCTGATTTGCCGGGCATTAAAGAAAATCTGTAAAGTCTACAACACATAATTATTCAACTCTTAAGACATTTCCATCCACGGCTCAACCCAAAAAGCAAATCATCCAATAAGAAGTTGAAACCATATCCACCCAAACCATTGAGCAACCATATATTGCATATATCCCTGTATTCCCAACAGCTGAAATATACATTCTCTGTTTGACAACGGAAGTCATCAAAAAATAACCAAAAGCTACATGCTATCTGCAATAATCTGCAACCTGAAGTATGGCAGAAAAGACCAACTACAACAAAGGAAGGAGAACCATAAGATACCATGACTGCACGACTTCGTGACATGGGAAGCTCTTGAAGAAATTTCTCAAATGCATCAAGTCGAACTCTACCCTTGATCTCAAGAGAGCTTGACCACTCGTTAGTTGGTGTTTTTTCACCACTGCAACAGAAGATAATAGAAGAAATGCCACTCTTGTTAGCACCACTTGTAAAATTCTAATCAATAAGTGCATTTTAAATGTTTTAGAAGGGAATACACAGAACAACGAAGGAAGTTGGACTCCAGACTGGATAATATTGAACACACACAGGAAATCTAATGCAAAGCACTACTAAAAGAGAAACTACAGAACAACTAATCCAAAGCATACATAGCAATCATGCAACATGCATTTAAATTGCAGTCGCAATCCATTCAACTGGAGAATTTTCAGGAAAAATCAATTATCAAGAGGATCTAAAAAGAATAACATGGTACTTAAAAACTCACAGAACAATAGTATTGAAAAAATGAACTGTAGAGACTCAAATGTGACAACAGTGCGCTAAAATACAAGAGCGACAGTAATAGACAGTAATTGCTCAAACAATGATCTGCTAAGCTATTTTAGAGAACAGGCATACCTTCTGAATGAACCCAAGACTGTCACCAAGGACGAAATAGTAAGCTGCAGTGACCCCTCCCAGATACAAGGGAAGGTAGAAGCACCACCACGTGGTCCTGCCACCTTGTCAAGGCTCTCGGTAGATTTGAAAGGTGCATTACCAGAACTAGTTACTTTCTTTGCTACAGGGCTCCCTGTAGAAACCAGAGCCTCCTTTTGTTCGACATGATTCTTGGTCCCTTCAATAGCTTTGTCTGCAGAAGCAACAGCAGGGTCTTTAGCAGCTAGACCAGAACCCACAACTTTGTTAGGGTCCTCGGAGCTTTCTTTGTCTGGACGAGATGCAGAATGATTGTTTTCAACAGGCAAGTTCTCAAAAGGAGGTTCGGAATCGAGTGATTCCATGAATTCATCCAAGGAAACAATAGGAGGAAGAAATTCTGCATCCTTGAATTCTTCAACAACCATCCCCTGCATCAAATCAGTCCCATCAGCTGGAATTACCAAGCTATCTTTCACATCTTGCTTTTCTGAGCTATTATGTTGGCTGGTAACATTTCCTTTACTTCCAATCTCATCTGCACCAGAAGGACTAGATTTTCTTCCCTTCTCTATCTTCGGCATGAACTGTGAGACAGTTGAACCTGCAGATATCTCAGCTGCAATATTATTATCATCCCTTTCAAAATCAACCTGATATTCACCCTTGTGAGTTTTCTTAACCAGGCGTCTCATGTCAATTGCATTATCAGGTAAAACAACCATTTGAGCAAGTTCCTCGGCTTTTGCCACCCGCCACTCGGATAGCTCCTTCGAAGCAAGTTCTTCAGCAGTCATTGAACATAATTTATCGGGGGGTATCTCACCTGACATCACTCTCTCTCTGAGGTCAGGATTATTGCGATCTTTTAGGTTGAAGAGAAGAGACCTGCCCTTCTCTTTATATTTTTTGTTCACACCTCCAAATAATTTAAAAAGTTCCGCCTCAATTTGCAAAGCTAAATCTTCGGGAGATGATTTTGCAAGCCCGCCTTCATCTTCAACCACAACCTCATCAAACAAATTGGTTTTTTCAGCATCCTGGAGGAAATCAGTTTCTCTTAACTGCATATCTAGATCCATCGCCCAAGTGAGACCATTCCCTTGCAAGAGTTCATCTTTGACAAAGAAATTGTCACTGAATGGAACATCATCCACATGCAACTCAAATTCATTAGAGCAAGGTACAGAATTTCCCATGCTCACATCATCATGAAGCCCAAGACATGAACTCTGACCGTCATTATTTCCATCAACGGAAAAAGCGCCAGTTGAAGGAAGTACATCACCAGAGTTCTGAGGTATAAGTGAGACAGAGGTTTGAGGTAGACCTTCATTGGCAGTTGTCGGAGTTACGTTCAGTTGCGAAGGCTGAGAACCAACTGCTTCACCCGAATCCTTGGCAGCATTTACAACAGTAACTGGATTCTGGCATGCCATAGCCAGAGCTGAAGCAAGTGATTCTCTCATTTTGGACCTAATGGCATCAGAGGACTCTGACTGAGCCTTGGAGGTCGACTCAACTTGAATAGTTCGTCCTTTTGGAGTCTGCGACCGCTGGGAGGCACTTCTATTGGATATGGACTCATTTCGGGTCATTTTCTTGCTTGATACAGAAAGATTCGGTGAAGCTCCAGAAGTTAACTTTGACTGTTGTTGGCCAGGTTTCTTAATAGCAGAAGATTGTTGCACAAAACCTGGAGACGCCGACAAAGAAGCTCCCTGTGCAGTTCGCTTATTTGGCATTGATGACACCTGTGTTGTAGAACCATGCAGCACTGATTCCATCCCAGCCTTCCGTTTGCTGAGTACTGATGATTTCTGCACACCTGGACTATTTGGCACATATCTATCTCCACTGGTCTGCTGATGTGACAACATGATGTGCTGAGAGTTCATTCTGGGTCCCATCTGGCCCGACTGATTCGCAGGAACTGTAGTATCAAATCTATTGGCTGTAGTCTCACTTGACCAAACAAACTGATGTGATGCAGAAATATTTGGCATGTGCCCAACGATACTTGTCTGCTTATGTGCTACAGGGTCGGTATTACTGGAAACATGGTCCATTTGAACAAGCTGACCATCAGGTGGTCCTGAAAACTGCTGAGAAACAAGATTGCTGGACATGACAGATAAACACAAGAGTGCATACAAGGTCAAAATTGTGGACAGAGTGCCCTGCACTTTAAAATAAAACCACTACGTTATTTACACCATCTTCTGCCCCTGGATCTGGCTTATTCAATAGCACGAGAAGATCACTGCACATAGAGAAACAACAAGAAAACTAATGAATCCCTTTTTGAATGGAAAGGAAGCCGCACATCAAAACCAGGTAAAAAGAAAAGTATAACAGAAAACCCCTCCAAGTGATAAATAGAAATTTGATTCACATAATCAAAAAGGATCTTGCATGTCAATGACCACAGCTTCAAAATTACACAAACAACATAACACTAATTTACGCATCTTGGCACAGATGACATACACAAATGATCAAGTGTGTGTCTTTCTCACAATCAAAATATTTGATTAATGATGTCAACAAGTATGTACTGCAGTATATGTCACTACTTGAGTCAAACATAAAGACGAGGTGCCACACCACTTGGTGTCCACAAGCTGAAGTAAACTGCTACTCCACATATACAAAAACCACTTTTTCTTGGTAAACTAGTCTTCATATTTGAGGAGACAGCCCCACCCCGTGATTTCTAAAACGTAGAAACATTTAGCATGCCCTGGGTTCAATAAATCTATGCTAAACTACATCACAAGCATATTGCACGTTAGCCAAATGGTCTCAAAGGAGACAACAGTGAGCGCCAGACAACATGAAGTCCATAAGTTAAAAGAGCATCGATGCACCCAAGGGTGTGGCTTAGTGGTGGCTTAGTGGTTCAATGCACTGGGTTGAGCACCAAGAGGTCTCAGGCTCAATTTGTCTAACACTAGGTGATTTCTTCCATCTGTCCTAACAAAGCCTTGGTGGATAGAGTTACCTGGTACCTGTTGTTGTTGCTGGTGAGAGGCGGCAGATATCACGTGGAATCAGTCGAGGTGCGCGCAAGCTATCATTACGCTTCAACCGGGTTATTCTATTCCACCTCTTAGAAAGAAAAGAACTTAAATAAAAATACTTAATAGCATGGCGATACATTTATACAAAATTTCTACCCCGAACACACGCAATGGAACCATAGACAGTCAAGTGAAATCCAATCCACGAAATAATTTGATCTATGGACCGCGTCGTTGTGGTAAAGGTCGTAATGCCAGAGGAATCATTACCGCAAGGCATAGAGGGGAGGTCATAAGCGTCTATACCGTAAAATCGATTTTCGACGGAATGAAAAAGACAAATATGGTAGAATCGTAACCATAGAATACGACCCTAATCGAAATGCATACATTTGTCTCATCCACTATGGGGATGGTGAGAAGAGATATATTTTACATCCCAGAGGGGCTATATAATTGGAGATACCATTGTTTCTGGTCCAGAAGTTCCTATAAAAATGGGAAATGCCCTACCTTTGAGTGCGGTTTGAACTATTGATTTCCCGGACACCACGGTTTTCCAAAAAAAAGGGTTAAAAGAGCATAAATAAAAGAGAAATGTTGCAGAAAAAATATGTAGGAAAAAAATCAATAGCAGCGATTTTACAGCCTTTAAGTGGTAAAGCCCAGGATACACAAGAAAAATGTTCCAAGGTTCTGAAATTTGAATGTCTTAATTAATCTTCTGCAACAGGAACCAAGCATATCAATGAACTATTTCACACTACACTATGACCACTCCATCTGAGAGTCATTCACACATTTCTCTAGACATATTTTAATATTTAACATTTGGATATTCTTAAACATCAAAAGTTATTTCAATAAGAAATTCATGCAGTACTATGCAACAGCTACTGTCAATCTAAATATCCAAAATCAGCAAAGATAGGTGATAATCTCTAGAATTAGGAAACAGATGACCAGCAATACATGTAGGCCTTCAAGGCACAGACATGCCAAAGAATACATCTAAAGTAAGACCATTCCAATAAAAACCCAACTATCCACGCAATTAATAACAAGCTCCAAAATACAATTAACAAGCTTTCAAGATGAACACTTGAAAACGCATCCAGTCCCATAAACAAGAACTTTGCATGCCCAAACCCACAACCCTCAAAACATCTCTTACCAAAACCATAGCTTCATAACACAACATCATACCGTGGAGAGCGTAAATCTTACGCGGACCTTACCCCTACCTTTGTAGGGTAGAGAGGCTGCTCCCAATAAAACCCTCGGCTCAAAAGAGAAGTTATTCTAGGGAATCAAGTCTCCAGTTCTATAAAACAAAGCTAAGGCCACTCCCCCCCCTTCTATCAATTGATCATTTTCCAGAACGAAACAATTGTATATTCCAAAACCTAATTAAGGACTTTAAAAAACCCTAGCTTCTAATCTTTCAAGGACATCCAAAATCCTGTAACTAGCGATTCAGAAATAGCACTTGCAGGAGCAAAAAACATTAGATAAAACATTTCACGGCTCAGATAAATCAGTAACAGCCCTTGCAGAGAAGATAGACAAAAGAATATGAAGCTTTAAACTACATGAGCAGAACTAAAAGCGATTTTGATAAACAGAACTACCAAAAGTGAAACCCTTTTCCCAAAAAGGACAAATTAAACCTTCTTTAAATTGAAAAAGAAACAGAACCTCCGCAATCAAGAAACCCAACGTGTCTTCACATAAAACTTATTAAAGGTATCGAAAAAAACCATAATCTTGAACCACAAAATTAACAATATGGGTCAAGGGATACATACCTAAAATCAGCAAGGACAAGAAATTGGAGTGAAATAGCTACAAATACCGCAAGCTAAGCTGCACCTACGCATATTTGAGGAAAAAAAAAAGAAGGGGAAATTGGGAGCTGAGCTGAAGCTGAGCTTATCTCGTTTTTTTTTCACAATGAAAAAAGCCCTAGAAAAATCCAAATATAATCCACACTGCGGCGATACCCATTCACAAGAGGCTTTCTCTTTGTGACGCGTTGCCTTTTAACCTTTTTATGGGCTTATTAGTATTACTCGACCGGTGAATCTAAAAAATAGATCTTAATTAAGGCAGCTTTTAAATTTTAGCCTTAAAAAAAAAAAAAAAAAAAAAAATAATCTTTATCTATTAATTAATACTATTTTTTTTAGATAAAGTTATCTCTGATCAATAAAGTAAATTACATGAATATCCTCATAATAAATAATAACTTCATATTTATATTTTTCAATTATTTATTTTTTTATTTTTAATTTTACTTTAATTTTTATTTATTTTTTTCTCTTTTTATTTTTAATTTTCTCAACCCTTACTTTTTTCCTCTCAACTTCTTTTTTTTTCTTTTTTCTTTTATATCTTTTTTAATTTTTTTTGTTATTTTTAGTTTTTCTCAAACCTTACTTTTTTCCTTTACACCTTTCAATGTCTACTTTTAAAAAAAAAAAAAAAATTTATTTTTCTTTGACTTTTATTTTTTATTTTTTATTTTAATTTTTTCTCGCACTTTATTTTTATTTAATCTTTCTTTTTTTATCAACCTTTATTTTTTTCTATTCTTTCTCAACTTCTACAATTTCTTTGATTTGTTTTTTTTTTTATATTTTTCTTCGTTTTCTTTCTTTTTCGCAATTTTTATTATTTTTGTTCTTTTCTTCGATTTCTTCCGTTCAAGATACATCTCCTGAGTAAGAGTTAACACTATCACATTATAAAGGTAAGATTTACGACTTTCGAACAATAAGCTACGTTTCATGGGCAAGAGCTGACACTACTACATTGTAGAAGCAAGACTTATGACTTTCAAATAACAAGATATGTTTCATGGGAAAAAGCTGACACTACCACATTGTATTTTGATTTATGAGATGTTCTACAACTATTGCCTTATAGGTAAGACTTAGCTTAAGGACTTTCAAGCAACAAATTATGCCCCACGGGCAAGAGTTGACTCTACCACGTTATGTTTTCATTTATGAAATATTCTACAACTATTGCCTTAGAGACAAGACTTAGATCAAGGACTTTCAAACAACAAATTAGGTCCCACGGGCAAGAGTTGACTCTACCACATTATATTTTCATTTATGAGATATTCTACAATTATTACCTTAGAGGCAAGACTTAACTCAAAGACTTTCAAACAACAAATTATGCCCCACGGGTAAGAGTTGACTCTACCACGTTATATTTTCATTTATGAGATGTTCTACAAATATTGCCTTAGAGGCAAGACTTAGCCCAAGGACTTTCAAACTACAAATTATGCCCCACATGCAAGAGTTGACTTTACCACGTTATGTTTTCATTTATGAGATGTTCTACAACTATTGTCTTAGAGGCAAGACTTAGCTTAAGGACTTTCAAATAATAAATTATTCCCCACAGACAAAAGTTGACTCTACCACGTTATATTTTCATTTATGAGATGTTCTACAACTATTGCCTTAGAGACAAGACTTAGCTCAAGGACTTTCAAACAATAAATTATGCCCCACGGGCAAGAATTGACTCTACCACATTACGTTTTCATTTATGAGATGTTCTACAACTATTGCCTTAGAGGAAAGACTTGACTCGAGGACTTTCAAACGACAAATTATGTCCCACGGGCAAGAGTTGACACTACCACGTTATGTCTTTATTTATGGGATGTTCTACAACTTTTGCCTCAAGGACTTTCAAACTACAAATTATGTCTCATGGGCAAGAGTTGACACTACCACGTTATGTCTTTATTTATGGGATGTTCTACAACTCTTGCCTTAGAGGCAGGACTTAGTTCAAGGACTTTCAAATAATAAATTATGTCCCACGGGCAAGAGTTGACACTACCACGTTATGTCTTCATTTATGGGATGCTCTACAACTCTTGCCTTTGAGGCAAGACTTTGCTCAAGGACTTTCAAATAATAAATTATGTCCCACGAGTAAGAGTTGACACTACCACATTATGTCTTTATTTATGAGATATTCTGCAACTCTCGCCTTAGATACACGACTTATCTCAAGAATTTTCAAAGAACTTTGTAATAACAATTCATGCCCTTAAATTTGCTTTGATGTCAAAAAAAGAAAATTCCTTTGTGGATTATCCAATTTTTTATTTATTAGCAAAATATAATAGAAGTTGAAAAAACAGAAAAAAACGATCAAATAAAATAAAATAAAATAAAAAAGATTGAGAAAAAAAAAACATAAAGATCAAGAAAAAAGCGAAGAATTAAAAAATTTAAAAAATTAAAAAAAATAAAAATGAGAGGAAAAATAAAAATAAAGTTTGAAAAAAATAAGGGAAAAAAAGAGAACTGAAAAAAGAAAAAAAAGATCAAACAAAATAGAGAAATAAAAAAAAGTGAGGAAAAAAGGCAAGAAAAAAAATAAAGATTAAGAAAAAAATGAAGAATTAAAAAATTGAGAAAATAAAAAATAAGAGGAAAAAAAAAAGATTGAGAAAAATGAGGGGAAAAAAAGAGAATTGATAAAAAATAAAAATAAAGGTTAAAGACAAATGAATTAAAAAAAGGAAAAAAAAGAAATAGATAATGATTGAGAAAAAAGAAAAAAATAAAATTTGAGACAAATGAATTAAAACATGAAAACAAAATTAAAGAAAAAAATAAAAAGTAAAAATAATAAAATTAAAGGAAAAATAAAAATGTGAAAATAATAAAAAATAGAATAATAACTTAAAGGAAAAAATAAAAAGTGAAAATAATAAAAAATAAAATTTGAGAGACAAATAAGTATGAAAAGTTTTAAAAATATATTTGAGGTATAGAGGGGTAAAATGGTACTTGTACTATACTTAAAAAGTAAGGAAGGTTATTCTTTAAAAACATTTTTAATTGGGGTCAAATATTTAAAGTCACTCATATTTGGATCTATGACATGAAATATCCTGTTACTAGACATTGAAGGCCCGTATATGTTACAATATTTTTTACTAAAAATTACACAAATACACAACTTATGTTTTCAATATTATAAAAAATTCCAACTCTCTAAACATATTATAAGAATCCCAACATATGCACAGAATGTTATGTATATGTTGGCTATGTTATGTATATTAATAGGGAGAGAGTAAAAAAATTTAAAAAGTGAAAGAGAGTGTAATTACTTCCAAAAGGGTTGATATTTATGTTATTTATACTTTTTATGGAAAAAGAACACTCTATAACACTTTTTAAAATAAATAGCCCAAGTTTGAAAACTTTTCAAAAAGTGGTCAGTCGGATATATTATTTTCGCTCTATAGTCATTTTTTTAATTTGGATCATTTTGACCTATGTAGTTTATATACAATCCATATACAATACTGATACAATTTATATATAATATTGATACAATATTCAACTTGGGCAATTAGGCCCTTTTAAAAATATTTCAATTTTTTTTGTTATAATTTATTTAACTGATCAAATATTCTGCTTTTTTTATTGTTTAAAAATAATAATTAAATTATATAAAAACGATATAGTTGTTAAATAGAATATGTATCTATATAAGATATATGTATAAAAATTATATAGTTCTATCAAATATGTACTATATGTATAAAATATATATAAAAAATATATAGAAAATGTATGAAAATTATATAATTATTGTATAAAACGTGTAAAAAAATGTACAGTTATTATATAAATTTTGTATAAAAACTGTATAATTTTTGTATAGAATATTTATATGTATAAGATATGTATAAAAACTGTATAGAAGGTGTGTAGAAACGGTATAGAACAAGTCAGTAAATTGAAATGGCTAGAAAGTGGAATTTAAATTCCATGACCATTTTCATGGAAATAGTTTGATTTGAAGTTATTGTTTCTATCCTTTCCCCATTTTTATCTCAATTTATGGGGCACAAATAGAATTTAGATAATTAATTATTAAAATAATTTTAATTGTTGTGATTTATAATAAAAAAAATTTATTTCAATTTAAGTAACACTAATATAATTTCAAAAATCAGTCTATGTGACACTAATATAATTTTGATAGTCAATCAAATGTTTTATATTGACATATCATTTTGTGTCTATTTTATGAAATATTATTAATTTTCTAATGCGATCGTAATACTTAATTAGGGGTGATATAATAAAATCACGATTAAAGCAACGAAGAAGACATGTCTTAAATGACTTATAATAACTAATTAAAAGTGATATAATAAAATTACTATAAAAATACTTGTGGAAAAATCATAAATGTGTCTCGTATAACACATCAAGTTTATTTAAAAAATAAAAAGTTAATTTATTATTTTATGTGACACTGATATAATTTCGAAAGTCATCCTATGTGACACCAATATAATTTCGATAGTCAATCAAATATTTTATGTTGGCATATCATTTTGTGTCTATTTTATAAAATATTATTAATTTTTTAATGCGACCATAATAATTAATTAGGGATGATATAATAAAATCATAATTGAAGCAGCGAAGAAGACGAATGACTTATAATAACTAATTAGAAGTGATACAATAAACTTTTGAACGACGAGGGGGACAAAGGTTTCGTGTTGGGGGACTCGGAGAAATCTGTGGAGTGTCGCGACTATGGTTATTGTAAGCGTATCAAAGTTGAGGAGGTCAGGGGGGCTATTCGTAGGATGCGTCGGGGTAGGGCGACGAGGCCAGATGAGATTCCAGTGGATTTTTGAAAGAGCAATGGTGGGGCAAGTTTGAAGTGGTTGACAAGGTTGTTTAACATTATTTTTAGAAAGGCTAAGATGCCTGAAACGTAGAGGTGGAGTATGATGATTCCATTGTATAAGAATAAGGAAGACATCCAGAGTTGCAACAACTATAGAGGTATTAAGTTGTTGAGTCAAACTATGGAGGTTTGGGAAAGAGTGGTAGAGTTAAGGCTGAGAAGGTGCGTGACTATCTCTGAGAATCAGTTCGGTTTCATGCCAGGTGTTGACACCTAATTTTTGCTCTCCACGACTAAATTTAATCCTGAGTTTCTTTGATTTTTAATAAAATTAAAATATTTATTTCATCCGAATAAAAATTTATTAAATATATTTGTACGTAATTTTGTCATTTTAAGTAGTGATTATAATTTATCGTATTCAATTATACAAGATTTTATAATTTTGTTACTTAAATATTTATTTTTTAAAATATCGGATTTTAATCAAGGCTTATAGATTCAAATGATTAAAGTTTTGATTTAAATATAATTTACTCTCAAAAAATAATTTATTCGGATAAATATGTATTTGATTTTATAAAATCAAGAAGCCCGGGATTAAAGAAAGTATTAATTCGCATCGAATTTCAATTTAATTTAGCCAATCTATTAGATTTGGCCATAATTGAAATCAAATTGGCCATAATTGTAATGTAATCCGTCAATTGATTTGTAATCTGGTCAAAATTAAATAAATATAGCTAAATTTTAAATCCCAATTGGGGTTATATTTTAAATAACCCCAAAATTCCCAAAAACTCTCATAACTTCTACCTAATTCCACAAAAAAATAATTTTAAATTGTACTACATTGTACCATTTCCCCCCAACTTTGTCTTTTTTAAATTTTGAAATTCAAAAGTTGTACTACATTGTACAATTTCCCCCCACATTATCTTCCACCTCACCTTATCTTCAATTTTAAAATTCCAAAAACACCCTTATTTGCGTTTTCTCCCACATTGGTGGAGGACAAGAAATAAATCTTCATCCTTTCCTATAAATACTTTTCTCCCACATTGGTGGAAGAGAGGAAAAAAAATCGCATTCTCTCCTATAAATACTACCACTACTTTGGTAGAAAAGGGAGAAAAATGAAGAAAAAAAAAAGAGGCTAGAAAGGTGAAAAACTCCTTGGGAGCAAAATAGTCTTTTTTTATTTAGTAAAAATTTTTGTTTCATAGAGTTGGTCGGCTAATCAAAATTTTTGAGTTGCCGGCGATGTTTTTCGGTGGTGGTTGATTCCGACGAATCTCGTAGTCTCGTTTTGCTGCCTCCAAAAAGGTAAACACATCTTTCCTTTTTTTAAAAAAAGTTTTATTATCATTTTTTTTTCTCTCTTCATCTTTTTTTTCTTCGTAGTTATAATTTTGTTTGCTATAGATGGCCTTAAAGGCCATAGGCCATAGGACGTTGTGATAGAGATATTTTAATAATTTTCATATTCATGATATAAAAATGAGCTAGCAATAGTTGTACGTGCCTTTTTTGACTTTATTCTTTGATTATTATAGATAAAGTTTCAATCTTTGCTTAAAAGATGTACTTATGCTTTGTTTAATCTCATTGTTGGTGAATATGTTTGTTTTTAGCATGTAAAGTTTTGTTTTTAGCATGTAAAGTTGTTTCCTTTATGTTGAAAAGAATAAATAATATTGATTGTTTCTTCTTTTTTACTTTATTGTTTGATTATTTTGGATAAAGTTTAGATCTTTGCTTGAAAAACATACTCATGTCTTGTTTAAATTCATTGTTGGCGGATATATTTGTTTTTAGCATGTAAAGTATTTTTCTTTATGTTGAAAAGAATCGTTAATATTGATTGTTTTGCCTTTTGACCTTATTTTTTGATTATTTTGGATAAAGTTTAGATCTTTACTTGAAAAATAATACCCATGTCTTATTTAAACTCATTGTTAGCGGATATATTTGTTTTAGCGTGTAAAGTAGTTTATTTTATGTTGGAAGAATAATTATTATTATTTGTTTCACCTTAATAAAAATAGTAATTGATTAAATCAAGAATTTGTCATTTGCTTGTTAATTATTTTAAGGAATCTCCAAAATCTTCATATAAGAGATGAAGTGCTAGCTTTATTTTCCATCCACGATGTTTATTCCTCTTTTTTTTCCGCATGTTTTTTAAATTTGTCAAAATGATGAGAAAGTTCAAATTTTTGTGGCTAAATAGAATTATTTAGATATTTCCGAGTCATGCATAGTATGATTGTGAAATGATATTTCAATTTTGGAAATACTAAACTTTTATTCTAATTTTCTTACTCCCTTTGGATTGTTATATGTGCTCTTTGTGAGTGTAAAGATTTGATTCATGTCTCTCTTTTATTCATAATATCAAAAGAGAATCAACGATTTCTTAGAAATAAAAATCATAGGTCGTTACACGTTTTTCAATAAGATGTTGGTTGTAATTTATATGTATGAATTTTCGTTAATGTCGCCTTAATTGAAATTTAAAGATTCTCTTTATTGAAAAGTTAGCCTTTATTTTCTTTTGTTATATGGATTGGTGTCTATGTTTGTTCAATTCTAGAAATCATGAGTGTTTTTCTTGTTGCCTCATCCCTTTAATTTCGCAAGTTTACGTTGTTTGTTTCTCGCATTAATTCATTGAATATGGCCTTCTTCCTTTTACCTTTATTCATTCTTAATATGAACATAAATCATGAGGCATGTAAAGGAGTGTCTTTGCTTTGCATTTTTTATTTGTTGACTCTCATTCTTTTGCAAGTATGTTTATTTTTGTCATTCAAAAATTGGTTCTTGATAGTTTCTTTTACTTTGAAATATGTCACTTTTATGCCTTGAACATATATTAATTTCTTTATCTTTTCTTTGCATGCAAAAAATATCTTGAGTTCAAATGGACTCCTCTCCTCTTGCATCTCATAATGGGTAAATGATGCTCACCCCTTCGAGTCAAGTTCGAAGTTTAAACCCAAGGTCCACTACATGGCGTGCGGGTGCTAGAAGATAGACGAAGAAGAAAAATGAGTCAAAACCCATTGATGAGGTCACTAAGAGACTTGAAAAGTCTCGATTTTTATTATTGTCTTCTTCTTATTTATTCATTTAATCATTTACTTATTCATTTATTTGGGGCCTCGAAGACAAAGTTGTATTTAATACAAGTGAAGTGAGACTAGAGCCAAACGCTCAAAAACTAGATTAGGACAGGTGAAAATAGGTCGAAAGCCCAACTAGATTAGGACAGGTTTCGTTGATTTGGGCTCGATGGCCTAAATCGTTTACTTTCTCCTCCATTTTTCTTTTTATGTGTTTACTTGCTTATTCATTTTGTTTAGACTTAGTTTAAAATCCCTAATAAGTTTCCTAAATCTATTTTACACAAATCAGTTTCTAAAACCAGTCACTTTCGACAAATTAATCTTTTTCTGAAGTTAGTCAAAAGACGTTTTCAAACAGTCTGGATAACCGCAAGTTAGCGGACGTTTTAGGTGCCTAACACCTTCCTAAAACGTTAATAGGAACCACTTACTCAGAATCTCTAACTTAAAACGATTTTCTGTTTTGGATCGTTTTAAAGTATTTTATAAAAGTTTCTTAATTCCTTTTCAAAATTAAGTGGCAACTCTTAAAAATTCAAAATTTCCACAAAACACCAGGTCGCTCGACTACTGAGGCCATTCACCTTGTTAGGAGATTAGTGGAGCACTTTCGGGAGAGGAAGAAAGACTTGCACATGGTGTTTATTGATCTTGAGAAGACATATGAAAGGGTGCCCAGGGAGATTCTGTGGAGGTGCTTGAAGGCTAGAGGGATGTCTGTGGCGTACACTAGGTTGATTCAGGACATGTATGATGGCGCGAAGACTCGGGTGAGTATGGTAGGTGGAGATTCAGAGCACTTTTCAATTTTGATAGGGCTGCATCAGGGATCGACTCTTAGCCTTTTTTTATTTGCCTTAGTGATGGATGTTTTGACGCGATATATTCAAGAGGAGGTGCCTTGGTGTATGTTATTTTCGGATGATGTTGTACTGATTGACGGGACCCGAGAAGAAGTTAATGATAAGTCGGAGATTTGGAGATAGACCCTTGAGTCTAAAGAATTTTGGTTAAGCAGGTCCAAGACGGAGTACTTGGAGTGTAAGTTTAGTGATGTGTCGTAGGAGGCTGACATGGCTGTGAAGCTGGACTCTCAGGCCATCCAGAAGAGGGAGAGTTTCAAGTATCTGGGGTCTATGATTCAGGGCAATAGTGGGATTGACGAGGATGTGATGCATCGTATTGGGGCAGGGTGGTTGAAATGGAGGCTCGCTTCGGGAGTTTTATGTGATAAGAAGGTGCCCCTGAAGCTTAAAAATAGAAGTTCTACAGAGTGGCGATCCGCCCGGCTATGTTGTATGGAGCGGAGTGTTGACCAGTTAAGAACTCCCACATCCAAAAGTTGAAGGTGACGGAGATGAGGATGTTGTGATGGATATATGGTCATACCAAAAAATATAGGGTAAGGAATGAGATTATTCGAGAGAATATGGGAGTAGCCTTGGTGGAGGATAAAATACGAGAAACAAGGTTACGTTGGTTCGGGCATGTAATGAGGAGGGGCTCTGATGCTCCAGTGTGGAGGTGTGAGACACAGGCTATGAATGGTTTTAGGCGGGGTAGAAGTAGGACGAAGAAATATTAGAGAGAGTTGACTAGACATGACATGGAACAATTACAGCTTACGTAGGACATGATCCTTGATAGGAAGCGGTGGAGGACGCGGATTAGGGTAGAGGGTTAGGGGGTGAGAGTGCGTCGGTAACAATAGGAGAGCGTTCTTTTTTGTGGCTGAAGTTTCTTGATCGTGGTGGTGAGTGTTGTGTATGGTTTCAGATAGATAGTTTTTAGTCTTAGCTTGTGGATGTAGGATTATTTTATGGTTAGTGGTGTTACTTTATTTTGCAGATGTACTTGTTTATATGCATTTATTTTGTGTTATTTATACTTCTATCGTCCCTAAGCCGGGGGTCTATCGAAAACAGCCTCTCTATTTCATATGAGGTAGTGGTATGGTCTGCGTACACTCAACCTTTCCTAGACCTCACTTTGTGGGAATACACTGGATATGTTGTTGTTGTTGTTGTAGAAGTGATATAATAAAATTACAACAGAAAATACTTGTAGAAAAAAGCATAAATAGGTCTCATATAAGACATCAAGTTAATTTAAAGAATCAAAAGTTAATTTATTATTTTATGTTTATTTTATATTTTTTATTAAATATTATAATTTTTTTAATACTTAAATAACTTATAGTAATTAATTAGGGGTAATATAGTAAAATTACGACTGAAGCAACTGAAGCGAGCACCTTATAGTAATTAGTTAGGGGTAATATAGTAAAATTACGATTGAAGTAACTGAGTAGACAACTTATAGTAATTCATTAGGGGTAATTGTAATACCCCAAACTTTCCTTAAGCCTAATTTCGTCTCTATAAGATTGAGGAATGACTTTTAAAGTGAGTAATGTTTAAATCATCTATAATTATCCTAAATTTGACTTTTTATCGTGTGGGAAATTAAATTATCTTTCCAACGATATAAGATTCGCCCAAATCTGATAACCGGGCAAAGAATTATGGCTAATTGAAGTTCCTGTCATAAAACACCGTTATTCAGACCCTTAGCGCGTCGTGGAGAGGAGTAATATCCCAATTGTCAGTTTCTAGTAGCCTAGCATAATTGTGGCGCGTCGCGCTGAAGTTTCAGGTCCCAACCAGTGGAACAACGTGATGGCTCCGCGTCACGGTGACACTCAGATTCCCATTCGTCAATTTCCAGTGAGCCACCACGATAGTGGCGCATCGCGGTGGCCTATAAAATTGGGCTCCCAGTTATATTTTCCAGTTTCGTTCAGAAGTTAAAAAGGGTATTTTGGACTTTTTCCAAGCCACTTAAATCGTCCAAACACCTGATTTAAGGTCATTACAAGCATCATATACCATTTTTTTCTCAAAATCCCTCAACCAAAAACCCTAGTTCATCAAACTTCTCCTCCCAGTAACTCAAGATTTCTCCATCAATTCTCCAACTTAAGTCAAGATTCTAAGTTCTTAGTGCAAGAATTCCAAGAACCCTCATTCAAGAGTTCCAATAACATCTCGCAAGCAAGTTATTCATCCAAGTTTATCAATCTAAGGTATGTGGGGTTTGAACAAGAACAATCCTTGCGTTCTTGTGCCCAAAAACTTCTTTTAAAATATAAATTTATGAATTTTACTATGATTTCCATGAACATCAAGTTAGGGTTTATATCCATTACCATTATTTGCAAGATTATGTGATTTTCCCATGGTTTAAAAGTTGAATTACATAATTTTGTTTATATTTTCGTGCCTATATCTGAATTTTCCAGATTTTAAGATGATTATGAATGTTTTGTTATCAAAGCATGAATTTTGAGATGTTGAAATCATGAGATTCATATTATGAGTTATTTTTCCAATATCTTGATTGAGATGACTGTAAGCTTTTTAAAATGATGGTTGAACATGAAGTTTAAATATGATTTTGATGCATTAAAGCTTTACATTTTGAGTCCTAAGTACAAGTGATGAGTTTATAAGGAAATTATGATCTCAAGTTTTGTTGACAAGTTTTGATAAGTGTTTTCAAAAGCAAAGATTAGTCTTTTGATCCTAAGCTAAGATAGAAATCCACATTATTTATGATTTCAAGCAAAGAGAAATATAATTTGGTCTTCATTATAGACCCTTGAGTTATTTTAAGGTAGATTTCCTAAAAGTTCTGAGCTTAAGTATGGGAGTAGTATTTAGCACCGAGTTGGGTATGATTCTGAGGTCTCATACCCTAGAACTACGTGCCACCGTAGGATTGAGATGAATGGGCCTAAGGCCAAGATTGTGATCACTAAGTTAAGGTTATACTCCCTGACAAGAGTATAATGCTTCTCCCCAATGTGAGGCTTCTTCCTTAGGAGGACAGAACGTTGGACTCTATGTCAGCTCACATGGTTTATGTCGGTTAGAAAAACCTCCCAAAGCAGCCCCCTACTCTATTTAAGATAAAGGTATATGTGTTGAAAGTTTGATTTCAAGATTTCCAAAGCTTTAAGTTTCAAAGTTTCCTAAATCCCAATGTCCTATAATCTCTAAGTTTTAAAGAAGCCTTTTATTCTCCATAAGATAAAAGTATAAGTTTTGAAAGCTATCGTTTTAAGATTTCTCTTGCTTACAAGTTTTGAGAATAAGATGGAGAATACAAATTTTAGAAGTAAATAGAATGACTCACGAGATTTGTACTATATGCTTCATTATACATGATTTATTAGATTCAGATTTCAGCTTTTACTCAAGCTATGTGAGTCATTTATCAGCATATAAATTTTCTATAAAGATTGATGATATTGTTTACTTATTGCATTGCACCCCCATATACTTAGTTCATCCTCAACGTGCTGATCCACATATATATCTATGTGCTACATTGTCTCATAATGTAGGCACAAGTTGTAGTATGTGCAGTCAAAATCAGACAGTTGCAGATTCCAGCCAGCAGATGATGAGTCCTCCTATTTTGGGGACTTCAGTTAGATTCACTATTTGTTTTTTACTTTCTTATTCTTATGTATTGATTAGTGATAGTTGGGGCTGCGTCTTTGCTATCTATAGTCAGTATTAGTAGAGGGTTCATAGACAGTCAGTAGAGTTAATGTATTCAGTTTTAATTTTTGTTGTAAAAGCAGAGTTATAATCCTGTGAATTCAGTTTTGTATTGATTAGATTAAGAAAAGAGTTATCTTCCGCTGATATTGTATAAATTTATGCATTTTATTCAGTTGCTTATGAGTTTGCTTGTAGAAGGGTTAGCTTGGGGTCACTTGTGACCCTAAGCACCGTGTGACATCTCGGAACCCATTTTTGGGGCGTTACAAACTTGGTATTAAAGCACAGAGTTCAAGGGTGTCTATGAAGCCGTATCTAGTAGAGTCTTGCAGAACGGTACAGAGACGTCTGTACTTTTCTTCGAGAGGCTATGAGGCATTTAGGAAATGTTTGCATTCTTTTAAGTCTCAGATCGTGCTATAGAAAGGTTCTCTAAGAAACTTATACAGATTCTCATCTTACTCTATTCAGGCAATCTCCGCCTTATTTTCAAGATATCAGAGACAGTCAAGCTTAAATCTTTACAGATAGTACCTTCTCAGATAGTCTCCACAGATAGTTATGGGATTGTAAGCGAGCTAGAAAGTATCCCATCAGTGCTTTTGAGCTCCGAAGATTGAAGTGTTTTATTCATGTTCATGAAAGTCATGCACTAAGCCCAAGTTAGAGGTGCTTTCAGATTCCTCCTCAGAATCCATAATATAAATCTATACTTCCCTATCCTTGTATTATTCTTGAGATAACATGATCAACAAATTCCAGTTCCTACCCTGATAATGCTATCAGACTTGCTAGCAAGAAGTTTCAGAAGTCTCACAAAGCGGCTAGAAAGAGGCCTTCTAGTGTGTTATAAGCCCCTCAAGTTTAAAGTTATGTCCTCATTCTTATGAGCTATTAAGTTAAGACAGAGTAAGATATGTATTCTTAGATCATTGAATATTATGTGTCAAGTTTCCATCTTTTGTAATCTTGTTATCATTGTGTTATTGAAATTCAAAGTCCAGTGAAGCCGTGTGAGGCCTATTTTGATTCATTAGCAACTTGTTGTTCACCTTGTTGTTCTTGTATTGGTTGGAACTGAGGGTTTAGAGGTGTATTGGCAAGAAGGGTGGTAAGTATAATTTATTGAATATATGTATAGCCGAATCTTTTTGCATATGATTGAGTTAGTAATGAAGTGATATATCCTTGAGGGTTTGTTTAGTAGAAGGTAGAGAAGGAGTTATTAGTTGAGGTGAATTATTGTTTGCTTGAAGTATGAAAAGAGTTGTTGACGGAGTTTGTTGTTCTAGAAAAATATATGTTATTGATGAAAGAACTTGGTGGATGAGCGTTGTCAATTTAGGGTTTCCTGAGATTGCAAGAAGGAGTTTAGTTGAAACTTATAGAGTTGTGAAAGAAGTTTAGGTGTATAGATAGGTATATAGTAATGATGTGTGGACTGAGGATGTGTTAATGGATTGTGATTAAGATAGGCCATATGATTATGATCGATTATTGTTGTTATGAGGTTTGAGTGGGCTAGTGTTTCTTGAGGTTTTATTTCATAGTTTCCAAGTGAGAATTGTGTGTAAGGTGGGGTTGTAAATCATGTTGAGCGCTAGACATTAAGTTTGAACGATTGGTGGTCATGAAGGTGGATGTGACAATTTCTTGGTTAATGGTACTAGTTATAGGGAAGTAATCTAGTAGGCTTGAATAGTGTATACAAGAGCTTAAGTTTATTTGATTCGTAATCGAGTCTGATGTTGTATGTATGATGTAGAAGTACGCCCAAGGTGCTATTGGTCTGCATTAGTTTCGAGAATTATTGCATGTGGTGTAGTTAGTAGTACCGTGGAGATGCTAGTTGGATAAAGACTAGTTAGATAATGAATGATGTTCTTGATAACTAAGTTAAGGAGTTATGATTATGATTAAAGATGTTGAGACTTTTTAAGTATGATTTTGATTCTCATGGTTTAGAAATATAAGTTTACAGGCGTGATATTGGTAGGCTATGACAGATGTAGTATGGTCCGTCAAAGGTTTTGAAGTATCCATGTTAAGCACTAGAAATCTAAGTTTGAAAGTTTGAAGATTCAGCCAATAAAAATAAGAGTTAAAACATTAGATAGTGTGCACTCCGACTATGGGGATGCTCATGCAGATTCAAAGTTAGTAAGCGTTTAAGTATTATATGATGAGTTTTGGGGTCACAGAAGTTTAAGAGTCAAATCTTAGAAAGAAGTATTAGCTTTAGGTGATGTACGTGAAGATAAAGTCCTTCAGGGTAAGTTTAGTTTCTTGTGTATTAATTATATCCCAGACTCTAGAGCAAAGTGAGTGTAATTTAGGTTAGAGTAAATATAGTGGTTTATAAACATAGAGTGATGGCTTAAAGCTGAGGGGGAGGTGATAGAATGAGTAACCAAGTCAAGCTTTAAGATTCTAATAGATGTACCAGTAAGTTTTAGAATAGCTGGGAGAGAGATTGATGCTTGACCCAATCTTATTTTAGTATTTTCAGTTGTCCTAATACCTTCTCATGCCTTACGTGTTAGTTCCATGATCCTAATTCATATTCATGCATATGATAGAGAATTATGTACTCTCCTAGTTCCCCAAAGAAGGAGTTCCAGTTCTTTCAGCAGTTGGAATCACATTCCATAAGTTATGAACTCCAAATCTGGGTCATGCAGCTCATGACTCATGTACTCAAGCTTTACGGTATATTCAGCTCAAGTGCTTAAGCAATACTTTTAATGAGTAGCGAAATTCAGATTTATATCATGCATATCCTCGGGTTAGACCTCTTTGATAAGTTCATGATGTTAAATGCTCTATTCCTCAGGCCTCAGATGAGTGCCCAAGTTACGCATGGTATCCCTTCATGCTACAGGTCCTTGTGTTCTAACCTTTCAGTGACCTTTTCCTTAGGTCAAGAATAGTGATGATAAGCAGTTATGTAGATATGAGAGAGTAAATGGGTCATGTTGGGGAAGATGGTTGTATGCTTGCTTTATGTAATTCTATGAGTCTGAAGAAGTATTGAGTGAAGTTTTTATATATGACCTGGTCAGTTCAGAATATGTTATGTATGTCTTCTTAAGAATGACGGATGGAAGTTGTTCTTGGCAGAGGTTTGTAGGTTATGACAAGGGTGTTTTATGGGAGTGTGTTTAGAAGTGCATATGTGGTTATAGAAGTAAGCTTGAACATCATGTTTGTATATATCTGGATAAATGTACTGCACATTAGTCAAAGTCTAGTACGAGGTCAAATGTGGTTGTTAGATATGGTAATGAGAATTTTGCATGAGATGAGAAGTTGTGAAGTGCAGGGTGTGTTAAATTACGGTTCAGACTAGTATTACAGTATTATGTGGTGTATCCTGTGATTTTAGGTTAGGCTTGAAGATGGTGCGGGAATTTAGTTCAGTTTAGACATGAGTAGATGGAAATATCAACAGTCATGTGAGAATTAGAAGATGAATCAATGAGTATGGTCTTTAAGGAAAAGGAATAGTTGAGAGAATATTTTAGAAGTATGTCTAAGCTTGCTAGTAAGGTGTTGCGTTGCCTAAGAACCATAAATTCTATACCAGTCTCTGATTCAAAGGGGTCTATGTTCCAAGCTATAGAGTCATAGAAATATTGTAATCTCTTATTCAGATGCCTTTTTCATATCATGCCCAAAGTTCTTTGCTCCCTCATATCGTTAAAACTCCCTAGGAGGGTGTTGATGAAATCCTCCACTTGAGTATGAGTATCTAGTATGATTCAGTTTGGATAGCCAGCAGTCCAGTTTAACAGTCAGATAGATAGATTTCTATAGTTTTCCATTTTCCGAACTAGTATGGTCTTACTACCTGAAGTTTCATAAGAACGATCGCACCATGAGCACATCAAGCAAGTTCTAAACTCTCAGCATGAATTAGCTTCTTACGATAAGTAAAGACAAGTTCAGTCGAAGGTAATAGTCTTCCTTCATTCAGCTCCTTTCTAATCAAAGATTTAGCTATATAGTTATTCTTATTATAAGTTCGTGCACTCACAGAAGTACTCAAAGGTTTAGAATGAGGTAGAATCAGTTTAGCAAGTTATTTCAGCTGTGCACCCTCAGTTTTCCTCTGTATTCATAGCCTAGCTAGCCACATTCGAGGATGAATATTCCCAAGGGGGAGATATTGTAATACCCCAAACTTTTCTTAAGCCTAATTTTGTCTCTATAATATTGAGGAATGACTTCCAAAGTGAGTAATGTTTAAATCATATAGAATTCTCCTAATTTTGACTTTTTATCATGTGGAAAATTGAATTATCTTTCCAACGATATAAGATTCACCCAAATCCAATAACCGGACAAGAAGTTATGGCTAATAGAAGCTCCTGTCATAAAATATAGTCATTCAGACCCTTAGCGCGTCGCGGAGAGGAGTAATATCCCAATTGTCAGTTTCTAGTAGCCTAGTGCGATTGTGGCGCGTCGCTCTGAAGTTTCAGGTCCCAACCAATGGGACAACGCGATGGCTCCGCATCGCGGTGACCCTCAGATTCCCATTCGTCAATTTCCAGTGAGCCACCGCGATAGTGGCGCATCACGGTGGCCCATAAAATCGGGCTCCCAGTTATATTTTTAGTTTTGTTCAGAAGTTAAAAAGGGTATTTTGGACTTTTTCCAAGCCACTTAAATTGTCCAAACACCTGATTTAAGGTCATTACAAGCATCATATACCATTTTTTTCTCAAAATTCCTTAACCAAAAACCCTAGTTCATCAAACTTCTCCTCCAAGAAACTCAAAATTTCTCCATCAATTCTCCTACTTAAGTCAAGATTCCAAGTTCTTAGTGCAAGCATTCCAAGAACCCTCATTCAAGAGTTTCAATAACATCTCGCAAACAAGTTACTCATCCAAGTTTATCAATCTAAGGTATGTGAGGTTTGAACAAGAACAATCCTTGCGTTCTTGTGCCCAAAAACTTCTTTTAAGATATAAATTTATGAATTTTACTATGATTTCCATGAACATCAAGTTAGGGTTTATACCCATTACCATTATTTGCAAGATTATGTGATTTTTCCATGGTTTAAAAGTTGAATTACATGATTTTGTTTATATTTTCGTGCCTATTTCCGAATTTTCCAAATTTTAAGATGATTATGAATGTTTTTTTATCAAAGCATGAATTTTGAGATGTTGAAATCATGAGATTCATATTATGAGTTATTTTTCCAATATCTTGATTGAGATGACTGTAAGCTTTTTAAGATGATGGTTGAGCATGAAGTTTAAATATGCCTTTGATGCATTATAGCTTTATATTTTGAGTCCTAAGTACAAGTGATGAGTTTATAAGGAGATTATGATCTCAAGTTTTGATAAGTATTTTCAAAAGTAAAGATTGGTCTTTTGATCCTAAGCTAAGATATGAATCCACAGTATTTATGATTTCAAGCAAAGAGAAATATAATTTGGTATTCATTATAGACCCTTGAGTTATTTTAAGGTGGATTTCCTAAAAGTTCTGAGCTTAAGTATGGAAGTAGTATTTAGCACCGAGTTGGGTATGATTCCGAGGTCTCATACCTCAGAACTACGTGTCAGCGTAGGATTGAGATGAATGGACCTGAGGCCGAGATTGTGATCACTAAGTTAAGGTTATACTCCCTGGCAAGAGTATAACCTTCTCCCCAACGTGAGGCTTCTTCCTTAGAAGGACAAAACGTTGGACTCCATGTCAGCTCACATGGTTTATGTCGGTTAGAAGAACCTCCCAAAGCAGTCCCCTACTCTATTTAAGATAAAGGTATATGTGTTTAAAGTTTGATTTCAATATTTCATATGCTTTAAGTTTCAAAGTTTCCTAAGTCCCAAAGTCCTATAATCTCTAAGTTTTAAAGAAGCCTCTTATTCTCCATAAGATAAAAGTATAAGTTTTGAAAGCTATCGTTTTAACATTTCTTTTGCTTACAAGTTTTGAGAATAAGATGGAGAATACAGATTTTAGAAGTAAATAAAATGACTCACGAGATTTGTATGCTTCATTATACACGATTTATGAGATTCAAATTTCAGCTTTTACTCAAGCTATATGAGTCATTTATATCAATATGCAGATTTTCTATAAAAATTGATGATATTGTTTACTTATTGCATTGCACCTCCATATACTCAGTACATCCTCATAGTGTTGATCCACATATATGTCTATGTGCTACATTGTCTCATAATGTAGGCACAAGTTGAAGTATGTGCAGTCAAAATCAGACAGTTGCAGATTCCAGCCAGCAGATGATGGGCCTTCCTATTTCGAGGACTCCAGTTAGATTCACTATTGTTCTTTACTTTCTTATTCTTATGTATTGATTAGTGATAGTTGGGGTCGCGTCCTTGCTATCTATAGTCAGTATTAGTTGAGGCTTCATAGACAGTCAGTAGAGTTTATGTATTCAGTTTCAGTTTTCGTTGTAAAAGTAGAGTTATAATCTTGTGAATTCAATTTTGTATTGATTAGATTCAGAAAAGAGTTATCTTCCGCTGATATTGTATAAATTTATGCATTTTATTCAGTTGCGTATGAGCTTGCCAGTAGAAGGGTTAGCTTGGGGTCACTTGTGACCCTAAGCACCGTGTGACGTCTCGGGACCCATTTTTGGGGAGTTACAGTAATATAGTAATTCTTACGATTGAAGCAGCTGAAGCAGGCAGCACAAACAGGCATGTCGAAGACGTATCTGCTTATTGCCCTTTATTATATATAGTAATTTTTGTTCTCCTCTATAGCCCTAAAACAACTTTCTATTTCACAAATTGCCGAAAGGAGCTGGTTTGAAGTTGAACTTTTGTTTCAATATTTATTTGAATTTCTTAAATTGTGTATTTTTTTTTCTTTTAACATATATGAAAATTTTATATGTTGTGAAAATTATCAAAAGAACTTCCTTTCTTATATAATTTTACTAGTCTAAGTGGCGCGTGTATCTCACTTTAATGAGTTCACTTTGATATTATTTTTAAAAAATACCGAATTAATAAATAAATTAATGATTTAAACGCATGCATGTGTCTCGCACGTGGAGCCTTTGCTTATTTAAAATTTAATTATTTCAATTAATTTTAAAATGTTAAATACTAAGAAAATAATAGATTAAAAAGTTAGACCCTACAAAATTAAAATTACTTATTATACAAAGATTATTTGATATTGAATGAAATTATCAGAAGCTAAGTTGACAAGTAGTATGATTGTACTTAAACTTGGTTTCTGACAAAAGTACTATCTTTCAAATCTATTATTTATTAAGTCTTTAAAATCAAACATCTTGTTCCTTACATTTTATTTTAAAATTTTAACGAAAGTTTAACGTAAATATGATTCATAAGTAAAAAATATCAAGTTCATATAAATCCTTGTTGAAAACATACGTAATAACCTGGAACAGTAGTAATCACTATCTCTTATTTTGAAAAGAAATTGAATTGGATGGTCATTACAAAATTCTTTCAAAATCATATTAAAAAAAATTAAAATAAAAGAAACGATGAACTAAACAAAGTTAAGAAAATATTATATATCACATGCTACAGAATAATAGCTTGAAGAACTCACGTTGTTAAGGAACAATCAATCTCTATGGAGAATAAAAAAAGTAGGATATTAATAAAGTTTTAAAGTTTTTTTTTTATATAGAATTCTAAAACTTTTTCATAAAAAAAACAAAACTAAATATGGCAGATTTTAATTTTTTTCTAGAAATTCTTTACCAAAATTAAATAAACTAAAACCTTAGGAATGACGATTTTATCTTTTATTTTTGTCTCTTTTTCCCATACTTGTATATACTTATTTTTTCTTAATTCAATTGTAGAATTTTGCTCTTTAAATTAAGAAAATATTCTTCTCGATTAAATTATAATTACACACAAACACTAATATCTATTAAAATATTAATAATATATATTCTTAAAAAAATTCAAAAATAAATGCCCTAGTTTAGCTTTTTGCTGTTCTTTTACTTTCTTATTTTATCTTTACAAAAATTCTTATAGATCCTTTTTGTGTCATTTTTGTGTTATGACAAAAGAGTCCAAAATTAAATTTTCTATATATTTTAGGACTTTTTAATTTTTAAATTGTATTTTATTCTTACTGTTATTTTAAAATTTATATAAAGTAAATTTTGAATGAACATATAAATATTAAATATTATGATTTCTTGCTAAAATTTACAATCGAACCTAAAGACCAACAAATCAAAATTTTGACCCAAATAAAAAAGGATACGTGAGAGAAAAAAATAATATTTTTTTTTCTTATTCTTTTGCCTATTCTTTGAACCTCTTTTATAATTTTTTTTGGATCAAATCTGTTTTCATTGGAAAAGAATCTTTGTTATAGAAATTTAAGCAAAATAGAAATTTTATTGCCTAATTGTTTTGGACGTTTTTTGACTTTTTGTTTTTTAAACGTCTTTTGTCTTTTTTAGGGGACCAAGCCTATTTTAATTGGAAAAGAATTTTTTTGTAGGAAAATAACCATAATAAGAAAACCTTCTTCATTTAAATTTTAATAAAATATTTAGTATCCCGTGAAGAGAGTATTTTGTCTAAAGCGGAGACTTTAATGAAGGGCAAAAAGTTCAAATCACTTTTCTAAGGGTTTTCACACTTTTAATACATTATTACAGAATTATAGATATGGATATCGATATAGATATAGATTATAGATATAGATTATAGCAAAAGAGTCCAAAATTAAATTTTCTATATATTTTAGGACTTTTTAATTTTAAATTGTATTTTATTCTTACCGTATAATATTTTAAAATTTATATAAAGTAAATTTTGAATGAACATATAAATATTAAATATTATGGTTTCTTTCTAAAATTTACAATCGAACCTAAAGACCAACAAATAAAAAAGGATACGTGAGAGAAAAAAATAAGATTTCTTTTTCCTATTCTTTTGCCTATTCTTTGAATCTTTTTTATAATTTTTTTTGGATCAAATCTATTTTAATTGGAAAAGAATCTTTGTTATAGAAATTTAACCAAAATAGAAAATTTGTTGCCTATTTTTTTTGGATGTTTTTTGCCTTTTTGTTTTTTAAACGTCTTTTGTCTTCTTTTTTTTTAAGGGACCAAGCCTATTTTAATTGGAAAAGAATTTTTTTGTAAGAAAATAACCATAATAAGAAAACCTTCTTCATTTAAATTTTAATAAAATATTTAATATCCCGGGAAAAGTCTATTTTGTCTAAAGCGGAGACTTTTAATGAAGGGCAAAAAGTTCAAATCACTTTTCTAAGAGTCTTCACACTTTTAATATATTATAGATATCGATATAGATATAGATTATAGATATAGATATAGATAGATTATAGATATAGATTATAGATATAGATTATAGATACATATAAATATAGATTATAGATTATAGATATAGATATAGATTATAGATTGACAAATTATAATTTATAAATAAGATTTTAGAATATATATCCAAAGGAGCAACATTGATAAATCATATATTTTATGTTTCTCTATAAATAAATGTTGGTGATTACAAACTTTCAAATAGACATAATAAAAAAGGGTGAAAATGATTTTCGCCCCCCAACTTTGATTAAAAAATCAAACTCCTCCTCAACATTGAACAATAATCATAATCCCCCCTTTATCTCATGCAACGCCCATTTTGTCCTTATAATTTTAATTCTATATTTATGTAATATCTTTTTATATTATATGTAATGAATAGTTTTTTAACATTGATATTTATAGCATTTTATTTAAGTTTATTAACTTTATACGCAAATTGATACGTTTTATAAATTTATCACAAAATTCAATATTATTTTTAAGATCGTTATTTTAGTATTATATGTATTAAAGAGTCGTTTGGTGTGAGGTATAATTATAATAATTCAAAGATAAAGTTCATGATTATTTATCCAGCGTTTAATTAGATGTATTAGGTAGTCTCAAAATTATTTGTCGCACCATTTATACCACAGTGATGAGATAAGTTATCACACATACATGTTAGTACAACTTATTTTGTAATAACTAATCCCGGAATAACTTGTTTCTAAATAACCCACCCCTAAGTGTGTATATATACATATGTATGTACATGCATGTGCGTATATTTTTGTGTTTTATCACTCTCTTACTAAATTTGTTTCGTATTACTTAACTTTTTGTTGATATAACACAATCCTTAAGAAAATTTTACTTAGAGGTATATTTTGCTAAATTAACCTTATTAATGATAATTTGAAACTTTAAATTTGTCTATACTGTTACTTTATATAGTTATTTAACACTAAAGGGTAAAAAAAAACATAATACAATTCTCTTGATTTCACAAATTGAGCAGGTAAACTAAAACATTTATTTTTAGCATGAGGATCAAGTGATAAGAAACGATATTATCTATTGTCTATATCAGTAAATAAGCCGTGATTGCCATTAATAGGGTATTACATATTTTATAATTTATATAAATAAATGTAATCTTTAAAATTTGACCTTATTTTTATTCGAGAAAAACATTCAGTATCCCCAAACTATGACCAAATTTGCTACGACACACGTCAACTGCACGGGGGTCCTATTACCTCTTAAGCTAAATTTTAGCGTATTTTTGTCAATCTTTTTAGCTAACGTGATACCTTTTGTCAATCGTTTTAGATGACGTGACACCTTTGATATGGGCTCCATTTTATGTAATAAAGGTGCCACATTAACACAAAAAATGATAAAAATATGCTAAATTTGAGTTCAGGGGATAATAGGATCCCTGTGAAGTTGGAGTGTGTCATAACAACTTTGACCATAGTTCGGGGTGGTACTAGAGGCTTATCTCTTTCATTTATTATTTGTATTTTCTGCATTGAAATATGTTTATAAAATTAGTAGTACTTATTATTTTCACTTGTTAAAATAAATATTATAGTTTTGATTATTATTAATAAAATTAATTTTCTTATTATGCTAATTTACTTCATAAAGATCATCATTAGCTTATATATTTCTTGATCATCATTAGCTTATATATTTCTTACTTTTTTTTTTCTAAAAGATAATGTTTATATTTTTATGAAAATTTTATTATATGAATAATGTTTATGTTTTTATGAAAAATTTGTTATATGAATTTTTTAAAAATGAAAATATGATGATTTTAAAGAAGTTAAAAAAAAAGAATAAAAAATTGATGATAAAGGGTAAAATAGGAATTTTAAAAAGTCAATTAGGATAATGGGGGGAGTATGATTATTGTTCAAAGTTGAGGGGGAAGTTTAATTTTTAAGACAAAATTGAGGAGGAAAAATGATTTTGACCCTAATAAAAAATCATCTATTACATCAATAATAGAAATTAGTTATTTTTTGATACGATCCTTTCACATGATTCACGCCAAGCATGTTTTTTGTCCCTTTTTTTTTACAAAATTTATACGTAATGAATATTTACAAAATATAATTTTTTTTTTCTTGGTTTCCCAAGGTATCCCACAGCCGGTAGCCGTGAGATTAATCCTCCGTTCCTCTGTCAGCACACTAAGCGGTAGGTAACTGACCACAGAGTTTGCTCCATTCACCAGAGGCGGGGATCATACAAAATATAAACTTACAAGTCAAGTTTTGCACATAAAAAAAATTAAAATCGCAATGTGAAATATCAAATCATGTTTTTGAAAAATTTAATTATTATCTCAAATCACATGTCTAAATGCTGATTTGAAATCATAATTTCAAATTGCATATTTAACGTCTATTTAAAGTTTAGGAGGCCTATAGATAGTAGCGATGCTTTAGGTGGTCTTTCATTGTCCCAACAAATGCACTCTTCTCCACTATTGTTATATGTTTCATATGGCACTGGGCTTTCCACATTTTCAACGTACATCCCCTAGAATGTACTTTTCTCCTGCACCTTTGATACCGCCATTCACTACTTCTTGCATTTTCATGTGTACACTAGTTTTGTTTTCACCACGTGGCAGCCCGACATCCATATCGCCAAACACTCCTTTCCCATATCGTTCAACTTCTCAACTGTCCGATTTACGAGATGAGATATAGAAGCTTTGAGCCTGACACACAGACATTTACTTCATTCTTGACGAGTACACGATGCATCAATACCAACAACATCAGAGCTAAAATCGGGATAAAAAGACAATATTGATAGATTGGTGGTGATCAAGCCTGGTGGAACAGGATAAGTTTGCTTTCTAATTGATTTAGATTTATTTTTCATCTTAATTAATTATTTATGACTTGACATGTTTATTATATTTTCTACAGGTTCAATTCAGGAAAGAGCTCTTAAGGAAACATTAAAAAGGCTTTATCATTATCCTTATGCATCATGAGGTAAAATTACACAAAAGAAACGATAAGATATGTTTGATGAGTTTAAAGTATATAATTTAACTAGTATATTTGATCGCACTTCGTGTAGTCTGAAAAAAGTCCTCTTACAATATTACTATTTTTTTTTAAAGTAAAAGCTCTTATAAATACAAAGATAGCAAAATTAATGAAAAAAATAAAAGTACAAAAAAAAAAGATACAAGTTTAATAAAGTGTAAGACATAATTCGTATGTTTAGTTTAAAAAATTCTTTTCTACCAAAAAATTAAAATTTTACAAATAAAGGTGAAACAAAAGATATAATATATCATTAAAGAGTCTTCTTCTACAAGTCAAAATTAAAATAAGAGTATAATACTATAAAAATATAATAATATTACTAATTCCAATATAAAATAAAAGAATGGCATTGAGCAGAATCTATCGAGGTAAAAGAATATAAATTTACATTTATCCTATTTATATAGTTCATCCTTTTATATGTTTTCATATTACTAATTTAAGATAGCTATACAAATTACTAAACCTGCTTAATTCTTATAATCATTTCTAACTTAAATATGCACTTGAAGTAAAATGTGTATGTCCATATTTTCGTAAATATTTTAATATATATTCTTAGATAGTTTGTTGTATTTGCTTATATATACGGTATTTAATGTGTCTGTAATATGTACTGTAAGTATTTACTTCCTTTTTTATTTCATCGAAAACTTCAATTTTGATACCATTTAGAGAGAAGAAAAATTAAATTCAAGAAAATTAACATATTAAACTGAACTATTAAATGATTTGAATAGCATGCATTTTGCATCATTATTAGACCTTCCCTTAGAGTTGTTCAAAATCGAACCGTATCCAATAAGCCAACCATAAAATTGACTTATTGGTTTATTGATATTGACTTATTGGATAAATGGTTGATGAACGGATTAAATTTTTTTAATTAACGGCTTATTGGTGTGGGGGTGGATTACTTAATTTCCTTATTGGATAAACCGTTAACCCATTAAGAATTACCATATATATTTATACTTTTCCACCTAGGTATATAAAAATTAAAATACATATTATATTATTGTAAAATATAAACTGTAAATCTAATTTATCTAAATTCTAGGGGAATAACCTAAAGCCCATTCCAAATTAAACCCAAATAAAAATTAACGAATAAAGTTATTACTTATTAGGAGTATTAGTATAGTAATATACCGTATATTATTTGCAAAGCAAAAGTTCTGGACTTCTGGTTGACTGTTTGCTTCAGTGTGCTTTGGTTCTTCTACTGGTAATCTCGCATGCACATCTTCATCTCTATATCTTTTCTTTATTAATTTAGTCCTTGTTTTTTAATCTGCTTAATTTTCTTTTTTTATGTTTCTTTGATTGTCTATTTTTTCTAGTAAGTTGTGGAGTTGTACTTTCGTATTTTCTCTTTTATTTTGCTCAATTTTTGATTTTGGTGTGAATGGTGATGTGCATGACTGCATGTACTTGGGTATGTAAGTATAGTTTGCTGCATGTATTGTGTAAGCCAAATTTTGTATGGATCACTAATCGCTATTGCATTACGTGTTAATTTTAATGTTCTTTGTTCCAACACTGATAATTCTTGAATAGATTTTTCTTATCACAGCAACTCAAAATCAACTCATAGCATGGTTGAAAATATACAAGATGATAAGGTGATGGGTGAAAGTGAGGATTCAAATCGAGCAAGTCAATCTGAAACAACTGAAACTCAGAAGGCAATTGCTAAAAGAAGGAAAAAAAGGCCAGAAACGTGGAATCATTTTACAGAAATTGCTAGTCCTGAAGGTACAAAAGCAAAATGTGTCCATTGCTCCCATGAGTATTCTTTTAAGTCAAGAGACGGTACGTCCACTTTTCTTGGTCATCTATCGACGTGTCCTAAGCGTACTTCTACTAGTGTTGATAAAAAACAATCAAATTTAGCTTTAAAGCTATTCCAGGGGGTAGTCAAGGTGATGTAGCTGTTGTGCCTTGGAAATTTGACCAAGAAGAGTCTAGGAAGGCTTTATGTCGTATGGTGATAATTGATGAGCTTCCTTTTAGCTTTGTTGAAAAAGAAGGTTTTCGGGCGTTTATGAAAGTGACACAACCTCATTTTTGGATCCCTTCCCGTAGTACTATCACTAGGGATTGTTTTAATCTTTATAATGAAGAAAAACAAAAGCTGAAAAGGTATTTTGTGGAAACAAAACAGAGAATCTGTATAACCACCGACACCTGGACTTTCATACAAAGAATCAATTACATGTGTATAACTGCCCATTGGATTGACAGTGAATGGAGTATGCATAAGAAAATTGTCAATTTTTGTCCTATTATTAGCCATAAAGGTGAAGATATGGTAAATGGTATTGGTAGGTGCTTACGTGAGTGGGGAATAAATAAAATATTCACCGTCACTGTAGATAATGTGAGCTCTAATGATGTAATGGTAAAAGAACTATCTAAGCATTTGACAAAGATGAAAACTAATTTGATGAATGGTGATCACCTTCATGTGAGGTGTATGGTGCACATTATGAATCTTGTTGTCCAGGATGACTTGAAAGAAAGTTATCTATCTATTGAACGTGTTAGACATGCAGTGAGATATGTTAGGCAATCTCCTGCGAGGTTGAAAAGGTTTCAAGAAAGTTGTGATGATGAACAACTCAGTTGCAAGAAATCTTTATTCTTAGATGTTCCAACTAGGTGGAACTCCACCTACCTAATGTTGAGTAGGGCGGTTGAATTTGAGAATGTATTTACAAATTATGCTTCTCGTGAAATTGGCCTGAGACATTATCTTGAGAATTCTTATATTGAAGTTGGAGTTACTGCTGGTGAACTTTTGAGTAGTGATTGAGTGCACGTGAGAAGGATTACAAAATTTCTTGAAATATTTTATCTTCTTACTTTGAAAATATCTGGATCACTTTATGTTACATCTAATATTTATTTTCTTGAAATTTGTGCTGTTGCTGTTTATTTGAATCAATTGATTGCTAGTGAAGATACTGATTTAAGTAATATGGCGAGGAAGATGAAAGAAAAATTTGATAAGTACTGGGGTGATCCAATAAAAATGAATAAGATAATTTTTATTTCATGTGTTCTAGATCCTCGTTACAAGCTTGATTCAGTTGGCTATGCCCTTGTAAAGATGTTTAGGGAAAATCAAGATCTATCTTTAAAAGCAGCAGTAAAGGAATACATGATTTTATTATTTAATAAATATGTAAAATCTAGTTCAAAAGGGCTTGGGGTTGCTGTATCTTCACCTTACTCTTTATTGGAAACGTCTACTTCAGTGATTTCTGGCAGTCAACTAAGTAGCCAAGGTACATGACCCTTAGATTCACTCATGCAAGATTTAAAGCAGTATAAAGCTGTGAATGGAGGTGTAGATGCTAGAACAGAGTTAGATAAATATTTTGGAGAAGAAACTGAAGATGATACTAAAGATTTTAACATCCCGCCCTGGTGAAAAATGAACGCAACAATATTTTCTGTTCTTGTTAAGATGGCTTGTGATGTATTAGCTGTTCTGATTTCAAGTGTTGCATCTGAATCTGCGTTTAGTACATGCGGACGTCTTCTTGATTCATTTAGGAGTTCATTGACTCCTAAATTGGTGTAAATTCTAGTGTGTCTTCAAGATTGGATTCGAAGTGAGCAATTAAAACAACCTGTTAGTGTTGAGGAAGATCTTGATAATCTCGAGCAAATTGAAAAAGGTAATAGTATTATCTTTACGCGTGTTGTTGTTATAAATGATTTTTATGTATTAGTTTACTCATTATATTATTCTTCTCTTCAGATTTAGCTAGTGCAGGAAAAGACCCTACTGTATTTGACGTGTAGTACAACTATACAAGCTTACAAGACGACTTTTCTTTCACAAGGTTAGCATAAAAAGAAGAAGATAAAAATCATCATGTTATGTTTCTTTTCACTATTCATATTCTTCTTAGCTATTAATTATGTTTTAGAATTGATTCTTGAAGTGGGGTTGTTATGTTCTTAATTCAAACGAGTATTATATATTTATATTGTCATGGCAGTGGTGAGATGAAGAGTTGTTCGTCTTGCTTGTTCTTTGAGGTATCTTGTTTTGTTTATATTTATTGTTCACCTAACAATCTTTATGGTATAATTTCTTATTATGTATTAGTTTGTGATGATAGAAGCTTCTCAAGTTGATAATTGAATTTAACTGATTGAAAAAAATGAAGATCGAGTTCTAGCAGAAGAATCTTGGTGTTTGTTATTAGTGGGTAAGAGAAAGGGGGTCTTGGAAGTACGCCTAATATTTTCAACGCTAGAAATCGGCAGCCCATGATTTGTATTATTTTCGTTGAGTGTTTGAACTGATAGCTTTCCTTCACTAATCTCTGGAAGAATTTAGTTTTAGTTAAGAGGGTATCTTTACTGGTGGTCAAAACATTCTTAAAAACTTAGTAGAAAATGTGTTTCACAAAGCCAATACATGTTAGGACCCAAGAAATTACAAGTTTATAAGTCTATATCTACATAAATTAACTTCTTGCTTTGTTTTAAACCTGCTCAAATAAATGAGAGTTGTCCACTCTTCAGCAATGGAGAAGTTTGCTGCTACTATCCTCCCGCTAGCCACTTCCGTCTAACTATCCATTAGAAGCGAGGTGCGCCATGTATTGAGCATGATATGCATATGGTGATTTTCCTTGATGTTCAAAATGTTTAGCCAGGATACATCATTCAACCATTCCTCATTCATCTTCTTCAAAAACATTCCCCAGTGCTGCTTTATATAACTTAGCGGTGCCCGTAAGAAGCTCTGTTCCAGCCAGATAAGAAGCATAGAACTGGTCAGCTCTCGAGTACCCGACTCTAGTCGTGTTGTTGGTGTACGCATATGTGATGACTGCAACAAAGCAATAGAATCCAGTATAGGAAATAATTCTTCGGAACTTTTGGATGTTCAAAATCTCATTTCATCCTTTATACAGCCGCCACATTCTCTATTGAGCCGCTGAGCACAGAAATTTTGATTTTCACGCGAGAACTCGCAGCGACCTAGTGGTCCAATATATGCTAGGAGTGTTTTGGTCTTGTTAGAGAATATATTGGTACTTCTAATGCTAGGGAACCTAAGTCTTCAAATATTGGATTAAGAAGGGGTTAAATAGAGCATGAATGTGAGAATCCATACAGTCGAGTCTAACTAGATTGAGATTGAGGTGTAGTTATTGTTATTGTATTCTCAGGAGATTCCAAGCGGGGTTTTTCTTTGGCTTTTACTTTTCCCTTTTTTTTTTTTTTTTATGTAGGTGAATATATAAACATGATAACAGAAGATCTTTGCAATCAAATAGAACCTAAGGTTACTGTGAGTTTTTGTTGTTGTCATCGTCGTTGTGTACGTTTGCATCTTGTTAAATATTTATATGCCAGCAACATGTAGAGAACGTAAGTTTTTAATTATTGAATTGAAATGGGTTTAAATGGAGCGACGTGTATTTGTACTCACTGATAGTTCTTCTTGAGCTATATTTTACTTGAAAATGTTTATTAATATTTGATTTTCATTGTCAATGACAGAATTATGGGACTATCATCAATCAAAAGTGTGGAAAAGCAGATTCCTGTGTAAAAGTTAGTCTTATGGCTGCTACATCTTTTAAAGTTGAGACTTGAGATTGTTCAATTCAAAGAAAAATAGCATTTTGCAGAGTATATTATGCAAAAGCTATTGTGCAAAAGAATTGATTATTTTCTAAGAGAACTGATTATTGATATGATTTAGGTGGAGTGACATAACTTAGTATTTTATTTTGTTTTTTTAGATAAATATTGAGATTCTTAATTTCTTGGTTGTCAAAAGTATTGGCATTCCTGCACTAGCTAATACTATTACCAAAGTGACGACAATATTGAATCAAAAGTATTAGTATTCCTGCACTAGCTAATACTATTAACTAATCAAAAGTATTCTTAGTTGTGTTTGCCTTTATGAATGGCTACAGCTTGTAACTTGGCTGCTCCTGCTGTGTTCTTAAAGGTAATGTTCATTGCAGTAAATCCTTGCCCATCTACAATTACATGAGTGATTATATACATTTAGGTCCATGAGAAAAAAAATCAAAGTGTGTGCACTGTGCCTAACTAATGAATAAAAATCAACGCATGTTCCTAACTAATGAATAAATTTTTGCAATTATATAAGCGACGACAATAGATAAATGCAAAAGCTATTTACTATGTCAATGTAGTACAATTTAAAATGAAACTATTCTGATGTTGTCACTATGAAAAGAAAAGAATGTTCTATTATGTTTTGTTTTCTGGTTTTGAGATGCATTCAAGTAGGAATTGTGGATGCCTGATAAACCGTCCGATAACCGCCCGATAATTGCTTATCCGTTACCGAACCAACCGATATCTTATCGGTTGGATAGTAGATTTATATATTTTAAAACCGATAACCGTTAAGCCAAACCGTTAAGTGTAATGGTCCATCCGATCCGTCCGATAAGCAACCCTACTTTCCCTTTCTCTTTTCATTTTTTTTTTCTTATTTATGTCTTTCCTCCTTCCCTTCTTTGTCAATAATGAACCGTTTGTAATAACTTTTGTTGCTAGTTAAATACTTATTGTTAAATATTCTATCATCGCATAGAATTAATCCTCTACAAATTTTCTATATTCAATGAAATATATATCAGCGATTTGTACATCAACAAATTAAAAAATAATTCTAAGAAATTATTTGGTTACATCTTTTACAATCTTCGGCTATAAAAATTGAAATCTATTACCTGATTTTAATATATTTCTAGTATTACCAACGCCCCCTTCAATTTTTTCTTATTTATTTTCTTTCGATGTTTTGATTTAGGTACGATAAGATGCATATTAGAAAATTAATTAAGAAGTGCAAAATGTTTTATTTTGTTTAGTAGTCAATTATTTATCGTCATCATACCGTCTCATATATAACCATCACGATTTACATATTTTATTTGATTTTATATTTCTTTTTAGAGAATTTGTCTAACTAATACTCCCTCCGTTTAGTTTTAGTTGTCCCTCTTTCTAAAAATATTTGTTTCAATTTAGTTGTCCCTTTTGATGAAATCAAGAGTATTTTGTTATGTTCTTCCAATACTACCTTCAACATTAAATGACTAAACAAAGTATATTTACTCAAATTTATATTTTCAAAGCATAATTAATAAGACTAATTTGGTAAAATAAACTCCTAATAAATATTTTCTTAAGGGGATTGCCAAGTCAAAAAGGGCCAATTATTTTGAAACGGAGGGAGTATTTAACTTCACTTTCAAGGGAAGAAGACTCTCCCCCCTCTGTCTTTGTCTCTCTCTCTCTCTCTCTCTATATATATATATATATATATATATATATATTAGTTTAGGTGTACGCGCCTCACGCGTGTATCTCACTTTATTGAGTTCAAATGTTACACTAAATAGAATATTTGTTTAAATAATAAAGATGAATATAATAATTAAATTCAACATCTTTCGGGGAATTTATTTAATTAAACCTAACCTTTACCAAAAAAATTTGTCAAAGTCGATCGACATTTATCTACCACCTGTAAACTGCAACAAAACAATACGATGATAGACATATCAAAATGATATAATTAAATATAACATTTACATAAAAATTTTCTCAAAGTCGTCGACACTCATCTTCCACCTGTAAACTATAACAACATAATAGATAATAGAGATATCAAAATAATACACTTAATTTTTACATAAAAATAATTCTCAAAACAGAGATATAAATACAATACAATTAAACCTAACCTTTATCTAAAAAATTCCTCAAAGATGACCAACATTCATCTACCACCTATAAATTCATCTACGACATGTAAACTACAATAAAATAATATAATAGTGCTCACAAAGCTTCAATTTTGATGAAAATAATTCTTGTTTGAGCAAAAATTATGACCCTAAAGAATGACTTGAATGAAAACAAAGATATATATATATATACACACACGTTGAATTCTATTATGTTGACAAAAACAGTGAAGAAGTTGAGGGTTAGAAAATTAAGCATCCACCAATCTAGACATGCAATCGAATCAAGTTAGATGAACATCAATCATATTTTTTCAATAAGTAAATCGATTTCTTCTCTAGTTTAGTGTGAATCTCAATATCAAAATTTATAGAAGTATTTCCTTAATAGAATCCTATTTTAGGAGTATTTTTCTAACTGATCCGTATAAAGAAAAATATTAATTGATTCTCTTTCCATATATTTTAGGAGTCCCATATATTTTAGGAGTCTAGTTGATATAATAAAGTTAATTAAATAATAAATTAAAGAAAATAGTGAAAAGACAGTTTTGTCTAAATGAGGGTCTTTTAATGAAGGATAAAAAGTTCAAATCACCTTTCTAAGAATGTTCACACTTTTAATATATATTTTTTTATATATATATGTATGTATTTATAGTACTCCTACAATTGACTGACTTCTCTCTCTCTTTTTTTTTTTCTTGATTCAATAAGATTAATAGTCATTTACATTTTAATTGAATATCACATTTGTTATACATTATATCATATCAAATAAATAACATATTCATCCATAATTGTCTTGATCGTCCATTTTCATAAGAATAATTTTTGAATTAAAAATGAGTAAATTGGATGAAGACTTTTCAGCTTTCAAATAAAATATAAGTTAGTTATTTTAAAATTTTTAATTAGCAGAGAATTTGAGGGGTTTTATAGTACTATATTAAAAGCAAGGAATAAGGGAGGATAAATGAAAAAAGAAAAAAGAAAAAAGCCCCACCATAGGAGTCAAATTAATTTTCAATTAATAATCCTTTTCTTATATAAAATTTGAAGAGAAAAATTATTGGCAAAATAGCAAAAACCTCACAAAAAAATAGTAATGTTGTGGAGAACTCAATTCAATAATGAACGTACTTGTGATTAATCTAAGCTAGCAATGAATGATTCATTGTGGCTAAACCACTGTATATGTTGGCCCTGAATTTCTTTTTTTCTTGCAACCTTTTATTTGCATGTTATGTCTGATTTTGAATAATTCTATATAAAGATAGACTATCAAAACCTCACCTAAGAACACAACGCTGACAGAAATTGTAAGATAATTATATCATACTTTTTCATGTGCTTATGCCTTATTGTGTAGAAGCAAAATATATGGATATTTGTAGGATTACTTTTATCAAGATAAGCACGGATTATAAAATAATAATTGACACTAATATACAAGAAATATATCATTGTTTGCAGATGGTATTAATAATCATCAATATTTTCTACACATTCATGAAATATCATGCAAAAGACTTATTTATGAATTAAGCAAAGAAACATAAAAAGTTACATAACTGTTCTCACAAAACTACCAGAAAGAAAATAAAAAAGTTTTCAATTTCAACAAATATAACAGGAAAAAGTAAAATTTGTGAAAAAACTTACCAGCATCAAATGAATGACAAATGCATTATTTGATCGAGTATATATAGAGATATCCACATTAAATAATTAGACGTTTGAAGATGGAAGGTTTGATAAAATTAAATATTATTAATTACTAATTAAAAGTGATTATAAAGATGAAGATGTGTGAGTTGTGAAGATGAATTTTAAAAATAAATTATTTAAGATAAATATGAGAAAAAAGTCAAAAATGAAAAAAAAAGCTAAATATAAATGGAGGCCTTAGAAGTATGCCACATCAGGATAGTTCTAAGTCTTCTTTTTAATATATATATATATATATATATATATATATATTAGTTGTTATTAAAGTTTCACATTGACTTCTTATGATCTATCATCTAATGCTAGCTACTTAAGACACTGTGTACTTTGCCTCCAAAGCACAACAAGTTCATTTACATGACTTATGAGAAGAAGGCCAATTCCAGAATGTCCATCTGATTTAAGAATGCTTGGAAAACTTTTTCAGGAAAAGCCTAGTTGAATTCTACCTTATCTTTATGAGAAACTTCAGTCTTATTGGAAGATACTAGAATTTTTTGGCAAAGTCTTTTTTATAATAGTAGTGTAGGGTGGGCTAACTTGTGTTTACCTCAACTAATTCTGTGAGATACCAACCATCTCTTACCAGTAACAAGCATTAGGTAACTCTATCCACTAGGATTTGAATAGATGGGAATAAATCACCTCATATCTGGTCTTTGTTGAAAATTGAACCGAAGATCACATGATGATAAACCCACGTCATTGGCCATTAGGTCACGCTCTTTGGTGCACATCGGGGGTGCACAGAGTGAAGGGACAATCACTAGAAAGTTGGTAAGTAATATTATTAACCTTCTAATTTATATGTTTTTATAAAGTTGATTGATAACATGTTTGGCCATGCTTATTTTTTTTCCAAAAGTGCTTATTTTTTCTTAAAAGAGCTTATTTTAAAAAAAGTTGTTTGGCTAAGCTTTTTAGAAAAAATAAGTGTTTCTAGGGAGTAGCACAAGTTGTTTTCATAAGCTAAAAATTAGCTTCTTCATTAAAGCACTTTTAAAAAGTTACACTTAAAAGCACTTTAAAAAGCTTGGCCAAGAAATAATTGCTTCTCAAAAGTATTTTTTAAATTTGTTCGTCAACATAATTGCTTCTCATTAAAAGTGCTTTTATAAAAAGAACTTTTGATATAAGTTGATTTTAGAAACTTAACCAAACAAGCTATAAATTTTGTTTGATTACATTTTGAAGAACAAAAAATTAGGGCACGCATAAACTTGGAATAAGTTCTTTTGGGCTATAGATATAAAAAAGAAGAAGAATGATTTGAATTTGAATGAGTAGGTTAAATCAAGGACAAACAAGTTTATGTAAGTTTGAAAATTTTAGATACAATGTAATAATATGACTCTAATGTATAATACTAAATTTGTTTTTATTTATGCAAATTGATTATCAATGTTTGAATACAACTAGACTCATCACCTTAGGCAAGTCAACCCAGGCTCCATCAGATTGCATTATCCAAATTTATGCGGAGCATATAACAAATGGGAGACAAAGGAGAGAGTCTATAGTCTACACTTTCAGAACTTAGTGCAATGTATCCAGTTAGGATTGGAAGACGTTGGCATTTCACACCAGGTAAAGGTGGTTGATGGTGTTCAGATCACTATTATATTGTAGTTGATTGAAACAACTTACACGTGCCTTGGAAGATGTCAAGACAAGACCAATTGGTCAAGATAAAAGCATATGGATACCATCAATGCACATGTGACCGAACATGCTATCATTAATAGCTTGAACAAAGTCTTAATATCATTAGGAGAAATTCTTGTATGAATAATTTTTATCTCCACCACTCTATCCATAAACATTGGCCACCATTAGTAGCCACATATATCATTATAATCATCATTACTATTGTCAATTATCATTACTTTTAGCCACCTGCCATCATCACCAACAACCTATGTCATCACAACCAACAACTACTATTACTACCAATTATTAAGTGGTATTTTTGTGTGAATAATTTTAACCATCACTTTATCCACATCTACCAGCTGCAATACCATTGACAACCACCAACCACAATTATTGCCAATCATTACTATCAGTTGTTTCCACACCTACCATTTTCATCATTATGATTTATCTATTACCTCTTCTACTGTTATTAATACTGTTGGTACTACTATCACACTACCATAACTTTATCCAATCTCTACTATTAACCATCTCCATCATCACACCTAGTAATGCTACTATCTTGTTAACCATTACACATTATTCAACCACCATTATCACTATAACCAAGTACCGATATCAATCAACTTAAACATTACAAACATCACCCTCACTATCAACCACCATCACAACACCAGTTATTGCAACATCAACCATCTCAACTATCAAAATATTATCACAATATTTATAATAATCCTTCAGATTATTTTATCAATTTCATATATTTCAAATATTTCCAGCCTTCTCATAATGGCTATAAGTCATTTATGACTTTCCAAAATTATCGATTCGATATCGAGAAATTTATTTAGATTTTAGGCTCAATTCCTTATTTTGGAGTTTTCGTTGTTAAGAAATTAATCTCAAATAAAAAATCCTAGTAAATATACTTGGATGAAAATTTTGATAGGGCCATCAGCTCTAAAATAATAATTTTAGGCTAGGAGGATCCTTGGTTTTGGTCCCAGGATTTTAAACTCATTTTGAGCTATTGGATAGAATTTGGTTAAAATAGAACTAGGTGCGAGACCCAGATTTAATAAAAAAAATCTTGGATGAAAGTTTGAACGATTCCATTGAGTCTAAGATGTTGAATTTTGTATGATATCATAGTTTATTTGGACACACGGGTTCCAAATGAATCCCGAGCACCTAGTCAGAGTCCATGAGAACTTAAGTTTTTGCTAGTTTTCCAACTTCTGGTACAGAGTCCATTTACCCTCTGTGTTTGCAAGGGGTAGGCTGAAATTTTGAAAAGTTAAAAAATTGACCATCACATTCACAAGCCTTCTCCTTCATGTTCTCGATAAAGGTTGCCCAACCCAATTCATCTCTCTTCTTCACATTTGCAACCACCATGTGTTATGTTTGCGGTCCTCTAGACCTTAACCTTCCTATTTGTGAATGATTTGGTCATGTTTGCGAAGGGTAACCTTGCCAAGCATTGTGATCGCGACCCTTGTCCTCCCCGATCATGAAGGCCATATCCCTGGCAGTATATAATCCCCTATTTCTTAATTTATTTATTATTTTCCGACTATTTTCCTCTATTAGTAGACCTAGAAGCTCAAGAACTCATAGGGAATAATAAATTGAAGCAAGAGATGTGTACAGGATGATGCAAATGTTATTTTTCACTAATTTCTGTAAAAAATTTCAGCCTAAATCCTCCGTTTAATTCTTGTTTTCTCTCCTATTTTAGCCATCTCTCAGGGCTGATTTGAGCCCCAATTTGTAGTTCATTTGTGCTCAACTTTTTAAAATAATTTCTTTGTCCTTCGAGGGACCTAATGACAGATTCAATTTTGGATTTTATTTGCGGGCCTTGAGGGCCCATTCTCGATCCAAATTTTGAACTAAGCTTTCATATAGAAATACGAGCATTATCTTACTCCTATTAACAAGTAGAATATGATTTTGATAGTATGACATTATTTTGGAATCATGGAGAAAGGACGAGCGATTCATGAGCTATTTAAGATTGCAATTTGGTATCGAGGTAGGATTTGTTCTACTTTTCTCTAAGAGATTTTATAGTATAGATTACATGCTAAGTAGTAATATTAAGTTAGGTTGATGACTAGTATACCATGACTTAGCCTACTTAGGGTATTTAGAATTGATATGTGACCCCAACTTTAGCTTAAAATACCTTTTAAGGCGGTTGAATCCTATATATCCAATGATGGGTTTGATTAACCATAGATTGCATAAGGAATCCTTTAGCATAAGACTTATACTATTACTTATTATTTAGGGCGATATTTCCTCATTAGAACCTTATAGTAGCTTTATGCCCTTGTTTACCTTAGTCTTTGAGGTTATGGTGTTAATATTATGTTGAGGTGTATATTATGGGACTGAAACCTTGATTTCGATATCAATTAAGCACCACATTAGTATTTTATCCCCCGTGAGTATGTAGTTGTGTTTTTTAGATGTTTATGGCTATATTGCTTGGATACTGGTGATGACATGCATACTTTAGGCGCATTATCATTTACTTAGTGGTACGATTCCAACCAAATCCTTGATTTTACTATTATTTTTTAAAAAGAGATTTATTTTCACTTTTCACCTTTAAATTGGATTCTTTTACGTCGAGAATCGTGCCACCTTATTCAATGATTTATGAGATTTTTAAACTAAATGTACTATTTTGGAAATTAGACTGAGATTGATTCCGGTCCATTACTATTACACTCTTTTATCACTACTATTTACTTTGATCGAGGGAGATTTCAACTCTTTCTATGCTATTATGATGATTTAGTTCTAGTGTTAATCTCGGATAATGGATTTATAGATTGACACTCTTTTAGTCATGGTTCAAGTCAATGTACGTATTATACTTATATATATACATATATTATGTATATAATATCTATTATATAGATATATGTTTATCCGATACTGGACAAAGAAGATTGATTATGATGGTTATTAAAAGTCATGGTGGGACCAGGCAGTGTATACTGATATCCCAAGTTCTCTATGGACTCCTTCATCCGTGAGCCATAGTGCCGAAGAATGTTTGTTGCCATAGGTCATGCCTTCGTAAGCTACTAAGTTGGAGGAGGTGTTTATATTTGGTACATTTGGCACTCTGATTGGATGTAGTTTACTATTGGTTCATGTACATTCATTTATTCATATGCATTGCCTATCACCAGTATTATTGTTTGACATTCATATTTATTGGCCTTATGGGGGATTGTATAAGTATAAGCTATGATTATTGTTTGCTGAGTACTGCTTGAATGAGAACTCGATTAGGTTATTGTTTATTGAGACTAGCCAGTTACTTTTGTTTTTGGTTATTATGGTTAGTTTGTGGCAGTCTTGTTATGAACTGGTACCCAAGATTGTCAGTACATTTTTTATTTCCTTTCTTCTCATAGTAATATATGTTATTGATAGAATATCCCATGTTTAGTCATCCTTCGATTAGAGACTTTGATTATGCTAGTATTACCTTCTTTGGTTAGCTATGATCTTTGAGATGTTAGGTTGGATCCCTAGGTTATTATATTTGAGTTTAGTCCTATACATACATACATACATACATACATACATATATATATAATAGTATTATCGTATAGTCCTCTCTTTCCTTGTCTTTTCATATTGTATATGTATCTCTTGGACTTTTACTACTTCTATATATCCTTCTTTCTCTCTTCATTTTTATATTGGCTAGTGATATACGATATTACAATTTAGTTCCTGAATACTATTAGAATAGCCTAAATTTGTCCTTATTGCTCCCTTGGCATTATAATATTTAGTTTCTTGGATATTTGCATATGGTTTATATTCCTGCTTTACATATTATTTAAGCTTATATATCTTTGAATTTTAATCGATCGATGCCTACCGAGTACCACGAGTTTGGTACTCATACTACATTTATGTAGCCTGCAAATCATAATACGAGTTCTCACCGTTGACGTGTGCATCATGCAAAGTAGATATGGATCGGATATTTTGGGTGAGCTCCTGGCTTTTGGAGTATTCCCTCTCTCATATTAATTATTCTCTATTTTGAATTCAGAGATATCTTTTTATATATATTTATTCTGTATTTCACTTTGTACTCTGATTGTATAGGAAGTACTTGTACTAACTTCACTAGGTCTTGGGGTTGCTCTATATATATTAGTCTCTTTATCGTAATTATTTTGCTATGTTCTTTTATTTCCCTTGATAGTCCGTTACTCGCTGTTCCGTACTATGGGTTGGATTACCTACTGGTGGGTTATAGTGGGTGTCATCATGACTTCAAAAATTGGATATGATAAATTAATATTAGAGCCTAGGTTTACCGATGTGTTGTAATAATATCTAACTATCTATTAGAGTCCTATGGATCGATATAGAGATGTATGTATCTTATTTTCGGGAGGCTACATGGGGTTCTTAGGAAATGTTATTCTTTACTCCCTATCAAGTGTTCATATTTCTATGAACCTCTAGTACTTTCTTTGACTCCACTCTTTCCCAGATGGATGACACGAGGTTATCAATAGATGTAGATGGTACTTTAGCACATGTTTCTAGAGTTTTAACTCATCATTGGGCTAGGGAGTTAGAAATGGGTATCGAGGATATTCTACTTCAACCTGAGCTTTTGGGCCATCCCAAGATTGTATAGAGTTTGAGACTGCCTCAACTTTTTAGGATATGGTGTTGGGGATTTTAAGCCTTTTTATGGATAATTAACAGTCAGTGTTGGTTCTCGACACATAGAGTAGTTCTCAAGCCATAGTTGGGTTTATTGGTATTCAATAGGTTTTTTTTATCAGCATGAGAGTATGAGGTTGGGTTTCTCAAGTGGTCCAGGCATACTTCCATGTTATTTTTTATTGAGCTGGAGTTAGTGTGTGGATTTATCAGAGGATTAACTTTACCACTACTCTTAGTGTTGGAGAATTTGATAGCAACCAATCTTCTTCCCTAAGATTGTTGATTATGCGAGTTCTATAGAGAGGGCATGTATTGAGACATATAAAGGTAGTGGTAAAGACTGTGTTATCCATACAGTGTTATGGATATTTTGTCTGAGAGTAGGGGTTCTTTCAATAGGGATTAATATCACGTGCATTCCACCAGTTCCATAAGGGTAATATCTTAGACTATAGGTGGATCTCAGATCAGTTGTGGTGGTCAGAGTGGGCTGAGTTCTTTCCATATATTACGGAGTATTCGGTATAAATATTTAGGCCATGTCGGTCATTCTAGATTAGTGGGTGCAGTGCATCTGAGAGCTCCAAGGAAATTTTTTGGCTTTAGAGAGGTTGCTCGTTAGTTTAGGGAGTACCCCAGGCGTGAGTGTATTTTTCAGACAGGGTCAGCACATGTTCCTCGCCAGCCTAGAGCTCTTAAGGTATGCTATAATTACAGAGAGGATGATCATTTTAGAAGAGAGTGTCCCGACGTCAGTTGGTCAACTAGTTGGGAATAACTCATATTTCTCACTAGGTTAAAGCTTTAGGGATTTATTACGACTGTAGAGAGATCAATCATTGGTCTAGAGAGTGTCCCTGATGTGGGATTACTAGTCATTCAGTTCATCCAGATCAATGTCACTGTGTTGTAGCACCTTCAGTTAGAGGTAGTGAACTTAGTGCCTCAGTTGGTAATTTGACTACTTAGTTTAGGTTTGGACATGCTCAAATTCATACTTCTATAACATAGCAGGACTATGAATTTAGACTCCATCCATATAGGTGCATTTTGATTTACTATCTTTTGATTTCTATTTGAATTGAGTTGGGGATTACATATCCATTGGTGCTTATATGCCTTGATGTTCCTATATTAATTGTTGTAGCCTTTATTTAGATTTTAAGCATATGTGATTATCCCCATAGATGATTTATTTTAGTAGTGGATTGAGTGGATTAGTGTGGTATTTCTGTTGGGGTGTAGTATTTGAGTTAGAGTCCCTTTTCCTTCAGTAGTATAGCCTTCTTATGACCTTAGAGTGGTATTGGTTATGTTTTTCATTTTTGGTGCCACATGTGCCTTATTTCGTTGTTGCTATTGTTATTATTTTAGTTATTACTCATTCTTACTTGATAGACGGATAGACTGACATTATCTAGTTAGAATCTCCTTCCTCGTTATTCACATTTATTGGCTTAGATGACTAACTTGATTGGTTGGTTTCCTCTGTTTAAGTGAGGGAGGACATTTTTTTTCCTTCTTTGTTAGCAAAATTAAATCGATTGTTGGGAGAGAGTGAAGGTAGGTTGGCCTACCATGATTTGTTGTGATTCTAGAGTTGGCAATTCAACTCTATTGCCCATTTCTGATGTTGAAAAGTCTACAACTTTCTCTTTTAGTTTATTAGGCTCATCTCCTGGTGTTAGTCTTGATATTGGTAATGACATTGAGTTGGGCAATCTATTTTTTCTACGGCGTGGTCCATGATTCTGTTAAGTTAGAGTTGGTAAAAATGGGTGAATCCAAAAGATTCTCATTTTGACATTTGTTCAGCCTAATTTGACTTTGTTCAGTTCTTCTACTTAGTGATATATGCCTATGGGTATTCGTGGCCATAGATTGAATATTAGATTGACTAAATTCAGGTTAATATAGTAACTTTTCTAAGTTGCTTAGGATTTGGCTACCATTAGTGCTCTTTGTAGATTTAATGAGTTCTTGGTTTTTCCTTGTTGTGCTATGACTTCAACAGATGTGGATTTGATAGTTAGTATATCTAGTGTTGTGCCCAAGCGCACATGCAAGTGTAAGTGGATTTGATATATGCCTATTGTAAAAGTGAACTTTTACAAACCAAGTATCGATCCCTCAGAGACTTGTGTTGACAACTATCTAATTCAAGTTTAACTATTGAGATTAAATTGGTGCAAATGTAGCCAAAAGAGTTTGAAAGTTATAAGTAACTGTAAAATAAACAATACGGTAAATTAAAGGTTTTGGACAATCAATGAGGAGAAACCCAGAGTTAAGGCTCTGCGAACAATCATATTATGCTATTGAACTTCATTGGTTAGGTTACTTATCTTGGTTGTTGGTTCATGGGGTTGATATTATGATTATGATCTTCCGATCCTCTAATCACCTATCTAAATTAGACCCACAACTACACCATTGAGCGGGAATGTGAGAACTAAATTAAAAGCATTCATATTTCATCCCATAAGAGAACCAAATAGGCCACTTAGGTATATTCCTATCCTAAATTCAATTATAACTTCATTCTATAGAAGATTACAATCCTATTCTATTTACCCCCACGTTCTATCTTCTTGTTCCTCCTTCTGGGCTCATAAGATGACAATGGATGTATTATAAGGGTCGCGAGTCCTTAAAATAGTGATAATAAGTATAAATAAACAACCAAATATTATAACTAATCAAAACCAAATCAATTTATAGCAAGAGTAATCATGTTCTTGGCCTTAACCCCAGAAAAAGGCTTTTAGCCACTCATGGACATAACCGTAATCTGATAAATGAATACATGATAAAATCCATAAATAAAATAAATTAAAGGAATAAACACTCTATTTTAATTGTTATCCATCCTCCCTCAAAGTTTCAAGGTCTTCCAAGGGGTTTAGCATCATGTTTAAGTGTCCTATTTATAGGAGGACAAAATTGCCGAAATTGAACTAGGGTCCGCGTTGCGCCCTCTATTACGGTAATTAGGGTAAATGTTGCGGCCACATCACTGAAAAACACTGTTTTTGGTCCCTTTGTAATCCCCAAAGTCCATGGTATGGACATTATAGCGGTGTCTAAGGTCCGCGACGCGCTAATGACTCCAAAGTGTCCGTTTTACGTCAAATCTTGTCCCTTGCTTTTGTCCATCCATTCCAAGCCTTGTGGTGTTTTTTTCACTTGATTTAAATATTTTGTATCTTCAATATATCATAATAATCAACTCAAAAAGCATACAATATCATCAAACACCATGAATTGGAGCTCAAAACAACACACAATCCAAGACGGTGAACTAGAAACTTAAGCTAAGAACTAGTTTTGCCCTTTTGATCTTTTAACTTATTGTTTTGAATCTTAGATTGATTCAATTGAACCTTAAACACTATATAAAAGTTTTTACACACATAATTACACAATCATACCATTATTAACTCATTAAAAACACTAGAATCCATCGAGATCACTAGAACAACACCTAGCTCAAGCTAGTAACACTAGTTTTCTCGTCTAAACTCTAAGTGACCAATTTAATTTCAAACTTGTTTATAAAACACCTTAAAAATTGTAATCAATTACTTTAACACTTATATGCTTAATTATATGATTATTAGAACATTAATCAAACACAAAGTCCTCAAAACAAAGCCACATAAGCCCGGATAACAACACTGAGGTGCTAAATCCACCTCAGATCACAACCCCACACTTAAGCCTTGTTCATCCTCTAAAAACTCTTTAATCTAAGTATCATAATAAAAGGAGACCCCACACTTCTACTACAAGAAATACACTCAAGCTAGTACTACAATGACTACACATAATACAAGTTTTTACACTAAGCATGTTATATATACAATTGAAAGCTCAAGAATACTACTCCAAAACATCCTAGACTCAAGCATTGACTCATAAAGTTGGAAAACTAATACATATTGCTCAATCAAAGACATCATACAAATCACTCGACTATCATCAAACATGTGCCCTCACCATAAGAGAGTTACCCATACTCACTCACATAGATACAGTTTATCACAATATGGGTCTAAGAATCAAATTACGCTCACTCTCTCAAAGAATTCACAAGTTACATAAGATAAACCATAGGCTTGCCCTTAGTGTAGTACTCTACTAATTTTAGAGTGTTAAAGCTTAGGATAAAGTAGGTCCTTAAGGGTTTTAGTGTTAGCTAAGGGATGAGTAAGAACTATTTTGGCCAAGAATAGTGACTATCTTCCCTAAGCGCTTTAATACATCACACATATCATGAAACACCCAAATTTTGGCCCTTGAAAATTTCTTGAGCTTTGAGATCACTGCCTTGATAAGACTCACCGCTCAAGTTGTATGGTGTCTTGAAGGGTAAGGTCACCCTTGTTATAAGGTGTCTAGTGAATGGTGTTTGAGTTTCTATCCTAGTTATGACTTGGGGACATGAGTCATAAGAACTCGTGATGAGTCATAACTAAATCAGTAAGTTTGTGGATTGATTCTGCTCTGAGTACGAGTGGCTCACTACGAGCCGTGAGGATATGTTACAAGTCATTAGGTGAAATCTGACATGACCCAAACTAGGGCCTACTCATGTCAGGCACCTCAAGTCCAACCCGAAATGAATACCACCCCAATACCCAACCATAATCGCCCCACACCATATGTTGGATGAATTCCAAACATATAACAAGATAAAACAAATATAATCCAAAGACATTAAATTGAATCTATAATCATAATACAAAAAACACAACCAAATATCCAACCGGTGCCAATACCAATACCAATACCAAGGCTGACACCGCCCATGCCCATAGTAGTCCGACAAAGCTCTAACTGAAATCAAATAACATTCGGTCAAAACATGCCCTCGACCATAGCCAAAACCAAAGTGTAATAAACAAAAATAATGTAATAAGTTCATATCATGAAATGGAGTCTTCTGGAGTATGGAAACTCACTACTTCAGTCTGACAAAAAGTTATCCTCTAATCCAAGTCACTGAGCATGAGGAATATTATGGCCAGTTCCTGCATCGCGTGGGGATACAAAGCCCGAAGATAGTTAGTAGAGTGAACTCTAACATGTACTTAGGAATAAGGATAAACTAATGTCATTATTCAAAACCAAAGTAAATAACCATATACAATTACATATATACTTATATATACCATGCCGGGAAAGGGAATCGGGTTTAGCATGCATTTAAAACTTTAACCTTGGTTGTGTAGCTCTGCCGTCCTAAATCCACCTATGGTCTATATGGGTTCAGCTCACCCTATTGAAAGAGACTTGGCGAGTGTTAGCCGCACGAACCAAAGAAAAACCTAAGATGACTAGTACATCTCCCAAAATATAAGTGTGACATCATGCATACGGTCACTAAGACCAAACCTCACATCAACAAACATGAGATTCCAGTATTGGTCCCCCTGAGATCTCCATATTCTATGGCTTTGCTAATAGAATCCCCTTTAAGCCCATATTAAAACCATTCACACATAACCTCCATTTACCAAGGAGTTTTTTTAATTTGGCATTAACCATTGGTATCGTCATACCAAAATTAGAGCTTGCAAGTCTATCCTTTTATGTCATACGGAATCTATTAAACCAAGTTGACTTCAAAGTTTCCAATCAAACTAATACCATGGCCACTAAGGCCTTTCCAAACTATTTAAACCAACCAAACCAATTTAGGTTTCATTTCCTTTAATGCAAAGCAAATATTTCAGGAATAGTCAAACTCTATGACAAAATCATTCTCATTGGCATTTTAACAAACATGTTGGGGGCACACAAGTTTCAAAACCAAGTAATTTGGGAAATCCAAAGTACCCTTAAATCCATTTACCATTACCATGCATTCCACAATGTCAAAACCATATTCAAAACATGAAAGAAACATAATTGAACCATTAGAAACATTGTTCAACCATGAACATCCAAAACCCCCAACCATTATGTCAAAACCACAACCTTATCATAAAAACCATACATTAAAACATATGATTTTTGTTGAACTAACAATTAGGGAGGAGTAACATGCCTTAGACACCAAGGAAGATGAAGAATCACTCTTGAAAGCCCCTAATTGATTGTCTTGAAGAAACCCCAGCCTCTTGCTTGAATAGGGAGTTTGAGAGATTTTTAAGAGTGTTTGATTGAGAATAATAGGTTAATAAAGTCCTGAAAGGTGTTTTACGTCGTGGTATCAAGGGGAGTTAAAGAGGGAAATGTCTAGAATACCCCTAACTTAAAACTATAAAATTATCGCAGATGATTATGAGTTGAACCTCCAACTCATCACCACAACATACGACTGGTACCATCCAATCGTCACCAAAATAGGAGGTTGGAAACCCGCACACTGTCCACCATACAACTCAATTTCCCAATTTATGACCAGACCATATGACTCGTGTGGTCTAGTCGTACCTAAGATAGAATCCAAAGGGATTGACACTGGATAACATATGACTTTTCACCATGAATCGTAACCTATCCGCATGGATCTTAGTGTGACACTTGTACTCAAATCCAATTCAAGTCGCTATGTTTTTGATTAAATAAAGGATCAACTCAACGACCCATCACCAAACCAAATGACTCATACCACTAAGTCGTAACCAAAACAAAAACCCAACCACCACTCACTGGACACCTTATGAGTTGGGTTACTCAACCCTTACCCACACCATACAACTTGTATGGTGAGTCGTTACAAGGATAGTGAGCTCAAAGCTCAGGAAATTTTCAAGGGCTAAAACCCAGGGTGTTCCAATTCTCCCCCACTTAGATCATTTGTCTTCAAATAATGGACCAAGGAAGTACAAGCATGATTTGTATCCCACATGACTCTACTAAGTTAGAAAACAAAGATGCCAAGGAAATTTTCAATCTACCTTTAACAGGCCTCTACGCTTATGCCTCTTCCACCTTGTGGTTCGTCTATAGAACCTTTACCACAGCCACATCCCTGGTTCACAACTGCCGAACCTGATGATCCAAGATTTTAACTGGGATCTCCTCATAAGATAGAAAATCCAAAATACCAATATCCTTGATAGGCACAATTTGTGGATCAACCACACACTTTCTCAAAATAGAGGCATGGAATATCAGGTAAATGAAGCTCAAACAAGAAGGCAACTCTAAATCATACGCAACATTACCAAGAGTAATGCGCACAATCGGATTCCACATTTAAATTAAGCGCATGACACAATTCAAAAACCAAATGATAATATTTGACATCATTATCAATACCCGACAAGGGTTCATCCACAACAATGTCAATCATGATAATAAAATAAATAATAATTAAAAAAATACCATAAACATCAAAGTAATAACATAGAGTATGTCCCTACAGTTTTTCCACAAAAGGCCATAAAGTGAAAACAGTGGGTACCAATCATCAAACAAATCATAAAACTATCCTACCCCCCACTAAATATATTGCATTGTCCCCAATACGAAAGTAAAAGAGAGTATAGGAGGGTAGAGACTCTTTGTGGTGCACTAGGCTCTTGGATACCTGTCGGTGAATGATCCCACTGTCTCAATAGAAGCCTCGTCAGATTGGGATCCTCTCATTGAGTCTGCTATGAATGGTGACTCATCATCATGTCGAGTGCTAAAACTATCCCCAACCATCCGTACGTGCTTCTCATCCCTGGATAACTGTATGGTGATCTCAAATTGTCGAGCCGCAGGTATCCCCTCTATAAGATCAACCTCGGCCTCATCATCAATGTTGTAATAACCCAATACTACCCCCTAGTCTTCACACGGTGCTTACGACCCCGAAGGATCACAAGCTAACCCATGAATGATATCTACTGTGAGCACTAAATAATAATACTATAATTAATATGGAAAATAGGCTGAAATACCATAAGTTTCAAAATATCTAAAATACTGATAAATAACAACATCTGATTAAAACTGAACACTGTCTGAAAACTAGTCTAAAAAGCCTCTAACTATTTCTATCTGAAAGTGGAGTTGATGGGACAATCCCCCAACTAACTCCATCTACTAAACTAATATATCTACTAAAAATATGAAATAGTATAATATCCTCGAATGATGAGGACTCACTGCTAAATCTATTACTAATGGCTGAACCTGAATCTACTATGTGTTATCGAGAACTTGAGTGTCCGAACCTATAATATGGAGCATCATAGCGCAGAAAAGTATACGTCAGTATATGGGAATATAATGGTATGCTAGATGAGGTAAGGCTGAATGCAAGGGACTGAATGAGAATAACTGAACGTGAGAGTACATGGAGAATTTGAGAATACTGTAAATACTGAGAATGAAATCTGTGCATATACATATATATATATATAAACTATCACTGAGCTTTTCTTACGCTAAGTATTGAATTTTGATAAATGATTAACTGATTTTGATTGACAGTATCTGACAGTCCTAATTCTGTAAAACTGAGTTGAGTTCTGAACTAAAGACTGAAACTGAGACTAAAACTATGGGAGGTAATCATCTAATTGATATGCCCCTCTCTGAATTGCTTGGGGTCCAGCCTGTAACCCCAGCTGGAAGGGTGCTAATACTGTGCCACGGGTACTAACAATAGAAAATCAGGATGCCAAGACTAACTGACGGGTGACACCTGGGCGAAGCCAATCCTAATCTGACGGGTGACCCTTGGGAGGTAGTCAGCCTAGTTTGATGGGTGAATCTTCATCCTGTGCTGGCTACGCAGTTCTGGACTATAGGGATTGCTATTAATGACTCTGCCTATCTGATGAGAAAGCCATCATCCCTGCTCTCACTCGGTGCTGAATCCTACTCCCAACTGAAAGACACTGAACTGAGTATACTAGACTGGATTGGGCTAAGACTGAGTTTATTGAGTTTTCCTAAGTTTTGTAATTGACTGAATTCTACTGAGTTCTATAATAGTCTGAGAGTACTGATCATGAAATGAATGATACTATTCTGTAACTGACACTGGCTCTAGGTAAACAACTAAATTATCAGGTATTAAATACCCCCAGGACTCAATATCATGAAAATTAAAGCAAAACATAGTCTTGAATAATATAACAATGTTCACTTGGTCATAATTCATTCATAAAGACATTTCATCAAACACTTGTAATGCATTAACTTGTACATGAATGGGATCACATAATAACATGTCATGCCTTCACTAGTTAATTCACATAAGCATTTTATCAAACACTTGTAGGGCATAAGCTTGTACATGATTAAGATCTCATAATAACATCTCATGATTCCTCTACCTACTTCACATAGGCATTTTAGCAAATACTTGGGGAGCATGAGTATTTCACATGATAATGGTCATCACATAAACATCATGAATAAAATACTTAATTGCAAATTCAAGGGTTTAGCATGTAATTCATATAATTTCCCCTAAATACTATTCTATTTTTCATGAATCTTATCATAATCATGAATTGAAAACCAAATCAACATCATAGATGCATTAATCACTTTATAAATTTAAGGGTCTATCAAGATAATCACATATTTTTTATAAATCCTATTTAATTTCATGAAACTTGCATTTAAATCATGGATTGGAACCCAACTAATATTATAAACATGAATTCAATGTAATTCAAACATGGAAATCATAAATACATCATCTTTGTACTTTGAAAAAGGATTCTTGGACTTTATTGGTGAAAGGGACCCATGAATCAACATCTAACATACCTTAATTTGTGAGATTCTTGAAGTTCTTGAAGGATTTCTTGAGCTTGACCTTGATTTCTTGAACTAGGATTTTGCCCTTTGAGAGAGAGTGGCTTGCTTCTTGAGAAAATAGTGAATTAATGAGCAATTTGTGCTCTTTTAGGGTTTGATTGCGTGTTTGGGCTAACTGGGGGTGAGGAAAAAAGACCTTAGTAACCTCAAAATTAAAACTCGAAACTGACTGAAAATCCCAATTTTGTACGCTAGCGCGATGCGGTGCTATCGCTCCCTGTCACTAGAAACTGATGATTGGGAACTGGGATGATGGCACGATGAGACGCCATTGCGGTGCCTCACTATCTGCAAATTTTCCCTTTGGCGCTACGCGCCATGATCGCGGAGTTACACTGAAAAGTGACAATTGGGAAAAGGCTAATGGCTCGACACGGTGGTATCGCATTGTCTCATTGAAAAATGACAAATGGCATTTGGACTGCCTCCGCAATGCGCTGGAATACCAGGTGGTACACTGTCTTACTTAAATGGCTCAAACTCTTTGCCCGGGTGTCGGATTTGGGTGAATTTGGTATCGATGGAAAGCTTTTCTTTATAAAAGTGTATTCATCTTTAAAGCAAGTCTTTAACAATCTAGGGACGAATTTTAAGCTAAGAAAAACCACGGGGTGTTACAAATGTCCTCATGACCCTCTTTGGACAAATCATCAAATGTAAGAACTGGGCCTGAAGTCTCTGGTGGAAAAGCAGTCTCTGCCTCATCAAGACCGAAGGAGGGTTGTCCGGAGTGAATCTCCGCCTGTAAACTATCAAGGTCTGCCCTCACAGATGCCATGCCCTCATAATTTCCCCTCACCTCAAGTGTGGTAACCATATGCTCTAACTTCTCTACATGGGCATGAAAAGGTTCTATAGCATCCTGAACAAACTGGGGAATATCCGCCACCAATCGGGTAAGAGTAGCATTGTTTGCCAAATTCATGGAAGCAACCTTGGTAAACATCACCGTAGAAGACCGTGCCAATTATGTGGACCAAGGTGGAGGTATGGTTCTCAATAATGGAGGAGTATCGACAGAATCCTGATGGTTCTCAGCATCAAGTGTAGAATCTGAAGGAATCTCCACCCCCTCTGAGCTCGGCAATCCTTCCGCACCCGAGTCTACCAAAACCAAAGCTTTTCTTTTTAAGACCGTAGGGTTATCCTCATCCTTACACTATGTGATGTTAATGACGCCGGTGCATATAACTCTATGATCAATCTTAGAGTGTAGCGGGACTTCAAACTTAAGGCAAAGCATGGATATGTGTGCCAGAAAGGGCAATAAAGTACCCGGTTGCTTTGACCTCAACTTAATCATCTCTGCTATCAACTCTCCCAGATTGACAACGATTTTATCTATGATGCACCCAACAATGATGACCTTATCAACTGCGACATCTTGGTCATTTCTTAAGTGAAGTAGAGGGTTACCCACAAATCCAAGCCAATATTTGGCTTGAACCGAAAGATCTCTCGTCTTGATTTGACCTACAACATTAGACCATGGAGGAAGACTCTTAGAAATTACCCTAGAAAGCCATGGATAACTCTGACGTCTGCCAAATATCAACCTCTTGCACTGTTCTGCGAAATCTAAGTCACAAGCAAAATATATCTCATTGATCGCCGAGGCCGTGCAAGGGACTTCCACTCCTCGAACCAATACTCTCGAGGAAAGGTTATGCGACAATTAGCATTTTGTATTTTTGTTCATTGTGCCTAACAACATAGGAAGCATAGAACTCCTGAACAATCGCCGGGAAATAGCATAATGGGTGAGAAGAGGGCATCATATTTGTGAAGAATTCCCAAATCCATTTTTTAATTTTGGAGAAATGGGGTTCAACTCTCTTTATGCTAAAGATCTTCTCGATATTGAAACATCGAGTAGTTACCCACTCATCATATAACTCCTTCACACCTTCTACAACAAACCAAATTTGATCTGCTTCCTTTTCTACCTCCCGTGTACGATCAATGATAGCTGAGACATTTAGGTCTTTTGGAATATCTTTGGAGACCGGTTCTTTACCCCTTTCGAACGTAGGTTTTGCCTTGCCTTTATACGGGGCATTACCCTTTCTAGATTCTCGTGGCAATCTTTTCCTTGGAGACATACCTATGAGAAAGAGACAAAATAAAACCAAAACAAAAGACAATAGGTAAAACATGTTTTTGGAATTTTGTAAGTTAAGAAAGAAAATAAAGATAAGAAAAGCAAATAGGATGCAAGGTAACTCATCATTAGAGTCCATGGGTTTCATTTATTACAACAATTAATCATTTAGGCACGACATTGTCTCACATTCTTCACATTTCTCAAAACTAGCTCATATGACATCCATAACCTCTAATGGAAACAAGAATGACCAATACCCTTAAGAATGATGTCATCCAATCTATCATAGGGCAAGACAAATATTCATGTTTCCTGGTTAGGATTAGTGACCAACAAGAACCATGGATGCCATATTTCGCAACAATCTTTATCAACCAATCACTACCAACTATTTCATTATTAGGTTCAATTGGACTCAAAACGATGCATAAAAAATGACCACATCATGCCCTAAGGAAAGTCACATTGGCCATTACAAGCATACACAACACATTTCTCTCTTATTGTCATTTCAACAAGCACATAGTGGGCATGCCAACCAAGAACTTGGAGAAAGAGAATAAGAGCACAAGAGAGAAAGCTCATCTCACCAAATCATCTCCTAACATATTCAAGGTGTTCATACTATCGTTCATGAGCCACCCACCATACAAAATAAGCAAGAAAGTTTCAATGGACATTTTGTCAAACACATGGTACTCTAGCTTCATTTAAGAGAGTATCATGAATCAAATTAGTGAAATAAGGCACCAATGACAACATAATTATTCCAACAAGTATTAATCATCCCAATAAGCTCAAAAAAACTTAATTCAAGTGACAAATCATCATAAGCTATGAAGCACTATGTCCATCTTTGAGAGAATTTAAAAGTAAAGTCATGAAAGAGCATACCTTTCTTTATTTAAGAGAGGAGAAAAATTGAAGCACAATTCTAAAGGAATGATCTCACTTTTTTTTAGTTCAATATTTTTTGAAGAAGGAGAGAATGCGAAGTTAGAGAGAAAAGAAAAGTTAGAATAGAGTTACAATGTAAAAAAAAACTGAGGACTGCTTCAACGCCTGTTTTAGTGTTTTAAAAAGACTTTGGGCTAACTGGGTCGGGTCAACCCCATAAAATCCGACCCATTTTAAAACATCAGAGATTTTTCAAAAGACTTGCACGCCTTCTGCGTTCAACCCGCGACTGAACTTCTTAAGCAGTTCCAGCGCACCTCAAGGCAGTACGTAGTAGCTTGGTTTGCGTCCAACATGCTTCTGTCCTGCGCCTGGACTGCTTGAGCAGGTCCAGCGCAGGTTAATGCAGTGACCTTCAGTGAAAATAACCCCTCATGAATCCCTTTTGTCTCTAGACTGCTGGTGCAGTTCCAGCGCATCTCACAACAGAAACCACGACTTCACTTACGTTCTAAGTGCCGCTGGCCTGCGCCTGGACCGCTTGAGCAGTTCCAGCATAGGTCTGGATAGTATAGATGCTTCTCCCTGGACTAAGCCCCACCTGCTCCAACACGCCTTTGACTTGTGGCTGACCTGGTCAAGCAGGTTCTACACAAGTTGTTCCAACTTAGCCCACGAATTTTTGAACCAAGTTCTTGGTTTGGAGCTCACTTTCGAGCCTCCGAATCTACCTTCTTGCATCCCAATTTTGTGATATTACCTGCACCAATCAAAACTAAGCTAAAATTAATATTAAAAACATTAAAAAAATCAAAAATAAATCTTGGGTTGCCTCCTAAGAAGCGCTGTAGTTATAGTCGTGGCACGACATCACTTGATCATCATTTTGGATCTTTGAAGCAAAACGACTCAACCTTAATCGCTTTGGGTCCACCCACATGATAGTACTTCAATCATTATCCATTCACCACAAATTTCTTCTTCTCGTGATATTCCAACTCAATAGCTTCGCTAGTATAAATATTTGAGATCACGAACAGGCCTGACCACTTCATCTAAGCTTTCACGCAAAGAGCTTCAATCTTGAATTGAAGAGGAGGACATCATCACCCACATGAAACTCTCACTTTAAGATTTTGGCGTCATGCCACCTCTTTATCTTCTATTTGTACAACACAAAGTTCTCATATGCTTTGAGTCAAAACCTTTCCAACTCATGAAGTTAATTCACTCTCGATTTTGAAGCGTCCTCCCAATCCATATTCAACTTCTTCAAAGCCCATAAAGCCTTATGTCCTAACTCGACGGGTAATTTACAAGCCTTCCCAAACACCAATTGGTAGGGGGACATACTGATAGGAGTTTTATAGGTCATTCTATATGCCCAAATAGTATCATTGAGTTTTCTTGCCCAATTTGTACGACCAACATTCACGATTTTCTAAAGATGGACTTGATTTCACAATTCGAGACTTCAACTTGGCCACTAGTTTGGGGATGATAAGAAGTATCAACCTTATGCTTCACCCTATACTTATCAAGAAAAGCATCAAAGACCCGATTACAAAAATGAGAGCTGCCATCACTAATAATTGCCGTTAGTGTCCCGAACCTTGTAAAGATGTACTTCTTCAAGAAAAATGTGACACTCTTGCCTTTGTTATTCGGTAAAGAAATGGCTTCCACCCACTTTGAGACATAATCGACGACTACCAAGATATATTTATTACTACATGACCTCACAAAGGGACCAATGAAGTCGATCCCCCACACATCAAATAGTTCAACCTCGAGATTGGGCTTGAGAGGCATATCATGCTTCCTCGAAACACCACCTTGCATTTGACATTGAGGACATGTTTTAACCAACTCATAAGCATCTCTATGAAGGGTAGGCCAATAGTACCCACTTTGAAGAACCTTAGAGGCCATTCGGATCCCACTATGATGACCACCGAATGGAGAAGAGTGATACGCCTCAAGAATATCTATCATTTCTACCTCTATGACACACCTACGGATCACACCATCTGCACACTCCCTAAACAAGAATGGTTCATCCCAAAAATAATTTTTCACATCAAATAGGAACCACTTGTTTTGATAATGATTTAACTCATTGAAAAGCACACCGCTCACAATATAGTTTGCATAATCCACATACCAAGGTGTAATGCTCCCCGAAAGTGACTTGACTAGCTCATCGGTGAAGGTGTAATCAATATCAATCTCACCCAACTTCTCATAATTGGATTCAAGGCGAGAAAGGTGGTCGGCTACTTGAGTCTCACACCCCTTACGATCCTTTACTTCAAAATCAAACTCTTGCAAGAGAAATATCCACCTAATCAATCGAAGTTTTGCCTTTTTCTTTGCCATGAGATATCAAAGAGCGACGTGGTCCATGTGCACAACCGCTTTCGTACCCAACAAATAGGCCCAAAACTTTTCGAAAGCATACACCACCGCTAACAACTCTTGTTCCATAATCATATAGTTACGTTGAGCATCATTCAACGTCTTACTTGAATAGTAAATTGGGTGGAAAAACTTCTCTTTTCCTTGTTCCAAAACCGCACCTAGAGCAACACCACTTGCATCACATAATAATACAAAGAGGGATGACCAATCCGGGGCTACTATGATAGGAGTTGGCACAAAGAGTTCCTTGAGACAATTGAAAGCTTTTACATAATCACCATTAAACTAAAATTTTGCCTCCTTTTCAAGAAGCTTGCACAAAGGTTGAGAAATCTTTGAAAAATCTTTAATGAAGCACCGATAGAACCCGACATGACCAAGAAAACTTCTAACGCCCTTCACGGAGATCGGTGGAGGTAACTTAGAGATCACCTTAACTTTTGCTTGATCTACTTGGATGCCCTTTCCCGAAATTTTGTGGCCTAGAACAATGCCTTCCTTGACCATGAAATGACATTTTTCCCAATTCAAACAAGATTAGTCTCCACACATCATTCAAGGGCTTTAATTAAGTGAGCGAGACAAGAATCAAATGAATCCCCAACCAGGGAGAAGTTATCCATGAAAACCTCCATTGTATCCTCTACTATATCGGCAAAAATGGACAACATGCATCGTTAGAACGTGGCCAGCGCGTTGCATAACCCAAAGGGCATGCACTTGAAAGCAAATGTTCCATAGGGAAGAGTGAAAGTGGTCTTTTCTTGGTCTTCCGGGGCGATACAAATTTGATTGTATCCTGAGTAACCATCAAGTAAGCAACACCAACCTCGACCGACTATCCTATCCAATATTTGATCCATGAATAGCATGGGAAAGTGGACTTTCTCGATCCACGAGTTCAATTTGTGATAATCCATAGACACTCTCCAACCCGTGACCGGGCGCATAGGTATAAGATAATTATTCTTATTTGGGACCACCGTCATACCGTGCTTCTTAGGAACATATTAAACCAGACTCACCCACGTGCTATTTGAAATTGGGTAGACAACTCCCACATCAATCCACTTAATAATTTCCTTCTTGACCACCTCTTGCATTTATTGATTTAGTCGCCTTTGGTGTTCCACACTAGGAACATGATTAATATTTAGCTTGATTTTATGAGAACAAGTTCTGGGAAAAATGCCGATAATGTTCGTAATAGTCCATCCGATAGCACGAATGAACTTTTTTACAATTGAATTCAAGGAATCCACTTGATAAGGTTCAAGATCACCCGCTACAATGATTGGCAATGTATTATCTTCACCTAAGAAAATATATTGGAGATGGGATGGCAATGACTTAAGTTTGAATTGAGGTGGTTCAATAATAGATGACTTGGCGGGTGGACTCTCACGATTTTTCAAATCAAGATCCAATTTGACCGAATTCTTGGTGTACGATCCAAGACCCTTCAGTGAAGCTACAACCTCGTCATATTCTTCAACCACCTCACTTTCAAAGTTCCACAATACACCCACCAAGGAGTTAATCACAAGATCCAATTCTAAGGTGTTAACTACCTCATCATCAACCACATCAATCACCAAAATAACTTGCAAGTCCATAGGTTGTTTCATAGAATTACACACATTGAAGGATACTTCCTCATTGTTCACCTAAAATTTTATCTCCCCATATTCCACACCCACTAAGGCCCTTCTGGTAGCCAAGAATGGTTTACTAAGAATGATTGGGACCTCATCATCAACCTTACAATCGAGAATCATGAAGTCGGCGAAAAGATAAACTGGTCAACTTTCCCCAAAATATCATACAACACACCAACGGGCTTTTTGATTAAATGATCGGCCATTAGAAGACTCATAGTGGTAGGCTTAGGAGCACCCAAGATTAACTTTTGAAACACGGAAAATGGCATCAAATTAATACTTTCCCCATGATCACACAACACTTTTTTGAATTTCTAGACCCCGATAGTGCAAGGAATAGTGAATGCGCCCGGGTCTTCTTTCTTCACCACCATTGTGCTAGACATTATAGCACTACAATTGTGGATTACCTCAATTGTTTCAAAATCCATGACTCACTTCTTTGTAACCAAGTCCTTCATAAATTTAGCATTGCCGAGCATTTCTTGTAAGGCTTCTAGCAAAGGAAAATCACTGATAAATTGCTAAACTTCGCAATAAACTTCTTGAACTTGGTATCATCATACTTATTCTTGAGTCTTTGTGGGAATAGGGGAGGAATTTTGATTTGTGGCAATGGAACAATTAGAGTTTCATCCACTTTTGGAATATCATCATCAATCATCTTCGGAGTTTTCTCACTTTCAACATTTTCTTCAACTACCGTTGGCCGTTCAACACTTGTCTTATTAGGCTATGGGTCATTATCAATTGATCCTTCTAGCGCTTTATCTTTGCATTGGTTTGTTCTTCATTTGCCTTTTCATTGGGGTCTTAACAAAGATCAACAACATCTTTACCAAGAGCCCGACCACTCCTAGTAACAATAGCCATGAAGTATCATTTTTAGGATTAACAACCGTGTCACTAGGTAATCCACCCTTTGGTCTTACATAAAATTATGATGAGATTTGGCCCAATTGAGTTTCAAGTTGCTTGATAAAGGCCGACTGAGATGTCACCATTTGACTTAGTTTTGAGATGTCACCTTTTATTTCTCTCACCATCTTATCAGTCCCCTCAATACTCATTAGAATCCGACCAAGGATGTCTTCATTCTTGAGCTTTTTTGGGTCAATGGAACTTGACTCTTTACCCTTTGCTCGATCATGTGAAGGTACGTACCGATCATAATCTCTTTCCTTATCTCTCCAATCTTGATCTCTATCACACCAATCTCTATCATGATCTCTTTTCTTCCAACCTTGATTCTCACCTTACCTTTGATAGGTAGGACGGGAACCCCCCAATTGGTTTGACAAAAACCAAATTTCTTCCTCAAGGGACTCCATTTCCTAATCATCATAAGCTTTAGCACTTTTAGAGGCAACGATTTTAACCGCCTTAGGAGGAGCTCCTATCACATGCTTGGTGAGAAAATCAAGTTGCGTCATTACTTTAGCCATATTTGTACCTCTTTCTTCATCCTTTTTCTTTTGCTCTTGACTCACAAAAGATGCGGAGAGAGCCCCCATGGCCACCTTAGTATCTCTTGTGATCCACCCTCTACTTTGCTTGGCCACTTGATCTAATAAATTTGATGCAATACCATATGATAATCTAACAAGGGAACCCCCGACCTCATTGTCGGCTACCATCTTGTTCAATTGATCTAATGCCCTATAGAAAATTTGAAGGAGTATTTTATCTGGAACCTCATGATTTGGACATTGCATTAACTTGTTGTTGAATCATTTCCAAGCCTCATATAATGGTTCGTCATTAAGTTGTCAAAAGTTGATGATTTCGTCCCTTAGTTGCAACATCTGAGAAGGGGGAAAGTATTTTTCCAAGAATGTCTCCATGAGCCCAACCCATGAATTGATAGACCCTATAGGCAAAGATCGCAACCATAAGACCGCTTCTCCCATTAAAAAAAATGGAAAAAGATGCAACCGGATCTACTCTTGAGATATATGGGGCATGTCAAATGGAGAACACACCTCAATAAAATTCGTCAAGTGTAGATTAGCATCCTCATGTTCTTGTCCTCCAAATAACCCTTTCATTTGAAGTAAGTGAATCATCATTCTAGTAATGTGAAATACTCCATTTCATTTTGTTGATGGAATACGAATAGCACTAGCTCGACCCGCATCACCGAGGTGATCCTCATCCTCATGATACCCATCAATCAACTCGGTATGACTACCGTGTTGACTCATAGTATTGTGTATACTATTACGCACACCTAAAAAAGAACAAAAACACCAAACAATATAAAATAAAACACTACGGCTAACCCAAAGTAACTAAAAACACTACAAGAGTTAAAATTATGTTTCACTCCCCGGCAACGGCGCCATTTTTAATTACGCTCAAATTACACTCTTGAATGGATGTAAGCGATTGTTGTCAATATAATAACCCAACTTAGGTTGGAGTAAAATCCACAAGGATTGAAAGCATGGAATTCAAAACTCAAGAGTATTGATAATCTACTAAAAGATGACCCGTAGTGTGAATAACGCAAGAATAAATGTAAAATGGGGGGATTTAGTTTGAATGTGTTTATAAATGATAACTACTTCAATTTTAGTGCACTAGCTTGACATTGAAGAATGCTAAGAGTGAATTCAATTGAGAATTGGGGTTATGCAATTATAGGTGTGGGATCATGCATGGGTATTTGACCATTTATTTAACTTTTAGCTACAAGTCATAGGTAGGCTAGATGTCAATGTATTGGTGTCAATCTTTTAATTACAACACCAAATTTAACAAATGGGTTCGTTCGAACACCTCACAAGTATGACAATTTCCCATATCTATTGCCTCAATTTACATCCTTATATCTAAGAGATATCATTAAATGAAATGAATCAAGTTATTGCTTGCATTTATTCCTCACCCATGTCCTCTCTTTCAAGAATGACATGGGTTCTAGGGTGGTTGGAGTTTGCAACCCCCAATTCTTAATTAATTCATGAAATAAATGTAACACCCATCATAACTAACTAATTAGAAAAATAATTAGCTAAAACCTATGCACTACCACTACCTAAGCAAGCATAACCCCAAGATGGGAAATTAGCTACTCATAGATAAAAGGGATAAGAATATACCAAAGTTATCATTAACTTCATCCATTAGAAATAGAGAAAATGAAGTTCCACACTTGGGGTTTCAACAATTCTTAAATAGAAAGTCACTAATATATATTTTCCATTCAAGCTTAGTACCAACATCTTAAAAGATGGAAAAATAGATGCTAAAAGAGAAGAAGGAAGATAAAAAGATAAAAGAGAGGCTTCTTCACAAGATGAAAACTAGGTCTTAAAAGATGAGCTAAAAGCCTCCTTTTAAACTCCACTCTATATTTGATGGAAATTACAAAACTACCACCTTATTCTTGATCTACTTGATCGGATCCAAAGCGGATGAAGAGCAAACATAGAACAGATGGCTAGCAGCTCCAAAGAAGATGTGAAGCGGATACAAAACGGATGCAAAACGGATGACTCATTCCTTCATATTTGGTCTCTTAATGACTTGAATGACTTGCCCAATCCTCTCTTTTTACTTTTACCCACATAAATGGGCATTAAGTAAGAGAGTACCATCAAATCAATGGAAAATCATGATAATTTAGGCTTAAAAGGTGCTAGCGAGTCGTCAAATTAATGACTTATCATGTATAATTATCCAAATCCATACTATGGGATAGGAATATAACCGTGATCGACCCAAACGAGTCCAACCGTCCCAAACCAACCAATAACTATAACCAAACCAAATCATAAACCAAAATAATAACCGAACCAAGTTCCATAACATAACATAAAAGAATGGAACAACCAACAATTCAATCAAATGGTATCATCCCCAATGACAATCCTACGGCTGACACCAGTACCAATCCCGCCCATACCAATCCATAGAAGTTCCACAAATGCCCCTAAACAAAAGAAAACCAAAATCCGGTTGGGACATGCCCCCAACCATAGCCCAAACCAGTATCCATAAATTAAAAAAAGTATGTAGAAATATCTATGAACATGAAATAGAGCCTTCCAGAATATGGAAGCTCACCACTTCAATCCAGTAGATGATCCCGAATTCGAGCACTAAGTAGAAAGAGTAGAATAGTCGGTTCCTGCATTGCATGGGGATACAACTGCCCAAAGATGGGTTAGTGGGTGAACGCTAGCATGAACACAGGATAAGGATAAAATAATGCCATCCAGTAAAACCAAGTAAACCAACCATATGAATACAAACCATACATATATATAACCATACGGGGAAAGAGAATCGGGTTTAGCATGTATTTAAAATCATTAGCCTGGGTATGTGCAGCTTAATTATCTTAAAACCACCCACGGGCTATATGGGTCTAGTGTAACCCCCTAAATGGGCCTCGAAGCATGTAGCCATATGAACCGGAGATACCATAAGAGTAGGGTATTCCCAAGTACCCTTACCTTCCATAATACATATGTACAGTGTACTTAGAGTATTCCCATGTACCTTGTAGTATCATATATGATAGCCATGATGAACCCCTAATGTCGGCAAATATGAGTTTCCAGTATTCATTTATTGAACTCCCACCTTTATGGTTAGCTATCACACCCCGCCATTATTACCCAATTAAAACTATTTCCAACCAACCAATCGATTATTCCATTTATTATTAACCAAGGCTATTAATAGTGGTATCGTCATACCGACTATAACTTGCAAGTATTGTCCTTAGAAAAACTTAAGAGGTTAAGGGATTCCCGTGTGCCCATTTACCAAGTTAACTTGGGGGAGTCCCATGTACCCCACAAGTGTTCCATTATTATGTTTGCTTGGGGGAGTCCCATGTACCCCACAAGTTTTTCATTAACATGTTTACTTGGGGGATTCTATTGTACCCCACAAAGAGTTCAATTAACCATAGCCATAACTAGTAAACCATTATATTTAACCATTCCAAACCATTTAAACTATTTAGAGTTTTATTACCAAACCGTACCATGCAATAGTTCCATTAAAAAGTCCAACAATGTAGTAAAAGCATTCTCATAGGCCTTATATCAAATATATTGGGGGCATAGTATTTCCAAAACCAAAATCAAATACCAATTAACCATTCCCATGCAACCAAGTATCCAAACCACCATTAAAATATGTAAATACATAATTAAAACATGAGAATACCATAACTAAGTCATTATAACCAAAATCGTCAATATTTATTTTTAAACCCAAAACCATATAACAATTATGCCATGGAAACAATTTACAAAATATGACTTTAGTTGGAACTAAAAATGAGGGAAGGCGTACATGCCTTAAATTGAGTAGATGATGGAGAGAAATCACTAACACAAGCCCCAAATTGATCACCTCAGTGAAACCCTAGACTTTCTTTACCCAAAATCCTTAGAGAGGATTAAAGAGTATTTTCTAAGTGTTAATGAATAGAATAATAGGGAAAATAACCTCCCAAGTGTGATAAAAGTCATGGGGCCTTAATAGGTTAAGTGGGGAAATATCCAGATTGCCCTCACTTAAACTGTATAAAATTCCTGTTAGGGGTTACGACTAACCATACCAGTCGTACCATCCAATACGAGTGGTACCCCCTACTCATACCTTAGGCCTCCCTATTAGACCCAACACGGTCTAAGGTATGATTATCTTAAACTAAGTCATACCCAAAACATACGACTTGTACCCCTGGAAAAATAGAATCAAAGAGGGTTGAGCATTGCCTACCATACGAGTTCATGGTACGACTCGTACCCTAGCTTATGGATCATGGTGAGCCACTCATAGTCAGATCCAAGTTAGGTTACCAAGTCTAAGATTAAGTGAAGGAAAAACCCAAACCAAATGACCCGTATCCAACCATACGACTCATACCAACCCAAGTCGTAGCATTCCAGAAACTAATCTAATCCTACCAACCAACTCTGGTCAACATACGACTGAGGCATACCACTCGTACCCCATTATACAACTAGTATCCACTAGTCATATGTTGTCCAGAACCCCAAAATCCTAAAAATTTTCTAAGGGTCCCAAATCTAGGGTGTTTCATTTACCGAGCCTCTAGAAGTGAAGCCCTGAAATACGTACAAGTTAGATAACTTGTCACCTCAAGCCACAATCATCGAACCTCTAGTAAGCTTCCATTGTCCAGCACCAAGGGTGTTAACATAACCCTCATCCTCAAGGTTTCCTACAAACATCAAATTAAGTGAACATTTGAAGCATTCTTGACATTGTTGAGAACTAGTTTGGAACCATTATTACTTTGTAAATAAACAATGCCAATACCAAGTACTTTAACTTCATTATTATTTCCCATTTTCAACATCCCAAATTACTTGAATTATAAGAAAAAAATAATTCCTTCTTTAGCGTAACATGAGAAGAAGCACCAGAATCTACAAACCAGCTAGACTCATCACAAACAAGATTAATAGAATTCTCACCACAAGCAACAAGAAGATCATCATTAGCAACAACAACAACATGATTTTCATTATCGCTTTCTTTATTTTGTTGTCTCATATTTCTCTTATGCTTGTAACCATATTTCTTGATATGCCCCTTTTGTTGCAATAGTCATATGTAACATTCTTGAATTCGGACCTCGACTTGCTTCTACTTTTATATATATCACTCAAACCCCTGGACTTGTTTCTCTCCCTCTCTTCAGTAACCAAAATATCAGAATATGAAGATGAAGAATATGAGGCCTGAGATCTTCTCATCTCTTCATTCAAGACACCACTCTTAACATATTCCATAGTTACAATACCACCAGGAGCAGAATTAGTCAAAGAAACTTGAAGAATTTCTTAAGAGTCAGGTAGAGTATTAAGAAGTCAAAGTCCCTAAATTTCTTTATTGAACTTTACACCCATTTCGGACAGCTAGTCCAAGACACCATAAAAATTATTTATATGATCATAAATAGGACTGCCTTTTTTATACCTGATATTCATCAATTGCTTAAGTAGGAACAACTATTTATTGGTAGTCTTCAAAGCATAAAGTGTCTCGAGCTTGTCTCACAAACTTCTAGAATGTGTCTCATTCACATTATGGTTTCTAACATTATCTTCAACCCATTGTCTAATAAATCCACAAACTTGTAGGTGCTCAAATTTCCAATCCTTGTCTGTCATGGATTGAAGTTTAGTAGCTGCAAACATAGTTAAATGTATTTTCTTGACAAATAGAAGATCTTTCATCTTGCCTTTACAGGTATGATAATTATTATCATTAAAACACACCATTTTACTAATATTTACCTCCACTATTCAAATCGTCAATCAACAACAACCTACGCTCTGACACCACTTTGTTGGAAAAGATTTAAAGGCACTATCAAAGTGCTCAATGGAATATCAGCAGAAGAATACCCAAGTCTAAAATTTCTCTTTTAATTTTAACCAAGAGGAGACAAGCAAACCCAAGCAAAAAAAAAGAGTAGGCATCAAATATATCAATCACACAAATACAATAAGACAAGAATAAAAACAATTAAGCCAAGACACTAAATTTACGTGGAAAACCCTTCAGTGTGAAGAGTAAAAAACCATGGGACAAAAACCTCCACTATAATCACCAAGAATTATAATAATTTTCTCCAAAATGGCCACCAAATCAGTTCCAAATAATGAGAAACAATACAACAAGATTGAACCAAAGCTAGAGAAGAAAAAGGAGCATAAATATAAAAAATACAGCTACTGTTCGGGAATGAAAAATAGGATCTATAGCCCCCCAAATCCAACTCCGTCAGATCCTAATTAAAGATTGAGATGAGATAAATAATTTATTCAAAAATGAGCTCAATCGGACAAGAAACAAAGCAGGGATTGCAATTTGAAATTTATTATTATGACTGAAATTTTTGGTCGAAAATCTGCTATTGTTTTTCTCTCTATGGCTGCTGAAAACTCTTTAGTGGATGTGAAATAAGACCTAAAAATCTCTCTCTCTCTATTTTTTCCATAGTAATAGGCCTATGGGCAAAAGTGGGTTGGTCCAAATTAGTTTTTTTTGTCCCCATAGGAAGAGAAAAGACCCATAACCCAACATGATTCCCTTTGTGTTAGTAAACAAAGACTATAAAAAGGAACAGTTTGATCCACAAAGTAAGAATAAATGTAGGCATTATTATTTACAAATATCTTTTTTATTTAGCATGTTTCTTGGCTAAGCATCTTTTATTTTGATAATTTATTTTTTTCTTTTCATTTCTTGCAATGAGAAAGTGCTATATGAAATAAGCAGGAAAATCTTATCTCCAACAGACACTTTACCTTTCCAAACATATATTTATTTAAAATTAAAATATTATTTAAAGTTCATGATCAATTAATTACTTCATGTTGTGATAGAATTAATAAGAAATTTATATTTATTGAAACTTTATTTTATCCACTCATTTTGGAATTAAAATATCCCTTGATTTCATGATGTGACATAATTAATAAGAAATTTATGTGTATTGAAACTTTATTTTATCTAGTCACTTTAGAATTAAAATATCCCTTAATTCCATTAGATGTGAAATTATTTATGCTTAGTAGTTCGATGTATTATCTTGAGCTAATTTTGTGAATTCAATTTATTTTTCATGTATTTGATCAGTTATACTGAGAAATCTGCTTTATATAATCATTTTCTAATAAAATATTATTTTGTTATTGCGTATAACAGGTCTTGTCATTTCTGTCATTGGTTGTATCATGTTTAACAACTAGTATGGCTGACTACCTGATTTATTCTCGTAAACTAACATGCAATAGAAACTTATGCAACCGTTATCATCTTTCCTTTGTCATGGATTTCTTTGCTTGATTTCTGACATTTTCATCAATCCTCTCTAATCTTTGAATCTTCCCAGTATATGATACTTTATATATCTCTTTTTTCTAAGGTTGATATCCAAAATAACCCAGAGGAAATTCAGATTGCTTTCTATATGGCACAACTTCAATATACTCTTGGAGTTCATATATAGCTAATTATAGATGAAACACAAAATTTAGAATAAAAATGTAATACTATAGAAAGAAAGTAATACCAATGATCCATTGCTGGGCGATATGTAAAAATCTGACTTTGATCCTTGTTGCTTTAGTCAATTATGGTAAAGACTATTGAAATCAAAGTTTCATGGATCTCTTGATGCTTCTCAATAATTTTATTTCAGATGTCATATGTATGCATCATTTTAAATAATTCAAATACAATTTAAGGTACACCAGGCAAACACATGTCTAGTATAGTATAGCAAAACAACCAACTTTAAAGCTTACTGAAACAAATATGAAGTATACCAAAAAAATAAAGGTTAAGGGGTGAGAATATCTTGCTTACTGCTTGTTGTCTACTTTTTGATCCTTCACTTCCTCATTGTGTGATTTTTTTTCTTTTATCTGTCCATAAGGTTGTAAAAGAGGGAAAGGGGCAACTATCTAGTGGGAGTCATTTCGATTGTATGCCATGAGTTCTCCATGGACAACAAAATAAGTGAATAATCACTTTTGGGTGCAGGCAATCCTCTATCATCTATCCCATTATATGTCATTGTCTCATATTATATTGTGTTGTATCAGACCAGATAGATCTATTGAGTAAGAGAAAGGAAGAAAACTCTAATTAGATATTATTTTTAAATTGATAGGGATAAAAGTGTGAAGGATCTTTAAAAAGTGATTTGAACTTTTTGTATTTCATTAAAAATCTCTACAATAGACGATATCATTTAATTTTAAATAATCAAATGCTTCATGTGAGAGGTACGTACAGTTAAACTATTTTTTCTAGATACAAATTCTAGTGAAACGGAATCTTGGGGCAACTATAAAGTTGTTTCTATGTGGTCGCGAGGTTTGAGTTGTAGAATTAACAATTGATACTATATGATGAATGGAATGTTCCAAATTAGTGAATGAATAATATTTTTGTCTCCTTGTACGACTTAGATAATCCTACCTTTGAGATAACTTTGGAGTGTTAGGTCCAAAACCTAATTTTCATAGGGCAACCCCAAGGTAATCAGGCAATTGTTAGGGATGAAAATGCCTCAAACCATAAATATGCATGTACCAAACTAAATTTTGTAAGGGGTGGGGTTGTTGAATGGGAATGTCTCTTTTAAATAGATTTAATAGTATGAATTAGGCCCTGATTTGGGCCTCCAAAATATCAGACAAATCTAATTGGTGAGTTAGAGACAACCTAATTTGGCATGATAGCATAGCCAGACTCGTGTTGGTCCTCTGAAACCACACAAACTTAATTTAATACTATACATTATGCATCGACTCTACTTTTAAAAAATTCTTCCTTAGTTGTGAAATTATTATATAAGTATTTAAAGTGTCTGAAAGAGTTGCGGTTCACAACGATGACATAGAGGAGGCTAAAGAGCTAGCGTTTAACAATACTCAAACTTACAGGATCAACAACTATGATATTCTACTTCTAAATCATAATGGAAGTCAAGTGAAAGATCCTAAATGTGAGATAAGTGAATTAAATAAATTAACTCTAAATTTAAATTTTGTTCTATTAAATGTAAGTTAGAGAGTATTGCATTACGCTCCTCCCTTATGATTAATCGAAGGAAGAAAAATATACTAAAGCGATCCCCTTTGTGTTAGTAAACTAAGACTATAAAAAGGGACAGTTTGGTCCATAAAGTTAGAAAAAATGTAGGCATTATTATTTTCAAATATCTTTTCTATGTTCAAACTTGCACAAGATCGGATACCAATTTTGCAGTTGAAATATTAGTATCAAAGTAATCCTGGAGTTGATCATTGAAAAACTAAAAAGAACGTTTTGAGGTACCTAAAATGAACAAAGGGTTACATGCTCATGTATAGGAGATCCGATCATTAGGAAGTTAATGAAAACTTATATTCACATTTTGCTGGATCTGCTGATACTTGAAAGTGCACGTTTGGTTATTTCCTATTAGCTGAAGGAGTAGTATTGTGTAAAAGTGCTAAACAATCTATTATTTCTACATCCATAATGAAATCAATATTTGTGGCATTGCATGTTTGAAGCCACAATTCATGCATTATGGTTACAAAACTTTATTTTAGGACTTGCTATTGTCGATGCCATTATCAAGCTATTGAAAATTTATTATGATAATGCTATAGTAGTATTCTTTTTCAAGAAATATAAGTACTCTAAAGATTCCAAATATATGAAATTAAAGTACTTTAGGATCAAGGATGAAATTCAGAAACAAAGATTGTCACTTAAGAATATTATGAATGATCTTATGATTGCAATCCATTATTGAAGGATTTACAACCAAGGCCATTTAAAGAACATGTTCAAAGAATGGTCTTGGTTGTACTTATGATTGATGCATTTATGATGTTTTGACACTATGAGCTCAATTATGTGTTTTTGATATACATTAATGACTTTTCCATGTATCATAATGGTGTACACGTTAGTATTTTTGAGATATTATAGGATAAGTCTCAATGAGACATTATTATGGACCATAATGTTATATGTTTTATAGCTTATAAATGTAGTATGATGCTGTCGTAGTATATGGAAGGAAGTATGTAGCACATAATTATGTATAACCGCCATAACTTGTATTAGTAGTTTGTCGTATTATGGTATGTATGATCAATATTATACAAGAGATTCTATGCGTATCTTGTATTTATGTTATGTGGTCATTGATCCAAGTGGGAGAATGTAAGAAGATATCTTTCTTATGCCCCAAGTTTACTTGTGACCCAAGTAAATACCATAGTGAAAGAATAGACCTTGTCCATATACCGGTTACTTAATGAATGTATCAGATTAAGTCTTAACATTTATAAATTATTCCTTCCTTCGTCCTTTAAGGTTATCACATACACTACTTTTTTCATCATTAAATATTGTGGTAATGATATCTCCTAAAACTACACCTCCAAGAAATATAATGCGATCAATGTCAAATATAGTAACCCAACACAAATTGGGGTCGAACCCACAGGGAATAGGCCGAATATCTCTCACGAACTTGTTGAAGTAGCCAAAACTGCAGAAAAGTAAATGAGGGAATTTGGTGAGAACAATATCAACTAGTAGCAAATCTTGTTTTCTTTGGTTAGAATCAATTTGAGATGAATACTAGAACCGTGTTACCCCTGACTTCCTAACTCCGTAGACTTATCATGCTCAAGTCGACAATCTCAGTGCCCTAAATGCAAAATCTGATAAGATATGTATCACCAACCATTTTGCGAATGCCTTTGATAAATTTCACTCTTCACCTTATGAGTCTCAGAGTGTCTCCTTACTAACCCTTGTCTTAGATTCCAGTTTGGCTATCTCCTTTTGGCTGTCAAGTTAATTAGCCGAGGGTTGGTAGCCTTGAATTACTGTTGCAATCTTTTTTTACTAATTTCAACCTCTCTTGTCAAAATGATCTCAAATACAGCAAAATTACGCAGTAGTTAAGAAAGCAAACAAATCGAAGAAGATCACAATACATGCATAAACACTGATTTAGAAAGACCTCACACTTTCTCTACTTCATTATTCAGTCAGTCTTCCCACAATCCTAATTAGATGGTTTAGCCTCTTATGTTTGCAAGAATATCCATGGAATTCATAAAACAAAGCATAAGAATAATCTCACAATAATTTAAGATCAAAACTCAAAATCTCAAATTAATAATCAATTGTAGAACCAAGAACAATGGATTCCAAGATCAAAAGTCAAATCTTTGAATCAATATATCTTTGTGAATGTAAAAAGTGCATAAACTAATACAAAGACATCAAAATTATATTTATAGACTACATCATAATCCTAAAAATCCTAACCTAAATAAGGAAAACTGGGTTGGTGATCACTTACGACCCCTAAGTGGTACTTATGGGCCCCTCAGTGGGTCGTAAGTTTTAGAACAGCTTCAAAGTTGCAGCATGCCACCTATGATGGCACTTACAGTATAATAAGTGGTACTTACGCCCCATAAGTAGCCCCTTCGTACTTCTCATACCAATCTTTAGACTTCAATCATCTCAGAAAAATTTTCTCTTATTCCTACGTTGGCACTTACGACAACATAAGTGGTACTTACGCGTTGTAAGTGGCCCTTCGTTAATGTCAGAACAATCTTCAATTCAGCTTCTCAGATCATATCTCCTTTGATACTTACGTGGCTACTTATGGTGGCCATAAGTGACACTTACAACTTGTAAGTGAGACCTTATGCACACTTCAACTCTTTTTCTTCTTATGAGCTCCAAAACCTAGTTTCCTACAAATAGCACAAAAAATCATCATATCTAATAAAGTAGACCTAAGTACTTGCATATTTTCTGATTTTAAGTATCGAAAGTTCCATGAAACCATGGCACATCAGGTAACATAAGTTTATTCAACTTCGACAATATATACAGGTATAATAAAGTATTATTAATTCGACTTTCAAAAGTACATCTCAATTGTATCATAATTACACATTAAACATATAGAAATATTCGAAAAGAAGTACAAACAACTCCATGTGTTAGTCAATTACACAAAAAGAGACATTACAATCAAGATAAGTAGCCAAAGTTCTAATGTTTTAACATTTTTAATACTAATACTAAGTTGTATATTTGTTAATATTCTCTCTCTCTCTCTCTCTCTCTCTATATATATATATATAATACGAAAAAGGACCTAAAATGCCCTTCAACTATGTGGAATGGTGCAAAAATGCCCTTCATCTACCTATTAGGCCGAAAATGTCCTTCTTGTCTACCTATTGGATCTAAAATGCCCTTCCCGTCTACCTATTGGGGCTATTTTGCCTTTTTATTTAAGAAAAAGATTATATAATACCGAAACTTATCTTTATTAAACTACATAAAATACCTATCATTTTTTTAATATTAACTAAATAAATGGTGCACAATATCAATTTTTCATCATTCTAAATTGATCTGATAAATAAAAAGAAAAACAACATAATATATATATAAATATATAAAGTTATTTATGTAATTATATACTTTGGTATGGTATTCGGTATTTTGGTATGTCATTTATAAATACTGTACCATATACCAATAATATTTAAATGTATATCATAGACCATACCAAATACCATAGTACCAAAAATGTGGTATCAAAAGTTTTGGTTCAATATGGTAATTCGGTATATACCATACCATGCCCACCCCTTGTAACCTAAAAACCTAACCCCTCGAATAATATGATGACACTCCTACTCCTCTAACCTTCTACTCTAATATGAGTCCTCTATACCATTTTATCTACGACCATGTTCTTGGTAACTTGAAGTTGCGCCATGTACTTTCTAATTACTTCTCCCTGATACTTCTTTGACCTACCTCTACCTCTTCTCACAAATACTATATCCAACATCTCGCATCTTCTCACTGGGGCATCTGTACTTTGTCTCTTCACATATCCAAATTATCTCAATCTTGCATTCCTTATCTTGTACACCATGGAGGCAACTCCCACCTTATCACAAATATTCTTATTCCTTATCTTATCGCACCTAGTGTGCCTACAGATCTACCTCAACATCCTTATCTTTCCTACATGCATCTTTTAAAAATGAGGGGGTTTTGCCAACACTTCGCTTCATACAACAATGTCGATATAACCATCACTCTATAAAACTTAAATTCTTAAGTTTCAGTGGTATGTTTTTATCGCACAAATACTCAGGAGACAAGCCTCCACTTCATCCATGCTACACCAATATGCTGCTATCATCATCAATGTTCCACATCCCTTGATTATAGACTGAAGATACTTTAAATTGTCTCTCTTGGGGATAGCTTGTGTGTCAAGCCTCACTTTCATGCTTGCCTCATGCAACCCATCACTGAATTTGTACTCCAAATACTCTATTTTCATGGCCAAACACCCACTTAACTTTTCAAAGATTTTTCAACATGCAGTTTGTGATAATTAACTTTTCCATATTTCTTTTGATACTTTATCTACAGTTCCTGTTACTCATTTTCTTATCTATGAGAACTTAAAGAACTTCATATAAAAAGAGTCATCAAAACCTTATTTGGTGTGTTATTGTCAATTCGGGTAAGTTGAAAGTTTCTTTTTGAAGACTCTTTTGGTGTTCTTTTTGATTGTTTAGTTGGTCTTACTAATATTATTACTTTTTAATGGTGAAATATCTATGAACTCTCAGCTATTTGTTGTTCTTATCATTTTTGTTCTTAAAGTCAACTATGTATTGCTTTTAAACTTTATTTGTTTCGCATCACACGATTTCTGATACAATTCTTCACCGTAAAAGATCATTTGCTATGTCAACAGAGCTTGATATCAAATAAGAATTGTTTCCACCAAGCAACATAAATTTATAGTAGTTGCTAGATAATTTCAGCTTTGGATATATTTCTTATCCATAAGCACGTCTAAAAGTTTCAAAAAGCAAATTAAAGTGTATAAAGAAATCTAAGTGAACTCAAAACTGTAAAATAGAAACAATAATATGGTTGTCTATCCTTGTAGTCATAAAACAACCTTAAAATCTTCTCTATCTTAGTTTGTAATACCCTCACCAAGACTGAGATTCATGTAATAATGTATAGACTTACTGTTCTCCTCCCGTTGCCTCATCAATCAACAAATATAGCTTTCAAGAAAAAAATTGGATTACAACATTAGTTGAAGCTTTCCATCATTGAAACTTATTGTTGGAAGTTCCTTAAATAATGCACAACTTTTTTTTTCTCTAATTTTTTTCATATGAGTCAAATTAGAATTTCTACTTTTGGTAGGAAACTGTTAGTTGTTTTTGTTATTTTTGGTAGCAAATATGTTGTGTTTGATGGAAAGTTTAACCTATTTTTAGTTGTAATAGGGACTATTAATCAATAAATTATGTTGCGTTAACCAGGAAAAAACCTGTGTCTCTTCTTCTTTGAACTTTATCTCTATTTTTAGCCTCAAGTTTTTAGCTTTCCTCACTGCTTATTTTCCTTAAAGGTATTAATATTAACAGTTGGTATCAAAACTTTACTCTTGAGGGACATGTGAGAGTATGCATCAAACAAATTCAGTGAACACCATGAACGGAGAAATAAGTTTTTCTTAATGGCACCACCGATATTCATTGGAGAAAGAGGCTATTGACGATGAATAAGAGACAACTCCCTTGCCAAACAATCCCATGGTGGTGCAGATTAAAACTCACAAGGAGAGGAAAACTAAAAAATCAAAGGCAAAGGCGTGTTTATTTACTGTAGTTTTATCCAATTTCTGAACTCAGTGAAAGAGGTATAAAATTATCTTAAGACTGAGTATGAAGGAGATAAAAGGATTAGAGGGATATAAGTTGCATTTGGTACACGAGTTTGAGCTACAAAGGATGAAGAAAAGTGAAACCATAAAGAAGTACTCTAACCGACTTCTTAATATAATATATCATATCAGATTATTGCATTCTACTTTTAATGATTCAAGGATAGTTGAGTAAATCCTATAAACGGTAACTGAAAGATTTGAGTCTAGCATTACAACCTTAGAAACTACTAAAGGCTTGACCAAAATTACACTAGCAGAGCTCTTAAGTTCTTTTCAAGCACAAGAGCAACGACGTGTTATGAGACAAGAAAAAGTTCTTGAAGGTGACTTATGAACCAAGAATCACCATGATGGACAATATGAGAAGAAAAGGTACCAACCAACAAATGGAGAAGGTGCAACTCACAACAACAAATACAAAATAAGTAGCTTCAAAGAAAGCTACCCTCCTTCTAAGCAATGCGTCAAGCTTGAACACACTTCTTTTAAGCATTATAAAAGGCCTGATTCTAAGTGTATTAAGTGCAATCAACCTGGAAATAAGTGATCATCCATAAGAATAAAACAAAACAGCAAGATACACATGCTTGAGTTTTTAATGAACAGGATGAGGATCAATTCTTTGTCGCATCGTATTTTATAAGCAGTGTCTCAAGTGAGTCATAACTTATCGATAATGGATGCACAAATCCTATGACTAGCGATAATAAGATTTTTAAAGATTTAAGGCCTGTTAAAATTATAAAATCTAGAATAGGTCATGGCGGTCATATTCCAGCAAAAGAAATCAGAACCATTAAAATTGAAACACAATCAGGTACAAAAACAATTGTTGATGTTCTTTATGTACCCGATTTGGACTAGAACTTGTTAAGTGTTGGTCAATTATTAAAAAATTATATTTCTAAGATAAATACTACTTGATCATGGAAGCCTCTAGACAAGACTTGTTTAAAGTCAAAATGAGAGGCAAAATTTTCTCAGTAAATCCATCAGGAAGAGCAGATGGTGTATTCAGAAAAAAAACATTACTGAGTCATGGCATAGGAGACTCTGGAACTAGCATTATTTAGGGCTTGTCAAAATGTAAATATGGTGGAGAACTTACCTATTTGAAAGTTAATGTTACTGAATGTCATGCCTGTCAATATGGTAAACAACACAAAAATCCTTTTCCCAAATCAACCTGAAGAGCCTCACAAAAGCTGCAACTAATTCATACTGATGTTGCAGGACCTCAACAAATTCATCACTACAAGGTAGAATCTATTACATTCTTTTCGTTGATGATTTTACAAGAATGTGCTGGATTTTTTTCTTGAAATTCAAGTCAGAAGTTGTTGGTGTATCTGGAAATTCAAGAAATTGTGGGAAAATTAAAGTGGTTGTAAGATTCATGCTTTGAGGTCTGATAATACAAAGGAAGATGCCTTAATGAAATATAATTTATTTTGTGAGTAGGCCGAATTATGCATCAACTTATAACATCATACACATCATAACAAAATGGTGTTAGTGAAAGAAGAAATAAATGGATAATGGAGATGGCTAAGTGTAAGTTACATGAGATGGAGCTGCCTAAAATATTTTGGTAGAGTCTGCAAATACTATAGTTTTTGTGCAAAATCGACTTCCAACAAAGGCTTTGGAATATAAAACACCATTTGAAGCTTGGCACGAGTTTAAACCTTCACTAATTTTTCTTAAAATGTTTTGTTGCGTGTGTTTTGTTCACATTCCTCAGTTAAATGCTACAAACTTGACAAGAAGGAAATTCCTAGCATTTTTATAAGCTGCAATGCTGTGTCCAAATCATATAAGGTCTATCAACCTCAAATGGAGAAAATTATCGTAACTATAGATATTTACTTTATTGAGGACCAACACTGTGATTCAGAGAAGCCCAGAAAATATCCAACAGTTGACACTTTATTAGATCTAAAAGATCTAGTATATGATTCTCCTTTTAAGGACATGAGGTTGATCTCTGATATATATCAGAGATGCAACACTACAATTTGTGAGCCCACAATCTATGATAAATCATAAGGGGATGTCAAATGGGTGGCTACAATGAAGGAGAAGATGATGATAAAAAAAATCAGAGCTGGGAGCTTATTCAGAAATGTCTTGACAAAATGATCATTGGTGTAAAATAGGTCTTCAGAACTAAGTTGAATGAAGATGGTTCCATCAACAAATACAAAGTGAGGCTTGTGGTGAAGGGCTACGCTCAGGTCTTTGGAGTAAACAACTTAGAAACTTTTGCACTAGTTTCTCTCCTTGAAACAATCATATTGCTACTAGCCATCGCAGTTAAAAAAGGTTAGAAACTTTATCAACTGTATGTTAAGTCTTCCTTTCTCAATGATCTTCTCCTGGAGGAGATTTATGTTGACCAACTAGATGGTTTTGTTGTTAATTGGAAAGAAAATAAGGTTTATTTTCTAAAGAAAGCTCTCTATGGTTTAAAACAAACACTAAGAGCTTGGTATAGCAGGATAGATGATCATATTTTAAGATTGGATTTTGAAAAAGGCTTATCAAAATCAACTTTTAATATAGATATTCTTATTATATCTCTTTATTTTTATGATTTTATGGTAACAGGAAATAATACAAGTCTAGTTAAGAAGTTAAAAGAAGAAATGATGCAGGTTTTTAAAATGACATATCTTGATCTCATAGCCTATTTTCTTGGGATGGAGATCAAGCAAAACAAAAATGAAGTGTTCGTTTGCCAAAAGAAATACACAAAGGAAATTCAGAGAAAATTTCAAATAGAGAAACGCTGTAAAAAAATATGAAGATGATAAATTTGATGAAGCATATTATAGAAGCTTGATCGGATGCTTAATGTATTATATTATTTTTTGTAAGTCTCTTATCTCGTTTTATGCATTGTGCAAGTGAGATGCATTTAAGAGTAGCAAAAAAATATTAAGATATATCAAAGAAACCGTTGACTATGGTGTAAAGTTTGAGAAGTCTTAAAGCTTAAAGTTTCTTGGGTTCTCGGATAGTGATTGGGATGGATCCACTGATGGTATGAGAAGTACTTTTGGACATTGTTTCATTCTAGGTTCATAAATATTTCCATGGTCAACTAAGAAGTAGAAAATTGTTGCACAATCCATAGTAGAGGCTGAATTCATAGAAGCAACAACAACAGTAAACCAATCCCTATGACTTAGAAATATCATGTGTGATCTATATATGGAATAGGATAATACTGAGATTCTAGTCGATAACAAGTAGCTATTGCAAACTTAAATAATCCAATGTTTCATAGGAAGACAAAGCATTTCAACATAATCTTCTATTTCTTAAGAGAAATGCAAAAAAAAAGAGTTACTTTGATCTACTACAATTCGGGAAGCCAGCTGAAACACCTCAAGTATTGGACCCTTGCAAAATTTTCCAAGGTTTTGGACTTTATGGCTTGTTACGACTCAAGGGTACCAATCGTACCCTTGAATATGACTAGTGAGGTGTCTTAATGGTTCAATCATACCCTAGTCAACATGGTTGGATTGATTACTACCCAAGATGTGATTCACTAGGGTATAATTTGTATAGGAGTATACGAGTGGTATAGGGCAAGTCGTATAGTGCATGAGTGCCTTGGTCTTATAGAGTCTGCCCTAGGTATGACTTGTGGGTATGAGTTAGGGAGGTGGAGTCATATATAAACTAGTAGGTAAGGTCATGGTAAGGTTTGGGTATAAGTTGGGGTACCACTCGTACCCTTGGATACGGGTGGTAAGAGAGAGTCGTACAACTAGAAGTGACTTAGTTTAAATTTTAAGTCGAGGTTTGTTTGGATATTTCCTACTCCTAAAAACTTATGTCCTCATGTTATATAGGCCTTTATGGACTTCCATAACACTTTTTAAAGGGTTAAAATACTTTAAATACTCTCTCAAACCCATTCTTGAAGATTGGAGGCTAGGGTTTCTTTATGTATTCCTCAAAAGGCTCAAAGGTCAAGATTTCTTCCGTGAATCTTCTTGTATAAGGCATGTATCTCTTCCCTCATTGTTAGTTCCAACTAAAGGCATATGTATTATGTTTTAAACATTGATTTATGGATCATGAATGGTTGTTTTCAAAATATATGTTGAGGGTCTTGATGCATATGGTTCGGTTTTGGTTTAAACTATGTTTTTATATATTTTTGGTAATGGTTTGCATATGTTGGTACTTTTTGGTTATGCTTTAACAAATGGGCCTTGATTAACCCTAATTATGGTGGTTTATTCATTGGTTTTGATCTTGGTAAAGGTATGCCCTCAACGTGTTTGATAAAATGCCTAAAAGGATGTTTTTACTCTATTGTTGAACTTTTATTGAAACTCTTGCATGGTATGGTTTGGTAATGAAACTCTAATTGTTTTTGGATAGTTTTGCATGATTTAAATAGTTTAAATGATATATATGTTTTAAATGTTTGGCATGGTCATAAATAGTTTGGAATATTTTTAAAATAGTATAAATGCTCAAAAGGTTTTAGAATGGTTTAAATAGATTGGAAAGGCATTGGTGACCATGGTTTTGGTAAATTGGTTATGCTTGTACGGAACATGGAAGTTATGGTAAATGGAAGGGCACTGAAAGTCCCCTTAAACCTATAAATGGTTGGCTATGGATGATACTTGTAAGTAAGGGTTGGTATGACGATACCAATATCAATAGCCTTGATTAATAATTGGTTTAATGGTTTGGTTATTTAAAAAACAATTTTAATTGGGAATTAATGGAGTGATGTGTAGATAAACCATGAAAGGTGGTGGTCCTGGGAGGACCTAAACTGAAAACTCAATTTTGCTGATATGAGGTTGGGCTTAGTGACCGTGTGCATGATGTCACACTTTATTTTGGGGGATGTACTAGTCATCCCAATGGGATAATTCTCTGGTCGTTTGGCTACACATACTGGGGCCCTTTAAGCAAAGGGATCTGAACCCATATATCCCATGGGTGGTTAAGGATGACAAAACTACACAGCCCAGGTAATGATTTTAATAGCATGATAAACCCGGTTTCCCTTTTCCCGGCATGGTTATATATATATGTAAGGTTGTGTGCATTATGAATGGTTTTACTTGGTTTTATAATTGTCATTATTTTATCCTTATCCCGAGATCATTCTAGTGTTCACCCACTAACCCTCCTACTGGCGGCTATATACCCACGCTATGCAGGGACTGGCTATTCTAATCCTCCTACATAGTGATTGATTTGGGGACAACTGTTTGACTTGAAGTGGTGAGCTTCTATAGTTTGGAAGACATCTATTTCATGTCATGGTTTACTTTACATATTCATTGTCTTTCATAGACTTTGGTTTATGGTTATGGTCTGGGGCATGTCCCAACTAGGTATTTTTTTGGTTGGTCTAGAGGCTTTGTATGGACAACTATGGACTTGGGTATGGTATGGGTTGGTTATGTTATATACACATATATACATTGGATTATTGTCTTGGTTTTGAATCGTGGTTTATACTTAGTTATTGGTTAGTTTGGATGGTTAGTTTTGGTCATTGAGCGGATCAACTTGGTTGGGTTGGTCTTAGATATAAACCTATACCAAAGTCTCCACATTAAATAAATATGCTATCTTGCTATATGTTTGTAGTTCAGCCAACTCAAGGTATGCTTAGGTGGTTATGTTGGGTAACGGGGGTAGTCTCCGATTGTAACGCCTTGAGTCTGTACCCTAAACGCCACACAGTGCTCATGACCCCGAAAGACCACAAGCTAACCCATGACTGGAACCTGCTGTGAGCACTGAATAATAATACTAAAATAATGCAAAAAATAGGTTGAAATACCATAAGGTTCATAATTTGAATACTGATAAATAAATACTGAAAACTGAACATCTGTCTGAAATAATCTAGCCTATAAGCCTCTAACTGTTTGTACATGGAGTTGATGGGATAATTCCCCAACTAACTCTGACTACTGAATATACAAAACTACTAAAATACCAAAATAATAACTCTGTCCTCGAACTATGTCACTACTAAATCTGCTACTGATAGGTTGGGCTGCTAAGTAGGGTTAGGAGCCTGTGCGTTTGAACCTATGATGGTATGCTATATGAGCTAAGGCTGAGTGCAAGGGTTCATATGCATGAACAGTAACCAACTGAATGATATGAAAATAACTAAATGAGAGTACATGTATATCTGAAACTGCTGTAGATACTGAGTATGTAATGCTACTCACACATATATATAATGTATCTGAGAATATTACTAAAACTGAGTCTAAGTTATGATAATTGAGTTACTAATAACTAAGTAACTAATAACTGAGTAACTAATACTTGAGATTTCTGATAACTGTATTGCTGATAGCTGGGTGACTATTTCTGATAGTCCTGATTTTGTAGAACTGAATTGAGTTCTATACTGTGCTGGGTGACTGTGCCTGATAGTCCCAATTCTGTAGAACTGAACTGAGTACTATACTGAGTCAAATACTAAAACTGAAACTATGGGAGTGTTCATCTAACCGACATACCCCAATTATAAACTGAGTTGGGGTCCAACCTGGGACCCCAATTGAAAGGGTGTTAGAACCTTTCCAAGGGATACTAACAATGTCTGTGAGTTAACCCTATCTGGCAGGAAGATATTTCGTCCACCCTCACTGGCAGGAAAACTTGTATGAGATGTGTCAACCCTTATATGGCAGGAAGATATCTCAACCTACGCTGGCTACATAGTTTTGTAACACAGGGATTGTTACTAAGGGTCAAACCCTTCACTGACAGAAATGCCCCCATCCTTGAGTTTGCTCGGTGCTGATCCTACTCTCAACTGAATAGACACTGAACTGATTTCTAGACTGTACTAGGTTTGACTAAACGGTTACTGATCGTGCTAACTGATTGAATTGGATTGAGTTCACTGAGTTTTGTTAACTGACTGAATACACTGTTCATGGTACTGAGCTGAACTAGACTGATACTGAGTTCACTGAGTTTTGTAACTGACTGAGTACTACTATTTGTGATATTACTAAGACTATTCTATAACTACTATAGCTCTAGGTAAACAACTAGATTTTTGGGTATTGAATATCCCCAAGACTCGAAAGCATGAAAAGTAAAGCATGGCATGATCTTGAAAAACATAACAATAAATACTTGTTAACAATACATTCACCTAGGCATTTTGTCAAACACTTGAGATACATGAACTTGTACATGAATGGAACCACATGATGACATATCATGATTTCACTATTCAATTCACATAGGTATTCTATCAAACACTTGGGGAGCATGGTTATTTCACATGAGGATAGTCAACACATGAAAATCATGGATATAATAATCAATTGTAATTTTAAGGGTTTAACATGCAAATCATATAATTCACCACACATGCTAATTTAATTTCATGAAACTTGTAGTAAATCATGGATTAAAACCCATATAATACCATGAACATTAATACAATCAAATTCAACATGAAATTCATGAAAGCAATCAACTTATAGTTTTAAAATAGGTTCTTGAACTCCAAGGGTGGAAGGAAACCCTTAGATGAACAACTAACATACCTTGGTAATCAAATTTGTGAAGATTGATGGTGTGTTCTTGAAGCTTGAAATTAAAATTTGACTGCCCTAGGGTTTGTTCTTGAGGGAAATTTGAGAGAAATAGAGAGAAAGTGAGTGATTTTTCCCTTAGGAATGATTAATATTGTGTTTTAGGGCTGAATAGGAGTGGGAAAATGACCCAAATACCTCTTTGTGCGCGGATTTTTTAATTATTGAAAACGTGCCCAGCGATGCATTGGGCAATGATCCACATCGATGGTTGATACATGGACGACGTGATATATTAAAATTACTTCACCTCACTGGAATTTGCACTGGGAGTTCGGGAAAAAGATCTATCGATGCTATAGGCAACGCAACACGTCGACATCGCGTAGATCCACAGTTTTGGACTCCTAAATGTGCCTCAAACAATGTTCAAAAAATCCAAAAATTATCCAAGAACACCTACTTAAAATCAACCTAAAAGTCGATATTTTAAGGTTGTAAGAGTCAAAAATATGTTCATGGAAATATCGAGTCCAAAAGAAGACTAAGTGCCAATACTTAGCTTAAAATTTTCTAAGTCTGGGACCTCTTTTCATGCTATAAAGGACTAAGTTAGGCTAGAATTTTGCTCGGTCTTACAATATCTCCCCTGTGGGAACATTTGTCCTTGAATGAGACTGACTAAGATGAGAATACTAATAGACTGAGTCTACATATTGAACATGCACAACTGAAGCATGATTACATGACTGAAACTACTGATATGCTGAGTTTTTACACTGAACATGAATAACAGAAGCATGACTAAATTCTGAAGACATGACACATGACTGGGCTATTTCATGATGGTATACATGATATGAGGATGTTATACAATTGAAATCGATACCGAGTTCGTAAAGATAATCTGAGCATGGAATTGAATAAATTCAAGAAAAACTGTTACCTTGAGCTGAGTCTGAGTTTGCGGAGAAGAGGTGAGGATACTTGGTCCGCATATCTACTTATGCTTCCCAAGTAGCTCCCTCAACGGACTGATTCCGCCAAAGAACTTTAACTAGAGCAACTTCTTTGTTCCTCAGTCTACGAACCTGATGATCAAGAATTTTGACTGGGACTTCCTCATACGAGAGACTTTTCTGAACATCTATACCCTCTATAGGGATCACAACTGCTAGGTCCCCCAATACATTTTTTAAGCAAGGAGACATGAAACACTGGATGTACTAAAGCTAAGTCTGAAGGCAACTTAAGCTCGTAAACTACCTTTCCAAAATGGCTGAGGATTAGATAAGGACCGACATATCGGGGACTGAGCTTCCCCTTCTTGCCCAACCTCTTCACTCCCTTCATAGGAGATATTTTTAAATACACATAATCACCAATCTCAAACTCGAGATCCTTTCTTCATACATTTGTATATAATTTCTGTCGGCTCTGAGCTGTCTTAAGCCATTCCCTATTCAACTAAATTTTTTCTAAGGTATCAAATACCAAGTCAATCCCTACTACTGTGACCTCACCCACTTCAAACCAACCGATGAGAGATCTACATATCCTCCCATAGAGCACCTCAAATGGAGCCATCTGAATGCTGGAATCATAGCTGTTGTTATACGCAAACTCAATCAAAGGTAAATGGTCATCTCAACTACCCTTAAAGTCAATGGCACACGCTCTTAACATATCTTCTAAAGTCTGAATGGTCCTTTCTATTTGACCATCTGTCTGAGGATCGAAGGCTGTACTGAGGTGGACTTGGATACCAAGACCCTTTTACAAGGCTTTCCAAAAGTGAGAGGTGAACTGCATACCTCTATCTGAAATAATGGACAATGGAACTCCATGTAATATGACCAACTCTATGATGTAGAGATTGGCATAATCCTCGGCTAAATAAGAGGTATGAACTGGTAAGAAATGAGCTGATTTGGTCATCCTATCCATAATGATCCAAATCTAATCATGCTGGTGATGAGTATAGGGCAAACCTGTCACAAAATCCATGTTCACTTCCTCTCACTTCCAAGTGGGAATACTGAACTCCTGGATAAACCCACTAGGCTTCTGATGCTCGATCTTAACCTGCTAATATGTCGAGCACTTAGCTATAAACTCTGCAATGTCTCTCTTCATCCCACTCCACCAATAGACTTCCCGCAAGTCGCGGTACATCTTGGTGGTCCCTGAGTGAATCGAGTAGCGCGCACTATGCACTTCTACAAGAATACACTATCTCACTCCATCTACACATGTAACATATAGTCTACCCTGGCAGCATAACACGCCATCTCCCCCATGGGAGAAAACGTCTATTTTTTGATCTCTGATAGACTTTTTTAGTTTAACTAAAATGGGATCCCTGTCCTACTTTTCTTTTACTTCAGAAACCAGAGATGATTGTGAACTATTCTGAACCTATACGCTACCCTATGCTGAATCGACTAAGCGAATACCTAGTTGGGTAAGCTGATGAAATTCCTGAACTAACTTTTTCTTACCATCCTTCATGTGAGCAACACTACCCATAGACATCCTAATGGGAGCATCAACCACTACATTGGCCTTGCCCGCATGATATAGAACGCTTATGTCATAGTCTTTCAACAACTCTAACTACCTTCTCTGACGCAAATTCAAATCTTTCTGAGAAACACATACTGTAAGATTTTGTGATCTGTGAACACATCAACATGTCCTCCATACAAGTAATGCCTCTAAATCTTTAAGGAAAACACTACAGCTGCTAACTCAAGATCATGAGTAGGATAGTTCCTTTTATGGGGCTTAAGCTGTCTAGAGACATAGGCTATGACCTTACCTCTCTGCATCAAAACACACCCCAAACCAACTCTGGAAGCATCGCAATATACCACAAACTTGTCTGAACCATCTGGTAAAGTCAAAACTGGGGCTGTAGTGAGTCGAGTCATCACTCCTGAAAATTCTTCTCACAAGAATCTGACCACTAGAACTTGATTTTTTTTTGAGTCAATCTGGACATTGGGGATGCAATAGATGAGAATCCCTTGACAAATCATCAGTAATAGCCAGCCAAACCCAAGAAACTCTTGATATCTGATGGAGAGATAGGTCTGGTCCAGTTTCTCACTGCTTTAGTCTTTTAAAGGTCAACTCTAATGCTATCACCGGAAATAATATAAACAAGGAAAGCTACTGAGTGTCTGTAACACTATTCTAAGATGGTCTGCATGATCATGTTCACTGCAAGAGTAGACAAGAATGTTATCAATGAAGATTATAATAAACATGTCAAAGTACTGCTTAAACACACGGTTCATCAAGTCCATGAAAGCTGCTGGGGCATTGGTAATACCAAATGACATGACTAAGAATTCCAAGTGACCACGCCGAGTTCTAAAATCTGTTTTTAAAATATCACATTCTCTAACTCTGAGCTTATGATAGACAGATCTAAGGTCTATCTTAGAAATATAACTGGCATCCTGAAGTTGGTCAAACAAGTCATCGATTCTGGGAAGTGGATACTTGTTCTTGACCATAAATTTATTCAACTGACGGTAGTCAATACACATTATGAGAGAATCGTCTTTCTTACGCACGAATAAGACTGGTGCACCCCAAGGGGATACACTGAGTCTAATTATTCCCTTATCTAGGATATCCTTCAACTGTTCTTTTAATTCTCTGATTTTAGTAGGTGCCATTTTGTATGGTGGAATATAGATTGGTTGAGTATCAGGAAGAAGGTCTATTCCAAAGTTAATTTCCCGCTCGGGAGGGACTCTAGAAAGATCTTTGGGAAACACATCTGGAAATTCATATACTACTGGAACTGACTCAAGACTAGGAATCTTGGAACTAGAATCCTTAACTCAAACAAGATGGTAGACACACCCTTTAGATATCATTTTTCTTACCCTTGGGTAGGTTCATTCGGAAATTGAAAATAGACAATTTTATTTCTACAATCAACTGAAGTATAGCATGAATGGAGCCAATCTATGCCGAGAATGATGTCAAAATCTATCATCTCTAACTCTACTAAGTCTTTTGAAGTAACTTTTTGAGATACCATAACCGAATGGTTCCTGTATACCCATCGGGCTATGATAGATTTACCCATTGGGGTAGAGACTGAGAAGGGCTCTGCTAGGATTTCGGGATTGACTCCGAAATCAAAAGATATATAAGAAGTTACAAAGGACAAGGAAGATCATGGATCTAGAAAATCATAAACATATAAATGATAAAATTATAACGTACCAGTAACCATATTAGGAGAATTTTCTTGATCCTGTCAGGAATGAAGTGCATAGAGTTTGTTTGGGCATTGCCTACTGGTGGCACTGGAAGCGACACCTTGCTGATTCGGTTGACCAGACTGAACTGGGGGATAATTATGCTGACTCTGCGAACCTACTTGAGGACACTCTCTGACCCTATGGCCTAGATTGCCACATCTAAAATATACATCACTTCCAGCTCTGTAGACACCCTGGTGGTTTCTGCCATACTTCTAGCAAAGAGGATTTATTTGGACACTGCTAATACTACCCTGGGGTTTAGGGCCTGGTGCCCTATCTTTATTACCGTCTCTAAATTTTGGCACTGGGGCACTGGCTGAGGATAGAGCTGGAAATGCTTAAACAATGTATGAGCCACATCCTACAATTGGTATGCAGCTAACTCAACACTCTCACTAGAAGTCACCCCCATGATATATGTAACTTTCTGTGCCATGTCAAGGAATTCCTGCGGGTCTTTCTCAGACTTAGACCCTGTAAATGATGGAGGATTCATTTGGGTGAAGTCTCAAATTTTAGCTGTAGTAGTACTGGCCACTGGGTTGGCCTGAATGAGAGCTGGGTATTCATTCTGGGCTACCACATAATGAGCCAAAGTTAGTAAAGATGCGCTGAATTCTGCATGGGAGACATGCTCGTCCAGGGGATCTGCCTGAACGGGCGGAGGTCCGGTTGATTTCTAGTTCTTCTTTTGTTGGTACTTTTGGGAGGCATACTCTATAAAAAAAGGGGAAAATTAGATTAGACTGGGAGTTTAACTTGAGCTCATGCTCACCCACACGACATAAATACAAAAAGAAAGGAAACTTTTCCTAAAAATTCCTCATTGCCTCTTCTCTATAAGCATGGGGCGCTACAGACCCATGAATAAGACTCTACTAGACGCAACTTTTAGGCTCCTTAGGACTCTGTTGAACCTTAGGCTCTATACCAAGTTTGTAACACCCCGAGTCTGCACCCCGAATGCCACACGGTGTTCATGACCCCGAAGGACCACAAACTAACCCATGACTGGCACCTGATGTAAGCACTGAATAATAATACTGAAATAATGCAGAAAATAGGCTGAAATTCCATAAGGTTCATAATAAAAAAACAAATATTGAATACTGATAAATAAATACTAAAAACTAAACATCTGTCTGAAATAATCTAGCCTGAAAGCCTCTAACTTTCTGAACATGGAGTTGATGGGACAAGTTCCCAACTAACTTCGACTACTGAATATACAGAACTATTGAAATACTAAAATGATAACTCTGTCCTCAAACTATGAGGACTCACCACTAAATTTTCTACTGATAGGCTGGGCTGCTAAGTACGGTCAGGAGCCCATACGTCTGAGCCTATGATATAAGATATCATAGCGCAAAAGAAAGAGGATGCATCAGTTCTTTGAATGTACTGGTATGCTAGATGAGGTAAGTCTGAATGCAAGGGGTCATATGCATGAACAATAACTGACTAAATAATATGAATATAACTGAATAAGAGTATATGTATATCTGAAACTGCTGTAGATACTGAGTATGTAATTCTACACATATACATATATATATAAATATACTGTATCTGAGATTATTACTAAAACTGAGTCTGAGTTCTGATAACTGAGTTACTGATAACTAAGTAACTGATAACTGAGTAACTAATACCTAAGATTTTTGATAACTGTATTACTAATAGCTGGGTAACTATTTCTGACAATCCTGGTTCTATAGAACTGAACTGAGTTCTATACTATACTGGGATTGTGTCTGAAAGTATTGATTCTGTACAACTGAACTGAGTTCTATACTGAGTTGAATATGGGACCTAAGGAATGGGACCACATGATGACATATCATGATTTCACTATTCAATTTATATAGGCATTCTACCAAACACTTGGGGAGCATGGTTATTTCACATGAGGATAGTCAACACATGAACATCATAGATACAATAATCAATTGTAATTTCAAAGGTTTAACATTGATACCTTACAACCCCAAAAAGACACAAAATAGCCCCTAAAAATGTCACAAAACACACCACAAAACGAGAGCCCAAGGAACCAAGTCCCGACCAAGAATGACAACTCAAAAATAAAAAGAACATCCGACAATGCTTTAACAATAGAGAGATAATAACGTGTATAACCACACCAAAACAGAAACAACACTACAATAATATGATGAAAAATAAGCTTACAATAACAACAACCAACGATTACAAGTGGACAAGACACAACTACTACAAAATGACAGCAAAAAGTAAAGGGATAGATAGTTAGACAAAGGTGGTGTAAATCCTAGTAACCAAATAGTACATTAAACTCTAAGACCCCTAACACCTCCACACATGATCACCTAACTCTTACAATGACACAAGAGAGGATTACACCACTCAAGCACCAAGGTTTCTCAAAAACAAGCAATCACAAGAGATTCCACCCTTGAATTGCTATCCTAGTTACAAGTTTTGGTTTGCCTCAAATAGAGAGAGGACTTTGATGTTTCAAATGTCAAGACTTACAAAAATAATCAACTAAGTAATGAAAATCCCTAATACTAAACTATATATAGTTTCCTTATTACATAAAAAATGAAATGCCCAAAATACCCTTAATGAAAAGGGGGCGCCCCTCTTGTGTAACAAATAAACAAATAGGAAAGCTTTGGTGTGTCTTTTATCCTTCTCACGTCTTAACATTGCACTTCCTAGGATGATACTTTTCTGAACTTGTACGCACGTTGATCTTCATAGTCGCACTTGTATCATCCTCTCCATCTTGAGAGGAATTTTCCCTCAAATTCATGCAATCATCACCGGCAAGCTCTCCTCTTTGCATCATCTCTTCATTGTTCTTCATAAGGATAAGATGTTCAACCAAGGGTCCCATAAGATTTTCAAGTATGATCCTTTGATTTATATGTTCTACAACCTACAAATAAAAAGATTTGATACTAGGCAAAGTGCTAGTATCTCTGTTAGTAATCAACAAAGAGTCCTTGTGGGAAAATCCCACAATCCCAACTCTCGACTTCTCTCCTTCTTCATCCTTCTCACTCTCAGCTTATTCTTCCATACCCTCAATAAGCATGACTTTCCTTGCCATTTACATAGGCACTACAATCTCACCTTTACACGGCCAAACATCTTTCTCATCCCCCTCTTTTGGCTCCTCGGGTTCTACCTTATATCCATCTTGAGATTGGTCATCAATCTCCTTCTGTTCAAGTCCTACCTTCTCTCCAAGAAAGTATAATTTTCCCTCCCTTAGGATCACATTTCTCTTATTTGGACACTCGTTAGCCTTGTGTCCCCAACCTTGGCATTTAAAACATTAAAAGCCCTTAGAACTAGAAGAGGAATGAGGTTTACCTTCATTTCTCGAAGGGTACCTTTGGTGAGCCTTGTTTTCAGCTTGGAAAGCCTTGTACTTGGTTTTATTTACATTGGATGGGTCATTTTTGTCCTTGTGCCAACCCGAGGGAGATTTACCTTTGAGCTTGACACTCGGTTTCTCCCATAATTTCTTCTCAACTTCCAAGGCGTCTTGGAAGATGGCATCAATTGTGTCAAACTTGTGAAGTGTCAGCCATGAGGCAATGTCCCTATTCAACCCCACCTTGAATTGAATGATGTCATGGATTACTTGTTTCCCTCGGCGATCAAGTTTCAAAATGAGTTTTTGGAATTCATCATAGTAAGCCATGACGCCTTTGTTCCCTTGCTTCAAGTTATACAACTTCGCAAGGAGCTCTTGATGGTAACTCTCGAGTAAGTACCTTTGTATAATGATGTACATTAACCTAAACTAAGGAGAGGTCTTCCCCTCAATCAAAACATTTCCAAATCACTTCACATACTCCCACCACGTAGTAGAATAACCCTCAAAATATGCAATCGCATAACAACTCTTTTTCTCCTTGGTAAGGTCATTAACTTGGAAGATTCTCTCACAAGCGGACTCCCAAGTTAGAAAATCTTCCCGATCACTCTCACCTTTGAATTTTGGAAGCCCCACCTTGATGGTATTTAGACCTACATCATGGTTTTGGTTCCCTTGTTGGTTCTAAAGATCAACTCTTCCTTCTCGGCCGTGAACTTCCCTTGGATCACCTTGCCTACCCCTCATTTCCTACCTTCTCATGTAAAAATCATCATATGATCCATAACCAGCATGTTGTTCTCTTCTACCATACCCCTCAATATGGATGGGTCTATTTGGGTTAAGTGAAGCTTGTAGCGGCGGGATTTGATTTGGATAGTGAGGTCTTTGGTCAAGTGGAGTTTGGATGGGAGGGCTCGAGTTTGGTGGTGGTATTTGGGTTCCAAGTCCTTTTTGTGGGACTTGGTGAAGCGTAGGGTGGCTTGGTCTATCATGATCTTGAATTTGGGAGTGAGGGTTGGTTTGATTTATGGAAATATGTGGATATAGCATTTGGTGCATGGCCTTGGGAGTACTAGTTGGTGAAATATGTCGAGGGGTAGAAGGTCGGCTTCTTTGGATTTCCACTCTCTCCAATCTCCCACCCATAATTGACACTTCACCCTTCATTGATACCACACCAGAGTCTATTTTTTCAATACCCACGGTTATCCTAGCCATGTCTCGGGACATAGCTTCAAGGCGAGCCAAAATTATACTAGTAGCATTGTGTTCCCCCGTGGGTTGAGAGTGTGAGGTCTCGGGTCCCATTGCACCAAAAACAGCCCACAATGACACACAAAACACACCAACAAAGATTCAAGTCTTTTAACCGCAAGCAACAACACCACACAAATGGCAACAAGAAAACTAAACAAGTTTACAAAACAAAAACACACTTTGTTGTTGAAGAGAATTTGTTCCAAGACTTTGATGTTCAATAATACACCTTTGAGGAAGATATTTTGGCTATGGTATAGGCTTACAAGACTTGAGACTCTCTTTTCAAGATTCAAAAGCTTTCCACAAACTTTCTACCAACTTGCACTCTTTTGGCAAGACAACTTTTTGGGGTAGTCTTGTCTCTTTCCTCTTTTGTCAAAGTTTGAAAAGTGCCTTACTCCTTTTTGGTAACTTGCTTTTTGTAGGGCTCTTTTTCTTTCTCTACTTTGGTGTTGTGTTGTATTATTTTCAAGACAGAAACAAAGTCTTGTACTTCTTTTCTCTCTTCAATATTAAACAACAACTTCTTCAACACAACACAAGAACACAAGATAAACACCACTACCACCAACAAGAAACCGTCCACTTAACACCACAACACAACTCGAATCTTTCTCAAGAACTTGGGTTGTAGAATTAATAAGTGTTGAGGAGAAAGAGAAAAAACACTAAAAACAAACTAAGACAAAAACACACACTCAAATCTAGACACAAATCTCGTCCAAACACAACAACAAGAAGAACACCTGGCCAAGAACAATAACACTTCAACACTCTTTTTTTTTGACTAAGAGAGCCCAAGATTGGTAGTGTAGGAACACAACCAGACTTAGATATGATACCAAATGATACCTTACAACCCCAAGAAGACACAAAACAGCCCCCAAAAACGTCACAAAATACACCACAAACCGAGATCCCAAGGAACCAAGTCCCGGCCAAGAATGACAACACAAAAATGAAAATAAAATCCGAGAATGCTTCAACAATAGCGAGATAATAACGTGTATAACCACATCAAAATAGAAACAAAACTAAAATAATGTGATGAACAATAATCTTACAATAATAACAACCAACAATTACAAGAGGACAAGACACAACTACAACAAGATGACAACAAAAAGTAAAGGGATAGATAGTTAGACAAAGATGGTGTAAATCCTAGTAACCAAAGAGTACATTAAACTCTAAGACCCCTAACACCTCCACACATGATCACCTAACTTTTACGATGACACAAGAGGGGATTCCACCACTCAAGCGCCAAGGTTTCTCAAAAACAAGCAATCACAAGAGATTCCACCCTTAAATTATTATCCTAGTTACAAGTTTTGGTTAGCCTCAAATAGAGAGAGGACTTTGATGTTTCAAATGTCAAGACTTACAACAATAATCAACTAAGTAATGAAAATCCCTAATACTAAACTATATATAGTCTTTTTATTACATAAAAGATAAAATGCCCACAAGACCCTTAATGAAAAGAGGGCGCCCCTCTTGTGTAACAAATAAACAAATAGGGTGGCTTTGGTGTGTATTTTATCCTTCTCACGTCTCAACATTTCACTTCCTAGGATGATCCTTTCCTGCACTTGTACGCACGTTGATCTTCATAGTCGCACTTGTATCAAACATGCAAATCATATAATTCACCACACATGCTAATTTAATTTCATGAAACTTGTAGTAAATCATGGATTAAAACCCACATAATATCATGAACATGAATACAATCAAATTCAACATAAAATTCATGAAAGCAATCAACTTTTAGTTTTAAAAGAGGTTCTTGAACTCTAAGGATGGAAGAAAACCCTTAGATGAACACCGAACATACCTTGGTAATCAAATTTGTGAAGATTGATGGTGTGTTCTTGAAGCTTGAACTTGAAATTTTAATGCCCTAGGGTTTGTTCTTTAGAGAAATTGAGAGAAAGTGAGTCATTTTAGCCTTTAGAAATGACTTATCTCGTGTTTTGAAGATGAATAGGAGTGGGAAAATGACCCAAATACCCCTCTAGGCATGAATATTTTAATTACTAAAAATGTGCCCAGTGATGCATTGAGCGATGCGTCGCGTCGATGGTTGATGCGATGACCGACGTAATGCATTCAGATCGTGTCGGCTCACTGGAATTTACATTGGGAGCTGGGGAAAAATATCTATCGACACAATAGGCGACGTGATGCGTCGACATTGTGTCTATCCACTATTTTGGACTCCCAAACGTGCCTCAAATGATGTTTAAAAAATCCGAAACTCATCTGAGAACATATACTGACATTCCTGATCATGAATAAACCTAAAAATCAACATTTTAAGGTCATAAGATTCAAAAATAAGTTCATGGAAATATCGAGGCCAAAATAAGACCAAGTGCCAATACTTAACTTACAATTTTCTAAGTCTTAGACCTCTTTTCATGCTATAAAGGACTGAGTTAGTCTAGGATTTTATGGGGTTTTACACTGGTCCCGGTAAGACTTGGGTGTAAACCCTGTATTTCCCTAGCATAATCTAAGTCCCAATACATGAGTATTCATATATGAAATTTTTGAAACACTCATTATTTTTTAGTTTAGAGCCCGCCATTTCTTAGGAAATCAAACTGGCTTTCCAATGATATAAAATTTGCCTAAATTTGATAATCGAGTAAGAAGTTATGGCGATTTTAAGTTTTAGTCGTTAAACACCATAATTTTAACCCTTAGCGCATTGCGTAGGCATCCCAAATAAAAATTTTCGATTTCCAGTGTGACTCTACGATCATGGCGCATCGTGAAGCAGACCAATCTCCCATTTGGCAAATTCTAGTGAGGGTTCGAGTTCCTGGCGCGTCGCGCCATAGGCCAACTTGACATTTGTCTATTTCTATTATCGAAGTGCGATACCACCGCGTCGCAGTGAAATTTTAGGTCCCAATCAGTGAAGGACCATGATTTCCCTATGTCGCGCCACATACCAGTTTCCTAGTTATTCGATTCTAATGACACGACATGATAGCACCGCATTGCGCCAGTCTAGAAAATTGAGATTTTTAGTCAGTTCCAAGTTTTAATTCCAAGGGCTTTTAAGTACTTTTCCCTTGACCCAGTCAACTCCAAACACGAAATTAAGTCCCTAATAACCTAATTGGGCATTATTCCAATCAATTTTTCCCTAAAATCAAGAACATTCTCTCAAGTAGAAAAACCCTAACCATCAAGAATCAAGGTCAAACCTTAAGAACTCTCCATTAATCTTTCCAAATTCTTCATACCAGGTATGTTAGATGTTCCTCCATGGATTTCTTTCATCCATGGAGTCCAAGTATCCATTTAAATTAAAATTCTATCACCTTTTCAAGATTTATGATATTAAATTGTGATTTAAAACTATGAATCTCCATGAATATTGATTTTATACTATACTTTAATGGAATTATCATTGTTATCAAATCCCCTATGTTTTAATATTGTCATTCTTTGAATTAGTTCGTGATTTAGTGTTATAAATGGTGAAGTCATGGTATTATTTCAAGTTTTATACTATTCCCATGAATTGACTAAACTATGAACTACAAGTGTTTGATAAAATGCCTACAAGAGTGATTTATTTAATAAGAGCCTTCATGTTTTGGCCTTCAAGCTTTGGTGCCTTTTTAGTATTAGTTTTTTGAGTACTGGGGGTATTGAATACCCGAAAACCATAGCTGTTTATTTAGTCTAGCCTTAGTTTATTACATTATAGTCTTCAAATTATATTATAAACATTATCAGAATAGCCAGATATCAGTTATTCAACTCAGAACAGTCTAGTATCTCAGTGTCTTTCAGTTGGCAGTAGGATTTAGCACCGAGCGAGTATAGGGATGGTGGATTCCTCGTCAGATAGGCAGAGTCATTAGTAGCAATCCCTATACTCTAGAACTATGTAGCCAGCATAGGATATGAGTAATCACCCATCAGATTAGGCTTGACTATCTCGCAGGGGTCACTCATTAGTTCAGGCTTGACACCCTTAGTACTTTGGATATTAGATCAGTTAAGTGGATCCATATAACCATCGTTAGTACCCGTGGCATGGTATTAACACCCTTACAATTGGGGTTACAGATTGGACCCCGATTAGCTTAAATTGGGGAATGTCGGTTAGATGATACCTCCCACAGTCTCAGATATAGTATCAATTATAGTTCCACTTTAGTTATTCAGTCTTAGTGTTGTTTGACCAAAGCATACAGATTTCAGTATTTTAGTTTACAGATTTTTGTCAGTTATGTTATATGCTTGGTCATGCATCCTCAGTATTTACAGATTTCCATGCATTCTTAGTATCTATAAATTCTATGCTCTCTATTCAGTACTCCATGATTTACATGCATATCAAGTTAATTATTAGTTCTGTTCATGAAACCATGCATATCATCCTACCTCATTTAGTATACTATATATTCAAAGTACTGATCGCATACCTTTTTTTTTGCGCTATGATGTCTCATATCATAGGTGCCGACGCTCAGTTCCCGGATCGCACCTTGATTCTCAGATTATCAGCAGTACAGTAGCAGTGATGAGTCCTCATCATTTGAGGATAAATTATAGTACTTCTTGTCTTTATCTCAGTAGTTAGTAGAGTTAGTTGGGTCCTGTCCCATCAACTCACAGTATCCAGTTTAAAGATTTTTCAGACACTACAGTTAGCTATTCAGACTATTCAAATTTTAGTATTTTTATCAGATTCATAATTCAGTAGCTATTTTATTATTAAAACCTTATGGCATTTTAATTATTCTTTGGTATTCATGATTATATTATTCATTGCTCACAGCAGGTACTAACTCATGGGTTAGCTTGTGGTCTCTCGGGACCGTAAGCACCGTGTAATGACTAGGGGGTAGTCTTGAGTCATTACAAACTTGGTATCAGAGCCTAAGGTTTTAAAGTGTCCTAGGAAGACTTAAAACCATGTCGAGTAGAGTCTTGTGCATGGGTGTGTAGCGTGCCACACTTATGGATGAGAGGCTACAAGGCGTTTAGGAAAAGTTCCCCTTCTTTCAATATTCATGTCGTGCGAGTGAGTATGAGCTCAAGTTAAACTCCCTATCTAATATATTTCTTCCTTCCAAGAAGAACGAAATAAGAACATAAACTTATCTAGCCCCTCAACCCGTCCAGGCAGATCCTCTAGATGAACACGTCTCTCATGCAGAATTTAGGGTTGTGTTCACTACTTTAGCAAACTCTGTAGTAGCATAGAATGAACGGCCAACTGCTGTTCCGACCAACCCAGTGGAAAATACTGTTGCAACCAGAATTCGGGATTTCACCAGGATGAATCCTCCTTCCTTCACGGGGTCCAAGTGTGAAGAGGATCCATATGAATTCTTAGATATAGTTCAGAAGGTAACATATGCTATGGGGGTGACATCTAGTCATAGTGCCAAGTTGGCTGCATGTCAATTATAGGATGTAGCCCATACTTAGTTTAAGTAGTGAAAAGTTGATAGAGGTATTGATGCAGGGCCTATAGAATGGGAAGAGTTTTCCATGGCTTTCTTGGACAGATTCTTTCCATTAGAGTTAAGGGAGGCCAAAGTGTTAGAATTTATTAATTCGAGGCAAGGCAGCATGAGTGTGAAGGAGTATTCCCTTAAGTTTACCTATTTAGCTAGGTATTCTCCTCATGTGGTAGCTGATAATAGGTCTAAGATGAGTAAGTTTGTATCTGGCATATCTAATAGTATAGTCAAGGAGTACAGGACCGCAATGTTGATTAGTGAGATGGACTTGTCTAGGATGATGGTCTATGCTCAACAAATAGAAGAGCAAAAGATTAAGGAAAGAGAGAGAGGAAACATGAGGTCTAGGATGGGTATTTTTAATTTCAATCAGCCAAAGTCAGAAGGTGGTAACCATCCTCAGTTTCATCAGAGGTCTTCATCCCCAGTACCTTCTTCAGCCAGTGCCCCAGTATCCAAATTTAGAAATGACAATAGGGATAGGGAACCAAGCTTTAAGTCCCAAGTTAGTGTTAGCAGTGCTCGTACAAATCCTCTATGTCAGAAATATAGCAGACACCATCAGGGTAAGTGTAGAGCTGGTAGTGATGTGTGCTTTGGATGTGTCAAGCCAGGTTATCGGATTTCAAAGTGTTGGGTAGTTGCTTAGAAAGGTAGGGATGTACGCCAACAGGGCCAATCTCATCAGTCGTCAGTTTCATCCAGCTGCCCAACTCAGTAGGGTGCCACTTCCAGTGCTACCAGTGGTCAGCGTCCGAACAGATTATATGCTCTTCAGTCCCGCCAAGATCAGGAAAATTCTTTTGACATAGTTACTGGTACGTTGCAGGTCTTTCACTTTCATGTTTATGATTTACTAGACCCTGGAGCTTCTCTTTATTTTGTAACTCCATATATAACTGTCAATTTTGGAGTCAGTCCAAAAAATTTAGCAGATCCCTTTTCAGTGTCCACCCCAGTGGGCATTTCCTTTGTAGCCAGACAGGTATACAAGAACTGTCCGGTAATAATATCTTAAAAAGTTACTTCAATTAATCTCGTGGAGTTAGAGATGACGTATTTTGACATCATTCTCAGAATAGATTGGCTTCACTCATGCTATGCCTCAGTCGATTGTAGAAATAGAATAGTTCATTTTTAGTTTATAAATGAACCATTCCTTGAATGGAGGGGTAGTACTACAGCTCTAGGGGTCAGTTAATTTCTTACCTTAGACCTAGAAAGATGATATCCAACGGGTGTGTCTATCATCTTGTACGAGTCGAAGACTCTAACTCAGAAACTTCTACTCTTGAGTCAGTCCCAGTAGTAAATGAATTCTCAGATGTTTTTCCTGAAGATCTTCTCGGAGTTCCTCCCAAAAGGGAAATCGACTTCAGAATAGACCTTCTCCCAGATACTAAGCCTATATTTATTCTTCCATACAGAATGGCTCCAACTGAACTCAAAGAACTGAAAGAACAGTTGAAGGATATCTTAGATAAGGTATTCCTCAGACCCAACATCTCCCCGTAGGGTGCACCAGTTCTATTCTTGCATAAGAAAGATGGTTCTCTTAGAATGTGCATAGACTACCGTCAGTTGAACAAGGTCACAGTCAAGAATAAATATCCACTTTCTAGAATCGATGACTTATTCGACAAACTTCAGGGTGCCAGTTAATTTTCCAAGTTAGACCTCAGATCAGGTTATCATCATCTTAGAGTCAGAGAGCGTGAAATTCCAAAAATAGCTTTTCGAACTTAGTATGGTCATTTTAAATTTCTAGTCAAGTCCTTTGGTCTTACAAATGCCCCAACAGCCTTCATGGACTTGATGAACCGAGTGTTCAAGCAATACTTGGACATGTTTGTCATAGTCTTCATTGATGATATTCTTGTCTATTCTCATAGCAATAGGGATCATACAGACCATCTCAGCATAGTGCTTCAAACTCTTAGAGCTCATCAGTTGTTCGCTAAATTCAGTAAGTGTGAATTTTGGCTAAGATTAGTAACATTTCTTGGTCATATTATTTTTGGTGATAGCAATAGAGTTGATCCTCAAAAGATTGAAGTAGTGAGAAACTGGCCTAGACCCATCTCTCCATCAGGTATCAGGAGTTTTTGGGGTTTAGCTGGCTATTACCATTGATTTGTTGAAGGGTTTTCTTTTATTGCATCCCCCATATCCAGATTAACTCAGAAGAAAGTTAAGTTTCAGTGGTCAGATTCCTACAAGAAGAGTTTTTAGGAGTTGAAGACTCGACTCACCTTATCCCTAGTCTTAACTCTACCAGATGGTTCAGATGGTTTTGTTATGTACTATGATATATCCAGAGTAGGTTTGGGTTGTGTCCTCATGCAGAGAGGTAAGGTCATAGCCTACACCTCCAGACAACTTAAACACTATGAGAAGAATTATTCAACTCATGATCTTGAGCTAGTAGCTGTAGTGTTTGCCATAAAGATTTGGAGGCATTACTTGTATGAGGTGCAGGTAGATATGTTCACAGATCGCAAAAGCCTTCAGTATATGTTCTCTCAAAAAGATTTGAATCTGTGTCAGAGAAGGTGGTTAGAGTTATTAAAGGATTATGACATGAGTGTTCTGTATCATCCGGGCAAGGCTAATGTAGTGGTTGATGCTCTCAGTAGATTGTCCATGGGTAGTGTAGCTCTTGTTGAGTATGGTAAGAAAAAGTTAGCTTAGAAAGTTCATCAGCTTGCCCAACTAGGTGTCTGCTTACTTGATTCAGCTGAGGGTAGTGTGTGCGTACAGAGTAGCACTGAATCATCTCTAATTTTTGAGGTAAAAGAAAAATAGGATAGAGATCCCAGTCTTGTTAAGTTGAAAGAATCAGTCAAAGATCAAAAAGTGAAGGTTTTCTCCCAAGGGGGAGATGGTGTTTTGCGTTGTCAGGGTAGATTGTGTGTGTCTGGTGTAGATGATTTGAGGCAAAAAATTCTTACAGAAACACATGAGGCGTGTTACTCTATTCATCCAGGGGCCACTAAGATGTACCACAATTTATGGGAGATCTATTAGTGGAGAGAGATGAAGAAAGATATTGCAGAGTTTGTAGCTAAGTACTCTACATGTCAGTAAGTTACGGTTGAGCACCAGAAACTTAGTGGGTCCATACAGGAGTTCAGTATTCATATATGGAAATGAGAGGAAGTGAACATGGACTTTGTGATAGGTTTGCCTCGTACCCGCTATCAGCATGACTCTATTTGGATTATCATAGACATGATGACCAAATAAGCTCATTTCTTGCCAGTCCATACCTCTTATTCAGTTGAGGACTATGCCAATCTCTATCTTAGAGAGTTCGTTAGATTGCACAGTATTCCCTTATCTATCATCTCAGATAGAGGTACTAGTTTACCCCTTACTTTTGGAAAACATTCCAAAAGAGTCTTGATACCTAAGATCATCTCAGTACAACCTTCTACCCTCAGATATATGGTCAAGCAGAAAGGACCATTCAAACTCTTGAGGATATGCTGAGGTCATGCATTGTTAATTTCAAGGTAGTTGGGATGACCATTTGCCTTTGATTGAATTAGCATACAATAACAACTATTATTCCAGTATCCGTATGACTCCATTTGAGTCTCTCTATGGTAGGAGATGTAGATCTCTAATTGGTTGGTTTGAAGTAGGTGAGGCTGCAGTAATAGGGCCTGACTTGGTGTTTGATGTGTTAGAAAAGGTTCAGTTAACCAGAGAAAGGCTTAGGGCTACCCAAACTGACAAAAATTATATGTAGATATAAGGAGAAAGGATCTTGAGTTTAAGGTCGGTGACTTAGTGTACTTGAAAATCTCTCCCATGAAGGGAGTGAAGAGATTCAGCAAGAAAGGGAAACTCAGTCCCCGATATGTCGGCCCCTTCAAAATTCTCAGTCGGTTTGAAAATGTAGCTTACGATCTTGAGTTACCTTCAGATTTAGCCTCAGTACAACCAGTGTTCCATGTCTCATTGTTGAAAAAATGTTTTGGTGATCCAGATGTAGTTGTTCCCTTAGAGCGTGTAGATATTCAAAATAGTTTTTCCTTTGAGGAAGTCCCATTCGAAATTCTTGATCATCAAGTTCATAGACTAAGGAACAAAGAAGTTCCACTTGTCAAAGTTCTTTGGAGGAATCAGTCCGTTGAGGGAGCCACTTGGGAAGCAGAGGCAGATATATGGACCAAGTACCCTCATCTCTTCTCCGTGAATCACAATTCAGTATAAGGTACCAATCTTCTTAAGATTTTCTTTTCTCTGTCATGCGCAGTTTCAGACATACATTATGCTCATGTCAGTCGTGCATTCATGAATCAGTTCACTCATGCATTCCATGCATTAGACATGCATATTCAGTATGTAAGCTCAGTCCATCAGTTCCCTCAGCTTAACCAGTTTCATTCAGAGATGAATGATCCCAAGGGGGAGATATTGTAACACCCCATATTTCCCTAGCATAATTTAAGTCCCTATACATGAGTATTCATATATGAAATTTTTGAAACACTCATTATTTTTCATTTTAGAGGCAACCATTGCATAGGAAATTCAATTATCTTTTGAATGATATAAAATTTGCCTAAATCCGATAACCGGGTAAGAAGTTATGGCAATTTTAAGTTTCAGTCGTTAAACACCATTATTTTAACCCTTACCACGTCATGCAGGCAGCTCAAATGACAATTGTTGATTTCCAGTGTGACTCACAATCATGGCGCGTCGCGGAGCAGGCCAATCTCCCATTTGGCAAATTCCAGTGAGGGTCCGTGATCCTGGCGTGTCGCTGATGTGTGAGCCCATGCTAACAAATTTGAAGCTTTTAACTCAAAATAATTGTGAAGTCTTGAGTAACTTTAATCGTTTTTGATTATTTTACTTTGATTTGGAAGCAAAGGTAGAGGAGAGGGGGGAACCACAAATAAAGAAAGCAAAAAGCATGAATCGGAAGCAAATAGAGAGCTAAGTGTGGCTGACGACATCCATGACATGCCGTTAGCCTGGTAATAGGCTGTCACGGATGCCGTCAACCTTAAACAGAAGATGTAAAGCTGCTGGAAGATTATGTGACGGCAATCATGACACGCCGTCAAGATGATGATAGGTCATCACCATCGTCGTCAACCTTAGGCAGCAGGAGATGAATTTGCAGAGAAGTTGATGACGTCCATGATAGGCCATCAAGATCATGATAGGCCATCACGGGTTCCGTCATCTAATTGTAAAAAAATCAAAAACTTTAATTTTATTTCCTTATTTAGGGTTAACTATTTAAAACTTTTTTTAGGGTTTTAGGGGGATTTTGTCCATCATCATTGACATATTGGCAATATACGACTTTTCTCTCTCTCTCTCTAAACCAATATTTCAGTGTTTTCTTTGTGATTCAATTACAAGTTCACTTTTGATTTCCTTCATTATTGTAAGTTAATCTTCTCAATTATGAATTCAGTTTGTGTGCTTATTTCTTGCATCATGAGAGGATGAACACCCTTAACTTGGATTATGGGATCTAGGGTTAGGTCATGATAAGGTGGTAATTAATTACTCAAGGTTTAATAGGTGTTAGGATTTCTTGGTAATTCTGAGATTAGAATTTATGTCTGTTGGTTGCAAAGAATAGGCGTACCTACTTTGGTTTGCTTGAGAAAGAAATCATAAACAGTAGGAAGTGAATTATCAACAGGGACTCGAAAAGGCTTCGTTTAATAATTAGCGCTGTAATGTGGTTGATTAACCTGAGGTAAAATTTGGGTAGTAAGTTGCGATACCCTAAGTTCGAGAGGATTAGGAAATTAGACGGTCGAATAGGTCGAGAGACATTTGAGCATATCATCGATAAATATAGCTTGTCATCCTAACCACCATGAAAACCTTGAGTTAATGGTAGTATCTGTCATGTTCCGTAAGTCCTAGTGAACATAATCCTGATTATCTCATAAAATCTTGGTTACAAACATTAAATTCAAAGTGATAAACAATTATCTGCAAAACTTAAACCCCCATTTTAGGAAACAGTAAACTATCAGTAAATTATATCGTAAACAACTTGAGTTCACACCTTATTCCCTATGGGATTCGACCCCTACCTAGTTGAGTTTTATATTGACAACGATCGCTTACATCCATTCAAGAGTATAATTTGAGCGTTATAAAAAATGGCGCCGTTGCCGGGGAATACGATTGTAAACTGAAAGTTTGTGTGCGCTAATTTGCTATTAGTTAAGTTTCCTTGATTTACGTTTATTTGTTGTTTTTGTCTATTGTAGGTACTGTGTTGTTTATGCCAAAAAGAAGAAGCTCCAAAGAACTATTATTACCAATCAATCCGGAACCTCAGCTGATAGAGAGAATGGCTGAACAACAGGAGGCGAACAGACTAGCCACTTTGGGCAGGGCTCAAGTGAACGTACAGAATTTAGGTCAACAAGTACGTCACCAGAAGCCTGATGATGAAGACTTGGGTGATGAGGAATTGTTGAATCCTCAAAATCCAAGGTGAGCTGAGCAAATTGCTGTACCAGTGCAGCAAAATGTCAACAGAAACCTTCCAGTCCGAGGAAGGTATGGTCAACAGCCTGTTCAATATGAGGCTGATGAAGATGATGAAGGAATGGACGGAGCTGGTGCAACGGGTGCTATCATTCCTCCACCGTTGGCACCGGGTGCAAAATTCAGTATAACAAGCACCATGATCCAACTCCTGAATCCGAAGAGGTTGTTTGGAGGCTTGCCAGGTGATGATCTAAACATGTATTCAGTGAACTTCATCACCATTTGCAAATATTTTGACATTCCGGGAGTGAGCCAGAATGCGATCAGGTTGAGATTATTTCCATTGTCTCTGTCTGGAGAGGCAACAATGTGGTTAAACGAGCTAGATCCTGATTCTATAACCAACTGGAGACAGTTGAAAAAGGCGTTCCTAGAGCGGTTCTTTCCACCCTCCAGGAGGGTACAACTGAGGGACGAAATCAGTAACTTCAGACAACTTCCAATTGAAGCATTGCACGAAACCTGGGAGAGATTTAAGAAGAAGCTGGCTCAATGTCCGAATCATAACATAACAAACTTGCACTTGATGGAGACTTTGTACAGAGCTTTCAAATCTATGACAAAGCCAATTGTAGACAATGCTGCAGGTGGCTCGTTCATTGACCTCTCTTTTCTTGATGTTTCAGACATGCTGAATAGAATAACCAAGCAAGGTCGGGCTTGGAACACCAGGGATTCTGTAGTGGCTAGTTCGACTGTTTTTGGTGGTATGACTTTGGAGTAGCGCAGAAGGGATGAGTAGCGAGACCAAGACATAGCCTACTTAAAGACACTGATGGACTTGCTGACCAAGCACTTGCTGTCAGGATAGACTGAAATAGTTAAGGTTGTGGAATCTCAGGGTACTGTTGCTATGAGTGCTGATGCGGAAGCAAACTATGTGAGCAATCAGAGGGGTTTTTGAGGCAATAGCCAAGGGAACCAAGGTCAAAACTTTTATGACAAACCTGATTACAAGGATAGAGAGAAAGGACATTGGAGAAGCAAAAATGACATGAGTGGTTTATATGTTCCTCCTAGAAGTCGGGATGCTGCAACAACTAGCTCGGGTAAAATGTCGATGGAGGATATGATGGAAAAGTTATTGAAAAGAGTAGAAGCTACCAACTCGGGGGTAACTACTATGAAAAGTGAATTATCTACCCTAAGTCAGTTGGTTAGATCACACTCTACTTCTATTAAGCAGTTGGAGCAGCAGATAAGTCAACTTTCTACTACACTGAACAAGAGAAAAAATGGTACTTTACCTAGTGATACGGTTTAGAATCTGCGGAATGATAGCTCATGTATGGCGATTACCACTCAGAGTGGTAAGAGGTTACATGACCCTTATGTGGGAAAATCTGTAGAAGATGAGGTAATGGTTGATGAACCCGAAGAAAGTAATACAGTGGAGTCTGAAAAGCTGGATAGTTCTGCTGATGATCCAGAGAAGGAAAACGAGAAGGAAGAGGAGGTGGTGTTAAAGGCTATCCATAGACCACCACCTCCCTTTCCTCAACGATTGAATAAAAAGGTCGATGATGCAAAATTCGGCAAGTTTACGGCAATGCTCAAGCAATTGACAATTAATGTGCCTTTGCTTGAGGTACTTGAGAAAATGCCAGGTTATGCAAAGTTCATGAAAGACCTCATCACAAAGAAGATAAAGGTCAGCAGTGAGCAGGTGGACAATCTCCACCACAGTAGTGTGGTTTCCACATGATTTTTAGTGCAAAAGAAGGCTGACCCTGGAGCGTTCACTATTCCGTGCAAAGTTAGGTCTCTGGATGTTGCAAGGGCATTATGTGATTTGGGTGCCAGCGTGAATCTGATGCCCCTGGATGTATACAAGAAGCTCAGTTTAGAAGCTCCGACACCTACTAACATGCGACTGGTGATGGCAGATAGGTCGATAAAGAGGCCTGTTGGAATTTTACATGATGTGTTGGTAAAAGTAGCAAACTTTATTCTTCTTGCTGATTTTGTGGTATTGGATTATGATGTGGACTTTGAGGTACCCATTATTTTGGGTAGGCTATTCTTAGCAACAAAAAGAGTAATAATCGACATGGAGTGGAATGAGCTTAAATTTAGGCTCGGTAAGAAAGAGGAAAAATTCAAAATGCATCAACCCATGTCGCAAAAAAATGATAGGAATGTCTTCTTGATCGTTGACGTCTTCTATGATGATGGAAAATAGGGATCAACAGGTTGTCTTGGCAAAGTCTGAGTAGTCAAGATAACCAAGTCGTGCCGCGACAGTAAATCAGGCGCTATTGGGAGGCAACCCAAAGTTTTTTTTATGTTTAAACAAGTGTTTTTAATTTTTACAATTAGGATTTAGTATAGAGAAGGTGGAAAAGTGAAAAGGTCAGCTGGAAGGTCATGACGACATCCGTGACAAGCCGTCATAATTGTGACAAGCTATCACGAATGCCGTCAGCTATACTAGGATTGGGGAATTCTCTACCTAAGGGTGATGATGTTCGTGACAGGCTATCATAATCGTGACAAGCCATCAGAAATTATCATCAGCCCAGAGCCTTAAAATCTAAAAACTGGTCCTAAATTTAAGCAGATCTGACCCGGCCCAATCGCGAACCTTTTCAAATTTCCATTGATTTTAACTTCTTTTTCTTTAGTATTTCTTTCCTTAGTTAAAATATTTCCCACCCTTTGCAAAAACATACTAAGAAAGCAATAAATAGAAAATCACTCTTCCTTTGGTGCGTGATTTTAGTTTAACAGCTCCATCAGGTATACTCTAATCTAGCTCTTCTCTTTTCTGATAATGTATGATAAATGAAAGATAACCCAATGTCCCCAAGATGCTTGAACCAAGTTCAACTTGGAAAGTGGCTAAAAATGCACCTAGGGTTTGCTGTACAAGCCCAAGGGTTGAAAAGATAGCTCATGATTCAAATTCAAGTAAATCTTGATCAAGAATGGGGACCAAAAATTTAGTGAAAGTCAAAAGTGGGTTTTGATAAATGTGATGACATCCATGATAGGCTATCACCATTATGACGGCTTATCAGGAATGTCATTAAAAGCTGACAAAATTTAAGTTGGTTCTGGATAGAGCTGACGACAATCGTGATGGGCTATCACAATGGTGATGGCCTATCATGAAGGTCGTCAGAAAGTATAAATTTTTTTTGGGTTCTGTCTGAGGTTGACGACAACCGTGATAAGATATCATGGTCGTGATAGATTGTTATGAATTATCGTCACACCTGGGGCATAAAACATAAATGAGATTAACTGATTAATGTACCTGTGTTTATGATCTTTAGGGTTGAGTAATGCTCTTCTAATGTCTCCAGGGACTTTAAAATGGCACAAAAAATAAAGAGTCCCACAGAACCAAAGAAAACGGCCAAAGATGATGTACGTCGTAAGCTCATCAATGAGGAATCTGACTATGAGGAGGAGGAGCCCTTGATCAGGAAGAAAAACAAGCAAAGTCCAAAGAAAACTCCACCAATTGAGGTAGAGGACACTGATGATACTGAGTCAACCATAGATTCTGAGTAAGAGGAGTCTGAAAAGGGTGATTCTGAACAGCATGAGTCTGAACATGATGACTCTGATGAATGGGATCAAGAAGAGTCTAAAGAATCTGAGTCCGAGGGAACAACTTCTGGGTCCCCATCCACTGAGCAACAAAATAATGAAGAGTCTCTTCCTCAGAGGACTCTTATCAAGTGTAAGAACCCAAAAATGAGGAACAATGCTAGATGAGAAATCCCTAGAGCTAAGGAAATCTATATTGCTGGGCTGCAAAGAACTGATAGAAGGAATGTGAAGAGGCCAATCTAAGAAGAAAATATGATCATCACAAAAGAGTTGAGCAGATACCCTGAAGTGGAGAAGAAATTCAAGGAATATGGCTTAGGACGGAATACAGAAGAGGGAGGTTCATTTTGTCCCGCACTAGTTTGGGAGTTCTATGCAAACTACCAAGCTAGGTTAGAGAACATGTGCAAACCAGGTGTGAAAGTAGCGGATCATCCTCTTCTTGATAGAGTTCGGGTGAGGGGCATAATGGTTGATGTTTCGGTCAGGACCATCAATAGATTCTTGCACGGCCTCGACTTCATGCCTCACGCCACCATACCATTATTTTATGCTCGGATAAATAATAAGGACAAACAATGTCCTTGGTTGGACAACATCATAGCTGATGGAGAACTGGCTTGGGTGAAAAACCCAAATGAGAGAATCTGTAAGTCTTCGTTGGCTCAAGAGGCAAAATTTTGGTGGGGCATAGTGCGAGTCTGGGTAATTCCTAGTAAGAGAGATAATATTCTGGGAGGTGATCAGGCTATTTTGGTGGCAAGCTTGGTGCATCAGCTTCCCTTGAACTTCGGGGAAATCATTGCGGATGAGATAAAGATAAGGATATCAAGGACCAACACTTCTTATCCTTTTCCTTGTCTTATTATAGAATGAGGTTGATGAAAATATTTGTACCCGAAAGACTCACAACCCCATTCGATTTGATGAGGTGCAGCCAGGACTTATGATTGAAAGGGGTACAGAGGTAGCAGTGGACCCTCTAGTTATAGATGCAGGAGAAGAACGTCATGTAGATATATAGGATTCTTCAGCAAAGGAAGTTTTAGTGCCTAAGACTGAAGCCATCCCCTCAATTCCTCCAGTAGCAATAGGTTCTGCATTTTAGCCGATTGATATCAGGAAGGTGGCTAATCAAGCCAAGTGGTGTGAGGCACAACTATATGCCTTCGCCAGATAGTTTGCTGCTGCTGTGGACAAAAGAATCAAGGATGCACTGGAGCCCTTTGTGACATTGCCTGCGAGAGTTGCAGATTTGGAGAACAGATTTGATGCCCGGGCAAAAAGAGATGACAGGTGCTGATCTTGCTGCATTCAGGGCTGTGTTGAATAAAGTAAAGGCAAATGTTGAGGTGCTGCAACAACACCAAATTATGATGCCAACAGGTTTGGCTGTGGAAGAATTGGAGGAAGAAATTCCTATACTTGATCTCACTGCAGAGTCCCCAAAGAAAAAGAAGAAAAAGGGGGAAAAGAAGGGAAGGAATAAGAGAGAAGAGTCGGACAGTGAGAAAAAAAGAAAAGCAAAAAAGAAGGTGAAAAAGAAGGCAAAAAAGAAGGCTGAGAAGGAGGAACTGAAGAAAGCAAGATTGGAGTCCCTGGATGATACTGAGAAATGGGAGACAACCATCTGAGCTAGGGCTGCAGGTGCTTCATTTAGCCAAGCTCTAACCACCACAAAGCCAGATGCTTCTGATGGGGAGAAGACAACTGATGATGCAGTAGCAGGGTCGAAGACCCAGGATCCAAGTGCTTGACTGTCTTCAGGTATACCCTAACCCTTAGTGCATCTTATTTTTGATTTTAAGTTAAGGTTGTAGGGTAAATTATTGTTGTAACATATTTTGTAGATAATTAGGAGTAGTACAAGTACTTAAGTCAGTTAGCTTATTCTGTGATTTTTAGGTACCTATCTAGTGGTCTGATCTATTGTGTTCTGTGTGAATTGCATCCATTGTGACCACTGTATATCTTTTTGTGGCGTTAGTATGGCAAATGAATGACCTATGTTAAAAAAATGCATGAACATGATAAGTAGTGATATGCAAGATACTTGTGTGCCTTGTGTGTGTAAGGTCTTACTCAGTTCCCGTTGTGCGTTGAATCTAGAACTTGCCCTGTTAGTCATGCCATAGTCATAGGATAGACATTAGGAAAGGATCATAGGCCATTTTTACATGTTAGCCCATTTTAGCCTAAATGACCTTCCCAATGTGAATAATATCCCTTGATCCTTGTTTGAGCCTCAATAGCCTATTTCCTTCTTTAACCCCTTTCACCTTCCCGTTTACATCACAATGAACCTGTCTTAGCCCTGGTCCTCCTTGGATACTGTGCACCTTGACTTAGGCAAATAACCTAAGTTGAGGGTGGTTATTATAGGGGTGTGTGATGCAATCTGTGTATGAAGAGAGGTAGAATACGAATGATAAATAAAAAGTTGGGTGCGGTGAAAACGAAATAAGAAAAGAGAAAACTGTGTGAAAAATGATAGAAAGATAATCTGATAATTGAAAAGACCGCATCCATCTTGAGCAAGCATGATCAATAATAGAGGGAAGAAAAGAAGGGTTAAGATTTGAAACCCCGAGAGTTTAATGTAGTGTCAAGGAGGCATAGTCACTATGAAATATCCATGAATATCATACCAGCCCCTAGCCTATGTTACAAGCTTAAGAAAAGCCCTATAGTGATCCTAACTAACCTTTCTGAAGACTTGGGTACTGACTATAAGGGCAAGCCTAGGGCATTTGATGCACAATGTTGGAACTTTGTTCTGAGAGTGAGTCTTGTGTTTATCCCTATGTTTATAAATTCTGATATGAGTGATGAAGGGATTTCTTTGTTCCGAGGGCACACTAGGTATGCTTCTAATCACTGTCTTGTTCGTATAAGTATGATTTGGGTATGTGCTGGGTTATTATTGCTGGAATTTTTGCCATATCTTGATCCTTGTGAGTTGCATGGGTGTTTTCAATAATAGACATAGTTGCTCTTATTTTGAATGACCTTGGAGATAGTGCATGTTTTCTGAACTAATATGAGTAGTTAGCTGCCAAATTGTACTTTGAATACTCTTAGTTAAGTTATTTTTGCTTGAGGACAATCAATTGTTTAAGTTGAGGGTGTTGATGTGTGAGCCCATGCTAACACATTTGAAGCTTTTAACTCTAAATAATTGTGAAGTCTTGAGAAACTTTAGTCGTTTTTGATTATTTTTCTTTGATTTGGCAGCAAAAGTAGAGGAGAGGGGGAACCACAAATAAAGGAAGCAAAAAGCATGAAATCGGAAGCAAATAGATAGCTAAGTGTGGCTGACAACATCCATGACACGCCGTCATCCTGGTGATAGGCTGTCACGGATGCCGTCAACCTTAAACAGAAGATGTAAAGCTGCAGGAAGTTTTTGTGACGGCAATCATGACACGCCGTCAAGATGATGATCGGGCATCACCATCATCGTCAACCTTAGGCAGCAGGAGATGAATTTGTAGAGAAGTTGACGATGTCCATGATCGGCCATCAAGATCATGATAGGCAGTCACGGGCACCATCATCTAATCCGAAGAAAATCAAAAACTTTAATTTTATTTCCTTATTTAGGGTTAACTATTTAAAACTTTTTTTAAGTTTTTTAGGGGGATTTTTTCCATCATCATTGACATATTGACAATATACTACTTTTCTCTCTCTCTCTCTCTAAACTAATATTTTAGTGTTTGCTTTATGATTCAATTACAAGTTCACTTTTGATTTCCTTTATTATTGTAAGTTAATCTTCTCAATTATGAATTCAATTTGTGTGGTTATTTCTTGCATCATGAGTGGAAGAACACCCTTAACATGGATTATGGGATCTACGGTTAGGTCATGATAAGGTGGTAATTAATTACTCAAGCTTTAATAGGTGTTAGGATTTTTTGGTAATTCTGAGATTAGAATTTATGTCTGTTGTTTGCAAAGAATAGGCATACCTACTTTGGTTTGCTTGAGAAAGAAATCATAAACAGTAGGAAGTGAATTATCAACAAGGACTCGGAAAGGCTTCATTTAATAATCAGCGCTGTAATAAGGTTGATTAACCTGAGGTAAAATCTGGGCAGTGAGTTACGATTCCCTAAGTCTGAGAAGATTAGGAAATTAGACGCTTGAATAGGTCGAGAGACATTTGAGCATATCATCGATAAAGATAACTTGTCATCCTAACCACCGTGAGAAGCTTGAGTTAATGGTAGCATCTTTCATGTTCCGTAAGCCCTAGTGAACATAATCCTAGTTATCTCATAAAATCTTGGTTACAAACATTAAATTCAAAGTGATAAACAATTATCTGCAAAACTTAAACCCCTATTTTAGGAAACAGTAAACTATCAGTAATTTATATCATAAATAACTTGAGTTCACACCTTATTCCCTGTGGGATTCGACCCCAACCTAGTTGGGTTTTATATTGACAACGATCGCTTACACCCATTCAAGAGTGTAATTTGAGCGTTACCAGTCACGCCATAGGCCAACTTGACATTTATCCATTTCCAGTGTCAAAGTACAATACCACCACGTCACGGTGAACTTCTAGGTCCTAATCAGTGAAGGATCGCGATTTTCCCGCGTCGCGCCACAGACCATTTTCCCAGCTGTACGATTCCACTGACATGATGCTTTCTTGGGATTTGATACCTTAGAGAAAGTCTAGTTGATCAGGGAAAGGCTTAAGATAGCTCATAGCCGATAGAAATCATACATAGATGTACGCAGAAAGGATCTTGAGTTCGAGATTGGTGATTTTATGTATTTAAAAATCTCTCCTATGAAAGAAGTGAAGAGGTTTGGCCAGAAGGGGAAACTCAGTCCCCGATATGTCCGTCCTTTTTGAATTCTCAGCCGTTTTGGAAAGGTGGCTTACGAGCTTGAGTTGCCTTTAGACTTAGCTTCAGTGCACCTAGTGTTCCATGTCTCTTTTCTAAAAAAATGCATAGGTTACCCACTAGTCGTAGTCCCTATAGAGGGCATAGATATTCAGAACAACCTCTCTTATGAAGAGATACCAGTTGAAATCCTTGATTATCAGATTCACAGACTGAGGAACAAAGATATCCCTCTAGTCAAAGTTCTTTGGTGGGATCAGTCCGTTGAGGGAGCTACTTGGGAAGTGGAAGCAGATATGTGAACCAAGAATCCTTAACTCTTCTCCGCAAACTCAAACTCAACCTAAGGTAATAGTTTTTCCTTAAACTTACTCAGTCTCATGTTCAAATATAGCTACCAACTTGGTATCAATTAACATTGCATACTCAGTCATGCATTCACAAATCAGTTCAGTTATGAACCCATGCATCAGATATGGATGTTCAGTATATAAACTCAACTTATCAGTAATCCCAGTCATGCATTCATGAATCATGTTCAGCTATGTATGCATGCATCAGATATGAATATTTAGTATGATAATTCAGTATATCAGTAATCCCAGTCATGAAATCATGCTTCAGTTGTGCATGTCCAGTGTCTAAATATGATTTATCAGTATTCTCAGCTTAGTCAGTCTCATTCGAGGATGGATGATCCCAAGGGGAGATATTGTAAGACCCCACAAAATCCTAAGCTTATCTCAGTCCCTAAAAGCTTGCTAAGGGATCCCAGACTTCGAAAATTCTAGCTAAGTATTCAAACTTAGTATTATTTTGGCCTTCGTAAGTTGGCAACGCTATTTCATGACCTCTATGACCTTAAAATATCAATCTTTAGGTTGATTCATGATCATAAATGTCAGTTGGTGTTCCCGGATGAGTTTCAGATTTTTCCAACCTCGTTTGGGAATCCAAAATAGTGTATCGACGCGATCTCAGCGCGACGCATCGGCCATCGTATCGATCAATATTTTCCTCGGCTTCCAATGGCAATTTTCAGTGAACCGATGCGGACTCAATGCGATGCATTCGTCATCGCATCGATGCCGACGACGCAATGCATCAGCCTACACGTCGATGGTTCAACTTTTAGTCTTTTAAACCCGCGTCCAGAGGGGTAAATAGGTCTTTTCCCACCTTATATCAGCCCCCAAAACATATCATTAAGCCGTCCAAGAGGCAAAATATACTCATTCTCTCTAGAATTTATCAAGAACAAACCCTAGTTCATCATATTCAAGATCCAAAACTCAAGGTTTCCACCATTATTATTTAAGAATTCACCATCTAAGGTATGTGAAGTGTTCATCCAAGGGTTCCTTCCACCCTTAGAGTCCAAGAAACTCTTTTAAACTTTAAGTAGTTGGAATTTATGACTTCTAAGATTGGAATTAAAGTGTATTCATGATTATTATTTGAATTGGATTTCTATTTCATGATTTATTATACATTTTTATATGGAATTAGTTATTATATGTGTAGATTCGTATGAATCCATGTTAAACCCCTTGAAATTGTGAAATTGGAAGTGAATTATGATGCCCTCTTATTATGCTCTCCAAGTGCTTGATAAATTGTTCATGTGAACTAATAAGGGAAAGATATCATGTCATGCTAGCTTATGTGCAAGTTATACCATGCAAGTGTTTGATAAAATGTCTCTATAGATAAATTATGAACAAATGTGCATTTTATGCTATGCAAGATCATATGATGCTTTACTTTTCATGCTATTGAGTCCTGGGGGTATTAATACCCGACAATTTAGCTATTTACCTAGAGCCAGTGTCAGATACAGAATAATCTCAGTCATGTCATGATCAGTAGTACTCTCAGTCAGTTACAGGACTCAGGAAAAACTCAGTAGACTCTATATAAGTCCAGTCCAGTTCAATATTCAGTTCAGATCTCAGTAAATTTAGTTAGTTAAGAGAATTCAATAGTATTTCGTCAGTCAACAGAACTCAGTGAACTCAGTTCAGTTTAGTTAGACAGTATAATCAGTAACAATCTAGTCAAGCCTAGTATGAACTAGAAAATTAGTTCATTGTCTATTCAGATGGGAGTAGGATTCAGGATTGAGTTAATCCAGGGATGGGGGCATTCCTGCTAGCAGAGGTTTGACCCTTAGTAGAAATCCCTGCATTACAGAACTACGTAGCCAGCATAGGTTGACATATCTTCCTGCCAGATATTATGAGGGTTGATATATCTTATTTGAGTTTTCCTGCCAGCGAGGGTTAACGAAAGAGCTTCCTATTAGAGAGGGTTAACTCACAACTTGTCTTTACCCATGGTATGGTATTGACACCCTTCAAACTGGGGTTACAGGTTGGACCCCAATCTATGTAAAAAGAGGTATGTTGTTTAGATGATTACCTCCCACAGTCTTAGTTTCTGATTCAGTTTTAATATAGAACTCAATTCAGTTCTACAGATTCAGGACTGTCAGACACAGTACGAAACTCAGTATAGTTCCACAGAATCAGGACTATCAGATATAGTCATTCAATTATTAGTAATTTAGTATCAGTATACTCAGATATCAATTAATCAATATTCAAACTCAGTATTCAGTGTTATCACAATCTCAGTTACATTTATGTATTTATGCACGTACTCTTATCCAGTTATATTCATGTCATTCAATCAGTATTGTTCATGCATATGAACCCATGCATGTTATCCTACCTAACTTAGCATACCTGTACATTCAAAGTACAAATATAGATTTTCAGCAATCAGAGTTAGTGGTGAGTCCTCATAGTTTGAGGACATGATCATTAGTTCAACATTTTAGTTTTATTTCAGTAGCCGGAGTTATTTGGGGACTTTTCCCATCAACTCGATATTTTAGAAAATTTACAGACTTTTTAGACTAGAGTATTTTCAGGCAGATGTATTAGTTTTGGTATTACTATACCGAAATCAGATTTATTTCAGTATTGAACCTTATGGCATGTTTTCCACCTAATTTCCGCTTATTTCAGTATTATTATTATTCAGTTATTACACCAGGTACCAGTCATGGGTTAGCTTGTGGTCCTTCAGGATTATGGGTACCGTTTAACATCCGGGGTACAGACTCGGGATGTTACAAACCCTTTAATAAATATCGCCAAAAGTGAGATGAAAATTGCATACCATGATCTGAGATAATCAAAATAGGTACCCCATGCAACTTCACAATCTCATAAAGATACAACCCCGCATAATCCTCAGCCGAAAAGTTCATCCTCACTGGCAAGAAGTAAACTAACTTTGTCATCTTATGCACAATGACCTAAATAAAATCAAATTGATTCTAACACTGAGCAAGACCGATAATGAAATCCCTATTTATTACCTCTCATTTCCATCCTGGCAATTCCATTTCTTGATATAATCCACCATGCCTCATGTGCTCAACTTTTACTTATTGGCACACCAAGCACTTGGCTACAAAGTTAGCCACGTCCCTCTTCATGCCACTCCACCAATACATTTCCTTGATCTCATGATACATTTTAGTCGAATTGTGATAAATAATATAGTGCAACTCATACGCCTCAGCCCATACCCTTTCACGCAACCCATCGATATCAGGAACACATAACCTCTCTTGATACCATAAAGTACCATCACCACTATCCTCAAATACCATCACCTTTTGTCCACCTATATCATTCTTGATTTTCATCAAGATAGGGTCTAGCATTTGCTTCTCCTTGATTTTCATACCAAGAGATGACTGGACTACTTCTTTTACCATCACACCACCATCTTCGAAGTCTAGAAAATGGATTCTAATATTAGCCAAGCAATGAATATCCTTCATGAATTCCCCCTTCTCCTTTTCCACATGATCCAAACTCCTAATGGATAACCTGCTAAGAGCATTAGAAACCAAGTTAGCTTTACCTGGGTGGTAGTGAAAACTCATATCATAGTACTTGAGAAACTCCAACCATCTACTTTACCTAAGATTTATCTACTTCTGAGTGAACACATACTATAGACTCTTATGATCAGAAAAGATATCCACGTGCACTCCACATAAATAATGCCTCCAGATTTTCAAAACAAAAACCACCGCTAAAATCTCCAAATCATAAGAGGGGTAATTCCTCACATGTACCTTCAATTGCCTGGAAACATAGGTAATCACCTTCCCATTCTGCATTAAAACACAATAAAGTCCTACCCGAGAAGCATCAAAATAAAACACAAACCCCTTATTACCTTCAGGCTAGGTCAAAATCAGAGACGAACTTAGCTTATCCATAAGCTTATCGAAACTATCTTCACAAGCTTTTGGCCAAGAAAACATTGCCTTTTTTTGAGTCAACTTATTTAATGGGGAAACTATCAAAATCCTATAATACTCAGCCAAACCCAAGAAGCTCCGAATGTCGATTAGAGTCGTGGGTCTAGGCCACCTTTTAATCACAAACACCTTTTGTGGATCCATCAGGATCCTCTCACTAGAAATAATATGACCAAGAAGATTTAAAGCATTCAACCAAAACTCACACTTGGAGAATTTGGCTGTAACACCCCACACTTTTGGGATAACGTCAAACTATATTTCCTACGTCTATAGACCCGAACTTAAAGATTTATATTGAGATATAGGTGTGAAATGAAATTCCTTGGTGTGGTAAAATCTTTGGAGAGGAATACAAGTCTATAAGGTTGAGCACTTTCCTACCGATTAACTTTTAGTTGAGGATTTTGCATGGGTCAATATCCAGCTACCATTATCCTAGGATATAAAGAGTTATGTGACCTATTATATATCAAATTAAATCCCTTTGAGTCTTCTTTCCAACACCACTGACTGTTCATAAATCAAAATACAGAGTCAAAAGTTATAAGTGTTTGAATGAGACACTGTCCAGGGATTGCGATGGCCATGCGTCATAAAGCAATCACCTAAGCATACTGCCTCAGCTTTTCTTTGGACATGCAATATAAACCTTAAGTTTTTCTTTGGCCATATGAAGCATAGCCTTTTTGGGGCATCAAAACGTATTTCTTTTAATTTGTTTTAAGGGCATAAAGGTCTTTTATCACCCCATAACCATTTCTAACCCCCTTTGGATGAATATTAAACCTTAAATATATTATTTCCTCTTCTAAAATACTAAAATCATCTTTCCTAAATCAAAAGGGGATAAACTACCTAGTTTTAAGGAATTTAAGATTCGGGGGTCCAATTTCTCTACGTTCTCTTCAATTTTTCTCCGCCAAAAGGTACATGGGACTATCCTAAATCTCATGGGCATAGGTTTTATGATTTTAACAAGATTTAAAGTTGCATATGTATGTATATGTAATGAGTTTTGAAAAATTATTTTAAGAGCATGCATCATGAACCAATTTGATGAAAGTATGTATTTTTCATGGATGTTTTTCCATAAGCTTGATTTATAATTGGTTGCATACATGATATGAGTATTGAAAAGTGACTTATGAGCATGAATTGTTAAATTTCCTTCCCCATGATAAAATTTACGATCTTTGCATGATATGAATTGTAAATTATTTTGAGAGCATGAATTAAAAGCCCCCTTTTGATCATGTTAATTATGTATAACTAATGTTGGGGATAGTTTATGAATGATGATAATCCTTCAGTATTAAATTTTTGAGGGGTAGTCGTGTCTTTTCCCAGTCTTCCTATTCATAAAAAGACAGGATTAAATCGTTGATAGGGCATTATTTGCTTATTTTCCCTGATTTTATTCTTAAACAAACCCTAAACCTTTCCTAAATTCATCAAGTTCAATCACTATTTCTTCAAGAAAACTCAAGATTTCAAGCTTCACCTCTTAAGGACTATCAAAAAAGTTAATTCTCATGCAAGATTAAAGTTTCAAGGTATGTTAGATGTTTATCCATGGGCCTTTTTCATCCATAGAGTCTAAGAACCCATTTTTATGCTTTAAACTATGAATTTATATGTTTATAATGAGTTATTTTCATGAAGCTTTTATGAATTTCAATTATACATGATGTTTGCATGTGATTTTAGTTGGAACATAGCCCTTACATATTGAAGCATGAAATTCCATGTTAAATCCCCAATGTATGGTTTTAGTGCTGTGATTATGTTATTCATATTGTTTCAATCATCTCCATGCCTAAGTTTATGAATTTCAAGTGTTTGATGAAATGCCTAAATGGTTGGATTTTGAACATGACTACTTATTATGCTTTGAAGCTTTAGTATGTTTCTACTGTTAATGTTATAGAGTTTTGGGGGTTATGAATACCCAAAAACTTAGCTGTCTACTTATTATTAGTATTTTTAGAATAGTTTCAGATATATTAGAGTATTATCAGTTCAGTCAGTTATTATATTAGTAATCTTAGTTCAGCCTAGTAATCAGAGTCAGTCCAGTTGGGAGTAGGATTTAGTATCGAGCAAAACCTGGGATGGGGGATCACCTGCCAGTTGAGGGTATGATATTTAGTAGTAGTCCCTGCATTCCAGAACTACGTAGCTAGTGTAGGCTGAGATATTAACTTGCCATTTGAGGGTTGACATATATCTCACTAGAACACCTGCAGTAGAGGGTTACTATTTAGTCCTTTAGGACTTTATTTTAGTAGATCAACACAACCATTGTTAGTACCCATGGCACGGTACTGACACTCTTCCAACTGGGGTAATGGTGGGACCCCAATTAGATTATATTGGGGGTATGTCGGTTAGATGATAGCTCCCACAATCTCAGTCCAGTCTTAGTTCAAAAGTCAGCTCAGGTTCGCTTGACCATAGCATACAGTTTATCAGTTAAATCAATACTCAAATTTCAATAGTTAGGTTTACAAACTATTCCAGTATCATGTTATATACTTGGTCATGTATTCTCAGATTTTATAGCTTTCATGTATACTATGCATCAGTTATCTCATGGTATTCATTCAGTCAGTTATTATTCATGCAAATGAGCCCGTGCATATCAACCTAACCTCATTTAGCATACCAGTATATTCAAAGTACTGACCACATACTCATTTTTTGTGCTATGATATCTTATATCATAGGTTCAAATGCTCAGGTTCCCGACCGCACTTTGATATTTTAGTGCATCAGCAGCAGTAGAAGTGATGAGTCCTCATATTTTGAGGACCAATTATGTTTATTTTAGTATTTTACTTCAGTTAGATAGTTGGAGTTAGTTGGGGCCTCTCCCTTCAACTCTTATTCAGTCAGTTTAGAGGCTTTTAGATACTTTCAGACAGTTTAGTCAGTTTTATCATTATTTTACCAGTTTTTTAGATAGTTGTTTTTAGATACTTATTTTCAGGCTTATAATTTTAGAGATATTTTTGTATTTAAAAACCTTATGGCATATTCAATTGTTTTTGCATATGTTCATTACCAATATATTATTCAGTGCTCACAGAAAGTGCCAGCTTATGGGTTAGATTATGGTCACTTGTGACTATAAGCACCATGTGGCGTCTAGGGTGTACTCTTAGGGTGTTACAATAACTCATTGCCTGAAACTGTGTTTTTCCAACATGAGTTTTATTTTGCCCTGAAAAAGTGGATTGTATGCTGGTGACGATCCTGTGGCACAGTATGATTCATGTACTCAGTAAACTTGGATTGAGGGCTTGGACTCCAAGTCAAGGGAGGATTCCATATAGCCTGTGGGATTGTAGAAATACAGGGTGTACTATCTTGCTTAGAAGTAAAGCAAAGAGTTGAGTCATGATTATAAGAAAATATTTTAAAGCTTATCAAATTATGCCCTTGTGTTTTATGTATATACTATGCTAAATTGTTTTCTTAATGCTCTCGACTATTTTATGTAGAATGCATGTTGTTTTTTGGTTAGTTCTGCGTACTAATACATTCTAGGTATTGACCGTCTTTTGTGGAGGCTACATTGTATCATAATGTAGGTTATGAGGCAGATTTCCAGGATCCAGCTCAGTAGTAGATTACTTCCTAAACTCCAAAGTTGGTGATCCTCCCTTACCTTAGAAGACATTCTATTCTTATGTTAGTTCAATTGTCTTATGGTCCGGCCAGGGTCCTTGTCCTAGTCTAGATTAACTAGTAATTCAGTAGAGGATTTGTAGATGAAGTATGGTATTTTCATATTTTATTGACATAGTTTGTATTATAAGTTCCCTTAAATTTTATTATAGCTTCCTCACTTTGATTTATGTGTGGATTATGCTTATGATAGTATGCTAAGGGGTGTCTCGGGCCTTCATGGTTTGGGATGCCCATTGTGGCTATGTCCTCAGGTCGGGTCTTGACAAGCTTGGTATCAGAGCACAGTTCATGGTCCCAGGGTGTCTATGAAGTGGTGTCTAGTAGAGTAATGCTTATGGGTGTGTTGTGTACCACACTTATAATCAGGAGGCTACCGTATATTTACGAGTTGTTTATTATTCTTTCACACTCTAGTTCATGCTATAGCGTCGTCCATATCGATGTTATCCAAATTTCTTCATTACTCTGATTTTATTAGCCATGCCTCATTGTCGAGGTGATACAAGTTTAAGAGTTTATATCTCCAACGATGTGGTCTATTCTGATTGAGTTATCCATGAAGTTATGAGATAGCACAAGGACTTGAGAGGACTCCATTAGTGCTTCAAATTGTATTAAAGTTTATACCTTTATCATAATACAATCGTGCTTCTCAGCCCGAGGTACGAAGTGTATTCAATTCCTTTCAGAATCATGCTTCTCAGCATAAGAACTAGATGTCATGCTTAAGGGTAGAGATATATGGTAGAATTTTGGAAAAGTATTTCCACCTGAGTAGTAGTATATGTTAATGTATCATGACCTATTAGTAGTAAGATAGTCCAGAAGTTAGTGATATGAGGTCACAAGTTTAGAAATTGGAGTGAGGGTGAATTTTGCACAAAGAAGCTGGTTTTAGTTGTATAACCCTTGATTGAGGGATGGTTTCCCATTATATAGTGATAGACTAATGTTGTAGCAAGATTTATAGATTGTATGGTAGTCTGTGAAGGAAGTGATTGACTATGATTTTTATTTATTCAAAATAGGGAAAGAGCCCGGAGTAGATAGTTATGGTGGTTGTAGAAATCATTATAGCTGGTAAATTGAGAGGGGTAGATTATCCAATAAGTTATAAGTATAGACTAACTTGGGGAAAACTTAGTGATGTTTAAGGAATTTTTTTAAAGTAGTCTAAATGTGTGCATGGGTAAGAAGTTATGATGTGAGAAAGTAGATTATGTTGATAAGATCGTAATGAGTTATATTATAGGATTAAGACCGACTATCCTTATTATATGACTTTACCCAACGCCCTTGAATGTCTTTTCTCTAGTAGTTGTAAACTAGTACTGCATGTGAGAGAGTATGTAGTAGATTTTGAGGTTTAGTAGTAATGTCATGGATGGGATGTGATTATAGGTACGAGTTTTGTGAAATAAGGTATTTGGGTTGATTTCCCAATTTGATAGATTAGTATTGTATGTGGCATGCTCTAACGGTAGTACTAGATTGATGCTAGACTACAAGCTTGAACTTTAGATATGGAGTGTGGTGGTAAGAATAGTCTCTTAAGATTAATGATGCATATTTTGTGGAATGAATTAGTAGGCTTGATGCGATGTGTGAAAGGTCCTAGGTTGATAACATATGAAATTTGAGTGGATAATTGTGATATATATATATATATATATCAATTTAGTAAAAATATGTTCTTTATGCACTTTATTTTCCAATATTTTTGATTCTTGAGTAATAATAATATTTAATTTATCAAAAATAGTCTCTTCCTTCTCTAGACAACTTCTCTCTCAAAGACCATCTCCTTCATCAGAGAGCTTCTCACAGACAAAAAACCAGCCACCACAAAATCCCCTACCACCGCATGCCACCTCTTCCTTCTCCTCCCTCACCATCCGCATAAACCACCACCCAAAACTCACCAGCAGCTGCTGCTTCTCCGGATTTGACCACCGACGAGCTTCCAGGTCCACCAAGCCTCCACCACCCTAACAACAACCACGAACCAGATCTGGTTGATATTCCAAGTTGAAATTCTTCATTTCTTTCAATTTCTAAAAAGAACCGGTTGGATAATATTAAGACTCATCGGACATGAACCAACCGTGGATTTTTACTGAAATTAGCCCTATTCAAATTGATTTTTGTGATAGTTTCATATACGGGTTGGGTGTTCAGTCGCATTTCTTGATTTGGGTTCATCGGGTTTCTCTACTGGATTGAGTCTCAGGATCCCATTTGACTCAATCCATTCATCACAACTAGTTTTGAGCTGTAGTTTTTTGACTATTGAGTTTGGAGGTTGGTTCATTGTTGAGGAACACTATTCTGGTGACACTGTTTCGGTGACACTATTATGGTGATACTATTTTGGTGACCAATTTCTACCACAAATTGCCAGAATCCAGCAACTCAACTAAGTATACGGACATAACCCAGCTTCGATCAGGTGCACTCGATCCATCTTTTCTAGTTGTGTTTAGCTTTGTTGATACTGGTAGTGTTCTGTACTATTCTTGGCTGATTATCTGGTTTTGGGTGTCAAATTTCTTGTTGATTGGTTACTTTGTAATAGTGTTTTACGTGTGAATCTTTTTATTGTTCTTAGTAGTTTTGGAGTGTGTTACCTTGTCTGATTACTGCTACTTGATTTACTAGCATATCCATTAATTGTGGTAGTATTAGTTCCCGCTATTGACTATTGTTTATCAAAATTTATGTTATATTATTGGTTTTGCTGCTCTTTATCTATTATAGATTGTTGGTTGTGTCCCTAGCTCCTTTATTGACTTCATTGTAACTAGTGGCCCTTTTTACCTTATCTTGAGCTCCCTTTGTTATTTTTCTTCCCTTTTTTCTTTCATCCCTTTCCCCTTTGTTGCATAGTGGCGGTGATTGGCGATGGTACACAAGGGTCATGTCATAGGTTGGGGTCGGGGTCAGGGTCAGGAGGTGTTGGGTCTAGGTTGGGGTTTGGGGGGTTGCGTCTGGGTCGGGTCTAGGATCATGTTCGTGGTTAGGGGCTAGGGGTAGTAAGGTTAGGCAGGATAAGGGAGCTTCTAGGTTACGATTTGGGTCTTGGAACATTGGTAATTTGCAGGGTAAGTCTATAGAGCTGGGGAAGATTCTTAGAAAGAGGAGGTTTGATGTAGCGTGTGTCCAGGAAACTAAATGGGTAGGCACTAAAGTGAGAGATGTGGATGGATATAAGTTGTGGTACTCGGGTAGCGTGAGACATAGAAATGGGATAGGTATATTACTAGATGAAGATCTTAAGGAGCAGGTGGTAGAGGTAAAGAGAGTTAGTGATAGACTGATTTCTATTAAGTTGGTCATGGAAGGGTCTACAGTGAACGTTATTAGTGCCTACGCCCCACTAGTAGGTTTGGACGAGGAGGAGAAGAAGGAATTCTGGGAGGTTTTAGATGAGGTGGTGAGGAGCATCCCGAGCACTGAGAAGTTTTTCGTGGAAGGGGATATCAATGGGCATATTGGGTCTCTGTCGAGAGGGTACGACGATGTGCATGTCGATTTCGATTTTGGTGAGCGGAATGAAGGAGGAACTTCTTCGGAGGATTTTTCTAGGGATTTTGGGTTGTGTATAGCGAATTTGAGCTTTTCGAAGAAGGAGGATCACCTTATTACATTTTGTAGTTCTGTGGCCAAGACTCAGATAGACTTTTTGCTTCTTAGAAAAGGGGATAGAGCGCTATGTAAAGACTGTAAAGTCATACCTAGCGAGAATCTCTCAAATCAACATAGGTTGTTGGTGATGGACTTGGTTACAAATAAGGGCAAAAAGAAGAGAAGTGGAGAGGCACGACCCAGGATTAAGTGGGGTAGATTGACTTTGGCTAGTGTTTTGGAGATGGAATAGAAGTTAAAGATTAGGGGGCATGGGAGAGTAGAGGGGGTGTGGATAATATGTAGGAGACGACTGCCAGTTGCATTAAGGAGATCGCTAGAGAGGTGTTGGGTGTCTCGAGAGGTCGATCTGGCAAACATCGAGGAGACTGGTGGTGGAACGAAGAGGTCAAGAGAAAGGTGGAGTATAAGAAGGTGGCTTATGCTAAGTTGGTTGGTAGTAAGGATGATGAGGAAAGGCATAAAAATATAGAGGAGTATAAGGTAGAAAGAAGAGAGGCTAAGTGTAACGCCCCACATTTCGGGCTACAATATAGACCATGATTCCGATGCGTTGATATTCCCGAATCCATAAATCCTATGCCAATATGACATGTTAATTATTTGTGTAGTATGTGAATCCATTCAATCTTGAATTTAGACCATAGAGGTCCTTTGAATCAAGGACGAGTTGAAAACTACTTCGATCGATTAAGTTTAAGTGGACATTATAATTTGTGTCAACTTCTATCGACCATGACTCTTTGTATATGTCGAATTAGAGAGCCTACTATGTGTAAAAAAATAGGTTTTCGAGTTAACTTTCTAACGATACCAATTTTGCTAAAATCAGGCACCCGAGCAAGAAGTTATGGCCTTTCAAAGTAGTATGCGTCGCCTAACCAATCGCACATGGCCACTGGAAAGCATATGTGATAGCATAGGCGGCGCCTATGTAAACATAGGGGATAGCATAGGCGGCGCCTATGTAATGGTTTCAAGTGACTTAAACACTCCGTTTTTGGGGCAAAATGGTCCTTTTTCCACCCTTATTTAGCCATAAACATGAAATTCAGTCCCCAATTCTCCAAAATACATCCACATTCATCTAAAAATTCTCAATAACACTCCCAAGAGTTTCAAACTAAAAACTCAAATAAAACAAGATACAACCGTAGGTTTTCAAAATCAATTAGAGATTCGGAATCCCCAATCCACAGGCTTCCAGAAGCACCCATTATTTTCCGAAATGGAGGTACACGGGGTTTTCCTAAATTCTCATGGGCATAGAAAAATCATGTTTTAGAATGGGGTTTTTGAAACTATGTATATATTCACGTACTAGATATTTTAACATCATTGTTTTGGTCTTTTGACCTTCCCTAAATAGGATTTGAGAATATGTATGTATGAAAGCATGTATTTAAGAATGAATTCTCGTTAAGAGCATGACTTTTGGTGAATTCCCTCTTATTATTAATTTTTATATTTTTCATAGCATATGAATTATTTTGCAATGCATTCTTAAAAAGCATTATATGGAATGGTTGAATTCTTGTTATGATTTGAAGAAGGTTTTAAATCACTAAAGAGGGAATTTAGCATGAATGTTTAATGTTCATAATGCATGTAATAAAAGAGTGCATGATTTGCTAAAGGCACTAGACCACCATATGTTTGATGAAGTATTTGCATGATTTTGACATGAGTTTTGGAACACGAAATCTTCTATATCAGTTGAATGTTTTTGGTGGTTTAAGCTAAGTTTTAAATGAAAAGATTTAGCTTAATGTATTATGGCTCAGAAATCATGACTTGCAAGTCTTGGTATGACGATACCAAACTCAAAAAATGCCATAACAGACACAGACGAATACAGAAATCAGACTTTATCAGATTTGTATGTTTTAGAACTTCAGAATGATGCATGTTCAGAAAAGGATAAAATAGGGCATAAAGAGAGCTTAGGTGGTTCCCCGAAGAAGGTGTGAGTTCAGAAAACTCTTTTCCCTAAACCGTGGTTTGCCGACCCAGTTATATATTATACGCTAACTTAAGTATCGTGTGGCATATCAAATTCAGAAACTCCAACCCTTGCGGCATACTCGGATTGGAGGCTTCCCCGCCGATTCAATGGTAGATTCCATATCACCCGTGGATATCAGACTTGTAGGGGATTCCACCTAACTCAGAAGTAATATACAGATTAGAGTTTGAGATTTACAGATAGGTTACATATTTTCAGAAGATGCCCATGTGTTTTTAGAAACTATTTTATGCATTATGCTTGATGAAAATTTGCTCTCACGTATTATTTATATATATATATGTTCAATTACTCTATTTTGGATTGCTTCACGTGCCAGTACAATTGTGCTGACTCCCCCTCCTTCCAAGTTCTGAGGCATAATCTAAGGGTCCAGATAAATAGTAGAGATTCCAGATCGCAGATCAGAGTTGCAGTGGTGAGCCTTCTATGATTCAGAAGGCCTGGTTATTTCATATTACTACTATTATTTAGGTTTTGGTCTACTGGGGGCCTTTTCCCAGCTTTCAAATAACTTTGATTTGTTTATGGTAGAGATTTCGCAGACTGAGTCAGACATTATTATTCATATATATTTTAGATTTCAGTTTCAGTATTATGATCACATTCAGATTGACCATGTTTCTGTATTTGATTTCTCTTTCCACATTACCTTCTATTATATAAATTATGTGCATGATTACCAGATAGATAGAGAAAGGTGTTTCGGGCCTTCATGGTTCGGGATGCTGGTCACGGCTAGGCCCCGGCTTGGTTCGTGACAAACTTGGTATCAGAGCACGGTTCATGGTCCCAGGGTGTCTACAAAATCTCATCGGGTAGATTCTTGGTTACGGGTGTGTAGCGCGCCATACTTATAAGCAAGAGGCTACTAGGCATTTAGGAAATGTTTCCCTTTTTTGTGATTTAGTTCGTGCTTCAGAGTTTGAACTGTCCCCTAATCATTGATCTCTTGTATTTCAAAAACACAGCTATACCTTTACGTTGTATCATCAATCAGAATGCTCAAGCAGATCAGGTACGTCCCACCCATGGGATGCAGACCCCAAATAGAGCTCACACTCTAGAACCTGTCCCTACTCCGGGAGTCCCTCCAGTCCCGACCAGTCCACCTCGGGATCTGCGGACTGATGACAACCATCCCCTGACTGCTCAGAGAGATATTTATAATACAAAATTCAGATGGTCTATTCATATGCTGACACGGTTGGTAGCTAACCAGGATCAATGATTAGAAGATATTGGGTCTGTATCAATTACGTCTGAGGCTACCAGGGTTGGACATTTCATGAAAATGAACCCACCTAAGTTCACTGGCACCAAGGTGGAGGAAGATCCATAGGAGTTCGTGGATGAGATGGAAAAAATCTTTAAGGTAATGCAGGTGGATAAGGTTGAAGGGGTGGAACTAGCAACTTATCAGCTTAAGGATATTACGAATCAGTGGTATGCCAACTGGGAGAATGCAAAAGGTGAGAGTGCTGAGCCCATAGTTTGGGGCGAATTTGTGAAAGCTTTCCTTGATCGATTCTTTCCTCTGGAGTTGAGGGAGTCCAAAGTGGAAGAGTTTATGAATCTGAAGCAGAGAAGTATGAGTGTCCAGGAATACACTTTGAAGTTTAATAAACTAACCCACTATGCACCAGAGTTGACTAGTAATATGAGAGCCCGGATGAGGAAATTTGTATCCGGCGTTTCTGATAACCTGGTGCTTGAGTGCCAGGGGGCAATGTTGAATAAGGAGTTAGACTTTGCTAGGCTGACCGTTCATATGTAGTAGGTAGAAGAGAAAAAGTCGAAGATCTCTGAATCTAGGGAGGTGGAAAGACAAGCTAAAAGAGCCAGATTAGCCGACCAGAGTCACTGTCAGCCTCAGGGCGGTAAGTGGGGAAAAAATGGCAGAAAGAGAAGAATTGGGGTAATGCGCAGTCTACTACCAGTGCCCCAGTACCCCGACCACCAGCAGACAGACGATCTCAGAGTTTTCCAACTAACCATGGAACCAGAGCTCAGGATAGTCGGTCACAGGGTAGTGTGGCTCAGCAGTATCGTACTTTTCCGCGGTGTGAGACTTATGGTAGAAATCATCCGGGAAGGTGTCAGTTGGGCTCAATAATGTGTTATTCATGTGGTCAGCCAGGTCACTTTCAGAGGGAATGTCCATCTGCTAGAAATAATGTTGGCGGTGCAAAGTCTCAGGAAAATTCTTTGGCACCACCCCCGCATCAGAAAAACGCCACATCAGCTGTCGGGAATAGTCACAACTGGTTATATGCTTTGAACAACCGCCAGGAGGTGAAAGCTTCCCCAGATGTTGTTACCGGTATGTTACAAATCTTTTCCCGTGATGTTTATGTGTTACTTGATCTGGGTCTACTTTATCCTATGTGACCCCTTATGTGGCTGTTAGTTTCGGGTTTGATCCTAGTGTGATTTTTGAACCCTTTTCCGTTTCCACCTCGGTGGGGGATTTTATTATTGCTAGGAGGGTGTACAGGGGTTGTATTGTGACTTTTCGTAGCTGAGATACGTTAGCAAATCTCATAGAGTTAGATATGGTTGCTTTTGATGCTATCTTGGGAATGGATTGGCTCCATTCGTGCTATGCCATATTAGATTGTAGGACTCAAAGGGTCACTTTTTCTTTCCCAAATGAACCAGTGATAGAGTGGGAAGGATATTCTTTAGCACCCAGAGGGCACTTTATATCCTATCTCAAAGCCCCAAAACTCATTTCTAAAGGTTGTTTGTACCACCTTACCCGAGTTAAGGACTCCAATACCGAGAGTCTTCCTCTTCAATCTGTTCCCGTAGTAAAAGAATTCCCAAAAGTTTTTCCAAATGATCTCCCAGGAATACCACCTGATAGGGAGATTGAGTTTGGTATTAATGTGTTGCCAGACACTCGTCCTATTCCATTCCGCCGTATAGAATGGATCCTGCAGAACTAAAAGAGTTGAAATAACAGTTAGTGGATCTCCTAGATAAGGGTTTTATATTCCCTAATATATCTCCTTAGGGTGCGCCTGTACTTTTTGTGCGAAAGAAAGATGGTTCCCTTCGTATGTGCATAGACTACCGTCAGCTGAATAAGGTCACGATTAAAAATAAATATCCTCTTCCTAGGATTGATGACCTTTTTGACCAGCTTCAGGGTGACAAATGTTTTTCAAAAAAAGACCTTCGTTTGGGTTATCATCAGTTGAAATTTAGGGAGTCAGACATACCCAAGACAGCCTTTCGAACTCGATATGGTCACTACGAATTTCTAGTCATGTTCTTCGGGTTGACTAACGCCCCTGCAGCCTTCATGGATCTTATGAATAGAGTATTCCATCAGTTTTTTGACTTGTTCGTCATTGTATTTATTGATGATATCCTGATCTATTCTAAGAGTAAAGAGGATCAGACTAATCACCTCCGAATTATTCTTCAGACCCTTAAGGATCATCAGCTACATGCCAAATTTTCTAAGTGTGAATTCTGGTTAGATGCTATTGCCTTCTTGGGGCATATTATGTCCAGTGACGGGATAAAAATGGATCCCCAGAAAGTTGAAGCAGTGAGAAAATGGCCCAGACCCACGATTCCAACCGATATTCAAAGCTTCTTGGGTTTGGCAGGGTATTACAGAAGGTTCGTAGAGAGTTTTTCTTCCATAGCTATTCCACTCACTAAATTGACTCAGAAAAAGGTAAATTTTGTGTGGTATGATCTGTGTGAGAATAGTTTTGAGAAGTTGAAAGACAAACTGACCACTGCTCCTGTTTTGACCCTTCCCGAGGGTGTAGATGGCTTTGTGGTATACTGTGATGCATCCCATATGGGACTTGGTTGTGTGTTGATGCAGCATGGTAAGGTAGTGGCTTATGCATCTAGGCAGTTGAAGGTGCATGAGCGTAACTACCCCACCCATGATTTGGAGTTAGCGGCTGTGGTGTTTGCACTTAAGATTTGGTGGCACTACTTGTACAGTGTTCACGTTGATATCTTCACTGACCACAAGAGTCTGCAGTATGTTTTCTTGCAGAAAGAATTGAACCTCAGGAAGAGGCGCTGGATGGAGCTTCTAAAAGACTATGATATGAGCCTGCATTACCATCCAGGCAAGGCAAATATTGTAGCCGACGCCCTCAGCAGGTTGTCTATGGGCAGCCTTTCTCATGTTGAAGAAGGAAAGAAAGAGATGGTGAAGGATATTCACCGCCTTGCAAATCTGGGAGTACGACTCTTAGATTCCAAAAATGGAGGGGTGATTGTTCATGAGTTAGCTAAGTCATCCCTTTGTGCTGAAGTTAAGTAGAAGCAGGTTGAAGATCCCATCTTGATGCAAATCAAGAAAGACGTGGGTCAATAAAAGGTTATGTCATTTGAAATTAGTGGTGATGGTATTCTGAGATTTCAGGGTAGGTTGTGCATTTTGAATGTTGATGGACTGCGGGAAAGAATCCTTGATGAGGCACACACTTCGAGGTATGTCATTCACCCAGGCTCTACTAAGATGTACCATGATCTGAAAACCTTGTATTGGTGGAATAACATGAAATGTGATGTAGCTGATTTTGTGTCCAAGTATTTGAACTGTTAACAAGTGAAAGTAGAACACATGAGGCCAGGTGGTACTTCCCAAGAGATAGACCTGCCTTTATAGAAGTGGGAGATGATAAACATGGACTTCATTACAGGACTTCCGAGATCCCGAAACTAGTATGACTCTATATGGGTGATTGTAGATCGGTTGACAAAGTCAGCCCACTTTTTTCCTGTGAGGACTAATTATTCGGGAGAGGGTTATGCTAAGATTTATATTAAGGAAATAGTTCGGTTGCATGGGGCACTAGTGTCCATTATATCCGATAGAGGTACGCAGTTTTCATCTCAGTTCTGGAGATTTTTTTAGAAGGGTTTAGGTACACAAGTGAATTTGAGCACATCTTTCCACCCTCAGATGGATGGGAAAGATGAGCGTACCATTCATACCCTCGAGGATATGTTGAGGGCATGTGTCATTGATTTCAAAGTTAGTTGGGTAGATCACCTGCCACTGATTAAATTTTCTTACAATAATAGTTACCATGCTAGCATCAAGATGGTTCCTTTTGAGGCTTTGTATGAAAGGAGATGTAGGTCTCCCATAGGATGGTATGAAGTGGGTGAGACTCAGTTATATGGGCCTGATCTTGTTCATCAGGCGATGGAGAAAGTGAAGATCATTAGAGAATGACTCAAGACTGCTCAGAGTCGTCAGAAGTCCTATGCCGATGTTCGGAGAAGAGAATTATAGTTTGAAGTTGGTGATTGGGTGTTTCTCAAGGTTTCTCCTATGAAAAAAGTTATGCGATTTGGAAAAAGGGGTAAATTGAGCCCTCGCTATATAGGGCCATATCAGATTCTGAGGAAGATTGGTGCAGTTGCTTATGAGCTAGAATTTCCTGCAAGTTTGGGTTCTATTCATCCGGTATTCCATGTATCCATGTTGAAGAAATGCATTGAGATCATTCTTTGGTATTGCCAGTAGAGGATATCAAAGTGAAAGATTCCTTGTCTTACGAAGAAGAGCCCGTTGAAATTTTAGATCGCCAAGTTTGAAAGTTGAGAAGAAAAGAGATAGCCTCAGTGAAGGTATTGCGGAGAAATCAGAAAGTTGAAGAAGCAACCAGGGAGTCAGAAGATGACATGAGAATTAGATATCCCAATTTGTTTGCTTCGATGGATGATGAGACAGAAGGTACTATTCCTATCTTATATTTACTAGTCCTTATTATGCTCGAAATCATATCGTTCTGTGTCCCACATCATCATTCGGGGACGAATGATCCTAACGGGGGAATAATGTAATGCCCCACATTTCGGGCTACAATATAGACCATGATTCCGATGCGTTGATAATCCTGAAGCCATAAATCCTATGCCAATATGGCATGTTAATTATTTGTGTAGTATGTGAATCCATTCAAGCTTGAATTTAGACCATAGAGGTCCTTTGACTCAAGGATGAGTTGAAAACTACTTCGATCGATTAAGTTTAAGTGGAAATTATAATTTGTATCAACTTATATCGACCATGACTCTTTTAATATGTCTAATTAGAGAGCCTACTATATGTAAAAATATAGGTTTTCGAGTTATCTTTCCAACGATACCAATTTTGCTTAAATCCGGCACCCGAGCAAGAAGTTATGGCCTTTCAAAGTAGTATGCGTCGCCTAACCAATCGCACATGGCCACTGGAAAGCATATGCGGCACCTATATAAATATACGCGATAGCATAGGCGGCGCCTATTTAAACATAGGCGATAGCGTAGGTGGCGCCTATGTAATGGTTTCAAGTGACTTAAACACTCCATTTTTGGGGAAAAATGGTCCTTTTTTCACCCTTATTCAGCCATAAACACGAAATTCAGTCCCCAATCCTCCAAAATACAGCCATATTCATCTACAAATTCTCAAGAACACTCCCAAGGGTTTCAAACTAAAATCCCAAATAAATCAAGATTCAACCGTGGGTTTTCAAAATCGATTAGAGATTCGGAATCCCCAATCCACAGGCTTCAAGAAACACCTATTATTTTCCAAAATAGAGGTACACGGGGTTTTCCTAAATTCTCATGGGAATAGAAAAATCATGTTTTAGAATGGGGTTTTTGAAACTACATATATATTCACCTACTAGATGTTTTAATATCATTGTTTTGGTCTTTTGACCTTCCATAAAGGGATTTGAGAATATGTATGTATGAAAGGATGTATTTAAGAATGAATTCTTGTTGAGAGCATGACTTTTGGTGAATTCCCTCTTATTATGAATTTTTAGATTTTTCATAGTATATGAATTATTTTGCAATGCATTCTCGAAAAGCATTATATGAAATGGTTGAACTCTTGTTATGATTTGAAGAAGGTTTTAAATCACTAAAGAGGGAATTTAGCATGAATGTTTAATGTTCATAATACATGTAATAAAAGAGTGCATGATTTGCTAAAGGCACTAGACCACCATATGTTTGATAAAGTATTTGCATGATTTTGACTTGAGTTTCGAAACACGAAATCTTCTATATCAGTTGCATGTTTTTGGAGGTCTAAGCTATGTTTTAAATGAAAAGATTTAGCTTAATGTATTATGGCTCAGAAATCATGACTTGCAAGTCTTGGTATGACGATACCAAACTCAAAAAATGCCATAACAGACACAGACGAATACAGAAATAAGACTTTATCAGATTTGCATGTTTTAGAACTTCAGAATGATGCATGTTCAGATAAGGCTAAAATAGGGCATAAAGAGAGCTTAGGTGGTTCTCCGAAGAAGGCATGAGTTCTGAAAACTCTTTTCCCAAAACTGTGGTTTGCCGACCCGGGTATATTATTATACGCTGACTTAAGTATCGTGTGGCGTATCAGATTCAAGAACTCCAACCCTTGCGGCATACTCGGGTTGGAGGCTTCCCTGCCGATTCAATGGAGAATTCCATATCGCCCGTGGAATATCAGACTTGTAGGAGATACCACCTAACTCAGAAGTAATACACAGATCAGAGTTTGAGATTTACAGACAGGTTACATGTTTTCAGAAAATGCCCATGTGTTTTCAGAAACTGTTTTATGCATAATGCTTGATGAAAATTTGCTCTCACGTATTATATATATACATATATGTTCAATTACTCAATTTTGGATTGCTTCGTGTGCCAGTACAATTGTGCTGACCCCCCCTCCTTCCAGGTTCTGAGGCACAGTCTAGGGGTCCAGATAAACAGTATAGATTCCAGATCATATATCGGAGTTGCAGTGGTGAGCCTTCTATGATTCAGAAGGCTTGGTTATTTCATATTACTACTATTAGTTAGGTTTTGGTCTACTGGGGGCCTTGTCTCAACTTTCAGACAACTTTGATTAGTTCATGGTAGAGATTTCACAGACTGAGTTAGACGTTATTATTTAGATATATTTTAGATTTCAGTTTCAGTATTATGATCATATTCAGATTGACCATGTTTTCGTATTAGATTTCTCTTTCCGCATTTCCTTCTATCATATGAATTATGTGCATGATTACCAGATAGATAGAGAAGGGTGTTCCGCGCCTTCATGGTTCGGGATGCTCATCACGGCTAGGACCCGGCTCGGGCCATGACACTAAGTTAGCGGTTACGACGGCTAAGACAACAACTTTTAAGAGTTTGTATGAGGCTTTAGAGGAGAAAAACTGAGATAAAAATTTGTATAGGATGGCCAAGGATAGGGAGTAGAGGGCTCATGACCTTGATCAAGTGAAGTACATCAAAGAAGAGGATGTTATAGTGTTGGTTAAGGATGCCCTCATTAGGGAGAGGTAGCAGTCCTATTTTCATAAACTTTTAAATGATGAGAGGGATAAAGGTTCTATGTTGGGAGACTTGGAGATATTTGAGGAGGGTTACAATTATAGTTATTGTAGGCATATCGAGATTGAGGAGGTCAAGGGGGATATTCGCAGGATGTGGCAGGGTCGGGCGACAGGGCCAGACGAGATTCCAGTAAATTTTTAGAAGAGCACTAGCGGGGCACATCTGGAGTGGTTGACAAGGTTGCTTATCATTATTTTTACAGCTACTAAGATTCCTAAAGAGTGGAAGTAGAGCACAATGATTACAGTGTATAAGAACAAGGGAGACATTCAGAGTTGTAACAATTATAGAGGTATTAAGTTGTTGAGTCATACTATGAAGGTTTGGGAAAGGGTAGTAGAGTTGAGAATGAGGAGGATCATGACAATATCTGAGAATCAGTTCAGTTTCATGCCTAGTCACTCGACCAATGAGGACAATCACCTTGTGATGAGATTAGTGGATCAGTTTCGAGAGAGAAAGAAGGACTTGCACATGGTGTTTATTGATCTAGAGAAGGCATATGACAGAGTTCCTAGGGAGATTCTGTGGAGGTTCTTGGAGGCTAGAGGGTTCCCATGGCGTACACTAGGTTGATTTAGGATATGTATGATGGTGCGAAGACTTGTGTGAGGACGGTAGGTGGAGATTCAGAGCACTTCAAAGTTTTGATGGGGTTGCACCAGGGATCGACTCTTAGACTATTTCTATTTGCTTTGGTGATGGATGTTTTGACGCGACATATTCAAGGAAAGGTACCTTAGTGTATGTTATTTGCAGATGATGTAGTTCTAATCGATGAGACTCAGGGTGAAGTTAATAATAACTTGGAAATTTGGAGACAAACTCTTGAATCTAAAGGTTTTCGATTAAGTAGAACCAAGATGGAGTACTTGGAGTGTAAGTTCAATGATATGTCGCAAGAAGATAGAGTGGTTGTGAAGCTAGACTCTCAGGCCATCCAGAAGAGGGAGAGTTTCAAGTATCTGGGGTCTATAATTTAGGGTAATGGTGAGATTGATGAGGATGTCACGTATCTTATTGGGGTAGGGTGGTTGAAGTGGAGGCTCACTTTAGGAGTTCTTTGTGATAAAAAAGTACCCCCGAGGCTTAAAGGTAAGTTCTACAGAGTGGTAGTCCAGACGACTATGTTGTATGGAGTGGAGTATTAGCCAGTTAAGAATTCTCACATCCAAAAGGTGAAGGTGGCAGAGATGCAAATATTGCAATGGATGTGTGGACATACCAGGAAAGATAGGGTGAGGAATGAGATTATTCAATAAAAGGTGGGAGTTGCCTCGGTGGAGGATAAGTTATGAGAAATAAGGCTACGTTGGTTCGGGCATGTGATGAGGAGGGGCCCTGATGCTCCAGTGCGGAGGTGAGAGAATCTAGCTAGGGATGGTTTTAGGCGGGCTAGAGGTAGACCGAAGAAATATTAGAGGGAGGTGATTAGGCATGATATAGAGCAATTACAACTTACAGAGGACATGATCCTTGATAAGAAGGTGTGAAGGATGTGTATTAGGGAAGAGGGTTAGGGGGTGGGAGCGCGGAGGTAGTAATAGGGAAGTGCTTTTTTGGGTCTGGAGTTTCTGGTTCATAGTGTTGTGGCTGTAGTTTGGGGCTAGTGGAGTTGACTTTTTTGCATCCCGTACTAGTTTATTATGGACTTATCTTTTGTGTTTGTTATACGGTTAGTTTGTTTTGTGTACCATACTAGTTTATATGTGCCTAATTTTTGTATTTGTTATACTTTTATTGGTCCTAAGCCGGAGGTCTATCGGAAACAACCTCTCTATTTCTCTTGAGGTAGTGGTATGGTCTGCATACACTCTACCTTTCCTAGACCCTACTAGGTGGGAATACACTGGGTATGTTGTTGTTGTTGTTGTTGTTGAGGACTAGTGTTAAAATGATGAATTGTGGATGAGTCATTAGGTAGATAAGAGCATTAGGTTTTATAAGAATAGTTGGACCCCAGGTAGCATGTTTTCAGGTAAGGTTTTATGTGTATGAGTATCATGTGTACCTAGTTCACATTCTTGAATTTTTATAGTATGGAGAAGTCTGGGGAGTTGTATTATGGTGTTCTATAAAGTTGAATTGAGGAAATATAGGCAGGCAATATACACCTTCGGTATAGTTTTACAAATTTTATTAAGTTGTAAGTTAGGTGATTAGAGATCTAATGTTAGTATGTTAAGTAGTAGAGAATGGATCATTATGTGATAAAGAGTGTGGATATGTATGCTCATGAGAGTGGGAGTTGTAGGGTGATTGCTATAGAGGCTAGTGAAAGTTAAGGGTAATACTTCTAGAAAACAAGGCCTTCAGATTATAGTTTATCAGGGAGAGTTTAGCGTTTATGTGTATGGTGATACCCCTTTTTGTGTTGAGAGTTGTGGATATAGATTTGATGTTAGGTTATGTCCGCATGTCTAGGATTGTGACTTTGATCTAAGGGGGAGATGATAGACTAAGATAGTTCTTGAATTTTCTCATAGAGGTAAGGTTTGGGGAAGAGTCATGATAAATCTATTCCAATTCAAGAAAACTCTTCCTACTTCAATTTAAGAGGTTATTGGGCCATTACATTATGTATTCAAGTCGTGCCTATTCCTAAGATCCGAGTTATCCATATAACTTTTGTCATGATCTGACCTCCAAAATAGAAGTAATAATGTCTTAGTAATCCAATCTTTCAAGTATTCAAGATCTATGTTATGATGTTCATGATATATAAATCTATGTCTTATATTATACCTAGTTCTAAGAAAGTGTGCTTTCTATATGTTACCGATTCATTTTACGCCGGGATTAGCCAAAGTGATAAGGTTCATCCAAACTCATAACTATCTCATCTCTGAAAATAAAAAGCAATAGCTTCAAGTATCAATCCTTGTCTCAATCGTTGACTTCATGAATTCCAACCTTATGTTGTATGACTCATTATGTAGGCGCTCATCTTTCTCATTGTGGTCTATCCTAAGAACTCATGTTGTGTAGTGTTTATGCTGAATGACTCTCTACATGTGATCTAGACACTTGATATATGAAGCACTTCATGCCTATTTCATCGTATCTTGCAACTCATGTCCCACCTTGAGTAGTGCAACAAGTATGAGTTATAAATAATAGTGTTATTCCCACTCATGATGCTTATGCTTGGGTCCCTTAATAACCCTCTGTATGTTAGTATGATGTGGTTATGGAAGCATCGTAATGTCTTAGATAAGGGAGTAGATGTTTCTTATTGTGTTAAGTTTTTGGGTGTGACTACTCAACCTAAGGTTATAGTTGAAGGAGGGAGAAGGAGATGAACTTTCGTTGTGTGAAATACTTAGGAAGAAGATATGTGTCAAAAATCTTTGCGAGAGTGATTGAAATTGCTGGTCTTAGTAGGGAGATCCATGAAGTGGGTGTATTAATGATAGGCTTGAATGTTGAGATTGATGGAAACACAAACCAATGTGCTACGTGGTTAGTACTCTGTGAATTAAGACCTGAGGTTGTTTAATGGTAGTGATAAGGTAAAGTAATATTCTTAAAGGGATGTAGAGTATAGGGTCCCATAGCTTAAGCTAGCATCTTTTTACTTCAAGTTAGGCTTGAAGATAGAGGTACTATGTAGTGGGACTCAAATTCTTGCGGTTAGGTGTGTTATGGGAGGATTGAAAGTTGGAAATGATGAAGTATTCTATTTATTGTTTGGGGCATAAACAAGTAGTGTACCTAAGTTTAAGTCTATTCGCTGTTTCTTGTAAGGTGGAGAATTCTTCTATTCCTATCTCCTATAAAATCTCATTTCATGATTAATACTGATGTAAATCTGGCCTATGATCACCAAATAAACTCATTCCATATGTTGTGATGATCATGATCCCTAGAACTCATGTGCAAGGTCATCTCAATGTCAATTCTTAGTATCTCACGCTTCGTCCTTACACGATTCACTAGGGGATATCATGAGGCTCTTTTGATACCTTTGCATATTTTATTATGAAAAAAATGTTCAATGCGAGGTTACGTTCTTTATTCCATACTTTTAGCACTTCAAAAAGTTCCTATCAATCATTCGAGGACGAATGATCCCAAGGGGGAGATAATGTAACACCCCGCACTTTTGAGCTAATGTTGGACCGTCTTTACTATGTATAAAGACCCGAAAATGGTTTCTATTGAGATTTATGTGTGAATAACAATTCCCAAGTGTGGTAACATCTTTGGAGAGGAATACAAGTCTTTAATATCCCATAGCTCAAACGTTAAGTTGAGCACTTTCCTATCGATTCACTTTTAGTTGATGATTTTCATAGGTCAACTTCCATTAACCATTTCTTCTAGGATGTAAATAGTTATATGGCCTACTATACATCATATTAAAACACTTTAAGTCATATTTCCAATGTCACTGACCGTTCGTAAATCCAAGTTTGGAGTCAAAAGTTATGGGTGTTTGAATGAGACACTGTCCAGGGTATACGATGGCTATGCACCTCAAAGCAATTGCCTAAGGACACTGCCTCAACTATGCTTTGTCCATGCAAGTCAAGCCTTAAGGTTTTCTTTGTCCATACAACCCATAAACTTTTTGAGGCATCAAAAAGTGTTTCTTTTGATTTATTTTAAAGGCATAAAGGTCTTTTATCATCCCATAACCATTCCTAACCCCTGTGGATGAATATTAAACCATAACACGTTATTTCCTTTTCTAAATTCCCCAAATCATTTTCCCTAAATCAAAAGTAGAGAAACTACCTAGGGTTAAGGAATTTAAGCTTTGGGGATCCAATTTCTCTACGTTCTCTTTGATTTTTTCTCGATCAAAAGGTACGTAGGACTATCCTAAATCTCATGGGCATAGGTTTTATGATTTTAAAAAGCTTTAAAGTTATATATGTATGTATATGCAATGAGTTTTGAGAAATTGTTTTTAGAGCATGAATCATGAACCCGCATTGATGAAAGTATGTATTTGTCATGGGGTTTTTCTGTAAACCTGATTTATAATTAGTTGCATACATGATATGAGTATTGAAAAGTGATTTATGGGCACGAATTTTGAAATTTCCTTACCTATGATGAAATTTACGATCCTTTCATTGTATGAATTGTAAATTATTTTGAGAGCATGAATTAAAAGCCCCTTTTTGATCATGAGATTTATGTATAACAAATGTTGGGGATGGTTTATGAATGACGATAATCCTTGAATTTTAAATGCCTCTTTAACCATTATGCATTGTTGTTGGCACATTTTCAAAAGGGGTATATCATATGCTAAAGGCTCTTGTGTCTTAACTAAAAGAAATGCATGTGTTTAATAAATGAATTGGCCACCATGTGTTAAAGACTCGAAAAGAGAGTATGTTGTATAAGTTTTCATGTACTCACGTGATGTTAAATTCTTTGGGTGGTCATTAATGTTCTTTTAAGTAAGAATGGATATGGATATGATGTGGTATGAAATGAATTTCTTGCAACTCTGGGTATGATGATACCCAGTGATGATATGCCCTTAACAGAATAAGCATTGAATGTTTTATAAGCATAAAGCATGATTCTTAAAGGACTGAAAATGGTCTTAAAAAGAGTTTGATGGTTACTGGAAGAAGGTACGAGTTCAGATAACTCATTGCCTGAAACCATGTTTTGCCGACACGGTTTTTATTTTGCCTTGAAAAAGGGATTGTACGTTGGTGACGACCTTGTGGCGTAGTACGATTCATGTACTCCAAACCTTGTGGCAAACTTGGATTGGGAGTTTAGCCATTGAGTCAAGGGTGGATTCTATATATCCCGTGGGATTGTAGAATTTTAGGGTGTTCCATCTATCTCAGAAGTAAAGCAAAGAGTTGAGTCATGATTACAAGAAAATGTTTTGAAGCTTATAAAATTATGCCCATGTGTTTTATGTATATACTATGATAAAAATTTTTCTTAATGCTCTCGACTATTTTATATGAAATCTATGTTGTTTTTTTGGTTAGTTCTGCGTACCAATACATTCCAGTTATTGACCATCCTTTATGACAGCTACACTGTCTCATAATGTAGGTTACGAGGCAAATTTCCAAGATCTAGCTCAGCAGTAGATTACTTCCTGAACTCCAGAGTTGGTGAGCCTCCTTTGCCTCAGAAGGCATTCTATTCTTATCCTAGTTCAGTTTTCTTATGGTCTGGACAGGGGCCTTGTCCCGATCTAGATTGACTAGTAATTCAGTTGAGCCTTCATAGACGGAATTTGGGTATGGTATTTTCATATTTTGTTGACACAGTTTATATTATAAGTTCCCTTGAATTTTATTATAGATTTCACACTTTGATTTATATATGTATTATGCTTATATAGTATTCTAAGGGGTCTCTCGAGCCTTCGTAGTTCGGGATGCCCGTCGCGGCCAGGGCCTCAGCTCGGGTCGTGACATTGGCATATAACTGCTTCTTCTTTAATGTTTTTAACACCACATGGAGGTGTTTGGCACGATCCACCTCACTTTTAGAATACACCAGGATGTCATCAGTGAACACAATGACAAAAGGATCTAGAAACTACCTGAAAACCCTATTCATTAAATCTATAGATGTTGTCAGAGCGTTAGTTAATACAAATGAAATCACTAGGAACTCAAAGTGCCTGTACCAAGTATGATAAGCTGTCTTAGGGATATCCAACTCCCTAATCTTAAGCTGATGATACCCATACTGAAGATCTATCTTGGGAAAGAATTTGGCACCTTGCAATTGATCAAACAAGTCATCTATCCTTGGAAGAGGATACTTGTTCTTAACTGTTACCTTATTCAACTACATGTAGTAAATGCACATTTGAAGGGAACCATCCTTTTTGAGCACGAATAATATCGGTGCACCCCACGGTGACACACTAGGATGGATGAATCCCTTATCCAGAAGATCCTTAAGTTGCTCCTTGAGTTCACTCAACTCAGCCGGAGCCATTCTATAAGGAGGAATAGATATTGGATGAGTGTCCAAAACCAAAGCATACCAAACTCAATCTCCCTATCTGGAGGAATACCAGTAAGATCATACAGAAAGACCTCAGGAAACTCATTCACGACTAGAATCGAATGAAAAGATGGACCTTCTGAGTTAGAATCTTTAACTCAGCCTAGATAATAAAGCCACTCTTTGGAGATTAATCTCCAACCTCTAATATAAGAAATAAATCACCCTTAGGATCTAGGGAACTACCCTCTCACTCACTAATCGATTCACCAGTGAACCTAAATATAACCTTATGAGTCCGAAAATCTAAGAACGCATAACAAGAGTGTAACCAATCCATACCCAAAATAACATCAAAATCCACCATATCCAGTTCAATCAAATCCACCAAAGTCTGCTTACTACCAACTGATACCACACCTCCTATAGACCTATTTAGCAACCACTAAGTCACCTACCAGGGTAGAAATAGAAAAAGGATCCAAAATAACCTTAGGATCAAAACCAAAACACACAACCACTTATGGGGTCACATAAGAAAGAGTGTACTTCGGATCAAGCAAGCAATACACCTCATGAGAAAAAAGCTGTAACATACCAGTCACGACATCAGGCGATGCCTTAGATTCCTGTTAAGTAGCAAGAGCATAGAACCTATTTCGACCTGTGCCAATACCAGAAACAGAAATTGATGAAGAAGCAACCCCCTTTAGTGGAGGATAAGAAGATGAAGCAACTGGATCCTTACTTTTTTTTGAAGCACCCTTACCAATCAGACAGTTTCTAAGCATATGGCCTGGCTTACCATATTTGAAACATTTATCCCTCTCCTCATCACAGAAACCCCTATGCAACCTACCACAGAACCGACAAGAAAGACACAATGAAGCCGACTGTGCCCCGATTTCCTGAGATTGGGCACCCTGTACCTAAAAATTATTGCCACCCTGCTAACGCCTGTCACCTGAATATTTCGGGTAAGAAAAAATAGTTGTAAAGAAAGAACCAGAACTCCACCACTTTTTGTTTGGCCATTTACCACCATCCCAACCATCTTGCTATTATGTAATGACCCGAGGCTACCCCCAGTCATCACACGGTGCTTGGAACCATAAGTGATCCCAAGCTAACCCATGAACTGGTATACTGTTAAACAACTAAATTATAACATAATAAATAGTTGTTTTACTGTATGAAAATATAATCATACTAAAAATCTAAAATAGATACAATACTGATAAAGCTTTACAATCTGATAAATCTGAAGGATGAAACTAAAAATCATATGATTGACTCTAACTGACATATATGAAGCCTCTACTATACTGACTATAGATAACTGGTACTTACCTCCAACTACCACTAATTAATACATATAAAAATAAATAAACTGTACATATACTAAAACTATCTGGAGTTCCTGAAGTAGGAGAACTCATCACCTGCTAGATGGAATCTGCAACTGTCTGATCATGATGTACGAGCTACAAATGCAACCTACATTATGAAACAATGTAGCCATACAGACGTATATGTGGATCAGTACTTCTGGAATGTACTGAGTATGCAGGGGTGAATGCAATAAGTAAAATTGATTTTATGCGTAACCGTAAAACATGCATGCTAAGTATAAGTAGACTCACCAATAGGCTGGAATAAAATGAAAACTGAAATATCTTAAAGCATGAGTAACAAACATACTTTGATAAGATAGTGAATGAATCTCTACACTTAGTTTCTGTAAAACTTTACTCTAATGATATAAGTAGGAATGAAGCTGGGATATGGTAGAACATGGATACTGTATGAATATTGAGTCTTTAACTACGTGATAGAGACTGACATAAATCAAGGATATGAATATACAATCACACTGAGCATAAATTCATAAACATACCAACTTATCAGATTAACTGAATTGCTAATAGCTGAATACTGGTCATGTAATCCTGAATTGCACTTAGTCTGAATAACTGGACTGAAACTATAGGGTATTATACATATAAGGAAGGGACTGACTGAGTAACATGAGATAACTGATCATGAATTCATGAAAACTATATTATCTGAGAATGCAAGACCAAGCGTATAACATGATTTTGAAATAGTCTATAAATTGAGGTACTGAAATACTAATAACTGAATAGATGATAACTGTACGCTATGGTCAAGCAAACCTAAAACTGAGTTACTGATCTGATTACTGGACCAAAACTGTGACTGAGACTGTAACTGAGACTGTAACTGAGGTTGTGACTGAGACTGTAACTGAGCTTATACTGGAACTTAATACTGAGTTCTGATAACTCAATAACTGATAGCTAAGATTATTGATAACTGAGTTATTGATAATTGGGTGACTGTTTTTGACAGTCCTGATTCTGTAGAACTGAAATAAGTTCTATGCTGAGTCTGAAATTGAAACTATAGGAGGTATCATCTAACTAACATGCCCTAATTTGAGCCAATTGGGGTCCAACCTGTAACCCCAGTTGGAAGGGTGTTAGTACCGTGCCACGGGTACTAACACTGGCTGTGTAGATCTACTAAAGAATTCACCCTCATTTGGCAGTTGAGATATGTGTTACCCTCAACTGGCAGGTGAATACTTTACCAACCCTCAACTGTAGTTTAATATATTTAACCTACGTTGGCTACATAGTTGTAGAACTAAGGGATTGCTACTAGAGGTCACACCCTTTTCTGGTAGGTGAGCCACCATCCCTAGGTTCGCTCGGTGATGAATCCTACTCCCAACTGAATAAACACTGAACTGATCACTAGACTGTACTAGGCTTGACTGAACTGTTACTGATCGTGCTAACTAGATGAACTGGACTAAGTTCACTGAGTTCTGTTAATTGACTGAGTTCACTGAGTTCTATTAACTGACTGAGTACTGCTATTCTTGACATTTTTATGGGACTATTCTATATCTACTGCAACTACGTAAACAACTAGATTTTGGGTAATAAAAACCCCCACGACGCGATATCATAAATGACAAAACCTAGCAATTCTTTAAAGCATAGCCATAGTCAATTGTTCACAATTAATTCACTAAGATATTTTATCAAACACTTAGAGGTTATGGACTTGTACATGAATGAGAACACATGGTAACATATCATGATTATCCTATTCAATTTACATGGGCATTCTATATGGCACGTGGAGATTAATACTTTAACATAGGGAAATTCACCAAACATATGGGGATCATGGACTTAGACATGAGAATATCTTAAACATGGGAGCATGGCATGATTACATAACTAAAATCTGAATTGGGGAATTCACATGTAATTCGCTTGAAATAGGATATGGGCATTTCATCAAAACATGTAAAGTCCATAGCTTGAACGTAATAATGTCTTAAACATGAGAGAACAATAGATTTACATGGTAAAATTCATAACATGGGGATTCATCTTGAAATTGACTTAACATGATATGGGAATTTCATCAAACATGTAGGAAGCATGAATTTAAAACATGGGAATATTCCTAAACATCATGAATTTGGGTTCTATCATGGAATTTACTTGAATAAAGCATGGGAAATTCAAATTCATAGCATGAGAAATTTAAAATCTTGCATAGAATCTCACATGGGCTGAAATTAATTAAAATCATCATGAAAACATGAAATTCAATCTTTTCTTGAACATACAAAATACCATAGAAATGGAAAATTTATTTTTTAATAAAAAGAAAAGAGTTTTTGGGCTCCATGGGTGAAAGGAGACCCATGGATGAACTCCCACATACCTTAAAGCTTTAATCTTGAAGGAAAAACACAATCTTGAAGGATTTCTTGAATTGGGAAACTTAAAATCTTGATTTTTTTCTTGAAGAGGATTTGATGGAGTTCTTGGTGTTCTTGAGGGGGCTAGGGTTTTCTTTGGAGAGAAAAGGATGAATAATGATGTAAATAATGCTTTTGGGGCTTTAATTATCTGTTATGAACAAGTTAGGGTGAAGGAAAGGACTCTTTTGCCCTTAAAAATGCAAAAATAACCTGGGAAATAGGTGTGGGTGATGGAGCGTGCGTCATGTGCATATCGCCTCGGCTTACTGCCTCTCACGAAAATGGCAGTAACTTTTTGCTTGGGTATTAGATTTAGGCGAAATTGGTATCGTTGGAAAGCTGATTCAATTATATACTATTTGGTGGATCTTGATTTGAAAAATTCCACGTATATCAAAAGTTATACATGTTTAAAGTAGACCCTTGTAGAATCAAATATCAAATTTTAAATGAATCAAATGATCTTAGCTCAACTTGTCTCTAAGTGATTCCTATGAACATTTTTAACCTCAAGAGCACTTCACACACTAGGATAAAAATCATGAAACTTATATTCACATGGGAATCACTTAGATTATAGGTTATACACGTAGGAATGACGGTTTAAGGACTAACCCAAAAATTGTGGGGTATTACATGTTGAGAACCACCTTGTTCAGATGACTTGAACTTCTTACCATGCCTTTCTCTAAACTCAACCAGTTTTGTTTTTTCCTTCTCCACCTATTGCATATGAACAATCAACCTAGAAATATCCATGTCCTTGACTAGTAATGCAGTCTTTCTTTCAAGGATCAACTCAGAGACAATCATGAGGAAAATTTCCTCATCCTGGCCCTCATATCAAATATCATATCTAGAGAATACCTTGACAACTGATGAAACTTCAAGGCATATTCCTTGACTGACATCTTTCCCTTCTTCAGATTAACAAACTCCCCTGCTTTCGCTTCCCTCAGCTACTAAGAAAAGAAGCGGTCCAGAAAAGCATTGGAGAAAGTCTTCCACAAAGACAACTCCTTAACATTACCCTTTACCTTATCCCATTCCTCATACCATTGGTACACCACATCCTTAAGTTGATCAGCCACAAAACTAACCCCTTCTACATTCATAGCCTACATCACCCTGATGATTTTCTCTATTTCATCAAAGAAACACTGAGGACCCTTATCCACTTTCACACCAGTAAAAAATAGAAGGATTCATATTTATAAACTGGCCAACCCTTGTGGCCTCAACAGATGAAACACTAGAAGCATCCCATTCATCCTGAGCAATAACCAACCGAGAAATAACATGAATCGATTGCCAAAATTCTGCATTAGTCACCTTACCTTGAGGAGGACTTGTAGCAACCGGTGGATATCCAGAAATACCAAGGACTGGACCCCTAGATCGAGTATGGATCCCCTGAGTAGTACGTGTCCCTTCAGCATTGTCCCTCATTGGGACAAAAGAGTTACCTTGCATCTCAGATAGTCGAGGCATGATCTAAAATCGAACAAACCAGGATTAGAAAGGACCTTAGACCTTGAAACTTAAAAATATATACCAAGAAAGTGAAATATTCCTAAAAGCCTTATAGCCCCTCCCTTATGAGTGCGGCTCACTACACACCCTTAAAAAAGACTCTACTCTACATAGATTTGTGGACTCCCAATTGACCTTGAACCTAAAGCTCTGATACCAGCTTAACTCGACCCGACCAGGGGCCTTGTCACAATGGGCATCCCAAGTTTAACCAGGATTAGGGACCACCCCTGTTACCTAACCCAACCAACCTAAAGCATGCCCGGAGTCAGATGAATTTCGAACATATAATAAGATATAATATATTTTTACAAATCTAAACTTTAGGATAGGTCTATAACCATGACCGATCCAAATGAGTCTATCTATATGAAACTCAACCAATACCAAGTACCAAAGCAAATCGTAAACCAAAACCACAACAATAACCAAACCAAATTCCATAACATAACATGAAAGGATGGAGCAGTGAGAAATTTAGTCAACCGATATCAGCCCTAATGCCAATGCCAATACTAAGGCTGACACCACTATCGATCCCGCCCATACCAACCCATAGTAGTTCCACAAAAGCCTCTAACCAAAATAAACGTAATATCCGATTGGGACATGCCCCCAACCATAGCCAAAACCAATATCCATAAAATATCCAAATATGTGAAAACATTTATGAATATTAAATAGAGCCTTTGGGAATATGGAAGCTCACCACTTCAATCCAATAGCTGATCTCGAGTCTGAACACTAAGCAAGATGAGTAGAATAGCCGGTTCCTACATCGCGTGGGGGTACAACCGCCCGAGAATGGGTTAAAAGGTGAACATTTACAAGCACTCAGGATAAGGATAAAATAATGCCAACCAACAAAACCAAGTAAACCAACCATGCACACATATCCATACATATATACATATATAAACCATGCTGAGAAAGGAAACGAAGTTTAGCATGCATTTAAAACCATTAACCTGAGTATGCGTATCTTAATCTTCCTAGAACCACCCACAGGCTATATGGGTCCAGTGTAACCCCCTGAATGAGCCCTGATACATGTAGCTGCACAAACTAAAGATACCATGAGAGTAGGGGATTTCCCAGTACCCGTCACTCTCTATGATACATATGTATATTATACTTAGAAGATTCCCATGTACCTCATAGTATTATATATGGTTGCCATGACCAACCCCTCATGTTGGTAAACATGAGTTTCCAGTGTCCTTCCTTTGGACTTGCACATTCACGGTTAGCTATCATACCCTACCATTATTGCCTAATTAAAACCATTTCCATTCAACAAAACCATTATACCATTATTATGAACCAAGGCTATGAGCAGTGGTATCGTCATACCGACTATAGTTTGCAAATAATATCCTTAGCCAACCTTTATTTAAAAGGATTCCCATGTAACCATAGATTGCATTATCAAGTCAACTTGGGAGAATCCCGTGTACCCCAAAAGGGTTCCATTATTAAGTTGTTTAGGGGAATCCCATGTACCCCATAAGTTGTTCATTAACATGTTTACTTGGGGGATTCCCTTGTACCCCACAAGGATGTTTAATTCACCATAACCATGACCACCAAACCTTACAATTTAAACAATTTCAAACTATTTAAACCATTTAGGGTTCCATTACCAAATCATACCATGTAATAGTTTTATTAAAAGTCTAATAATATAGTAAAAGAATTATCATAGGCATTTTATCAAACATGTTGGAGGCATAGTGTTTTCCAAGACCAAAACCAAATACCAATTAACCGTTCCTATGCAACCAATTGTCCAAACTATCATTAATGCATGTAAAAACATAATTAATACGTGGAAAAACCATAACCAAGCATTTATTACCAAGAACCTAACATATATTTGAAAACCCCAAAACTAACCAGTAATTATGCCATGAAAACATTGTATAAAATATGCCTTTAGTTGGAACAAACAATGAGGGAGGAGTAACTTGCCTTAGATTACAAAGACGATAGAGAAAAATCATATAAACAAGTCCCAAATTGATCCTTTAGATGAAACCCTATCCTTCCTTTACCCAAGAGCCTTAGAGAGAATTAAAGAGAGTTTCTAAGTGTTTAAGATTAGAATAATAGAGTAAATAGCATCCCAATAGAGTTATAAGTCGTTGGTCCTTAAGTGGGTAAGTGGGGAAATGTCTAGATTACCCCTACTTAAGCTATATAAAATCCCGCATATGGGTACGACTCTCCATACTAGTCATACCCTTCCTTATGAGTGGTACCCACCACTCATACCCTCAGCCTTCCCCTTTGGAACCAACATTGTCCACCATATAACTCACCCAAACCAAGTTGTACCCCTAACCCGTATCCCTGGCAGAATAGAATCAAAGAAAGTTGAACACTACCTACCATACGAGTCAATGGCACAACTCGTACCCTACCATACAACTTGTACCATCCAAACCTATTCCACAAACCAATCCACCCAAATCACCAATACTGGACAACATATGATTGGGTTATACGACCTGTACCCACACCATACGACTCACATGATGAGTCGTACCTTGTCCAGAAAGTCCAAAACTCAGGAAATTTTTTAAGGACCAAAACCCAGGATATTTCATATAGACACCTGTATCTAATGTGAAATACAATCATAATTCAATAAAATGATTCCCTAACATTAACAAGAATGATAATATTATCCACAGTATTCCAAGATACATTCACAGGCATCTTAAAATCCCTAATGTACCGACAAACATAGTATTCAAGAGAGATGTATCTCATGTCCTTGTTCACACCAAACCATTATTGCTCAATTGAACAAACCCACTTAATGAACCAAACATCAGTTGTGGTATATTTTATCGGCTTCATCGTACTACACTTTGTTTTTTTTGCAAATAGTACATGATCACTTCTATATGTTATTTTAAAAAGAAAAATATTATAACAATTATGCTTAATATTTTCATACATTAGGAATAGTAAAAACACACACAGTTAAATATGTCATGATAGAAGAAGCTACTAATACAGTTCTTAGGTAACCAAATTAAACAAAAATAAGCACACATAAAAATACCCACATAGCAAAATCTTAATTTATGTCATGATGGAATCTGATTCTACTAGTTTTAACAAAATAAGAAGAGGAAGTGAATCAACAAGATTTAAATTCAATTTATTATAGGCTTGAAGCAATTTAAATTTTTTTGATCAAGTTTATAAGTCTCCTTTAACTTTAAGCATGAATTCAAAACTAGATTAAGTAAATAAAAAAAAACTTGCAAAAATAAAATCATTTCAATTTCAAAAGCATTTTCAGCTAAACTGATTACTCAGACATGTAACACCATAAGACAAGTAAAATATTCATTAAATTAGTTGCTTTATAAGCACTGTCACTTTTCTCTCGCGGTGCCAATAAGATTCCGTATCATCACTCATACACTATTAATACAGGTTTTAAAATTTGTTAATTTCTCTGATCAATGATTGGAATTTGAGCCTCGTGGCACTGCTACTCTCTTAAGTATGCCATACTTTCTTGTTGACTGCACAACTACTAGTAGTTACTATACCTCAACCCCAATCTCATAAAACATATGTCAAAAAGAAGGACGAAAAATGTAGCACGAGAAAATAGTAAGGCTTTGATTCGTATTTAGAAGAGTAGTGGTATATATTTTCATCATTAACTTAGTTATAATGAGATTAGTGGCACAATGAGCATGATTTTATCACATGATATTTCTATTTAATTCATCCTTATTTTTAAGCATTAATAACAGAATAATTTCTCTACATACCAGTAAGTCATGTGTTGAAAAATACTTGATCCATATCAATTTTATACATGTCTACTTAAAATACACAACTTAAACACAAGAACAAGAAGCACCCAAAGAATAAAGAAAATAACTTCATCAAAACAATCGTAGTTACAACAGGTATAAATACTGAAACTTAACGACAAACCCAAATGGTATCCGCCCTGAAATCCAAAAGGCGGCATAAAATGACCAAATTAAACAAGATATAAGCACACACAAAGAAGTTTAACAAACGACAATAATCATATATGTTATAACAACATTTTCACAAAAAAAACACTAGATATGGTCTGCCAAAATAGTATTCTTCACTCTGTATCAATTTCATACACATTTGAATCTAATAAATAGTATTCAATATAAGCTATACAAAACTAGTATTAAATTATATTTGACACATACCTCATTATTTCATGGAAGACCAGTGTGAATCAATGTAAGGAATCAATCCTTCTTATCAATTTTCAAGTCATCGAGCTCAAATTTAGAATTTATGATGACGTTTTCAGCATTGCTTTTTCTACTCCTATGATTATTTAAGAAAACACAACAATCTTATATGAGGTTATATACAAAACTATAAAGTATATGATTTAGAACATTAAACTCACATAATAAAGCATTATCTTTCACGTAGTTTATTCACATTCGCATAATACCAATCTATGAATTAGTCAACCGATATATCTGAAACCTTAAATTCAATATAGTCTTCAAATGAATGTTTTTTGTTGAAGTGAACTATGGATTTTTCATGGATAGATCCATACCGTTAGTGCATTATCACTGGAGATTTATCGAAGATTATCGATGATAATATTTTAAATTTGATTTTTGGTGTTTCAATCTGCATAAATGTTGGTTTCTAGTGTGATCAGTTGAGACTCCATAAAAAATGTCAATTAGTCCAACGAAGAAAGGTTGTCGATCGATTTTGTACCAATAGTGTCACAATATACTGTTCATATAATAAAATTTTAAAAGTTATATAAAGATTAGTTTGTTATATTAAAATAAACACACCAATCTATATTAAGTATTAGGGTACGTTTTGAATATGTTGAAACTTGTATTTATTAAAGGATAAAATTTGAAGATAAATTAATATAATGTTACCATCCTTTTCAGCATCCACATCATGAGACAATGCATCTGTCACCTTAATTGTTTAAGTAAGGTTTTTTTTCACATGTCTTACTTGCAAGTGGTGTTTGTAGTAAATCATCTACAAACGCAAAAATATTTTTCTAATGATCATAAAAATTAAAAATAACTTTTAAAAAAAAAATAAGTCTTTCAAAATTGTTATATTTTCATACATGTTTTTATTTGAATTCATTAGACTTAAGTTTTGTAGACCTTAATTCATTCAAAATAATTTTGACAGATTCAACAACATATTGCTTGATTTTCTTGTATTGTTTCTCAACCTACTCATAAAATAATGATGAATATGATAATTTAATTTGAAATGATATGTCATGAAAGATGTACAAGCAGCTCTATATGCTACACATAGAATTAAAAAAAATTAATACGTTGCAGTAACATAATAAAATGAAATTGTCAATGCTCAATCTTCATTAAAAATTCAAAATTAAATAAATTAGCTACAATATATCCATAATGATTTAAATTACATATAGATAAATAAAAATGAAGCCAAAACTTACAGAATGTTGCATATACCATTAAATAGATTAATACATTAAAACTTTAGTACTGACCTTTTACTGAAAATTAAACATAACACCAAGAACCTCTACATATAAATAATAGATTTTTACTACCAAACAACGTCATGCCTTTTGCACTGCATGATGAATCAAAAACATCTCTTATTTTGTACTTTCAACATGTTAGCTCGAACTTACAAAAAAATGAAAAATATATATAGAACATATTTAGTAAATTTGTAAACGAAATTAAAAATATTAATTAAAAAAGAAATATGAATATCCATAATGTACATTTGCCAATTGCTTCTTCAGTTCTATGAATGAATCGTCTTTTACAGATGATGACAAATCTTTTTCACCACCAATATCTGAATGAACTAAGCTGTCCTGATCTTGTTGAACGAAGTTGTCTTGATGTGTTGCCAGTAGATTGTACTTTACCATTTCCTCATCGGTAAAAATAATATCTTTGAATTGATACTAGTATAAGTAATAAACTTGAGTTAAACAAATTTGATAACAAGTATTAAAATTACTATAAAACAGATATTGATTTAGAATACAAAACTGGAGAAAGTAAATAAAACAAAACTAACAAAAATAGAACCATTTCAACTTCAAAAGCCTTTTCAGCTAAATCAATTACTCAGACATGTAACACAATAAGGAAACCCATACCCTATTAATACAAGTTTTATAATTCGCTAATTCCTCTTCTCAATGACTGCACAACTATTACTAGTTACTATACCTCAACATCATTCTCATGTTACTTATGTCAAAAAGAATGACAAAAAATATAGCATGAGGGGCTAGTAAGGTCTTGATTCTTATATAGAAGAGTAGTGGGAAGGGACCTTTTAATAATTAGAGCCTATGTGAGTTGGGTGTGTTGCAAAAACAGCTAATCAGTATGAACATCAATACATATGTTTCTCTTAGAATACCTTAATGGCTTTACTTGCCAGTAATAAATGATTAACCCAGTAGAAACCATTTATAAGTTGATCAATAATCTTTGTAAGTCATTGATCAAGTTTATTCAAGAGATACAAATAATATTTGAAATCATATTCAAACAACAAGAACATAACAACAAGAGATTCTTACCAGTAGCATATATATCCTTCAAAAAAATACTGTAAAGATGTAGTTAATATTACCTCATTTCTATAACGTTAAATATTGCTGTCTTCAAATACTCATTAAAAATGAGTTCCTCCGATGACTTTCAATTTAAAACTCGAGGACTCATAAGTGATTCACTTTGAATAGCAATAATTTTGTCCATGTTCAGACAACATTCATAAAATCAAACTTAAAAAGCCAAATGAATCTACCAAAAGTAAATGATAATTAAATGATTCTTAATCCATGACTATTTGATTTATGTAACATTTTAAAACACTCATTCTCCCAGTCATAATTCAAGTACTCACTAGGTTCAATCAAGTCAAAGTATAAATTTGGTATATTATTTCTTGAAAAATCAGGTACCATGAACTTGATTATGAAATTGTAATGCCCCAGATCTAGTACCCAAAATGCTACACAGTGCTCATGATCCCGAAGGACCATAAACTAACCTATGACTAATATCTATACCTGTATACTACATAATATACTGTATGATTGCGGAAACATGAACTGAAAGGCCATAAGGTTCAAGAATGTAACATAACTGATAAAGATATAACATTTGAATGGGGTATGAAATACCCAAAATAAAACTGAAATAACATGATAGTCTGAACATGATAGTCTAGAAAGCCTCTAACTGACTGAACTGTCTGAATGAGGAGTTGATGGGATATATCCCCAACTAACTCTAACTAATAAATTACTTAATGAGATAATAAATAAATGATCATGTCCTCGAGAGATGAGGACTCACTACTAACTCTGACTGCTGAGACTGGAATGCTACTGATGCTCTGGAGCTTGAGCTTCTGAACCTATGGTATAAGACACCATAGCACAAATGCGTCAGTACTTTGAATGTACTAGTATGCATAGAAGGTAGGATGAATGTATGGGTTTTATATGCATGAACAATACTGGCTAACTGACTAATATTAATATGAGAATACATACATGAACACATATTAACTATATCTGAGATCGTGATAACATGAATTTACTGATAACTAACATGACTGATAACTGAATTCTGATGACTGATATAACTGATAACATGAGTGACTGTATCTGACAGTCCTAAATCTGATGGAACTAGCTGAGTTCCATACTGTTCTGTGTTAACTGTATCTGATAGTCCTGAATTATGTAACTGAAACTGTGGAAAGTAGTTATCTAACTATCATTCCCCTAATACGCCATTATGGCTGAGTTGGGGTCCAATCTGTAACCCCAATTAGAAGAATGTCAATACTATGCCACCGATAAGGACAAGCTGCGAGTGACCCTCATCTGACAGTGTCCCCAAAAGAGAATGGTGGGCCTCTCATCTGACAATACTTATCCACCTCATCAACCCTCATCTGATAGTGTTGATGTCTCAACCTATGTTGGATATATAGTTTTAGAACGCAAGGATGACTTCTAAGAATCACACCCTCATCTGACAGTGTGTGTTCCCATCCTTGGGTTCACTCGGTGCAAATTTCTACTCCCATCTGAATAGACACTGAACATGAATTACTGAACTAAATTAACTAAATTCCATTGACTAATGGAATAGTACGGAGATTACTGAATTACTGAAATTTCCTGAGTCACATGATTGACTGCGTTCTATAGATCATGGCTTGACTAAGGATATCGTGAAACATGTCACTAACTCTAGGCACACAACTATATTTTTTGGGTACAAGTACCCCCAGTACTCGATGGAAGGAAACTAACAAGGCATGACTTTCTTGAATACATGACCCACATCGTAATTCATAATTCAATTATTGAGGCATTTCATCAAACATGTGACATACAGAAACTTGTAGATAAAGGGGGATTTCATATTATCATATTAGTATGATAGTTTTCTTTCACATAGGCATTTAATCAAATACATGGGGGGCATGCTTTGGTTATACCATCATCAACACATCTAATAATCATGAATACATCAATCAACTTGTAATTTGAAAGGGGTTTATCATGATTTTTATGCAATTCTTCATATACTAGGGTCAAGCATTGAAATATGTAATTCAAAACATGAATTAACACCACACAACATCATGAACATGAATTTCAATTTAATTCAATCATGAACATTCATAAATATACAAATCATAGATTTTGAAAAGAGATTATTGAGCTTCATGGGTGAAAGAGATCCATGAATCAATGCATAACATACCTTAGTTATTGATTTAGCGAAGATTGACGGAGAGACTTTCTTGAAATTGAATTCCCAATTAAAACCCTAGCTTGTTCTTGAGAGAAAATAGAGAGAAACTAATATATTTTGGGTTCCAAATAGCTGAATCTCATGTTAAAGGGCTTAAATAGGGGTGGAAAATTGATCCTTTTAACCTTGGATGCATCATTTAATTTCAGTAAAATTTTTCCTAATTGGACCCCTGGCGCGATGCGGCGCTATTGCGCCGTGTCACTGGAATTTGACAACTGAGAAATTGAGGGATGGCGCGACATGGAGTAATCGCGTTTCCAATTCATTTGTGACCTAGAAGTTTGGCGCGACGCGCCACTATCGCGGACCCCTACTGGACTTTGACAATTGCCATTTTCCACTATGGCGCGGTGCGCCACTGACTATTATGACGCTGTTTTACGATGGAAACTTGAAATAGTCATAACTTCTTACCCGCGGACCCCTAAACATCATTCAATTTAGAAGATAATACTTGACATTCTTGGGACAAAATTTTTTTTTTAGGAAACTTCAGGGTATTACAGAAATAAATCATACTAATTTTATACAAATATTTCTCCCTAAAAAGTTCTAAGTCACAATAAAATCAGTATAAAAATTACATCTCTTAACGTTTTCAATACAAGAATAATTAGACATGTTTATTTGGAGCCTTGGGATCTGAATAAAAATCAAACTTTTTTCCAAACTTTAAACCAATGACAACACAAAATTCTCTCTTACCAAAATGCAACAACTTTCCATTCAACTTAAAGATGAACAGATTATCTCTATTATTCTCCATCTTTGCGTGCAACAAATTTTGAAGAATCTAGGATACACTTTAAGATGTTTTACCTTCAGAAAGTGCCCAAAAGGTGATTTTCCAAATATTTCAAAATGCTTCTTCTTTCATCTTAACATAAGGTCATAAAAAACATTGACCTTAATATATGATGCCCAATGAATATATGTTTTTCGCTTCTTCATATATTTATAAATAAAAATCAAAAAAAGAAAAATACAACATCACAATAACATCAATCTTTGATAAGAAAAATTTAAAGAAAACTAAAATAACTACAACTTATAACAAAAATTTAACATACATTGCATATTTTAAAGAATCTGTAAAACATTATAAAAAATCATACAATTTTTATAAATAATTCATACAACCTGTAAATAAAATAATTCAAAAATCATATAATTTTTACATTAAAAAAATACCTACATCATATAACAAAAATTTAACATACAATTTTAAAGAATTTGTAAAACAAATATGAAAAATCATACAATTTTTTTTAGAAAGTCATGCACACTGTAAAACAATATAAAAAATCATACAGTTTTTATAAAATAAGTCATACAAACTGTAAAAAAAATCAAAACTCATACAATTATTACACACAAAAAAATACCTTACAAAATTTTTGATATTTCTTGTTTCTTTTATTCTTGAACACATTCTTGGCATTTGTTATCTTAGACCTTGCCCTCGTAACTTGCGAAGGTGCATCTATTCCTCACTTAAATTTTTTCGATGTAAGTGATGAGATTTCTTCTTCAAAATCAGAGTCGAAAACTTGCTCACGAATAATATTCATTCCCTATAATTCCTCTTATCTTGAGGAATAACAACATTTTTGTTGAGATTTTTTTAATTTGCATGTTCACTTTGAGCTTCTCGAATGGTTCATCTACTAAAGAAAAATTAATTTTATTGGCCAAGAATTCTTTTTGCTTCTTGATGTCAGATCCACTTTCAATAATTTTTTTTGCACTTAGATAGAGGAGATGGAGTAAAACAATCAAGATTAAGCGAAGGTCTTGACAAAACAATTGGGTTACTATTCTCTATTAGTCTAGGGCTCTTACGTGAAGGAGTAGAATCAAACTTGAGTTTAGACAATATTCATGAAAATTGATAAATATAGGGATAATAAAACGTAAACCCTAATTTTTTTTTAAGAAATACTTTGAGTATGTAAATGGAGAAGAGTTATACTTTGAGTATGAATGGATAAAAAATGTGATTAAGGCAAAAAAATATTGTTTTAATGAAGTAGTTTAAGAAAAGCATGAGTTTTTGAAATAGATAAATATAGAGATAATAAATAAAGATATTTATTTATATCATAATATACTCTTATCATAATTATCAATATACTATTTAAGAAGATATTGAGTGCTATTCTATAAAAAAGAAGTTTATTTTATTGTATAAAATTATTTTTGAATTTTATAGATAAAATAAAATAAATATATTTTTTAAAAATTTACTACAACTTGCAATTAAATAGTTAATATAGCAATTATCAAAAAGTGTTGCTATAACTTGTAATTTTAAATCTAATAAACATATAGGGAATAATTTCACTTTTAAAAAAAGGTTAATACAAACACCCCAAATAATATCATTCATCTAAAAAAAAAAACAGACAACTCAATGCACTAAATTTTATTAAAATGCATATGGAACATATGAAAACACCAACACCAAAAATATTGAAAGTTACCAATCAATCAAAATTCTACTAAAACTAAGAAGTACCAAAAAATTCAAGACTCCACAAAACGAATTGATTAATAATAGCACTCATCACAGAAAAAAGAAAGGCAACCCGGTGCTTGAAAACTCTCACTATGCATAGGATCTGTTGAAGAGCTAGAACTAAAAAAGAAATGTCAAAAAAGAAATTACCAGAAAGAAGTGAAGTTATAGAAAGGAACATTCAAACTCATGAAAAGCAGTGAAGCAATGATGAGAATAGTCTGTCTTAATCTCAAACCCAAGCTAGCAGTTCCAAATAGCCTAGAAGTTCATCTATGTCATTGTTACCAAAATGCCAGAGACAACTGGTACCTATAATTTTACTAAGATTATGAACTGGGGTATTTTTCATAGTCCAATTTTATCTTAATAGGCATGTCATGCCACGTTTTACCTCAAAGGAGGAATCCAACCGTCAAACAAATAGAAGGAAAAAAGGAATTTTTTTTTGGGGGAAATTAATTATAAGGTTTGATGTTTGTTTGTAAGCCAACTGTAATTTCACTTAATGTCTTTTATTGAGGATTGTGAAACAAAGAAATAATTTCTTTGGTAATGGAATACATAAATTGTGGTGATGACGGTGGACTTTTGTGACTTTTTCATCCATCATTATATTTTTTGGCTTTCTTTTTCTTTTATCATATATTTAGGATCTTTTACTTTTCTCTCATTGTTATGATATAAAAGTAGAATATAACAATTGTTGATCTTGTAAGTTTGAATGCTCTTAAATGTCTTTCACAGTTGTATTGCACTAATGGAACAACACAACTGTATATACACTTCATACTATTTGAAGCACATATAACTATTTGTTCCTTGCTTCCCACACTCTTAACATTGAAAATCAACCACAATTTATCCTTTTGACTAACTTCATCGATATACCTTTTGTATATACCTAAGCTAACAGTGAAAAGCAACCATAATTTATCTATCTGACTAACTTCATCCATAAAACCTTTGTATATACCTAACCTGTAAGACCCCATAAACTTTCAAGCCTAACTCAGTCCTTTATAGCATAAAAAGAGGCCCCAAACTTAGAAAATTTTTAAGCTAAGTATGACACTTAATCTTATTTTGGCCTCGATATTTCCATGAACTTAATTTTGACCCTTACGATCTTAGAATGTCGATCCTTAGGTTGATTCATGATCAGGAATGTCAGTAGGTGTTCTCAGGTGAGTTTCAGATTTTTCAAACATCATTTGAGGCAAGTTTGGGAGCCCAAGACAGTGAATCAATGCGATCTGGATGCGTCGCCTCGCCTATTGCATCAATAGATATTTTTTCCAGATCCCAGTGTAGATTCCAGTGAACTACCATGATCTCAATGCATTGTGTCGGCCATCACATCGACCCCATCAATGCGGTGCATCGGTCTGCGCATCGCTAGGTGCAAACTTTTTATAATTAGAATCCACATCCCAAGGGGTAAATAAGTTAATTTCCCCACTCTTATTCCATCCAAAACACACAATTTTATCCTCAAATAGCAAAGATACCTCATTATTCATCTTTTGCATCTCTAATAACAAAACTCTAGCTCTAAGAATCAAGAGAAAATTCCATAACTCCTACTCCAAGAAATCTTATAATTTAAAGTTCTAAGTTTAAGAACTTCAAGAGGAAGCTTCAAGAACACCATGACAGAGTCAAGAATTAAATTTTTATATTCAAATTCATCAACAATATATATGAGGTTTTCAGCAAGGATAATTCTTTCGTCCTTATTCTCAAAATTTGATTTAAAGTTGTTTTTTATACGAAATTACATGAATTTCAGTTTGAGGTTTATACCCATTTATCACCAATTAAAGATTATGAGATCTGAAGTATTGTTGATGTTGAATTGCATGTTTTCTTGTGTATTTTTATGCGTATTATAGAAATTTCCAAATTTTGAATTGAATTATCAGTGTTTTCATTATCAAGCATAAACATTATGATGTTTTAACATGGATTAGAAGTATGGGTTATTAGGCCCTAGTTTGTATGTTGATATTTCAAGAATGACTATGTTTTAAGTATCCCATGACTAGTTTATTTTTAGATTTTCAGTAAAGAATTGATATTTTGATCCTCAGATAGGATTCAGAATCCACTTTATAGATTTATTTTAGATTACAATACTCAGATTAACTTTATTTACAGATTGAATTAGATAAATGCATAATTGGTTTCAAAATAAACCTTCATGCTAGTTTTATTTAAAGTGGATTTCCAACAGAATGAGCATACAGATTAAATGGAGTAGTATTTAGCACTGAGTGAGAAGTATGGGATTAGCGTGCCCTGCTTCCACAAAACTATGCAGCCAATATAGGTACATATTATTAGATCATTCCCATTTCTATATGGATGACAGATACAGATGCGATCACTTAGATTAGGTTATACTCCTTGGTAAGAGTATGACACCTCTCCCCATCGTGAGATTTTTCCTATAGGGGAACAAGACGTTGGACTCCATGTTAGCTTACATAGTTTATGTCGGTTAGAAAAACCTCCCTTGCAGAACAAATTTTAAGATAATTCCCCAAAAGAAAAAAAAGGGGACTACAAAAAAGAATAACAGAAAAGCTTTTAGAAAACTAAGTGTAAAGTCTCACAACTTTATCCAGATTATACTTTATAAAATGACATTAGTTACAAATTTCATCTTTCAAATTTTAGATACAAAAGTGAGTCCTTTTTACACTTAGATTGCATGATTTATAGACGGAACATTAGTACAACTTTTAGAACTAAATTTTATGAATCACTAGCTTCATTCAATATGTTTTACTACTCATGATTACAAATTTTAGTTTCTCAGTTACTCAAGCTTATGTGAGTCATTTACATTTGGCATGCATTATTTTATAAATTTGATGATGATGAGATAATGTTTTACTTATGCATTCACCCCCATATACTCAGTACATCCTAAAAGTACTGATTCATAAATACGTCTATGTGCTACATTATCTCATAATGTAGGTTCAGGTGCTCAGTTTTTGCAGCATGAGTGATTTTGAGCATCTCCATCTACATCCGACAGTTGGTGAGTCCTCCTAGTCCAGGGACTTAGTCATTTAGTTTATTTTCAGCTCATTAGTTTAGATGATTCAGTATTCTTTTCAGACAGTTTGAGTCAGTTGGGGGTTTGTCCTAGTGACTCTCTAGTTATTAGTAGTAGAGGCTTGTCATACTGACAGATTTGATTCAAACTTACAATATTTGGTTTTCAAAGATTATATTCAGATTATTCTCAGTTATTTAAGACAAATTTCTGCATTGAGTATGACTTTTATGTCTATATTTCTATTATTATAAGATTCAGACTTTGAAGAAGGCAAATAGAGTTAGCTTAAAGCTACTCGTAGTCTTGAGCACCGTGTGATATCTCAGGACCAGGTTTTGAGGCGTTACAAACTTGGTATCATATCCTAAGGCTTATAGTGTCCTAAGAAGTCAGACAAGATGCGTTACGTAAAGTCTTGATCATGGGTGTGAAGCGCGCCACATCCCTGAGCAAGAGGCTATGGGACGTTTTTAGGAAATTATCTCTTTCTTTCATGATCTATCATACTTACAGTATCTCTATCTACTTGTAACTCATTCTCTCTTATGACAACTATTGAAAATTTCTCCTCATCGAGCTAACACCTGCAGAAATAATAACCAGCCACCCCAGCCTACTGACCCCCTGAACGAGAATATTTCCCATGCTATATTTCCGGATGCCTTTCAGACATTAGCTCAAGTTGTGATACTTATGTTCAGGCCAATAATCAAGCTGCAGTTCCGCATTAGCAAGAGGGTGATTTATCTGCAGCCAAACCTTATGACTTCATGAGAATAAATCCGCCTGAATTTTTTGGGTCAAAGGTAGGTGAGGACCCGTAGTTGTATCTTGATAAGGTGAAAAAGATCAATCAAGTTATGTATGTTACTGAAGATGAGAGTATGGAATTGGCTTATTATAGGCTGAATGATGTTTCTTATGATTGGGTGGTTATGTGGAAGAAAGGTAGGGGTGAGAATTTAGCTCCCATGAGTTGGCAGGTATTTCAGGATGTTTTTCTAGACAGGTTCTTTCCTCATGAGTTGCGGGAATCCATGATTGAGGAGTTCATGAACCTGAGGCAGGGCTCAATGATAGTGAAGATGTACTGCCTTAAGTTCAACCAGTGATCTAAGTATGCTTCTAAGTTGATAGCTGACACTAGATCTAGTATGAGTAAGTTTGTTACTAGAGTATCTGGACTAGTAGTCAAGGAGTGTAGGAATGCTATGCTTATTGGAGACATGGATCATACTAGATTGATGACTCATGCCCAATAGATTGAGGTAGAAAAGTTGAAAGGAAGAGATAGAAGCAATAAGAAGGCTAGAACTGGGCAGTTTGAGTATGGTCAGTCAAGGTGCATAGAGGGAAAATGTTCACAGTTTTAGAATCATTCATCTATGCCAGAACTATCTTCAGCTAGTGCTCCCGATCTCAGAGCTAGGAGAGAGCAGTGAGGTAAGTCTTCTATGTCCAAATCTCAGAATAGTATGAGTTGAAGACCCAGTTATCCTTCGTATGCTAAGTGTGGTAAGAATCATCCTGGTGAGTGTTTGATGGGATAGAAAGTTTGTTATGGTTGTGGTAAATTGGGTCTTGGAATTAGAGAGTGTCCGTATGCTAAGAAGGGGAATAGAGATATTCATCCCCATACTCAGGTTACTAGTGGACCAGCTCCCATAGCTCGTCCAATCCCTCCTCAGGGCGCATTATCCAGTATCAATGGTGGTCAGCTCCAGAATCAGTTCTATGCTTTACCATCCCATCAGGAGAAAGAGAGATCCCCAGATGTTGTTACTAGTATGCTTTGCATCTTTAATCATGATATTTATGTGTTATTAGACCCTGAATCGAATTTCTCTTATGTGACCCCGTTAGTCACAGTGAATTTTGAAATAGCCCCTGAAAAGATTTCTGAGCCCTTCTTGGTTTCTACCCTAGTGGGTGCGTCAGTTGCTTCCAAATAGGTTTATAGGAAGTGTCCTATCACTGTCCTTCATGAAATCATTTTGGCAGATTAATAGAGTTAGATATGGTCAACTTTAACCTTATTCTTGGCATGGATTGTCTTCATTATTATTATGAATCCATAGATTTCTACACTCGAGTGGTGAAGTTTCAGTTTCCAGATGAGCCCTTCTTTGAGTGGGAAGGTAATTCAGTGTCTCCCAAAAGTCATTTCATATCCTATCTTAAAGCTAGAAGGTTGATTTCCAAAAGGTTTATCTATCATCTAGTTTGAGTCAAAGACACTAAGTCTAAGACTCTAATAGTCCAGTCAGTCTAAGTAGTCAATGAGTTTCTTGAAATTTTTCCCGAAGATTTTCTAGGGGTACCTCCCGATAGGGAAATAAAATTCAGTATTGACCTTCTCCCAGATACTCAGCCTATCTCTATTCCTCCTTATAGAATGGTTCCAGCCGAGCTTAAGGAGTTAAAAGAGCAGCTCAAAGATCTTTTAGATAAAGGTTTCATAAGGCCTAGAATTTCTACATTGGGCGCTCCCGTCCTATTCGTGCAAAAGAAAAATGGTCCTTGACGAATGTGCATTGACTATCGTCAGCTGAATAAAGTCACGGTCAAAAATAAATATCCTTTTCCCTGAATTGATGATCTATTTGACCAACTCTAAGGTGCAAGTTACTTCTCAAAGATAAATCTTAGATCCGGCTATCATCAACATAGAGTAAGGGAATGTGATATCCCAAAGACAACTTTTAGAACTCGTTATGGTTATTTCAAGTTTCTAGTCATGTCTTTTGGGCTAACAAATGCCCCAACAGCTTTCATAGACTTAATGAACGGAGTGTTCAAACAATATTTCGACATGTTTGTCATAGTTTTTATAGATGATATCCTTGTCTATTCCCGTAGTAAGGATGATCATGCAGACCATCTTAGAATTATGTTGTAAACTCTTCGAGACCACTGTTTGTTTACTAAATTCAGCAAATGCAAATTTTGGCTAAGGTCTATAGCTTTTCTCGATCATATTGTTTGCAGTGAGGGCATTAGAATTGATTCGCAAAAGATAGAAGCAGTAAGAAATTGGCCTAGACCTATTTCTCCATCAGATATTAGGAGTTTCTTGGGTTTAGTTGGCTACTACATGTGTTTCATTGAGTGTTTTCATCCATTGCATCCCCTATGTCTTGATTGACTTAGAAGAAGGTTAAGTTCCAGTGGTCAGATTCATGTGAGAAGATTTTTCAAGAGTTGAAGGCTCGACTCACTTCAGCTCTAGTTTTAGCACTACCTGATGGTACAGATGGGTTTGTTGTGTATTGTGATGCTTTTAGAGTCGATCTGGGTTGTGTTCTGATGCAGAAAGGCAAAGTTATAGCTTATGCCTCCAGAAAGCTTAAATCTCATGAAAAGAATTACCGTACACATGACCTTGAGTTAGCTGCTGTTGTTTTTTACTTTAAAAATCTGGAGGGACTATCTTTATGGGGTGCATGTTGATGTGTTTACATATCATAAAAGCTTGCAGTAAGTGTTTACTCAGAGAGAGTTGAATCTTCGTCAGAGAAGGTGGTTAGAACTGTTGAAGGATTATGATGTGAATGTGTTGTATCATTCAAGCAAGGCCAATGTAGTGGAAGATGCCTATAGTAGATTGTCTATGGGCAGCGTTGCTCATGTGGAGAACGATAAGAAAGAGTTATTTCGGGAAGTTCATTGGCTAGCGAGATTGGGTGTTAGATTAGTTGATTCAGCTGAAGGGAATGTTTGGGTTCAGAGTAGTTCCGAATCTTCTCTAGTTTCTGCTGTGAAAGAGAAACAAGATAAGGATCCTAGTTTGGTCAAATTGAAGGAGCCAGTTAAAGACCAAAAATTAGAGGTTTTCTCCCAAGGGGGAGATGATGTGTTGAGATACCAGAATAGATTGTGTGCCATTTGTTGATGATTTGAGGAAGTGGATTTTGGAGGAAGCACATGGTGCGCGTTATTCCATTCATCCAGGAGCCACCAAGATGTATCGCGACTTATGGAAAATCTATTGGTGGAGTAGCATGGAGAGAGATATAGCGGAATTTGTAGTCAAGTGTGCAACTTGTCAACAGGTTAATGTAGAGCACCAAAAACTTGGTGGTATGTTGTAAGAGTTTGGTATCCCCACTTGGAAGTGGGAAGAGGTGAATATGGACTTTTTGACTGGATTTCCCCATTAGCGTCGTTAGCATGATTTGATTTGGCTTATTATACATAGATTGACTAAGTTGTACAACAGAGAGTTAGTCATATTACATGGAGTTCCCTTGTCTATCATATCAGATAGGGGTACTCAGTTTACCTCTCAGTTTTGGAAAGCCTTTCAGAAGGGTCTTAGTACCCAAGTTCATCATAGTTTAACTTTTCATCCACAAATAGATAGTTATGTAGAAAGGACCATTCAGACTCAAAAGGATGTGTTAAGGGCATGTGTTCTTGACTTAAAGGTAGTTGGGATGAGCATTTTCCCTTGATTGAGTTCGCCTATAATAACAGTTATCATGCTAGTATTCAGATAACTCCATTTGAAGCTCTTTATGGACAAAGATGTAGATCACTAGTTGGTTGGTTCGAAGTGGGAAAGGCTGCTTTGATTGGGCCAGACATGGTGTTTGAAGCCATGGAGAAATTTTAGTTGATTCGAGAGAGATTGAAAGCAGCCCAGAGTCATAAAAAATCTTATGCAAATGTAAGAAGAAGAGATCTAGAGTTCGCTGTAGATGATCTTGTGTATTTGAAAGTTTCACCCATGAAGGGGATGAAGATATTTGGCAAAAGGGGAAACTTAGTCTCCGCTATGTAGGCCCCTTTCAGATTTTGAGTCGTATTGGAAAGGTAGCGTATGAGCTTCAGCTACCCATAGATTTATCCTCAGTTCATCCAGTGTTCCATGTGTCTTAGTTGAAGAAGTGCATGGACAATTAAGCCATTATCGTCCCTCTAGAAAATACAGATATTCAGAATAGCCTTTCTTACAAAGTGCTTCCAGTAGAGATTCTTGATCATCAGATCCGTAGACTAAGGAACAAAGAAGTTCCCTTGGTCAAAGTTCTCTAGTGAAACCAGTCTGTTGAGGGTGATACTTGGGAAGTAGAAGCAAACATACGTACCAAGTATCCTCATCTCTTCTCTACGAATTCAGATTCATCCAAAGGTAACCGTTTTTCTTCATTCAGTTCTTTTCTAATATCTGTTTCATCTATACAGTTATCTTATGTCAATTCATGCACATATAGATTAGTTCAGTAGCTCATCATGTTTTAGATTCAGACGTCAATTCTGGTTTCAGTTATGTATGTTCAGTATGAAAACTCAGTACATCAGTTGTTTCAGTCATGTAATCATGCTTCAGTTGTGCATGTTCAGTATGTAAGCTTAGTCTATCAGCATTCTTAGCTTAGCCAGTCTCATTTAAGGACGAATGTTCCCAAGGGGGAGATATTGTAAGACCCCTAAATTTTTTAAGCCTAACTCAGTCCTTTATAGCATAAAAAGAGGCCCCAGACTTGGAAAAATTTTAAGCTAAGTATTGACACTTAGTCTTATTTTGTCCTCGATATTTCCATGAACTTATTTTCGATCCATACGACCTTAGAATATTGATCCTTAGGTTGATTCATGATCAGGAATGTCAGTAGGTGTTCTCGAGCGAGATTAAGATTTTTTGAACATCGTTTGAGGCACGTTTGGGAGCCCAAGATAGTGAATCGATGCGATCTTGACGCGTTACGTTGCCTACCACGTTGATAGATATTTTCCCAACTCCCAGTGAAAATTCTAGTGAACTGACGTGACCTCAAAGCATTGTGTCGGCCATCATTTCGACCCTATCAACGTGGCGCGTTGTTGGGTGCAAACTTTCTGTAATTAGAATCCGCATCCCAAGGGGTAAATGAGTTAATTTCCCCACTCTTATTCCACCCAAAACACATAATTTTATCCCCAAATAGCAAAGATACCTCATTATTCATCTTTTTCATCTCTAATAAGAAAACCCTAGCTCTAAGAATCAAGAACAAATTCCATAACTTCTACTCCAAGAAATCTTATAATCCAAAGTTACGAGTTCAATAACTTTAAGAGGAAGCTTCAAGAACTCCATTAGAGAGTCAAGAATCAAATTTTTTTATTCAAATTCATCAACAAGGTATATGGGGCTTTCAACAAGGATAATTCTTTTGTCCTTGTGCCCAAAATTTTACTTAAAGTTGATTTTTATACAAAATTACATGTATTTTAGTTTGGGGTTTATAACCATTTATCACCAATTAAAGATTATGAGATTTGAAGTATTGTTGATGTTGAATTGCATGTTTTCTTGCCTATTTTATGCATATTGTAGAAATTTCAAGATTTTAAATTGAACTATCAATGTTTGCATTATCAAGCATGAACTTTATGATGTTTTGACATGGATTTAAAGTATGGGTTATTAGTCCTTAGTTTGTATGTTGATATTTCAAGAATGACTATGTTTTAAGCATCCCATGACTAGTTTATTTTCAGATTTTCAGTAAAGAATTAATCTTTTGACCTTAGATAAGATTTAAAATCCACTTTACAGATTTATTTCAGATTAAAGAACTCAGATTAGCTTTATTTGCAGATTGAATTAGATAAATGCATAATTGGTTTCATAATACACCCTTATGCTAGTTTTTTTAAAGTGGATTTCCAATAGAATGAGCATACATATAAAAGGGAGCAGTATTTAGCACCGAGCGGGAAGTATGGGATTAGCGTGCCCTGCTTCCATAGAACTATGTAGACAATGTAGGTAAAAATTATCAAATTATTCCCATTTCTATTTGGATGACAGATCCAGATGTAATCACTTAGATTAGGTTATACTCCTTGGCATGAGTATGACACCTCTCTCCATCGTGAGGTTTTCCCCATAGGTGAACAAGATGTTGGACTCCATGTTATCTCACATGGTTTATGTCGATTAGAAGAACCTCCCTTGCATAACAGTTTTTAAGATAATTCCCCAAAAGAAAAAAATAAGACTACAGAAAAGAACAACAGAAAAACTTTTAGAAAACTAAGTGTAAAGGCTCACAACTTTATTTAGATTATGCTTTACAGAATGACATTAGTTACAAATTTTAGTTTTTAGATTTTAGATACAAAAGTAAGTCCTTTTTACACTAAGATATCATGATTTATAGACCGAACATTAGTACAACTTTTAGAACAAAATGTTATGACTCACTAGATTTATTCAATATGTTTTACTACTCATGATTAAAGATTTCAGCTTCTCAGTTACTCAAGATTATGTGACATATTTACATTTGGCATGCATTATTTTATAAATTTGATGATGATGAGATAATGTTTTACTTATGCATTCACCCCCATATACTCAGTACATCCTCAAAGTACTGATCCACATATATGTCTATGTACAACATTATCTCATAATGTAGGTTCAAGATCTCAGTTTCTACAGGGTGAGTGATTTTGAGAATCTCTAGCTACATTCGACAGTTGGTGAGTCCTCCTAGTTTAGGGACTTAGTCATTCAGTTTTTTTTCAGCTCACTAGTTTAGATAATTCAGTATTCTTTTCAGACAGTTCGAGTTAGTTGGGGGTTTGTCCTAGTGACTCTCTAGTTATTAGTAGTAGAGTCTTGTCAGACTGCTAGATTTAATTCGGACTTACAGTATTTGGTTTTTAGATATTATATTCATATTATTCTCAGTTATTTCAGACGAATTTCTTCATTTAGTATGACTTTTATGTCTATATTTCCATTATTATGAGATTCAGACTTTATAGATGGCAGACAGGGTTAGCTTAAGGCTACTTGTAGTCTTGAGCACAGTGTGATGTCTTGATGATAGGCGAATTTACACACCTATAGCACTATATTTTGCCCATATTTTAGCCTAGTTTTGAGAACAAATTATATATTTCATGCACTTTTAGTCCTTTTTCCTATAAGTGAGCTAACGAACATGATTAGCAAAGTTTCAGGTATAAGTGATGCAGAATTCAGCATTTCATGGATAACTTGACGCCAAAGAAAGCTTCACGAAAGGAGAAAAGCCAATCTTGGACGCCAAGGACTAAAGATGGCGCATGGAAATTCTGTCCCGGGCTAAAACAATATTTCTGAAGACTTTGGGGACTAGCAGTAACTTATTAGGATTAGGATAATGATATATTAACCTAGTACAATTGGGTTAAGTATTACATTAGCTTGTTAGGATTAGGATAATGATACATTAACCTAGTACAATTGGGTTAAGTATTTCATTAGCTTAGTAGGATTCGGTTAAGCATTTCATTAGCTTAGTAGGAATAGGATATGGGTATTATAAATACCCTATCTTGCTAGAGATTTTAGAACATCTCCAAACATCTTCTTACATTATATTCTATTCTACTTCTAAGACATTCTAGTTCTAAACAATCATTCTTCCATTAATTCTATTTTTCTTCTTGTATTCATCTATTCTTAAATTCCGCAACAAGAGAAACGTTACCTTGCTAAGGAATTCACGCCTAACGCCTACCACACCATTATAAACGTGAAATCTTTATTGTGGTATAACAACAATGTCAATTGTGATTTCCTTCGCACTCATGGGTAACTAAACTTCTCTGTTGGGGTTATGGAAGCCGAATGAGATACTATCTATTACTGTGAGCTTGTGAGTTCGTGACACGTATGTTGCTTATATCATTATTCTCTTCATCTTAATCTAAATTCTTTGTGGTTGCAAACGCAAGAATACGCCAGTATAACATTTAACTTGTTCGAAAGAAAGGTTATCTGTCTGGAAAAGAGATAATGTCAAGGTAGTAGGGTCCCATCCCCTATTAAAAAGTTAGTGCCGTAACTGGATTAACCTCTTGGAGAATTCGTACCATTAGACACACTTTAAGCTCGAAAGAGTTAAAGTGAAATAATCCTCGAATAGGTCGAAAGACGCCTGGATTTACCATCGAATACAATTCTCTATAAGCACATGCATGTCTGAATTCCGCACACTCATAGCCAATAGAGATGTATAACTCAGAAGGTGGACATAACCTCAACTCCTCAATTCTCATTGTTTCACAACCTACTAAACATTCTTTCTTTTTACTTTGCTATTTCAGTTTTTGCTTTAATAATTTGGTTACACATTACAAACCCCCTTCTTACGAGACTTGCACTAAAAGTCTAGTAATCGTTGCTTACTTGTTGACCAAGCTATTCCCTGTGGGATCGATACCCAACCCAGGTTGGGTTCTATATTTGCTAACGACCGCTTTACACTCCTACGAGAGCTGTAGATTAAGCGTTATCAAAAATTGGCGCCGTTGCCGGGGAATACAAGTGTCAATTAAGTTCGTAATAATTACTAGACCCTTTGGTCAAAGATTCTTGTACTTTTACTTTTAGTTTTTGTTTTTGTTTACTGTAGGTTTTTATTCAGTGCATGCCCCATACCCAAAGTTCTGGTCAACCGTTATTACCTATCAATCCTGAACCACAACGTATTCGCAGAATGGAGGCACGACACACAATTGAAAGGATGGCTGCTCAATAGGAACAGGCGAGACTAGCTGCGCTAGCTGCCTCTCAAGTGCATCAACAAAATATTGATAACCCTGGGCGAGCAACAAATCCTGACGATGAAGATCTAGGTGATGACGAGCTACTAAACCCTAGGCATGCCGCTAAGATCGCAACACCTGCCAACAGAAGAGATCGTCAAGCTAGGTTTAGGCCTGAACGCCAAGCTATGCAGCCAGCTTTCGACGATGATGATGATGATCTTGATGGAGTCGGAGCCACATGAGCCATTATTCCTCCACCATTAGCGCCTGGAGCCAAGTTCAACATCACAAGCACCATGATTCAGTTATTGCAACTCAAGGGATTATTTGGTGGACTAGCAGGCGATGATCCGAATATACATCTCATCAACTTTATTTCTACATGCAAGTCGTTTGACAATCCTGGTGTTGGTCAGAATGCAATTCGATTACGTCTATTTCCATTGTCTCTGTCTGGGGAGGCAACTCTATGGTTGAATGGGCTAACTCCTGATTCTATTACAAATTGGAGGCAATTGAGAGACGCTTTCCTAGAAAGATTCTTTCCGCCATCCAAAAGAGCACAAATGAGAGATAAAATCAGCAACTTTCGTCAGCTTCTAACTGAAGCCCTTCATGAAACATAGAAGAGGTTCAAGACGAAGCTAATGAGGTGCCCAAACCATCACATGACTAATGTTCACCTAATGGAGATACTTTACAGAGCCTTGAATTCAATAACTAAACCAATTGTGGATAATGCGGCTGGAGGATCATTTATGGATCTCACATTTGGTCAGGCAAGCAATATGCTAGATCGTATGACGAAGCAAAGTAGAGCTTGGCATACCAGGGATTCTGAGGTAGCAAGCCCCACTTTATCTATAGGCATGACTGCAGACCAAAGGAGAAGAGAAGAAGAACGTGATCAAGATATGGCGCACATGAAGACACAAGTGGATCTTCTTACAAAGCATCTATTATCAGGGAAGACCGAAAAAGTCAAAGCCATTGCGTCAAAAGGAAGAGACGAATCTGATTTGGATGAAGAGGCCAACTACTTGAACAATCAGGGGAGTTTTCGAGGCAATGCCCAAGGAAACCAAGGTCGGAACTATCATGGTAAATCTGGAAACATGGACCAAGGTAGTTGGAAGAACAAGAATGACAGTAGTGGTTTGTATGTTCCCCCTGGAAGACGTGACGCCACCACATCTAGTTCTGGAAGTATGGAAGACATGATGGCTAAACTATTGAAAGGAGTGGAAACAACTAGCGCGGGAGTAACGGAGGTAATAAATGATTTGTCCGCCATGAAGCAATTAGTTGATTCACATTCCACTTCAATCAAGCAAATAGAGCAGCAATTGAGCCAACTTTCAGCAGCACTCAATCAAAGAAAGGCTGACACTTTACCTAGCGACACTGTGCAAAATCCAAGGAATGATGGATCATGCATGGCTATTACTACTCGAAGTGGTAAGGCGCTAGAAACTTCATCTAAGGGCAAGCAAGTGGTTGATGAAGTAGTGGACATTGATGATACGACGAAAGGGGAAGATGCCGCAGCAGTTGATCCTGACGTCCATAACGTCACCCCTCACGATTTGCAACCTGAAAAAGCTGAAAAACGGAAGCAAGAGGAGAAGAAAGCCGTAGAGAGAACAATTCCTTATCCACCACCACCTTTTCCTCAAAGATTGAAGAAGGTGGAAGATGATACAAAGTTCAGCAAATTCATGAATATGTTAAAACAGCTGACCATTAATGTTCCGTTGGTGGAGGCACTAGAACAAATGCCCGGATACGCTAAATTCATGAAGGACCTTTTAACAAAGAAGCGGGCAGTAAGCTATGAGCCGACAGATAATATTCATCATTGCAGTGCAATTGCCATAAGGTCCTTAGTACAGAAGAAGGCAGACCCTGGTGCTTTCACTATTCCTTGCATGGTTGGATCTATGAATTTTGCCAAAGCATTGTATGATCTGGGTGCTAGCATCAATTTGATGCCACTATCCATATACAAGAAATTGGGGTTGGGCGAACCTACACCAACCAATATGCGGCTCGTGATGGCGGATAGGTCAGTAAAATGACCTGTGGGTATCTTGAACGATGTGTTGGTGAAGGTGTCTACCTTCATTTTTCCTGCAGACTTTGTGATTTTGGATTGCGAGGTGGATTCTGAAGTTCCCATAATCTTGGGACATCCTTTCCTTGCAACAGGAAGTGTGCTTATTGACATGAGAGCTAATGAGATTTTATTTCGATTGAATGACGAAGTGGTCCGCTTTGATATATGCAAAGCAATGAAGCAGCCCAGCGATATGAATGTGTTCTCTGTAGATGATGTTCATCATGAGGATAAGAAAGCATTATCTGTAGAGAAACAACTTATTATTGAGCCATTGTCTGCTGCGCCACTGAATGTTGAGCATGAGGACGATGAAGATTATGAAGAACTTATGGGTGCTCTAATAGAAATAGAGTCCTATTCCCATACTCCTAAGAAACCGGACCGTGATCTTAAGAATCAACCGTCACCAACAGCGAAGACTTCCCTTGAAGAGACACTAATGCTAAAATCGAACAAGCTCCCCGATTATCTAAAGTATGTGTTCTTGGAAAGTATAAATATACTTCCGGTGAGTGCGGATGATTTAAGTAAACAACACGTAGAGGCTCTCATCTCTTCTCTGAAGAGATACATGAGAGCTATGAGTTGGACTATTGATGATATAATTGGTATCCCTCTTGGGATAGGCATGCACAAGGGTCATCTCGAAGAAGATTGCATGCCTACAAGTAAGCCTCATTATCGTCTGAATCCATTCAGAAAACGATCCACCATCTATCTCGACGAAGTCTAAGTACTCGAGGTAACTGTGTCGTGCTGCGACAATAAATCAAGCGCTAGATGGGAGGCAACCCATCGTTTATCATTTTTCATTTTTCTTTCGTTCTATTACGTGTTTGCTTTTGATAAATAAAAATCCAAAAATAAGATTCGTGCCAAGACCAAAACTAAGGCGCTTGGTGCGAGGCAACCCATAGTACTAATCGTTGTTATTGGTTTTGAGCAAATGTAGGTGCAAGAGGTATTCAACGAGGAGATCGGTTTCAAATTTTGATTTGGACGTATTGCATGGTAAAGGTGGTAAGTTAGGAATTAAGATGCATAAGGCTATGGATTGAGCATTGCTCATGAAAAAATAGGCATCGAGAAAGGCTAGGCCTAGGTAAAACTAGGCCACGAACAAGGCGAAGCCTATACTTTAGCCCAAGGTCTCGGAATCTAGTGTGCTATGGCATAGGCGCCGCCCATGCTCAAGTATGCCATAGCATAGGCGCCGCCAATGCCAAAGCATTTTGTCTCTGAATCTCATAGGCCATGCTAAAGGCGCCGCCTATGGTCACTAAAGTCATTGCACTAGGCGCCGCCTATGCTCACCATAGGCTTTGCATTAGGCGCCGCCTATGCCAAGCATAGGCAAAGCTAAAGGCGCCACCTATGGTCACTTTTTGTCTCCAAAACCGATTTTAAATAGGTCAAAACCCGACCCATTCTTTTCCTATATAAAGGAGACTTATTCTTGAGGCAAAAACACATTGAAAACCTAACATAGGCGCCGCACATAGCATCCAAATCTTCTCAAAACTTTTGCTCTTCCACTTCACAAGAACATCTCCAAAGGCTTCAATCACGTAAGTACTCTTGTGTTCTTCATCTATTTTTCGTAAGTACTACGTTACTATGTCTATTATGAATTGCTAAATCTTGAAGAAGTATTGGAGATGTGAATGTGTTTGAATTGTTGATACACAACCAAGTGAGTGAACATATACGTTAGGATGATCTTAACTTGTTTCCGACTTCAATTCGATTTTGATGCATTGTCATACTACTTGAGTAATTGCTATAGTCATGAACATTGAATACTCTTGTCACTTGAATACTTACATGTTGGGATGTCTCGCTCATCGGAATAAGACTTATAGTTGCCTACCGACATAGGAGATTGTGATTATTGATAGAAACTATACCATGATGTAATCCCTATGTAGAAGTCTTGATATACCTATCATGAAAGTATTGCAAAGATTGCAAGAAGTGTTACATATGTGAATTTCTTGTTGGAATATAGCCCCTAAAACGTATGTCGATGAAGTCTGAGTAATCGACCACTTTCACTTCACTAGTCTGTACCAACAAACTAAGTGTGGGGTGGTGCCACTACTGCTTGTTTATAGATTGTATCCATCGAGATGATGCTAACATGAACATTGTTTTAAGTCTCAGGTACAATGGCACCCAAAGCAAGACAAGGCAAAGATAAGGCTACCACTTCACATAAAGGCAAGAAAAGAGGCCGAAAAGAGCAAGGAGAACCCTCCTCGCTGCAAATACCTCGACTCACTCTTAGAATTAAGTGGGATACTTATGAGGAACTTCTGAGGATGACGACTCTGATGATGATTTCGACGAAAGGGGTATGACCCCAGACATAGAGGATGAGTCCGACTAACCAGGTTCTTCTTATTTATTTTCCACTGAGGACAGTGTGTCCCGTCTAAGTGTGGGGTGCTGGTATTTGCATGCTATACTTCTCTATCCACATTTGCATTTATTTATGTTTGTTTGTTTTGTTAGTAGTTAATTGTTTTTTTTTTCAGTAGTTAAATTTTTTTTTAACTTAGCTTCGCATGAAATTATTTTGATAGGCAGCATGAGATTATGACAAGAGTTTGTGCTAAAATCATGACTATTGAGACATTTAGTCTCTAATTGTGACTCACTATGTGATATTGTGTGGTTCAATTCCTTCACCTGTTGGGACAAGAGTCTATACTACTCCCAATAAAGGCGACCATGTGCCTTGTGTGTGTGAGATAATAGTATATTCTGTGCTTGTAGCTGATGCTAGAACTTGCCTGGTATGTATGTAAAGCGAAAATAAAGAGTGCAAGTCTAGGAGATGATTTAGGCATTTCTTTGGCAACCTATGATTATTTACCTTCTTTTTACCTACCCATGGACATCATCCTAGTTAAACCCTTTTGAGCCTTTAGCCTATTTTCTTTGACAAACCTCGTATGTAAGCCTAAAATCCATTTTTTTCAAGACCATAATTTGATCCAAATTCCTAAGTGCTTTAAAGTGAAAAAGTCATGTGACAAAATAAGAGGAAATTGGGTGAGTATGATGCTTTAGAATGCATTGGTGCTTGAAATTGCTATGAAAAAGAAGTGCTATCATAAGAGGTATGTTATGAAAAGAAAAAGGAAGAAAAAACTGAAAAGTTAGTTATGTTTAAAATTGAAAAACAAAAGAGGAGAAAAAGAGTGGTAGAATAAAAGAAAGTAGAAAGGTTGTCTGAAAGAAAAGTGTTAATGATACAATGTGATGTATTAAAGAGCTTAGGAACATAGTCACTATTTCTGGCCAAAATAGTCCTACCTGTCCTTTAGCCTACATTACAACCATCAAAAGACCAAGTTGATCCTAAGCTTAGCATTCTAACATTTAGTGGAGCATTACACTAAGGGCAAGCCTATGGTCATCAGTTGCTTCATATGAATTCTTTGTGAGAGCGAGAGCAAGGATATTTTGACACCCATGTTTGAAAAATATGCTATACTTGTGAGTGATTATGGGTAATATATTGTGAGACACACAAGGTTGATGAGTTTTGGGTAGTTGTGTATGATTCTTTGTGCCTTAACTTTTGAATATGAGTTGACCACCATCACGAGTCTATGTTGGAGGCTAAATGGTCTCTACTAATGATCGGAAAACTACTCTTTGTTGATAATTGTTGTTCTTGTCTTGACGAATATTTTATGTTGTTGCTGTGAAACCCTAAGTTGATGTTTAGAGGGACATGATATTTTGTTCGAGGACGAACAAAGCTTTAAGTGTGGGGTGTTGATGATAGGCGAATTTACTCGCCTATAGCACTATATTTTGCCCATATTTTAGCCTAGTTTTGAGAACAAATTATATATTTCATGCACTTTTAGTCCTTTTTCCTGTAAGTGAGCTAACGAACATGATTAGCAAAGTTTCAGGTATAAATGATGCAGAATTCAGCATTTCATGGATAACTTGACGCCAAAGAAAGCTTCACAAAAGGAGAAAAGCCAATCTTGGACGCCAAGGACTAAAGATGGCGCATGGAAATTCTGTCCCGAGCTAAAACAACATTTCTGAAGACTTTGAGGACTAGCAGTAACTTATTAGGATTAGGATAATGATACATTAGCCTAGTACAATTGGGTTAAGTATTACATTAGCTTGTTAGGATTAGGATAATGATACATTAACCTAGTACAATTGGGTTAAGTATTTCATTAGCTTAGTAGGATTCGGTTAAGCATTTCATTAGCTTAGTAGGAATAGGATATGGGTATTATAAATACCCTATCTTGCTAGAGATTTTAGAACATCTCCGAACATCTTCTTACATTATATTCTATTCTACTTCTAAGACATTCTAGTTCTAAACAATCATTCTTCCATTAATTCTATTTTTCTTCTTGTATTCATCTATTCTTAAATTCCGCAACAAGAGAAACGTTACCTTGCTAAGGAATTCACGCCTAACGCCTGCCACACCATTACAAAAGTGAAATCTTTATTGTGGTATAACAACAATGTCAATTGTGATTTCCTTCGCACTCATGGGTAACTAAACTTCTCTGTTGGGGTTATGGAAGCCGAATGAGATACTATCTATTACTGTGAGCTTGTGAGTTCGTGACACGTATGTTGCTTATATCATTATTCTCTTCATCTTAATCTAAATTCTTTGTGGTTGCAAATGCAAGAATACGCCAGTATAACATTTAACTTGTTCGAAAGAAAGGTTATCTGTCTGGAAAAGAGATAATGTCAAGGTAGTAGGGTCCCATCCCCTATTAAAAAGTTAGTGCCGTAACTGGATTAACCTCTTGGAGAATTCGTACCGTTAGACACGGTTTAAGCTCGAAAGAGTTAAAGTGAAATAATCCTCGAATAGGTCGAAAGACGCCTGGATTTACCATCGAATACGATTCTCTATAAGCACATGCATGTCTGAATTCTGCATACTCATAGCCAATAGAGACGTATAACTCAGAAGGTGGACATAACCCCAACTCCTCAATTCTCATTGTTTCACAACCTACTAAAAATTCTTTCTTTTTTACTTTGCTATTTCAGTTTTTTCTTTAATAATTTGGTTACACATTACAAACCCCCCTTCTTACGAGACTTGCACTAAAAGTCTAGTAATCGTTGCTTACTTGTTGACCAAGCTATTCCCTGTGGGATCGATACCCAACCCAGGTTGGGTTCTATATTTGCTAACGACCGCTTTACACTCCTACGAGAGCTGTAGATTGAGCGTTATCATGTCTCGGGACTAGGTTTCGGGACATTAGATTACCTAACTTTAATGGGTCGTGTAAAGCACCACCTAATAACCATCCACCCAGGATTTATTAATACATTGATATATAATTTGAAGAAAGATATGCTAGACAAAATAATATAATGACAAATACACAGATCACATATGCAACAAAAAGGCAAATAATATACCAAAAACTAATGTGGGTCGTCTCTCAGCCTAATGCAACAAATCAATCTAGTATTCATTACGACAAAAACATATATAATGATGCTGAAGAGGAGAAAAAGTTAGATCTTTCTCAATCCATCTAGCTCATGTCTTGTCGTAACATGACAAATATGTTGAAATTTCAACACATACACAGAGCCAATACACAAAAAAAAAACGTACCTTCAACCATTATTATTCAAGTGTTGTGAAGAATCACCTTTGTAAAACCTTAAAAAGAAAAGAGGAAAGAGACACATAAGAATCTTCTAACCTATAACTATAAAAGGTTATGCCGACTGATGGAGTCACAAGCATATTTCTAGGTAGGCTAGGGACTCTTAAGAAAATAACTTTAACCCTAGGGACTTTCATAGTTATTTCTTGCCATCAAAGAGATACCATATATACATAACTTGAAGGAAAAGTAATTGACTGATTTAATACTTTACTTGGGAGACTAGGTAAATTTCTTACCAAAAATATGTAGGTCATTAATATGTAATATTATACGTATTCTTACATTCTCCCACTTGACCCATATATCAAAATCAGACAATCCTTTATGAGTGAAAATAAATAATATGACTATAAACACATATTCACTAAACTTAATAGTTATGCAAAAATCACTTTTATCAAGAATATATTAATACAAGAATCACGGCGGTCATGATCTTAATCAAACACTTACTTCCATGCATTACGATGTACAGTATGTTCTAAATAAAGTGTCCAACACCTTTATAAATGAGCTTAATAAAAGTCATTCAGAGTCCTACTTTATTTGATCCAATGATCACTTTATAATACATGAAAATTAAAAAATATACACGTTCATGTATATAAAAATGATAATGTCTAGACTAATTTGTTAGAGAATATAATAAGATTTCAATGACTTACTAAGTCCCAGATGGGTCGCATGATCCTTTAAAATATTAGTTGGTAAACCTTTAGTCATAGGATTAACAATCTTCAAAGTAGTAATAACATATTCAAAACTCACATCTTGCTTCTTGACATGGTCTCACACTATCAAATACTTTATGTGGATGTGCTTATTTCAACTGCCACTCCTATTATTCTTTGAAAAAAATACCACAGCTGAATTATCACAAAATAATCTTAATGGTATTGTAATATAATCAACAACTTTAAAGCCTGAAGAAAAGTTCTTCAAGAATAACACCTATTATGTAGCTTCATAACATTTCTACTACAAAGGCAATATCAGGTCTAATGCAGACCTGTGCATACATAAGGCTCCCAACAAGTGAATCATGTGGAATGTCTTTCATTTTCTCTTATTCCAATGCATTTTGTGGGTATTAATTTAATGAGAATTTGTCACCTTTAATGATAGGTGCTGCTATAGGTGAACAGTATTTTGTTCTGTATCTTTCCAATATTCTATTAGTGTAGGCTCTTTGAGATAGTCCAAGCAATCATTGAGATCTATCTCTTGAATCTCTATACCAATGACATATGAGGCTTCACCCATATCCTTCATTTTAAAATTTTGGATAAGAAATTGTTTTATCTCATGCAGCAACCCCAAATCATTACTATTAAGTAAAATGTCATCCACATATAGGACTAGGAAAATATATTTACTCTCACTTATCTTAAGGTATATACACCGATCAATGACGTTCTACGTAAATTCAAATGAAGAAACAACATTATGAAATTTAATATACAATTGACGGAAAGCCTATTTTAGTCCTAAATAGATTTTTTAAGCTTTCAAACAAGGTGACTTTCATTCTTATCACCAAATTCTTTAGGCTGATGCACGTATACCTATTCTTCAATATTTCCATTCAAGAAAGCCATTTTCACATCCATTTGATGTAGCTCTAAATTAAAATGAGCATCCAATGCCATGATTATTCTTAATGAATCTTTTTTTGACATAGGAGAGAAGGTTTCATGATAATCAATATCCTTTTTAAGTGAAACCCTTGGTTGAAAGTCTAGCTTTATGTCGCTCAACATTACCAGATAAGTTTCTTTTGGTTTTATAAACCCATTTAGATCCAATATTAGAGACTCCTTTCATTAATTCAATGAGATTTTAGACTTTATTTTTAGCCATAGATTCTATCTCTTATTTAATGGCATCATACCAAAGTGTGGAGTTTTCTTCACTCATGACTTATGAAAATGAACATGGATCATCTTTTAGCCCAATATCATATCATAATCTTGAAGATATACAATATAGTCATTAGAAATTTCTAATCTACAAACTCTTAAGGATCTTCTTACTTCTACGGATTCAGGTTATCTTTCAATAATGAATTTAGGTAAAGCGGGTTGTTCTTCATGTGGCTCATCACGTGGTGTTGTCTCTTGAACTTGTTGCTCTTCAGGTAATTCATGAGAATTTAACTGATTTACATTTAAGTTTTCAGTATATAATGGTACCATAAGTGGTTCCCTTATCTCTTTTAGTTCCACCACTTGAGTTGAACAACTCCCACTTACTTAATGTTCCACAAGAAATTTAGCATTTCTAACCTCAACAATTTTAGGAGAATGAGAACGATAATAAAACATGAATCCTTTAGAGTTAACCACATAACCTATAAAGAAATTACTTATTGTTCGTTCATCTAAACTTTTTTTTAAATATGGATTATAGATCCTCACTTTAGTTGGACATCCCCAAATATGTAAGTGGCTTAAACTAGGTTTCCATCCCTTAAATAATTCAAAAGGTATCTTGGGGATAGCCTTGGATGGAACTCCATTTAAAATATACATAAAATTTTTTAAGGTTTAACTCCATAAGGTTAAGATAAACTTGATCTGCTAATCATGCTTCTTACCATGTCCATTAATGTCCGATTCCTTATTTCGTCCATACCATTTTGTTGTGGTATTCCTGGTATGGTTTATTGTGCAATTATACTTTTTTTTCATAAAACTCAGCAAATGTACCTTTAACTTGTCTCTTTTCTGTGTACCTACCATAATATTCTCCACTCTTATCAGACCTTATAATTTTGATATAAGCTCTAATTTGTTTCTCTACTTCTATTTTAAATACTTTGAAAGCATCAAGTGCTTCTGATTTATTAAACAAGAGATATAGATACATATATTTTAAATAGTCATCAACAAATGAGATGAAATATCTCTCACCATTCAAGCAAGGGGTAGGAAAAGGTCCACAAATAGCTGTATGTATGATCTCAAGCAATTGAGAACTCCTTTTGGCACCTTTAGTGGATTTTTTGGTATGCTTACCCTTTATGTAGTCCACAAAAGTACCAAAGTCAAAAAAATCAAGAGCAATAAGAACTCCATCATTAACTAACCTTTTGATTCTTTCAATAGAGATATGTCCCAATCTCTTATGCCAAAGACATGATGAGTTCTCATTGATAATACATTGTTTAGTGCCAATTTCTTTATCATACAGAGTTATGACACTACATTCAGTTGTGGGGGACAACTCAAAATTAAAATAACTTTCCATACATAGTTCAAAATCAATAACTTTATTGTCTTTCAAAAGTTTCATTGTAGACAATTGAAAATTGAAATCATAACCAGCTATGGATAGTTTAGAAAAAGAAATTAAATTCTTAAAATATGATGGAAAAAAGTATTTTCTTAATCTAATTGAAAAATCATCTTTTAAAATTATACCTATAAGTCCCCACATGTGATGTCGTCCTGTTGCCAGAATAAATATTTTGTTCTCTTTTCATCGATTTTCTTAGAGTTAGAAAATCCTGCATGATTTTGACAATGTGAGTTGTGGAACTAGAATTGATCTATCATGATTATCAGAAACTTTAATGAAACTAGATTAATAACATACAAAGGTAAAATTACCTTTCTTCTAGAACCACTTCTTGTATTTCAAGCAATCTTTCGTTCAGTGTCCCTTCTTTTTGCAAAAATAACAAGTGTCTTTGTCAAGACTGCCCTTCTTCTTCATAACAACACTTTTAACTTTTATTGCATTTTCATTATCATGAATCACTAAATTTTCAATTTTGGGTATCTTATTCTTTAACCTCTCTTCTTCCTGCATACACATAGTCAAGAATTCATTGATTGACCATTTATCTTTATGTGTGTTGTAAGATATCTTGAATGGACCATATTACGTAGGAAGAGAGTTGAGAATAAAATGCATAAAAAGTAATGCAGACATATCAACCTCAAGGGAATTGAGTTTAGTAGCAATATCTCTCATCTTCATAATGTGCTCACGCACTGTATGATTTCTATCAAATGCCATACTTGAGATCATCTTCATAAGGGTGTTGGCCAACGCCTTGTCAGATCTTATAAATTGTTCATCAATTGCCTCCATGTAAGCTTTGACATTGTCGTTGTTAGGAATAGAACCCCTAATTCTTTGAATTATATGAGTGTAACACCCTGAATATGGTACCCAAAATGCTCCATGGTGCCCATGACCCCGAAGGACCACAAGCTAACCCATGACTGATATCTGTAAATTGAGCACTGAATAATAGTAATAATATCGTAAATATGGAAACATAAATTGAAAGGCCATAAGGTTCAATACTAGTACATCACTGAAAAATATGGTATAACAATACCAAAATAACTGAGATAATTGTCTGAACATACTGTAGTCTGAAAGCCTTTAAACTGTCTGAATAAAGAGTTGATGAGACATATCCCCAACTAACTCCAACTACTGAAATAAAATGAAAACTGAAATAGTAATGTGATTATCATGTCCTCGATGGATGAGGACTCACTGCTAACTCTGATCGCTGTACTGGGATGCTACTGGTTCTCTGGAGCTCGTGCTTCTAAACCTATGGTATAAGACACCATAGCGCAAATACATCAGTACTTTGAATGTACTGGTATGCAAGTGAGGTAGGCTGAATACAATAGGTTCATATGCATGAACAATACTAACTGACTGACTAACATGAACGTGAGAATACATGCATGCATACGTGACTGTAACTGACATCGTAATAGGACTAAATGCTAAGTTCTGACGATTGATTTTACTAATAACATGGAATTACTAATATCAGAGGGACTGATACTATGTTATTGATACATGAATAACTATTTCTGACAGTTTTGATTATGAAGAACTGGTCTAGTTGACTGTGTCTAATAGTCTTAAAGCTGAATACTGATAACATGAGTTGTAATAACTGATATAACTAATAACATGAATGACTGTATCTGACAATCCTAAATCTGATGGAATTAGCTGAGTTTCGTACTGTATCTGAGTAACTGGATTTGAGATTATTCCTATCTGGCGGGTGATTTCTAAATCTTAGGATACCGTTACTGGTTGACCATAGTTGAGATCACTCTTGTCTAATGGGTGATCCCAGAGTCTATTTATAATAATAAGGAGTGACTGTATCTGATAATCCTAAATCTATACTACTGAGCTGAATTGACTATACCTGATAGTCCTGATTCTGTAAATAAAACTGTGGGATGTATTCATCTAACCGACATGCCCCATACTAAGATAACTGGGGTCCAACCTGTAACCTAGCTGGAAGGGTGTCAGTACCGTGCCACTAGTAAAGACAACTACTGTGGAGTCAGTCCTAATCTAGCAGGTGACCCCTGGGATCAGTTCTATACAGTTGAATGAGCTAACGGGTGATCCCTAAGTATGTTAGTCCTATCTAATGGGTGATATATCATACTTATGTTGGCTACGTAGTTTTGGAACTTAGGGATTAATTTTAGGGATCTCAGTCCTATCTAGCGGGTGAGTCCCCATCCCTAGGATCGCTCGGTGCTGAATCATACTCCCATTTGAAAGACACTGAACTGATTAATTGAGCTAAACTGATTAGCTGAACTGAACTGATTAAATGCACTGAACTGATTCTAGTGGTATTGTCTAGTGGAGCTAAACAGAATTTACTGAGTTCCATTGACCGACGGAAAGTACTGAGTTCTGAGGACTGACTGAGAATACTAAAGTTACTGCGATTGACTGGGAAAACTGAGGATACTGAGATTACTGTGTACTGAGATTACTGAGATTTCTGAGATTTCCTGAGTCACATGACTGACTGAGTTCTATGGATCATAGCTTGACTGTGAAGATTGTGAAAACATGACATGGATCTAGGCACACAACTAAATGTTCGGGTATAAGTACCCCCAGGACTCGATGAGAAGAAACTGACATGGCATGGCTTACTTGAACACATGACCAACAACAAAATTCATAATTCATATATTGAAGCACTTCATCAAACATGTGATATGCATAAACTTGTACATACATGGGGATTTCATGATATCATACTAGTTGGGCATTGTTCCTTCATCTAGGCATTTAATCATACACATGATAGGCATAGCACATGCAGACAACATTATACAACAATCAAACATCATGATTCATATCTAATTTCATCATCCTAGGGTTTATTTATAGGTTCACATGAATATACATCTACACAAATCAATTCCACATAAAATTGATCACCCAACATGAATTTGAATTCAATTGATCATTCTCAACATAAACAAAACAAACCCAACATGAAATTCATAAAGAAATTCATAAACTTAAATTTAGAAAAGAGATTCTTGGGCTTTATGAAAGGAGTCCATGAATGAACACTACGTATACCTTAGCTTGTGATTCTACGAAGATTGACAGAGAGATTCTTGAAATTTGACGGTGAATTCCCTTGGAATTAAACCTTCTATGAAAACCCTAGGGCTTGTTTCTTAAGAGTTTTTCAGAGTAATTGAGTATAAGTTGCTGAATTATGGCCAAATCTCATGTTATAAGGCTTATATAGGGTGGGAAACTAACCCTTTTAACCCTAGGACACATATTTAATTTTTTACAAAATTTTCCGATTTTCATCCTTGGCGCGACGCGCCAAGTCACTGGAACTGGACAATTGGGAATCTGCATGGTGGCGCGACATGGAGCTATCGCGTTTCCACCTTGTTTGACACTTGGAAGTTTGGAATGACGCTCCACTATCACAGAGAAACACTGAAAATTGACAATTGCCATTTAAGCTGGCTCCGTGATGCGCTGATGGCTCAGGTGATATGCTGTCTCACTAAAAAAGCTCTAACTCTTTGCCCGGGTGTCGGATTTGGGCGAATTTGGTATCGATGGAAAGATTATGGAATTTTCCAAATGACGAAAGTGAAAATATTGAAAATATCACATCTATAAAAGTGGATTCATCTTTCAAAGAAAGCTTCTAACATTCTTGGAAAAAAATTTCAAGCCAGGAAAAGTAAGGGTATTACAATGAGCCTTTATGAGCATTAAGATCAAGTGATTAGATCGCTCCCACCGCTCATAAAAAGTCATAGCCTCTGGTGTACTTAATTTGGTGGGTTTAGATGGTTCTTCCACATGAAGTGCCAGATCTAGATCCACAAATCGTAAAGTGAGAAGGACTTTATCCTTGCATTCAACAAAGTTATCACCATAAAACATGAAATTCAAGCATTTTTGTTAAATAGAGAAGTAGTAAAAGTTGTGCAAAACAAGGATACACATGTATATGCTATAAAATACATAACCATCAAAATGAATCGCGTAAATAATGATTCTTAAGTAAATTCTAAACCTTCATGTGGGTAGAGGTTGCAACCATGCATAGATTACTTAACCTCATTAAACTAGTAAACCAAACAAAACTAGAAAATAATCCATACCTGTGAGCATAGGATAATTTTTAAAAAGAAAGGTTTACTATCAGAATGACATCTCACATAGTTAATTTTAATAATTAACTTAAACAAAGTGTTAATTCTTAAAATGTAAATTGGATTGAATAGGCAGAACCTACATCAAAACAATCTATTATATAAAACATCTTTTGTTCATTGGAGAAATATCGTACAACTAAGAAATAGGCTGAGCCTACATGTCCTTCGTTAAAACGGTAATTCTTTAGGCATAGTGATAATAGATTGCATACGATAAGGAAATAGGTTGATCCTACAAATCTCCCATTCATATTCTTATAATTAATCATGATATTATAAGAATAATATAATACAACAATTGAATTTATAATTAAAACAATACTACTATCTTATCATAACTAAAAGACTTTATTAAGAATACTACAAATAGCCAAATGAAAACATCTTAGTACACCATGTACAATTCCGTAACTATATTGATCTAAGCATGGTTACACTTACAGATAATTAATTACAAAATTAAAGGAAATATTCCAAGTAATTATAGCATATTCACAAAACAAATTAATGAGACAAGTTCTATTCCATAAGTCATTATCTCAAATGAATAGTGAGAATTCATTGAACAAATTAATATAAATGAACTATTTGTGAATATAATGAAATACTAAACAACATGGCTAAAGCTGGCTCTCTGATGCCTCATATTGAAATTTCCACACATACACAGAGCCAATGCGCAGCAGAAAAATAAATAGAAATGTATCTTCAGCCATTATTATTAAATTGTTGTGAAGAATCATCTTTGTCAAAACCTTAAAAAGAAAAGAGGAAAGAGACACATAAGAATCTTCTATCCTATGCCTATCAAAGGTTATGCCAGACAGATAGAGTCACAATTGTATTTATAGGTAGGCTAGATACTCTTAAGAAAATAACTTTAACCCTAGGGACTTTCATAGTTATTTCTTTCCATCAAAGAAATACCATATATACATAACTTCGAGGAAAAATAATTGACTGATTTAATATTTACTAGAAAGACAAGGTAAATTTTTTACCAAAAATATGTGGGTCATTAAAACGTAATATTATACATAATATTCTTACAAAATGAAGTTAACATCTATCATGAGAGAGACATAAATAATGTTGATGAGAAGGCTAAAGAGTGCTATTTTATTTATATTTTGTTGTATGTACACTACTTCCTTAACATTCATGTGCTATTAGAATAACATAACACAACTTCATACTTCTAGCTATAACTGTTTCCTAATTTACCTCGGGAATATTCTACACACCATTTTCTCTAGTCTTGCTCTTTTTGCCTAATTATGAAGGCTCTTCTTCGATTCTTTGGGTTTTGAGAGGAGCTTTTCCTAAAAATATTAGTTTTTCTTATTCTTTGGAAATTGCCAATATTAGTTCAAGCTTCTTTATTTGTGATATTTTAGATTTCATATTTAAAAAGCCTTCAAATATTTATTGTGGATGAAAGTTCCTAAAGGGGCAGGTTCACTTCCTTTTCTATCAAACTACAATTTAAGTGTCAGATATTCATAGTCAATATATATGTTTCCCTGTATATTATATAGTATTCTAACTGAATTCTAGGGATTTAGATATCTAGTTACCTTAGTTAGCCTTTTCTTTACTTGTATTTATGTCTCTTTAACCTTTGGATAATATACAAGAATTTTCTCCTAAATACCTTGTTCAGTAACTTGCGGCAATTTGTTCATTGCCTCAACATAATTTCTAAGATGCCTCATCAAATTCTCTGTCAAGTGGTGGAGTAATTGTCACATCCTACATAAGGAGAACCGCTTCCTTTCAATCTGAAGAAAATTCAGGGTCTAGTTGCCAGATTCCAAGTATGTGAATCTTATTTACCAATGATAATTTCTTGGCAAACTCCAACAATGTGTTCAAGATCGTGGAATGACAATTTAAGGTCTGGTTCATCTCCAACATCGACAAGAAACTTACAGTTAATATCCTTGTTTGTTCTCTCGACAGATCAATCTTTATTTTCATGATTACTTTTATGATTTGGGTGAGATTTTCTCTGCTAAATTTTTTTTGGTAGTTTGTCTATTGGTATTAAAGTCTATTTTGCTTGGCATCTACTTGAAGTTCAATAGGGGGTAAATTGAAATTTTTCTGTGAGTCGACTACTGACTCCTTACAGCCGACTCACCTGCAGAACAGTGCACTTCACAAAGAAGATTAGATTTGAAATAATTAAGCAAATAACTAACAAAACATAAAGTAATAACTCAAAGATTTATCCTAGTTCGGAACACCAATGTGGTGCCTACTTCCATTCTTCTTGGATTTCAAAGTTTCCTTAGATCATTCAATGTCGGGATCGAGTACAATGATAGTAAACAAGTTCTAAAGACTTATTTTTCTCTTCAGATCTCATGACACAACTTCATTTGATGTTACAAATTTAACTCAATCCTACTCTTTATATAATAATTATAAACTAAAAGTTATAAAGCCTTGTGAGACTAAGATTGAGACACTTTGATTTTTCTCCTTGAAGTTGCGTCAGCGGTGTCCATCTTCAGTCTTCTCCTTTTATAGTCTTTTGCTGCTATTCATAAATAAACCCAAGAGATTTCTTCCCCAATCAAGGATTTAAATTGATTCCTTGATTGAGGAATGGCACCATAGTGTATGTCCATATCAGATATGTCCATACGTGGTGGAGTTTCTCAATTATGCATGTCCATATCAGATATGCCCATGCAATAGTTGTGTCCTTCCTTCCTTGTGCTATATGCCTTGATTGATTTGGTCTGCCGTGATTCTAGGATTGTGATTCTTCTTCAATTTCCAAGATATTTGATTAATTTGTTTGTCACACTTTTTGAATGCCGTGATCCTTCATTTTTCATGATTGGATATTCTTCCATTTTTGGAGCTGATTCCCTTGCTTGCTTCCATGATGAGTTAGTTTTTTTGATCCTCCATATCTTATAGTTATATACCTTTTAGGATTTAACTATCCTTTTTTCCTTTACTTGATCATGATTGATCTAACTTTCTGTGACTTTTGGGGCTGAGATTCTCCTTCCATTTGTTCTGATTTACTTGGATGTCATAAATTGTGGATTGATGTCCTTCCAATATTAGAAGTTTGATGTTTTGTAAAGATGCACTTGTTAGTTTGTCATTATTAAAACATATACTTAGGAGTATAACAATCTCCCTTTTTTTGATAATGACAAACAAGAGTAAACATCATTTGTCTTCCCTATCGGTCTGTTAGCTTGTTCCCCTTAACTTACACAGATATTGATCTAACTTCCATGTAACATTAGTTGACTTGCTCCCCCTGACTGGTAGGTGACTCTGATGTTTCTGTTTTCTCCTTCTTTGACATAATAAAAAAGAAATGATACATAGGCAACATGCAGACAAGGAAATCCACACTTAGAGATACGTATAGACAAAGTGACGATGACCCCTCTTTCCAAAGATGTGTACAAAATTGAATGCATATATAATTTTTATTTAGCAAATAAAAGTACTTTCCAAAATATGAAATACAGATCATTAATGCTAATAATACCAATTCTTTTTCTAAGGGAGCAAAATATCTCTTCTAGCAGGGGTTTTGTGAAAATGTCTGCTGGGTGATTTTTAGAATCAACAAATTGTAGAGTAAAATCACCATTTTCTACATGATCTCGAATAAAATGATGCTTAAGATCAACATGTTTATCCCTAGAAGGATGCACAGTATACTTAGATAAGCTAATAGTACTGGTGTTACCACACATAATAGGAACAAATTCAAGAGATAAGTCAAAGTTAAGAAGCTGATGCATAATCCATAAGATTTGAGTATCGCAACTTCCGACAACTATGTATTCATCTTTAGTGGTTGAGAGATCAATGGAAGTTTAATTATTTCTATGCCATGAGATAAGGGCATCACCAAGAATTTGACATGTTCCACTAGTTCTCTTTCTATCATTTTTATTTTCTGCAAATTAGCATCTGAATAACCAATTAATTCAAAATATGAGGAGCAGGGATTCCATAGTCCAAAGTCTTGAGCTCTTATCAGATATCAAATAACTCATTTGACGGCAATGAGATGAGACTCCTTGGGAGTCGACTAGAACCTGGCATATTTACACACGCTGAACATAATGTCTGGTCGACTATAATGACCCAAGACTACCCCTTAGTCGTCACACGATGCTTAGGACCATAAGTGATCCCAAGCTAATCCTTGTACTGGCATAAATCATGAGAAACTGAATAAAATACATAATTCTGAAAGAATAATGTCGAAGATAAATCTTTTCTGAATATGATAAACACAAAAATATATTGAAATGATTACACCTATGATTATATAAAACAAAACTGGAATCAAATACACCAACTCTACTGACTATCTATGAATCCTCTGCTAGTATTGACTATAGGTAGCCAGGACATGACCCTCTACTATCCCGAATTAATACAACTGAATAAAGAAAACAAGATACTTCTCAAACTATGACTGACTCGATCCCTTGAATAAAAAAAACTCATCAACTGCTGACTGAAAGCTGCAAGCTGTCTGATTAGGATATGCATGCTATAAATTATACCTATATTATGAGACAGTGTAGCACATAGACGTATATGTGTATCAGTACTTTTGGAATGTATTGAGCATGTGGGGGTGAATACATAAGTAAAAAAATATCTCGGTATTCATATAAACTTGTAAAAGGATGCATGGTAAGTGTAAATGACTCATAATGGTTGGAATAATCGAAAATTGAAAATCATAAATCATGAATAATAAAGTACATTGTATAAATCTTGTGAGCCATAACACTTAGTTCTAAAAGATGTACTTTTACTCTTTCTATTCGTGAAATAAGTAGGACTCAAGCTGAGTCTATTTTCAAATCATGCAGGCTAAGTGTAAGAAGGGACGCACCTTTATATTTGTAAACTGAAAACTAAAATTTAATAACTGATGTCTTGTGTAAGACAATATCTGAGTAAATTTGTGAGCCTTTACACTTTGTTTCTAAAAAGCTGTTCTGTTATTCTATTTTAGGACTTAGGAATTAGAGAGGTTCTTTTAACCGACATACGCCATGTGAGCTACATGGTATCCAATGTATAGTTCCCCTAAGGGGAAAACCTCATGTTGGGGAGAGGTGTCATACTCTTGCCAAGGAGTATAACCTGAGCTGAGTGATCACAATTTGTATATGTATCCATATAAATGGGAATAATTTGAACCTATGTTGGCTCGTAGTTTTAGGGCATGTGAACTGATACATATACCCAACTCGATGCTAAATACTACTCACTTACTTATATGCTCGTTCTGTAGGAAATCCACCTTAAAAATAGCATAAGGGTTTACAATGAAAACCAGTTATGCATCTGTCTGTTTTAAACTATAATCAAAACTAAATGTGTGGATTCTATATCTTAGAAGAGGATTAAAAGATCAAATCTTGTTTAAAATATGAATACATGCTTATCAATGAATGCTTAAACATCTTCTTTCTTGAAATATCAAGGCTTAAACTTAGGGCTTATAACCCTTGCTTGAAAATCAGGTCAAATCACAACAAACTTTATGCTCAACAATAATAATCTTGAAATACTTTAAAATTTATAGTCACGATAATGAAATTTAATTCTCAATACGTGAAATCAAGTCTCATGCATAAACATGTGAAAGTAGATATACAATTCAACACTTAAATCACTTGTAACTTCATAAACTTTAAGTAATGATAATTGGGTATGAACCCTAAATTGATATTCATGTAAATTAAACTTTTAAAATTAGTTTTGGGTACAAGGATGAAAGAACTATCCTAGTTTATACCCCACATACCTTAATGACGATGAAACTTTGAAAAGATTGGACCTTTAATCTCGATTGTGCAAACCCTAGTTATTTTTCTCCTTTTGTATTTTAGATGATGAACCAATGATTATAATAAGGTTAAACCATATTTAGTAGCTATTAATATAGTGTATTTATGATTAGGGATGTTTATGAGGTGTCAAATGACTTTGTTTCCCTCAAAATAACTCAAAAATAGAGTGTCAATGCTGCTTGGCCATAGGGTTTGCGATGCACAACCTATGGAAAACCTTAAGGTTTTTGTCACACAACCTATGGAAAACCTTAAGGTTTGTGGTGAACACCCTATGGCAAACCCATTCCAGTGAATGTTTGCGATTGTTAGACGACGCACACCCCTTTGTAAAGCCATAATTTTTCGCTCGAGTATCAGATTAAGGCAAAATTGATATTGTTGGAAAGCTAATTCTATTATATATAATTTGGTGGGTCTTAATATGTAAAATTTCACATATACATAAATTTATACTCACTCAAATATAACCCTTGTGATATCGAACATTGAAAATTGGTCGAATTAAAAGGCTCTTTGCTCACTTTGCTCTAAGTGACACTTATGAACATCTTTACCACGTAATAATCTTTATTCATATTAGGTTAATGATAATGAAACATGAATTCAAGTATGAATCAAAGGTAGAGTAGTAATCCGATCATCCCCCTGTACATATTTTCATCAATAACTTTTCCAGATAGGTCTGAATCACTGCTTGTGGATGGGCTCATAGGTGTTCCATAGGCTTTTACTTTTTCCCTACCAAACTTTTTGATGAGTTCTTTCATGTACTTGGCTTGACTGATGAAAGTGTCTTTGGAAGTTTGTTTGATTTACAATACCAGAAAGAATGTGACCTCACCCATAAGTCTTAGTTTGAATTCTCCTTTCCTCAAATTAGCAAAATTCTCGCACATAGAAATGTTAGAACTACCAAAAATGATATCATCAATGTATATTTGCACAATAAGAATATTTGAATCAAGATTTTGTATGAACAAGGTTGTATCAATTTTACTCCTTTGAAAATTATTATTTAGTAAAAAATTACTCATTCTCTCATACCAAGCTTTTGGAGTTTGTTTGAGTCCGTAGAGTGTTTTTGATAATTTGGAAACATGATTTGGATATGATGGATCTTCAAATCTGGGGCGTTATTTTACAAAAACTCCCTCATGAATAAACCCATTTAAGAAAGCACTTTTTACGTCCATTTGATATAGCTTAAAACATTTGAATGCGGAAAAAACTAATAGAATTTATATTGACTCTAACCTTGCCATGGGGGAAAAGGTCACATAATCATCTATACCTTCTTGCTGGGAGTATCCTTGACCTACAAGTCTAGCTTTATTTCTGATAACTTTACCTTCTTCATCTAATTTATTTTTGTAGACCTATCTAGTTCCAATTACTGAGAAGTTTTTGGGTCTTTTAACTAGATTCCAAACTTTATTTCATTCAAATTCGTCCAGTTCTTCCTTCATTTATTCAACCCATGATTCATCTTTGAGTGCCTCATCAATTTTCTTGTGTTTAATTTGAGAAAGAAAGGCGACAACTTCTTGTCTCTTCAATAATGATCTTGTTTTCACTCTATCCTCTGGATTTGTAATAATGAGTTTTTTTGGATGACTAGCATTGTGCTTTCATTCTTTTGGAACACTTGTCTTTACAACTTCTACTTTAATAGTTGGCTCTTAGGAGAGAGTAGTTGACTTATCTTGAGATGACTTAGAATTTGAGATGTTACTTTCCTTAAATCGCAGATTACTCACCGGTTCTTCATCAATACTCAAACTCATAAAGAAGTGATTAGATTTATCAAATACAACATGCATGTATTCCTCAACACACAAAGTTCTTTTATTAAAGGCCCTGTAGGCGCGACTAGTGGGAGAGTACCCAAGAAATATACCTTCGTTACTTTGAGGATCAAATTTTCCCAAGCTATTCTTACCATTATTGTGATAAAACATTTGTCTCCGAATGGATAGAAATAAATGATGTTGGGATTCTTTCCTCTCTAGAGTTCATAGGGTGTTTTCTTTAGAATGCATCAGATCAGGTACCTATTAATGATATGACATGTGGTGCTTACTGCTTCTACACAAAAGTGATCTGGAAGATTATGTTCTAAAAACATCATCTTGGCAGTTTCCTGGTGAGACCAATTCTTTTGCTCTACTACACCATTTTGCTGAGGGGTTCAAGGTAAAGAGAAGTTCTAAGAGTATCCATTCTGAACACAAAAATCTTCAAAAGTCTTCTTTTCAAATTCTCCTCCGTGATCACTATGAACATAAGTGATGAGATGTCTGGCTTCTCTTTGTACCTTTCTATGAAAAAATATCAAAATTTATGAAAGCCTCATGTTTATGAGCAAGGAACATTACACAAGTAAAATATGAGTAACCATCAAATATGACAAAAAACTTATCTCTTTCCACCAAGGCTTGTAGTTTTGGTGGGACCAAATAGATCCATGTGGATTTTTTGAAGAGGTTTGGTAATGGATACATTGTCTTTGACTTTGAATGATGTTCGGGTCTGCTTCCCTAAATGGCAGGCATCAAAGATGTGATCCTTTTCAAACTTGAGTTTAGGTAGACCTTTCACTAATTTAAGTCTGGACAACTTCTCAATGATATGCATACTAGCATGCCCGAGATTTCTATGCCACAACCAAGTGTCATTGGCTTGCTAAGTAGGGAAAATTTATTTTGGTATAATTAGGTCAATTTAAAACATAAATGTTGTCAATGTATTCACTGATAAGAGAGATGTCTCTTTTGTTGTGTTTGATTAAGCAATTTTTGTCTTTGAAGAGCACTTTGAATCCAGCATTACAGAGATGATAGATGCTAAATAGATTGTGTTTGAGGCTATCTACTAGATATACTTTTGTAAATTCACATAATGAGTTGAGTTTTACTGGACCAACTCTGATGACATTGCCTCTAGCATTGTCACCGAACCTTACTGATCCCCCATCTATTTTCTCTAGAGAAGAGAAATTTTCTTTTTTCTGATCATGTGTATAGAACATCCTCTATCAATGACCTATATTCCTTTCTTATAGCTTTTGCGGATCAATTCCTACAACACAAGAAGATATGTTCTTTTTAGGTACCCAAGTGGTCTTGGGTCCTTGCAGGTTAGATGTGCTTTTTTTGGGCCTTCAATCCCACACACTTTTAGGATTATGCCTAAAACTGTACAATTTATTCCCTCTCTATCTATATATATAACAGATAGGTCCTCGAGAGAAAAAAGATATCTTCACTGATTTAAATAATTTTGATGAGAAATTAGATTTGTTTTGATAAGAGCTGAATTTTACAAAACTTTGATTAGGAGTTTTCTTAATACTATTTAACTTTATTTTGACACCATCAAGCTATTCATGAAGCAAGTCAATTTCAATTTGACATGCTTTGATTTCTATTTTATGACTTCTTTGTTCCTCCTCAAGTTCTTGTTTAAATCAAGCTTCACAACCTTTCTTGTCTTGAACGAGCTTCTTATATTCATCTATGAATTTTTGAAGCTCATTGATTATCACATAAAAATTAGATTCAAGGTTATTATAGTTTTGACAGTCGTGAGACCTTACCTCGCCAGGTTCACCTGTTGCCATGAAACACATATTGGTATCTTCTACTTCTTATTCAGTTTTATTTTCATCACTCTAGGATCTAAAGTTTTAATTCTTTCTAGATGGTCTTCTTCTTAATTCTGGATAATTTTATTTGAAATGGACAAGCCTTCCGCAGTGATAACAATGATCATTATTTCTGGTGGGGTCATTATTTTTTGCTCCTTGGGATCTTTGTTGTCTCTGTCTCATGATCTGCCTTAATCCCCTATTAATGAGGGCCATCCCTTTTCTATTAGTATCCTTAAGAATGTCCACTTCTTTAGTTGGGGCAGCATTGAAGGCTACTAGTTTCTTCTTCTCCTTGTGGTACCTGTTAATATAATTTTTCTCATATACGATAAGGTTACCTCATAGTTTGTCATATGTCATGTTATGAAGATCTCTATCTTCCAGAATGGCATCTTTGGTTTCCTAAATCATTGAGAGACTTCGGATAAGCTTCTAGACTTGCAGGTTATATGGAGAGATCATTCCCAGTGATTTTAGTTCACATACAATCTTACTAAATTTGGCAAACATTTTTTCAATGTGCTCATTCTCTTTCATTTTGACTAGCTTATATTCATTGACCAAGGCAACAATTTTTGACTTTTGGACTTTTGTGGTTCCTTCCTAGGTTACCTCCAATTTGTCCCACATTTATTTTGAAGTTTCATAAGTTGATATCTTGTCCTATTCTTCCCAGCTAACTGCACAAAAAAAATAAACTTATAGCACATGCATTAGCTTGAATTACCTCTTGTTGTTCTTTGGTGACCTCGAAGCTTTCAAAGTCTTCTATGTCAGGACTGTTGGGCTCTTTCTCTTTGTCATCTGACTTCTCTTTAAGTCCTAGGATTTACTTTGGACCCTTCTTGATGACAACCCAAGTTTGGAAGTCATTTGATTAGAATCCCCGTATCATGTATTGCTCTGAGTTCTAATTTACTATTTTTGATTGTTTACTTCTGTTAAGCCACCCATCTTGCTTCATGTTTTATTACCACTTTTTTTTAATCTTGAGTTGGGGGTTTATCAGAAATAACCTCTCTATTTTTTTTAGGGTAGTGGTATGGACTGCGTATATTTTACCCTCCCCAGACCCCACTGTGTGGGAATATACTGGGCTTATTATTGTTGTTGTTGTTGATTAGACAAAGATTTTGAACCTATTTTTCAGTAAGAGTAGTGTTGTCGATTAAAGTATGGTGTTCTTGTGGAGGAGTGACCATCCTGAAGAAGAGAACCAAAAATATAATAATTTTCCATTTGATCTTTGCGCACTTGTGGTTAAGCAATACTGTTGGTGAGACCCACTCTGATACCAATTAAAGTTAAAGAAGGAAGGTTGATTGAAATTTTTCTGTGAGTCAACTACTGACTCCTTACAATCGACTTGCCTACAGAACAGTGCACTTCACAAAACAGTTTAGATTTGAAATGATTAAGCAAATAAATAGCAGAATGTAAAGATTAACATAAATATTTATCCTGGTTCGGAACACCAATGTGGTGCCTACTTCCAGTCCCTTTGGGTTTTAAAGTTTCAATAGATTGTTCAATATCGGGCTCGAGTATAATGATAGGAAACAAAAACTGAAGACATATTTTGCTCTTCAAATCTTGTGACACAATTTTAATTAATGTTACAAAGTTAACTCGATCCTACCCTTTATATAGAAATTGTAAGCTAAAAGTTACAAAGCCTTGTGAGACTAAGATTGAGACACTTTGACTTTTCTCCTTGAAGTTGCATAACCGGTGTCCATCTTTAGTCTTCTCCTTTTATAGTCTTCTGTTTCCAGTTTTCATATGGAAACCTAAGATATTTCTTCCCCAATTAAGGATTTGAATTGATTCATTGATTAAGGGATGACACCATAGTGTATGTCCATATCAGATATGTCCATACGTGGTGCAGTTTCTCAATTATACATGTCCGTGCAACAGTTATGTCCTTTCTTTCTTGTGCTATATTCCCTGAGTGATTTGGTCTGCCGTGATTCTGGGATTGTGATCCTTCTTCCATTTCGAATATATTTGATTGATTTGTTTTCCATACTATTTGAATGTTGTGATCCTCTTTCTTTCATGATTGGATGTTCTTCCATTTTTGGAGATGATTCCCTTGCTTGCTTCCATGTTGAGTTAGCCTTTTTGACCCTCTATATCTTTTGAGGAGATGCCTTTAGCCTGCCAATATCCTTTTTCTTCCTTTACTTAATCATGATTGATCTAAATTTTCATGACTTTTGGGGATGAGATTCTCCTTCCATTTGTTCCGATTTACTTGGATGTCATAGATTGTGGATTGATGTCCTTCCAACATTAGCAATTTGATATCCTCACTATCCTTCAAAGATGCACTCGTTAGTTTGTCATTAAAAAAATGTAGACTTGGGAGGCTAACACTACTGATTTTCTATTATTGGTGAAATCACTTAGATTTTGGTTAGTTCAAACAAGTGCTATTCTAGCCATGTTGTGATGTCTTATTCAGACAATCCCAATCTTTCTTTGCTCCCTAAAGTTGCTGGCAACTTAATAAAAGAGTGTCAGAGAAAATACTACAATTAAGAATAAGTTTTCAGTATGAGTTAATCCGTAAAGCCATTAATTCAGTTTAGCAGTAAGATGGATAAATTTATGTGCTGTGGTTTTCTATATTTTAATCTAGTCTCACTATCTGAAGTCTCTTGAAGGTATCTATTCCAAAATCAAGCAACCCTATGGTTGCGAGTTCAGCTCAGTCCGGGTGTCTTGCCTCAGTTTCAGATCCCTCATATGCAGTCACGATTCAGTTTGTAGGTGCCCTATGAATTGTCTCAATTTTATCTCAGTATCTCAGCCAAGTCAGCATTCTTCAAGGGACATAATGTCCCAAGGGGGAGATGTACTATAACCCCCCTAATTTTTCATATCCTAAACCTTCCATTTTCTCTTCACATAACGAATCCAGTTTGGTGTAGTGGGTACTCATAGGTGGACCCTCAAGTTCCAATGTCAGACGTAAGCCATGTATTTAGGGGCTCAGTTCCGTTCATGATAATCAGTTCCTGTATCACATTTTAGGCTCAGTTATGTTCTGATGTTCCTGTTCGTACGTATTCAGTAAATAATCTCGAGTTTGGGATTGGTGATTTGGTATTCTTGAGAATATCTCCTATGAAAGAAGTAAAGAGGTTGGCAAAAAGGGGGAAGCTCAGCCCTCGATATGTCGGTCCTAACCAAATTCTCAGTCGTTTTTAAAAGGTAGCTTACGATCTCAAGTTACATTTAGACTTAGCTTTAGTACATCCTATGTTCCATGTCTCCTTGCATTAGAAATGCATAGGTGACCTAGAAGGCATAGTCCCGATAGAAGGCATAGATATCCAGAACAGTCTCTCTTATGAAGATATTCCAGCCGAAATCCTTGACTATTAGATTCACAGACTGAGGAATAAAGAAGTCCCTTTAGTCAAAGTTCTTTGGCGGAATCAGTCCATTGAGGGAGCTACTTGGGAAGCAAAAGCATATATGTGGACCAAGTACCCTCATCTATTCTCTGCAAACTCAAACTCAGCTCAAGGTAACGGTTTTCCTTAAAAAGTTACTTAGTTCCATGCTTAGATGTTCCTCGCGAACTTGGTATCAGTTAATATTGCATATTCAGTCATGCATTCATAAATCGTGTTCAGTCATGTACTCATACATCAAACATGCATGTTTAGTATATATATAAACTCAGCTTATCAATAATATTAGTTACGAAATCATGCATTATATATGTATGTTCAGTATGAAATTCTAGTATAATAGTAGTCTCATCCACGAAATCATATCTCAGTTGTGTATGTCCTGTATGTACTTGCAGTCTGTCAGTTCTCCCATCTTAGTTAGTCTCATTCGAGGATGAATGTTCCCAAGGAGGAGATATTGAAAGACCCTGCAAAATTCTTAGCTTAACTCAGTCTTTTAGGCTTGTTAAGGGGGTCCAAGACATTGAATTTTTTTTTAGCTAAGTATCAAGACTTAGAATTATTTTAGCCTTCCAAATTTGGAGGATTTTATTTTCGACCTTCCCGTCCTTAGTTAGTCGATTTTTAAATTGATTCATTTTTAGGGTCACTTGTAGATCATCTCAGGCAAGTTTGGGATTTTTTGGACTAGCATAAGGGCGAGTTTGGAGGCCTAAAACCGTGAAGGGTTACGATAGCCCCACATCGCGAGGCCTAGTCAACCCAAGTAAGGGTCATGCTATGATGGATACTTGACCCGAGTAGGGATCGTGCCGCAATGGCTACTTGACCTAAGTAGAGGTCACGATGCAAGGGCAACCCTGTTCAACATTATTTTAATATGAGTTGTGGGGGAAAATGGGTCATTTTCCCTACCCTTATTCAGCCTTAACATGAAATTAATTAGCCTATAGGGAAAAATCTCATTCTTTACTCATAAATTCTATCAAGAGCAAGCCCTAGCCTCACCAAGTTCAAGAATTCAAGTTTCAAGAACTCACTTCAATCTTCTTAAAAGTAGTAATCAAGGTATGTGAAGTGTTCATCCAAGGGTCCCTTCCACTCTTGGAGTCCAAGAAACTATTTTTAAACTTCAAGTTTATTGATTTCATGTTGGGTTTGATTATATTCATGTTTATAATAATTAATTGGGATTCTAATTCATGTTTTATGATACTTTTCACGTGAGGTTAATTGATATGTATGTAATATCATGAGGATCCAAAAACCCTTGAAATTATCAATGGGGATTTGAATTATGATGACTACTTGTTGTTTAGTGTTATGTGCATATGTATTCTCACCAAGTGTTTTCTGAATTACTTATGTGAACTAATAAGGGAAAGAGATCATGTGATGTTAGCTTATGTGCAAGTTGTATCATTCCAGTGTTTGATAAAATGTTTCCATGAATGAGTTGTGAAAAAATTCACATGATTATGCTTTTTAAGCTTATGCTATGATTCACCTTTCATGCTATCGAGTCCTGGGGGTATTCTATATCTGAAAACTTAGTTGTTTGCCTAGAGATTCAGTCAGTTATAGAAGTCAGGAAAATCTCAGCAGTATTCAAAAGTCAGTCACAATATTCAGTTCAAAACTCAGTGGTACTCATTCAGTTAACAGAATTCAGTAGTATTCTGTCAATCCACGAAACTCAGTGAACTCAGTTCTTTTCAGTCAAATAGTACAATTAGTAATGGTCCAATTAAGCTCAGTACAGTCTAAGAATCAGTTCATTGTCTATTTAGTTGGGAGTAGGATTCATCATCGAGTGAACCCAAGGATAGGGGCTTACCTTTTAGTGGAGGGTGTGGTCCTTAGAAATAATCCTTGCATTCCAGAACTACGTAGCCAGCGTTGGTTGAGATATGTCCCTACAAGACTAGGGTTAATATATCTAATTTGAGTTTTCCTACAAGCGAGGGTTGACAGAAGAGCTTCCTGTCAGAGAGGGCTAATTCAAAGCTTGTCCTTACTCGTGGCACGGTATTGACACCCTTCCAACTGGGGTTACAGGTCCACCCCAAATCAGTTAGAGAAGGGGCATGTCGGTTAGATGATTACTTCCCATAGTCTTAGTCTCAGATTTAATCTCAATATAGAACTCAATTCAGTTCTACAAATTCAGGACTGTTAGATATAGTTATTTAGTTATCAGTAATGCAGTATCAGTATACTCAGATATTAGTTTATCAATATTCAGATTTGGTATTCAGTGTTATCATGATTTCAGTTACAATATACGTATTCATGCATGTACTCTCATTCATTTATATTCATGATATTTCAGTTAGTTTGTTCATGCATATGAACCCATGCATTTCAGCCTACCTCACTGAGCATACCAATACATTCAAAGTATTTACGCATGGCTTTATTTTATGCTATGATGTCTTATATCATAAATTCAGACGCATGGGCTCCCGATCATCCTTAGCATTTTAGACTTTCAACAGTCAGACTTAGCGGTGAGTCCTCATAGTTCGAGGACATGATTGTTAATTGTATTTTTGTTGGATTAATGATGTAATTGTATTTCCCTTTATACACAAAGTGATAGATTACACCTAGAATATATAAATAAAGATAGACACAAAAGGTCAAGGGCAAATCCTTGAGATCATGCCTTTTACCTACAATATTTGACTATTATATCTGACACAATAACTAATAATTCATTTACTTTGACAAATATCTTGACATTAGTATACTATCTGACTATCTTGACACCCCCCTCAAGCTGGAGCATAAATGTCATATGCTTCAAGCTTGATGTAAATGTATTCAATCCGAGCTCCTCTAAGGGACTTAGTAAGAATGTCTGCCAACTGGTCATTTGAATCGATGAAGCTGGTGGTAAAGCATCTAGAATTAATCTTCTACCTAATAAAATGACAATCCACACTATATATTTCATTCTTTCACGGAAAACTAGATTTGAGGCAATATATACGGTAGCTTGATTATCACATATAAGCTTCACCTATTTGAATTCAAATTATTTTAACTCTTGCATAAGTTTTTCAGCCAAATAAACTCGCATTTAGCAAGGACCATATCTCGATATTCAGCTTCTGCACTAAATCTTGCAATAACATATTTCTTCTTAGTTTTTTAAGAAATTAAATTGCCTCCAATCATGACACAGTACCCAGAAGTGGAGCATCTATTTTCCAGAGAACCTTCCCAATCCACATTAGAATATCCAACAATGTCTGCATGCCTTTTATCTTCATAAACAATCCTTGTCTTGGAGCTTTTTTGATGTATCTAAGGATGTGAGTTAATGCATCCCAATGATCTTTACATGGATCTTGGAGAAACTTACTAACTATGCTTATTGCAAATAAAATATTCAGTTGTGTGATAGTGATATGATTCAATTTATCGACTAATCTTCTATATTCAGTGTCTCCTATATCCCGGAACAAGTTTGATGGTTAGATCCATATGAGTGTCAATAGGTTTATGGTTTAACATTGCATGTCTCCTCTAATATGTCCAAAGCATATTTTCTTTATGAGATAAAGTACTTGTCTTGGATTGTAGTAACACCTCATATTTTTGAGCTAGAAATTGAACCGACATTCCTGCGTGTGTAAACTTTAATCCCATGATCCTTTGATTCATCCAAAGTTTGGTATTTGATTCTACAAGGGCATACTTTGAAAATGTATAACTTTTGATATATATAGAGTTTTGCAGCTTAAGACCCACCAAATTATACATAATCAAATTAGCTTTCCAAAGATACCAATTTTGCCATAATACGATACCCGAGAGAAAAGTTATGGCCATGCAAAGGGGTGTGCATCGCCTAAAAATCACCTAAGGCTACTGGAATGGGTGTTCGATTGGCTAGGCGTCTCCCAACCAAGGGCTACACAATTAGCCAAGCATCGCCCAACCTAGGGCTAGGCGATTGTCAAGGTATCGCCCACCCTTTCTTGGGCGATTAATTGGGCGTCGCCTAGGTTATTGCCCAGTGCCAAAAAAGCTCCGTTTTGACTTAAATCAAGGGTGTCAAAGTTATTTCACACCCTTAAACCATCCCTAATCACTTCAAAATATTTTGATGAAGTATTAAACATATGAAATTCTCTCTCTTAACCCTAAGTAATCAGTAAGCAACTCAAAAACCCTCTTTCATTCCCAAGAAAAAGATTCAAGCCCTTTTAACAAGAAATCAAGAAATTCAAGTTTCTAACCTAAGAATCCTTTCATAAATTAGTCGTTAAGGTAGTGATGTTCATCCATGGTCCCTTTTCACTCATGGAGTTCAAGAACCTATATTTATATTTTAAATCATGAATTTACATGTTATTAATGAGTTATCTCCATGAAGCTTTTATGAATTTTGATTATACATGAGGTTTACAAGTGTTTTTCATTGAAAATTGCCCTTACACGTTTGATTGATGATATTTTTATATTGAATCTCTAATTCATGGTTTTGGTATTGTAACTATGTTATTTTCACATGCTTTACCAATTCCCATGTTTAAGATTATAAATTTTATGTGTTTGATGAAATGTCTAAATGATTGGGTTTTTAACAGTGATTCCCTACTATGGTTTCAAAGCTTTCATAAGTCCTCGTTGTTATTTCCATTTAGTGTTGGGGGTTATGAATACCGAAAACATAGATGTTTACATAATTTTAGTATCTACAGAATGATTTTAGATATATCATGAGAATTATCAGTTCATTCAGTTATCATAATCAGTTAAACTTAGATTAGTTCAGTTGGGAGTAGGATTTAGCCTCGAGCTAACCCAGGAATGGGGGATCACCTGCCAACAGAGGGAGCGACCTTTAGTAGAAGTCCCTTGGCTCCAGAACTACCTAGCCAACATAGGTTAGAGATATCAACCCTGCTGGTTGAGGGTTGATAAAGTGTTCACCTGCCAGTTGAGAGTAACACATATCTCATTAGAGCACCTACCAAATGAGGATGACTCACAACCATTGTTAGTACTAATGGCATGGTATTGACACCCTTCCAACTAGGGTTACAGGTTGGACCCAAATTCACTCATATTGGGGCATGTCGATTAGATGATACCTCCTACAGTTTCAGTTTAGTATTTAGTACAGAATTTAGTTCAGTCTTGCTTGACATAATATATAATTTATCAGTTATTTAGTTACCAGATTTTAGTATTTTAGTTTTACAGATTATTTTAGACATATTGTATTCTTGGTCTTGCATTCTTAGTATTTTAATTTTTATGCACTCATATTCAGTTACCTTATGTTATTCAGTCAGTCTTTACTTCATGCACATAAACCCATGCATTCCAGCCTAACCTCATCTCATATACCAAGATATTCAAAGTACTGATTGCATACTTATTTCTTGTGCTATGAAGTTTAATATCATTGGTTCAGATGCTCAGTTTCCTAATCACCCTTAGACATTTCATCTTATCAGCAGCAGTAGTGGTAAGTCCTCATGTTTCGAAGACCTATTATGTTCCTTTCAGTTATTTCAGTATTCTCTTTACTTAGTCATTATGGAGTTAGTTAGGGGTTTGTCCTATCAACTCCATAGTTAGTTAGTTTAGAGGCTTTCAGACACTTCAGATAGTTAGTTAGACAGTAGTCAGCTTAGCAATTATTTTATCAGTATTTTTAGTATGTTTCATACGTTCAATATTGTGGCTTAGTCATTCTTCCATTATTTAAAACCTTATGGCATTATTCAATTATTTCCGCACATGTGTATTTTGTTATTTTATTCACTGCTCATAGCAAGTACCAAATCATGGGTTAGCGTTTGGTCACTTGTGACCTTAAGCACCATTGTTTTGACAAGGGTGTAGCCTCGGGTCATGACAATTGTGCTACCTCAATTCCAAAAAAATACTTTAACTTCCCCAAATCTTTAGTTTGAAAGTGACTGAACAAATATTGCTTGAATTGAGATACTCCTTTTGGATGATTTCCAATTATGACAATGTCATCAACAAAAGCGATTGGATAAATTTTCTTTTTTGGACCACTATGTCGATAAAAAACAAGTGGTCTGCTTTACTTTGAGACATCCCAAATTGTTGGACAATAAAACTAAATATGCCAAATCATGTCCTTAGAGACTGTTTGAGGTCAAATAGAGAACAATGGAGACGACAAACTAAGTCTGATTCCCCCTAAGCAACAAACCTAGGAGGTGTCTCCATGAAAACTTCCTTAACAAGTTTTCTATGTAAAAAGGCATTCTTAATATCTAGTTAATAAAACATCCAATGATGCATTTCCGCCAAGGAGATAAGTAGAGGGACATTTACAATTTTGAAAATTGGAGAGAACACTTCACCATAGTCAAGACCATATATCTGGGTGTATCCTTTTGCAACAAGGTGAGCTTTTAGTCGATCAACTGTTCCATCCAAATCCACTTCTACTGTATAGATGCATCGACTTCCAACAGTAAATTCCCCTTTGGTGACTGGTCCAATTCCCAAGTGTTATTGCTCTGTAAAGTTTTCATTTGTTCGATTACAATATCTCTCCTTCTTGGATGTTCCAATTCTTCACTAACAGTCTTTGGTATAGGTGTAAGACCTCACAAAATTCTTAGCTTAACTCAGTCTTTTAATCTTGTTAAGGGGCTCCCAGACTTAGAATTTTTTTTAGCTAAGTATCAAGACTTACAATCATTTTAGCCTTCCAAAATAGTGAAGGGTAATGATAGCCCCCCGTCGCGAGGAATAGTCAACCCAAGTAAGGGTCAGGCCGCAATGGCTACTTTACCTGAGTAGGGATCACGGTGCAATGTCTACTTGACCCAAACAGGGGTCGTGAAGCGAGGTCATCCCTGTTCAACATTATTTTAATACTAGTTATGGGGGAAAATGGGTTATTTTCCCCACTCTTATTCAGCCTTAACACGAAATTAATTATCCTATAGGGCAAAATCTCATTCTTTACTCATAAAATTTCTCAAGAGCAAGCCCTATCCTCATCAAGTTAAAGAATTCAAGTCTCAAGAACTCACTTCAATCTTCTCAAAAGTAGTAATTAAGGTATGTGAAGTGTTCATCCAAGAGTCCCTTCCACCCTTAGAGTCTAAGAAACTATTTTTAAACTTCAAGTTTATGGATTTCATGAATTCCATGTTGGTCTTCATTATATCAATAATTATAATGATTAATTGGGATTCTAACCCATGTTTTATGATACGTTTCATGTGAGGTTAATCGATATGTATGTAATATCATGAGGATCCATGTAAAACCCTTGAAATTATCAATGAGGATTTGAATTATGATGACTACTTGTTGTTTAGTATTAAATGCATATGTATGCTCACCAAGTTCTTGATGAATTACTCATGTGAACATATAAGGGAAAAAGATCCTATTTTTTGTAGATTATGTGCAAGTTGTATTATGCCAACGTTTGATAAAATGTTCCCATGAATGAGTAGTGAACAAGTGCACATGATTATGCTTTTCAAGCTTATGCAATGATTCTTCTTTAATACTATCGAGTCCTGGAGGTATTTAATACCCAAAAACTTAGTTGTTTACCTAGAGCTTCAGTCAGTTACAGAACTTAGGAAAATCTCAGTTGTATTAATAATTCAGTCATAATATTCAGTTTAGAACTCAGTGGTACTCAGTCAGTTAACAGAATTCAGTAGTATTTTGTCAGTCCACGAAACTCTGTGAACTCAGTTCAGTTCAGTCAAATAGCATAATCAGTAACTATTCAGTCAAGCTCAGTATAGTCTAGGAATCAGTTCAGTGTCTATTTAGTTGGGAGTAGGATTTAGCACCGAGTGAACCCAAGGATGGGGGCTCACCTGCCAGTGGAGGTGTGGTCCTTAGAAGAAATCCTTACGTTCTTGAACTATGTATCCAGTGTAGGTTGAGATATATCCCTACAAGACTAGGGTTGATATATCTCATTTAAGTTTTCCTACCAGTGAGGGTTGACGAAAGAACTTTCTGTCTGAGAGGGCTAACTCACAGCTTGTCCTTACTTATGGCACAATATTGACATCCTTCCAACTGGCATTTCAGGTTGGACCGCAAATCAATTAGAGAAGGGGTATGTCGGTTAGATGATTACTTCCCACAGTCTCAGTCTTAGATTCAGTCTCAGTTTAGAACTTAGTTCAGTTCTACATATTCAGGACTATCAGATACAGTCACTCAGTTCAGTTTAGAACTCAATATAGTTCCACAATTCAGGACTTTCAGATTAAGTCATTCCACTATCAGTAATTTAGTATTAGTATACTTAGATATCAGTTAATTAGTATTTAGATTTAATATCCAGTGTTATCATGATTTCAGTTACAATATACGTATTCATGCATGTACTCTCATTCATTTATATTCATGATGTTAAGTTAGTATTTTTCATGCATATGAACCCATGCATTTCAACCTACCTCACTGAGCATACCAGTACATTCAAAGTACTGATGCATGTCGTTATTTTGCGCTATGATGTCTTATATCATAGGTTCAGACTTTCAGTAGTCAGAGTTAGCGGTGAGTCATCATAGTTCAAGGACATGATTGTTATCTTTTAGTATTTCAGTTATCAATTCACTTTCAGTAGTTGGAGTTAGTTGGGGGCTTGTCCCATCAACTCCACAGTTCAGACAGTTTAGAGGCTTTTCAGACTAGAGTATTTTTAGATAGATGTTTTAGTTTTTGTATTGTTATACTGTATTCAGTTTTATTTATAGTGTTGAACCTTATGGCTAGTTTTTGCCTACTTTTCTCATATTTATAATAGTATTATAAGTTATTATAGTAGGTACCAGACATGGGTTAGCTTGTGGTCCTCTGGGATTATGAGAATCGTGTAGTATCCGAGGTATAGACTCAGGGCGTTATAAACTTGGTATCAGAGCCTAAGGTTCAACAGAGTCCTAGGAAGTCTGAAATCCACTTCTAGTAGAGTCTTATGCATGGGTGTGTAGTGCGCCATACTTATGGAAGAGAGTCTACGAGTTGTTTTAGGAAAAGTTTCCCTTCTTTCAGCATTCATGTCATGTGAGTGAGCATGAGCTCCAGTAAAACTCTCTATCTAATCTTCTTCTTCCTTTCGCTTATAGAACATGCCTCCCAAAAGGACTTACAAAAGAAGAACTAGAAATCAATTAGCACCTCAGCCCATTCAGGAAGATCCCCTGAATGAGCATATCTCTCATGCAGAATTCAGGACTGCATTTACTACTCTAGCCAATTCAGTTGTAACTCAGAATGAATGGCCAGCTACTATTCCGGCCAACCCAGTGGCCAATACTTCTATAGCCAGGATTCGGGATTTCACCCGAATGAATCCTCCCTTATTCTCAGGTTCTAAGTTTGAAGAGGATCCACAGGAGTTCCTCAATTAGGTTCAAAAAGTCATAGATATCATGGGAGTAACTTCTAGTGAGAGTGCTGAGTTAGCCACCTATCAGTTACAAGATGTATCCCATACGTGGTTTAGGAAGTAGAAGGTAGACAGGGGCACAGATGCAAAGCCAATAGAATGGGAAGAGTTTGCTATAACCTTCTTAGATAGATTCTTTCCCTTAGAGCTAAAATAAGCCAAACTGTTAGAGTTCATCAATCTCAGGCAAGGCAGTATGAGTGTGAAAGAGTATTCCCTTAAGTTTACCAGGTATGATCCCCATGTAGTAGTAGACAATAGATCTAGAATGAGAAAGTTTGTGTCTGGGGTATCAGGTAGAGTAGTTAAGGAGTGCAGAACTGAGATGTTGATTTGGGAGATGCACATATCTAGGATTATGGTCCATGCTCAACAGATTGAGGAATAGAAACTTAAGAAGAAGGAGAGAAAAAATAAGAGTCCTAGAATGGGTAGCTTTAGTTTTGCCCAGCCAAGGTCAGAGGGCGGTAACCATTCTCAGTTTAGTCAGAAGTTTTTAGCTCTAATTCCATTTTCAGCTAGTACACCAGTACCAAGGTTTAGGAATGACAGACAGGATGGGGATCCAGGCCCCAAAACCTAGAGTAGTGCAACCGGTGCTCGTGCTAATTTACTTTGGAAAGAATATGGTAAGAATCATAAGGGTATGTGTAGAGCCGACAGTGATGTATGTTTTGGATGTGGTGAGTCAGGTCTCAGAGTCTGAGACTGTCCTAAGGTTGGTCTACAAAGTTAGTACAGTCATCCTGTAGCTCAGTCCGATCGCCTGAATTAGCAGGGTGCCACTTCCAATGCCGCCAGTGGGCAGTGCCCAAATAGGTTTTATGCACTTTAGTCCAGGCATGATTGGGAAAGTTCTCCTGATGCGGTCACTGGTACATTATAGACCTCCCATTTACATGCTTATGTCTCATCAGATCCAGGAGCTTCTTTGTCTTTAGTAACTCTTTGCATAGAAGTTAAATTTAAAGTCAAACCATATATTAACAAAACCTTTCTTAGCCTCCACCCCAGTTGGTCAGTCTATCATAGCCTAGCGGGTATACATGAACTATCTGTTTATGATATCTCAGGAAGTCAGGCTTCCAGATTTCAGTAGTATTATTAGTATGTGTAGAAAAGTAATGGATGGAAATGATGCCCAACCTGTCTTTATCTTAGTTTAAAGTTTTGTACTTCAGTCATCACGATACCTATGTATGCTTTCCAGTTCTTAGTATGAGGAGTTCTAGTTCACTCAGTAGTACGAATAATGTTTCATGAACACGAAAACTCCAAAACTCAGGTCATGTAGCTCATGACTTCTGCACTCATGCCTTACAGTGTGTTTAGTCCTAGCTACCATTTGAATCGTAGTCTCAGTTACAGCCTTAGTTATAACGTCAGTCTCATTCCAGTAATCAGATGAGGAACTCAGTTCAGTTTTAGGTTTGCTCGACCCTAGCATACAGTTATTAGTTACTCAGTTATTAGTATTTAAATACCTCATTTTTTAGAACCATGTTATACTCTTGGTATTTCATTCTCAAATAATACATCTTTCATAAATTCATGCTCAGTTATCTCGTCTTACCCAGTCAGTCTTTTACCTCGTATACATAATACTCAACAGTTTTAATCCAGTTATTCAGACTAAGTACAGTTCAGTCTTGCAGACCCAGTATTAAGCTATCAGTTATTCATCTAATCAGATAAGTTAGTATGCTTAGCATTCATGTGCAGTGCCCATGTGAATATTTTTCAGTTGTCCCAAGTAAAGTGTCATACTAAGGTAGAGAGTATAGTTGAGAGAGTATTTAAGGGATATGTCTAAGCCTGAAAATTTGTAGTTGCAGTGCATAAGTCTTAGTCACTCTATCTTAGATGATGATTCATAGGCCTCGCCTCGTATTATAGAAATCTAGCCACATTATGATGTCTTATTCAGACAATGCCAAACTTTCTTTTCTCTCTGAAGTTGCTGGCAACTTAATAAAAAGAGTGTCAGAGAAAAATATCCAATTGAGAATAAGTTTTTAGTATGAGTTAGTCCGTAAAGCTAGTAATTTAGTTTAGCAGTCAGACGAACAAATTCGTGTGGTGTGGTTTTCCATCTTTCCATCTAGTCGCACTATTTGAAGTCTCATAAAAGTAACCATTCCAAAATTAAGCAAACGTATGGTTGTGAGTTTATCTCAGTCTGGGTGTCATGCCTCAGTTTCAGATCCCCCAAATACAGTCATGATTCAGTTCGTAGGTGCCTTGTGTATAGTCTCAGTTTTTTCTCAGTATCTCAGCCAAGTCAGCATTCTTCAAGGGACATAATGTCCTAAGGGGGAGATGGACTATAACCCCCCCTAAGTTTTCATGACCTAAACCTTCCATCTTCTCTTCACATAACGAATCTAGTTTTAAGTAGTGGGTACTCATAGGTAGACCCTCAAGTTCCAATCTCAGCCATAAGCCATATATTCGGGGGCTCGATTCGATTTATGATAATCAGTTTTTGTATCATATTTCAGGCTTAATTATGTTCTCATGTTCCCATTCATACGTATTCAGTAAATAATCTTGAGTTCAGAATTGGTGATTTGGTATTCTTGAGAATCTCTCCTATAAATAGAGTTAAGAGGTTTGCACGAAGGGGGAAGATCAACCCCCGATATGTCCGTCCTAACCGAATTCTCAGTCATTTTGGAAAGGTAGATTATGAGCTTGAGTTACCTTCAGACTTAGCTTCAGTACATCCAGTGTTCCATGTCTCCTTGCTTTAGAAATGCATAGGTGACCTAGTAGCCGTAGTCCCAATAGAGGGTGTAGATATCCAAAACAGTCTCTCTTAAGAAGAGGTTCCAGCTAAAATCCTTGACTATCAGATTCGCAGACTGAGGAACAAAGAAGTCTCTCTAGTAAAAGTTCTTTGGCGGAATCAGTCCGTTGAGGGAGCTACTTGGGAAGTAGAAGAAGATATGTAGACCAAGTATCCTCACCTTTTTCCCACAAACTCAGACTCAACTCAAAGTAACGGTTTTCCTTAAAAACTTACTCAGTTCCATGCTCAGATGTTCCTCGCGAACTTGGTATTAGTTACCGTTGCATATTCAGTTATGTATTCATGAATCGTATTTAGTCATGTACTTATGCATCAGACATGCATGTTCATTATATATATAAACTCAGCTTATCAGTAATATCAGTTATGAAGTCATGCATTAGATATGAATGTTCACTATGAAATTCCAGTATAAAAGTAGTCTCAGCCATAAAATCATGTCTCAGTTATGTATGTCCAATACGTACTTCCAGTCTGTCAGTTCTCCCATCTTAGTCAGTCTCATTCGAGGACGAATGTTCCCAAGGGGGAGATATTGTAAGACCCTGCAAAATTCTTAGCCTAACTCAGTCCTTTAAGCTTGTTAAGGGGGTCCCAGACTTAGAAAAAAATCTAGCTAAGTATCAAGACTTGGAATTATTTTATCCTTCCAAATTTGGAGGATTTTATTTTTGACATTACCGGCCTTAGTGAGTTGATTTTTAAATTAATTCATGATAAGGGTCACTTGTAGACCATCTCAGGCGAGTTTTACATTTTTTGGACTAGCGTAAGGGCAAGTTTCGATGCCCAAAATAGTGAAGGGTTACGATAGCCCTACGTCGTGAGGGCCAGTCAACCCAAGTAAGGGTCGTTCCGCAATGGCTATTTGACCCGAGTAGGAATCGTACCACGATGGATACTTGACCCAAGCAGGGATCGCGATGCGAGGACAACCCTATTCATTATTAATTTAATACGGGTTGTGGGGACAAATGGGTCATTTTCCCCTCCCTTATTCAGCATTAACACAAAATTAATCAGCCTATAGGGAAAAATCTCATTCTTTACTCATAAATTCTCTCAATAGCAAGCCCTATCCTCATCATGTTCAAGAATTCAAGTCTCAAGAAATCCCTTCAATCTTCTCGAAAGTAGTAATCAAGGTATGTGAAGTGTTCTTCCAAGCGTCCCTTCCACCTTTAGAGTCCAAGAAACTATTTTTAAACTTCAAGTTTATGGATTTCATGAATTCCATGTTGGGTTTGATTATATCTATGTTTATAATGATTAATTAGGATTCTAATCCATGTTTTATGATACGTTTCATGTGAGGTTAATTAATATATATGTAATATCATGAGGATCCATGTAAAACCCTTGAAATTATCAATGGGGATTTGAATTATGATGACTACTTGTTGTTTAGTGTTATGTTCATATGTATACTCACCAAGTTCTTGATGAATTACTCATGTGAACTAATAAGGGAAAGAGATCATGTAATGTTAGCTTATGTGTAAGTTGTATCATACCAGTGTTTGATAAAATGTTTCCATGAATGAGTTGTGAACAAGTGCACATAATTATGCTTTTCATGCTTATGCTATGATTCACCTTTCATGCTATCGAGTCTTGGGGGTATTCAATACCCAAAAACTTAGTTGTTTACCTAGAGCTTTAGTCAGTTACAGAACTCAGGAAAATCTCAGTAGTATTCATAAGTTAGTCAAAATATTCAGTTCAGAACTCAGTGGTACTCAATCAGTTAACAGAATTCAATAGTATTTTGTCAGTCCACGGAACTCTGTGAACTCAATTCAGTTAAGTCAAATAGTACAATCAATAAATATTCAGTCAAGCTCAGTACAGTCTAGGAATTAGTTCAGTGTCTATTCATTTTGGAGTAGGATTCAGCACCGAGTAAACACAAGGATGTGGGATCACCTGCCAGTAGAGAGTATGGTCCTTAGAAGAAATCCTTGCATTTTGGAACTACGTAGCCAGCGTAGGTTGAGATATATCCCTATAAGACTAAGGTTGATATATCTGATTTGAGTTTTCCTACCAGCGAGGGTTGACGAAAGAGCTTCCTATCAGTGAGGGCTAACTCACAGCTTATCCTTACCCGTGGCACGGTATTGACACCCTTTTAACTGGGGTTATAGGTTAGACCATAAATCAGTTAGAGAAGAGGTATGTTGGTTAGATGATTAGTTCCCACAGTCTCAGTCTAGGATTCAGTCTCAATATAGAACTCAGTTCAGTTCTACAGATACAAGGCTGGTAGATATAGTCACTCAGTTTAGTTTAAAACTAAGTACAGTTCCATAAATTTAAGACTGTCCGATACAGTCATTCAGTTATCAGTAATTCAGTATCAGTATACACAGATATCAGTTAATCACTATTTAGATTCAGTATCCAGTATTATCATGATTTTAGTTACAGTATATGTATTCATGCATATACTCTTATTCTGTCATATTCATGATATTCAGTTAGTATTGTTCATGCATATGAACCCATGCATTTCAGCCTATCTCACTGAGCATTCCAGTACATTCAAAGTACTTATACATGACTTTCTTTTGTGCTATGATGTCTTGTATCATAGGTTCAGATGCATGGGCTCCCTATCAACCTTAGCAGTTTAGACTTTCAGCAGTCAGAGTTAGCGATGAGTCCTCATAGTTTGAAAACATGGTTGTTTTCTTTCAGTATTTCAGTAATCAATTCACTTTCGGTAGTTGGAGTTAGTTGAGGGCTTGTCCCATCAACTCCACAATTCAAACAGTTTAAAGGCTTTTCAGACTAGAGTATTTTCTGACAGATATTTCAGTTTTAGTATTGTTATACCGTATTCAGTTCTATTTATAGTGTTGAACCTTATGGCTACTTTCCACCTACTTTCCACATATTTATAGTATTATTATTCAGTTATTGCAGCAGGTACCAGACATAGGTTAGCTTAATGTATCTGATGAAGGCATCACTGGAGTAGATAACGAAGAAGCAAGAGATGAGTCATCGGGAGCTACCAATGTATCAGGACTAGGAGTAGTTCTATCATTATCATTGTTAAGAGGATGAGCACGTCAGCTATATACTTGGAGAGGAGGAAGAGTTGTTTGAACAGTCGTTTGAGGGTTTTTTGAAACCTTGTCATGTTGTAGAGGAAGTATAAGTACTTGTAAAAATTAAGGAATGAGATGTTTCAAAAAATGTCACATCTACATTTATAAAACATTTATTTATTTTTAGGTCATAGAACTTATTCCTTTTGGTGACTAGGTTATAGATATTTTAGTTTTTATAGAAAAATAAGATACCTAATAAAATGCCTATATGGAGGGATGTACCGTTAAGATTGATATGAGCAATGAGATTGATATTTTATGAGTACTTGGCCTAGAAAGATACACTTAATTGATTTTGGTTGGAGTTTTAATTTCTAGTACTTTGATCATGGACAAAGCAAGTACATCCAAACACTCTCAAAGGTAGATGATAAGGATTTTAACCTAGAAAGTTAATTGAGTGAGGACTTTGTTGTAGAAACTCAGTGGAGGGCATTCTATCGATCAAATAACAAGCAGCGAAAACATCATCCCCCTAAAAATGAAGAGGAAAGTGATGATGTATCAGTAAAGTATGAGCAATTTTTATAAGATGTCAATTTTTACGTTCGACGACTCTATTTTGTTGAGGAGTATACACACAAGAAGTCTGATGAGTGATTCCTTAGATGACATAAAACTCACAAAGGGAGAAGATAAGTACTTCTTAGCATTATCACTGCATAATACCTTTATTACAACACCAAATTGATTTTTTATCTCAACACAAATTTTTTCAAAAATAAAGAATACTTCAGAATGATTTTTAATTAAATATACCCATGTGCAAAGGGAAAAGTCATTAATGAAGGTAACAAAATACTGAAATCTTAAACTTGAAATGACATGACTAGGACCCCATACATCTGAGTGAACAATGTCAAACATATATATGGTTTTGTTATTGACTCTTTTGGGAAATAAAGTGCGACTATGTTTCCTAAGTTGATAAGAGTCACATTTAAAAGAATATAACATGGTAAGACTAGGAATTAATTTCTAAAGCTTTTCAAGACTAGGGTGACCATAACGACTGTAAAGAAGATCGAATGAGGTAGCAGAACTAAAGGAAATTGGTGGTGGTGATCTTGACATGTGATATAGTCCCTTTGACTCATATCCTGTTCCAATCATCTTCGTCATTCTCGGGTTCTATACAACAACAGAGTCAGCCAAAAAAGTTACACCACAATTGAGGTGTTTGGTTAATTTGCTTATAGAAATCAAATTAATGGACATTCAGGAGAAAATAAAACTAAGTTTAAGGAAATAGAGGGAAGAAGTTACACGTGCCCTATTCCTTTTATTATGGTTCGTGATCCATTAGCAAGGGTAATTACAGAGAGGGTTGTGGAATGAATAAGATTTAAGAAAATATTCTAATTACCAGAGATATGGTCAGATGCACTAGAATCCAATATCATGGACAAGTGAGTGAAGACCTGGTTAGACAAGTAAAAGAATTACCAGTTTGTGGGGTGCCAGATAAAAGGTGACTGTCGTATAGCTGCTTGATACTACACATAATCACTATAATCTACTCCAGACAAAGTAATCGAATTGGACAGTTGACCATCTTTATCTTTACGGGTCTGAACCATGTGAGTTGTACTATAATTGCTAGTACGTGGTGGTTAACCATGCAATTTCCAACAAGTTTATCGAGTATAGCCCAGCTTGATGCAATAGTTGCAATAGGGTTTTGAGTTTCTAATGTTTCCCCTTTTGCTGGACATTTTGTTCCGGTGGATTATCATTTTTCACAGCTAATATAGATGTCTCAACATTATTGGTATCATTTCAATTTGAACTAATAAATAATAATCGAGCTGAAATATCGATTAAGGAAGGAACTAGTGAACTTGCCAAGATTTGATATCTTATAGGACTCAGATCAAATACCTTTTAGTGCTAAAACCATAGAAAACTTATCTCTTTGTTGCTCCTGTGTGGTGACACTTTCAGAAAGTGGCACGAGAGAGTCAAATTGGTCTTTTAAGGTATCATTTTGTCCTAAATAACTTACCATATCTTGATTATTCTACTAAAGTTGGACTAAGTATAAAACAACCTTGTATATACATGTATGTCATTCGTAAACAAAGTCTTAGATTTAGTCAAAATTGAAATAGATAGAGTAATTTAGGATCCAAAGAGTTCCATAAGAGATTGCATAATTGAGCATCCATTTGAGCTCACTTAGTCCTTTCACTAGTAAGAATATAACTAGTATTTTTAACTAAATGATACTCGTATCCTTGTCCCATAAACCATATCTCAACAGATGAAGACCATGGTGTGTAATTATTACTATCTTCCAATTTCATGGTAGTTATAACAAGAGAACCTGAAATAAAGGAAAACATGGATTTGACCTCACCTAAAGATCCAATTTCTCTGAGATATCAATTAGAGATTCACCTTTCTCTGACACGATCGCTTCAACAATTGAATAAAATACCAACAATGAGTGTTTTTTTTACCAAAGAACAAAAGGAAGACAAATATAAGAAATGAGTTACAAAAAGAAAAATTATTGGTTAAAAGAATTCAAACTAGAGGAAAGGGAAGAACAAGGTTCCTCTTTATGACTGCCGATTTGGTAAAAACTATTTAGATTTAAACTGAACAAGAATTTTGCTAGAAAAAAAAAGAAACAATTGACGAAGATGACTGCTTTTGCCAAAAAAACTTTTCTAATTCCTGAAAATTATAGGAGTAATGGGTAATATTAGAATGAATGATTGATCCTCACAAACTTAGAATGAAAGTTTAAAATGGTCGGTATAAACAACAGGAAGTGCTACTAGTAAAGAAAGATGCCAGAATAATTATCGGGAAATTTATTAGAACAACCATTGGAAAAGGTAACTTGAGCCTCTACAAAGATAAAATGAGGCTCTAATACCATATTAATGATGTAATTCTATTTCAGTTCTTACAAAAAAATTATATATTACTCCTAAAATATATACACAAAGCTAGACATAAAAAGTCAAGAGAAGATTCCTAAGATCATGCCTTGTACCTACAATATTGGACTATGTATATCTGACACACTATCTAGTAATTGATATACTCTCTAAAAATACCTTGACATTGGTATACTATCAGACTATCTTGACAGCTTGGTTCCTGTTGGTTCTCTATTGGTGCTGAAATAACTAGTTTTGGTCGGGTCAGACAAGCTGACTTGCTAATCTTGTTTAGGTCACAAAGATTTATTGGGGTATTTTTGGTAGAGCTTTGTATATTTCTTTGTTAGTTCATTTTTTTATCACCAGGTTTGTTAGTTAAATAGAAAGTCCATCTTCTAATAAAATTATTATGGTTTTAATGGATGAACTTGCGAAATTCTCTATATTGAGAATCCCTTAAGAAATAAAATTTAGTTACTACTCTTGTTGAGTTTGGAAAAAATGGCTTGTTACTTATTCAAATAAATGGGTGATTGATTTAGGTGCTACAAATCACATGACAGGTAATCCTAATATTTTTTCTAGATTTCAGTCACACAAAGCATCATCTCTAATTTTGTAGCTGTTAGATTGACTTGTAATAGTGTTGTCTATTAAATCAACCTTCTCTATTACCCATTCATTTGTATTAAGTCCATAAAAAATGGCCTTTAATTTGATTTTTGTCTGTAAACTTACCAAAGAACTTAATTGCTATATCTTCTTTTATCTTGAATATTACTTATTTTATGATCTTATGATAAATTAGGTTATTGGTAAGGGATATATATACGATGACCTCTACATCCTTGATGAATAGGAACCTCAGTCTATTGTTTGCTATGGTGTCGTGTCCCTATTTGAAGCATATTATCATTTAGGACATCCTTCTCTACCTCTATAGAAGAAGCTTTGTCCTTAATTTAAAAATATTTCTTCATTGGATTGTGAGTCATGTTGATTTACAAAACACCATCTCATCTTGATTAGTCCAAAGGTTAACAATCTAGCTGAGTTAACTTTTGAGTTAGTTCATTCTAATGTTTGGAGGCCATGTTTTGTTGTTTCCTAAATTGGACATAAGTATTTGGTCTTCTTTGTAGATTATTTCTCTCAAATGAATTGGATTTATTATATGTAGAGTCGCTCTGAAGAATTTACTTTATCTTATCCCTTTTGTATTGAAGTCAAAACTCAATTCAATGTTTGGTATGTATTTTAAGGAGTGATAATGCTAAAGAGTATATGTCAACATTATTTCAGTCATATATAAAATAATACTATATTCTCCATCAGTCTTCTTGTGTTGATACACCTTTTCAAAATGGTGTTGTTTAGACGAAGAATAGAAATCTACTTGAGATAGCTCAAGCACTTTTATTCCAATGAAGGTTCCAAGTTGGATCCTAAAACATTGAAGTGCATATTTCTAGGCTACTCTCTCCTTCTAGGTATCAATGTTATTCTTTTAAACTTGGCAGATTTTTGGTTTCAACTGATGTGGCATATTTAAAGGCTACACTGTTCTTTTATGCATCTCCTACTTTTATAAGTCAGGAGGAAGAGGATGATTGGTTAGTCTATCAGGTTACCTGTGTTTTGATAGAAAAATTAGATATTGTCTCTCTATCTCCTAATTCTTCTACTGAGGGCTAATCAATTATTGTACCATAAACACCTACTCTACCTATAGTAGTAATACCTCCAATTTTTCATGTTTACTTGAGGAAATGAGGGATGGATGATAGATCTCCTACACCAGTCCTTTTGTGATCAGATCCTCCTCTAGAAAATCTTGACCTCCCTATTGATCTTCACAAAGGTACACGGACTTGCAAATCCATATATTCTATTGCTAACTTTTTTTCCCTATGATCACTTATCTTCTATGCCTAGATCCTTGATTACTTCTCTAGCTAGACTCTAGTAGTGTACCCAAAATCGTGAAGAAGACTTTAAATAGTCCTAGATGGTCAAAACTAATGCTTGAGAAAATACATTCCTTAAATGAAAACCATACATGGGATTTGATGGGTTTAATCCACGAGAATAAACCAGTGGAATATTAGTGGGTGTTCATAATCAAAGTTAATGTAGATGGGTTTATCGCAAGACTTAAGGCCAGGCTTTTCCTGAAAGGGTATGCTCAGACTAATGGGGTGGATTATTTAGACACTTTTTTTTCGATTGCCAAATTCACTTCTACCTATTTTTTTAATTTCTCTAGCTGCTTCTAAGAATTGTCCTTTACATTATTTAGATGTCAAGAAGGTGTTTCTTTATGGTAATTTTCAAAAGGAAGTGTATATAGGGAAACTACTCGATTTCTTTAATCAGGGGGAGTATGGAAAAGTTTGTCCTTTGAAAAAGTCTTTGTATGGCTTGAAATAGTGTCCTCGGGATTGGTTTAGAAAATTTAGTGAGGTGCTTTAATATTTTCGGTTGAAAATGAGAAAATATGATCACTTAGTTTTCTACCAGCAATCAATAACTGACATTATACTTCTTGTTGTAATTGTTGATAACATTGTTGTCACAGAAAGTGCAAGTGATTATGCGGGGATCTCTTCCCTCAAGTCTTTCCTTTATATAGCTTTCATACATAACTTAGGAAAGTTAAAATTATTTTTGGGATTAGAAGTTAACAAAAGTAAGAAGGGAATTTGTCTATTTCAGAGAAAATAATTTCTTGACCTGCTTGCAGACTCTGGAAAGATAGTAGCCAAACCCTGTAGTACTCTGATGGTTCCCAATATACATGTTGTTAAGTATCCTAATCAGAAAAGAAATGGGTGATTGGTCTCCTTATGTAGACTTGGACAATCCTCCCCACATGAGCTAGATTTTGAGGTTGAGTTAGGTCTAAGATCCATTCTTTACATGGCATCAGAGTCATACCCATCCCAAATCTTTGTTAACTGATGATGGACCCCCATATTATATTATCCACATTCCGGTTAACGAGATCCCATATTAGAAAAATAATGGGTAAATGGTCTTCTTATATGGACTTGGACAATCTTCCCCTCATGAGCTAGCTTTTGAGGTTGAGTTAGGCCTAAGATCCATTCTTTACACCTTATGAAAGATGATAGTTATTCTTTTGATGACTCAGAGATAAATGGAAGGCTATTGTCAAGTTAAACTATCTTATTGTGACTCATCCAAATATTTTTTTTGAGGTTAGTATTGTTGGCCAGTTCATGTCTGCACCTATTGTCAAACATTGGGAAGCTTTGGGATAGATTTAGTGTTACTTGAAAGGAGCTCCTAGACTCGACATATTGTATAACAATCATGGTCATACTTGTGTGGGGTGTTTTGCAGATGTTGACTGGGCTTGCTCCAAAATTGATAGAAGATCAACTATAGTCTACTGTGACTTTGTTGGAGGAAAACTAGTATCATGGAGGAGTAAGAAACAAGGTGTTGTATTTGATCCAGTGCAAAATTCGAGTACAGAGCTATATCACAATCTACTTGTGAGATTATGTGCATACATCATTTTTTAACTGAAATTGGGCTAAAGTATCATACACCAACAAAACTCTAGTGAGGTAATCAATCAACTCTCCATATTGCCTCAAATCTAGTGTATCATGAAAGAACTAAGCATATTGAGGTTGATTGTCATTTTATTGGTGAGAAGATTTAGGAAAATCTTATTTCCATTGGATACATGAAGACAGGATTGCAATTAGCCAACTTGTTCACAAAAGCGTTGAATGGAACTGAGGTTGATTACCTTTGTAATAGAATGAACATAATCAATCTCTATACTCCAGAGAAGGAGAGTGTTGGAGAATCATAGTCCATTATATATTTCCTTGTATATAGTAATCTAGCTGATTTCTAGGGATTTTGATATCCAGTTACCTTAGTTAGCCTTTTCTTTACTTGTATTTAAGTCTTTGTAACCTTTGGGTGTAATATACAAGCATTTTCTCCTAAAATACCTTATTCAGTAGTAGAAAGTAACTATCTTGGACTTGATTTCCCTAATATTCCAACTAAGTTGGTATCTTTTCGTACTTAGGAAGAACACGTTCAGCTTAGGGGTACTAAAAAATTTGAGTTCCTGTTATCAGTTAAAGAAACTGGACATTATTCCAGTGAACTTGTTGAGAAAATTAAAGGAAAGGTGTCTTTTAAGTCTTTAATGAAGGATTGGTGGCATAGACCAACTTAAAGGGTCAAACATAATTAGGAAACTTGATTATGTTAATTGTGGACTTAATTAATATTTTCAAAACTTTCTAATCTTTTCAAAAATATAAATCAACCCACACCTCTCTCCTCTTCAAATCATTGACCTTTTCTCTCCTCTCTCTTTCGACAACTTCCCCCAACCAACAAGTCTGCAAATTTGTCCTTTCAATCCCCGATGACTTCAACCTCCGACGATAAATAGTTGGGTTGCGAGTTCCTTTTTGACTTTCAACTATCAATCGACGTGAAGCTTTGTTGTCCGGCCACAACAACTTCTAGTTCTTCATCGTCCCTTTTGTTCTTTCATAGGTAAAAAATTATGGCCTTTTTAGTTTTGAAGAAAAAGAGGAACTTGAGCCAACTTCTCTTATAGTATTGGTTATAAATTTCAATATTTGTTGCTTTAATTTGAAATGCGATCTGAATAAAACCCTAATTTCTGGTATTTCTTCTCTTCTCTTTTCAAAGTGAAATATAATTTTTTGTTGTTTGTTGCATTTTTTGAAGTTTGATTTTTGTTGTTTGTATTTGTAAAAAGAAAACAACGATGTTGGTGTTTTTGGTGTTGCGCCCATTGTTGCAGGGTTGATTTGTTCATGTTTTTGTTCATGGTAAAAATGGCGAAACTGTTGTTGTTCTATTGAACAAAATCATGCTACTATTGTTTCTTCAATAGATTAACCATATGATGCAAAAAATTATCAATCTGATGCAATAGAGTAACCATATGATGTAATAGAGTAGCCATCTGATGCAGTAGATTATCAATCTGATGCAACAAATTATCAATTTGATGAAACAGATTATCCATCTGATACAAAAGATTATAAATATGATGTAATAGATTAACCACCGATTAAAAATCTGATGCAATAGATTAACCTTTCGATGCAACAGATCAACCATCTAATGCAACGGGAGGACCATCGGAATAAAATATAATGCAACAGATTAATCATCTGATGTAATAGATGAACATTCTGAAGGTTAAAATCATATCAACTATTCCAATCGGATATGTTCAAGACTTGATTTTTCCAACTGATCATTCATCTGTTGTGATAGACTACCCTTCTATTGGAAGAAATCTAAACAATATTGACCATTGATAACAATTCCAACAGATCACTCATATATTGCAAATGTTGTGTGATCTGTTGCATAGACTAGCCATCTATTTCAACATATGAGAGGTCTGTTTTTATAGTTGCAATATATTACTTATCCAGTTCAACAAGTTAGTTATATGTTGCAACAGATAGCCTACCTGGTGCAACAAATATGTCATATGTTGGAACTGTTATTTTACTGTTGTACATGTTAGATATATTGTTATCCTTTTTTAATGATGCATTAATCTATTATAATCTATTTTATATTCCTGTTATTTTTAGATTAAATGGCTCCCAAAAGTCCAAGTAAAGGAATAAATAAAGCAGCTAGGCTACATCCACCACTCTATGAGCTTGCTTTACAAGCATTATCTCAATCAGGAGATGATGATGAATATGAGGAGGAGGAATATTTCATAAGAGATAATCCAAATGCTAATAACCCTTCCACTGTAGAGATGTTCAAAACCTTCAGCATTGATTATTATCCTCTGAGAATATAGTGCGGTGGTGCCACAGATTTAACAGGTGATTTTGTGGTTATATCAGGTACGGGAAAATCTTTCTATGCCTTCAAAAAAATACTTTGAGAAAAAAAATTGGATGCTTATTTCAGGGACAACTGCATTGGGAAATATCTTGATTTGCCGGAGGACAACAGTACTCGTTTCCAAATAAAAATGGTATATGATCTTCTCAAGCGTAGCTTTATGTATGAAAACAAAGATTAGATGGATGGGGTGTGGACAAATTACTGTGGCATGACTATTTTTTTTGGTTGGAAGGAGTTTGCCATAGTTACCAGACTAAAATGTTATCCTCCTTCTCAAGTTATACCTATTCTAACCCAAAAAAGCACCTCGCACACCCAAAAAAGGCAAAGACAACTCGAGTGATCGTGATGACATGGTGTCCCTTGTTGGTCCAAGCTTCAAAAACATAAATTTTATAGAAGTGTTGAAAGCTAAAAGACTCTCAATGAAACACAATCTATCATTGTGCTATGTTTTGTTTGTACATAATATTCTTTGGGTAAGAGGCGTTAACAATAACATAAGTTTTGGTTTAATAAAGCTCTCCAAGGATCTTGAGACATTTAACAACTATCCTTGGGGTTATGAAAAATTCAAAATGACTGTCAAATATTTATTGAATCCGTTAACGCCAAAGACAGTCAACTTAGTGGATTTCCATGGGCTTTAATGGTAAATGTTTTTTTCTTTTATTATGATATGATTAATTTTTTTAATTCAATAATGGTTTTGATTTAGTGGCGTTATTTTATAGGCTTGGGCATTTAAAGCCATTTCTTATTTGAGACAACTAGTGAACTACCAGGAAGACGCTTTCTGTCCAAGAATCTTGAGATGGTTGTTGGCCAAAACTAATAAATTTTTTTTTTTATTGATCTCTTCAATCCCCCAAAGGATGTAGTAAGTGTAATTATAATTAAGTTTTTCTTTTAATTAATGATTTTTTGAATGATCTAATCATCATTCTAATATATTTAATGATTTATTATATACTGTGCATCCGTCGCTTGTTCCGACCAATCGATAGTTGAAGATGCCATTTGTTCTTACTTTACGGTCTATGCAAACTTTATTGGATCCTAAGGTCATTGATAGAATAAAAATGAAATTGTTTGGAGCAACATCCATCACAAGAAAAATAATTTGGAGGGTAGGCTTGTTGTTGTTGATGTTCTTAGTGGTGATGGAGCTATTGGTGGTGGTAGTGGTGCTGCTGTTGGGGCTAATGATGATCCTCTTATAGTTTTTAAAACAAACCATTATGAGTGTGATCATACTAGTTATACAGATCTTGCCTCTCCTCGCGAATGTTCTGTATGCAAATGTGAAAACTACAAGACGAAATATGATGCATTGATTAATGGTATTAATGCATTAACTACTACTGTAAAGGAATAGATATCTAAGAGGGGTGTCATTGCAACAAAGAGGATTTCATATCCATCCACTCCATTATAGATTAATGCTAAGAAGAGAAGAAAGGTAATTTCGAAGGCATTATCAAGCATCCAAAAAGTGAATTTGTAACTCCTCTATCCATGTGTTGCACTATTGAGCAATGTACAAGGGCCACAAGAGAGCAGCATGAGCTGAAGCAGGTGAATATATATCATCTGTTCCAATTAACAGGCACACACATCTGTTGTAACTGATGATACATCAACTGAAAATTATCAAACAGATATATACATCTATTGAAACAGCTGACTAACCTGTTGCATCAGATACAGTATATGTTGAAACATATATCTCATCTATTTTAGCAAATCAAATATCTCTACGTACTATTTTTATTTCTACCAATAGATGACCTATCTGATGCAATGGATGGATCATCTGTTGGGACAATTTAAATCAAAACTTCCTATTGTTTCAGTTTTTTCAAACATATGAGTCATATGTTGCAACAAATGGTTCATTCTTTGGAAATTATCATATAGGACTTCCTCATATTATAATTTATCCCAACAGTTGATCCATCTGTTGCAACAAAAATATAATCTATTTGGGACAATTTAAAAACAGGAGGAAGACCTGTTTGATTTGCTAAAACAGGTGAGTTATCCTTTTCCATTTTTTGTAATCTCTGTGATTAGGATTGACCAATTCTAGATTCCAGGTGGATATCACATTAGAATCTATTATCGAACAACATTGACAATATGCTACTTATTTTATGGAAATACGGAGAAGCGAAAGCACAGAAACGATACACAGGCGACATTAAAGATCCGTGACGGCCAAAGACGAATTCCATAGCACTAGATGAACAACAAATTGTCCATATTGAGTAGATCTTTATAAATTGAGTCTTTCAAAGTAATAACCTCACCCTTCCTTAGAAATTGTTGGCATCAAAACATAAATTATTGATTTATTTATTGAGATCTGCACCCATAATAATTTTTTTATATTTTATTTTAAATTATAATTTTTGAAGGATTCGATTTATTTTATGTTATCTATGAATTTTATTTATCCTTGGATTTGAACTTATTAATTAAAATGGAATACTAGATTCAAATATTGTAACAAATACCTTATCTATTAAAACAGATGAAATATCTATTGGAAAATATCAACTAAATTTAGGCATATGTTGCAACATGTAAGGCATCTATTGGAAATTATCAAACAGGTCTTCAAACTATTGCAACAAATTAGATCAGGATAGAAATATTGGCATAATGCAACAGATGACCAACCTATTGCAACAGATGACCAACCTATTGCAACAAATAAATATTTGTTAGAACAGATATAATATATTTTACAACAGATAGAAAATTTATTGCATTATAAAAATTCAACTTTCATAAGACAAAAAAAATTGCCTCTACATGTAATGTAAAGTGAAGTGACTTGAAATAAAAAAGGCGGAACCCATCGACAGACATCTAAAGTTACAACGATCTTTAACTTTGGCACCTCAAGTAGACAAAATTCATTTAAGCACCTAACATAGGCATCAAATGTGTCAGTTTGTCACTTTTTCCCCTGTTGGCAGCTCGTGTGTAACTCACGCAGCCAAGGCTTGTTGAACCCCCTTTTTTGACTGACTTGGTGTCTGATTTGTCCCCCAATGGTCATTTCTACCCCCCCCCCCGTTGTCTTATATATTCATCTTCTTCCTAAAATTAAACACTAAATTCTCAAATATTCTTCTTCATAATCATTTTTTATCTATCCAAATTCTTCAAATTATTTGCATTTGGTCTTTCTTCATCTTTTTTTATTTTTTCCAACTGAGCTTGACAATGTGGAACTCATCTTCCACTATATTTTGTGATAAAGATATTTGATATTGTAAGTACGGTCATGAAGCTCTATTGAAGACTTCTTGGGCTCAACAAAATCTAGGTCATAGATTTTTTACTTGTAAGATTTCAAAGGTAATATTTTTTAATTTAATTAGTTGATTAATTATTGACTTGTAATTATTTTGTAATTGTGTTCTTGTTTGTATAGAAATTGGGTGGATGCGATTACTTTGATTGGTATGAAGAATGACACCCTTCACAAGAAAATCGTGTAATTTGGGGTTTGTTGAAGAAAGTTAAGGTTTTTGAAGAGAAATAAAATCGAGCAAGAAGATACTACATTATTGCAGTTATTTCTATTGGTTTGGTGTTGTTGGGCACATGGATATTCAAGCCTAATTACTGAAATTTTATGGTGGTGTATTTGCTACTAGTTTGGTATTATCTATCGCATGGATATTCAAGCGTAATTGTTGGAAAATATCAAACATATTTAGGTACATGTTGCAAAATTTAGGTCATCTATTGGAATTATCAAACAGGTTTTCCCACAATTGCAACAAATTATACTTATATTATATAGAAATAAGATCGGCATAATGAAACAGATGACCAACCTATTGCAATAGATAAACTATCTTCCAGAACAAATAGAATATATTTTAGAACAAATTGGCAATCTATTACTTTATAAAAAATTCAAGTTTCATCAGAAAAAAATATTGCCACTACATGTACATATAATGTAAAGTGAAGTGTGACTTAAAATTAAAAATTGTTATTTCACAGGCTCTTCTTTACACATGCTCCAAGCGTCCAGTTAGCACCGCATAAGCCCATACCTCTTGCAGGTTTGCCACAGTATTGTCGCATAGAAAGGTCATTGGCTCGGCTATTTCTATCTCGGTCAGCAAACATTCGATGTGTGCAAGCGCGTGCGAGCCGCATGCAAAATTGGTATTATTTTTTGGAAGGTTCATGCCCATTTTTCGGCCTTCAAAATCCCATGATTTCTTCATTAACACTTTCTCTGGCAAATGATACATCAGTTTACTCTGCCTCAACAAGATGGGGAACAGGTCCATCAGTGGTTGCACGTGGATAAAAAAAATAACCTCATCGATGGAAGGTTTGTTGTAGTCATAAACCTTGATATTTACCTCCTCTAGTAGTATCTCAACAACCCAATAAAGTATGCCGTCCACATTCATGACTGGAAGAATCCCCTTTTCCTCGGTCCAGCTCTTGCCGTGTGGATTTGAACTCTCCCTCTAACATATTTTATAATTTCTTTATCCCAGTCGAACGTAGAAACTAACAAATAAAATCCCGCGCCACAGGTTGATGCTAGATCATTTAGTTGATCGTCCTTATCCTTGAGCTTCTTGTAAAATTCGAGGTCCATTATCTTATTGGCAGCGTCATAAGCTTCCGAGTACACTAATTGCCTTTTCCTCATGAGGCCGAGAATTTTGTCAACATACTGTGATATAAAAAGTAAATTTTTAAATAGGTTAGTAATTTTGAAGAAATAACAAATGGTCCATCTATTGCATAGGTTTCTTTGAATCTATTCACAGATTACCCAATCCAATGCAACTTATGCACCAGATGGATGATAAGTTGCAATAAAACAACTACCAGTTGAACCAAAATACCCAGCTGTTGCAACAAATTTCACATCTGTTGCGTAGCTTCTTCTTCATGGAGTAGATTAGAAGTCCAGGTTAGGAAAAGTAAAATTAGCTAGTCCTCATACCGCATACGCATATCTGTCATAATCTTGAAGTCCTGGGGGGAAAAGGAGGCCTAGGGTAATTTGGTGCGCCTCTCTTGGCATTTTTGGCCCGTCGTATATCCCTCTTCTCTTTGGAACCAAGTTCCGCATATATGTTGACCTTCTTCAATATCCCCTAAACTTTAATATTTTTTTATTTCCGACTAGAGAGTACGTCGTGAATTGCTCTTTTCTTTCTCCTAACCGTTGTTGTAGGATTGTATGGCTTCCTCACTTTCTTGGATGATATAACACCCCTCTTGGATTTGAATTCCTTGATAACTTTAGTGATAGCCTCTATATTTTTAAAGAGTTTATCCTGGTTGTGCTTGTACTCTTCACATTTGCAATAAGAATATGAGGGTGAAGAGAGGTGATATGACCATTGTAAGGGTGATAGGGACCTGTGAAAGGGGTGTTTTCAAATATATTTATTTTTTCTTAAGCATCAACATGATAATCATCATGAGTGGTAGCAGCATCCGCATGCCTGCATCAACACCAACAACTCCACCAGAAGAAGCACCCGGATCTGCTGCAGTAGGTTGGTCATGAAGAGCCTTAACATTAGGCTGACCTTGCCTAACTCCTCTTCTTATGGATGTTGCTACAGTCAATTCCTTCTTTATTAACTCCACCATTGGGTCTACTATATATCAACATGACCTAGAATAATAAAAATGTTGTCATCCCCAACTCCTGCTCAGTAGGCACGATCCATAGATACACAACCTATAAAAAAAGACAGATACATTTAAATCATATAATATAATAATTTTCACAGTTGGGTTATATGTTAACACAACAACTTATGCAACAGATGATCTGTATGTCACAACAGATTAATAATATGTTGTATTAGATTATCCATCTATTGCATAATTTGCAGTAGATGGTTAATCTGTTTGAGTCAATTTCAGAGAACTAAAGCAACTGATGGGTAATCTAATGCAAAATATCAATCATCTATCGCAACAGATTGCCAATCTATTTTACTAGTTGGCACAAGATGGGTAAGCTGCTGTGTTATATGTTATGCAACAAATGATCTGTATGTTACAACAGATTAATAATATGTTATATTAGATTACCCATCTACATAATTTGTTGTAGATGGTTAATCTATTAGAGTTGGGTTCAGAGAACCAAAGCAACAGATTGGTAATCTAATGCAAAACATCAATCATCTGTCACAACATATTACCCATCTGTTCCACCAGTTGGCACAGGACGGGTAATCTGTCGCAACAAATATCCCATTTGGGGCATCAAATCTAACATCTGTTGTACCAGATATAACAAATGTTCAATATCTTTCATTGAGTTAAATTATTTTACTTGAAAGAAGATGTATTGCATCACTCTGAGGTTTAAGGAGATCAACCTTCTTAATTCTTGTGTTGTTCCGTGTAGCCAACCACCTAAATATCCTTGAATGAGAAACCTCATCTGGGTAATCCATTACCTGCTTTCGGAGGGGAGGAATGACTTCAAATGCCCAAGCCTAAAAAATGTAAACAGGAAGAAAGCAAAAAAAAGTCATAATAACTATATTCAATATAAATTAATGGATGAGTAAAAATAGTGATTAATTTTACCATGAAAGACTAAGAAAAGCCGTATAATGTGATCGTCCCTGGAATAGCTTTGTCAGTAAATATTTGACAATTAAATAGAAGTTGTCATATACCCAGGGATAATTGTTGAATTTCTCAAAATCCTCAGCACGCGCCAACAAATCATCTTCTATGACATTGTTGATGTCTCTTGCCAATATAACGGAATGGGCAAACTAAACTAAGCAAAATTGCTCCCTGTAATGCTTTGGTATGGTTTTATCCTTGAGATCTATCATTAAATCTGATGCTTTGTAGCCACGTCCAGCAATGTCTAACAACCCATCTATTTTTTCCTTACATTTGTTGGTTTTGTTGGGTAGTCGCTGGGACAATGCCTTCCCTCTATTTGATTGTGGTGGTTTGGCTATCTCGCTTGCCTTGGACCTTTTGTGGGGTGTTACCTTGGAGATAGGTTCTTCTAGATGATTGAATCTCAAGCCCATCACTATGGAAAACTCTTGAAAGCCAAAACAAACCGACATGCCATCGTAGTTGATCCAGATTTCATCCATATTTTTGCCCCCTCCTCTGAATCTTTATCATCCCCCACGTACTTGATCCTGTGCTTGAGAATACCATATGTCATCCTCATTTGGAAATGGTTAGTGTGGTCCTTAGTCAGCTTATGAAAGTGTCCAAAACAGCTCTTCTTAAAAAGTTTGTATATGTTTTCGTTCTTCATAATATTCCTAAATTGATTAAAATGTTTCCCCAACTGAAATTTAAGTACAAGTTCACCAGTTAGTTCTTCAGGGTCATTTATCGGCATCACAACTTGAAACTTGTCAATACTAATAGTTTTGACAGGATCATGCTGGGATGTCGATATTAATTCACTCCTCATTGGTGGTCCATTATCATAATATTGATGATCATCCTCTTTCTCACTCTCTACTTCATCCTCTTTCTCAATTTCATTTTTTTCATCACCATCTATAGACCTTTGTTCACAACCCTCAATGTTGTTTTTATATCTCTCCTCAGCTTCACTTTTTCTTGACTAAGATTGTTCATGAAGCTCCTTCAAATTCCTCTGTACAGTAGCCGTTTTTGGTGGGTGGTCAAGTTGATCCACTTTCACTTTCTTTTCTTTTGGGAGACATGTTTTACTTTAAAACAATGGAAAAACAAGAATTACATTACAATTGATGTGTGCATAAATTTTTAAAAATACATTACAAACATCACCAATACCGACACACCAACAGCCACCACAAACACCACCAACCAATGCCACAAACACCACTAATAACGACACCACCAATAGCCACCACAACCACCACGAATCAATGCCACCAACACCACGAATACCGATACAACCAACAACCACCATAAATACCACTAATACCGACACCACAAACAGCCACCACAAACACCCCCAACACCACCAACAATACCACAAACAGCCACCAACACTACTAATGCCACCAACAATGCCATCAACACCACCACCAAACCACCAATACCAACAACCAACAACAACAACACAAAAACCATCCAATAACACCACAAACACCATCCAACAATACCACCATAGTCAACGTAACAATGCAACAAAAACCAGGGTTTTATCGGGTTCTTCCTATGATTTTACCATCAAGACTCAAAATTGTTAACCTATTTTTGAAGATAATTCAACTAAAAGTCTTCTTTTTTTATCATTAACTAAAAAATCCTAATTTTTACAAAATAGAAAAAATATAAAACTCTTCTCAAACTCTGTTACCTACGAATACAAAGAAAAACAATGGATACAAGAAAGAATAAAGTTGAAAATAACACCTATGTGGTCAGAAATGGAAAGAAAATCGATCTGTTGTGAAGGATTGAGTAATATATTGAGTAGTTGTTGTCTGTATTATTCATAGAGAAAGAAAAGAGCAAGAACTCAAGATTTGAAGTTATGAAAGTTTTTTCTGCAAATAGATGATTTGTATGGGTTGATTTGTATTTTGGAAAAAAATGACAAGTTTTGAAAATGTTAATTTGGTCCGAATTGATCTTTTATAGATCTAGCTAAATCAATTTAGGTATTAGCTTACAATATTATGTTAATGAGAATCCTTTCATCTCAGAGTGATTGATCGATGACTCAGGTCGGGAGGAACGCAACACCAACACCAATACCATGTAATTGCAAAAGACTCAATTGAAGTTGTAGTTGGCCCTATGTACTTGTCCCTAGATCTAGCTAAATCAATTTAGGTATTAGCTTATAATAATAAGTTAATGAGAATCATTTCATCTTAGAGTGATCGATCAATGACTCAGGTCGAAAGAAATGCACTATCAAAATCAACACCAACACCATGCAATTGCAAAAGACTCAATTGAAGTTGTAGTTGGCACTATGTACTCGTCCCAAGATCTAGCTAAATCAATTTAGGTATTAGATTATAATAATAAGTTAATGAGATTTGTTTAATCTCAGAGTGATCGATCAACGACTCGGGTTGGGAGGAATACAACACCAACACCATGCAATTGTAAAAGACTAAATTAAAGTTGTAGTTGACCCTATGTACTCATCCATAGATCTAGCTAAATCAATTTAGGTATTAGCTTATAATAATAAGTTAATGAGAATAATTTCATCTCAGAGTGATCAATAGATGACTCGGGTTGGGAGAAACGCAACACCAATACCAACACCATGCAATTACAAAAGACTCAATTGAAGTTGTAGTTGAACCTATGTATTCATCCCTAGATCTAGCTAAATCAATTTAGGTATTAGGTTATAATAATAAGTTAATAATAATTGTTTCATCTTAGAGTGATCGATTATTTTATCTATTGCAACTGATGAATTAACTGTTAGAAAAAATCAAAACATCTCTTCCAACAGATGGTCCATCTATTGTAATAGATAATCCATATGTTGCAATAGATGTATCATCTGTTGCACATATAGACCATCTGTTGTAACTGATGGTAAATCTGTTGCGATGGTGGGTTATCTTTTAGGACAGATGGACGATCTGTTACAACATCTTAATAATAACAGTTGTTATTAAGTCTCAAGTCTCAAACCATTTTGAAAAAGGTGAGAAGTTTGAATGTAAAAGAAAAAGTTACATTTTTCCACAGAAAATAAAAAGACAGCAGTTTGAATGTAATTAATACAATAGACCTAAACAGTCGTGCCTTTTTTCCTAAATGATCTATTGCAACAACTCAATAATAACGATTGTTATTAAGTCTCTAACCATTTTGAAAAGGTGAGAAGTTTTGATTCAAAATAAAAAGTCACGTCTTTTCATAGAAAACAAAAAGGCAGTAGTTTGAATTTAATTAATACAATTGATCTGAACAGTCATGCCTTTTTGTCTAACATATTCAGATTTAATCCTCTATAAATAGGTTTCTCCACTTTTTTTTATTTCTTGCATTTTTTCCTTTCGGATTATATCTTCAACTACTTCTCTTCAGAGAGCACATTTCTTTCTCGTTGAGGTAATTTTTTTTGTGTAAATCTATCAGTTTGTAGTATACATTGTATTACATTCGAACTCTTTTCTTTACTTTTGTGTTTACTTTTTTTTGTTAATTCATATGTGTTCTAGATATGGTTGATACAAATTCAGACGTTGCAATTCTACAAGACACTATCTGAGAACTTGAGTCATAGGTTCACGACCTGCGGTGGGAGTTTTCCATCATGAGAGCCCAAATGATCATGGAGATTCTCAAGATTAGGAGGGCCTTGCTAATGCCGGTTGAAGATTGGTCGGCTGGCAAAAATAATGTTGTTGCTGATAATAATAATAATTAGAATGTGTTTTTTTAATTCTATATCGAATCTATACCTAATTCATTTTATTTTTTAATGGAAAATTTATTGTTGGTTGACTTTGGTTTTTTAATTCTTATTTAATTTTTATTTTGTCCATTCCTTCTTCTAAACATGTTAACATGTCGACTGTTGGAGGTAAGGAATAATTTTAAATCCAGTAGCAATAGCAATTTTGGCATTTGAGTTCTTTTAACAGATGGACCATCTGTTGGAACAGATCAGTTGGGTTTCCGTCAGCAGATTATCCATTTGTTGTGATAGATTTCTCATCTGTTGTGGTCTATTGTATTTAGTACATGTTTTGCTATTTTTTATTGATGAACAAGTTATTAAAAAGACATTTTATATATAATAAATGATAACATTACATTCACAATTGTAACGCCCCAATTTTCTGAACCGGAACGCTACACGGTGCTCATGACCCTGAAGGACCACAAGTTAACCCATGACTGATATCTATACCAGTAACTACATAATATACATATAAAATACGGAAACATGAACAAAGAGGGTGTAAGGTTCAATCTTGAATAATAAAATATCTGAAATAAGGTGGTATCACAGTACCAAAACAAAACTGAAAATACTAAAGTCTAAATCTGAAAACTCTATAATCGTCTGAAAGCCTCTAAACTGTCTGAATAAGGAGTTGAAGGAACATGTCTCCAACTAACTCCCTAAACTAAAAATAAACTGAAATACTGGAGTAATAACTGTAACGATCTTGTCCAAGAAAGATGAGGACTCACTGCTTACTGAACTACTACCGCTGATCTGGAATCTACACCTCAGAACCTATGGTGTAACATAAAAAGAAAGCACCATAGCGCAAATGCGTCAGTACAACTAAAGTACTGAGTATACGTGGGGGTAGGCTAAATGCATGGGGTTTATATGCATGAACATGCTGACTAATATGAACATGAGAATACATACATACATACGTAACTGCTACAAAACTCGTGGAGATACTGACTACTTGAGTTTGAACTCTGACAACATGAGTTTCGTGATACTGAGATACTGAATGACTGATAACATAGATGACTGTATCTAACAGTTCTAATTCTGGGGAAAACTATTTGAGTTCCAAACTGTATCTGAACATCTAAGTATGAGATCAGTCCTAGCTAACGAGTGATCTCTAAAACTGATAATAAGAATACTCGACTGAATCTGAGATTGAGATCAAGCCTGTCTGTCGGGTGACCTCTAGATCTAATAATAAGCATCTGAATATTGGACCAAGCCTATCTGACAGGATAATATAGGAATCAATGGAACTATCTGAGTTCCTTACTGAGATCGATGACTGTATTTGACAGTCCTGATTCCTGATTTCTACTCTGAAGACTAATACTGAAACTATAACTGTAACTGTGACTGTAAAAGGTAGTAACCTAACTGATATGCCCCGATACTGTACTGGTGGGGTCCAATATTTCCCCTGATTGGAAGGGTATCAATACCGTTCCATGGGTAGAGACCTCTACTATGGTCAAGCCTCTCTGACGGTGACCCTAAACAGGAAATCAAGCCTAAGGCAATATAATAGTCAAGTATAGCCTTAATTTGATGGGTGACTCCTGTCCTGCGTTGGCTATGCAGTTCTGGAGTACAGGGATTGCTACTAACGGCTTTGCCTTTATAACGGGAAAACTGCCATCCCTTCACTTGCTCGGTGCTAGTCCCTACTCTCAACTGAAAGACTCTGAAAAGATTAACTACGCTGAACTGACTAACTGAACTGAACTGATTTATACACTGATTAACTGAGTTGATAATATTTTCTTAGCTGAACTAAGATGAATTCAATGAGTTCCGTTAATTGAAGGAAAAGCAACTTGAGATCTTAGGTCTGACTGAGAGTACTGAAACTACTGGGACTACTGAACTACTGAGATTTCTGAGTTTTTCTAAGTCGCGTGACTAACTGAAATTTATGGAGCATAGCTTGACTGAGAATGTCTTGAAACGTGACACTAGCTCTAGGTACACAACTATAGTTTTCGGGTACAAGTACCCCCAGGACTCGATAGAAGGAAAATGACACACATGACTGACTTGATCATAAGAGTAGGGTCCACAATTCATAATATCATAAGTAAGGATTTCATAATAAGAATGATTCTCAACAAACTATCACATGATCGGGAATGCACACAACATGTATATACTTGCATGGATTCAATAACATGGTCATTCCATATCACAACAATATCATGAGCTGCTCATACAACATTTTCAATCCAAGACAATAGCATGGGAATCACGTTGAACATAAACTTAGAACATGGAATAGTCATTTAGGACTTATTATGTAATAAAAGCATGATTTCTATTCCCTTAGATATTTTCACAAACACCTTACATGCACATCTTAGGCATAGGTAGATTTATCAAGATTACAAATATTCAACCACCAATTTCACATATTTATACATTAAATACCACCATATCCTCACACAAAACATACAAAGATCACATCTTAGGCATCATCAAACTCCAACCACATGAACATCAACCACCAACAACATAAACATCATAATACATAATTTAGAAGATGGTTCTTGAGCTTCATGGATGAAAGGAGTCCATGAATCAACTCACGCATACCTTAGAAGGAAGATTCTTGATGATTGACGGAAGAATTTCCTTGAAATTGGATCTTCAAGCTTAATTATGCAACCCTAGTTGTTTTTCTCTTTTAGTGCTCTTGGATGATGAACTTAAGATGTTAGTAGGGTTGTAATGTAATTAGGAGCTATATATTTCATAGGGTTAAGTTTAGGGACGTGTAAGGAGTGTTAAAAGACTTAATTACCCTCAAAATAACTCAAAACGGAGTATTTTTGGCACTTGGAACTAACTTAGACGGCGCCCAAGTAATCGCACAAGCCAGGATAGGTAACGCCTAACCAATCGCCTAAGTTTGGTTGGGCGGCGCCTAAACAATAGCATACCCTTACTGTTTCTCACAAAAATGGGCATAACTTTTCGCTCGGGTAGTGGATTAAGGCGAAATTGGTATCGTTGGAAAGCTAATTCGATTCTCTATAATTTGGTGGGTAAAAATATGTATAAATACCACATTAACATCGAGTTATACTCATTCAAATATGACCCTTATGAAATCGAACACTAAAACTTGATGGATTCAAAAACTCTTAGTTTGTATTACCTTAAGTGACTCATATGAATATGCTTAACGCATCATAGGCTATCTTATCGCTAGGATACTCATTGTAAGTCATGTACTCAAGTATGAATCACAGTAGAAGAGATTTCATATGTAGGAAAAATGGTTCGTCTCCTAGCTTAGAAACATGCGGGGTATTACAACAACAATGAGTTAAATATATAAAAGTCCACAACAAACAACAACACAAGTTTTTTCAATTACAATGATCTTGGTGGATTATGATCCGAGCATGTAGTTCTTTTGTGGACAACGCACTTATATATGGAGCATTTATTTCTTCTTGATGGAAATGATTCTCTGACTCCACACCTCCTCTTATGTGGCTTTCTTCCCGGTTTGATAGTGCTTAGGTCAATATATGAAAGAGGTATTAATATCTCCAAAATCTTTGCAGGAATATCCCAAGATTCTTCGAGAGGCATCGAAGTAATATACCCACTATATGCCATTGTATATTTTTTCACTGAATAATATGGAGAGTAGTGCTCATAAATTTTAGGTCGATATTTTGCACCGTATTGAGCTCTAAGTGCTACCATAGCATGTGGACAGGGAATTTTGTCCAAGTCAAAACTCTACTCATACAAGATCCCATTTGAAGATCGACCGTGGAAACATCACCATGACCGTTGATACTGAACTTGTAATCTTCTATTTGATAAGATAATAACCTATTCCCCAGACTGATGTTCGTTGATATTATTTTTTCAATTTCTAGAACAAATGGGGTTCTTGCGTCCTCGAACTGCATACGCCTTTTGTTAAAAATTTAGCCATACTTCTTGTTTATTATTTCAAATAGAGCTTGATGGGAAATTCTCTTTCATCATCAACCAATAGATTCACCGATTCAACTTCATTTGATGTCATAATATTGTACCTATACAAAAGAATCACTTAGTACGACATAATACTAAACTTATAACTCAAACAAGACATTAAATTTATAAGAATGTACCTATCTGTCGGATAGAATGCCTGGCTCCATCTCTCAAAACTGACATGTACTAGATGTTCTGCTGCCTTGGGATGTATATTCGCTATTTGATTGAAATGGTATAAAAACTTCTCTCTACTATATGCTTTAGCTGCTCTATAAAAAAGGGTCATGATTCTTTCATTATGATAGTTGGTCCAAATGTTCTCTCCAAGATGCCTGATGCAACAACCAAAGTATGCTGAAGTGAAGAAAATTGAACCCATCTTTGGAATACTTAGATACCTATCTGAAACAAAACACAACTCTTCGGTTTCTTCAATGCAGGTTCGAAGTTGTTCAAAAAAATCCATAAGAGGTATTACATTCCTTGTCCACTACACAAAAAGTGATAGGAAAGATGTGATTCTTCACATCCTGTGCCACCACTACTAGCAGAACTCCATTATACCTGCTTCTCAAGAAGGTACCGTTGACGGCTATGCCTATTCTCAAATGTCAAAAACCTTGAATCCAAGCATCATAAGATACAAAAAAATACTTGAACCTTCCATTTTCATCAACATGATACGTCGTCTTACTTTCGGGATTTATGGACGCAATCATGTAATGGTAGGCATCCAGGACTTCATACCCATGATCTTGTGTCCCCCTAACCAAGTCCTTGGCAATACCCATGGCTATATATATCTTCCAATAACTGACCAGGACACCCAATTCCATAAGGATTTGATTTGTCATAACCCTTGTAGAAGGGCCTTTGCCATTGGGGAAACTATTCTTGAAATATTCATCGAGGACATTTGACATGGCGTGAGGATTTTGGCCCGAGATGTGCTCCAAACCACATGTGTGATACATTTCATGTTTATGAATGATGAATCTGTCAGAACTTATGTACTTTACTACTCTCAACCACCACTTGCATTTCGAATTAGCATATTTGTAGCAAAAGACACTGCTCGAATTAATCACCTTCTTTATTCTGAAATCTTTTTTCAAGAAAGAAATAAACAAAGTGGTAGATAGTTCTTTCTTGTCCTTGAATTACATTCCATTGAAAAAGATAGTCCTATCATCTTGAAGATTTCCAGACTGTGTCGATCGAGAAAAACTACCCACCATATTAGTCGCATCAACAGGCGTAGGTATTTGATCATCATATGGAATATTCAAGTCTAGATCATCCAACCTATCATAAAAAATGTCTTGTTGTTGTTATTCTATATTCTATTTCTCATTCTCTCTCATCTTTTCAACCACGTACACCCTTAACACCAGCCTGGATGAATCACTAAGATAAGTACGCCACCGATCTTGATCGGTTATATTGAAAGATAGTACCCTCTAATTTTCAAAGGAGCTATGCATGTAGCTGATGACGAGTTCTTCGGTTGACAATTCAGTCTACAATAGCTGATAATTAAGTTCATAAAATCATCATACGAAATATCACTTTGGACTGTTATAGCTATCGTCTCTAGCATTTCATCCTCTTTCTAATGCCATACATATCGATTGCTCTTCTCTATCCATTGACCATGACAATCCACCCCTATTGTTATTGATCCCTCTATTAGTGGTACCTAAATAAAGTCATTTGTTAAAAAAAAGTTAATAGTGATTTCATAGTATCATACATGAATCTCAACAGATGTGTAATATCTTGCAATATATGAAAAATAAGTTACAACATGTAAGTTGTAACGCCCCGAGTCTGTACCTCAAACCCTACATGGTGCTTACGACCCCGAAGGACCACAAGCTAACCCATGACTGATATCTATTGTGAGCACTGAATAATAATACTGTAATAGATACAAACAATAGGCTGAAATGCCATAAGGTTCAAGTACTAAAATACTGGAAAATAATAATATCTGATAAACATTTAAAATCTGAATACAGTCTAAACTAGTCTAGTCTGAAAAGCCTCTAACTGAACTGTCTGAATGTGGAGTTGATACGACAAGCCCCCAACTAACTCCAACTACTAAACTATTGATAATTGATAACTAAAATAAAAGCATGCCCTTGATATAAGAGGACTCACTACTAAAGCTATCATTAATAACAAAATTTGTCTATGCGCGGTTAGGAACCTGAGTGTCCGAACCTATGATATGCGACATCATAGCACAAAGAAAGAGTATGTGTCAGTACGTGGAATGTACTGGTATGCTAGATGAGGTAGGATGATATGCATGGGTTCATATATATGAACAATAACTGACTGAGTAACATAAATAAAACTGACTGAGAATATATGTATAACTAAAATTGATGAAACACTGATTATGCAATACTATGCATATATCTACATATACTGTGCTTGAGATCATAGTATTACTGGATACTGAGTTCTGATAACTGAATAACTGATATCTAAGTTTACTGATAACTGTATTATTGATAACTAGGTGACTATTTTTAACAGTCCTAATTTTGTAGAACTGAACAGAGTTCTATACTGAGATGGGTGACTGTGTCTGACAGTCCTGATTTTTGTAGAATTGAACTGAGTTCTATACTGAGACTGAAATTGAAAATGTGGGAGGTAATCATTTAACCGACATGCCCCTATCTGAACTGATTAGGGTCCAATCTGTAACCCCAGCTGGAAGGGTGTCATTACCGTGCCAAGGGTAAAGACAAGCAGAAGAGTTACCCTCATCTGGAAGGTACTCTAATAAGAACGGTGGTGCCCTCAACTGGCAGGTTAAAATTCCCCATCAACCCTCAATTGGCAGGTTGATGTCTCAACCTACGCTGGATACGTAGTTCTGGAATACAAAGACTGCTTCTAAGGATCAGACCTTCTACTGACAGGTGAGTCCCCATCCCTGGGATCACTCAGTGCTGAATCCTACTCCCAACTGAATAGACTCTGAACTGATTTCTAAATTGTTCTAGGTTGGACCAAACTATTACTGATCATGTTAACTGACTGAACTAAAATGATTTTACTGGATTTCGTTAACTGACGGAGTACTACTGAGTTCTGTTAGCTAACTGAATTTACTGAATTCTGAACTGATTACTGAACTGAGATTGGGACTGGCTTCTGAGAATTACTGTTCATGACACTACTGAGACTGTTCTATAACTATTGTAGCTCTAGGTAAATAACTTGATTTTTAGTTATTGAATACCCCCAGGACTCGATAGCATAAAAGCAAAACATAGCATGAACTTGAATAGCACAATGATGCACACTTGTTCATAATTTATTCATAGAGATATTTCATCAAATACTTGTGAGATATAAGCTTGCACATATGATAATATGGCATAATTTTCACCTTTAACTCATATGAGCAATTTAGCAAGAACTTGAGGATCAAAATCTATCCACATGATACTAGGCAACATGTAAGCATCATACTTTTGAATCCTACTTTGCAGATCAAGGGCTTTTAACATGAATTCACATGATGAATAATTTCACATAAAACTTGAAATAAACCATGGATTTAAACACAATTAACATCATAACCATGAGTACACTCAAATCCCACATAGAATTCATGAAATCAATTAACTTGTAGTTTAAAAGAGTTTCTTAAACTCCAAGGGTGGAAGGAAACCCTTGGATGAGTATCTAACATACCTTGTTGCTTGAATTTCTAAAGATTGATGGTGGATTTCTTGAATCTTGATCTTGACTTTGATAGGTTAGAGTTCGTTCTTGTGAGGATTTGAGAGAAAGTGAGCAATTTAGCCTCTAGGGTCATCTGATTTTATGTTTTAGGGCTGAAAATGGGTGGAATAATGACCCAAATACCTCTCTGGATGAGGGCTTTTAATAACTGAAAACGTGTTCAGTGATGCACAGACCGACGCATTGTGTCGATGGCATTAATGTGATGACCAACGCGCCGCATAGAGTTTGTATTGGTTCACTGAAATTGCACTGAAAGCTGGGGAAAAATTTAACTGTCGATGGGATGGGTGATGCGATGCATCGAGATCGCATCAACCCACTATTTTGGTCACCTAAACATGGTTCAAACGAGGTTCAAAAAATTCAAAACTCACCCGAAGTGACCTATTGATATTTCCGATCATAAATCAACCTAATAATCGATATTTTAAGGTCATAAAGGTCGTGAAATAGGATCGCCAACTTACGAATGCTAAAATACTTCTAAGTATAAACACTTAGCTGAAATTTCTAAGTCTGGGACCTCTTTTCAAGATTTAACGGACTGAGTTAAGCTTAAAATTTTGTGGGGTCTTACATAAAAGATCAGTCGCAAAAGATTACTTACCTGTTAGGATTCATGTTACTCTCCTAAAGATGATTTCAATAGACGTGTAATCTATTGTAATAGGTGAATCATATGTTGCAACAGACTATAAATATATTGCAACAGATAAAGCACCTGTTCGGATAGATATTACAGTACTAAGACATCTTTGAAGCTGATTCCAACAGATGAGTGACATGTTGCAACAGATAATTAACCTGTTGCAGCAGATGACTTATCTGTTGTAACAGGTGATGCGTCTATTGGAATCAAGTTTAGGTTTTATTGCAACAGGTTACTAATCTATTGCAATAAATATTTACCCTATTGTAACAAACGCACGTTTGTTAGAATCGAGTTCAGGTTTTGTTGTAACAAGTTACTAATCTGTTGCAACAAATATTTATCATATTGCATCAGATAACTAATCTATTGCAACAGATGGGTCATATGTTGCAACAGATAACCTATCTGTTCGGTTCATGTTAAGGTATTATAGAACCATAAATAGGAATCTAACATACGAGTCTTCCGTTGAAATAGATATCTCATTTGTCGCAACAGATGATTGATCTATTTAAACAGATGACTCTTACGTTGCATTTATATTCGCGTGCTATGTATTGTTGAAAAACAACATAATAGCAGTTACCCAAATGATAAATTCAACTAAAAATCATAATTTGACTTACCAAAGTTTCCTATGAAGTAATGTCAAAGTGGAAAGTGATATACAAAACCAAATTTGACCTAAGAAATTGGTCAAATAGAAACAGTCGGTAACAACAACAAGAACAATGGTCAACAAGAAGAAGATGAAGATGATAATGAAGTAGAAGATGATAAATAAAACAACAGCAACAATGAACAACAAAAATTGTTAAGAGAGAGAAAATAACGATGGAAGAGAAGAGAGAGAAACACGTCTTTTTTTCCCTCCGTTTCCCGTTATAATAGGTAAACATTTGGATCAAATTGTAAATTTAAAAACTTGTGGGCTATTCTCAAACATACCCAACTTTCTTAATCCATAATTGTCACCTCCACTCAACTCCACTCAAGACTTAGTCAACTACACCTCATTTTCAAACTCTTTTATCACTTTTAGCTCAAACCCCAAGTTTGTTAGACTCTTTTCACCAACAATTTTATCACTGCATGCAGTTAAGACTTTCCTTTTCTGAATCTATCATCAAATAACTTGACAGGGAGTTTCTTGCTTGCACCCTAGTTTTGGTTCCAAGATTGTAGTATTTTCTTGGAATTGTCTGTGGAATAAAGAGCAATGGCACATTGGCACTATCCTTATTCATTTTGCCACAATGAAGCTTTGGTTTTAGTAGTGAACCTCTTGTTATCATGATTCATGACATTTCCTCTGTACAGGGTAAGGTGTAAACACGTAATCTTTAACTTTCTGTGTTGTTTCCAAGCAAATAGTATCCTTAAAATGTAGAGTTACCTATTTGTCGGACATGTCAGAAGGACTGTGTGTTTTTTCGTTACTACGTTAGATATCGAGGAGATGGGGAACTGGGTTAAATTTTTTTGGTTTCTGCGTTTTCTGTCTTAATCTAGTGTATCGGTTTAAATTGATGAATATTAATATTGCCTTATATTTGTCGAACTTGTAGGGAGGGGTCATACTTGAAAATTTTAGTAATTCCACTATTAAATCAAGATTCTTGCTTTGTGTGCGCTTTAAGAGTAGGATCAACAGTTAGTTTGTTTCCAAGTCTGTTGTTTATAGTTCTTCTCTAGGTGATATTTGGAGTCTGGCAAATTCTATTGTACTCGAACTAGTAAAAATCTGGGATCGCTTTCAGAAACATGAGACTAGTTGTGTATATAATGTAAATATATCCTTATTATTTGAAGTGAAAGAAAGAAGAAATATTCAAACATCATGTGTTTAACCCAGTTCAATAATATCACTAGTCTTTGTGCTTTTTCTTCACGTTGTAGTTCACATTAATTTAAACTATTCATTGCTATATGTGAACTGAAACTGATATGTTGTTAATTTGGGTGCCTTGTTTTGTGTTATTTTCAATATCAAAGTGATCGTGTGCTCTTCTTAATACCAGGAACAAGGTGTTTAAACAACGCGGCTGACCAATAAGGAGCTTGAACGCGTGCAGTTAAAGTTTTTGTTCTTTTGGTCTTATCTATATGCATACAGAGACACTGAAGTGTATTATTATGTAGTATATATATGTAGTTGAAGTTCTAGTAATGGAAATACCTATAATATTCAACTTGCGAATGATTTTGAGAAATATCAATGGAAGTATTGGGAGAGGTGATTAGACAGAACATGGTGCAGCTTCAAGTTACCGAGGACATGACCTTGGATAGGAGGGTGTGGAGGACGCATATTAGGGTAGACGGTTAGAAGGGTAGGAGTGTTGGAGCGCATTTCGAAGGCTTAAGCTTTTCGATCTTTATCGTGGTACTAACTGTAGTATTGTAGTCTTTACTTGTGATATAAATTATAATCTGTTGTTTGTTGTGATTGTCACATTATTTTATTGTTGTTCTTGTTTCCTTCTTGTAGACTTTGCACTGTTTACCTTGTTAGTTGCTATATGTTTTGTCACTGTTTTCTTCTAATTTGTACATGGAATTGCTACACATGAGTCGAGGGTCTTTTGAAAACAACCTCTCTACCTCCACGAAGTAGTGGTAAGACTTGCGTACACTCTATCCTCCCCAGACATTACTTGTGGAATTTCACTGGGTATGTTGTTGTTTATCAATGGAATTGACCTGGAAAAACTGATGAGGAGGAGGTAAGAATTAGCCTGATAGAGAAGGAAGTGAGAAAATCAGATACATAACCGGCAAGGGCGGAGCTAGTGTGTTATATGGGGGTTCGGCCGAACCCACTAGCTTTTGCACAGATCCTATATTTGTAAATAAAAAATTTGAAAAACGTATATAATTATATATGTCCGAACCCACATACAATGTAGTCTGTTGGTCCAGTGGTAGGTGTATCAGCTTCTCATGCCGAAGATGGGGGTTCAAACTCCACTAATCACATTTTGATAAGTAAACATTCACACACTTTTACACTTATATATAAAAAGAAAATAAAAAACAAAAACAAAACTAAGTATTATTAGGCTTGCTCTTAGCTTTTTACAACGGTCAACATTCACACTTTTACACCTTTTTATAAAAACAAAACAAAAAAGAAAAACAAAATTAATTATTACTAGGCCCATAATTATTAAAGAAAGGAGAAAAAAACTTTACCAAAATCCCAATACATCCAGCAAAAACCTTTTCACTTTGGTCAATTAGGCTCTTGCCTCTTAGTCTCTTCGAACAAGAAACGTCAAATGGGTTATTATTTTCCCAAATTGCACTTTTACTGCTCTTCCAAGGTATGTAATGTGGTTTTCATTTCTCTTCCAGTTTTCGCAGATGCTAGATTGCTTATTGCTAGTTTCATAGTTTTGCATCGGAATTCATTAGTCACGACCAATAAATTGTGATTAGATTTTCAATTTTGCTTTAGATTTTGGGTTGAACTGTTTTAGTATGAATTGTTTCTGTAATTCTGTTGCAACATATATTTTTCCTATTTTGTTAATTGTGATTGCAACACAGTAGTGTTCATCGTCGATATAGAAAAAAAGTGAGTGAATCTTTCACAACAGAAGGTTTTTGAAGTTGGAACAAAGGTATAGAAAGGCTTAAAAAATATGCGGATGAAGTGAATAGTGTTCATCGTCGATATTTCAAGATGTAGGTGAAGTGAAATAGTGAATAGTGTTCCAAACTCTCAGACTTTAAAGTCTGGCTCCACCTCTGATAATCGGATGAGAGATGGAACACTAAACATCATAATAATCATAAACCTCTTCCTTCTAACCCTTAGACTCCTTTTAAACCAGCTGATAATTGGGCTAATAACCTTACTTCTAAATAATTCCTGGAATTTAAACTGATAAATGCTCACCCTCCAGTTTTTTTTTTTGAGTTTTAATTAGTGATATTTTTGTGCATATACTCACACAACGCATATGCATACAAACTAGTTCCCTGAGGTGTAAAACATCTTAGTTTTGGTATCCAAATACTTGCGAACTTGGAATAGCCTAAACGTCCTATTGAAATGTCTTATTGAAACATAGAGTTCAATAGGAGAAGCAAACCTATACTTTGATGCTAACAATGATTAATAGGACTTGACAGAAGAAAAATGTGGTGTCTTCCACATCAAAATACAAAGAGGAAGCCCAAACTTCTTGTTATATATAAAATGCTATCACAAGTGCTGCAAAAGAGTCACACAACGGCGCAGTGAGCACAAAGCGAAGTATTGTTTGGCCTTTTACTAAAGAATACCGTGTGCTTGTTGCAATAAGTGGCATGCACTAATTTGTTTCAGTCTTTTTAAGATGCTATGTTTCACAAAATAACAACTACGATTTTTTTTTAAAACTTCTTAATCATATAAGCTCTTTCAACTCAGCCAAGATGATGAACAAGGATTTCTTCAAGAAATATGGGTTTTGAAAATCTTAAAATGACGAACAAGAATTTCTGTAGAATCATAGTCCACAATCCAGAGGCATAACAACTTTTGAGGAAAAAAAAAGAATAATATTTTTAGAGAATATGATTGGAAAAAGAAATTGGTGGGGGTTGGTAGAGACTTTTACTTCTGCAATTTTATTTCCTTTATGTTTAAGAAATTTACTGTGCTAAGCTGAGTCAGCTTATCTGACTTTGGAAAAATATTAAGGGACAACGAGAAATTCATGAATCTTGTTTAATATTCAAGATCCATGTATACCAATTAATGACTTTATTCTCTCCCCCTATTTCTACTTGTTCACTATTAACTTAAACATACTTAAATAATAACAAATAATGATATAACACATAATTATGCCCTTCAACTTGATCTCAAATTATATGTATGACCTTCAACTTTGGGTGTGCACAAGTAGACACTTTAACTTGTATAAAGATTAACAAATAGACACATGCGTCCTATGTGGCATCCTAAGTGGAAAATTCTTGTCCTACATGATGTCCTATGTGTATTATGCCACATAGGACATGCGTATTTACTTGTTCAACTCTATACAAGTTTAAGTGGCTACTTGTGCATATCCAAAGTTGGAGGTCATGTATGTGATTTGGTGTCAAATTAAAGGGCATATTTATGTATTATTTCATAAATAATATTACAATAGAGTTACTATATACCAACCTTTGAATATAATAAATTCAATATTTTGAAAAATATATATTGATTAATGAGTATAATTAATAACTAATTTGATTAATGAGTATGATTAATAACTAAGGGTAAAATGGATACAAATAAGTAAATTATCCATTAGGTTTACAAACAGGAAATGTGTTGTTGGACTATCTTTACATGTTGATGTGAATTTAGGAAGTATTATGTTTCATGTAAGCGAAACCATTATTTCAAATTCACAACACTTTGACTACAAATGTTGTTAGAACAACTTTGACTACAAATGTTGTTGATACAAATAAGTAATTTTAGGAAAAGTGTTGCAACTAGAAGTGATATTAAGAGAAGATTGATCTTCATACCGTCTTTGACTACAAATGGCTTCTGCATCACGAAACACCAACAATAGTCTTGTCCATATCTTTCTCGTCTCATTTCCGGGTCAAGGCATTGTCAACCCTCTTCTTAGACTAGCGAAGCGTCTTGCTAGCAAGGGCATTCTGGTCATTTCTCTGCACCCTAACGAGTTTGGCAAAGAGATGAGAGCTGTCAGTGAGAATTTGATCACTGATCAACCAACTCCTTATGGAAAGGGTATGATCAGATTTGAATTCTATGAGGATGGATCTGCGGACTATTTAGATCAGTCCAAAATAGTTGATGTTAACTTGGAGATGGAAATTCTTGAGCAAGACGGACGAAGGAACTTGCCTAAAATTCTGAAGAAGCAGGAGAAGGAAGGCCACCCTGTTTCTTGTGTAGTCAACAATCCATTTAGTCCAAGGATATGAGAAATTGCTGAGAGTCTTGTAATACCTAACGTGTTGCTTTGGGTAGGATTGTGAAAAAATTGAACCGACCGATAAATCAAACCGATAAAAACGTTATTGGGTTATTGATATTGGGTTATCGGGTTAACGGTTTTTTATTGGTTTTATAAAAAATTTTATTGTGTAAACGATTCGATATCGGTTTTAGTTTATTGGGTCAATAAAGATACACTAAGTTATTGTTTTATCCTTATTTGTGTTATTTATTTAAATCTCTCTCTCTTTATCTATCTATCTATCTATCTAGAGAAAATTGAAGAAAATGCGTCTTTTAAGTCTTGAATGAAGGATTGATGACATTGACCAGCAGATAAGGTCAAACATCATTAGAAAACTTGATTAAGTTAATTGTGGACTTGATTAATATTTACAAAACTTTCTAATCTTTTCAAAAATACAAATCAACCCAACCCACACCCCTCTTAAATCTAAATCAACCACTCTCTCCTCTCTCCCAAGCAACAGTTCTGCAAAATTTCTCCCTTCAACCCCCGACGACTTCTACCTCCGGCGACAAATAGTTAGGCTTCGAGTTCCCCTCTTTTCTCCCTTCAACCCCTGGCGACTTCTACCTCTGGCAATAAATAGTTGGGCTTTAAGTTCCTCTCTTCAATTCAATCAACCTGTCTCCCATCCCTCTCTCGACAGCTTCTCTCAACTCTCTCCCAACCAACTGTTCTGTAAATTTCTCATTTCCATCCTCCGCGAATTCAACATCCGACTATAAATAGTTGGGCTTCGAGTTTCTTTTCAACTTCAACCTTCAATCGACGTGACAACCTTGCTCTCCGACCATAACAACTTCGAATTCTTCATCGTTTCTTTTCTTCTTTCACAGGTAAAAATTTATGGCCTTTTTAGTTTTAAAGAAAACGAGGAACTTGAGCCAACTTCTCTTATAGTATTGGTTAACAATTTTAATATTTGTTGCACTAATTTGAAATACGGTCTGGATAAAACCCTAATTTCTGGTATTTCTTCTCTTCTCTTTTCGAAGTGAATTATGATATTTTGTTGTTTGTTAAATTTTTTTGAAGTTTGATTTTTATTGTTTGTGTTTATAAAAAAAAACGATAGTTTGGTTTGATTTGTTCTGTTCTTGTTCTTGTTAAAAATGGTGAAATTGCTGTTTTTTGTTGAACAAAATTGTGCAACTGTTTTTCATTTCCTCCGATAGATTACCCATCTGGTGCAACATATTAACTATCTGATGCAATAGATTTATCATATGATGCAACAGATCAACCATCTAATGCACCAGAGGAGCCATCAAATTACAATTCTGATGCAACAAATTAATAATCTGATGCAACAAATTAACTATCTGATGCAACAACTTTACCATATGTTGCAACAGATTAAGTATCGGATAAAACATCTGATGCAACTAATTAACCATCTGGTGCAATGATAGAACCATCAGATTAATGATCTGATACAACAGATGAACCTCTTGTTGGACAAAATCCTATTAACTCTTCCTACAGGAAATGTCCAAGACTTGATTTTTCCAACTGATCATTCATCTACCGCGATAGACGATCCTATGTTGGAAGAAATCTAAATAATATTGACCGTTGATAAGTGTTCCAATAGATCACTCATGTGTTGCAATAGATGTGTGACCTCTTTCACAGGCCATTCATCTTTCTCAACAAATGAGTGATATATTTTGTATTATCGCAACAGATTACTCAGCCGTTGCTGCAGGTTAGTTAACTGCTCTGACAGATCACTAATATATTACAACAGATGTGTGATCTGTTGCACAAACCATTCATCTTTCTCAACAGATGAGTGATATGTTTTGTATTATTGCAATAAATTATTTAACTGTTCCAACATATCACTCATATATTGCAACAAATGATGTCACAACAGTTGTGTGATCTGTTGAATAGACCATTCATCTATCTTAAAAGATGAGTGATATGTTTTTTATTGTTGCAACAGATTACTCATCCGCTGCAACAGTTTGGTTATATGCTGCAATAGATATACTACCTGGTGCAATAGATCGATGATCTATTGCAACTGTTATTTTACTATTTTACTTGTTTGATTTACTGTTATTCTTTTTTAACGATGCATTAATCAACAATAATATATTATTTTATGTTTCCGTTAACTTTTAGATAATATGGTTCCCAAAAGAACAGAAACCGAATCAAGTCCAAGTAAAGGAATAAGTGAAGCAGCTAGGCTACATCCACCACTTTATGAGCTTGCTTTACAAGCATTATCTCAATTGGGAGCAGAATATGATGAACACGGGGAGGAGGGATGTTTCAAAAGAGATGATGCAGATGCTAATAGCCCTTCCACCGAAGAGATGTTCAAAGCCTTCAGTATTGATCGTTATCCTGTAAGAATACAGTGCGATGGTGCCGCAGATTTAATGGGTGATTTCGTAGTTAAGTCAACCATGGAAAAATCTTTCGACGCCTTCAGAAAAATACTTTGAGAACAAAACTTGAATGCTTATTTCAAGGAAAGCTGCTTTGGAAAATATCTTGATTTGTCGGAGGACAACAATGCTTATTTTCAAATAAAAATGGTATATAAACTTCTCAAGCGTAGGTTTATGTATGAAAACAAAGATAAGATGGATGAGGTGTAAATAAATTACTGTGGCATGCCTGTTTGTTTTGGTTGGAAGGAGTTTTCCATAGTTACTGGACTAAAATGTTATCCTCCTTTTCAAGTTATACCTATTCTAACAAAAAAAAAGCATCCCGCACACCCAAAAAAGGCAAAGGCAAGTCGTGTGATTGTGATGACCTGGTGTCCATTGTTGGTCCAAGCTTCAAAAATAAAAATTTGATAGAAGCGTTGAAAGGTAAATGACATTCAAAGAAGCACAAGTAGTCATTGTGCTTGGTTTGGTTTGTACATAATATTCTTGGGGCGAGAGACATTAACAACAACATAAGCGTTGGTTTAATAAAGCTCTCCGAGGATCTTGAGGCGTTTAACAACTATCCTTGGGGATATGAAAACTTCAAAATGACTATCAAATATTTGTTGACTCTGTTAGCGCCAAAGACAGTCAACTTATATGGCTTCCCATGAGCTTTCATGGTAAATGTTTCTTTCTTCTATTATGATATCATTTATTTTTTTGCTCAATAATAGTTTTGATTTATTGGTGTTATATAGACTTGGGCGTTTGAAGCCATTCCTTATTTGAGACAACAAGTGAACTACCGGGAAGGAGTTTTCTATCCAAGAATCTTGAGATGGTTGTCGGCCAAAACTGATAAAAATGTAAAATTTCTTGATATCTTCAACCCCCCGAAGGATGCAGTAAGTATAATTATAATTAATTTTTTCTTTTAATTAATGCTTTTTTTTGAATGATCTAATCATCATTCTAATATATGTAATGATTTATGTTAGGTTGTGCATCCATCGCTAGTTTCGACCAATCGAGAGTTGAAGATGCTATTGTTTCTTACTTTACGATCTGTGCAAACTTTATCGGACCCTAAGGTCATCGACAGAATAAAAATAGAATTGTTTGGAGAAATAACCATTACAGAAAAAATAATTTTGGCGGGTGGGCTTGTTATTGTTGATGGACTTAGTGGTGATGGAGTTGTTGGTGGTGGTAGTGGTGCTGCTGTTGGTGCTAATGATGCTCCTCTTACAGTATTTAAAGCAAACCATTATAAGTATGATCATACTGGTTATACATATTTTATCTTTCCCAACGAATGTTCTGTATGCAAATGTCAAGACTGCAGGGCGAAACATGATGTAGTGATTAATGCTATTAATGCATTGACTACTTTTGTAAAGGAATTGACATCTAAGAGGAGTCTCATTCCATCAAAGAGGATTTTATTTCCATCTGCTCCATCAGAGATTAGGGCTAAGAGGAGAAAGAGAGTGATTTCTAGGGCATTATCAAGCATCCAAAAAAGCAAAATTGCAACTCCTCTATCTGTGTGTTGCACTGAGCAACGTTTAATGTCCAAAGAAGAGCAACACGAGCTAAAGAAGGTGAATATATTATATGTATTCCAACTGAAAAAAACAGACATATATCTATTTCAACAGATGACACATCTGCTGAAAATTATCAAACAAATATAAACATCTGTTGCAACAGTTGACTAACCTGTTACACCAGATACTTTATCTGGTACAACATATGTCTCGTCTATTTTAGTAAATCAAACATCTCTTCGTACTGCTTTTATTTGTACCAACAGACGACCTATCTACTGCAACATATGATTCATATGTTGCAACGGATGGTTCATCCATTGGAAATTATCACAAAGGGTCTTCTTCATGTAGAAATTTGTCCCAACAGTTGGTTCGTTATTGCAACAAAAATATAATTTGTTTGGGATAATTTAAAATATGAGGAAGACCTGTTTGATTTGCTAGAAGAAATGAGTTATCCTTTTCCGTTTTGTTATATCTCCGTGATTAGCATTGACCAATTCTGGCTTTCCAGGTGGATGTAGAAGAAGCTACTGCTGAACAACATTGACAATATGCTACTCTTTTTATGGATATACGGAGAACAGAAAGTGCAGAAACTGTACGTAAGCGGCAATAAAGATCCACGACGAGCAAAGCCAAATTCCATAACACCGGATGAAGAACAACTTGTCCATACTGAGTAGATCTTTATAGCTTGAGCCTGTCAAAGCAATCCTTGGCAGTATACTTAAATCGTTGTTGATGTATTTGTTGAGATCTGTACCCATAATAATTTTTTTACATTTCATTTATTTGTTGACTTATTTCAACTAATTTATGAAGGTTTCGATTTATTTTATTTTGTCTACGAATTTTATTTGTTCCTTAGATTTGAACTTATTAATTGAAAATGAATACTAGATTCAAATATTGCAGCAGATAATGTATCTGTTGCAACAGAAGACACATCTATTGGAAAAATCGAACAAATTTAGACATATGTTGCAATAGGTAAGTGATTTATTGGAATTTATCAAATAGGTCTTCCCACTGTTGCAAAAGATGGACTTTAGATAAAAACATCGATATAATGCAATAGATGACCAACCTATTGCAACAGATAAACTATATGTCAGAACAGGTAGGATAACTGTTACAACAGATGGAGAGTCTGTTGCATTATAAAAATTCAACTTTTGTTGGACATAAAAAATTGCCACTACATGTAAAAAGGTTAAAGTGAATTGAATTAAAATAAAAAAGGCGCAACCCATCGATGGTGTTTAGTTCAAACACCTAAAATAAAATAGGCATCAAGTAGACATTGTTCATTTTAAACACGTAAAATAAAATAGGCATCAAATGTGTCAGTGTCAGTCTAGCACATTTCGCTGACTTGTCATCACTTGGCCCCCAACTGTTATTTTTTCCTACCATTGTCTTATATATTCATCTTCCTCCTAAAATTTAACCCTAAATTCCCAAATCTTCTTCTTCATCGTCATCTTCTTTTATCTATCCAAATTCTTCAAATTATTTCTTTTATTTTTTTCAACTGAGCTTGACAATGTCGACCTCATCTTCCACTGTTTTTGGTGATAAAGATTTTTGATATTGTAAGTGCAGTCATGAAGCTCTGTTAAAGACTTCTTGGACTCAACCAAATCCGGGTCGTAGATTTTTTACTTCTAAGATTTCAAAGGTAATATATTTTTTATTTAATTAGTTGATTAATTATTGACTTGTAATTATTTTGTAATTGTGTTCTTTTTTTTATGGAAATTGGGTGGATGCGATTACTTTGATTGGTATGAAGAACGACACCCTTCACAAGCAAATCGTGTAATCTGGGGTTTCTTGAACAAAGTCAAGGCTTCTGAAGAGAAACAAAATCGAGCAAGAAGATACTACATTATTGCCGTTATTTCTACTGGTTTGGTGTTGTTGGGCACAAGGATATTCAAGCCTAATTGCTGAAATTTTTATGGTGGTGTGTGTATTTTCTAGTGGTTTGGTGTTGTCGAGCACATGGATATTCAAGCATAACTGTTGGAAAATATCAAAAAGATGTAGGCATATGTTGTAAAATTTAGGTCATCTGTAGAACATTATCAATCAGGTCTTCCCACTGTTGCAAAAAATTAGACTTAGATTATTAGATTATTCATAGAAATAACATCGGCGTAATGCAACAGATGACCAACCTATTACAACAAATAAACTATCTGCTAGAAGGGATTAAATATATTTTACAATAGATTGACAATCTAATCTATTGCATTATAAAAAACTCAACTTTCATTAGAAAAAAATTATTGCCACTACATGTACATATAATAAAGTGAAGGGTGACTTGAAATTAAAAATTTCTATTTCACAGGCTCTTCTATATACACAGGCTTTAAGAGTCTAGTTAGTACCCCATAAGCCCATACCTCTTGCAGGTTTAACACAACGTTGTCGCACAGAAAAGTTGTTGGCTCGGCCATTTCTGTGCCGGTCAGCAAACATTCGATATGTACAAGCGTGCGAGCCGCCCGCTTTAGCAACATCATCTTTTGGAAGGATCATTCCCCTATTTCGACCTTTAAAATCCCATGATTTCTTCATCAATACTTCCCTTGGCAAATGATACATCAGTTTAATCTCCCTCAACAAGATGGGCAACAACACCATCAGTGGCTCCATGAGGAGAAAAGATTGAAATCGTCGACGAGAGGTACGTTGGAGTAATAAACATTTATATTTCTCTCCTCGAGTAGTATCTCAATAGCCAGATAATGTATGTCATTCACGCTAATGACTGTAAGAATCCTTTTTGCCTCGGTCCAGCTCTTGTTGTGTGGATTTGGCCTGTCCCTTCTAACATATTTTATTATTTTTTCTTCATCCAAGACCAACGTAGGAACTAGGAAATCAAGTCCCACGCCAAGGGGTGACGCCTCTCCATTGAGTTGATCGTACCTATCTTGAGCTTCTTGTAGAAGTCGAGGTCCATTATCTTATCGGCAGCGTCATAAGCTTCCCGGTACGTTAATTGCCTTTTCCACATGAGGAAGAGAATTATGTCAACATGCTGTGAGATAAAAAGTCAATTTTTAAATAGGTTAGTGATTTTAAAGATGCAACAGATGGTCCATCTGTTGCATAGGGTTTTATGAATCAATAATCCAACGCAACTTATGCAACAAATGGATAATAAGTTGCAACAAAACGACTACCAGTTGCACCAGTATAACCAGCTATTGCAACAAATATAAAATCTATTATGTAGCTTCTTCTTCATGGGGTAGATTAGAAGGTCTAGGTTAGGAAAAGTAAACTTGCCTTATTGTAATACCCCGTATATTTCTAAGCTAGAAAATGAACCGTTGTTCCTACACATGAAACCTCCTATCCTATGATTCATATTTGAGTACATGAATTAGGATGAGTATACTAGTGATAATAGAGCTTATGATGTGTTAAGCATGTTCATAAGAGTCACTTAGAGTAAGCCAAGCTAAGAACTTTTGAATCCACCAAGTTTTCATGTGTGATTTCACATAGCTCATCTTTGAACAAGAATAACTTGATTTATAGGTGTTTTTTTGGAAGATTTATACCCTCTATATTTTATATAATTGAATAAGATTTCCGTCGATACCAAATTCACCAAAATCGGATACCCGGTGAAGAAGTTATGGCGATTTAAAGTTTTAGCAGTGCCATTTCAATCAGAAGCGCGTCGCGCCGTAAGCCAAAAATAACGTTCATCAATTTCCAGTGTCTCTCCACAATTCCAGCGCGTCGCGGTGAGTTTCCAAGTCACAAATGGGTGGAAACTCAATGTCTACGCGTTGCGCCGGGGGCCCAAATCGGGTAATTTTCATAGAAATTAAATGACGCATCTAGAGGGGTATTTGGGTCATCTCCCCCCCCCCCTATATAAGTCCCAAACACGGGATTGAAGCCCCAAATCAGATCTTTACATTAATTTTTATTAAAATTCACTCAAGAACAACCAAGAACAAGTCTAGGGTTCAATTGGGGGCTTCAAATTCCAAGCTTATTTCACTACTATCTTCACGGATCATTAATCTAAGGTACACGTAGTGTTCATTTATGGATCCAATCCATTCATAGAGATCAAGAACCATGTTTTAAATACTATTTTGTGAACTTTTTGTGGTGATATGAGCATGTACATGTTGATGATTGTTGTTTAAGTTTTAAGATGATATCTAAAAGTGTTTTCATGGAATATATATGGTTGTTAGTTGAAAACTATGAACTTTAGGTGGTGTAATATGGTGCAAGTTATGAAACACACCTATGCCTTAAAGAATGCATGCTAGGTGTTTGATAAAATGCTTGGTATGTTAGGAATTTATGTTTACATGGTTCCATGATATCTAAATGACAAGTCTGTGTTAGCTATATACTTAAATATGAATTCCATGCTATTGGTGTGTTGCTATTGTTGTGGTATGAAGCATGTATGATAATGGATATGTATAATATGTACACGAAATATATCCATGCAATCCCTATAATGTTTAAGATGTTGAATAACTACATGAAGTATAAGATCCCCTACTTATGATATTATGAATTATGAACTCCAATCTTGTGATCAAGTCATGTCATGTGTGTTAGTTTCCTTCTATAGAGTCCTGGAGGTATTCGTACCCAAAAAATATAGCTGTGTTCCTAGATCCATGTAATGTTGTCCCGATAATCTCAGTCAATCTATAATCTATAGAACTCAGTCAGTTATGTGACTCAGGAAACCTTAGAAATCTCATGATCTCAGTTAACTCTCAGATAGTAGTACTATTTCGTCAGTCAACGGAAGTCAGTTAATCAGTCCATGTATAGTTAGTTGAATCATGTTCAGTCTCTTCATATAGGATTAAAATTTAACACCGAGTGAACCCAAGGATGGGAACTCACCTACCAGTTTAGGGTGTGATTCTTAGCAGTCATCCTTGCATTCCAGAACTATGTAGCCAGTATAGGTTGAGACATCTTAACCAGTCAGATTAGGGTTGATGAGGTGGCTTAACCTATCAGTTTAGGGTTCCCACCGCTCTTGTTTCAAGTACCTGCCAGCTAAGGGTCACTCACAACTGTCCTTACCAGTGGAACGGTATTGACACCCCTCCAGTTGGGGTAAAGATTGGACCCCATCTTAGCCATAATGGCACACATGAGGCATTTTGGTTAAACAACTACCTCCCACAGTTTTAGACTCAGTCTCAGTAAAAGAACTCAGACAGTTCTTCAGATATCAGTATACCAGGACTGTTAGATACAATCAAATTCAGTTATAGCACGGGAATCAGAAAGTTCCATCAGATTCAAGACTATCAGACATAGTCACCCTTGCTATCAGAACTACAGTTTCAGCCATGTCAGTTATCAGTAAACCATGTATTAGCGTACAGATTTAGCTATCACGTACTCACGATCTAAGTTACTATGTATGTATGTTTGTACTCTTACGTTCATATCAGTCAGTCAGTTAGCATTATTTATGCATGTAAATCCTTTGCATTATCCTACCTCACTCATATACTCAGTACTCCAGTTGTACTGATGCATTTGCGCTATGGTGCTTTATTTTCATGATACACCATAGGTTCAGAGACAGGAGTTCCAGACCAGCAGTAGCAGATGCATTCCAGTATACAGAGTTGTAGTGAGTCCTTTTCATTCGAGGATGATACGATATTATTTTATTTCATTTATTATTTCAGCTATATTTTGCTAGACGGAGTTAGTTGGAGACATATTCCTTCAACTCCTTATTCAGATAATATTTAGAGGCTTTCAGATTTAGTTCATATTTGATTCAGTTTTTAGTTATTTGGGGTATCTTTCACCCACACGGATGTTACTATTTTACTGATTCTTTATTCAGTTGAACCTTATGGCCTACATGTTCATATTTTCCACATTATTACATTAAATATTGCAGTGCACAGGTACGGATAGCAGTCATGGGTTTGCTTGTGGTCGTTCGGGGTCATAAGAACCGTGTAGCATTTCGATTCAGAAAATCAGGGTGTTACAAACTTGGTATCAGAGCCTAAGGTTCAATAGAGTCCTAGGAAGTCCAAAAGCCGCATTTTGTAGAGTCTTGTGCATGAGTGTGTTGCGCGCCACATTTATGTACAGGAGGCTATGAGATGTTTTAGGAACAGTTTCCCTTCTTTCAATATTCATATCATGCTAGTGAGCATAATCTTAAGTTAGACTCTCACTCTAATCCGTTCTTCTCTTATTTTAGAATATGGCCCCAAAGAGAAGAAACCAGCCAGCTCCCCGGCCTGAAGATCCTTTGGTCTCATGCGGAGTTTAGAGCCACATTCAATATACTTGCTCAGTCTGTGGCTGCCCAAAATGAATGCCCACCAGTTATTCCGGCCAATCCAGTGGCCAATTCCACAACAGATAGGATTCGGAACTTCACCCGAATGAACCCTCCATCTTTCTTCGAGTCTAAGTCTGATGAAGACCCTCAGGATCTAATTGACCAAGGCTAAAAGGTCATTGATATCATGGGAGTTACTTCTGTTTAGAGTGATGAGTTAGACTCATACCAATTACAGGATGTCGCTCATACTTGGTACAAATAGTAGAAGTCCAAGAGGGTAGACGATGCAGGTCCTATTGAGTGGGAAGAATTTGTCACGACTTTCTTAGACAGATTCTTTCCCCAAGAGCTGAGAGAGGCCAAAGTTCTTGATTTCATCAACCTCAGGCAAGGAAATGTGTCAGTAGGGAGTATTGTCTTAGATTTACTCAGCTAGCCAGATACGCCCCTCATGTGGTTACAGAAAACAGGGCTAAGATGAGCAAGTTCGTGTTAGGGGTGAATGATAGCGTGGTAAATGAGTGTAGATCTATGATGCTGAACAACGATATGACTTTAGCCAGGATCATGACCCATGCTCAGAAAATAGAGGAGCAGAAGGTTAGGACTAGGGTAGAACAAGAGAGCAAGGTCAGGTAGTTTCAGTTTTCCTTAACCCAAATCAGAGAGAGAAAACCGTTCACAGTTTCATCCCAAGGCATCAGCTCCAGCTCATTCTTCCACCAGTGTTCCAGCTCCTTCCTCCGCTGGTGCCCCAATGCCAAAATTCAGAGATGGAAACATAGAGCATCAGGATCTACGTCTCAGGGCAGTGTTAGAAGTGCCCGAACAAATCCCCTATGTTAGACTTAGGGTAAGAACTATAAGGGTATTTGCAGAGTCGGTAGTGATGTCTGTTTTGGTTGTGGAAACCAGGCCACAGGATTAGAAAGTGTCCTCAGTCAGGTCCCCAGGGTCAGTAGAACCATTCCACAGCTCTTTCCGGTCGCCCGAACTAGCAGGGTGCCACTTCCAGTGCTATTAGTGGACAACGCCCAAACAGACTCTATGCTCTTCAGACCCGGCAGGATCAGGAAAATTCTCCTGATGTCATTACTGGTATGTTATAGATTTTTCATGTTTATTTTTATTCTTTGCTAGACTGATGATAGGCGTATTTACACGCCTAAAGTACTATAATTTACCCATATTTTAGCTAAGTTTTGAGGAAAAAATATATAATTCATGCACTTTTAGTCCTTTTACCTGTAAGTGAGCTAACAAACATGATTAGAAAATTTTCAGGTATAAATGATGCAGATTTCAACATATTATGGATAACTTGACGCCCAAGGAAGCTTCACGAAAGAAGGAAGGGAAAGCTTGGATGCCAAGGACCAAAAGTGACGCATGGAATATCTGTCCCGGGCAAAAACAACATTTCCAAAGACTTTGGGGATCAGCAGTAACTTATTAGGATTAGGATAATGATGCAGTAACCTAGTAGGACTAGGATAAGTAATGCAGTAGCTTAGTAGGAATAGGATATGGGTGTTATAAATACCCTATTTTGTTAGAGATTTTAGGCATTCTACTTCTAGTTCCGAATCATTCTAATTATTCCATCAATTCGAATTCTCATACTTTTACTTTTTATTCAATTAATTCTTATTACTTTCTCTTCATCTATTCGATCTTAAGTTACACAACAAGAGAAACTCTATTCTCAAAGGACTTCACGCCACAAGACACATACTACACGTGAGATCCTATTATGATATAATGATAATGTCTATTGTGATTTCCATCGCACTTATGAATAGCTAAACTTCTCTGTTGGGGTTATGGAAGCCTTATGAGATACTATCTATAGCTATGAGTTTGTGAGTTCGTGACTCGTATGATGCTTATATCATTATTCTCTTCATCTTAATGCAAATTCTTGTGGTTGCAAACGCATAGAATACGCCAGTATAGCATTAACTTTTTCGAAAGAAAAGTTATATGTCTGGAAAAGAGATAATGTCAAGGTAATAGGGCACCAACCCCTGTTAAAAAGTTAGTGCCGTAACTGGATTAACCTCTTGGAGAGTTTGTACCGTTAGACACGCTTTAAGATCGAAAGAGTTAAAGTGAAATAATCTTTGATGGTCGAAAGACGCTTGGATTTACCATAGAATACAATTCTCTATAAGCACATGCATGTCTGAATTCCGCATAACTCATAGCCAATAGAGACGTATAACTCATAAGGTGGACATAACCTCAACTCTCAATTCTCATTGGTTAAACATCTTACTGAACATTCTTTCCTTTTTACTTTGCTATTTTCCGTTTTTACTCTACTATTTTGTTACATTATTGCACGCTACAAAATCCCCCCTTTTACGAGACTTGCACCAAAAGTCTAATAATCTTTGCTTACTTAGTGACCGGCTATTCTCTGTGGGATCGATACCCAACCCAGTTGGGTTATATATTTGACAACGACCGCTTACACTCTTACGAGAGCTGTAGTTTGAGCGTTATAAAAAATTGGCGATGTTGCCGGGGAATACGGTTGTCAACTAAGTTTGTGATAGTTACTAGACCCTTTGGTCAAAGATTCTCGTACTTTACTTTTAGTTGTTGTTTTTGTTTTCTGCAGGTTTTGTTCAGTGCATGCCAAATACTCGAAGTTCTGGTCAACCATTATTACCCATAAACCCTGAACCGCAACTTATTAGCAGAATGGATGCACAACGTGACGTTGACAGAAGGGCGGCTCAACAGGAGCAGGCTAGACTAGATGCACTGGCAGCTGCTCAAGTGCATCAACAGAATATTGATAACCCAGGCCGTGCAACAAATCCTAATGATGAGGACCTGGGTGATGAGGAGCTACTGAATCCTAGGTGTACTGATGAAGTAGCGGCACCTATGCATAGGAGAGATCGTCAAGCTAGAATGAGACCTGACCGCCGAGATGTGCAGGCTCCTTTTGATGATGATGATGACGATCTGGATGGAGATGGTGCTACAGGATCTATTATTCCTCCGCCCTTGGCACCTGGAGCAAAGTTCAATATCACCAACACCATGATTCAACTATTGCAGCTCAAGGGATTATTTAGTGGACTTGCAGGCGATGATCCGAATATGCATCTGATCAACTTCATCTCTACATGCAAGTCATTCGACAATCCAGGCGTTGGACAGAATGCAATTCGGCTGTGCTTATTTCCATTGTCTCTGTTTGGGGAGGCAACTCTATGGTTGAACGGGCTAACTCTTGATTCTATTACTAATTGGAGGAAACTGAAAGACGCTTTCCTAGAAAGATTCTTTCCGCCATCCAAGAGAGCCCAATTAAGGGATGAGATCAACAATTTTCGACAGCTTCCAACTGAAGCTCTCCACGAAACATGGGAGAGGTTCAAGAAGAAGCTTATGCGGTGCCCAAATCATCAGATGACCAACATCCACTTGATGGAGATATTATACAGGGCTTTGAACTCAGTGACTAAGCCAGTGGTTGATAATGCTGCAGGTGGGTCATTCATGGACCTTACTTTTCTCGAGGCAAGTGATATGCTAGATCGTATGACAAAGCGGAGTAGATCTTGTCATACCAGAGATTTTGAGGTAGCAAGCTCTACCGTATCTGTTGGCATGACTGCAGAGCAGACGCGTAGACAAGAGGAACGTGACCAAGATATGGCTCACATGAAAATGCAGATGGATCTTCTCACCAAGCACTTATTATCAGGGAAGACCGAAAAGGTTAAGGACGTTGTATCACAGGGAAGAGATGAATCCGACTATGAGGAAGAAGCGAACTACTTGAATAATCAGGTGGGTTTCTAAGGCAATGCCCAAGGAAACCAAGGTCGGAACTATTATGATAAATCTGGATACAAGGACCGCGACCAAGGTAGTTGGAAGAACAAGAATGACAATAGTGGTTTATATGTTCCCCCAGGAAGACGTGACACCACTGCATCTGGGTCGGGAAATATGGAAGAGATGATGGCTAAACTGTTGAAAGGAGTGGAAGCAACCAGCGCGGGAGTAACAGAGGTAATAAATGATTTGTCCTCAATGAAGAAATTGGTTGACTCACATTCCACTTCAATAAAACAAATAGAGCAGGAATTGAGCCAACTTTCAGCAGCACTCAATCAAAGAAAGGCAGGCACTCTACCTAGTGACACTGTGCAAAATCCAAGGAACGACGGATCATGTATGGCTATTACTACCAGGAGTGGTAAGGTGCTGGAAAATTCATCCCAAAGAAAGTAAGTGGCCAAAAATAAGGAAGATGATGACGCCATAGAAGCTGACCAAGACGTTCATGACATCACTCCTCAACATCCACAGTCTGAAAATATCATTGAACCAAAACAAGATAAAAAGAAAGTGGTGGAGAAAACTATTCCCCTTCCACCACCACCTTTCCCTCAAAGATTGAAGAACAAGGTGGATGATACAAGGTTCAACAAATTCATGACTATGTTAAAACAGCTGACCATTAATGTGTCGTTGGTGGAAGCACTTGAACAAATGCCTGGGTATGCGAAATTCATGAAGGATCTTTTGACAAAGAAGCGGGCAGCAAGCTATGAGTTGACAGATACTGTTCATCATTGTAGCGCAATTGACACCCGATCACTATTTCAAAAGAAGGCCGACCCCGGTGCTTTCACTATTCCTTGCACCGTTGGATCTTTGAATTTTTCCAAGGCATTATGTGATTTAGGAGCCAACATCAATTTGATGCCATTATCTATTTACAAAAAGTTGGGGTTGGGTGATCCTAATCCAACCAACATGAGGCTCGTAATGGCGGATAGGTCGGTAAAACGACCTGTTGGTATTCTATGTGATGTATTGGTGAAGGTTTCTTCATTAATCTTTCCAGCAGACTTCGTTATTTTGGATTGTGAGGCAGACTCAGAAGTTCCCATAATCTTGGGGCGCGCTTTCCTTGCAACAGGAAGTGTGCTTATTGATTTAAGAGCTAATGAGCTTTTATTCCGAATAAATGACGAAGTAGTTAGCTTTGATGTGTGCAAATCAATGAAGCACCCCAAAGAGCTGAACGTATTCTCGGTAGCTGATGTTTATGTTGATGATGAGAAAGAATTATCTGAAGAGGTGCAGATTATTGACGACCCATTAGCGGTTGTGCTCATGAATTTTGAGCACAAGGATGCTGAAAACTATGAAGAAACTATTGGTGCTCTAACAGGATTTGGGTCATATCCTCATGCTCCCAAGAAGCTGGACCTTGATCTCAAAAATCGACCTACACCACCAGCTAAACCATCTATTGAAGAGCCACCCACGTTAGAGTTGAAGGAGTTGCCTAGTCATTTAAAGTATGCATTCTTAGGAAACAGAAGCATACTCCCAGTCATTGTGGCAGCAGATTTGGGTGAGCAGCAAGTTGCAGCTCTCATTGCTATTTTACGAAAGTATATAAGAGCCATTGGTTGGACCATCGCTGACATTATTGGTATTCCACCTGGGATTTGTACACACAAGATTCAACTTGAAGAAAATTGCACACCCACTATTGAGCATCAAAGGTGTCTCAATCCACCGATGCAAGAAGTGGTGAAGAAAGAAATTATTAAGTGGTTAGATGCAGGGGTTGTGTATCCAATATCTGACAGTACATGGGTGAGCCCGGTACAATGTTTTCCCAAGAAATGAGGCATGATGGTAGTTGCGAATGAAAAGAATGAGCTTATTCCACTCAGACCTGTTACAGGATGGAGAGTATGCATGGACTACCGAAAGCTAAATTCATGGACGCTTAAGGACCACTTCCCAATGCCATTCATGGACCAAATGCTCAATCGATTATCGGGGAAAGGATGGTTCTGTTTCTTAGATGGTTATTCCGGCTATAATCAGATTTGTATTTCCCCCGAAGACCAAGAGAAGACAATGTTCACATGCCCATATGGTACGTTTGCCTTCAAACACATGCCATTCGGGCTATGTAACGCACCAGCCACTTTTCAGCGTTGTATGATGTCCATTTTTTCTGATATGGTTGAAGACACCTTGGAGGTGTTCATGGACGATTTTTCAGTTGTGGGTGAGTCATTTGAATCATGCTTGACAAACCTAAGTATGGCGTTACAAAGATATGTTGAATTCAACCTAGTGCGGAACTGGGAGAAGTGCCACTTTATGGTTAAAGAAGGTATTGTTCTTGGGCATAAAATCTCCGAAAGAGGAATTGAGGTTGATCGAGCTAAAATTGAAGTTATCGAGAAGCTACCACCCCCAATTTCAGTAAAGGGAGTTCGTAGTTTCCTCGGTCACGCAGGTTTTTATCGGTGGTTTATCAAAGACTTCTCCAAAATTGCTAGTCCATTATGCAAACTTTTGGAGAAAGATGCAAGGTTTGACTTCAATGAAGACTGTTTGAAGGCATTCGAATGCCTCAAAGGGAAGCTAATTGAAGCTCCTATCATTGTAGCACTAGATTGGTCTCTACCGTTTGAAGTCATGTGTGATGCTAGCGGGGTAGCTTTGGGTGCTGTACTTGGCCAGAGAAGGGAAAAGTTATTCCACCCAATCTACTACACAAGCAAGGTCCTGAACAAAGCCCAGAAGAACTACACTGTCACAGAACAAGAGCTTCTAGCGGTTGTGTATGCTTTTGAAAAGTTCTGTGCTTATTTGTTGGGAACCAAAGTGGTAGTTCATACTGATCATGCAGCTCTGAGATATCTAATGACAAAGAAGGATGCGAAACCAAGGCTAATTCGATAGGTATTGTTGCTGCAAGAATTTGATTTCGAGGTAAAAGATAGAAGAGGTTGCGAGAACCAAGTGGCTGATCATCTATCTAGACTCGAGAACGAGCATATAGCGCAGCCTGATCTTGAGATTGATGACGCATTCCCTGACGAAGAGATCTTAGCCAAAATAATGGAAGAGTTACCATGGTATGCAGACTTTGCGAATTTTGTGGTGAGTAATGTGATGTCTACAAATCTATCTTTCCATCAAAAGAGGAAGTTCATGCATGATGTAAAACACTACTTTTGGGATGAGCCATATTTGTTTTGATGATGCGCGGATGGTGTTATCAGGCGATGTATATCCCATGTAGAGGTTCCGAATATATTGGAAGCATGTCATACTTCCCAAGTTGGGGGACATCACGCAGGTAATCGGACAGCAAAGAAGGTATTGCAAAGTGGATACTATTGGCCTTCAATATTTAGAGATGCCTACGAATTTGTGAGAAGATGCGACCAATGTCAGAGACAAGGCGCAATTTTGAAACACCATGAGATGCCCATGACGAAAATTCTTGAAGTTGAGCTATTTGATGTATGGGGTATTGATTTCATGGGCCCATTCGTAAATTCGTTTGGAATGAAATACATCCTAGTCGCTGTAGATTATGTTTCAAAATGGGTCGAAGCAGTAGCATTGGCCGACAATGAAGTAAAGTGTGTTGTAGCATTCTTGAAGAGAAATATCTTCTCTCGCTTTGGAGTACCACGTACTATCATAAGCGATGGAGGATCTCACTTTTGCAACAAGCTGTTCAAATCCGTATTGGCCAAATATGGTGTCAAGCAACATAAGGTAGCCACACCTTATCACCCATAAACTAGTAGACAGGTAGAGGTTTCCAATCGAGAGATCAAGCAAATCCTTGCTAAGACTGTAAATGCTAATAGAAAGGATTGGTCTCAGAAGCTGGACGATGCACTATGGGCTTATAGGACTGCATTCAAAATGCCAATTGGCATGTCCCCGTACCAACTAGTTTATGGGAAGGCTTGTCATTTGCCCATTGAGCTCGAGCATAAAGTATTGTGGGCGTTAAAGCAACTTAATTTGAATTGGGATGATGCCATGAATCTGAGATTGGAGAAGCTGAATGAGATGGATGAATTCTGTCTACATGCATATGAAAGAGCAGACCTCTATAAGGAACGGATGAAAAAGTATCATGATCAGTGGATTGTTCAACGAAACTTTCAAAAGGATGATATGGTACTTCTTTTCAATTCCAGACTGAAGCTATTCCCAGGTAAGTTAAAGTCCAAATGGTCTGGTCCGTACAAAGTTACCCAAGTCTACTCGTCTGGAGTAGTTGAGCTAGAATACAATAATGGTGTTATCTTTAAGGTGAATGGCCAACGAGTAAAACCATATATCGGTCCTCTTGACTCGATAAACTCTATGTCCACCATCTACCTCGACGAAGTCTAAGTACTCGAGGTAACTATGTCGTGCCGCGACAATAAATCAAGCCCTAGATGGGAGGCAACCCATCATTTTTTATTCTTTCTTTCATTCTACAAACTGTTTGTTTTTGTTAAATAAAAATCCAAAAAGAAGAGTCGTGCCACGACCAAAACTAAGGCGCTTGATGGGAGGCAACCCATCGTTCTAATCATTTTTGTTGATTTTGAGTAAGTGTAGGTGCAAGAGGTGTAAAGGAGGAGATTGAGTTCAAATCTTGATTTGGAAGAATTACATGATCAAGGTGGTAAGTTAGGATTGAAGAAGCAAAAGGCTATGGGTTGGGAATTGCCTATGAAAATATAGGCAAAGAACAAGGCAAGGCCTATGTAAATCTAGGCCACAAACAAGGCAAGGCCTATACTATGGCCTAAGCTCTCGGAATCTAGTGTGCCATAGCATAGGCGCCGCCCATGCCTAAGTGTGCCATAGCATAGGCGCCGCCTATGCAAAAGCATTTTGTCTCTGAATCTCATGTGCCATGGCATAGGCGCTGCCTATGCTTAACAATGCCATGGCATAGGCACCGCCTATGCTCAACAATGCTTTGCAAAAGGCGCCGCCTATGCCAAGCATAGGCAAAGCAAAAAGCGCCGCCTATGGTCACTTTTGGTCTCCAAATCCGATTTTAAATGGGTCAAAACCCGACCCAAGCTTTCCCTATAAATAAGAAACTTAGTCTTAGACCAAAAATACATTGCAAACCTAAGAAAAGCGTCACCTACCTCTCCAAATTCTCTCAAAAATTTTCCTTTTGCTCTTTTACTTCACAAGAACATCTTCCAAAGGCATCAACCAAGTAAGTACTTCTTTGTTCTTCTTTTATATTCCGTAAGTACTACAATACTACGCCTACAATAAATTGTTAGATCTTGAAGTAGTATTGGTGATTTGAATGTGGTTGATTTGTTGTGATACTACTAAGTGAGTGAAAGAATACGTAAGGATGATTTTAACTTGTTTCCAACTTGTCTTTGATTTTCATACACTGTCATACTTTTGCGGAATTGACATGGGAACGAAAATTGCATAATCTTGTAAATAGAAAGCTTACATGTTGGAATGACTTGTTCATCGAGATGAGAATCATGGTTAAACTACCAACTTGTGAGGTTGTGATTATTTCTAGATGATATAACTTGATTCAATCTCTATGTAGTAGTCTTGATCAAAAGATGTATCAACCATGAAAGTACTGCCAAGATTTTTTTTGGAAGTATGACTACACTAATTATATTGTTGGAATATAGCACCTAAAACGTATATCGATGAAGTCTGAGTAATCGACATCGTTCACTTCACTAGTCCGTACCAACAAACTAAGTGTGGGGTGGTGCCACTACTGCTTGTTCATTAATTGTATCCACCGAGATGAAGCTAACATGAATATTATTTTAATCTCAGGTACAATGGCACCAAAAGCAAGGCAAGGAAAGGATAAAGCAACCACTTCACAAAAAGGCCAGAAAAGGGGACGAAAAGAGCAAGGCGAATCCTCCTCGCTGCAAATACCTCGCCGCATGTTCGGAATTAAATGGGTCTTAGAGGAGAAATAAAAGGAGTGGTATAGGAACAATAAAGAGAAGAAATATGTTCACATGGAGTTGATACACAAGGAGAGCCTAGCAAAGAAAGAACCTCGCATGTTGGCTAAGATAATGGCGTTACATCTTGATTTCATCTTCCGAGATATGGGAGAGTGCAATCTCAATTTAACACGAGAATTCTATGCCAACTGGTCACCGAAAACTATAGGGAGTAAAGTTAAGATTCGGGGCCAAGTTCTGCAACTAAATGCGGAGTTCTTCAACTCCTTTTTAGGCTTGCCATCTGTTAATCCCATACCATTCAAGGAGCTTTATCGCAGACCTCCATACAGGGCAATCAGACACACACTATGCGGAACAAGATCAATGGCACGGTGGAGTCGTCACAAGGATACCGGTCGGCACAATACCTTCCCGTATGCCTCCTTGAACAGAGAAGCTAGGATATGGCTACAAATAGTCAACTCTTGCCTCATTCCAGGGACACAGTACACAAAGATAACACGATATAGAGTGTTCCTGGTGTACGCATTGATGACAAATGTCCCTATCAACATTGGGGCAATTATTCGATCTACAATGCGGAAAGCTAGGCTACACAAGAGGTCCCACTTCAGCTTTGGCAACCTGTTGACTGCAATATTGAGGAAGGAAGACATCGAAGAGGAACCGGCTGATCATAAGCTTCCACACAACCCGAAGAAGGTTGACCTCACAAAGGTTAAAGATGCTGAATCCATGGATGGCGTCAACCTAACCACTGCAGAAAGACATGCTCGCGACGAAAGCTTCTCTCGCCATTTATATGGCATGATGAAGTTTACCATGATGAGCGGGGGTCGTGTTCCAAATGCTGCAGTGCTCCAACAGTTGGATTATGACTACCCAATTAATGAGCATGCGAGGGCGATGTGCGGAGTAGGTGTATATTTTGAGGATCCTCTTGATGACGACATGCCAACCGATGATGATCGACGAATGCCAGACTCCGAAGTGGAAGAGAACTCTGATGACGACGACTCTGATGATGATTCCGATGCAGGGGGTATGACCCCAGACATAGAGGATGAGTCCGACTAATCAGGTTCTTCTTATTTATTTTCCACTGAGGGAAGTGTGTCCCGTCTAAGTGTGGGGTGTTGGTATTTGTATGCTATACTTCTTTTTCTGCATTTTCATTTATTCTAGTTCTTGTTTGTTTTAATTAGTCGTAATTAGTTAGTTTAAATTTTAAATTTATTAGATTTTGATGCATGAAATTGTTCTGATAGGCGGCATGGTGTTATGACAAGAGTTTGTGCTAGAATCATTACTATTGAGACACTTAGGCTCTAAATGTGACTCATTATGTGATAAGTGTGTGGTTTAATTCCTTCATCTGTTGGGTCAAGAGTCTGTACTGCTCCCAATAATGTCGACCATGTGCCTTGTATGTGTGAGGTGATAGTATATTCTGTGTTTGTGGCTGATGCTAGAACTTGCCTGGTGTGTGTGCAAAGCGAAATAAAGAGTGTGAGTCTAGGAGATGATTTAGGAATTTCTTTGGTAACCTATACTTGTTTACCTTCGTTTTACCTACCTGTGGACATTATCCTAGTCAACCCCCTTTGAGCCTTTAGCTATTTTCTTTGACAGCCTCATATGTAAGCCTAATCCATTTTTTTCAAGACCATAATTTGATCCAAATTCCTAAGTGCTTTAAATTGTGAAGTCATGTGACAAAATAAGAGGAAATTGGGTGAGAGTGATGCCTTAAAGTGTATTGGTACTTGAATTTGTTATGAAAAAGAGTGGCTATCATGGAGGTTTGTTATAAAAGAAAGAAAAAAAAGAAAAAAAAAGAGAAAAGAAAAAGAAATAGAAAAACAAAAAGAAATAGACACGCTTTAAGCTCGAAAGAGTTAAAGTGAAATAATCCTTGATGGTCGAAAGATGCCTGGATTTACCATAGAATACAATTCTCTATAAGCACATGCATGTCTGAATTCCGCATAACTCATAGCCAATAGAGACGTATAACTCATAAGGTGGACATAACCCCAACTCTCAATTCTCATTGGTTAAACATCTTACTAAACATTCTTTCCTTTTTACTTTGCTATTTTCTGTTTTTACTCTACTATTTTGTTACATTATTTCATGCTACAAAATCCCCCCTTTTACGAGAGTTGCACCAAAAGTTTAATAATCTTTGCTTAATTAGTGACCGGCTATTCTCTGTGGGATTGATACCCAACCCAGTTGGGTTATATATTTGACAACGACCGCTTACACTCTTACGAGAGCTGTAGTTTGAGCGTTATCATAGACCCAGGTGCATCCTTGTCTTTTGTCACTCTATACATAGCAGGCAATTTTTGAATCAGTCCTGAAATTTTAACAGAGCCCTTTTTAGTCTCTACCTTCGTGGTTAAAACCATCATTGCTCGGCGGGTATATAGGAACTGCCCGGTTATGATATTTCAGAAATCCACGTCAGCAAATTTAGTCGAGTTAGAGATGACTAACTTTGATGTCATTCTCGGCATGGATTGGCTTCATTCCAGTTATATCACAGTTAACTGCAAAAATAGGATAGTTTAGTTTCAGTTCCTGAATGAGCCCGTCCTAGAGTGGAAAGGTAGTACCTCAGCATTAAGGGGTCAGCTTATTTTCTACTTTCGAGCAAGAAAAATGATTTCTAAGGGGTGTGGGTATCATCTCGTGCATATTAAGGATTCCAGTTCCAAATCTCCTAGTCTTGAATTAGTCCTAGTGGTTAATGAATATTCAGATATCTTTCCCGAAGATCTTCCAGGCATTCCTCCCAAAAAGGAAATAGACTTCGTCATAGACCTTCTGTCAGATACTCAACCTATTTTTATTCCTCCATACAGAATGGCACCAGAAGAACTCAAGGAACTAAAAGATTAGTTGAAGGATCTCTTTGATAAGGGATTCATCAAGCCTAGTGTATCCCCATGGGGTGAACCAGTCTTATTTGTGCACAAGAAAGACGATTCTCACAGAATGTGTATCGATTACCATCAGCTCAACAAAGTTACGGTCAAGAATAGGTATCCACTTCCTAGAATAGATGAATTGTTTGACCAACTTCAGGGTGCCAGTTAATTCTTTAAGATAGACCTCAGATCAGGTTATCATCAGTTCAGAGTTAGAGAATGTGACATCCCAAAGACAGTTTTCCGTATGTGGTATGGTCACTTCACATTTATTATCTTGTCCTTTGGTCTTACCAATGCCCTTGCAGCTTTTATGGACTTGATGAATCGGGTGTTCAAGCAGTACTTGAACAAGTTTGTCATAGTCTTCATAGATGATATCCTAGTCTATTCTCGCACAGAGCATGATCATTTAGACCATCTCAGAATTATTCTTCAGACTCTCAGGGATCATTAGTTATTCCCCAAGTTCAGTAAGTGCAAATTTTAGCTAAGAGTTGTAGAATTCCTCAGCCATATTATTTTTGGTGATGGCATTAGAGTAGATCCTTAGAAGACCGAAGTGGTAAGAAACTGGCCCCACCCCATATCTCTATCAGATATTAGGAGTTTCTTGGGTTTGGCCGGCTATTACAGATGGTTTGTTGAGGGATTTTCTTCTATTGCATCTCCTATGTCTAGATAAACTCAGAAGAAGGTTAAGTTTCAATAGTCAGATTCATGTGAGAAGAGTTTTCAAGAGTTGAAGACTCGACTCACCTCATCTCCAGTTCTAGCTCTTCCGGACGGATCAGGCGGTTTCGTAGTCTATTGTGATGCATCCAGAGTGGGTTTAGGTTGTGTCCTCATACATCATGGTAAGGTCATAGCCTACGCTTCCAAACAACTAAATCTCCATGAGAAGAATTATCCTACTCATGATCTTGAGTTAGCAGCCGTAGTATTTTATTTGAAGATTTGGAGGCTTTATCGTTACGGAGTTCATGTAGATATCTTTACAGATCATAAGAGTCTCCAGTATGTATTTTCTCAGAAAGATCTTAATCTTCATCAGAGAAGGTGGTTAGATCTCTTGAAAGATTATGACATGAGCGTTCTTTATCATCCGGGCAAGGCCAATATTATGGCTGACTCTCTCAGTAGACTCTCCATGGGTAGTGTTTCTCACATTGAGGATAGCAAGAAGAAAATAGCTCAGGAAATCCATCAGCTGGCAATACTAGGCGTTCGCTTAGTCGACTCTTCCGAGGGTGGTGTATGTGTTCAGAGTAGTTCAGAGTCATCTCTAGTTTCCGAGGTGAAAGAAAAGCAAGACAGGGATCCTATCTTTATCAAGCTAAAAGAGTCAGTTCAGAATCAGAAATTTGAGGTTTTCTCCCAAGGGGGAGATGGTGTTCTTCGTTGTTAGGGTCGTTTGTGCGTTCCAGGTGTTGATGGCTTAAGGCAGGAAATTCTTGCAGAAGCACATGGTGCACGATACACTATCTATCTATCTATCTATCTATAAAGAGAGAGATATGTATGTATATAGATTATATGCACTACTAACTCATAATTCAGTGATTCACAAAGTATTAACCTATTCATGGCAACTAAGGCACAATATAAAGTTTGACTATTATCGTAATAAAAAGTTTGAAGCATTTATAGCTTCCAACAATTAGGATTGAGTTTTCTTCCTATCTAATATTCAGTTCAAGTTTGAAGATTCTTGTAAACTAAAATGCATTGCATAGGTTTTGGCGGTAATTAAGATTTCATTTTTATGTTAGTTGTTACTATTTTTATTTTATAAGTATTTTGTTATTGGTTAAACCAAAAAATGAATCGTTAAGGACCAAAAACCGATAAGAAAATATCTTATTGGTTGGTTATTGATTTTACATATTTAAAAATCGAAAACCGATAAAACAAACCAATAATACGTAAAATCAAACCGAACCGACCGATGCACACCTCTAGCTTTGGGTTCAATCGTGTGCCAGCCTATCGATTTATTATCATTATTATTTCAATGAGGTACCTTTCCCAAGTGAATTCGAACCTAAAAAGGACATCGTCCTACCTAGCATGCCTGTTTTGAAATAGATGAACTGCCTATGGTCCTACTCCCATCAAGCCCTTTCAAAATGTTCAAATGGATTATTTTGGCTCAATTCTACAACTTGTCCAAACATTTTTGCATACTAGTGGACTGATTCCAAGAACTTGAAGATGAGGTGATAGTTCATATTTCAAAATTTTACCCCATTAGAACTATTGGTCCCATTTTATTTGATATAACCCTGAAATTGCTAGCCCCATGAATGTTCATGTCCGTGGTGATTGCATGAAAATCGAGAAGGATTGCATTGAGTGACTCAACTCAAAACCACCATCTTTAGTTGTTTACATTTCATTTGGTAGTATTGCAGTTCTTGAGAAAAAACAAGTAGATGAGATCGGATCCAGGCTATTAAATTCGGGGATATCTTTCTTGTGGGTCATGAAGCCACCCCGTGAAGGATCTATTTTTCAGCTTGTTGTGTTACCAGATGGATTTTTGGAGAAAGCTCGTGACAAGGGAAAAATAGTGAAATGTTTTCTACAAGAACTAGTCTTGTCTCACCCTTTTATTGCCTTTTTTCTCACTCATGGTTGGAATTCATCTATGGAGGCAATTTCAAGTGGAATTCCCATCGTGGCTTTCCCTCAATGGGGTGATTAAGTCACGAATGCGAAGTATTTGGTTGATGTATTTAAAATGGGTATTAGATTAAGCAGAGGCGTGATAGAGAGTAAGATAATTACAAGGGAAGATATCGAGAACTGCTTACGCAAAGCCATTAGCGATGATTCAATGGTAACGGAGATGAAAGAAAATGCACTTAAGTGGAAGAAGAAAGCTAAGGAGGCCGTGGCAGAACACGACTCATCTGCTATCAATATCCAAGCATTTGTGGTTAATGTTTGTATGTAACTAACCAAACTTTATCATTGTTGAACTTAATATTGAGTTTGTTCACACATTCTTCCAATTGTATGCACTTAAGAGTTAATACAAACCTGCTATGAGAGGTTTTTATTTCAGGAAATAATTAAGGAGCAGTGAGCTCAAGCTCTATGTTAGGATAGAAAATCTCGGGTAGTGTGGCATTAGACAAAGAAATCAACTAAAGACAATAACAAGGACGACAATAATGGTAAGTTGAGAAAATAAAGGATGCATAGAGTGGAACATCACTAATATGCAACATCACATTTACACATAGTGGAAATGCAAAAGAAGGAGTAATTGGCTAATTTCTGAGTTAAGGTGTTTCACTTCCTTAACTTAATTTGATAATTCAATGGCAATAATTAAAAAATATGTAGATGTCAAGATGAGAGATCTTAACAAATCATTTTGGTTCAATGATACTTATTTAAAGAGATGAAAGGGTAAAATACTTTTCTACTTAAGTCTTATCAATATTTCTTATGTGTTAATAAAGAAGAATCCAAATAAAGTAGATAACTCTTCCACTAAAGATGATGAACTTATTTCTTTTATATCTCAGAAATAAAGTAGAAGTAGATAACTATTAGTAGTTTTAAATTATTAGAGTTTTATGTGGCTTAGACTTAAGAATTAGTTATTCCTTTGTTATTTGAATTTGAATTTGAATTGAAGTCTAGTTAGAAATTTAGATATAAATATATGTTTTGAGTTATTAATAAAACAATTCCCTTTAACAATACGATTACAATATTTTTTTTCTATCCAAGTCTTTCTCTGTTATTTCTTAAATTTCAAAGTTAAAAACCAACAATTGGTATCAGAGCCAATTTTCTTGAGGGATCTATAAGTGAGATGAATTCTGAAAACAACTTTTTGCAAATAGCTCCTCCTGTCTTTGATGGTGAGAATAACCAACTCTGGCAGTAAGAATGGAGACTTATCTTGAGGTTTAAAATATTTGGGAGGTCATAGAGGAGGATTATAATGTTCTTCCACTGCTCGATAATCCCATGATGTCCCCAATCAAAAGCCAAAAGGAAAAAAAAAATTAGAAAATCAAAGGCAAAAATAACTTTGTTTGCTAGTGTGTCTCCAACAATTTCCACGAGAATAATAGCCCTTAAATCAACAAAAGAAATTTGAGATTATCTAAAGGAATAATACATAGGAGATGAAATAATACGAGGCATGAAGGTATTGAATCTAATAAGGAAATTTGAATTGTAAAAGATAAGAGAATCTGAGACCGTCAAAGAGTACTCAGATCGACTTCTTGGCATTATTAACAAGGTATGATTGTTTGACACAATTTAAAGATTCAAGAATTGTTGAAAAAAATTCTTGTTACAATGCCTGTAAGATAAAAATTATCAATAACTATCTTGGAAAACAAAAATGACTTGTCCAAGATTACCTTGGCAGAATTGTTAAATGCATTACAGACACAATTGCAAAGAAGGCTTATAAGGAAAGATGTTATTGTTGACGGATATTTGACAACCAACCACAAGACTCAAAGCAAGGGTAATAATTCAAGAAAAAACTACCCACCTTGCCAGCACTGTGGCAAAATAGGTCATCCTCCATTTAAATGTTGGAAGAGACTAGATGCACAATACAAGATCTGCAATCACCTTGGCTATGAAGCTATGATTTGTAAAAACAAATCTCAAAAATATGAAACAGATTCCCAAGTCACCAAAGAAGAAGGAAAAAATCACTTATTTGTGGCAACATATTCTTCAACCAAGAAATCTGATTTTTGGATAACTGACAGTAGTTGTACAAACCACATGACATATGCCAAAATTCATTTTAAAGAGTTTCTGCCTTTGAAAAATAAGAAAATCAGAATTGGCAATGGTGATTATATCTAGTAGAAGGAAAAGAGAATTTTGCAATCGAATCTATTTCAGGTACAAAATTAATTTCAAATGTCCTTTACGTGCTCGATATTGATAAAAGTTTATTCAGTGTTGACCAACTAATGAAAGAAGGATTTAAATTATTATTTGGAGATAAATATTATCGAATCTTTGATTCTTAATGATGAGATTTTACAAGTTGATATGAGAGCAAAAGTTTCCTATTTAATTCAACAGAAGATGCACACAAGCCTTGCATGACCAAAAATAAATTGATAAATTTATTCAACAGGTCAAATTCATCCGAGCCTGCAATCTACAATTTCTGATCCAAGGAGGAGTGTTGAAATTATATCTCAGAAATAAAGTAGAAGTAGATAACTATTAGTAGTTTTAATTTATTAGAATTCTATGTGGCTTAGACTTAGGACTTAGTTATCGTTTTTTTATTTGAATTTGAATTTGACTTGAAGTATAGTTAGTAATTTAGCTATAAATATATGTTTTGAGTTATTAATAAAATAATTTCCTTTGTCAATACAATTGCAGTATTTTTTTCTCTCCAAGTCTTTCTCTATTATTTCTTAAATTTCAAAGTTAAAAACCAACAATAATGCATAATTAAACCACTAATGTGCAGTATTCCATTTACACATTGTGGAAATGGAACAGAAGGAGTAATTAGCTAAAGATGCAAGAGTTAAGGTGTTGCACTTCCTTAACTTAATTTGATACTTCAATGACAACAATTGAAAAATCTACAGAAGTCAAGATGAGATATGTTAAAAAGCCATTTTGATTCAACAATACTCATTTCAAGAGATATAAGAGTAAAGTACTTTTCTACTTAAGCCTACTCTGTGTTTCTTATATTTGGTAAGAGAGAAGAATTTAAATAAACTAGATAACTCTTCTGTGAATGGTGATGAACTTATTTTTCATTAGAAGAAAGTTGAAAAGTTTGTTGGTAACTCCTATAGGTGTTGGTAATTTTTAACTTAATTGTCTATCTAATAAGGTTTATGATTATTATGATATAACTTACTGTAATGCAAAAAAAATTGGAAAACATTGCAGAGTAAGTATGATACCGAGGAGGCTGGAGTGAAAAATATGTAGCTAGCTTATTTTTCATTTTCAAATGGTGGATAATAAATTAGTGGTACACCAAATTCGGGACTTTATAATGATATTTGGAGTGCTCAAGTCTGAGGAAGTCAAAATTGTAGATAACCTTATTATTTATGGCATAATAGATAAACTTTTATTTTCTTAGAAGAAATTTCAAAAAACTATGCACCACAAACAAAAAGAAACTTCTCTTGAGACGTTGATAATGCGAATACGCATGAAAAAAGAGACAAGGGGCCAAGATGCACTTTTGCAAATAGAAGAGAACAACATTACACAGAAGATAAATTTAACTACTTCAAATAATGCTGCACCTAATACTAATAAAAATACTTTTTTGAAGTGTAAGAAGAAAAAATTCAAGAAAAATAATTGTGGAATAACCAAGAAGAAAGTCAACAAGTTCAAGAAAAAGGACTATGCTTTGTTTATGACAAGAGTGGGCATATTACTCGATTTTGAAAATTTAAAAAATGTGGACCTACACCTTAGGCAAATATTATTGAAGAATCATTTATGACGGTGATAATAGACATAAACATGATTAAGAATGTTGGTGGATGATGGGCTGATTCTGGTTCAAACCATCATCTCTGTTATGACAAAAATTGATTTAAAAAATATATTCCTTTTGAGGAGTCCAAAATCATCATGCTTGGTGATTCTCACACTACTCAAGTGCTTGAAAATGGAGATGTCAAGTTGAGTTTTAGTTTAGAAAGGATATTGACTTTATAAGATGTACTTTATAATCTGCATAGTGTGATCCCTGAATCAAGTGATATTGTAAACAAGGCATTTTTTTATTTTTAGGAATATGAAAGTAACTCACTATGTCTTTTCTCACATTGGTTCTTGATCATACTACTAATAATATAGTTATTGTAGCACAAGATCTTGTGATTATGTTTGCAGATGCTAGTTTACAAAAGGAGAAGAATATGAAAAGCATTGGAACAACAACTATGAATAGCTTTGGAAATTTGCTTGAAGCCCTTGATAGCCTAATTCAATTTGTTTGGAAGATAATCATTGCAGAAGAACTAGAAAATCGGATTGCATTGAAAAATGCTCAAGAAAATGGATGAACAAAGGTACAACTTTTATCATATGCAAAGAATGTAGTGGATATGATTCTAAAGAAAATTGTAGCTTCATGGGAGATAGTTACCACCTGCGAAGATATTTGAAAACTTATGAGGTTGTTTAAAAAAGTTTCAATTACATATATTCCTAGATCTTGGAATATGATAGTGCATAATATAGAAAAATTTCTTTTACATTGTTACACAAGTTAGTGTGGACTTTCTATTTTCCTAGTTGGGTTGTCACAGATGTTTCTGCATCTTTTAACTCATTGAGTTCGTTTTTGCATCAATAAAATTAAGGTATTGGTTGAAAAAAGAAATTTCTTTTAAATAAAAGCAGACTTCAAGAAAATTATTGAATCTCCTTAAAATTATTGGTAAAATATTATAATTGAAAATACATAAAAGTGAAGAAAATAAAGCAATCTTCTTCTTGACTGATGCACGGATATCTTGCTCACTTTAAGGAGATTTGATCCCAACATAGAAAATGCTTTCATCGATTCAATAGTAATCTTCTTGATTTATCCCCTCCATGGTACAACAACCTTCTCACAAAGTACAACTCAACAAACTCTGAATAAGAGTTAATTCAAAGCTCCACAAAAAGAAACACCTTTTTTCAACAAATATACTCTCTTTTTTGACTAAATTTTATGTACTCTATATTTTCTTGTACTTAGAAAAATAATGTAAAATCACCTTTATTTATAGGTGAGAAAGTCTTTCATGCAATGAATAGAAAGAATAAGTGGAAAGACAAATGTGATACAAGTTACAAAAGTAATGGGATAGAATTATAGTAGAAGTTATAGGAGTTAAAAGAAACTTATAATTACATTTTTACCACTAACTATAAGAATAATTGCACCAGAAAAATAAGAATAAAGGCTAAGAAATGCACAACTATAAATAAGAGTTAGTGCTGCCATTGTTGCAATGCAACAAAGGAGAAGAATAGTAACCTACAGCCACTAAATTGGTTAGTTACTGTAACACCAAGAAAGATGTAACTTATGCATTAAAAAAATGATTTTTGAAGCTCAAAATTCTCAATGGAAAAAGGAGAAGAATAAGCCATTACACTTTGGCAATAACAAAATGAAGCAAATTAAATTATTAAAATGCTAACCCATCAATTTCCACTCATTTTAATATTAATAAACGAGTCTACTAGTTAAAGAAGGATTACTATGCATAATGAAGGTATACTCTGCATTGAACCTTCACTTAATAAAATAATAATTTTTACTCTAGAGTCGTAGTAGTCTCAAACTTGAACTATGATTGCTTAAGAAAAATAAAATATCACTAAACTACACATAATAGTCAAGGTGTTAACATGAACGTTACTGTTAGTACATTACGACCTAAAGCTGTCCTGATTTTATGAATGTCTTTGACAATGAGCCTAGTTCTCGTAAGAAGTGGACCACTTCCATACTTACATAGGTAAAATCTATCAAGAGTGCTCCTGTAATTTTAGCACTCACTCATATGAGCTACAAATTTTCATTACGAGTTATTTAAACTCAATCTCACAAAATATTACAGAAAAATACACTCACATCATAGGGAGGGATAAAGATACTGCATTTTTCACAACAAGTAATCATGCGATTCGTTCTTCCCATAGAACCTGGTTAGAGAATCTCTAGTCCCCAGGTTGGATTTCCTCACATATGGCTCATGAATTTATAGGTTTCAATCTCATTCTCCTTGATGTGCTCCAGACCTTTTCTCTTGCTAATGCCTTAGTCAATGGATCTACAAGATTATCACAAGAATTGACATAATCAACATTAATATAGTATTTATCAAATATGATCTCACATTACTGTATTTTCTTCTTATAGTTCTGAATGTACCATTGTAATAGCGATTTTGAAAACTACTAATTGCAGTAGTGCTATCATAATGAATTAAAAGAGGAGAAATTAGTTTTTCAAAATAAGATATTTGAACTAACAAATTTCTCAATCAATTCGTTATCTCACTTGCTTTTTAGATTTTCAGCAAATAATTTCACCTCCCAAAGTAAATATAAAAGTAGTAGTACATAAAAAAATCACGTATAAGGTATTCCAATCTACATTACAAAAGCCTTGAAGTAGAACATGATTCTTTTTTATAGAACGAACCACAAATTTTTGTTAATATCAAATATTTCGTAACTCTTGTTATGGCATGTCAATGTCCATTACCCGGCTTGCTAGTAAACCTGCTAAGTACTCTTACTGCATATGCATTATCAAACCTAGTGCAGTCAGTCACATATCTAAAATTTTTAATTATGCTAGCATATTTCTTTTAATTTATAATATCATTTTTTCACTTTCAACAAGATACAAATGAACATTAAAATAAAAAAGAGTTACAACATTCTTGTATTCAAGAGAATTATATTTTTTTAAAATTTTCTCAACATAATGTGACGGGTCAAAGAAAATTCCATCACATGTTCTAGTAATTTTTATTTTTAGAATAAAATTTTCCTCATCAAGATCTTTCATATCAAAATGACTTTTGAGAATATTTTTAGTTTCCCCAGTAACATTTAAATTAGAGCCAAAACTAATAAACCATCAAGATATAGGAAAATAAAAAAAATGTGAATTATGCCGTGACTTATGATATATGCACTTATCACACTAATTTGTTTTAAAGTGCATAGCCAAGAAAAGAACAAGTAGTAACTTTTTTACCTAAGTTAGAGATTTCAGTATCTATTAACCTTACATAGGCTAAATAATCCCAAACTCTTAGATATTTCAAATTTGACTTATGACTTTTTCACAATCCAAAAAGTGTTACTTTTAACTTTTTATGAGGCACATGATTCAACACATAATAAATACTCAAAAGAGCAACACCTAAAAATTTATCGGAGAACTTGACTCAATTAACATGTCATTAAATAACTCAATCAAAGTTCTATTCTTTCTTTCCATTACACCGTTAGATGCAGGATAATAAGAAGGGGTAGTTTCATGAATTTTACCTAATGATCTAATAAAACAATTGAACTCATTAGATCCTTATTCATGTCCTCTATCACTTCTTATTCTTCTTGTTTTTCTATTAAATTGATTTTCAGCTTCATTGAGAAAAGTTTTAGAATTCTCAAAAGCATCACTTTTATTTTTTCATCAAATAAACATATGTAAACTTAAAAAAATCACCAATGAAAGTGATAAAATATTTGTTTCCTCCACTAGTTAAAATACTTTTAAGTTTATAAATATCAGTATAAACTAATTCTAATAAATAAGTTTTTCTTTCAACTTGAAAATGATGCCCTTTAGTGATTTTGACTTTACTACAAGCATCACACTTTTCAAAAAAAAAATAATAATCAATGAGATTAATCCTAAACTCTTCATGTTTTTTCACTTTAGATCACTCTTATAACATAAACGAGTGTGTCAAAAATTAGTAGAAGAAAACATATAGATAGAAGTAGAAATTTTATTTGTTCCAACATTTAACTTGAACATTCCATCACAAGCATACTCTTTTCTCACAAAAATACTATTTTTCATAATTATATTTTGGTCAAATTAAAATCTTCCATCGTGATATTCACAATTTTTAAACTTAAATCCACTAAGATCAAAAGAATTTGATGCAACATATTTTAGCAGCAAGTTAATACTAAGAACAATATTAGTAATATAGTAAAATGTTCAAATTAAAGTAAACCCACAATTTTCCACTCACTTTAATAAGAAAAGATAGTATTTCATCAATTTAGAAGAAGGGAGACTGCTATGCATAATGAAGGTGTGCTCTGCATTGAATCTTCACTTAGTAAAATGGTAATCTATACTCCAGATTTAGTAGTGGTCTCAAACTTGGACTATGACTGCTTCAAGAAAATAAAGTATTATTGCCTACATACAATAATCAAGGTGTTGACACACGCTTTAATAGCCAACACATTATGACCTTGAACTTTCCCGATTTTCATAAGTGTTTTTTAGAATAAACCCGTCTCATAGAAAGCGGCCTACTTTCACATTCACATAGGTGAAATATCTAAAGAGTTTTTCCGTAGTTTCAACAACCCACTCATATGATATACAAAATTTCATGAAGGGTTTTTCAAACTCAACCTTCACAAACTGTTACAGAAAAATGCACCTACACTTGCATTTCACAACAAGTTATCATATGATTCATTTTTTCATTGAACCTGGTTATAGGATCTTTAATCCCTAGATTGGATTTCCTAACGTATGACTAATGATTTATCGAGCTTCAGTTTCACCCCCTTGATGTGCTTCAGACCATTTTTTTTATTAGGCTTTAGTCTATGAATTTGAAAGATTATCAAAAAATTGAAATAATTATTATTAATGGTATACCATTGATCAATATGATCTTACAATATTGTATTTTTCTCCTTATGGTCTACATTTACTATTATAATAATGGTTTATACTCTATCAATAAATTTTGGTGCTATCACAATAATTCAAAATTAGAAAAAATTTAATTTCTTAAAATAAAGTGATTGATATTATAAGTCTCTAAATCAATTCACATTTTCAGTAGTTGAAGATAAAATATCAAACTCAGCATCCATATAAGAGTTTGTCACAGTAAATTTGCTTTTTTTCATTTCAACAAATAGCACTACTCCCTCCGTTCCATTTTATGTGTCACCATAATCTTTTTAGTCCGTCCAAAAAAGTATGTCATCTTTCCTTGTTTGGTAACTATTTAATGACATCATTCCCATTTTATCCTTAGTGGATCCCACTTATTAAGAAAAAACAACAAAAAAGTAAACATTAAAATAACTTTAAAAGGGGCAATTTTGTAAACTTTACAAAGTCATCACTTATTTCTTAAACTCCATGCCCGATCAAATGGAGACACATAAAATAGGATGGAGGCAGTATATTTTTTTATTTATATCAAAAACACTTATAATTATAGTAGGATTTGTTTTTTCAATAAAACAATCCACAACTTTCGTACCAAGTAAATATACCTGAGTTTGCTTGTACTTGCTAAGTACTTTTACTGCATACACAATTCCAAGCCAAGTACAATTAACCACATATCTCACTTTCTTATTAGGCTAGAAAACTTCTTTTTTATTTGGCACGCCACTTTCACATATTTGAATCAAAAGGAGATGTAGGGCTCATAGAATCAACAACATGTATTTCACAATTTTTTTCACCATAATGTGACATGTTAAGGAAAAGTTCATCACATGATTTAGGTTACTTTTCATTTCTGGAATGAAATTTAGCTCGCTTAACTTTTCATGTCAAAATGACTAGTCAATTTTTTCATTCTTTTGATAATATGCATGTTAGAGCCAAATACATCAACTCATATGCAAATAGTAACATGGATTTATTCGAAGATTAATATGTTTACTTTTAATACCTTTTATTTTAATCCATTCTCATAAGTGTAAGCATATATTTTTTATGATGATATTTTCTCTTATTCACTAACCCCCACTATTCCAAGAATTTAATAAAATAAAATATTCATGAAAAGTACTATCACTTATTCATAAAAAATATCCGGTAATTACTTTTTACTTTCTTTCCTTCGCTTGAGTAGAGCAAGAAGAAAAAAACATTATCCTTCATCTCTTTCCTTCCATCTCTTAAAATGTGATGCTTGTACTTTTAAAAATTATTTAAAAAAAAGTGTTACAAGCCATAAACGATAAATCAAGAGTGAAAGGTTACATGAATTTCTATCGTGACCCAAATCACAGATCATGTGGGCACCTATCCAACTCTACCCTATATAGGAGGGTAGATCGGAAAATCCTTCCCATCAAACCATTCAATCATTGCAAAAGATATTTATAATAGTATTAAGTATAAATAATTAAATAATTCTTTTGTTCAAAACAAAACTTTACAAAAACTACACTACAAAAATTTTACTAAATAACTACTCAGAACCTAGTCTTAATCGATATAAAAGTACTAAACAAATAAAATTATGACCCAAGAAACAACATCTATGTATGAGTATAATGAGAAGACCTACTGAAGAATAATCACTATTGTACCTATAGAAACTTCAACTAACATGCAACATGGCTATATCCTCAAATAGAGATATAGTAAGTGTAGTTTAGTAAAACCACACATACTGGTAGGTATCATCGACACATATAACAGTATATAGAAAATAAGAAGATATCATAACAACCATACGTGTAACATACTTAAATTACTTTAAGATTCAATCTTACCACCTTTTTTTTATTTAAGCAATATTACTTTACCTTTAGGGTAAATTAACTAACTATATTCTATGAATTATTCTAACCCATATTCTTTTGAACTTACCCTATTGCAATAACTTTATATACCTCTCTCTCTCTCTCTCTCTCTCTTTCCTATTAATCCTCTTTCATGACAATTCTCACTCCCTATTATACTATCCTTAACCATCGAAATTATAACAACCAAGATAATCGATAACATTAATAACTTTACAAGAAAGGACACTAAAATATATAACTATATTATAATGGCCCTCTTCATTGTTATGGGTAAGTCTCTTGTACAAAAATTGGGTTAAGATCTTTCCCAAATTTGGAGTTAGAAATTAAAGCCTAGATAAGGCTCGGACAAAATTTGAGCAAGGGACGGTCTAGTATAATCTGAGAATGCATTGGGGGAATTTGACTAAGCTTAGACTGATTTTATGTTATCTAAGACTATAAGAAACTTGTAAGACTTTTTGAAAGTGAATTTGGATAAGCAGAACTCTCAGTATTGATCTCGACGTAAGGGAATTAGTTCAGAATATAGAGGTTTGAGGGCATGCTATGAAAAAGGAAAAACTAAGAGGATTCATGAGATTATGCCTAACTTATGCTACTATAGGAACTGTCACCATTGAAAAATAATTTTTGCTATAACAACGATCACCAACAGTCAAACCTACAATAACGGGCGACTCCTGCTATAGCAATATTACTATATAAAGATTAGGTCGCTATAGTGATAGGAGTAGTTGTTTATTCAAAAAATTTCCCAAAAATATTTTTGTCATGATTTGAGACTACCTGTAGTCGTAATACGATGCTTTGAGTCACAAGTGACCCTAAGCTAACCTACGGTCTAGACTGGCACTAAGAATACTAGTATAAAACTAGATAACAATGAGCGGAATCTAAAAGTCTGAATGATATGTGAAAATTAAAACAAAATGTCATTGTTAAAACAAAATGGAAATTACTAAACATAACAAAAAGACGAATCTCTATTGTCCAGATAAAAGTCTCTACTAAGATGAGTTACTGGGACAAGCCTCTAACTAACTCTAACTATCTAAAAACTGTAAAGACATAAATGAAAGATACTAAAATTTAGCCCTTGAATAGTGAGAATTCACCAAAGTACTACTACTGATGTAGTAGTAGATTGTACTATGCATGATTCAAATATTGTACGTCAGAACCTATATTATAAGCTAATTTAGTTCAAAGAAAAGTATGCGATTAACACTTTAAATATACTGAGTACGTGAGATAGGAAATAACTAACATAGGTTGAAAATAATGCATGTAACATGGTAAACTGATGCAAGACCAAGCAATAAACATGTGCTGAATGATATGTTGATTAATTAAATATGAGGTTATACAACTATTTGAATTTGAACATTGGACTATGGGAGTTACCATTAACCGACATACCCCAATCTAAAATAACTAATGTACAACCTTTAACCCTAGATAGATAGGTGTTCACTATATTGGCAAGGGTTTGAACACTGACTGACATGGATCCACTAAACTAATATTTGAAAGGACTAAGGTATCAAGCCTGGTTTGATGGGTGATCCTTTAGAAACTACGGTGGATCCATTGTTCTGGGAATGAGGTACTTCTACTAAAGGTCTCAGCCTAAAAGACGGTTGAGCCTTCACCCTTGTGTTTGCTCGGTGCTAAGTACTACTCCTAACTGAATTATAACTGATAACTAGAATGCTCAATATTATTAATATTTTGAAGATTGAAAATAATTACTTTATCTGAAATTATTCAAATCATTAATATTGAAGGATTGAATATTCATAAATATATGCATAAAATTCTAGGTCATCGGGTGTTCATAGTCCACCATCTCCAAAGAATGCAACTATTATGACAATTCGCATAAGCAGAATGATATATAAAATTTTGCAAGTCAAGTCTAAAATCATGAATTATACATTAAACTGAGGGTTCATAATTTTAAGCATGGGATAATACTGAAATTGATGCGATAATATGGGTTCGTGGCTCAATTATGATAAGGAACTAAAATATAATGGAATTCATGCTACTCATGAACCATACATTTTGATGGAGAATTTAAATTGAGAAAATTTATGTTAACTTCGAGAAACAATGGGTGAAATAATTCAAAAATGAAATCCCACATACCTAGACAGGAGAACCTTGAAGAAATATTTGAAATTAGAGCCTAAGATTGGATAACCTTAGTCTTCCCTGGAGAGGAGGAAAATCACCTCTTTCTCTTGTTTTTGACTAAGGTCAAATGATTTTTGAGTATTGAGGGACTTATGGTAATATTAATCTTAATAATTAGCCTTGGGGTGTTTTAAATGACATAGTTGTGATATTAAAAGAATGGGAAAAGATTGATATTACCTTTTAAATAGTAACTGAGAAGATGTGGAAGGTGACATATGAATCATCCTACGATTGTGGGACCCACCTATGATCATGGGTGGTATCATGGTTGGGTGGCTGATTTGAGGCTCTTGGGACTTGGTCATATGAGCCATGGTATTATCATGTGATCCAACCACGATCGTACCTTGGTTCATAGGTTGAAAGTCCTAGCTGAATGAACTTTAGGAGTCAAGATTGTGCCCAAGATTCTGGTTCCCAACAAAGATCATGGTACCCTTTTATGATTGGAAGGTATACTTTTCAATGTTCATTTTTTTGGGCTGTTTCATGCAAATGAGTGGATTGTACGATAGTACAATCTAACCCACAATTGTGTCTACGATCATATTATCCCACTGCTAGACAATGCTTCACTAAAATGGTCATAACTCTTAGATCCAAAATTGGATTAAGGCAAAATGAGATGTATTGGAAAGACGACTAAAAATATTTTATTTGGTGAGTATTGAGATAAAAAATATTTCATAATCTAGGAGTTATTCTCATTTGAATTTTACTATAGGGAGATTCTTCACAAGAAAACCCCCCTGTAGTTAAGATTTCAACTTGGATATAAGCTAGGAGTTACTTGTGGCCTTAATACATTTATAAATCACTTTTCATACTGCCAAAACAAGATGTTTAGTACTTTAAGTATGATTCTAATATTATATTATATTATATTATATTATATTATATTATATTATATTATATTATATTATATTATATTATATTATATTATATTATATTATATTATATTATATTATATTATATTATATTATATTTTTAGGCTGTTACAATATCTCTCCCTTGGGGTTATTTTCCCCCGAATAAAATCTAAATTAGCTAAAATGTTAGTAAAAAAGTTGCAATCCCAAAACTAAATTTATAAGATTTGAATAACATCATAACTGAGTCTGTAACTAAAATATAGGCTGATGTGGACCCATGAATGTATGTTGTGACATGAGATTAATTGAGTGACATGAAACAAACAAAATTAATTAAGGGGAAACTATTACCTCAGTTGGAATTGAGTTTGAAGGGAAGAGATAGGGTGTTAGTTCATTATAACCCCTTCGCTTTCAAGTAACTCCCTCAACTAACTAATTTTACCAAATAGCCTTTACAAAATGTAACGCCCCAAGTCTGTACCCTGGACGCTACATGGTGCTTACGCTTCCGAGGGACCACAAGTTAACCCATGACTGATATCTGTTGTGAGCAATGAATAATAATATTGAAATAATGCAGAAAATAGGCTAAAATACAATAAAGTTCACAATCTGAATACTGATAAAGAATAACTGTAATAATATCTGCTGAAACATCAAAAATCTAAAATACTGTCTGAACTAGTCTAGTCTAAAAAGCCTCTAATTGAACTGTCTGAATGTGGAGTTGATGGGACATGCCCCCAAATAACTCCGGCTACTAAAATACTGAAGCTACTAAAAATACTAAAATAAAAGTATATCCTCGATAGATTAGGACTCACTACTGAATCTGCTGCTGCTATCTGAATTTGTCTAAGCACGGTCGAGAACTTGAGCGTCCGAACCTATGATATGAGACATCATAGCGCAGAGAAAAAGTATGTGTTAGTATGTGGAATGTACTGGTATGCTAGATGAGGTAATGCAGAATGCAAGGGATCATATGCATAAATAGTAACTGATTGAATGATATAGAGTAACTGAATATGAGAGTACTTGGATAACTAAAACTGCTGTAAATACTGAGTATGCAATACTGTGCATATACGTGTATATTGTATCTAAGATGTTACTAAAGCTGAGTACTGATTTCTAATACTAAGTAACTTATATCTGAAATTTTGATAACTGAATTATTGATAACTGAGTGACTGTTTCTGACAGTCCTGATTCTGTAGAACTTAACAAATTTCTATACTAAGACTGGAACTGTGGGAAGTAATCATCTAACTGACATGCCCCAAATAAGATGACTGGGGTCAAACCTGTAACCCCAGTTGGAAGGGTGTCAGTACCGTGCCACGGATAAAGACAACTAAAGAGTCACCCTCATCTGGTAGGTGACCTAAATGAGAATGGTGGTACCCTCAACTGGAAGATTAAAACACCTCATCAACCCTCAAATGACAGGTTGATATTTCAACCTACGCTGGCTATGTAGTTCTGGAACATAAGGAATGCTTCTAAGGATCACACCCTCTACTGGAGGGTAAGTCCCCATCCATGGGTTCACTCGATGTTGAATCCTACTCCCAACTAAAGATACTGATTATTATACTGAGCTGAACTAGACTGATACTAAGTTTCACTGAGTTCTATAACTTTCTGAGTACTTACTATTTTGGGACATGACTGAGACTATTCTTTAACTACTGTAGCTCTAGGTAAACAGCTAGATTGTCGGGTATTAGATACCACTAGGACCAGATAGCATAAAAATAAAGCAGAGCATGATCTTGAAAAACATAACAATGTCTAATGTCCATTTAATTCATTCATAGAGATATTTTATCAAACACTTGTAGGGCATGGGCTTGTACATGAGTGGGACAACATAATGACGTGTCATGATTCCATTATTTACTTCACATAAGCATTTTAGCAAATACTTGGGGAGCATGGATTATTTCACATAATAATGGTCAACACATGGACATCATGAATACAATACTCAATTGAAATTTCAAGGGTTTCGCATACAATTCACATAATTCTTCACATAAACAATTTTAATTTCATTAAAACTTATAATTAATAATGAATTGAGACTCAAATAATGTCATGAACATGAATACAATCCAATTTAAACATATAAATCATGAATCATTAAGCTTGTATTTTAAAAAGGGTTCTTGGACTCTATGGGTGAAAGGAACCTATAGATGAACACCTAACATACCTGGGAATATTAATTCTTGAAGGTTCTTGGAGGAATTCTTGAGCTTTGTTCTTGTTTCTTGAAGACTAGGAATTCCTAATTGAGAGAGAATGCTTTTAATATTGAGAAAAGTAAGTAAATAATGATATAATAGGTTATTTAGGGGTATAATTTCGTGTTTAGACTGATTAGGGCTATGGAAAAATATAAATTACCCCTGGTAATAAATTAAATTTCATCACTGAAAATCCCAAGTTTGGCCTCCACCGCGATGCGGTCGCATCACGGTGAGCCACTGGAATTGTGCTGACACTGTTCAAAAAGGGACGAATGTGAAATGAACCCTTGGCGTGATGTGGCACCATCGCGGAGTCTCACTGTAATGTGACAACTAGGAAAATAGCTAGTGGTGTGATGCGGTAGGACCGTGTTGCCATATTAGAAAATAATAATTGTGAACTGAAGCATTGACGCGATGCGCCATTATCGCGAAGCTTCACTGGAAACTAACGAATGCCATTTGGCTGGTCTTCACGATGTGCTGGTGTGCCAGGTGGTACACTATTTTATGAAAATGGATCTAACTTATCGCCCGAGTATCATATTTGGGCGAACTATATATCATTGGAAAGACGACTGAATTTCCTACGCAATGGTAAGATCTTAAATGAAAAATGCTGAGTATTTTAAAATTTTAATATATGAATACTCATGTACTAAGAGTTAAATTAACCTAGGGAAATACGGGGTATACAATATCTCCTTCTGGGAAACCGTCGTCCTCGAATGAGACTGTTTAATCTGAGAAATATTGATAGACTGAGTTTACACACTGAACATGCACAACTAAAACATGATTGCATGACTGAAATCACTAATAAACTGAGTTTTTATTGTAAGCATGCATATCTGATGCATGAGTATATGACTAAACAGATTCATGAATGCATGACTGTCATGAAAATGATATGTAATGGTAAAGAATACCATGTTTATAACTGTAACTAAACATGGAGCTGAGCAAATCTAAAAAATACTATTACCTTAAGCCATACCTAAATTTGCGAAGAAGAGGTGAGGATACTTAGTCCGCATATCTTCTTCTTCTTCCCAAGTAGCTCCCTCAACGGAATGATTCCACCAAAGAACTTTGATCAAGGGAACTTCTTTTTTCCTCAGTCTGCAAATCTGACGATTGAGGATTTGGACTGGAACCTTTTCGAAAGATAGATCATTTTGAATATCTACGCGATCTAAGGTAACTATGATTACTGGGTCACTAATGCATTTCTTTAGCAAAGAGACGTGGAATACTGGGTGCACTGAAGCTAGATCCGAAGGCAACTCAAGGTCATAAGCTACCTTTCCAAAATGGCTGAGAATTTTATAGGGACCGACATATCGGGGACTGATCTTGCCTTTCCTACCGAACCTCTTCGCCCCTTTCATTGGAGAGATTTTTAAGAACATAAAATCACCAATCTCAAACTCGAAATCTTTCTTCCTTACATCTATATATGATTTCATTAGACTCTAGGCTGCCTTAAACCTTTATTTTAATGACTGAACCTTCTCTAAGGCATCAAACACTAAGTCAAGCCCTACTACTTTGGCTTCACCTACCTCAATCCAACCAATTGGAGGTCTACATCTCCTACTATAAAAAGCCTCAAACAGAGCCTTCTGAATACTAGAATAATAGTTGTTGTTATATGCGAATTCAATCAAAGGAAAATGGTCATCCCAACTACCTTTAAAAACAACAACGCATGCTCTTAACATATCTTTTAAAGTTTGAATGGTCCTTTCAACTTGACTATCTATCTGAGAGTGAAAGGTTGTACTGAGGTAAACTTGGGTACCAAGACCCTTTTGGAATGCTTTCCAAAAGTGAGAGGTAAATTGGGTACCTCTATCTAATATAATAGATACTAGGACTCCATGTAACCTGACCAACTCTCTGATATAGATTTGGCATAGTCCTCAGCCGAATAGGAGGTATGAACTGGCAAAAAATGAGCAGATTTGGTCATCCTGTCTATGATAACCCAAATTGAATCATGCTGATGACGAGTATGAGGTAAACCCATCACAAAGTCCATGTTTACTTATTCCCATTTCTATGTGGGAATACTGAACTACTGCATGAACCTAGTAGGTTTCTAGTGCTAAATCTTAACCTGTGGACATGTAGAGCACTTAGCTATAAACTCTACAATGTCTCTCTTCATCCCACTCCACCAATAGATCTTTCTTAAATCATGGCACATCTTAGTGTCCCTTAGATGAATCGAGTAATATAAACCATGTGCTTCTGTAAGAATTCGTTGCCTCAAGTTATCTCACCTAGAATGCATAGCCAAACCCTAGCAATGTAACACACCATCTCCCCCTTGGGAGAAAAGCTCTACTTTTTGACCTCAGACTAACTCTTTCAACTTAACAAGGCAGGGATCTCTATCCTGCTTTTCCTTCACTTCAGAAATTAGAGATGATTCTAAACTATTCTACACCCACACACTACCTTCTGTTGAATCGACTAAGAGGACACCTAGTCGGGCAAGCTAATGAACTTCCTGAGCTAACTTCTTCTTACCACTCTCAACATGAGCAACACTACCCATAGAAAACCTACTGAGAGTATCTGCCACTACATTAGCCTTACCCAAATGATATAGGACACTTATGTCATAATCTTTCAATAACTCTAACCATCTTCTCTGATGTAAATTCAAATCTTTCTGAGAGAACACACATAGTAAGCTCTTGTGATCTATGAATATATCAACATGCACCCCATACAAATAATGCCTCCAAATATTAAAGGCAAACACTACTGCTGCTAAGTCAAGATTTTGAGTAGGGTAATTTTTCTCCTGGGGCTTAAGCTGTCAAGAGGTATAGGATATGACCTTACCTCCCTACATGAGGAAGAAACCTAAACCTACTCTAGATGTATCACAGTACACAACAAAACCATCTAAACCATCTAGTAGAGTTAAAATTAGACTAAGGTGAGTCGAGTCTTCAACCCATGTAATAGACAAAAAACCTTCAACAAACCACTGGCAATAGCCATCTAAACCCAAGAAACTCCTAATATCTGCTGGAAAAATGGGTCTAGGACAGTTTCTCATCGCCTTGGTCTTTTGAGGATCAACTCTAATTCCATCACTGAAAATAATATGACCAAGGAATGCTACTGACCATAGCTAAAATTTGCACTTATTGAATTTGGTGAACAACTGATGGGCTCTGAGAGTCTGAAGTACAATTTTGAGGTGATCTATGTGATCATTCTCTCTACAGGAATAGACAAGAATGTCATCGATGAAGACTATAATGAACATGTCTAAGTACTGCTTGAACATGCGATTCATTAGGTCCATGAAAGCTGCTGGGGCATTAGTGAGAACAAAGGACATGACTAGAAATTCAATGTGACCATATCAGGTTCAGAAAGCTATTTTCAGAATGTCACATTCCCTGACTCTGAGCTGATGATAGCCTGATCTGAGATCTATTTTAGAAAATTAAATGGTGCCCTAAAATTGGTCAAACAAGTCATTAATTATAGGGAGTGGGTATTTATTCTTTATCGGTACTTTGTTCAACTGATGGTAGTCTATACACATTCTAAGAGGACTATCTTTCTTATGCACGAATAAGACTGGTGCGCCCCATAGGGAAACACTGGGTCTAATGAACCTTTTTTCTAAAAGGTCCGTTAAATGTTCTTTTAACTCTCTAAGTTTAGTTGGGGCCATTCTGTAGGGGAGAATAGATATTGGCTGAGTATCTGGAAGAAGGTCTATTCTGAAGTCAATTTCCCTCTCGGGAGAAACTCCGGGTAGATCCTCGGGAAACACATCTGAGAATTCATTTACTACTGGAACTAACTCAAGACTAGGATTCTCTAAATTTGAGTCTTTGACTCAAATAGGATGATAGACACATCCCTTGAATAATATTTTTCTCGCTCTAAGGTATGAAATCAACTGACCCTTAAGCACTGTAGTACTACCACTCCATTCAAAGACTGGTTCATTTGGAAACTGAAAATGAATAATTCTGTTTATACAATCAGCTGAGGCAGAGCATGAATGGAGCCAATCCATGTTAAGAATGACGTCAAAATCTGTCATCTCTAATTTTACTAAGTCTTCTGAAGTGACTCTCTGAGATATCATAACCGAACAGTTCCTGTATACCCGCTGGGCCATGATAGACTAACCCACTGGGGTAGAGACTAAGAAGGGTTCTGTTAAGATTTCTAGTTTGACCTTAACATTGACTGCTATGTAAGGTGTTAGAAAAGATAAAGAATATCCTAAATATAATAAGGAATAATTTTGTAAATGGAATATCTATAACATACTAGTGAAAACATCAGGAGAACATTCCTGATCTTGTCTAGATTAAAGTGCATAAATCCTATTTGGGCGTTGTCCACTGGTGGCACTTGAAATGGCACCCTGCTAATTCGGGCGACCAGACTGAGCTAAAGGATAGTTATAATGACCATGAGAACCTGACTGAGGACAATATCTAATCCTATGTCGTGGCTTACCACACTCGAAACAAACATCACCGCCAGCCCTGCAAACACACTGATGGTTTCTGCCATATTTCTGATAAAGAGGATTTGTTGGAGCACTGCTGACACTACCCTGAGATTTAGAGCCTAGCGTCCTATCTTTGTTACCATTTTTGAACTTAGGTACTGGAGCACTGTCTAAGGATGGAGTTGGAAATGAGGACTTTGGACAAAATTAGGAACGATTACCGCCTTCTGACTTAAGCTGAGTGAAATTAAAGCTACCTATTCTAGCTCTCTTATTCTCCCTCTCTCTCTCCCTATTCTTAGCCTCTTCTATCTACTCAGCATGGACTATGATCCTAGATATATCCATATCCTTAATCAACATCGCAGTTCTGCACTCTTTAACCACACTCTCTGACACCCCAGACACTAACTTTCTCATTCTGGACCTATTATCTTCTACTACATGGGGAGTATACCTGGTTAACTGAGTAAACTTGAGTGAATACTCTTTCACACTCATGTTTCCTTGCCTGAGATTGATGAACTTTAACACTTTATCTTTTCTTAGATATAAGGGAAAAAATATATCTAGAAATGCAGTATCAAACTCTTCCCACCCTATGGGCTCAACATCTATACCCCTATCTACCTTTCACAGCTTAGACCACGTACGAGCTACATCTTGTAGATGATAGGCAGCTAATTCATCACTCTCATAGGAAGTCACTCCCATAATATCTGCGACTTTCTGAACCTGATCGAGGAACTCCTATGGATCCTCTTTAGAATTAGATCTTGAGAATAGGAGCGAATTCATTCGAGTGAAGTCTCAAATCCTGGCAGCAGTATTATTGTCCACTGGGTTGGCCAGAACAATAACTGGTCATTCATTCTAAGCTGCTACAAAATGGGCTAGAGTAGTGAAGGCAGCTTTGAATTCTGCACGAGAGACATACTCGTCTAGGGGGTCTTCCTGAATGGGCTGAGGTGATAGATGGGTTTCTGTTCTTATTTTGTTATTCTTTTTGGGAGGCATGTTTTGTAATGGAAGGAAGAAATAAATTAGACTGAGAGTTTAACTCGAGCTCATGCTCAATCGCATGACATGAATACTGAAAGAAAGAAAACTTTTCCTAAAAATGTCTCATAGCCTCTTGTCCATAAGTGTGGCGCGCTACACACACATGCACAAGACTCTAGTAGATGCAGCTTTTAGACTCCCTAGGAATTTGCTGAACTTAGGCTATGATACCAAGTTTGTAACGTCCCGAGTCTGCACCTCTGACGCTACACGGTGCTTACGCTCCCGAGGGACCAGAAGCTAACCCATGACTGATATCTGCTGTGAGCACTGAATAATAATACTAAAATAATATAGAAAATAGGTTGAATGCCATAAGGTTGATGATCTTAATACTGATAAAGAATAACAACTATAATAATATCTTTTAAAACATCTGAAATCTTAAATACTATCTAAACTAGTCTAGTCTGAAAAGCCTCTAACTGAACTGTCTGAATGTGGAGTTGATGGGAAAAGCCCCCAACTGAATCTGGATACTAAAATGCTAAAGCTACTGAAAATACTAAAATAAAAGTATATCCTTGATAGATGAGGACTCACTACTGAATCTTCTGCTACTATATAAATTTGTATAAGCGTGGCTGTGAACCTGAGAGTTTGAACCTATGGTATGAGACATCATAGCACAAAGAAAGAGTATGCGTTAGTACACAGAATATACTAGTACGCTAGATAAGGTAAGGCTGAATGCAAAGGATCATATACATGAGCAGTAACTGACTAAATGATATAGAGTAACTGAATATGAGAGTACATGGATAACTGAAACTGTTGTAAATATTGAGTATGCAATACTGTGCATATATGTATATACTGTATCTGTGTTTTTACTGAAGCTTAGTACTAATTTTTGATACTTAGTAACTGATATTTGAGATTCTGATAACTGAATTACTGATAACTGAGTGACTATTTCTGACAGTCCTTATTTTGTAGAACTGAACTGAGTTCTATACTGAGATTGAAACTGAAACTATGGGAAGTAATCATCTAACGAACATGCCCCAAAAAAGATAACTTGGGTCTAACCTATTACCCCAGTTGGAAGGGTGTCAGTGCCATTCCACTAGTAAAGACAACTAAAGAGTCACCCTCATTTGGAAGGTGCCTTGAATGAGAATGGTGGTACCCTCAACTGGCAGTTTAAAACACCTAATCAACCCTCAACTGGTAGGTTGATGTCTCAACTTACGCTGGCTATATAGTTCTGGAACACAAGGACTGCTTCTAAGGTTCACACCTTGTATTGGCAGGTGAGTCCCCATCCTTAGGTTCACTCGGTGCTGAATCCTACTCCCAACTGAAGACACTAATTATTATACTGAGCTAAACTAGACTAATACTGAGTTTCACTGAGTTCTATAACTACCTTAGTACTTACTATTTCCGTACATGACTGAGACTATTATGTACCTACTGCAGCGTTAGGTAAACAACTAAATTGTTGGGTATTAGATAACCCCAGGACTTGATATCATGAAAATAACACATAACATGATCTTGAAAAGAATAACAATGTCCACTTGTTCATAATTTATTCATAGAGACGTTTTATCAAACGCTTGTAGGGCATGGGCTTCTACGTAGGTGGGATCATATAATGACATCATGATTTCATTATTTACTTCACATAGGCATTTTAGAAAACACTTGGGGAGAATGGATTATTTCACATGATAATGATCAACACATGAACATCATGAATACGATACTCAATTGTAATTTCAAGGGTTTAGCATACAATTCACATAATTCATCACTTCAACTATTTTAATTTCATGGAAACTTATAATTAATCATGAATTGAAGCTCAATTAATGTCATGAATATAAATACAATCCAATTAAAGCATGTAAATCATGAATCATTAAGGTTGTAGTTTAAAAGGGGTTCTTGGACTCTATGGGTGAAAGGAACCCATACATGAACACCTAACATACCTGGGAATATTAATTCTTGAAGGTTCTTGGAGGAATTCTTGTTTCTTGAAAACTAGGATTTCCTAATTTATATAGAATGTTTTTAATCTTGAGAAAAGTGAGTAAATAATGATAAATAGGTTATTTAGGGGTTTAATTTCATGTTTAGACTGATTAGGGCCGTGGAAAAATACCAAATTACTCCTGGGAATAAATTAATTTTTTTTTCACTGAAAATCCCAAGTTTGGCCTCCACCGCGACGCGGTGAGCCGCTGGAATTGGGCTGGAACTATCCAGAGAGGGACGAACGTGAAATGGACCCTTGGCACGAAGTGGCACCATCGTGGAGGCTCACTAGAATTTGACAACTGGGAAAATAGATAGTGGCGTGATACGGTGGGACCGCGTTGCCATAGTGGAAAATGATAATTATGAATTGGAGCATTAACGCGATGCGTCATTATCACGGAGCTTCACTGGAAACTGACGACTTCTATTTGGCTGGTCTCCACATTGCACTGGTGTGCCAGGTGGCACACTATTTTACAAAAATGGCTCTAACTCTTTGCCCGGGTATCGGATTTGGGCGAACTATATATCATTGGAAAGCTGACTGAATTTTCTATGCAATGCTAAGCTTTAAACTTAAAAATGCTGAGTATTTTAAGAATTTTATATATGAATACCCAAGTACTGAGAGTTAAATTAAGCTAGGGAAATTTGAGGTATTACAATATCAACCCCTTAGGAATAGTCGTCCTCGAATGAGACTGTTTACGCTGTGTAATACTGATAGACTGAGTTTACACACTGAACATGCACAACTAAAACATGATTGCATGACTAAAATCACTGATAAGCTGTGTTTTCATACTAAGTATGCATATCTAATGCATGAATACATGACTGAATAGATTCATGAATGCATGATTGTCATGAAGATGATATGTAATCTTAAAGAATCCTAAGTTTATAATTGTAACTAAACATGAAACTGAGCAAATCTATGGAAAACTATTACCTTAAGATGTACCTGAATTTGCGGAGAAGGGGTGAGGATACTTGGTTTGCATATCTGCTTCTGCTTCCCAAGTAGGTTCCTCAATGGATTGATTCCGCCAATGAACTTTGACTAAAGGAAATTCTTTGTTCCCCAGTCTGCGAATCTGACGATCGATGATTTGGACTGGAACCTCTTTGAAAGATAGATCATTCTGAATATCTACACTCTCTAAGGTAACTATGACTGCTGGGTCACCAATGGATTTCTTTAGCAAGGAGACATGGAATATTGGATGTACTGAACCTAGATCTGAAGTTAACTGAAGGTCATTATCTATCTTTCTAAAATGACAGAGAATTCTATAGGGACCGACATATTGGGGACTGAGCTTTCCTTTCTTACCGAACCTTTTGACCCCCTTCATGGGAGAGATTTTCAAGAACACAACATCACCAATTACAAACTCGAGATCTTTCCTCCTTACATCTGCATATGGTTTTATTTGGCTTTAGGCTTCCCTAAACCTTTGTTTTAACAGCTGAACCTTCTCTAAGGCATCAAACACTAAGTCAGGCCCTACTACTGCAGCTTCACCTACCTCAAACCAACCAATAGAGATATATATATCCTACCATAAATAGACTCAAATGGATCCATTTGAATACTAGAATGATAACTATTGTTATATACAAATTCGATCAAAGGGAAGTGGTCATCCCAACTACCTTTAAAATCAACAACGCATGCTCTTAACATATCTTCTAGAGTCTGAATGGTCCTTTTTGCTTGACCATCTATCTGAGGGTGGAAGGTTGTACTGAGGTGAACTTGGGTACAAATACCCTTTTGGATTGCTTTCCATAAGCAAGAGGTAAATTGGGTACCTCTATCTGATATAATAGACACTAAAACTCCGTGTAACCTGACAAACTCTTTGATATAGACTTTGGCATAGTCCTCGACTGAATAGGAGGTATGAACTAGCAGGAAATAAGAAGATTTGGTCATCTTATCTATGATAACCCAAATCAAATCATGTTGATGACTAGTACGAGGCAAACCCGTCACAAAGTCCATGTTAACTTCTTCCCATTTCCATGTGGGAATACCGAACTCTTGCATGGATCCACTAGGTTTCTGGTGCTCAATCTTAACCTACTGACACATAGAGAACTTAGAAACAAACTATGAAATGTCTCTCTTCATCCCACTCCACCAATAGATCTCCCACAAATCGTGGTACATCTTAGTATCCCCTGGATTAATCGAGTAACATGCACCATGTGCTTCTGTAAGAATTCATCGCCTTAAGTCATCTCACCTGACATGCATAGCTGACCCTAGAAACACAACACAACATATCCCCCTTAGGAGAAAACCTCTACTTTCTAACCTCCAACTTACTCTTTCAACTTAATAAGGCTGGGATCTCTATCCTACTTTTCCTTCACTTCGGAAACTAGAGACGATTTTAAACTATTCTTCACCCATACACTACCCTCTACTGAATCGACCAAGCAGACTCCTTATAGGGAAAGATAATGAATTTCCTGAGCTAACTTCTTCTTACCACTGTCAACATGAGCAACACTACCCATAGACAACCTACTGAGAGCATCTACCACTACATTGGCCTTGCCCGAATGATACAGAACACTCATGTCATAATATTTCAACAACTCTAACCATCTTCTCTGGCGTAAATTCAAATCTTTCTGAGAGAATACACACTGCAAGATTTTGTGATATGTGAACACATCAACATTCCCCCCATATAAATAATGCCTCCAAATTTTCAAGGCAAACACTTTTGTTGCTAACTCAAGATTATGAGTAGGATAATTCTTCTCATGGGGCTTAAGCTCTCTAGAGGCATAGGCTATGACCTTACCTCTCTACATGAGGACACAACCCAAACCTACTCTGGATGCATCACAGTACACAACAAACCTATCTAAACCATCTGGTAGATTTAAAACTGGAGCTAAGGTGAGTCGAGTCTTTAACTCCTGAAAACTCTTCTTATAGGAATCTGACCACTGAAACTTTACTTTATTTTGAGTTAATCTGGACATGGGGGATGCAATAGATGAAAACCCTTCAATAAACCAATGGTAATAGCTAGCTAAACCCAAGAAACTCCTGATATCTGCTGAAGAAATGGGTCTAGGCCAGTTTCTCACCACCTCGGTCTTTTGAGGATCAACTCTAATGCCATAACCGAAAATACTATGACAAAGGAATACTACTAACCTTAGCCAAAATTTGCACAAAGTGAATTTGGCAAACAACTGATGGGCTCTGAGAGTCTGAAGTATAATTATTAGGTGATCTGCGTGATCATTGTCTCTATGGGAATAGACAAGAATGTCATAGATGAAGACTATAACAAACATATCCAAGTACTAATTGAACACACGATTCATTAAGTCCATAAAAGCTACTGGGGAATTAATGAGACCAAAGGACATGACTAGAAATTCAAAGTGACCATATCGGGTTCGAAAAGCTATTTTCAGAATGTTACATTCCCTGACTTTAAGCTGATGATCACCTGATCTGAGGTCTATCTTAGAAAAGTAAATGGTGCCCTGAAGTTGGTCAAAAAAGTCATCGATTCTGGGGAGTGGGTACTTATTCTTGACCATAACTTTGTTTAACTAACGGTAGTCTATACACATTCTAAGAGAACTATCTTTCTTACACAGGAATAAGACTGGTGCGCCCCATACAGAAATGATAGGTTAGATGAACACCTTGTCTAAAAGGTCTTTTAACTATTATTTTAACTCTCTAAGTTTAGCTGGTGCCATTTTGTATGGAGGAATAGATATGGGCTGAGTATCTGGAAGAAGTTCTATTCTGAAGTCAATTTCTCTCTCGGGAGGAACTCCGAGTAGATCCTCAAGAAACACATCTGAGAATTCATTTACTATTGGAACTGACTCAATACTAGGAGTCTCTAAATTAGAGTCTTTAACTCAGACAAGATGATAGACACATCCCTTAGATATCATTTTCCTCGCTCTAAGGTATAAAATCAACTGACCCTTAAGTGCTATAGTACTACCCCTCCATTCAAGGACTGGTTCATTTGGAAACTGAAAATGAACAATTATGTTTCTACAATCCGCTAAGGCATAGCATGAATGGAGCCAATCCATGTCTAGAATGACGATTAAATTTGTCATATCTAATTCTAATAAGTATGCTGAAGTAACTCTCTGAGATATCATAACTGGACAATTCCTGTATACCCGTCGGGACATAATAGACTGACCCACTAAGGTAGACACTGAGAAGGGTTCTGTTAAGATTTCTAGTTTGATCTTGAATTTAACTGCTATGTAAGGTGTTACAAAAGACAAAGAAGCTTCTGCATCTTATAAGTCATAAATATTTTAATGGAATATCCGTAATGTACCAATGACCATATTAGGAAAACATTCCTAATCTTTTTTAGATTAAAGTGCATAAAGCCTATTTGGGCGTTGCCTACTGGTGGCACTAGAAGCGGCACCCTGCTAATTTGGGCAACCGAACTAAGCTGAAGAACAGTTATACTAAACCTGAGAACCTAACTAAGGACAATATCTGATCCTATGGCCTATCTTTCCACACCCGAAACAAACAACATTGCCAACCCTGGTGGTTTCTGCCATATTTCTGACAAAAAGGATTTGTTCGAGAATTTCTAATCCTACCCTAAGATTTAGAGACTGACACCCTATATTTGTTACCATTTATAAACTTATATACTAGAGAACTGACTATGAATAGAGCTGGAACTAAGGACTTTGGACAAAACTGGGAACAGTTACCGCTTTCTGACTTAGGCTGAGTAAAATTAAAGCTATAGGTTCTAACTCTCTTATTCTCCCTCTCTCTCTCTCTTTATTCTTAGCCTCTTGTTTCTGCTAATCATGGACCTTTATCCTGGACATATCCATCTCCTTAATCAACATCGTAGTTCTGCACTCCTTAACCACACTTTCTCACACCCCAGACACAAACTCGCTCATTCTGGACCTATGGTCTGCTACTACATGGTGAGAATACCTTGATAACTAAGTAAAATTGAGGGAATAATCTTTCAAACTAATGTTTCCTTGACTTATATTGATGAACTCTAACACCTTGGCTTCTCTCAACTCTAAGGGAAAGAATCTATCTAGAAATGCAGTAGCAAACTCTTCCCACACAATGGGCTCTTCATATATACCCCTGTCTACCTTTCACTGCTTAGAACACATATGAGCTATATCTTATAGCTGATAGGAAAATAATTCAACACTCTCACTGGAAGTTACTCCTATAATATCTGTAATTTTTTGAACCTGATCGAGGAACTTTTGTGGATCCTCTTCAGACTTAGATCCTAAGAATAGGGGAGGATTTATTTGAGCGAAGTCCCAAATTCTGGCTGTAATAGTGTTGGCCTAAACGGTAGATGGCCATTAATTCTGAGCTTCTACAAAATGGGATAGGGCAGTGAAGGCAGCTCTGAATTCTTCATGGCAGACATGCTCATCTAAGAGTTCTGCCTGAACGAGCTGAGGTGCTAACTGGGATCCTGCTCTTCTATTATTGTTCTTTTTGGGAGACATGTTCTATAACAGAAGGTAGAAAAAAATAATGCTGAGAGTTTAACTTGAGCTCATGCTCACTCACACGATATGAATACTGAAAGAAGGGAAACTTTCCTAAAATTGTTTCATAGCCTCTTGTCCATAAGTGTGGTGCACTACACACATATGAAAAAGACTCTACTAGACGTGGATTTCAGACTCCCTAGGAATCTATTGAACTTTAGGCTCTGATACCATGTTTGTAACACCCCAAGTCTATACCCCGGATGCTACACGGTGATTACACTCCAAAGGGACCATAACCTAATCCATCACTGATATCTGCTGTAAGCAGTAAATAATAATACAAAAATAATGCAAAAAATAGGCTGAAATGCCAAAAGGTTCACAATCTAAATATTGATAAATAATAAAGACTATAATAATAGTTGGTAAAACATTTGAAATCTGAAATACTATCGGAACTAGTCTAGTCTAAAAAGCCTCTAACTGAACTATCTGAATGTGTAGTTGATGGGAAAAGCCCCAAACTAACTCCGTCTACTGAAATACTAAAGCAACTAAAAATACTGAAATAAAAGTATATCTTTGATAGATGAGGACTCACTACTGAATCTACTGCTGCTATCTGAATCTATCTAAGCGCGGTTGGGAACCTAAGTATCCCAACCTATTATATAAGACATCATAGCACAAAGAAAGAGTATGCGTCAGTACATGAAATATACTGGTATGCTAGATGAGGTAAGGCTAAATGGAAAGGATCATATACATAAATAGTAATTGTCTGAATGATATAGAGTAACTGAATATGAGAGTACATGGATAACTGAAAATGCTGTAAATACTGAGTATGCAATACTATGCATATACATGTATACTATATCTGAGATTTTACTAAACCAGAGTACTAATTTCTGATACTGAGTAACTGATATCTAAGATTCTGATAACTGAATTACTGATAACTGAGTGACTGTTTCTGACAGTCTCGATTTTGTAGAACTAAACTGAGTTCTATACTTAGACTGAAACTTGAACTATGAGAAGTAATCATCTAACCGACATGCCCCAATTAAGATAACTGGGGTCTAGCCTGTAACCTTAGTTGGAAGGGTGTCAGTACCATGCCAAAGGTAAAGACAACTGAAGATTCACCATTATCTGGTAGGGCCCTGAAAGAGAACGGTGGTACCCTCAACTGGCAGGTTGATGTCTCAACCTACGCTGACTACGTAGTTCTGGAACTCAAGGACTACTTCTAAGGATCACACCCTCTACTGGCAGGTGATCCCCCATCCTTGGGTCCACTCGGTGTTGAATCCTACTCCCAACTGAAGACTGATTATTATACTGACCTGAACTAGACTGATACTGAGTTTCACTAAATTCTGTAACTACCTGAGTACTTACTATTTTGGGACATGACTGAGACTATTCTTTAACTATTGTAGCTCTAGGTAAACAGATAGATTGTCGGGTATTAGATACCCCCAGGACTCGATAGCATGAAAATAACGCATAACATGATCTTGAAAAGCATAACAATGTCCACTTGTTCATAATTCATTCATAGAGATATTTTTTAAAACACTTATAGGGCATGGGCTTGTACATGAGTGGGACCACATTATGACATGTCATGATTCCACTATTTACTTTACATAGGCATTTTAGCAAACACTTAGGGAGCATGGATTATTTCATATGATAATGGTCAACACATGAAAATCATGAATACAATAGTCAATTGCAATTTCAAGGGTTTAGCATAAAATTCACATAATTTATCACATAAACTATTTTAATTTCATGGAAACTTATAATTAATCATGAATTGACACTCAATTAATGTCATGAACATGAATACAATCCAATTTAAGCATGTAAATCATGAATCATTAAGCTTGTAGTTTAAAAGGGGTTCTTGGACTCTATGGGTGAAAGGAACCCATAGATGAAAACCTAACATACCTGGGAATATTAATTCTTGAAGGTTCTTGGAGGAATTCTTGAGCTTTGTTCTTGTGTCTTGAAAACTAGGATTTGCTAATTGAGAGAGAATGCTTTTAATATTGAGAAAAGTGAGTTAATAATGATATAATAGGTTATTTAGGAGTTTAATTTCGTGTTTAGACTGATTAGGGCTATTGAAAAAAAAATACCAAATTACTCCTGGGAATAAATTAAATTTCGTCACTGAAAATCCTGAGTTTTTCCTCCACCGCGATGCGGTGGTATCACGGTGAGCCACTGGAATTGGGCTGGCACTGTTCAAAAAGGGACAAACTTAAAATGGACCCTTAACGCGATGTAGCACCATCAGGGAGTCTCACTGGAATTTGACAACTAGGAAAATGGCTAGTGGCACGATGTGGTGGGACCGCGTTGCCATACTGGAAAATGACAATTGTGAACTATAGCATTGGCGCGATGCACAATTATTATGGAGCTTCACTAAAAACTGACGAATACCATTTGTCTAGTCTTCGCGACGCGCTGGTGTGACAGGTGGCCCACTATTTTATGAAAACGGCTCTAACTCATCGCTCGAGTATCAGATTTGGGCAAACTATATATCGTTGGACAGCTGATAAAATTTCCTAAGCAATGGTAAGCTCTAAACTAAAAAATGTTGAGTATTTTAAATTTTTTATATATGAATACTCATGTACTGAGAGTTAAATTAAGCTAGGGAAATACGGGGTATTACACTAAACCAACCTCCTTATTCCTCAACTTACAAACCTGTTGATCAAGGATCATAACTAGGACCTCCTCATAAGAAACATATATTTCACACCCATAGTCTATAAGGGCACAACTGATGCAGTATAGCTAATACATTTCATTAACAAGGACAAAGAAAATTGGATGCACCAATGTTGGATAACCAATACATTTTGTTAACAAGGACACATAGAAAATCAGATGCATCAATGCTAACTCTACAGGAAAATCCAACTCATAGGATCTATTACCATAACTACCCACAATCTTATCAGGACCAACACAATAAGGACTGATCTTTCTGATATGCTATGAATTTATTGCACTTACGATTCTTAAAATCAGAGAATATGCATGTACTTAAGGCTATTTTGTTGTATTTGATGTATTTTTGGAGTGATTTTGTAGAAAACAAGGTTTTGGGCACTAAACGGAAGAAAAACTAGATTTTGGATGCTAAATGGTAGAAAAAGATGAAAATTGAAGTTTTGGACTAGTTAGGCATTTTTGTTCATAAGTGCCACTTACTGGACATAGATGACCAAAGTAGGTGTTAGAACTTGAGGCCCAAAGGTTAGAAGCAGGAAAAAAGAAGACTCTGTCACTTACAAAAGACCACATACTGCAATCTCCCATATTTTTGGACTAAAATTTAAATCATCGTTCCAACATGTATAGACCTAAGCCCAATAATTCAATGTCAATATAAGTGTGATGATAAAATCTAAAGTGTGGTAACATCTTTGGAGATCAAGTGAGATCATAAAAATCTCTAAACTCAAAGACGAATGGAGGACTTTTCTATCGGTAGAGTTTTAGTGGATATTCTTACTTGGGTTAATTCCAAAGACCATTACTTCTAGAATATAATGAATAAGATGTCCTACTATATATAGAATTAAAGATCTACAGTCTTGTTTCCAACACATCTGAGTTCACTTTAATTCTATATTGGAGTAGAAAGTTATGCTCATTTTACTTCGGAGTGTCTGTCTATCAACAAAGTGACAACTTGAGTGATAAACTTCCAACTAAGTGACAAGATATCAACCTAGTCGCCAGCCTTAACCAGAAAACACCTTAAATCACTTAGGGAAGGTGATGACTAAGTTGATAAGCCATCAACTAAGTTGATAAGCCATTAACTAGTTGACAAACTATCAACTAAGTCATCAGCCATAACCAGAAAGTGTCCAAGCTCAGCTAGAGGTTGATGACTAAGTTAATAATCCACCAACTAGTTGATAAGATATCAATTAAGTCATCAAGTAAAATTTTTTACAATTTTTATTCAGTTTGTTTAGGGGTATTTTGGTCTTTTCCTTACCTTAAACACTACCCCACGACTTAAAACACAGTTTAAACACTATTTGCCTATTATATGTCAGTTTTATCATCGTTCATTCTCCTCTCCACCCTCAAGAGAGAAAGAAGTTAGGTTTTCTTTCAAAACTCATACTTTAAAGGCTTAGATTCAAGATATCTCAAAGTTTTTTCATCAAAAAAGGTATGTGGGACTATCCTAAATCTCATAGGCATAAGTTTACTATTTTAACAAGTTTTAAAGACATATAATTATGTATATGTAAAGGGTTTTGGAAATTATTTAAAGAGCATGCATGATGAACCCATTTTGATGAAAGTATGTAATTATCATAAAGTTTTTCCATAAGCTTGACTTATAATCATGTTCATATATGATATGAATTTCGAAAAGTGATTTATGAGCGTGATTTATGGAATTTCCTCTCTCGTGATGAAATCTATGGTCTTAGCATGTTACGGGTGTTCTATTGCATGACTAAATGTTGGGTTTAAGTGTTTTACTGTCATTTATGGATTGACATTGATTTATGATCCAATGGGTGCATACTTTCTGATTTTACAAAAGCTTTATGTGTTAAATAAAAGAAATGCATATGTTGAATGAAAGAATCAGCCACCATGTGTAAAGTCTTTAAAACAGAGTATTTGTATAAGTTTCATATGCTTTTGAAATATGAAATCTCATGTGTTATGATTAATTTTTTGGTGGTCATTAATATATTTAAATGAGAAAGGCTATGGATATGATACGATATGAATCGGCTTGCAATTTTAGGTATGGCGGTACCTATTATGAAATGTCCTTAAGATGAAGGAAATGAATGTTTTGAGAATGAAGTATGATTTTAAGAAGAGAGTTAGATGGTTACCCGAAGAAGGCATTTGAGTGAAAGGGTTTATTTTTGAAAATCATTCGCTAATATAGGTATTTCCAGAAAAGGGGACAATTAGGACATCATATATGCGTGATTCAATTGTATACCTTAAAGGGGGTGTATCGACTCATGGAAACTCCTATTTTGCAGCAAACTTGGGTTGGAGGCTTGGCCAACGAGTTAATGGGGGACCCATATAGCCCTTGGGTACTAGGTTGTAGGGTGTACCATCTAGCCCAGAATTAAAATTAAAAAGAGTTGAATCCATGGATTACAAGAATGTTTTGTAGCCTTTGAATTATGCCCATGTTTTTTACCTATATTATGCCAAATTAATTTTGAAATGCTCTCAAATATTTTAAATGAATTATACATTATTTTTAATTATTCTACATACCAGTACTTTTCAAGTATTGACCCTTATAATACAAGTTCTGAGGCACAGTCTCGTGCTCCAGTATATCAGTAGAAAATATTGAATAATGACAAGAGTTGGTAAGCCATCCATCTTTCGGAGGGAATTTATTTATATGTTGACTTCATTCAATTTATGGTCTAGCCGGAGGCCTTGTCCTGGCCTAGATAGTTAGTATTCAGTAGAGTCTTTGTAGATGGAATTGGAGTATTGTATTTTCATAACTTTATTAACATATTTTGATGATAAGATCAACTTGGATTTCAGTTTTATCTTCCAAAACTTTACTTCATATGAATTATGTTCATGATAGCATATTATAGGGTCTCTTGGTCCTTCGTGGCTTGAGATGCCCATCGCGGCTAGGGCCTCGGCTCAAGTGATGACACATACGGTCTGTATGTAGTACATACAGTCCGTATGTGACCTTAGTAAGTGGTCACCGACCTTAATTTTTCCAGATGATTTCGAAATCAGTTCCTGGGGTTTCTATGTAACCTACATACACTCCTATGATGTTTTTAGTCATTATTATGTATGTTTGGTCAAGTTTTCCTATTTTTATTAGGATTTGATTTCTAGGGTTTCTTGAAACCCATAAATACCCTTTAGAAGTTATTTTGTAGGAGATTTTTTCATAGAGAGAGAGAGGTATTCAGAGATAGGCCATTGGGGGCTACCATGTACTCTCATTGTTCTTAGTTTATTCTTGGATTGTTATTCAATTTAAGACTCTGGGTTTTCTTCTTTCATTATTGTGAGATTGATTATGTTTTTTATGTGGATTCCATGATTGATCTCATAACTATGAGCGACTAATTCCCTTAGTTAGGGTTGTGGTAACCCTGGCGGATTAACGAAGTAGAGAAAGTGACAAGTCATTCTAGATAAAGATTCTTGCATGTAGTGGGTTTTCTTCATTCCTATTGATTTCATAATGGGTGCACACATTAATATCACACCTAGAATATCACAACTTACTCCCCAAGAGGAGTAGTGACTAGGAAAAGAAGATTACAATGGTGATTTGGGTTTAACTTCCGAAATAAGCTTACATGTACTATCTTCTTAAGACGGTTAACTTTTATCTAATATCTTGAAACTCAAAAGGTAATAGTTAAACTAGGATCCAGGATAAGGGTTAGTAAGGAGACACCCTGAGACTGAAAAGGTAAAGGGTGAGATTTGTCAATGACTCCACAAAATAGTTGATGGTACAGAACTTATCAGATTCTGCATATAAGGTATCAAAATATTTCTACAGTGCGTGGTAAATATGTGGAGTTAAGAAGCCAGGGGACTGCAAGCCTAGTGTTCATCTTAGATTGTTTATAACCAAGAGCTTTTAATTCTTGTCCCTTTTACTATTTCAGCAAATTCCCTCTTTTTACTTTTCCATACTGCCTGGAGATTTCAATAAGTTTGAGAAGGATTTATGACGTATTCCCTGTAGGATCGACCCTAACCTAGTTGGGTTACTAAATTTTGATAGAAACTGCTTTATCCTTCTAAGGAGGGACAACTTGGGCGCTATCACTTTCCTTTCTTACCAAATCTCTTCCCCTTTTTAATGTGTCATGATATTATGGTACATAAAGAATTCAAAATGGTAAATATTTTCATATGTAAGGGTATTCTATATAGATCTAATGGGTTTTTGGGTGTTTATAGGTCAAGCAGGTCTCAAAGAGTGGAATGCAAAATTCTAGACTAAAAAGGGCATCAGACAAACATTACCATGATCGTGGTATCTGGCTAACGTCATACTTGGGACTCATAGGAAGAATTAAAGAAGTGGCTCTTAGACATTTCCTAGATGAGAAGATCCTATGATCATACATCAATCATACAATTGTACCATCTAATTATAAAAATGAGGCCCTGGAAAAAATACGTGTAGAAGTTAAGGGAGAAAATGTAATTCCCCATAAATACACCCTAGATGCCACACGGTGCTTATAGCCCCGAGAGACCACAAGCTAACCCATGAGCTGGAACTTGTTGTGAGCACTAAATAAAATAGATAACAAAATAACATGTGTGGAATTTAACTGCAAACACCATAAGATTTTTAAATACTTACACATTTGATTAAAATAATAGTTTTGAAAGCATCTGAAAAAATACTGAGAAGACTGATTTTAACAACTGATAAACTGACTAACTATCTGAAATGGTTTGAAAAGCCTCTAACTAACTGAGGAGTTGATGGGATAAGACCCTAACTAACTCTGACTTAATACTGAGATGAAAGAATGAATTAAACATAACTAGTCCTCGATATATGAGGACTCACCACTACTACTACTACTGATGCACTAGAATGTCTAATTACAGCCAGGAACCCGAGTGCCCAAACCTATGATATAACACATAATAGCACAAAAAATGAGTATGTGATTAGTAATTTGAATGCACTGGTATATGAGATGAGGTTAGGCTAAAATGCACGGGTTATATGCATGAGATAATAACTGACTAGATAGCATGAGATAACTGAGTAGGAATGCATAAAAGCTGTAAAATCTGAGAATGCATGACCAAGCATAAAACATGATTCTGATATAGTCTGTAAACTAAAGTACTGAAATACTGATACTGATACTGAATAATTAATAACTATATGCTATAGTCATGCAAACCTAAAACTAAACTCTATACTGAATACTGATCAGAGATTGTGGGAGCTAGCTATAACCGACATACCCCAATGTACTATCAGGGTCCAACCTATAACCTCAGTTTGAAGGGTGTTAGTACCGTGACACGAGTACTAACATTGGCTATATGGATCCACTAATTTGATATACCAAAGGAAGAGGGTATCATGCCTAACTAACGGGGGACCCCTCAAAGTCTACAGTGACGCTGTAGGTCAGGAACCAAGGAACTGCTATTAACGTCTCATGACTACTGACGGGGGATGCCATCCCTACATTCAATCGGTGCTAAGATTTTACTCCCAACATAAAGACACTGATTACTGGACTGAACTAAGCTTAATTGAACTCACAACTGAACCTAGTAACCGATTGAATGATACTGCTCATGGTATAACTGAAATCATTCGGTAGATAATTAAAACTAGGTAACCATCTAAATTTTGGGTATTTATAACCACTAGGACTCGATAACAATAACAATAGGAACATTTTGAAGCTTCAAAAACATCATAAGTAGTCATTGTTCAAAACCCAATCATTTAGGCATTTCATCAAAATATGAGTAGGAATGCATAAAAGTTGTAAAATATGAGAATGAATGAGCAAGTATAAAACATGATTTTGATATACAATAAACTGAAGTGCTGAAATATTGATACTGAATAACTGATAACTGTATGCTATGGTCAAGCAAACCTAAAACTAAAATCTATACTGAATACTGAACTGAGACTATGTGAGCTAGCTATAACCGACATGCCCTAATGTACTATCATGGTCCAACTTGTAACCCTAATTAGAAGAGTGTCAGTAATGTGCCACGGGTACTAACATTGGTTGGGTGGATCCACTAATATGATATCCCAAAAGATGAGGGTGTCATGCCCAACTGACGGGGGACCCCTCAAAGTCTATGGTGGCACCGTAAGTCTAGAACCTAGGGACTACTACAAATATCTCATGCCTAATGACGGGGTAGACAGGTTCCTCATGCCTTTCTATGAGGGAGACGCCATCCCTACATTCACTCAGTGCTAATTTTTTACTCCTAACATAAAGACACTGATTACTGGATTGAACTAAGTTTAATTGAACTCACTACTGACCCTAGTAACTGACTGAATGATATTGCTCACGGTATAACCGAAATCATTTTGTAGATAATGAAAAATAGGTAACCAACTAAATTTTGGGTATTCATAACTCCAGGACTCGATAACAATAACAATAGAAACATACTGAAGCTTCAAAAATATCATAAGTAGTCATTGTTCAAAACCCAATCATTTAGGCATTTCAATACTTGAAATTCATAGGCTTAAGCATGAGAATAGTTAAAACATATGATACTAACATAATTGAAATACTAAAATCATGGATTTAGGATTTAACATGCAAACATCATCATTTGAACATATCAAGGATAATTTCCAATGAAAATTCATGCTAAACATAATTTGCAATCAAAATTCATAATAGTTTCATCAAGACAACTCATAATAACATGTAAAAATCATGTATTTAAACTTGAAAATGGATTCTTCGACTCCATGGGTGAAAAGGGACCATGAATGAACATCACACATACCTTCATTGATGAATTAGTTAAAGTTCTTTGTGATTTCTTGAAACTTGACCTTGAATTTTGTAGTGGCTAGGGTTTGTTCTTGAGAGAGAATTGCTTTCTTTTGAGAGAATTTTGTGTAAAAGATGACAAATAATGTTTTTCGGACCCTAAATCCCGTGTTATTGATGGGATAGGGTGAGGGAAATGACTCAATTATGCCCAAGGACCCGAAACTCATTAAACTGTAGAGTACCAACCGGTGATACATACAATGCACCGTGTTGATCTATCAATGCGATATGTGATGCAGCGCGTTGCTCCCCCCAATGCGAAATACGCTGCGCCGCGACTCTATCGTGGAGCCTCACTATTTTGACCATCTAAATAGGTCTTAAACGTCACTTAAAAAATTCAAAACTTACCCGAGATAAACTATCAACAACCCCAATCATGGATCAACTTAGAAACTAACATTCCAAGGTTGGGAAGGTCGAAAATAAAGTCATTGAAGTTTTAGGGGCTTTGGAGGAGACTAAACCTTAACACTTAGTTAAATTTTCTAAGCCTTGGACCCGTTTAACATGCAATAGTAAGTTGAAATAAGCTAGGATCTCATGGGGTCTTATAGAAAAAGACCAGATGAAGTGTTCACATGATGTACTTAGAAGTGATACCTAGAGTCGTGGGAGAGAAGGCCAAAATAGCAGAAGTTTGATTAGAAGATAATTAGAAGACCACTTTGTACGATCTTATGTTGATGTCATAGAGCTGTACTGATAATCATACCAATAATGACCTACAGATTCCAAATTCCCTGAGGAAACTAGAGTACCAAAGTATGATGTCGTATTTAACCACGATCGTACCTTTTACCGATAATAGACGAGCCATGTTTTCTATTATTCTTAGGATAGATTTTTTTTTCTATAAATACTCTTATTCAAGTAATTTTGTAATTTTACGTTCTATTATTACTTTCAAGACATGTTATTGTTTTTGCAAGTACAACTATTGATTTTTAGGGTTTAATTTAAAGTAAGTTCTTGGAATTTTTCTTGTTACTCTTGTAACTAATTGTTAAGTTTTCTTCTATGAATCCTTCTTGTGTTCTTATAATTATGGGTAGCTAAACGCCAAAACTAGGGTTTTTGAAACCACGATGGATTAATAAAGCAGGGTTCATAGTACAAAGTAATCTTTAATTAGTGTTCACATGTATTCAATGTTTCCTTGGTTCTAAATACTTTTTGATAGTGGACAACAATAAAGTTTTCCTAATTTATACTCTCAATAAAAGTATGATTATGAATGGGAAGAACGGAATAAACAAAAGAGACTTGGAGCCGTCAATATCCACTTAATATCTTGAACCGATAATACAGGATAACTTTTTAGGATCTAGGGTAGGTTTTAGTAATGCAAGATCAAGAGAAAAGAAAACTTACCTGAGGATTTTTTCTAGACAAGAGCGTAAAGATGTTCTAGGTACACAAAACCTATCAATTCAACATATTGAACACTAAGATAGATTGCAAAGTATGATGAATCTACGGTGTTATTAAATTATTACAAACACATTGTGTCTCTTATACTAATTACAAATCCAACAAACTAATAAGTTGTAAGTACTAAATTATTTAATTACAAACCCCCTTTTTTTTACTAGAAATTATCATTAATTTCCTTGACATACATACTGATTGTGATTTTGACCTATTACCTATGGGTTCAACACCCACCTTAGTTGGGTTCTATATTTGACAACAACCACTTTATACTTTGCCTAGAGGTGTAATTTAGGCAACATCAAATTTGGTATCGTTGTTGGGGAATATGGTTACGGAGTAGATTTGAGTGTGTTTATTAGGGTTAGTGGTTGTTATTTACTGACTTAACTTTTCTATTACTTTCTAGGGAATACACTGGTGTATGTCCAGTACTCGGAGTCAAGGCAATCCCCTGATTTGACTTAATACAAACCTTGAGATAACTCTGAGGTACAATTGAAAGATGGTTAATGAAGGAGTTCATGATTTAACAACCTTGTTGAAAGGTATTCATGCTGGTGTTAAACATCATAATCAAACCCTATAACAGCATAATAGTCAAGAGAATGCGAAATAATCCACTACTAGATTGATTTCTTAGGAAAAAAACTAGGCAAGCAGCTGGCAGGAGAGTTGTAAGGGAAAAGAGGGCTAGACAAGTTAATGTAGATTATCTAGCTACACTTGATGAGAGGGACATATAAAGAAGGAATAGAGGGAAAAAACCTTTTCAACAGTATCTCCCTAAGTTTGAAGATCTTGAGGAAGATTTGGATTATTCATAGCCAACCAAAATGGGTACAATTATTCCACTAGAATTTCCTCAAGGTACTATGTTCGACATTACAAGTGCAACGATCCAACTGTTAAATTTAAAGAGGGTATTTTCTATCCTTCCTAACGATGATGCAATCATATATTTTATGAACTTTGTAGGGATCTACACTTCATATAATCTACCTAGAGTGAGTTAGGAGGATATTTGACTAAGGTTATTTCTATTCTCTTTTATGGGAGAAGCCACTCTACGGGTAGGTAAATTACCATAGGGATCTACTACGACTTGAAATGAGTTGAGGACTCAGTTCTTGGACTAATTTTTCTCCTTCTCTAGAATAATGTATTTGAAAAATGAGATATACTATTTCAAATACTGGCATTCAGAGTCACTTTACAAGACTTGGTTGAGGTTCAAGAAAAGTTGTAGTGTGTTCCAAACTAGATGATGACTAGTAAAAACTTTATAAAAATCTTCTATAGAGACTTAAATGCTAACACTAAGGTTGTAGCAGAAACTATCATATGTAGGGCATTCAAGAGTCTTCGTAAGGAACATACTTCTGAGATCCTAGATAAATCACAAAAACCAATTGAGTTTGGCATACTCGAGAGGAAGATAGACTTATAGGTACTTATGAAATTAAATCATCCATAGAATAGTGAGTAATAAATGAGATAGTAGTTCAAGCGGTGACATAGATGAGGACTAAGATCGGATTGCTTACTCAATATTTTATAGTAGTTGGAGAAAAAAAGTTGAACACGGTGGGGTTAAAAGGTAGGGAACCTAAATTTGAAGATTCTAATTCTAAGGAGGAGGTTAAGTATCTTGATAAGAGGTGGTAAGTTTTTGAGCCAAGTGCCAAGGGTCTAACCAAGACAATTAAAACTCGAGGTAAGGAAATCAAGGTAAAAACTACTACGTAGATAACAACTACCGCAAGGTTAGGTATAGATACAGGAGTAGAGATTAAGATGGTGATTGGAGGAGAAAGGAAGAATACAAGAATAGAAGTGGCCTTTATGTTCCACTTGAGAACCGAAATGTGGGTTCTAGCGATTCAATAATGGAGGACATGCTTACAAAGATTGCAAAATGGGTAGATAAAATAGAAGAATGCCTTAAAGAGATTAAGATATATATTTCGACAATGAATCAAAAATTTTCATAATATGTTGTCGCCATCAAGCATCTTGAGAAATAGTTTGGCCAAATTTCTATAACATTAATTCAGCATCAATATGGTTCACTCCCAAGAAACACCATAAAAAACTTAAGGAATAGTAGTTATTGTTTTTCTATTACTACTAAGAGTAGTAATATGACCAGTAATCTTTCTATGCTTGTGATTATGGATGATGTGGTAGATCCAGTTATTGTAGTTGGTGAGAAGGTGTCCGACTATGAAGAAGTTATGATTAATGAGAATACACTTGAAAAGCCTCAAGTTGATGATCATGAGTTGATGTTAAGTAGAAGGAGGTCCCACAAGTATTAACTCTGATTCCATGACCTCCTCCTCCTTTTCCACAAAGACTAAAAAACAAAGTCGAAGAAGGAAAATATTAAAATTTCATTTATATGCTAAAGGAGTTGACAATGAATATTTCTCTTATTGAGGCAATTGAACAAATTCTAGGTTACATAAAACTTATGAAGGATTTTATGACTTAAGAGGCTGACAGTAAGTTTTAAGCTCGTGGATAAGGTACACCATTGTAGTGCAATAGTTTTGAGATCTTTGGTTGAGAAAAAAAATACCCTAGAGCATTCACAATTCCATGCACTATTGGGTATTTCTATTTCACAAAGGCTTTGTGTGATTTTGGTGCTAGCATTAACTTGATACCTTTAGCAGTTTACAAATAGCTGGGGTTGGGGTCACCTAAACCAACTTTCCTAAGAATTTTCATGGTAGAATGCACTATGAAGAAGTCGGTAGGAATCTTGTGTGATGTCTTGGTGAGGGTTTCATCCTCTATTTTTTTAGCTAATTTTCTCATCCTTGATTGTTTGGTTGACTTTGAGGTTCTCATTATATTGGAAAGTACTTTTCTTATGACTAGACGTGCATTGGTTGATTTAAAAATTGGGTAGATAAAGTTTTAGGTGAATAATGAGAAGGTAACTTTAAATGTATACCTATCCATGAATTAGCCAAAGTAAATGTGTGTGATGTTTGTGATAGATACAATTAAGGATGATTTGGTAGCTCCTACTAAGGAGAGACTTGGTGTAGAGGTCCTTGCAACAATCATTATAGATTTCAAGAGTGACAATATTAGTGATTATGATGAGATAGTGAGCACACTTAAGGGTAGGTGTTCATAAAATTATAAACCAAAGATGTTAGATCTAAACTTGATGAATAGAGTGACCCCGCTAGCTCGACCTTCTATTAAGGAGCCTCTAATTTTGAAGTTCAAAGATCTTCCATCCCATCTTTGTTTTGTGTTTTTGAGAGACAACAATATATTGTCGGTTATTATTACAACTAATTTGGTATATTGTCAAGTTAAGGCTCTAGTTTCTATTTTGAAGAGGTTCAAGAAGGCCGCTGGGTAGTCTATTTTTATTATTATTGTAATTTTACCTGGAATCTACACACACAAAATCCAACTTGAGCTAGATTATGTTTATTATATTGAGAATCAACAATGGTTAAATTCACATATGCAAGAGGTGGTGAAGAAATAGATAATTAAGTGGTTAGATGTGGGTGTGGTTTATCTAATATCTAATAGCTAGTGGGTAAGCTCAGTATAATGTGTGCCCAAGAAAGGTGGAATCACTATGGTTTCCAATGAGAAGAATGAGCTTATTATGTTCAGGTTAGTTGTTATGCCCCGAGTTTGTACCCCGGATGCTACACGATGCTTATGACCCCCAAGGACTACAAGCTAACCCATGATTGATATCTATTGTGAGCACAGAAACATGATACTATAATAAATGCAGAAAATAGGCTAAAAGGCCATAAGGTTAAAAATCTATAAATACTGATAAAGTATATCAACTGAAATAACAATCTATAAAACTAAACACTGTCTGAAAACTAGTCTGAAAAGCCTCTAATATGAAACTATCTGAAGGTGGAGTTGATGGGATAATCCCCCAAATAACTCCATCTATTGAAATACTGAGTCTACTGAAATAATAAAATAAAAAAATATCCTTGAATGATGCGGACTCACTGCTAATCTACTATCATTGTCTGAATCTGAGTCTATCTATGAACGGTCGAGAACCTGAGTGTCTAAACTTATGATATGAGATATCATAGCGCAAAGAAAGAGTATGCGTCAGTATGTGGAATGTACTAGTATGCTAGATGAGGTAAGGCTGAATGCAAAGATTCATATGCATGAACAATAACTGACTGACTGATATAGAGTAACCAAACATGAGAGTACATGGATAACTAATACTACTATAAATACTGAGTATGCACTAATGTGTATATTAATAAATAATGTGACAAAGCTTATCCAAATCTAAGTCCTAAATTTTGAAACTGAGTAACTAATATCTAAAGTTACTGATAATTGATTTACTGATACTGGTTGACTGTATCTGATAGTTCTGATTCTATAGAACTGAACTAAGTTCTATTTTGAAGACAAAGACTGAGATTGTAGGAGGTAATCATCTAACCAACATTCCCCAAAAAGATAAGATAATTGAGTTGGGGTCCAACTTGTGAACCCAGTTTGAAGGGTGTCAGTATCATGCCACGGGTAAAGACACTGAAGAGTTATCCTCATCTGGTAGGTACTCTAATGAGAATGGTGGAACCCTCATCTATCAGGTTAAAACACCTCATCAACCCTCAACTGGCAGGTTTGATGTCTCAACCTATGCTGGCTATGTAGCTCTGGAATGCTACGATTGCTTTTATATATCACACCCTCTACTGGCAGGTGCGCCCCCATTCTTGGGTTCACTCGGTGCTGAATCTTACTCCCAACTAAAAGACACTAAACCGAGTATACTGAACTGGACTGGACTGATACTAAGCTTAATTAATTTTCTTGAGTTTGATAACTGGTTGATTTCTACTGAGTTCTATAATTGGCTGAGATTACTACTGATTATGGTATGACTAAGATTCTTTAACTAACACTAGCTCTCGGCACACAACTAAATTGTCGGGTATTAAATACCCCCATCACTCGATAACATGAAAAATAAAGCATAATATACTCTTGAAAATCATAACAATATATACTTGTCCATACTTCACTCATAGAGGCATTTAATCAAACACTTGTAATGCATCTACTTATACATGAATGGGGAATACATGCTATCATGTTATAATGGAACTATTTCATTCACATAGGCATTTTATCAAACACATGGGGAGCATACATAGGTTATACAATAATCAAAACATATAGTTATCATAACTACATCAATCAACTTAAAAGTTGAAGGGTTTATCATGAAGATCATGTAATTCAACACATACAATGATTTATTCATAAAATCATATAATTTAATCATGGACTAAAACCCAACAATAACATGAATATGAAATTTAATTCAATTCAAGCATGGAAGTTCATAATTCAACAATCTTGTATTTTGAAAATGGATTCATGGACTCTATGGGTGAAAGGAACCCATAGATGAATACCTAACATACCTTGGGTTATTAGATCCTGAAGGTGCTAGAAGAAATTCTTTAGTTTTGACCTTGATTCTTGAAGCTAGGGTTTTGTATTTTAGAGAGAAAGCTTTTACTTCTTGAGATAAGTGAGCAAATAATGGGATAATAGGCTATTTAGGGCTTTAATCCCATGTTTAGGCTGACTGGAATGAGGGAAAAAGACCTAAAATCCCTTGGAAATTAAATTTCAGAATTAACTAAAATGTCCCGATTTTCACCCTTGGCGCTTTGCGGCGCTATCACGTTGTGTCTCAAGAAATTTCCAACTGGGAAAATACATGGTGGATCGATTCGGTGGTATCGCTTTGCCACCTTGGATGAAACTTAGAAGCTTGGAGCAACTCGGTACAATCGCGATGCTTTACTAGAAATTGAAAAATGTAAACTGGGTCCTTGGCGCGATGTGCCAATATCGCGGTCCCTTACTGGAATTGGAAAATTAGGAATTGGAAGCACTCCACGATTTAGTGATATCACAGAGTCACACTAGAAATTGACAGTTGTCATTTAGACTAGCTCTACGATGCGCTAGTGATCAAATGATGTGTTTAATGACTGGAACTTAAAATCGCCATTACTTTTTACCCGGTTTTTGGATTTAGGAGAATTTTATATCATTGAAAAGCTAATTGAATTTCCTACGCAATGGCAGGATCTAAACTAAAAAATAATAAGCATTTCAAAATTTTTATGTTGGATAACTCATGAGCTGAGAGTTAATCTTAAGCTAAGGAAATACGGGGTATTATATTAGTTATGGGTTGGGATGTGCATATAGACTATAGGAAGATGAACTCTTGGAATGAGAAAAATCATTTTCCAATGCCTTTTATGGATCAGATATTAGATCGACTTGCTTGTAGAGGTTGGTATTGTTTTCTTGATTGATACTCGAGTTATAATCATATTTCTATTACTCCCAAAGAATAAAAGAAGACTACTTTCACTTGTCCATATGGTACATTCGCATTTAAGAGATTATTTTTTTTCGTCTGTGTAATGCATCCATAACTTTTCAACATTGCATGATGTCTATATTTTCTAACATGGTTAAAGACATCATTTAGGTGTTCATAGAAAAATTCTCAGTTGTTGGTGATTCATTCAATGATTTCTTGACACATCTTGCCAATTTTTTGAGAAGATTCAAGGAATGTAACTTGGTGTTAAATTGTGAGAAGTGTCACTTCATAGTTAAACAACGAAATGTTCTTAGTCACAAGATTTCAAAGTAAGGGATTAAAGTTGATAAGGCAAAGATTGAGGTGATTGAAAAATTGTCTCCATCGGTTTCTGTGAAGGATTTATAGATTTTGAGGTAAATAGGGGCTCTATGGAAGATTCATCAAGGATTTCTCTAAGATTGCCAATCCTTTGTGTAAGTTGTTGGAGAAAGAGGTAAAATTTGTGTTTGATGATGCATGTCTAAAAGTGTTTGAATGCTTGAAAGAGAAGTTCATTTCCACCCCTATTATTTTGTCACCCTATTGGTCTATGTTGTTTGAGGTTAAATATGATGCTAGTGGCGTGACACTGGGGAAGACCTAGGCTAAAAGAGAGAGAATATCTTAAATCATATCTACTATGCTATCAAATCACTTAATCCTATCCACAAAAATTATACTATGACTGAACATGAGTTTTTTGTTGTGGTGTTCGGTTTTGAGAAATTTTGGTCTTATTTTCTTGGCACAAAAGTCATTATGCATACTGAACATGTAACTCTTAGATACCTTATGGAAAACAAGGATGCTAAATTAAGGTTGATTAATTGGGTACAACAATTTTAGAAATTTGACATTGAGATTAGCCAACTACCTATCACGACTAGAGGAAGAGGAAATGCAAAAACTGAAAGATGTGATTAAGATTGATGAAAATTTTCCAAATGAACATGTCTTAGCCATATCACAACATTTGATCCTTGGTTTGTTGATTTTGAAATTTTTTTGTGATTGATGTGGTTCCTGAAGACCTATCATATTAGCAACATCAGAAATTTATGTTGGATATTAGAAGGTTCATTTAAGATGAGTCATATTTTTTCTGAAGTTGAGATGATGGAGTAGTGAGTAGATGTGTTCCTAAAGTTTAGATATTGAGTATCTTAGAGGTATCTCATTCTTATTTAGTTAGGGTTCATCATAGTGGTGCATGGTCTGCGCATAAGATCAAGTATGTGGATACTATTAGACTACCATTTACAAATATTCACACAACTATGCCACGGCATGTGACCAATCCCAAAGGAGAAGAAATATTTCGCAAATGCAAGAGCTTCCAATGACCATTATTCTGGAGTTTGATTTTTTTGATTTTTAGGGCATTGACTTCATGGGCCCTTTTATGAGTTTGCATAGTATGGATTATATCTTGGTGGTTGTTAACTATGTTTCAAAATGGATGGAGGTAGTTGGGTTTTAGAATAATAAAGAAAAAAGTATCACACACATTAAAACATTTTTCTAGATTTTGGACTCCTAGGGTTATCATAAGTGATGGAGTCTCACATTTTTACAATCGTATATTCAAAGGGTTTCTTATGAAGTATGGTATAAAACATAAGGTGTCAATGTCTTATAATCCTCAAACAAGTAGGCAAGTCAAGGCCTCTAAACATAAGATCAAGTCTATCTTGGGAAAGACTATGAATGCCAATAGGATGGACTGGGTGAGGAAGTTAGATGATGCAATATGGGATTGTTGGACAACTTTTAATACCCTTATTGGTAATCCCTGTATCATCTTATTTATGGTAAAGCATGTGACTTGCCAGTAGAACTGGATTATAAGGCATTTTGAGCTTTGAAGAAGCTAAACTTTGAGTGGTGTGATGCAACCAGTTTGAGACTAGAGCAGTTAAATAAGATGGATAAATTTTATCTCAATTCCTACGAATGATCAGATTTGTACAAAGAGAGGATGAAGATATACCACGATCACAAAATTAATAAAAGCAAATTCATCATAGGTGATATGGTATTGATATTGATATTTGATTTTAATCAGAAGTTGTTTTAGGAAGGATGAAGTCAAAGTGGGGAGAGTCGTATGGAGTGACTAGAGTGGTCCCCTATGGTGCACTTAGGTTGGAAAATAAATAAGGCCTAAAGTTTAAGTTAAATGGTTAAAGGGTGAAAGACTAGCCAGGGTCCATTGATAAAGTGAACGTAGTTTGTGATGTGGATTTAGATTGTACTTAAGGTGTCAAGAACACTTATGTCGTGCTACGACATTAAATCGGGTGCTTCATGTAAGGCAACCTATGGTCTTGTTGGTGAATTCTGAGTAACCAATAGAGTTACATCATGCTGTGGTGTTAAATCAAGCACTTCTTAAGAGGAAACCTATGATTTTATAGTTAATACTTTTATAGGGTAATGTGTGTTACTTTTTCAAGGATTATGTAGGAGGAAAATGTAGAACTAGACTCAACACTTAACTCATGAGAGGATTGAAAGACTGTGGGGAGATCCTATAACCGTGGGTTTATTCATCTGCACATACTTAACTAAAGTCCTAAAGGATGAACTTTAGGAGTTATCCTATGATTGGTCATTATTATCAGACCTAAATATCATGATTGTGGTGCCAATCTGATTAAACTCTTGAAATCCAACAATTAGGACATGAACCTATGATTTTACGGAATGATTGTGGTTACATACGAGGATTATATTTAAGGCCTATAGATTCCGAGGTAAGTTTCCTTAAAACCCTCATAGTATTAGAAAGAGTCACAATTTTTGTTTGATACCACAATCTTAGGAGACTCTCAGCTAAGGAGTCTAGTTAATGGAGTATGACCCAATCTGAACCAATAAAATTAGGGTCTAAACACAAACCCTATCATTAAGACCTGATTGAGACATAATTATGATTTCAAATCATTGTAACAAAGCTTCTTCACTCTCACTCAATCAACAAATAAAAACACAAGTGCACTTACCTGTTATTCATACATTCCCGCTACTCCTCAAGCTTTGAACCCAATCAACTAAAAAAATTGTATTCCAATCTGATAAAGCAAAATTATAAGTCTTAAAATGTAAAATTTATTTTAAATGAAAAGTGTGTTAATGAGGGTAACATAGTAATGGGATTACTAAAAGTACTTATAGGTCTGAGTTTTTGAGGTATTAAAGGCACATAGAAGTCTAAGTACCTATTTTTTTGCAAAACCTTAGTCTTTAATGGTCTCAAAAGGGGTCTAATAGGGTAGAACATCTGGTTTTAAATATGTTAAGTGTCAATGTACTCCATGAAACAAACTATGATCATAGTATCAAAATACGTTCATAGTTTAGGTCGTTGTGGGCTTCTAGGGTCCAAAGTATAGGAGCTCATCATATGAGCACATCTCAGAATCATCTTATCTTGGTATGATCATGGTATGTACTCATCTAATGTGATGTAATCTCAGTACTTTGAGAGTATTCCTATGATGAAAATGTACTATCGTACCTTCATTGCATTATTATTGAAAAATATCATCTGATGTAATAATCCCCAATACTTTTGGGGGACCCTTCCTAAAACAAGAAGGTACAATCTTATCTTCATTGCATAATCATAGAAAGGTCCAAGTAACTTCCTGCAACTATTTTTCATACTTCAGATTTGAGACTAGCTTTTTTTAATGCAGGTCCAAGGGTATTAAAAGCATAGAACAAGTTGAAGAAGGATATATTTGATATGAGGGAACCTAAAGACACACCACTAACTTCAAAAGTGAGTCTAACAACACTAGTGACAACTACTCTACTAGACCCACAGTTGAGCAACGCTTTTCATTGACCAAGAGAAGAAAGTCTTAAGATATTGAGAAGGCCAAGGCTATGATATATCTGGCCTTATTAGAAGAAGATACCCTTATCAACCTTTTACACTCTAAAGAGGTAGGTCAATACACACAAAATGATAGGGGAAAACATGAAGTTGCTGATGAGGAGATAATTTCCTTGGAGGAGGAGGAAAAATCCAACCTCAAATCCTTTGAGGATGTTGTTGCTACCCCACTACAAAGGGGTATTGATCTATCATGTTAGATAATCTCAAACTATTTACATTATTATATTGATGGGTTTCATTGATGGACGGTGCTATATGAAATTTTGATGGTGAGCAGCAAAACTGCAAGGGACCAGGTCCCTAGATGTGCAAGGTACAGTACAACTGGAACGCAGTGTCTATATAATTTTTTCCTCTTATGTAACAAACTTGCAGGTGCTATTTTCTATGGATTTGGATATCTGGTCCAATGATTTTTCAATACCAAATCATCACACATCTATAAAATAAAAGAGACACCTCCACATTAATTAGTTTTTGCATAAATCTAGAGATTAAAGAGAGGTAGTAAAAACTCTATTCCAATATTGCTCAAGCATTATTCATGTTCTTATCTTTATAGTATGCTTAAAGATAAAGTGAGTATTCCTTAGTGCTGATTTGTAAATGAACTACTCATTCTATAAGAGTAGTGTTTTTGTTTGTTGAGAGAGTTTGCTTAGGTATAGTTGCCTAAGTCAGAGACTGATTAGAGGTAACCAGTTTAGAGAGGGTATTTGGTAGAGTTACAAAGATGAGCTTGTAGTAGAGTTTCTATAAGCGATAGGCGCCTGAAGGTTGGCTAAAATTAAGAATGTAATCAAGAGTTTGATTATAGAGGATTTGGGGTGCTTGTGAGGGCAAGCCGTGGTTTTTCTCTTCCTAGGTTTCCATGTAAAAATCCTTGTGTTTTTACTCTTTTTGTACTATCCCTTACTCCCTGGTTATTTTGTGTACTTTGCCTGCGATTGATTTTGAGGGACCCAGACCCTCACTATGTGGTGCAACCCCTTAGAGTTCCAACAATTGGTATCAGTAGCAGGTCACACTAGAAGGTTCACACCTAGAGTGTTTGGATAGCATGGATGCTCCACCTAATCTATAATAAGGGTAATATACCACTTGACCATCTAGATTTAATATGCAACATTATGGGTGGTGTAAGACCAGGATATTTGACATCATTATGGCCGAGGATAGTGAACTGATGGACATAATCCTTGATGGTCCTCATGTTTCTATTAGAGAATTCAATGAAGAAGAAATGACAAGAATGGTAGTAAAAGGTAGGATATAATATGATGAAGAAGATAGAAGAAAGATTGCAAAAACCTTCAAGGCCAAGAAATTATTAGTTTGTTGAAAAGGGCCTAGAGAATATAACAGGATCTCAGCTTGTGAAAATGCCAAAGATATTTGGGATTGATTGAGAACTGCACATGAAGGTACTACTGATATGAAGTATTCAAAAGTAGACCTGCAACTACTCAGTATGAAACCTTCACCATGAAAGAATAAGAAACTATCCAAGAAATGCATACAAGATTCACCTCAATCACAAATGAGCTTCATTACTTAGGAGAGGTGATCCCAGTGTATGAGAAAGTAAGAAAAATTCTTGGTGTTCTTCCTAACTCTTAGGAAAGCAAAGTGAATTCCATAACCGAATCAAAAATCCCCAAGACCCTCACTGTGGATGAACTCATTGGAAACCTAAAGACTCATGACCTCAAGAAGCTACAACAGTTGGAGAAGAATGAAGCAAAAAGAGAAAAATCCCTAGCATTAAAGGCGTATAAATATGATCCAGTTGTCAATGAAGACACTAATGTTACCAATTTAGCAAGTAGGGTTGTTATATCCATGAAAAGGAGTGGTCAGTTCCAAAGAAGAAGAAGAAATGTTGAAGTGCGTCACAAATATAAAAGTCCTATGCATTTCATCTAGGACTGTCCCATGCTCAAAATGGACCATAAAGAGTATCTCAATGTTAGAGGTAACAAAGGAAAGAACATGGACTGGGTCCCTGTAATATCAAGAAGATAGGTTGTAGCTAATTTTGTAGTCAAACAAGCCTTAGCTTGTTGGGGTTACTCATCCAGTGAATCTAATGAAGTTGAGAAGCCTGCAAATGTTTCCATGATGGCAGTAGAGGATAAGAAAGTGACATGTGATTCTTTGTTTGCTTTTATGGAAAATACTGACGATGAAGAAGAAAATGAGGTAACACTTTCAGACCTTAAAGAAAACATAGACAAATGTTCTGATAGAAAGATAAAAAAGCTTGCAAAAGTGTTCATTGACTCTATGTGTGAAATGACTAAAAAAAACTTGCTCTAGAAGAAATAGTGGAAAGTCAAGAGCTTCAGTTAATTTCTCTAACTCTTAAAATAACTGAAATTGAAAAGTGGGTTACTAAGTTTAAATCTAAAAATTCTAGCTTAGTTAATCAACTGGAGAAAGTAAATAGTTCCCGTGATAAGGAGAAAAATAATGCTCTAGAAGGAAAGATAGAAGATTGGAAGATGAAATTAATAGCTTTGACTCTCCATATATCTAAAATTGAGCAACAAGTTGCTAAGCTCAAATTTGAAAATCTGAGCTTGGTGAGTTAGCTAAATAATGTATATGCTTGAGAGAATAAAGGGAAGAAATAAGAATTAAAGTTTCAGGTTGAAATTGAAGAAAAATTTAAGGTTTCCCAAAAGCATCTTATGTCTGCTCTCTAGAAGAATGAGGAGTTTGAGGGGTACCTAGTCTATCTAAGAGAAGAATTGAAAAAAATCCCTGCAATGGACTTATCCTCTTATATCCTTTTTAACCTAACCATTCAAGGTGCTAATAATAAGAAGGGACTTGGTTATCAAAGGAAGGTTTCAGATGATGCTAAAAATAAGGTCCACATTCCTCTATGTAGTCATTGTGGAAGAGATAGGCACATAAAGGAAATTTGTTAAATTTGGATTAGAGTCAGAATAAATGGTTCCATATTTATTCAGCAGGGAAATGCACATTCTATGGGTCTCAATCCTTAGAAAGTTATGAAAGGGAACCCTCTACCTGGATGGGCCAAAAGGGATTTGATCACACCATTGTCATCCTATTGGGACCTCAGGCTCAAGTGGGTTCCTAAATCGAAAAATAATCGTGTTCTCAAGTATGAGGAAGAGAATTGCAGTCAAGAATGAGTATTAAAAATGAGTAATCTAAAAGCTTAAGGTTGAAAAGTTTGATTGTATTCTCTCTCTCAAATACACTTCAAGATGAAAGTGCCTTAGGTGAAATAACTAATTTCAAAACATTTGATCCATGGCAAAATATCGCTGACAAAGATGACTAAAGGGTGGAAGATACAAATGAGAATGATAATAATGATGCAAAATGTTAGTCAGTGATCTCATCTCAAGACTAAAAAGGGTTCATGATAAAACTCTCAGGGACCTATTTCCTAGAAAACTTATCTAAAAAGAAAGAGCATCAGTTGTGTGGACAAATTCAAGTTTGGGACCTAATCTTTAGACATACAATAAGAATAGACTATGGAATAAGAACAGTGTGAAGAGACAAAAGTCTAAAATAGGATTGATTTCATTAAACTGAAATATCTTTTGATTCCGTGTTTCTACTCAAAATTAGCTATGCTTAGGAGACAGGTATCCTTGGTAAAATAGGTACATGTGAGTCTAACTCAATAACATATCCTTTCAGGTATGCACCCATGGTAACAACATAGGAAGTGAATAGATATGACAAAGCACAAACTTGAAGATTCACTTAAAGGAGAGGGATCCAATCTCTTCTCCTAGGTTAGTATCACTGCAGTATGCTTTAATAATCATAAAATGATGTCTAAGAAAGCCATGTAATCTTTGTTCTGTAAATAAAAGTTATCAATTCTTTTTCAATATGAAGAGTTACCCTTATTAGGATTAGACAGGTCATTTCAAAAGGAACATCTTTTTATGACAACAGTCACCTCTTCAAATTGATAAATCAGGGAATTTAACATACTTAGTCTCAACTCATCACTCTTTGCCTCCTCTAAAGCAAACTGGTCCTTCTCACTCTCTTTTACTCATAAAATGAAACGACTGACATTACTACTTCCTTAAACCCAGCAAAAGACCCTGAAGTGTATAAAACTCCAAAAATTCAAATTGAATATGCCTTCATCAAATACCTTGATCCTTCAGCGACCAAAGTCATAGAAAACTTTTCCTTAGGTCCTCTAAGTTAAATTCTGGTAACTTTGCTGGATTGAGGAAGAAACACATAGCTATGTACGAAAGCCTTTGAGGTAACTGGTCCAAAGAAGAGAAAAGTTGATATCAAAAAGAAAAAGGTAAGTAATGAGACCAAAGGAAGAGATGAAGGATGTGAGTAGTTAATAATGGAATAAAATGTTCAGGACTCAGAAAGTTCTCTCAGGAAGAACTTCTTGATCCCAAGATATGCGAGAATCATAAAATGATAGAGTTGGTAGAGCATGTCAGGAACCAAGGATGGTTAAAGCTAATGCAATTACACCATAGAATTCTTATTAAATGGTAAAGTCTGAATGCGCAGGTGAAAGGGAACCTTGTCATTCTGGATAAAGAATCAACACTTGGGGAGAATGAATGCATAAAGGGCAAAGCTGAGTTGGTAGCAGTTCAAAAAATTTGAAATGGAAAAAGTGAAGTTAAGGACCAAGTTGACTACCAAAGATACTAGAGTAGTGCACCTAAAATTGTAGAATCAGAAATTGTCTTCTAAAGGACCAGGTGCCACTGATGAAATTACATATGAAAATGTAAAAATCCAGGCAAGAGTGGTTGAACTAAATGTTTAAGTGAAGGACCTTAACAAATAGTTGTTGGACGCTCTCATTTATGAAAATGCGAGAATGAATATACTATTTAAGTCCATTTTACCTAATTCTCCCTCTACCTAATCCTTGTTATCCTTATTTTCTCATCAAACCCGTATCAGTTTCATACCCTTATTCTCATAATGGCTTTTAAAGATAATTATTCTTATGGTGATTATTTTAGCTTACTGTACTAGTACTGACTATTATGCATAGATGAATCTTTGCTTTGTGAGTTACATTTGTTCTCTTTAAATAGAAAATCTATTCTTTATGTTAGTATTACCCAATGGCCATTAGTTAACTAATTTGTTCTTAATTTACTCTTAGTTTACTATTAATCCTTTTCAATAATGCCAAAAAGGGGAATATTGACTTTATATATGAGGTCAGGTGACCAGGCATGTGTGTGCTCAAGCATAGTGACAGGGGAAAATGATAGGGGAAAGTATACAAATGCACTAAATGAAGAAGAATAATGATAAGGTGAAGAAATAAGGTTTTTACTTCAAATGGCAACAAGGGACAAGGTCCATGTGTTGCATGACTATGGAAGAAGCATGATAATAGAGGGAAGATTTATCTTCAGGCGGTAATCACACTGATTCAATATGATAAATGTGCACTGATGCTCAAATTATATGGTTTGGTTTGACATCATCAAAAAGGGGGAAAATTGCTATATGAATTTTTGATGATGAGAAACTATACTACAAGGGACCAGTCCCTGGATGTGCAAGGTATAGTACAGCTAGCACGTAGTGTCTACATAATTTTTTCCTCTTGTGTAACAAACTTGCAGGTTCTATTTTATACTGATTTGGATAGCTGGTCCAATGATCTTTCAAGCCCTAATCATCATGCAACTATAAAATAAAAGAGACACCTCTACATCAATTGGTTTTTTCACAAATCTAAAGAGTGAAGAGAGGCAACAAAAACTCTATTCCAAGATTGCTCAAGCATTACTTATGTTATTATCTTTGAAGTATGCTTAAAGAATGAGTGAGTATTATTGAGTGCTAATTTGTAAATGAAATACTCATGGTATATGAGTAGTTTTTTCATTTGTTGAGAGAGTGTTCTTAGGTAGAGATTCCTAAGTGAGATACTGATTAGAGTTAATTAGTGTAGAGAGGATCCTTAGTAGAGTACCAAGATGAGCTTGTAGTAGAGTTTCTATAAGAAAAAGGAGCCAAGAGATAAGATAAAATCTAGACTATAATAAAGAGTTTGATTATAGTGGATTTGGGGTGCTTGTGAGTGCAAACCATGTTTTTTCCCTTCCTAGGTTTCCACATAAAATCCTTGTGTTCTTACTCTTCCTGCACTATTCCTTACTTCTTGGTTATTTTTATGTACTTTGCCTGTGATTGATTTTGAGGATCTGGTCCCTCATTGTGTGGTGTAACCCTAAGGGTTCCAATAGACAGGGCAATAAAAGGAGAAACACATAAGATGAGCACCATAGTTTGTTAGGGTCATTATAGAAGATCCTAAAGTTGGTGCAGGGATTTTAGTGATATAATTTAAGGTGATAACTAGACACCTCAAAAACTATGGGTCAAAGGTAGTTAGGGATTTTTGCACCAACTATGCATGACAATAAAAAAAGACTTCAACAAAAATAGATAAGGTTATAAAGAAGCAGCGCCAACTCGACATGATTAGAGTCTGAGATTCTAAGATAGACATTTTCATCAAGGATATCTCTAACACCTTGTTTGGAAACTTAATTGATCTAGTTAAGAAGACTTTAGAATAAGATTTCCATGTGAATGACACAAAGAGGGTGAAAAAATTGATGGTGAATTACAAACTTAAGTACTATAGGTGGTTAGCGGACCACATTGCTGAGTATAGAGAAAATGACCCATAAGTCAAGAGGGTGGAAATTTATAAACATACCTTGAAGTTATTCGCCAAATCTTTGTAGTTAGAGACACTGTATCACAACCATAACCAATGATAATACATTGGGTGCGACCAATGCGGGTGTGGTAGCTTCTTTCACGGCTATGTTAGAGATAAAAATACCACAGATTATCACGAAAGAGATTAGAGACATGGTGCTATAGTTCAGCACCACACTATATTTCCTTTATCTCATCACATAATTATTGAGAAATTCTCATATCTCAATGATAGACGTAGTGGATAGGTTTATCCAATCGATGAGGATTGCAGAAATGTTATGTATTAAGTACTTGAGGTGTAAAGATACCTAATGTAGAAAGGGGATCCCCAACTAATGATGATGATATAGAAGAGGCTATATGGGTGGTTCATACCTATTTTGATATGTTTAAAATCCAAGTTTTGGTTAAGGTTATGGAGGTCCAGGCTCTTGATATAAGGGCCATTACTATTGACTTGACCATATTGAAAGAAGTGGTCAAGGGTCTTACTAAGTGGATCATTCCAGTTTCATCTCTTGCACTGTCTGCTATGCCATCTGTGGTGGAGCTAGCTGCTGATAAGCCTCTATGGTCCTAGATTTTTATAGCTGGCCTATAATGGTTAAAAGGGAGTATTCTGATACTAAGGAGTGGGAAATGATTTATAGACCTAGAATAAAAGTTTTAGAGATAATGAGAGAGAGAATAGGAAACATAAAGATGCGAAGAAGAGGATCAAGTCAAAGAAAATTACATAGACCACCAAGGCATTAATTTCAGAAGGAGTAGAGTCACTTACAGTTGAGAATAGTTTGTGGCATATGTAGACTACCCCAAAAATTATGAAATTAAGTGAACGAACCTCTATTTATGCCCACATATCAGAGAGTACCCCTGCTATATCTAAGGCCACGGGAGGAGTAGATGATGGAGAGGTCCCATCTTGAACCCTGACTGATCACAGTACGATGGGTGTCTACTGTGACCTAAGTTTATCCTAAGTCCAAGTTTTTAATTTTCCATTATTTTGGGTAATGGGGAAATTAGGTGATTTCTAAGTTGGGGTGGGGGTGTACCATAGCCGAGGGTTATTGCTTTCATATTTTCTTTTTCCTTGGTTTTGCTATCTTAGTTAGAACCGACATGCTTAGGTATTTATTTATGTTTTTGTATTATTTAGTATTATTTTTTTCTTGTGTGTAACTTAGAGAAAATTAAGAAAACTTGGTGCAATCGAAAATAATAAAGAGCATGCAAATTGTTTTTGAACTTGTTAAAATAATACCCTTTCATAAATTTTATTTTTCTGTGTTGTACATACTTACTTGACCTGTAATCATTATTTGGATATCTTTATGGCATTAGTATTGTTATTGCGATAACCTGATCTGACTTTGCATGAACCAAGTAAGTAGTGGCTAAAATAATTGCCTTGAGATGATAGTGTGCAAAGATGTACCTAATCGCATTGTGTATGTGGTCTAGAACTTCACTAGTTAGTCTCGTTGAAGTCAAAGGATAGAAGGTTAGGAAAGGATCATGGTCCATTTTTTAAATAGTCTACTAAAATCCTACCAAATGAATAAATATCCTTTGAACCTAATTTTGAGCGTAAATAGACCTTTTCTTTAAACTACCCCAATAACCTTCTCTCTTTTTATAATGAACCTGCTTTGTGTTGGCCCCTCATTAGATAATATGCACCTTAACTTAGGCAAATTGCCTAAGTTGAGGGTGGATAGAGTAGGGGTGCATAAAATATTGGGATTGGAGAATTTGTATTGAAATAAAAGGGACTCAAGTGCATCATAATAAAAAAGAGGCATTAAAAAAAGAGAAATTGACAAAATAAAATCGCACCTGGGATCTGGAAAACTAAAAAAATAAAGAATTGAAAGAAATAAAGAAGGTATATAAAGTAGAGGCCAAAGATAGTTTAGTTTCAATGAGTGTTATTCACTGTATCCATATGTAATATACCCATCTCTAAGCCTACATTATAAGACAATAAGCTCTTATAATGATCTTGATCTGACTGTTTGAAAGCTAAGCATATTAAGTAAGGGCAATCCTATGGTACCAAATACACTCAGTCAGACTTCCTTGTGAGTGAAAGAGACTTGAGTTAGTCCTATTCTTAATGGATATAACATATACAGAGTGTTGGGACATATTTGCCATGTGGGAATAAGGGCTACATTCCAGTTTCTTCTTATTTAGGTAGTGTCATTTGTTTAACATTTTGGGTTATATGCTGATAATATAATGTCATGTATTTATCCCTTTGTGTTATGGTGTTTGGTTTGAGGATACTCTACATTTGTTGATCTTAGAATTATATTAGAAGGTGTTTAACTATGTTTTGATTTATGCGTGCTGAAAATTGGTTTTGTGAAACTTTGACTGTCGTAGAATTATTGATCTCTCCTAGTTAAGACTTTTCATAGTATAGTTTATTTTGTTTGCCTGAGGACATGGTGAATATTTGTAAGTACAAGGGTATTTCTATGTAGATATTGTGGATTTTTGGCTGTTTACGGGTCAAACAGGTCTCAAATAGTAGAGTACTGAATTTTGGACTAACGACATCAAATAATTATCACCATTACTATTGTATCTAGACACGATCGTACTTGGGACTTCCAGGAAGAATTAACAAAGTGACTCTCAGATATTGCTCAAACGATAAGATCCTACGATTGTACATCGATTGTACGAACGTATCATCTGATTATGGAAAGGTGGACCTGGAAACATGCATGCATAAGTTAATGGAAAAAGTATCAAATGAAGTGTTCCCATGAACATACTTAGAAGTGACGGTCATATCTGGAGGTTGTGGGACTAAAGGCCAATAGTAGAGCTTGCAGAAGTCGGATTGGAAGATTATCGAATTACCACCTTGTATGGTCGTATGTTGATGTCACAAAGTTGTACTAAAAATTATACCAATAAAGACCTGAAGATGCCAAAGTCCCTGAGGAAACCACAAGCAACAATGGACAATCATGGTATCCAACCACAATAATACCTTCCACCCGTTCAATTGTGACCGACCCAAATTTCTTTTTTTCCTTAGGATAGGTTTTGTTTTGTCTATAAATATTCTTATTCATTTTATTTTGTAAGTTTAAAATTCTATTTTTACTTTCAAGACATTATTATTTTTTTAAGTACAAATATTGACTTTTAGGGCTTAATTCAAAGTGAGATTTTGGAGTTTTTCTTATTACTCGTGTAAGTCATAGTTATGTTTTCTTCTGTAAATCCTTCTTGTGTTCCTACAATTATGAGTATCTAAACACAACAATTAGGGTTGTGGGAACTATGATAGGTTAATAAAGTAGGGTTCATAGTACAAAGTAATCTTCAATTAGTGTTCACATGTATTGAGTGTTTTCTTGGTCTGCATGCTTTTAAATGGTGGCCAATGTAAGAACTCGCCTAATATGTATTTTGGACGAAAGTATGAGTACGAATGGTAAAAACGAAATAAATATAAAAGACTTGGAGATATCAACATGCACTTAATAGCTTGAGTTGATAATATGGGATAACTATTTGGGATCAAGGATAGGGTTTAGCAACGCAGGCTCAGGAGAAAACAAAACTTACCTGAGGATATTGCCTCGATAAGATCGTAAGGATGTTCTAGGTTTGCATAACCTATCAGTTCTGCATACCAAATATTGGGAGAGATTGTAATGTAAGACAAACCTATGATGTTATGAAGTTATTAAGGAATACAGTCCTAGTGCTTCTCTCATAATTATAAATCCAACAAGTTATTACTGTTAAATTATTTACTTACAAACCCCCCTCTTTTACTTGAAATTATCATTAATTGCCTTGATATACATACTAATTGAGATTTTGACCTATTCTCTATGGGTTCGACCAAACCCTTCATTGGGTTCTATATTCGATAGCAACAACTTTATACTTTGCTTTGAGGTGTAATTTGGGAGACATCACCCTTTCAATGAAAAACCTTCAAATAGACAAAATCACCAATATCAAACTCAAGCTCCCATCTTCTCACATCTACATAGGACTTTTGATGACTCTGGCCTATTTCTATCCTTTCTTTGATCAACTGAACTTTCTTCAAAGCATTATGAATTGAATCTGGGCCTCTTAATACAATGTAATGCCCCGAGTCTGTACCTTGAATGCTACACGGTGCTCATAATTCCAGAGAACTACAAGCTAACCCATGTTAGGTACCTGCTGCAATAACTAAATAATAATACTGTAAATATGTAGAAAGTAGGCAAAAAATGGCCATAAGTTCCAACACTATAAATAGATTTGAATACGGTATACCAATACAAAAACTGAAATGTCTATCTGAAAATACTGTAGTCTAAAAAGCCTCTAATTTGTCTGAACTGTGGAGTTGATGGGACAAGCCCCAAACTAACTCCAACTAATGAAAGTGAACTAATAACTAAAATACTGAAAGAAAACTATCATGTCCTCAAACTATAAGGACTCACCGCTAACTCTAACTGCTGAAAGTCTGAACTGCTAAGGGTGCTCGGGAGCCCGCGCGTCTGAACCAATAATATAAGACATCATAGCGCAAAAGAAAGGAATACGTTAGTACTTTGAATATACCGGTATGCTCAGTGAGGTAGGCTGAAATGCATGGGTTCATATGCATGAACCATACTAACTGAATATCATGAATATGACTGAATGAGAGTACATGCATGAATACGTATACTGTAACTGAAATCATGATGACACTGGATACTGAATTTGAATACTGATTAATTGATATTTGAGTATATTGATATTGAATTACTAATAACCAAAAGACTGTATCTGACAGTCCTAAATTTGTGGAACTGTACGAAGTTTCGAACTAAACTAAGTGACTGTATCTGACAGCCCTGAATCTGTAGCACTGAATTAAGTTCTATACTAAGACTGAGACTATGGGAAGTAACCATCTAACCGGCATGCCTCCCTTCTCTAACTGATTTAGGGTCCAACCTGTAATCCCAGTTAGAAGGGTGTCAATACTGTGCCACAGGTAAGGACAAGTGTTGAGTCATCCTTATCTGGCAGGTGCTCTGAACGAGAATGGTAGTACCCTTAAGTAGAAGGTAGATTCCCTCATCAACCCATAACTGGTAGGTTGATGTCTCAACCTATGTTGGCTATGTAGTTCTGGAATGCAAGGACTTCTGCTAATGATTACACCCTCTACTAGTAGGTGAGTCCCTATCCTTGGGTTCACTTAGTATTGAATCCTACTCCTAACTGAATAGACACTAGACTAAATTCCAAACTGTACTAGCCTACACTGAACTGTTACTGATCGTACTATTTGGCTAAACTGAACTGAGTTTATTAAGTTTTGTGGACTGACAGAATACTACTGAATTCTATTAACTTACTGAGTACAACTAAGTTCTGAATAGAATATTGTGACTGACTTATGAATACTACTGAGATTTTCCTGAGTTCTGTAACTGACTGAAAATCTAGGTAAACGGCTAAGTTTTTGGGTATTGAATACCCCCAGGACTTGATAGCATGCAAGGTGAATCATAGAATAAGCTTGAAAAGCATAATCATGTGCACTTGTTCACAACTCATTCATGGAAATATTTTATCAAACACTTGCATGATACAACTTTCACATAAGCTAACATGACATGATCTCTTTTCCTTATTAGTTCACATAAGTAATTCATCAAGCACTTGGTGAGCATACATATGCATGTAACACTAATCAACAAGTAGACATCATAATTCAAATCCCCATTGATAATTTCAAGGTTTTTACATGGATCCTCATGATATTACATCCATACTAATTAACGTAGCATGAAACATATCATAAAACATTGATTGGAATCCCAATTAATCATTATAAACATGGATATAATCAAGACCAACATGGAATTCATGAAATCCATAAACTTGAGGTTTAAAAATAGTTTCTTGGACTCCAAGGGTGGAAGGGACCATTGGATGAACACTTCACATACCTTGATTACAACTTTCAACAAGATTGAAGTGAATTCTTGACACTAAAATTCTTAACTTAATGAGGCTAGGATTTTCTCTTGAGAGAGTTTATGAGTAAAGAATAAGATTTTTCCCTATAGGCTGATTAATTTCATGTTAAGGCTGAATAAGGGTGGGGAAAATGACCCATTTTCCCCCACAACCCGTATTATAATAATGCTGAACAGGGCTTCCCTCGCGTAATGACCCCTACTTGGGTTAACTAGACATCGCGACACGACCCCTACTCGGGTCAAGTAGCCATCTCGGTGCGACCCTTACTTGGGTTGACTGTCCCTCGCGACGTGGGGCTATCTCCACCCTTTACTATTTTGGGCATCCAAATTTGCCCTTACGCCAGTTTAAAAAATTCAAAACTCGCCTGAGATGACCTACAAGTGACCCTGATCATGAATCAATTCAAAAATTGAATAACTAAGGCCGGGAAGGTAGAAAATAAAATCTTCCAAATTTGGAAGGCTAAAATGATTCTATGTTTTGATACTTAGCTAAAATTTTCTAAGTCTGGGACCCCCTTAACAAGATCAAAGGACTGGGTTAAGCTAAGAATTTTGTGGGGTCTTACAATATCTCGCTCTTAGGAATATTTTTCCTTGAAATAAGACTAACTAAGATGGGAGAACTGACAAACTGCAAGTATGTACTGGACATATACAACTGAAACATGATTTCATGGCTGAGACTACTGTTATACTTAAATTTCATACTGAACATGCATATCTGATGCATGGTTTCATAACTGATATTACTGATAAGATGAGTTTATATTTACTGAACATGTATGTTTGATGCATGATTACATGACAGAACATGATTCATGAATGCATGACTGAATATGCAACGGTAACTGATACCAAGTTTGCGAGTAATATCTAAGCATAGAACTGATTAAGTTTTTAAGGAAAATTGTTACCTTGAACTGAGTCTAAGTTTGCGGAAAAGAGGTTAGAATACTTGGTCCGCATATCTGCTTCTGCTTCCCAAGTAACTCCCTCAATGGACTGATTCACCAAAGAACTTTGACTAGAGGAATTTCTTTGTTCCTCAGTCTGCGAATCTGATAGTCAAGGATTTCGACTAAAACCTCTTCATAAGAGAGACTATTTTGGATATCTATGCCCTCTATTGGTACTATGGCTGCTGGGTCACCTATGCATTTCTTAAGCAAGGAGACACGGAACACTGGATGCACCGAAGCAAAATCTGATGGTAACTCGAGCTTGTAAGCTACCTTTCCCAAATGGATAAGAATTTTGTAAGGACCTACATATTGGGGACTGAGTTTCCCCTTCTTTCCAAACCTCTTCACTCCTTTCATAGGACAGATTTTCAAATATACATAATGACCTATCTCAAACTCGAGATCCTTTCTGTGCACATTGACGTACAATTTTTGTCGGCTTTGAGTTGTCTTAATTCTTTCCCTGATCAACTAAAATTTCTCTAAGGTATCAAATACTAAGTCAGGACCTACCACTACGGCCTCACCCACTTCAAATCAACCAATGGGAGATCTACACCTCCTCCCATAAAGTACCTCAAACTTAGCTATCTAAATACTAGAATGATATTTGTTATTATATGCGAATTCGATCAAAGGAAAGTGGTTATCCCAATTACCTTTAAAGTATATCGCACACACTCGCAGCATATCCTCTAAAGTCTGAATGGTCCTTTCTGCATGACCATCTATCTGAGAATGAAAGGTTGTACTATTTTGAACTCGGGTACCAAGACCCTTTTAGAATGCCTTTAAGAAATGAGAGGTGAACTGGGTACCTCTATCTGAGATAATGGATAACGGAACATCGTGTAATATGACCAACTCCATTATAGAGTTTGGCATAATCCTTGGTTGAATAAGAGGTATGGACTGGTATAAAATGAGCTGATTTGGTCATCCAGTCTACAATGACCCAAACTAAATCATCCTGATGAAGAGTACAAGAAAAAACTATCACAAAATCCATGTTCACTTTTTCCCACTTCCCTGTGGGAATGCTGAACTACTTCTTGGACCCACTTGGCTTCTGATGCTCAATCTTAACCTACTGACATGTTGAGTACCTAGCCAGAAACTCTACAGTTTCTCTCTTTATTGCACACCACCAATAGATCTCCCATAAATTATGGTACATCTTAGTGTCCCCTAGATGAATAGATTAGAACACACCATGCATTTCTAGGAGAATTTTCTATCTTAATACATCAATACTTGTCACACACAGTAGACCCTGATAATGCAATACACTATCTCCCCCTTGGGAGAAAACCTCTATCTTTTGATCTATGACTGATTCTTTCAACTTGACTAAACTGGGATCTCTGTCCTGCTTTACCTCTATCTCAGAAACTAGGGATGATTCTGAACTACTCTGCACCCATACACTACCTTCTGCTGAATCGACTAAGAGGACACCTAGTCGGGCAAACTAATGAACTTCCTGAACTAACTTCTTCTTATTATCTCCCACATGAAAAACACTACACATAGACATTCTACTGAGAGCATCAACCACTATATTGGACTTGCCCAGATGGTACAACACACTCATGTTATAGTCTTTCAGTAACTCCAACCACCTTCTGTGATGGAGGTTTAGGTCTTTCTGAGAGAACACATACTAGAGGCTCTTATGGTCTGTGAACACATCAATGTGCACCCCATACAAATAGTGCCTCCAAATCTTTAGGGAAAATACTACTGCTGCTAACAAAAGATCATGAGTGGGGTAGTTCTTTTCATATGGCTTAAGCTATCTAGAGGCGTAGGCTATAACCTTTCCTCTCTGCATCAACACACCAAACATAACAATACACAATGAAGCTGCCTGAATCATTAGGTAAAGTCAACACTGGAGCTATAGTGAGTCGAATCTTCAACTTTTGAAAACTCTTTTCACAAGAATCCGACCACTAAATTTAACCTTCTTCTGAGTCAGTCCGGACATGGGGGATACAATAGATGAAATCCCTCACTAAACCGTCAGTAATAGCCAGAAAAACCCAAGAAACTCCTGATATCTAATGGAGAGATGGGTTTGGGCCAGTTTCTCACTGCTTCGATCTTTTAGAGATCAAATCTAATGCCATCACCGGAAACTATATGGCTGAGGAAAGATACCGACCTTAGCTAAAATTTTCACTTGCTAAATTTAGAGAATAGCTGATGGTTTTTTAGGGTCTGTAATACTATTCTGAGATGGTCTGAATAGTTGTTCTCACTGCGGGAGTAGACAAGAATGTCATCTATGATGACTATGACGAACATATCCAAGTACTACTTGAACACACGGTTCATCAAGTCCATGAAAGATGCTCGGGCGTTGGTAAGACCAAAGGACATGACTAAGAATTTAAAGTACCATACTAAGTTTTGAAAGCTATTTTTGGGATGTCACATTCTCTGACTCTGAGATGATGATAGTCTGATTTGAGGTCTATCTTAGAAAAATAGTTGGTGCCTTAAAGTTGGTCAAACAAGTCATCAATTTTGGGAAGGGGATACTTGTTCTTGATCATGACTTTATTTAACTGACGATAGTCAATACACATTTTGAGAGAACCGTCTTTCTTACACGTGAATAGAAGTGGTGCACCTCATGGGGACACACTAGGTATGATGAATCCCTTATCTAGGAGATTCTTCAACTATTCTTTTAACTCCTTGAGTTCTGCTGGATCCATTCTGTATGGTGGACTAGATATGGACTGAGTATCTGGAAAGAGATTGATTCTAAAATCAATTTCCCTTTCAGAAGAAACTCTGAGAAGATCTTTGGGAAATACGTCTGGGAATTCATATGCTACTAGAACTGACTCAAGACTGGGTGTTTCAGAACTAGAGTCTTTGACTCACACAAGATGATAGACACATCCCTTAGATATTATTTTTTTCCCTTAGGTAGGAAACAAGCTAACCCTTAAGTGCTGAAGTACTACCCCTCCACTCTAGGATGGGCTTATTTGAAAACTAAAACTGGACAATTCTATTTTTGTATTTGACTGAGGCATAGCAGGAATAAAGCCAATCCATGCCAAGAATGACATCAAAATCGATCATCTCTAATTTAACTAAGTCTGTTGAAGTAACTTTTTGAGATACCATAACCGGACAGTTCCTGTATACCCACTGGGCTATGATGGATTTACCTACTAGCATAGATACTGAGAAGGACTCTACTAAAATTTTGGGACTGACTCTGAAGTCAACAACTATATAAGGAGTAACGAAAGATAAAGAAGCCCCTGGATCTAGCAAAGCACAAATATGTGAATGATAAAATTTTAACGTACCAGTGACCACATCAAGAGAACTCTCCTGATCCTATTGGGACTAAAGAACATAGAGTCTATTTGGGCGTTGCCCACTTGTGGCACTAGAAGTGGCACCCTTCTGATTCGGGCGACCGAACTGAGCTGGGGGATGGTTATACTGACCCTGAGAACCAGACTAGGGACAATCTCTAACTCTGTGGCCTAGCTTTACATACCCAAAATATGCATCACTGTCGGCTCTACAGATCCCCCTATAGTTTTTGCCATATTTATAACAAAGAAGATTAGTTCGGGCATTGTTGACACTACCCTGAGGCTTAGGGCCTCGCACCCTATCTCTATTGCCATCTCTGAATTTCAGCACTGGAGCACTGGCTGAGGATGGAGCTAGAATAGAGGATTTCGAGAAGAACTGAGAATGATTCCCACCATCTAACTTAGGCTGAGTGAAGTTTAAACTACCTATCCTCGCTCTCTTGTTCTCCCTCTCCTTCTCCCTATTCTTAGCCTTCTTTATCTGCTGAGCATGGACCATGAGGCTTGATATGTCCTTCTCCTTAATCAACATTGTGGTCCTACACTCCTTGACCATACTGCTAGACACCCCAGACATAAACTTACTCATCTTAGATCTGCTATCTTCCACCACATGAGGAGCGTATCTAGCTAGTTGAGTACACTTGAGAGATTACTCCTTCACGGTCATGTTGCCCTGCCTAATATTGATAAACTCTAACACCTTAGCCTCTCTTAATTCTAGGGGAAAGAATCTATCTAGTAAAGCAGTGGCAAACTCCTTCCATTCTATGGACCCTGCATCTGCGACTCTCTTCTCTTTCCACTATTTGAACCAAGAGTGAGACACATCCTTTAACATATATGCATCTAACTCAACGCTCTTGCTAGCAGTCACCCCCATAATATTTGTAACCTTCTACACTTGATCAAGGAATTCATGTGGGTCCTCATCTGACTTTGACCCAAAAAAAAATGGAGGGTTCATTCGGGTGAAGTCCCGAATCCTGGCAGCAGCAGTATTGGCACTGGGTTGGGCGAAATAGCAACTGGGCATTTATTTTGGGCTGCCATAAAATGAGCTAGGGTGGTGAATGCTGCTCTGAATTTGGCATGAGAGGCATGTTCATCCAGAGGATCTGGTTGGACGGACTGGGGTTCTGGATGGTCTCCTGTTCCTCTTCTCTTAGTCTTCTTTAGAGGCATATTCTATAAATAGAAGAGAAACTTAGATTAGAAAGAGGGTTTAACTGGAGCTTATGCTCACTTGTACGACATGAATACTGAAAAAAGGGAAACTATTCTTAAAACATCTCATAGCCTCTTGTCCATAAGCGTAGCATGCAACACACCCATGCATAAGACTCTACTAGATGTGGATATCAGACTTCCTAGGACTCTATTGAACCTTAGGCTCTGATACTAAACTTGTAACGCCTCGAGTCTGTACCCCAGATGCTACATGGTGTTCATAATCTCGGAGGACCACAAGCTAACTCATGTCTGGCACTATAACACCCCGAGTCTGTACCCCGCACACTACACGGTGCTTATAATCCTGAAGGACCACAAGCTAATGCATGATAAGTACCTGCTGCAAAGACTTTGAAATAAATACTGTAATAATTAAGGAAATAGCTGAAAACATATGCCATAAGGTTCAAATCTGTAAATAAATCTTAATGCGGTATCAAAATACCAAAACTGAATATAAGTATTGTAAAATTGAACAACTGTGTGAAAATACTATAGTCTGAAAAGCCTCTAACCTATCTCAACTGTGGATTCAATGGGACATGTACCCAACTAACTCTGACTACTAAAAATAAGACTAAAATACTGAAATTATCAAGCATGTTCTCAAACTATAAAGACTCACCACTACTCTGAAAGCTGAAGATCTAAACTGCTAAGGGTGCTCTGGAGCTCGTGCATCGGAACCTATGATATAAGACATCATAGAAAAATAATCACGCGTTATTACTTTGAATCTACTTGTATGCTTAGTGATGTAGGCTGAAATGCATGGGTTCATATGCATGAACAATACTAACTAAATGACATGAGTATGACTGAATAAGAGTACTTGCATGAATATATAGACTGTAACTGAGATCGTGATAATACTAAGTATTGAGTCTGAATACTAATAAGTTATATCTAAGTTTACTGATACTGTATTACTAATTATCTAAATGACTATATCTAATAGTCCTAAATTTTGTGGAACTATACTGAGTTTTGTACTAAGCTGAATGACTATATCTGAAAGCCCTGAATCTATAGAACTGAACTGAGTTCTATTCCGAGACTGAGACTATGGGAGGTAATCATCTAAATGACATGCCCCTATCTAATCTAATTGGGGTCCAACCTGTAACTCTAGTTGGAAGGGTGTCAATACCATGACATGAGTAAGGATAAGCTATGAGTTAACCCTCTCTGATAGAAAGTTCTTCTGTCAACCCTCACTGGCAGGATAACTCAAATAAGATATATCAACCCTCATGATATCTGGTAGCAAGATATCTCAACCTAAAATGTCTATGTAGTTCTTTAACGCAGGGATTGCTACTAAGGGCCAAACCCTCTACTGTCCTCATCCATGGGCTCGCTCGATGCTAAATCCTACTTCCAACTGAATAGACACTGAACTAATTTCTAGTCTGTACTAGACTGGATTGAAATGTTACTGATAATACTATTTAACTTAACAAGACTGGATTCAATGAGTTCTGTTGACAGACGGAATACTACCAAAAGCTGTTAGCTGACTGAGTTTACTGAGGTCTAGGCTGAGTACTGAACTAGACCGTACTAGTACTGAGTCTACTAAGTTTTTCTTAAGTTCTCTGACTGACTAGGAGTACTACTAATCATGACATGACTGGTACTTTTCTATGACAGGACATGTCTTTAGGTAAACAACTAAATTGTTGGGTACAAGTACCCCCAGGACTCGATAGTATAAATTAAGAGACATGGCACAAACTTGAAACATGTAATCTAAGTACTAGATCATCATTCATTCATTGGGGAATTTTAACAAACACTTGTATGGAATGAACTTGAATACATTCTAACATGATATAATTCCACTATTCATCTCACATGCTAAATTCATCAATCACTTGAAAAGCATAAAAGAGGAATATAATACTAATCAACATGTGTACACACAATTCCAAATATGTAATTCACAATTTGAAGGCTTTAGCATGATCTCAAATGATAACAAATATAAATCAATTAACCCCACATGAAATTTATCATGAAACATTGATTTGAAACCCAATTAATCATTACAAACATGAACATAATCAAACCCAACATGGAATTCATGAAATCCATAATCTTGAAGTTTAAAAATAGTTTCTTGGACTCCAAGGGTGGAAGGAACCCTTGGATGAATAGTTCACATACCTTAGCACCTGAATTCTGAGAGATTGAGGGCGAGTTCTTGAGTTCTTGATTTGAAATTGAATCTCCTAGGGTTCTTGTTCTTTAGGATTTTGAGGAATAATGAATATAATTTCTCTTCAAAGGGTTTAATTTTGTATTTTAGGGGATGAAGGTCATGGTAAAATACTCAATTACCCCCAAGGATGCGGTCTTTTAATGACTGAAAAATTATGTTACCAACGTGCAGGCCGACGTGCCGTGTCATTGGTATCAATGTGATTTCCAATGCGCTGTGTCGAGTCTGCATTGCTTTATTAGAATTTGCACTGAAGCTGGGGAAAAACTATCTTATCGACACGATGATCAATGTGACGCATTAAGATCACGTTGACCCACTATTTTGGGTACTCCAACATGGTCTAAACGAGGTTCAAAAAATCTAAAACTTGTCCGGGAACCTCTATTGACATTCCTGATAATGAATTAACTTGAATATCAACAATTAATGGATGAAAAGGTCTTGAAATAATATTTCCAACTTTCAAAGGGTAAAATGGCCCTAAGTCTGAATACTTAGCTAAAATATTCTAAGTCTGGGACACCTTGACAAGCCTAAAGGACTAATTTAAGCTAAGAATTTTGTGGGGTCTTACATTATCTCCCCCTTGGGAACATTCTAGATCGAATGAGACTGTTGAGACTAAGAATATAGAGAGACTGGACTTAGACACTAGACATGCACAACTAAAGTATAGTTTCATGACTGAGATCACTAATACATTGAATTATCATACTGAACATGCATATCTGATGCATGAGTACATGGTGAACATGATTCATGAACATATGACTGAACGTGCAATGATAATTGATATCAAGTTTGTAACTGAAACCTAAACATGAAACTGAATAAGTTTAAGAAAAACTATTACCTTGAGCTGAGTCTGGATTAGTGGAGAAGAGGTGAGGATACTTGATCCGCATGTCTGCTTTGGCTTCCCATGTAGCTTCCTTAATGGACTGATTCTGCCAAAGAACTTTGACTAAAGGGACTTTTTTATTCCTCAGTCTACAAATTTAATAGTCAAGGATTTTGACTAAAATTTCTTCATAAGAGAGACAGTTCTAAAAATCTATGCCCTCTATAGGGACTACGAATGCTGGGTAACCTATGTATTTCTTTAGGAAGGAGATATGGAACAAGGGATGCACTGAAGATAGATCTGAAGGCAACTCAAACTAGTAAGCTACCTTTCCGAAATGGATGAGAATTTGGTACGGACCGGCATATCGGGGACTAAGTTTCCCCTTCTTACCAAACCATTACACTCCTTTCATAGGAAAGATTTTCAGATACATAAAATCTCTAATTTTGAAATCGAGATCCTTTCTGTGTATATCTTTGTACGATTTCTATCGCCTATGAGCTTTCTTAAGCCTTTGCCTAATTGACTGAACCTTCTCTAAGGTATCAAATACTAAGTTAGGCCATATCACTGTGGCCTCTCCTACTTCAAACCACCCAATGGGAGATGTACACTTCCTCCCATAAAGTGCCTCAAATGGAGCCATCTGAATACTGGAGTGATAGTTGTTGTTGTATGCAAACTCAATAAAAAGTGGTCATCCCAACTACCTTTAAAGTCAATCTCACACACTCGCAGCATAACTTCTAAAGTCTGAATAGTCCTTTCTGCTTGACTATCCATCTGAGGGTGAAAGGTTGTACTGAGGTGGACTCGGGTTCCAAGATCCTTTTGGAATGCCTTCCAAAAATAAGAGGTAAATTGGGTACCTCTGTCTAAGATAATAGACAATGAAACACCGTGCAATCTTACTAACTCCTTGATATAGAGTTTGGCATAATCCTCGGCTAAGTATAAGGTATGGACTAGAAGGAAATGAGCAGATTTGGTCATCCTTTCTATAATGACCCAAACTGAATCACGCTGATGTTGAGTATGAGGCAAACCCGTCACAAAATCCATGTTCACTTCTTCCCATTTCTAGATAAGAATATTGAACTCCGGAATGGACCCACTAGGCTTCTGATGCTCAATCTTAACCTGCTGACATGTTGAGCACTTAGCCACAAACTTTGCAATATCTCTTTTCATCCCACTCCACCAATAGATCTCCCACAGGTTGTGGTACATCTTAATGGCCCCTTGATGAATCGAGTAGCATGCACCATGCACTTCTGTAAGAATTTTCTTCCTCAAGTCATCTATGCCAGGAACACATAGTCGACCCTGAAAACGTAGATCACTATCTCCCCCTTGGGAGAAAACCTCTACTTTTTTATCTCTAGTTGATTCTTTTAACTTGACTAGACTGGGATCCCTATCCTATTTTTCCTTCACTTCGGAGACTAGGGATAATTCTGAGCTATTCTGCACCCACATACTACCTTCGACTGAATCAACTAAGCGGACACCTATTCGGGCTAGCTAATAAACTTCCTGAGTTAACTTCTTCTTACTGTCCTCAACATGAGAAACACTACCCATAGACATTCAACTGAGAGCATCATCCACTACATTGACCTTTCCCGGATGGTAAAAAACACTCATGTCTAATTTTTCAAAAACTCCAACCACCATCTATGACGGAGGTTGAGGTCTTTCTGAGAGAGCACATACTTCAGGATCTTATGATTAGTGAACACATCAACATGCACACCATACAAATAGTGTTTCAAAATCTTCAGGGTAAACACTATTGCTGCTAACTCTAGATCATGAGTAGGATAGTTCTTCTCATGGGGATTGAGTTGTCTAGAGGTGTAGGCTATGACCTTAGATCAATGGATAAAAACACACCCAAACCAACTCTGGAGGCATCACAATACCCAACAAAGCCATGTGAACCATTTGGTAGGGTCAAAACTGCAGCTGTAGTGAGTCAAGTCTTTAACTCTTGAAAACTCTTCTCGCAAGAATCTGACAACTGGAATTTGACTTTTTTCTGAGTCAATCTAGACATGAGGGATGCAACAGATGAAAATCCCTCAAAAAACCATTGGTAATAGCTAGCCTAGCCCAAGAAACTCTTGATATCTGATGGAGAGATGGTCTAGGATAGTTTCTTACTACTTTGGTCTTTTGGGGATCGACTCTAATGCCATCACCAAAAATGATATGGCCAAGGAAACCTACTGACCTTAGACAAAATTTACACTTACTGAATTTGGTGAATAACAGATGATTTCTGAGAGTTTGTAATACTATTCTGAGATGGTATGTATGATTGTGTTCAATGTGGGAGTAGAAAAAAATGTCATCTATGAAAATTATAATTAACATGTCCAAGTACTGCTTGAACACACGGTTCATCAAGTCCATGAAAGCTACTGGGTCATTAGTAAGACCAAAGGACATTACTAAGAATTTAAAGTGACTATTTCGAGTTCTAAAGGCCATCTTTAGGATGTCACATTCCCTGACTCTGAGTTGATGATAGCCTAATCTGAGGTCTATATTAGAGAAATAGCTGGCACCCTGAAGTTGGTCAAACAAATCATCGATCCTGGGGAGTGGATATTTCTTCTTGACCGTGACTTTATTTAGATGATAGTAGTCTATGCACATTCTGAGAGAATCTTCTTTATTACACATGAATAACACTAGTGCGACCCATGGGGATGCATTAGGGCTGATGAATCCCTTATCTAGGAGATCTTTTAACTACTCTTTCAATTGTCTGAGTTCTGTTGGAGCCTTTTGTATGGCATAATAGATTTGGGCTAAGTATCTAGGAGAAGATCGATTCCAAAATTAATTTCCCTTTCAGGAGGAACTCCGAGAAGATCTTCGGGGAACACATCTGGGAATTCACAAGCTAGTGACACTGATTCAAGAGTAGGGGTTTCTGAAATAGAGTCCTGGACTCAAATGAGATGGTAAAAACATCCCTTAGATATCATTTTTCTAGCCCAAAGGTAAGAAATAAGCTGACCCCTAAGTGCTGAAGTACTACCCCTCTACTCTAGGATGGGTTCATTTTGAAACTGAAACTGGACAATTCTATTTCTATAGTCGACTGAGGCATAAAAGGAATGAAGTCAATCCATGTTGAGAATGACATCAAAATTAGTCATCTCTAATTTGACTAAGTCTGTTGAAGTGACTTTCTGAGATATCATAACCGGGTAGTTCCTGTATACCCACTTGGCTATAGTGGGTTTACCCATTGGGGTAGAAACTGAGAAAGGATTTTCTAGAATGTCGGGACTGACTCCAAAGTCAACTGCTATATAGGTAGTAACAAAGGACTGGGAAGCTTATGGATCTAGCAAAGCGTAATCATGCAAATAATAAACTTGTACCATACCAGTGACCATATCAGGAGAACTTTCCTGATCTTATTGGGACTGAATAGCATAGAGTCTATTTGGGCGTTGCCCACTGGTGGCACTGGAAGAGGCATCCTGCTGATTCGAGCGACCAAACTGAGCTGGATGATGGGTATGCTGACTCTGAAAACCCATATGAGGGCACTGTCTAACTCTGTTGCTTCGCTTTCTACATCCAAAACACATGTCGCTTCCAGCTCTTCAGATACCCTGGTGGTTTCTGCCATACTTCTAACAAATGGGATTGGTTCGGGCACTGCTAACACTACCCTAGGGCTTAGGGACTGATTCCCTATCTCTGTTGCCATCTCTGAATTTTGCACCGAGGCAGTGGATGAGGATAGAGCTGGAACTGAGGATTTTGGGCGGAACTAAGAACGATTCCCACCCTCTGACTTAGGCTGAGTGAAACTAAAACTACCTATTTTTCTCTCTTGTTCTCCTTCTTTTTCTTTTTATTCTTGGCATCCACTATATATTGAGCACATATAATGAGCTTGGCTATGTCCATCTCCTTTATCAGCATTGTAGTCCTACACTCTTTGACCACATTGCTAGACACCCCTAACACAAACTTACTCATCTTAGATCTTCTATTTGCTACAACATGTGGGGCATATCTTGCTAATTTAGTAAACTTAAGGGAATACTCTTGTACTGTCATATTTCCCTGTATCAAATTAATAAACTCCAAAACCTTTTCTTCCCTTAACTCTATTGGGAAAAACCTATCCAGAAAAGCATCTGCAAACTCCTCCCATTCTATGGACCCTACGTCTGTGGCTCTCTTTTCTTTCCACTGATTGAACCACGAGTGATCCACATCCTATAACTTATATGCAGCAAACTCAGCGCTCTCAGAAGCACTAACCCCCATGATATCGATAACCTTCTGCACCTGATCAAGAAATTCCTGAGGGTCCTCATTTGACTTATACTCGATAAAAGATAGAGGGTTCATTTGGGTAAAGTCCTGAATCCGGGAAGCAATAGTATTGGCCACTGGGTTGGCTGGAACCGTAGTTGGACATTCATTTTGGGCAGCCACAGAATGATCTAGGGTGGTGAAGGCTTCTCTGAACTTCGCATGGGAGACATGCTCGCCCAAAGGATTTGGATGGATGAGCTGAGGGGCTGACTCGTCTCCCGTTCCTCTTCCCTGAGTCCTTTTTGGAGGCATATTCTATAAATAGAAGAGAAAATAGGATTAGAAAGAGAGTATATCTGGAGATCATGCTCACTTGCATGACATGAATACTGAAAAAAGGGAAACTATTCCTAAAACATCTCGTAGCCTCCTGTCCATAAGTGTGGCGCGCAACACACCCATGCACAAGACTCTACTAGATATGGAATTCAGACTTCCCAGGACACTGTTGAACCTTAGTCTCTAATACCAAGTTTGTAACACCCCAAGTTTGTACCATGGACGCTACACGGTGTTCATAATCCCAAAGGACCATAAGCTAACCCATGACTGGTACCTTCTGTAAAGACTTTGTAATAAATACTGTAATTATTGTAGAAATAGGTGGAAACATATTCCATAAGGTTAAAATCTATAAATAAATTTGAATATGGTATCAAAATACCAAACTGAATATAAGTACTATAAAACAGAACAATTGTCTGAAAATACTCATCTGAAAAGCCTCTAAACTATCTGAACTGTGGATTCGATGGGACATGTGTCCCCAACTAACACCGACTACTAAAAATATTACTGAAATTATCAAGCATGTCCTCGAACTATGAGGACTCACCACTACTCTGAAAGCTAAATATCTAAACTGCTAAGGATGCTCTGGAGCTTGTGCATCTGAACCTATGATATAAGACATCATAGCACAAAAAGCATGCATCAGTACTTTGAATGTACTGGTATGCTTAGTGAGGTCGACTGAAATGCATGGTTCATATGAATGAACAATACTAACTAAATGACATGAGTATGACTGGATAAGAGTACATACACGAATACATAGACTGTAACTGAGATCGTGATAATACTGAGTATTGAGTCTGAATACTAATAACTGATATCTGAGTTTATAGATACTGTATTATTGATTATCTAAATGACTATATTTGAAATTCCCAAATTCTATGGAACTATACCGAGTTTCGTACTGAGCTGAATAAATATATCTGATAGTCCTAAATCTGTAGAACTGAACTGAGTTCTATTTCGAGGCTACGACTGAAACTGAGAATGTGGGAGGTAATCATCTAAATGACATACCCTTCTCTAATATAATTGGGGTCCAACCTATAACCCCAGTTGGAAGGGTATCAATACCATGCCATGGGTAAGGACAAGTTGTGAGTTAACCCTCTCCAACTGGAAGCTCTTCCGTCAACCCCCACTGGAAGGATAACTCGAATGATATATATCAACCCTTATGATATCTGGTAGGAAGATATCTCAACCTACACTGGCTACGTTGTTCTTTAATACATGGGTTACTACTAAGGGTCAAACCTTCTACTGGCAGGAATGCCCCCATCCCTGGGCTCGCTTGGTGCTGAATCCTACTCCCAACTGAATAGACACTGAACTGATTTCTAGTCTGTACTAGGTTGGACTGAACTATAACTGATAATAATATTTAACTGAACTGAACAGGATTCACTGAGTTTTTTTGACTGACGAAACACTACCGAATTCTGTTAGCTGATTGAGTTAACTAAGGTATGGGCTGAGTATTGAACTAGATCGGACTAGTATTGAGTCTAATAATTTTTTCCTGAGTTCTATGACTGACTGGGAGTACTACTGATCATGACATGACTTGTACTATTCTATGACTAATCATGGATCTGGGTAAATAGCTAAATTGTCGGGTACAAGTACCCCCAAGACTCAATAGCATAAATTAAGAGACATGGCAAAGACTTGAAACATGTAAACTAAGTACTCTATCATCATTCATTCATTGGGGTATTTTAACAAACACTTGTATGGCATGAACTTGAATATATGCTAATATGATATAATTCCACTATTCAACTCATATGCTAAATTCATCAATCACTTGAAAAGCATAAAATAGGCACATAATACTAATCAACACGTGAGCACGCAATTCCAAATATCAAATTCACAATTTGAAGGCTTTAGCATGATCTCAAATGATAACACATATAAATCAATTAACCCCACATGAAATTTATCATGAAACATAGATTTGAAACCCAATTAATCATACCCAACATGGAATTCATGAAATCCATAATATTAAAGTTTAAAAATAGTTTCTTGGGCTCTAAGGGAGGAAGGAACCATTGGATGAACACTTGACATACCTTAGCGCCTAAATTCTGAGAGATTGAGGGTGAGTTCTTGAATTCTTGATTTGAAATTGAATCTCCTAGGGTTCTTGTTCTTGAGGATTTTGAGGGATAATGAATATAATTGCTCTCTAAAGGGTGTAATTTCATATTTTGGGGGCTAAAAGTCATGGGAAAAAGACCCAACTACCCCCAAGGACGCGGTCTTTTAATGACTGAAAAACTGTGTTACCAATGCGCAGGCCGACGTGCTGTATCATTGTCATCAATGTGATAGCCAACGCGCCACATCGAGTCCATGTCGGTTCACTGGATTTTGCACTAAAGCTAGGGAAAAACAATATTATTGACGTGATGATCGACGTGATGCGTCGAGATCGCATTGACCCACTATTTTGGGTACTCCACCATGGTCTAAATGAGGTTCGAAAAATCTGAAACTTGTCTGGGAACCTCTATTAACATTCCTGATCATGAATTAACTTAAATATTAACATTTAATAGATGTAAAGGTCTTGAAATAAGATTTCTAGCTTTCGAAGGCTAAAATGTCACTAAGTCTAAATACTTAGCTAAAATATTCTAAGTCTGGGACCCCTTGGCAATCCTAAAGGACTGATTTAAGCTAAGAATTTTTTGGGGTATTACTGGTACCTGCTGCAGTAACTGAATAATAATACTATAAATATGCAGAAAGTAGGCGAAAACTAGCCATAAGGTTCAACACTGTAAATAGAACAAAATACGGCATAACAATACCAAAACTAAAATATTTATCTGAAAATACTCTTGTCTGAAAAGCCTCTAATTTGTCTGAACTGTGGAGTTGATGGGACAATACCACAACTAACTCCAACTACTGAAAGTGAACTAATAACTGAAATACTGAAAGAAAACAATCATGTACTCAAACAATAAGGACTTACCGCTAACTGTGACTGCTGAAAGTCTGAACTGCTATGGGTGCTCAGGAGCCCGCGCGTCTGAACCTATGATATAAGACATTAAATCACAAAAGTAAGGCATGGGTAAGTACTTTGAATGTACTGGTATGCTCAGTGAGGTAGGATGAAATGCATGGGTTCATATGCATGAACAATACTAGCTGAATATCATGAATACGACTGAATGAGAGTACACACATGAATATGTATACTATAACTGAAATCATGATAACACTAGTTACTGAATCTAAATACCAATTAACTGATATCTGAGTATATTGATAGTAAATTACTGATAACTGAATGACTATATCTGATAGTCCTGAATCTGCGGAACTGTACTGAGCTTCGAACTGAACTAAGTGATTGTATCTGACAATCCTGAATCTGTAGAACTGAACTGAGTTCTATACTGAGACTGAATCTAAGACTGAGACTATGGGAGGTTATCATCTAACCGACATGCCTCGTCTCTAATTAATTTGGGGTCCAACCTGTAACCCAGTTAGAAGGGTGTCAATATCGTGCCACGGGTAAGGACAAGTGCTAAGTCACCCTCATCTGGAAGGTGCTCTAAACAAGAATGGTGGTACCCTGGGACCCCCTTAACAATCTTAAAGGACTGAGTTAAGCTAAAAATTTTGCAGGGTCTTACATACAACTTCACCAACTTCAAACCAACCAATAGGATATCTACACCTCCTATCATAAAGTGCTTCAAATGAGGACATCTGAATACTAGATTGATAGTTATTATTATAAAATAACTCAATCAAAGGGAAATAATTATCCCCAAAACCCTTGAAATCAATCGCACACACTCTCATGTCCTCTAAGGTCTTAATGGTCCTCTCTTCCTTACTCTTTGAATGCGGGTGAAAAGTCATACCAAGATTAACTTGGGTACCAAGAACCTTCTGAAAAGTATTATAGAATCGGGAGGCAAACTGAGTACCCCTATTTGAAATAATGGTTCACCAGCTCCCTAAGATAGTGTCTAGCATAGTACTTGGCTAAATTTGAAGTTTTAACTAGCAAGAAATGGGCCAACTTAGTCATTCGATCCACGATAATCCAAATAGAATCAAGTTATCAACGATTATGAGGTAACACTATAATGAAGTCCATGTTCACCACATCTCACTTCCAAGTAGGAATAATGATATCCTAAAGCTTACCATTGGGTTTTTGGTGTTCAATCTTAACCTAATGGCAATTGAATACTTAGCCACAAATTCTATAATATTCTTTTTCATGTCATTCCACCTATAAACTTCCCATAGATCCGATACATCTTAGTGGCTCTTGGGAAAATAAAATACCAAGAATTGTAAGCTTTTATTAGCATTCATAATCTCAAGTCATCCACATTTGGAACACATTGTCTTCCATGACAACAAAGAACACTATCTCCCCCTGGGAGAAAACCTCAACCTTCTGACTCTGGACCGTTTCCTTCAACCTAAGCAACTAAGCAAAATAGGATCACTATCTTGCTTTTTTCACCTCGGCTATTAATGAAGATTCTAAACATTTTAAACCAAAATATTACCTTGAGCTAAATCAACCAACAAAACTCCCACTCTAGCAAGCTAGTGAACCTCGTGAACTAGCTTTTTCTTCTCATCCTTAATATGGGCGATACTTGTAATGACCCAAACCAGGGCCTAGACTTAATAGGCATCCCAAGTCCAACCAGGATTGGGGATCGCCCCTTTAACGAACCCAACCACCTTATACAACCTTAGATGGACTAAATTTTGAACATATAACAAGATAGCATTATTGTTCACATCAAGACTCTGGGATGGGATCACTACTGTAACCAACCCAATCGAGTCTAACCGTACCAAACCAACCATACCAAACCATAGAGAATATCAAAACATTATATGATAATCAATCCCAAAATGTAATATGATGGAACAACCAATAATATCATCAAAGGGTGTAACCCCTAACATCTATACCAATACTAGGGAAAACACCGATACCGATCCCGCCCTTAGCAACCCCCAAAAGTACCATAAAGCCTTTATCCAAAAGAATACAAATATTTGGTTGGGACACGACCCCAACCATGGCCAAAACCATTAACCAAAACAAAAACAAAATGTCTAAGAATGTCCATATCATGAAATGGAGCCTTCCAAAAAGATAGAAGAACACCACTTCATTCCAAATGTTGATACCAAATCCCTGTGCTAGATAAGAGGAGTTAAATAGTTGGTTCCTACATAGAGTGGGTATATATCCGCCAATAGATGGGTTAGCGAGTGACTGCTAGCAGGTATCTCAGTATAAGGATAAAGTAATTCCATTTAAACAACCAAGTAAAACCATCAATTATGCATACAAACATACATATATATAAGTGCAGGGAAAGGGAATCTGTGTTTAACATGTGTTTAAAACCTTTACCTGGGCTGGGTAACCTTGTCGTTTAACCACACCCATTGGCCGTATGGGTTTAGCTCCCCCTACTAAAAGGGTCCCAGTGCGTGTAGCCGTACGTCCAGGAATCATCCCATGGGACGAATAGTATATCCCTCCAATATATAACGTGAAACTTGCATGTTCCCATCTAAGACCCCTCATATCAGCAAATATGAGTTTCCTATTTTGGTTCCCCCGAAACCTCCACCTTTCATGGCTTAGTTACGCATCCCTCCATTAATTCCCAAATTAAAAACATGTCCAACTAAATCCATTTACCATTTATTTACCAAGGTCATTTATTAATGGGATCGTTATACCAACAATACTTGCAATATTTATCCATAGCCAAACCATTTAGGTTAAGGGGACTCTCAAGTGACCTTTTTCGTTTACCATATTAACCTCTTGGGAGACTATCAGGTACTCCACAAGCATAATAAATAAGCCTTTAACCTTGGTAAACCATTTATAGTTTCATGCATAAGTTGAAAACAAGAAAGAGTTCCATTTAAAGAAGTCAATGCAATGAACATATCTTTATAAGCATTTTATCAAACACCTTGGGATATAATATGACCAAAACAAATTCAAAAGACAATTAAACCATTACCATGCAAACCAATTGCCCAAAACAACCATTAATGCATATAAAAGCATAATTAAAGCATAGAAAACCATAACCAAGCCATTATAAAAAAACATTAATAGTTGAAAGCCATAAACCATGCAACATTGAAACCATGAAAACAATCATAAAATCCATGCCTTTTTAGAAATAAGAAGTAGGGAAGAGACACATGCCTTAAAATGAGAAAGACGATGGAAAAATTCACCAAAGCAAGCCCCCTAAAGCAATCCCCAAGTTGAATCCATAGCTCTCTTGACCAAAAAGCTCTTGAGAGAATTATTGAATGTTTAGGAGTAGTTTTATATGTATTAATGAATAGAATAATAAGGAAAATAACCTCCTAAGTGTATTATAAGTCATGGGTCATAATTAGGATAAGTAGAGAAATGTCCAGAATACCCCCACTTATGACCCTTAAAAAACCATCACTGGGATACAACTGACCCTTTTATGATTTGTACCCTTCCTTACGATTGGTTCCCACCATTCGTACCTAGGACTTAACCTTAGATCAGAAACTTTCTAGTATATGACTCATCCAACCAAGTCGTAACCTCTGCATACAATCTGTACCCATGATTTGTATCCCTGGCAGAATGAATTGCCAGGGGGTCAAACACTGCCCACTATATGAGTCCCCAATATGACTCGTATCCAAGCATTACGACTCATAACCTTAGTCGTATCCATTCCAATATCTAAGACCATTCCACCAACTAACACTAGTCAGCTAATGATAGGACCATACCACTCGTACCCCAGCATACGGCTCATATCCATGAGTTGTATTGGGTTTGGAGAATGGTTTTTAAGGAAAAATTCCTATGGACAAAACCTAGGATGTAACATTACTTCCCATAGACAATGTACTAAGAGTGTCAGCCATAGCGTTGGCTTTACTAGGATGGTACAAGATATGTAGGCCAAAGTTTTTTAGTAACTCTAGCCATCTCCTTTAATAAAGATTTAGATATTTCTGATTGAACATATTTTGAAGGCTCTTATGATCCGTGAACATATCGATATGAACCCCATAGAGATAATGCCTCCAAATTTTTAAGGTAAAAACTACTGATTCCAACTCAAGATCATGAGTCAGGTGATTCTTCTCATGAGACTTGAGCTATCTAGAGGCATATATTATATCATTGCCAACAATGTACTAAGAGTGTCAGCCATAGTGTTGGCTTTACTAGGATGGTACAAGATATGTAGACCAAAGTCTTTTAGTAACTCTAGCCATCTCCTTTAATAAAGATTTAGATATTTCTGATTAAACATATTTTGAAGGCTCTTATGATCCGTGAACATATCGATATGAACCCCATAGAGATAATGCCTCCAAATTTTTAAGGTAAAAACTATTGATTCCAACTCAAGATCATGAGTCAGGTGATTCTTCTCATGAGACTTGAGCTATCTAGAGGCATATATTATATCATTGCCATACTGCCTCAACATACGACCAAGTCCAACTCTGAAATTATCATAATAAACCACAAGACAATTGAACCCTTTGGCAGAGTCAAATCTAGAGCAGAGGTGAGTTTAGTCTTTAATTCCTAAAAAACTCTTCTCTTAAGAATCGAACAACTAAAACTTTACTTTCTGTTGCGTCAGTCTATGCATAGAAAAGGAAATAGAGGAAAATCCCTCAACAAATCACCTAGAATAACAAGCTAAACCTAAGAAATTCTTGATATCTAATAGAGAGATGGGTCTAGGCTAATTCCTAACTACTTTTGTCTTTTGAGAATCAACCTGAATGCTCTCACCAAAAATGATATGACCATGATATTCTACTAATTTCAACCAAAATTCACACTTACCGAACTTAGAAAATAACTAGTAATCTTTGAGAGTTTACAAGATAATATTCAAATGGATTGTATGTTCATCCTCAATCCAAGAATAAATGAGGATGCCATCAATAAAGACAATTATGAACATGTCCAAATATTTCTTAAATACCCTATTTATTAGGTCCATAAAATCTACAAGAGTATTCATTAGTCCAAAAGACAAAACAACAAATGTAAAGTGACCTATCAAGTTTTAAAGAATGCTTTTGAAATGTCACATTCTTTGACTCTGAGTTGATAATAGTAGAATCTTAGGTCTATCATAGTGAAGGAATTGGCACTCCAAAGTTGGTCGAATAAGTCATCAATCATGGGAATGGGATATTTATTTTTTATTGTGACTTTATTTAACTAATAGTAGTCGATGCACATTATAAAAGAATCATCTCTCTTGTGCACAAAAAGAACTAGAGCGCCCTATGGAGAGACTGTGGACTGATAAAACCCTTATATAGCAGATCTTTTAACTACTTCTTCAATTCCTTAAGCTCCGGTGGAACCATTCTATTGGATGGAATTGAAATAGGTTGGTTATCTAAAATGCGATATATTATGAAGTCAATTTCCCATTTAGGAGGAACTTCGAGCAGATCATTAGGAAACACTTCTAGAAATTTATTTACCATAGGAACATACTCAAGTGTTGGGATCTTGGACTTTGAATCCTTAACAAAAATAAGATGATAGATTCACTATTTGGAAATAATTTTTATAGCCTTAAGGTAGGAGGCAAACTGACATATAGGTACTTAGGTACCACCCTTCTACTCTATGATTGGCTCATTCAGAAACTAAAACTAAACTACTCTATTTATACAATCGATAAAGGCATAACAAGAGTGGAGCCAATCCATGCCAAGAATAACATTAAAATTGGTCATGTCTAACATTACAAGATCAACTAAAGGGACTTTTTGAGAAATTATGGCTGGATAATTTTTGTATACCCATCTAGCTATGGCTAAATCACTAATTAGAGTAGAGATTGAGAAAGGTTCTGAGATGATTTTAGTACTGACACCAAATTTCACTAATATATAGGGATTTACAAAAGATACAATGACTCTAGGTTTAATAACGCATTGACATGAATATGAAAGACATAACGTATCAGTACATCATAAGAATCTTTTAGATCCTGTTGAGTCTAAAAAGCATAGATACTATTCTTACATTGCCTTCCACCTGTACTAGATGAAGCACCCTACTGACTTGGGTGATTTGTTAGAGTTATTAAAAAGTTAGACTTATTCTTTTGATGAGTATCGTTGCCTCTCTGTGAAGCCACTGGATACTCCCTCAATCTGTGGCTTGGATTTCCATGACTAAAAAAATATCATTACCATCCATACACACACCTTTTTAGTTCATACCATATTTCTTATAAATTGGGTTAGTACAACTACTGGTCACACTATCGTAGGACTTAAAGCCTGGTGCTCTATCCTGATTATCTTGCCTGAACTTAGGTGTTGGTGCACTAGAAAAATATTGTTCTAGAGACAAAGATTTATGGAAAAATTGAGAATGATTATCACTATTTAACCTCTACTAAGATAAATTAAAGCTACCTATTTTGTCCTTCTTACTCTCGCTTTCCTTCTCCTTGATTTTCTTATCTTCAATCTGTTGAGCATGAACCATCAAACTAGAGATGTCTATCTCCTCAACAAATATAATAGTCATACACTCTTTTAAAACCTTCTCAAAAACACCAGACACAAACTTATTCATGTAGGCCTTGGAGTCAATAACTATTGTCGGCTCATATTTAGCCGGTTGTGTAAACTTGAGATAATACTCCTTTACACTCATGTTACCCTAATTTAGATTAATGAACTCCTAAAGTTTGGATTTTCTTAACTCAAGTGGGAAGAACTTTTTCATATAAAAAGCAACAAACTCATCTTATTCTATTGGTCCTGCATCCATACCTGTATTATCTTTCCATTATTTGTACCAAGTGTGAGCCACTACTTGCAACTGATTAGTAGCCAAGTCAGCAATTTTAGTTGAAGCGACACCCATGATCTCATTAAATTTTTAAATATTATCTAGGATGTCCCATGGATAATTTTTTAACTTAAAACCGAAGAATACCAGAGGATTCATCAAAGTGAAGTCTCGGACTTTGGCTGCTACAATATTCACTGTAAGGTTGGCTGGTGCCACAAACTATTGTTTATTCATAGATTGAGGTAATGTTGTGAAAGTCTCCCTAAGTTTGAGGTAAGAGACTTGCTTATTTAAAGGGTATGCTGGAATCAGTGGTTCTTGCTATTGTCATTCCTGTTACCATTTGCATTTTTATTTCTACTTCTATTGTCTCTTCTTAGAGACATTTTGTTTAAATGTAAATACATAGATCATGAGTTAGCAGAAAATTGTAATAGAGTTCACACTCTATCGCATGATATAAACATGAAATAAGTGAAACTTATACTAAAAAATTTCATAGCCCCTCATTCATAAGTGTGGTGCACTTTATACCCATGAATAAAACTCTACTCAACACGACTTTCAGACACCCTACGATACTTTAAACCTGATGCTCTAATACCAAGTTTGTCATGACTCGGGATTAATCCTTAGTCATAACACGGTCCTTAGAGTCATAAATAAACCCAATATTTCCTATCATGACTCAAAGAATATTGTATAAAACTGAATAATATTGAGCAAAAGCTAAATTCTGAATGATATAACAAAATCAAAACCAAATGTCATTGTTAAAAAATGAAAACCGTTGAACATAACATGAAACTTAAATCTCTACTATTTGTCTAAAAACCTCTACAGATATGGGTTGCTAGGACAAGACCCTATCTAACTCTAACTGTCTAAAAACTAGAAAGACATAAATGAAAGATATTAAAATTTACCCCTCAAAAGATTAGGACTCACCAAAGTACTATTGCTGATATATTAGGAGATTATACTATGCACGATCCAGATTCTCAATGTCATAACCTATATTATATGACAATATAGCTCAAAGAAAAGTTGTGATTAGTACTTTGAATGTACTGAGTACGTGAGATAAGAAAAATTTGTCCTAGGCTGAACATGATGCATTTAACATGGTAAAGTGATACAATACCATGTAATAAACACGTGTTGAATGAAATATTGAGTAACTGAATATAAAATGCAACTATCTAAATCTGAACTATTGACTATTGGATCTATCATTAACCTACATACCCAAATCTTACCTAATTGAGTTCTAACTTAAAACCCCAGCTAATAGGTGTTCAATACCTTACTAAGGGTATGAACATTGACTGACATGGATATATTAAACTGATGTTCAAAAGGATAATGGAATCAAGCCTAGTCTGATGGGTGACCCTTTACAACCTATGGTAGTGTTGTAGATCTAAGACTTAGGGACTTCTACTAAATGTCTCAGCCTAACTAATGGGTTAGCCTCCATCCTTGCGTCTGCTCGATGCTATGTACTACTACCAACTGAATAATAACAACTCTAGGACTACAAGGTGACTTGAAGTCTAAGTTGAAGGCATGTGTTACAGGAGGAACATTCACTATTAAAAAGATATATAATGCCCTTACTCCCCAGCTTCCAAAGGTCCCCTGGAAAAGCATCAGCCTATATCATTCAGTACGCCCAGGGAACAAATTCATTCTTTGGCTTGCATTGCTGCATAGATTATCTACAGTTAAGAGCTATCTAAGTTTGGAATTTAGGTGCCAAAAATATGTGTATACTATGGAATGTTGATGAAACACATGAAATTTATTTCTTGAATGTGGTATCATCAAACACTTGTGGATGAGACTACTGAATTGGCTAGGTGTGAAGAGAAATTTAGGCTGTTGGACTATAACACCTCAGATTCTAAACCCCGGACACTACATGGTGCTCATAATCCTGAAGGACCACAAGCTAACCCATGACTGATATTTGTAACTGAGCACTGAATAATATACTGTAACAATGAGAAAAACTGGCGGTAAACTTGCCATAAGGTTCAAAATGAATTACAACTGTATAAAATATATCAATAACAAAACTAAAACAATTGTATGAACTTCTAGTCTGAAAGCCTCTAAACTGTCTGAACTTGGAGTTGATGGGACAGACCCCCAACTAACTCCGTCTACGAAAATTCTACATCTAATACAATACTGAAATAAGGAACATCCTCTAATGATGAGGACTCACTGCTAAGTCTACTACTGCTATATGAGTTTGAACTACTAAGGATGCTCTAGAGCTCGTGCTTCTGAACCTATGATATAAGACACCATAACTCAAGAAAAAATTATGTGTCAGTACTTTGAATGTACTGGTACGCTAGATGAGGTAAGGCTAAATGCAAGGGTTTACATGCATGAACAATACTGACTAAATATCATTAGACTACTGAATGAGGATACATGCATGAGTGCATAATCTATAACTTAAATCGTAGTAACACTGAATACTGAATACCGAATTCTAATAACCAGATTTCTGATTACTGAGTCTACTGATACTGATATCTGATTGACTGAGGTTGAGATCAGTCTTATCCAGCGGGTGATCTATAAATATACTGATAATAAAGATGATTAACTTAATCTGAGATCAGTCCTATCTAGCGGGTGATCTCTGAATCTAATGGTACTGATACTGATTGATTGTATTTAAGATCAGTCCTATTTAATGGGTGATCTCTAAATATATTAATATTAATATTATATGGTTAAATCTGATATCAGTCCTATCTAGCGGGTGATCTCTAAATCCATCGATGATGCTAGTGATTGACTATTTCTAATAGTCCTAAATCTGTACTACTGAGTTGAGTCCTTTTACTGAGATAGATTCTAAAACTGAGATTGTGGGAGGTAATTATCTAACTGATATGCCCCAAATCTGAACTAGTAGGTTCCAACCTGTAACCCTAGCTGGAAGGGTGTCAGTACCATGCCACACGTAAAGATAGCTATTATGGGGTCAGTCTTAATCTAGCGAGTGACCCTTGAGATCAGTCTTGTACTAGCGGATGATCCCTGAGTATGCCAGTCCTATCTAACAGGTGACATCTTATAACCTATACTGGCTATGTAGTTTTAGAACTTAGGGATTGTTTCTAGGGATCTCAGTCCTATCTAACGGGTGAGTCCCCATCCCTAGGTTCACTCGGTGCTGAATCCTACTCCAAACTGAAAGACTCTGAACTGATTCTTAGATGGTACTAGATTGATCTGAATCTGTTACTGATCATACTGATTAACTAAGCTAAGTTGAGTTCACTGTGTTCCGTTGACTGACAGAATACTACTAAGTTCTGAATTCATTACTGAACTGAAGATGAAATGCTACTGATACTGAGATTACTAAGATTTCCTAAGTTCTATAACTGTTTGAGTTCTACTGATCGTGGCCTGATTGAGAGTATTTTAAAGCTGACACTGGCTCTAGGCAAGCAGCTAATTTGTCAGGTATAAATACCCCCAGGAGTCGATAACATAATTAATACAAGATAGGATAAATTATACATAACATGAAAATAGACTATCATCCACGACACAATCAATGCGACATCTCGTCAATCATTTAAAGATCATAAACTTGTAGAATTATAGGGAATGCATACTAATATCTCATAACTCTTCCAATAATGTCTTGCATCAAACACTTAACATGCATTAAAGTGTACATAATTGGGGATTTCATTCTAACATGTCACAATTCAATCACTAGGACTTTTCAACAAACACTTAGCATGCATGAACTCATACATAATTAGGGTTTCTTGTCAACATGCTATAATGACCCTATTTCCTTCACACAAGAATTTTATCAAATATATGGGGAGCATACTTTGGTCATACAACATTCGATACACCTAATTAATATGATTACATCAATCAATATGCATCTTGTAGGGTTTATTATGAATATCATGAAATTCACCTCATACTAGGACCAATACATAAAACTTATAGTCTAAATCAATTATTAAAACTCAAAAACACATAATTATGAACCTCAATAGACATAAATCATGAAATCTCAAAAATACATAAGCTTTATAATTTTTTAAAAGGATTCTTGAATTTCTTGGGTGGAAGGAACCTAAGAATCAACATCTAACATACCTGGAAATCTAGATTCTTGAAGTTCTTGAAGACTCCTGGAGGGATTCTTGAGATTGCTTTTGAAACTTGGGGGCTAGGGTTTTCTATCTTTGAGAGAGAATTCTTTTGTTCTTGAGGAATAGTGAAAATAAATGAGCAATTTTGGATATTAAAGGTTTAAATCCCATGTATAGACTAATTGGGGCTTTAGAGAAATTACTAAATGGTCCCTAAAATTTAAATAACAGAACCTAAAAAAAATCCCAATTTTTCACGCTGACGCGATGCGGTGAAATCACGCCAGCTCACTGGAAAGTGGACGACTGGAAAACTGGCTGGCGGCGCAAAGCGGTGGAAATCGCATTGCCACCTTGGTTGCAAACTAGAATGGCACCGCGATATGGTGGAATCATGGAGACTTACTGGATTTGGATGATTGCCATTTTGGCTGGCTCCGTGACGCGCTAAAGTACCAGGTGGTACACTGTCTTACTAAAATGGCTCTAACTCTTCTCCCGAGTGTTAGATTTTAGCGAGTTTGGTATCGATGAAAAGCTTATTCAATTTACCACATGATAAAAAGTTAAAAACTTGAAAATACCATAAGAAATAAAAGGTATTCATCTATGAATCAAGATCTTTGATGTTCTAGGGATGAATCAAAGATAGATAGAAATACGAGGTATTACATGGACCCAAGAGACATAATGGGTATCAAAACAAGCTAGAGGGAATCTAGTAGAGGTGTTATTCTTTGTGGTGTATTTGCAATGATGGTCAATATCATATGGAGAAGTAGGAACAATATTAGATTCTAAAAAGGTAGATAAGAAGAAGAAAAGGTCTACAGGGAAATAGCAATCCACATCCACATTCAAAGCCAAATGCATAAGAATGGGAACTGGTACTTCAATAAGTTGTTGCAGTTCCATGAGGAGATCGATGAATTAGATGGATGAAATAGAATTTAATTTGTTTTAGTCTTTCATGCTTATTACTACTTTAGCACCCCTACATGTTAGGAGGGGCTTTGAATTAGTATAGTTTGATTTGTTTACATAGAGAAAATAGGAGGTCTATCCTTGTTATGTTTTGTAAATACTCATTTGGTGAAATAAAATTATTTATTTACCAAAATAAATATTATTAATATTCTAAAGACTAAAAATAAGTACTTTATTTGAAAGCATTCAAATCATGAAAACTAAGGGATTAAATATTCATCAATACATGCATAAAATCCTAGATCATTGGGAGTTCATAACCATCCATCTTAGAATAAAACAACTATTATGACAATTGCCATGAACAAAATGAAATATGATATTTCATAACTCAAGTCTAAAATCATAAATTATGCATGCAACACCCCGAAAATCATAGTTAATATAAGAACCATGCTTCAAGTTCATGCAAAATAAAACTTCACATTTTAGTAGTTTGATAAGTTATTTAGACATATATTAAGGCCACAAATAACTCCTAGCATATAGACAAGTCAAAATATCCCTTACTGACTGAATTCTTGAGACGAATTTTGTTATAGTCAACTTTAAACAAGAATAACTTCTAAATAACTAAGCAATTTTTATCTCAAGACCCAACAAAAGATAGATAATTGAATTCTTTCCAATCCATCCTGTCTTGCCTTAATCCAATATCAAAGGATAACTTTATGTAACGCCCCAAGATCCCATCCGAAGACGTCACACGGTGCTTAAGGCCACACGCAACCTCAAGCTAACCCTCTGAGCCTGTCATCACTTCTATAACTCACTATGAAAATAATCAAGTTGTAATAAGGAAGAATAGTCATGTCATAAACATACTGGAATACGAAGAGATACTATCCTGTACAATCAAAATACTGAAGTTTTGTACATACTGGTACTCTAGTCTGACAAAACCTCTATTACATAAGACCGAGGAGCCATTGGGACAGATCCCCAACTAACTCGTATTGAACTAGGAATAAATAACCCTCTACTATCGAGACAAAAATTAGGGATATAGGTCCTCGAACCATGAGAAGTAACCAACTGTACGAATGTAGATAGAGGTACTCAAAGATCACTGTCGCTGCTGAGACTATGCACCTGAACCTACATCACGAGAAAATGTAGAACACAGAAGAGTATAGAAATCAGTACTTGGGAATGTATTGAGTATGTGGGGGTGGATGCAACATTTTAAATACTATTATAAATGTATAAGAAAATCATGCATGCTGACAATAATACCTCCCTTCGCTTGAATTATCTAAAACATTATTCCCATAAGTCATCAGTAATAACACATGCTTCATAAATCTCATAAATCATTTAACTCAACTAAAACTCTTTGACTCATGACTTAGAGTGACTCGGTAACTCAAGGTACTTAGATCATTATGGACATGGGATTTTCTTATAACAGACATAACTACACCATGTGAGCCACATGGAGTCCAACGTTTTGCCCTCCTAAGGACAGAACCCCATATTGGTGGGGGTGTCGTACTCTTTCCAAGGAGTACAACCTCAATTTCTCAGTCACAGTACCATACTCAGATTCTGGCCCACAATCATCAATATCAATCCTACGGTAGCACGTAGTTTCAGAGAAATACCACATTTCCCGCTCGGTGCTAAATAATCCTTCCAGACTCATCTCAGAACACGTTAGGAAATCCACCTTAATCAATATCAACCCATGGTTCTATTATAAATACCAAAACATAAATATATATCTCGTCTGTAAATCATAAACATCTTTTGGATTACTAACTCGACTCAACTCAACACAATCTTTCTCAACATCAAGTACATTTGCTTATCAAATCATTTCAAATATCAAAATTTTCAAGGAAACATCATAGGAATCATTCTTGACTCTGAAGTTCAATATCAGTATTTATTCAATAATCAACTTCTCATGGAAGGCTTAAATCATGACACTTATCTCAACTCATTCGGAAATCATCAATTCATAATATGAATATTCAACTCATTGCATAAATCCTCAATTCAAGAAATATGATGGTAAATATATCATAATATCAAACATAATCAACTCAAATCTCATAAATCATTAATAGAGAATTTTGGGTGTAATCCCACTTTGCAAATTCATGTAAATCAATAATAGAAATTACATCTTTAGGCACAAGAACTAAAGGAGTGTTCTTATTCAAACCCCACATACCTTGATTATGGATTGGAATGAAGAAACTTGTTATATACTCCTTTTCCACTTCTTGAGTTAGGGTTCTTGATGTTTTTGACTTGGGTACCTTGAATCTTGAACCAATTTGTGAAATTTATGGTTGGATTCTTGATGTTCTTGGAAGATTTGGATTGGATTTTGAGAGAGAAACCCTAGTATTCTTGATGAAATGGAAGAAGAATGAAGTTTTCTTCTTTACTTGGATATATATAGAGGGTCAAAATAGGTAGAAAAGACCAAAATACCCTTTTAAAAACGCCCCCTAATTACTGAAAAAAATGGCTGACGACATCCGTGACAGGCCGTCAGACCCGTGATAGGCCGTCATGAAATGTCTCCACAAAAGGGTCGAATTTTTGATTTTCTGCCTAAGTCTGACGATGTTATCAGAAATGTCGTCAGAAAGTGACGACATCGTCAGAAATGGCGTCAAAAACGTGACAGCTCGTCAGAAACGTCGTCAACCTTTTCCAGATTGATATGCTAGAGTAAAATGGGTATAACTCTTTGCTCCGATATCGGATTTTGGCGAAACTTGTATCGCTGGAAAGCTAATTCAATTATATATCTGTTGATATGTCATAAGCTCAAAAATTCCAAGTATAATTAGAGATATGCTTGTTTGAAGTTGACTATGCCAATATGTTTCCCAAATATTCAATCGGTACGGAATGTTTTGATTCACCCAATTGTTAGGAAATGTTTAAGGCCTTAATACACACCATCCTTGATCAGAAAACAACCCAAAACATTATAATTTATTTCTCATGAGCTTGATTCATGGTTGCAATATTGGTTAGAGGGTCGGGGTATTACAATATCTCCCCCTTGGAAACATTCGTCCTCGAATGTTGCTAGATTGGCCAAGAACAAGAGAAAATGAGGACGTATAGATGGAAAGACTCACTAAAAGGGTTTACTTCACTCTAAACTTTTGAGTACTTCACAAAATGCATGAATCATAGAGAGAATAATCATATAGCTAAATACACTGGATTAGAAGGAAACTGGATTAAGGAGGAATAGTACCTTAGGCTTGATTTGAACTCGGGGAGAAGAGGTGAGGGTATATGGTTCGCATATCTGCCTATGCTTCCTAAGTAACACCCTCGATTAATTGATTTTGCCACAGAACTTTGACCAAGGTAACTTCCTTATTTCTTAGTCTACAAACTTGATAATCTAGGATTTCAACCGGAACTTCATCATACGAAAGGCTATCCTGAACACCAAAACTTTCCGACGGATCAACAACAACAGAATCACCAATGTGCTTCTTGAGAATAGAAACGTGAAAGACCGAATGGACAGCTGACAACTCGGTAGGCAATTCAATCTGGTAAGCTGCTTTCCCAACATGATTCAAAACTCTATAAGGGCCAACGTATCGGGGACTAAGCTTCCCTTTCTTATCAAATCTTTTCACCCCCTTCATGGGTGAAATCTTCAAGTACACCAGATCGTTAACTTCAAGCTCAAGAGATCTTCTTCTCACATCTGCATATGACTTCTGTCGACTCTGGGTTATCTTCAACCTTACCTGAATCAGCTTAACTTTCTCCAAAGCCTCAAATACAGCATTAGGTCCACTCACAGCGGCTTCACCCACTTCAAACCAACCTATGGGTGATCTACATCACCTTCTGTATAAAGCCTCAAATGGAGATGTCCCAATGCTAGCATGAAAACTGTTGTTGTAAGAAAATTCAATCAATGGCACATGTTCATCCCAACTCCCTTTGAAATCGAGAACACATGCCCTCAACATATCCTCCAAGGTCTGACCATCGGTCTGCGGATGAAAAGTGGAGCTAAGATAAACTTGGGTGCCGAGACCCTTCTGAAAAGCCCTCCAAAAAAGAGAAGTAAATTGAGTACCCCTATCGGAGATAATAGACAAAGGAAATTCATGCAACCTGACTAACTCTCGAAGGTACAGCTTAACATAGTCCTCAGCGGTGAAAAATATATGCACTGGCAAGAAATGCACGAACTTAGTCAACCTGTCTACAACGACCCAAATCGAATCATGATGACGTCGAGAAGGAGGTAAACCAGTCATAAAATCCATATTTACTTCCTCCCACTTCCAAGTAGGAATACTAAATTCTTACACCATTTCATCGGGTCTTTGATGTTCTATCTTAACCTGTTGGCAAGTTGTATACTTTTCAATGAATTCTTCTATATCCTTTTTCATACCATTCCACCAATATATTTCTCGTAAATCGCGGTACATCTTGGTAGCACTGGGATGAATAGAATATCGCGCGCCATGCACTTCAGCCATAATTCTCTGCCTTAAATCTTCAATATCAGGCACACATAATCTATTCTGAAATCTCAATACACTATCTCCCCCTTAGGAGAAAACCTCCACTTTTTGGTCTTTAACTGACTCCTTCAGTCTCACCAAACTAGGATCCATATCTTTCTTCTTCTTTACTTCCGAAACTAGAGAAAACTCGGAACTACTCTGGACCCAATCATTTCCTTCAGCTGAATCAAGCAATCTAACTCCTAACCTAGCCAGACGATGCACTTTATGAGCTAACTTCTTCCTATCTTCCTCGACCTGTGCTACACAACCCATGGACGACCTGCTAAGGGCATCTGCCACTATATTGGCCTTGCCTGGGTGATACAGCACATGCATATCATAGTCCTTTAACAATTCTAACCATCGTCTCTAACGAAGATTCAACTCTCTCTGAGTAAACAAATACTGCAAACTCTTGTGATCAGTAAATACATCAACATGAACAACGTACAAATAGTATCTCCAGATTTTCAAGGAAAAAACCACTACAGCTAACTCGAGGTCATAGGTCGGGTAGTTATTCTCATGCGGTTTCAACTGTCTGGAGGCATAGGCTATAACCTTACCTTTATTCATCAACATGCAACCCAACCCAACTCTAGAAGCATCACAGTACACCACAAAATCATCTACACCATTTGGAAAGGTCAATGCAGGGGCCGAAGTGAGTTGATTCTTCAACTCCTGAAAACTCCTCGCAAGAATCAGACCACAGGAATTTAACTTTTTTTTGGGTCAACCGAGTCAAAGGAGATGCAATATAAGAGAAACCCTCAACAAAATGACGGTAGTAGCAAGCTAGACCCAAGAAACTCCTAATATCAGATGGGGAAATAGGTCTAGGCTAATCTTTCACAGCTTCTATCTTTTTGAGGATCAACTCGAATACCTTCAAAAGAAACAATATGACCCAGAAAAGCAACTGACCTTAACCAAAATTTACACTTGCTAAATTTGGCAAATAGTTGATGATCTCTAAGGGTTTGTAAGACTATTCGGAGATGATCTGCATAGTCATTCTCACGTCGGGAGTATACAAGAATATCATCTATGAACACAATAACAAACATATCCAGGTACTGTCTTAACACCCGATTCATGAGGTCTATAAAAGTTGTTGGGGCATTTGTTATCCCGAAGGACATGACTAAGAACTCAAAATGACCATATCGGGTGTGAAAAGTTGTCTTTGGAATATCACACTCCCTAACTTTAAGCTGGTGATAATCGGATCTCAAGTCTATTTTCGAGAAGTAACTGGCACCTTGTAGCGGATCAAATAGGTCATCAATTCTAGGAAGAGGGTACTTGTTCTTGACTGTGACCTTGTTAAGCTGACGATAGTCAATGCATATCCGCTATGAACCATCTTTATTTCACACGAACAGAATGGGTGTACCCCAAGAAGATACGCTAGGCCTTATGAAACCCTTATCTAGAAGATCTTTGAGTTGCTCTTTCAACTCCTTAAGTTCTACGGGGGCTATACAATATGGAAGAATAGAAATAGGCTGCATGTCGAGGAGAAGATCAATTCCAAATTCTATCTCTTTATCGGAAGATACCCCTAGGAGATCTTCTAGAAAAACATAGCAAAACTTATTAGCAATATTGATCAATTGAATGGTCGGAGTTTCAAACTTAGTATCTTTAACTTGAACCAAATGATAGATGCAACCCTTGGATATCAATTTCCTAGCTTTAAGATAGGATATGAAATGACTCCTATGAGATATAGAATTTTCGAACCACTCAAAGGCTGGCTCATTGGGAAACTGAAACTTGACTACAACTCTATGACAGTTTATAGATGCATAACAAGAGTGAAGTCAATCCATATCCATAATAATGTCAAAATCAACCATGTTTAGCTCAATCAAATCTAGAAATATTACTCTGTGAAGGACAGTGATAGGACACTTCTTATAAACTTGCTTAGCAATAACAGGTTCACCTACTGTAGTAGAACCTACAAAAGGCTCAGGAATCTTTTCAGCATTGATCTTAAAATTCACAGCCACTAACGGAGTCACATAAGAAAGACTTGGCCTAGGGTCCATCAACATATACACATCAAAATAAAATACACGGAGTGTACCAGTAACAACATCTGGTGAATTCTCCTTCTCCTGGCGGGGTGGTATAGCCTAAAAGTAATTTTGGCGCTGACCACCGGTAGTACTAGGTGAGGCACCCTGAGGAGGAGTAGGACGAACCAAAGAGGCTGGAGCATTAATAGCCTGACTCTGGGGACGAACATCACGGCTCCCTTGTCTAGCATATGGGCAATCACTGAATTTGTGGCCCAACTTACCATAACCAAAACAACCTCTCTGACCGAATAAGAACTCACCGGGATGGTCCCTACCGAATTTTGGACATGGGGAAGGACGAGGTCTGTTACTCACACTATCCTGAGATCTGGACACAGTAGGTGTATTACCCTACTCCTGCCTGACTCTAGATGTGGGAGAACTGGCTGATAATGGTGCTAGCATAAAAGAACGGCTCTGAAACTAAGGGCGGATCCCTCCAGAAAATCTACTCTGACTATACCCCTGCTGCTTTTATCTGACTCTATTATTCCCTCTCACTCTCTCTCTCTCTCTTTCACTTTGTTTGCTTCAATTTGTTGAGCATGTATCATTAATCTAGAAAGATCCATGTCCCTATTGAGCATAGCGTACTTACACTCTTTCACAACATAACTCGATACGACAGTCAAAAACTTACTCATACTAGTCCTAGAATCAGCCATCATACCGGGAGCATACTTAGACAACTGGTTGAATTTAAGACAATACTTCTTAACTGTCATGGAGCTTTGTCTCAAGTTCATAAATTCTTCTAGTTTTGCTTCGCTCAGCTCCGGAGGAAAGAATCAGTCTAAGAATGCATCCTGGAACAACATCCAAGTCATGGGAGCGGCATCCTCCCCATTACTCTTCCTCCATAACTCCACCCAATCATAAGCAACATCTTTCAAATGATAGGAAGATATCTCCACACTTTCTTCCTCCGTTACATGCATAATTTGGGTGATCTTTTTCACCTCATCAAGATACATCTGGGGGGTCCTCACCTGCCCTTGACCCATAAAACTCTGGCGGATTTATTCGCATAAAATCCCAAACTCGAGCTGCTACAGAATTACCTTCTTGCGGAGGTGGAACAACGGCCTGAACATCGTCCTGAGCATTGGCGGTAAATACCTGGGCTAGCGCCTGAAAAGATGCCCAAAATTTGGCATGAGTCACCGTCTCATTTAAAGTATCAACGGGTTGAGGTCGTTCGTTGTTTCTGCGAGCTCTACGAGGAGGTATTTTCTATCATAATAGATCACGAATTAATAGCAGAGAGAAAAAGTCGTAGGCACGAAAGACTTCTGAAAGAGAGAAATGACTTTTCCTAAAACATCCCATAGCCTCTTGCTCATAGATATGGCACGCTACACACCGATGATCAAGACTCTACGTAACGCAGATTGCCAAACTCCCTAGGACTCTTTCAAACCTTAGGCCCTAATACCAAGCTTGTAATGCCCCAAGATCCCATCCCAATATGTCACACGGTGCTTAAGGCAACACGCGGCCTCAAGCTAACCCTCTGAGCCTGCCATCACTTCTATAACTCACTATGACAATAATTAAGCTGTAAGAAGAAAGAATAGTCATGTCATAAACATACTGGAATACGAAGAGATACTATCCTGTACAATCAAAATACTAAAGTTTTGTACATACTGGTACTCTAGTATGACAAAGCCTCTACTACATAAGACTAAGGAGCCATTGGGACAGATCGCCAACTAACTTGTACTGAACTGGGAATTAACAACCCTCTACTATCAAGACAAAAATTAGGGACATAGGTCATCGAACCATGAGGACTCACCAACTGTACGAATGTATATGGAGGTACTCAAAGATCACTGTCACTGCTAAGACTGAGCAACTGAACCTATATCATGAGAAAATGTAGAACACAAAAGAGTATGGGAATCAGTACTTGGGAATGTACTGAGTATGTGGGGGTGGATGCAAAATTTTAAATAATATCATAAATATATAAGAAAATCATGCATGCTGACGATAATACCTCCCTTTGCTTGAATTATCTAAAGCATTATTCCCATAAGTCATCAGTAATAACACATGCTTTATATATCTCATAAATCATTTAACTCAACTAAAACTCTTTGACTCATGACTTAGAGTGACTCGGTAACTCAAGGTACTTAGATCATTATGGACGTGGGAATTTCTTATAACCGATATAACTACACCATGTGAGCCACATGGTGTCCAATGTTTTGTCCTCCTAAGGACAGAACCCAACATTGGCGGGGGTGTCGTACCCTTGCCAAGGATTACAACCTCAATTTCTCAGTCACAATACCATACTCAGACTCTGGCCCACAATCATCAATATCAATCCTACGGTGGCACGTAGTTTTGGAGAAATACCACATTTCCCGCTCGGTGCTAAATACTCCTTCCAGACTCAGCTCAGAACGTGTTAGGAAATCAAACTTAATCAATATCAACTCATGGTTCTATTATAAATACCAAAACATAAATATATATCTCGTCTGTAAATCATAAACATCTTTTGGATTACTAACTCGACTCAACTCAACACAATCTTTCACAACATCAAGTACATTTGCTTATCAAATCATTTCAAATATCAAAATTTTCAAGGAAACATCATAGGACTCATTCTTGACTCTGAAGTTCAATATCAATGTGTATTCAATAATCAACTTCTCATGGAAGGCTTAAATCATGACACTTATCTCAACTCATTCGGAAATCATCAATTCATAATAAGAATATTCAACTCATAGCATAAATTCTCAATTCAAGAAATATGATGGTAAATATATCATAATATCAAACTTAATCAACTCAAATCTCATAAATCATTAATAGAGAATTTTGGGTGTAATACCATATTGTAAATTCATGTATATCAATAATAGAAATTAAATCTTTAGGCACAAGAACGAAAGGAGTGTTCTTGTTCAAACCCCACATACCTTGATTATGGATTGGAATGAAGAAACTTTTTATATACTCCTTTTCCACTTCTTGAGTTAGGATTCTTGATGTTTTTGACTTGGGTACCTTGAATCTTGAACCAATTTGTGAAATTTATGGTTGGATTCTTGATGTTCTTGGAAGATTTGGATTGGATTTTGAGAGAGAAACCCTAGTATTCTTGATGAAATGGAAGAAGAATGAAGTTTTCTTCTTTACTTGGATATATATAAAGGATCAAAATGGGTGGAAAAGACCAAAATACCCTTTTAAAAATGCCCCTTAATTGCTGAAAAAAATGGCTGAGGACATCCGTGACAGGCCATCAGACCCATGATAGGCCGTCACGAAATGTCATCACAAAAGGGTCGAATTTTTGCTTTTCTGCCTATGGCTGATGACATCGTCAGAAATATCATCATAAAGTGACGACGTCATCAGAAATGGCGTCCAAAACGTGATAGCCCGTCAGAAACGTTGTCAGCCTTTTCCAGATTGATATGCTGGAGTAAAATGGGTATAACTCTTTTATCCGATATCGGATTTTGGCGAAATTAGTATCGTTAGAAAGATAATTCAATTATATATCTGTTGATAGGTCATGAGATCAAATATTCCAAATATAATGAGAGATACTCTTATTTGAAGTTGACTATACCAATATCCTTCCCAAGAATTTAATCGGTAAGGAATGTTTTGATTCACCCAATTGTTAGGACATCTTTAAGGCCTTAATACACACCATCCTTGATCAGAAAATAACCCAAAACATTATAATTTATTTCTCATGAGCTTGATTCATGATTGAACTATTGGTTAGAGTCTCGGGGTATTACACTTTATGGACAATTTACTAAAGCACTATCAAAGCATCCAGTGACGACGACTCAAACGTAAATCATCGTCAGACCCTATGGATCGTTGGGTCACACTATGAGTCATAAGTTAAATCTTTAGGACAGTAATGGGGACCAAAATTTGAGTCTTTTAGATATGAATTAGTCTATGACTCGCAGTCATACCCTACGAGTGGTCACATGAGCGGTCGACACTACTTCCTAGAGTTTTTGCAGACAATTTTTATGGGATCATTTTGTCTTTTTCCACTCTTTTAACACCAAACCTACATCATTTTATCTTCCAACGGGCTGAATAATTATTCTAAAACACCCTTAAGTCCTTCATTCCTCAAAATTCACTCAATACTTAGAAAATTTAGAGAGAAAGTGGTCATTTTCTTCTCTAAGCAAGAACTAGGGCTTCTCAACTTCTGGCTTCAAATCCAAGGATTTAACCAATCTTTTCAACCTCAGGAATGTGGGATTTCATCAATGGATTTACTTTCACTGATTGAGTCCCAAAGTTAACTTAATTCCCCATGTTTAATTCGCCCTTTCAATCTTAGGGTTTCCATGTAATGTGCAAATTCTTTAAGTTTTTCAGTTTATGGCAGTGACTAAACCATGAATATATGTTTTTTCATAAATTTTAGCATCATTCCACATTTGCCAAACCATTAAAACTAATTCCATTAATGCATTCACTTGAGGGATTTCCATGTATCCCGCAAGGTTTTCAAAATAGACAAACCATGACCACTAAAACCTTAACTCTTTAAATCATGCCAAACATTTATATCATTTAAACTATGAAAAAACATCCAAAACCATTTATAGTACCATTACCAAACCATACCATGCAATATTTTCATTAAAAGTTCAATAATAGAGTAAATACATCTTTTTAGGCATTTTATAAAACACGTCGAGGGCATACATTTACCAAGACCAAAACCAAGCATAAACCACCATAATTAGGGTTACTCAAGATCTATTTGTTAAACCATAACCAACAATTACCAACATATGTAAACAATTACCAAAAATTAGTTTAAACCAATACCAAACCATATGCATCAAGGCCCTCAACATATATTTCAAAAACCACATGAGATTACAGATTTGATTGTTGGATTCTTCTGAATCATGAGATTATTTTGAAAGTAGATTTCCATGAGATGAGAGAGATAAACTAAAGGGAGTAGTATTTAGCACCGAATTGGGTAAGTTTCCACGGTTTCTTACCTCAGAACTACATGCCACCGTAGGTTTGAGATTTTGGGCCTGAGGCTGAGATGATTGGGCCTGAGGATGAGATAAGTAATCACTGAGTCGAGGTTATACTCCTTGGCAAGAGTATGATGCCTCTCCCCAACATGAGGTTTATTCCTTAGGATGACAAGACATTGGACTCCATGTAGCTCGCATGGTTTATGTCGTTTAACAGAACCTCCCTAAACTAAAGTATTTTCCATTGAGACAGAATATTTTTTCCCTAAAGCTTTGAGATGAGATATTTTCTAAAGTGAACGAATTGCTTTTGAGTATTTTCAAAAGAAGGAAGTAGTTTTCTCTACTAATAAGATTTGATCATCAGTTTTTAAACCAAAGTCATATGATTTCGAGTTCCAAGTGTTTGAGTTCAAAAGAATTATAAGTTCTTGAGCAATAAAGAAGTTTTATTCTCCATAAGATATATGCATGAGTTGAAAGTATTGTTTAAAGCTTCCTTAGTCCTATGAGTAATGAGAACAAGATAAGTGTACAGATTTTAAAGCTACAGTATAATGACTCACAATATTTGTCCTTAGCCAAACCTTGAGAGGTAAAGGGATTCTCATGTACCCATTTACCAAGTTAAATTAGGGGAGTCTCATGTACCCACAAGTGTTCCATTATTATGTTTTCTTAGGGGAGACCCATGTACCCTACAAGGAGTTCATTACCATGTTTACTTGGGGGATTTCCTTGTACCTCATAAGGAAGTTTAATTAACCATATCCATGACCACCAAACTTTACCAATTAACCATTTCAAACCATTTATACCATTTAGGGTTCCATTACAAAACCTTACCATGCAATATTTCCATTAAAAGTTTCATAATATAGTAAAAGCATTATCAAAGGCATTTTATCAAATATGTTGGGGGCATAGTATTTTCCAAGACAAAAACATATACCAATTAACTATTCTCATGGAAAAAATTGTCCAAACCACCATTGAATCATGTAAAATCATAATTAAAAATATGGGAAACCATAACCAAGCATTTATGACAAAAATCCCAACACGTATTTGAAACCCCAAAACCATACAATAATCATTCCATGTAAACATTATATAAATCATGCCTTTAGTTGTAAATATCAATAAAGGAAGAGTATCTTACCTTAAATTGAGTAGGGGAAGGATAAAAACCACCCACACAAGCCCCAAAGTAATCCTTAAGATGAAACCCTAACTTCCAATGTCCGGGAACTTTAGAGAGGATTAGAGAGTGTTTTCTAAGTGTTAAAGAATAAAATAATAGGGAAAATAACATCCCAAGTGTGTTAAAAGTCATGGGCCTTATTAAGTTAAGTAGGGAAATATCTAGATTACCCTCACTTATACTACATAAAAATTCTTGTCAGGGGGTACGACTCATCATACCAGTCGCACCCTCTAATACAAGTGGTACCCACCACTCATACTCTAGGCCTCCCCATTAGACCCAATACTTTCCAAGGTATGAATTTCAAAAACCAAGTTGTATTCACTCTATACGACCCGTACCTTTGACCCATATCCCTGGCAGAATAGAATTACTAAAGATTTGAACATTGTCCACCGTACAAGTACTTGGTATGACTCGTACCCTAGATTATGGCTTATGGTGAGCCACTGGTACTCAGATCTAAGTTATAATACCACGTCAAAGATTAAGGAAAGGAAAAAACCAAACCAAATGACCCATATCCATCTATACGACTCGTACTAACCCTAGTCATACCCATTCCAGTAACCAATCCAATCCCACCAACCATATTGTTCAGTATACAACTTATCCATATGAATTGTACCCTCTTATATGACTAGTAACCCTTAGTCGTATCCTATCCAAAAACTAGAAATCTGAGAGATTTTCAAAAACACCCTAGTTTCTGTACCTTAGAAATTTCCTGGTATTTTCATTCTACGAACCCAATACAACTCATGGGTACGACCTGTATGCTGGAATATGAGTGGTATGTTCCTATAGTATGCTGACCGATATTAGTTGGTAATATGGTTTTGGTCATTATAATAGGTACGAGTTAGGGGTATGAGTTGTAAGTCTTGGTACGAGTCGATCAGGGGAATCATATGGTGGTATGTGTTTGGTCTTCTTGGTATTTTATTCTGCCAAGGACACGGGTCGTATGCTATGGTTATAACTTAGTTGGATGAGTCATATACTGGACAGTGTTTAATCCAAGGGTTAAGGCTTGGATACGAGTGGTGTATGTTAATCATACAGGAGGGTACAACTCATATGGGTCAGTCGTACCCATGTGATGAGTTTTTATGGGATTTAAGTAGGGGTATTCTAGATATTTTCCTACTAACCCTAACTATGACCCATGACTTCTAATATACTTAAGAGGTTATTTACCCTATTATTTCATTCATTAACACTTAGAAACTATTCCAAAACACTTCATAATTCTCTCAAAAGATTTGGGGAAAGGAAGAGATAGGGTTTCTTCTTGGGGATTACTTCAGGGCTTGTCTTGGTAATTTTTTTCCATCGATTGTTCAGTATAAGGCATGATTCTCTTCCCTCATTGTAATTTCAACTAAATACATGGTTTATATGATTGATTTCATGGTTTTACTATTTCATGATTACGGGATTCAATGATTATTTAGGGATTTTGTTATTAATTGCTTGGTTATGGTTTGAATTATTCTTTCATATGCATTAATGGTGGGTTTTTTTAAAATTGGATTGTACGGTAGTGGTTTAACAGTCTTGTAATTGTTTTTGGTTATATTATGCACCCAATGTGTTTAATAAAATGTTTATAAGGATAAGTTCATTGCATTGACTTCTTTTAACGAAACTCTTGCTTGTTTTAAACTGGATAAAGGATTTATGCATGGTTTAAATGGGTTGAAAAGGCTAACAGCTAACTGGTTATGCTTTTGGAGAATATAAAAGTATCCTAAGTGGACCATATATGGTAATTGGAAAGGCACCAGAGGTCCCCTTAACCTAAATAGTTTGGCTATGGGTATTACTTGCAGGTAAAAGGGTGGTATGGCGATAACACTAATATTGGCCTTGGTAAATTAATGGTAAATAATTTTGTTATTTGGAAATTGGTTTTAATTAGGCATTAATGGCGGGATGTGTAGCAAAGCTATGGAAGGTGGCGGTCCCGGGGGACCAAAACTGGAAACTCATATTTGTCGATATGAGGATTGGTCTTAATGGATCATGTGCATGTGTCATGCTATTTATTAGGGGATGTACTACTTATCCCAGTGGGATATTTCCTAGTCATGCGACTTCACTCACCGGGGCCCTTTCAGTATGGGGAGCAGAACCCATATAATCCATGGGTGGGGATGAACGGCCAAGCTATACAGCCTAGGTAAAAGGTTTTAAGTACATGGTAAACCCGAATTCCCATTCTCGGTACTCATATATATATGGTTATATGCATTATGGATTGTTTTACTTGGTTTTATAACTGTCATTAATTTATCCTTATCCTGATATTCATGTTAGCAGTCACTCATTAACCCGTCTATTAGCGGTTGTATACCCATACTATGCAGGAATTGATTGTTCGACTCCTCCTACATAGTGATTGACTCAGGATAGCATTTCGATTGAAGGGGTGAGATTCCATCCTTTTGGAAGGCATCATTTTATGTTATGGACATCTTTGGACATTTTTATTTTATTTTGGATATTGGTTTTGTCCATGGTTGGGGGCATGTCCCAACCGAATTTATTTACTCTTTTGGATAGAGGCTTTGTGGTACTTCTGGGATTGGTATAGGCGGGATCAATAGAGGTGTCTGCCTTAGCATTAGTATTTATATTGAGGCTGGCATCATTAGACATGATTTCTTACTTTTCCATGATATTACATTTTAGGATTAATTATCATATTATGATTTGGTATTCTCATTGGTTATGGCCTGGTTTATGGACTATGGTTTGGTTTGGTATGGTTGGGAGATTAGTATGGTATGGATGGACTCAATTGGGTCAGTCACGATCGTGATCCTATCCCAGAGTCTTAGTGAGAACATTTATGTTATCTTATTAAATGTTCGGAATTCATCCAACTCAGGGCAGATGGTGGTAGGTTGGGTTGGATAATAAAGGTTTTCTCCAGTTTGAGTTAGACTTGAGATGCCCATTATGACAAGGTCTGGGGGTTGGGTCACGTCATCTTATAAGGGTCCCAAACCCAAGGTATTTTAGTGAGCCGTTATCTTCCAAAAAGCTTTGCCATTTACATAGGATTCTTTTCATATTTTGGGAATTAAAGAGTTCCATTGTCATGGTCGGGGTCATGTCTCCACCTAATTTGGTATTCTTGTTTTAGAGGCTTAGTAGAGAAGTGTGGGGATTATTGGTCATTTTTTTTGTTTTGTATTTTGTCCCTTAGTTTTATATACATATTTTCATTTGGTTTGATTTTACTTATGCTTGGATCTTCATTATGCTAAGGTGGTTAGGCTAAGTGGGTGATCTTCGGCCCATATTGGGCTTTAGATACCCATCACGACTAGGCCCTGGTTCGGATCGTAATAGTAATGTAAAGTGGGTATGAAGAATGGTAAATAAGAAAAAAAAAGTAGGGTTGGTATGGTAGACAAAACAGAAAAAAGAAAAAGAAAAGAAAAAAGAAATGAAATTTTTTAAAAATAAACAAAAAAGGAAGAATAAAATATACCACCCCCAACCTGAATAAGCTGTAAAAGAATAAAAAGGAATGGAAAAGGGTGGAATAAAAGAAAATTGATTGATAAGTGGACTCCAAAAGTAAGTGTAGTGCCAAGGAGGGCGTAGTCACTAAATTCCCATATAACCATACCAGTCCCTAAACATACATTACAAGTCGAGTAAAGTCCTGTACTGATCTTAACTTGACTGTTTAAAAGCTAAAGTAAAGAAAATAAGGTCAAGCCGATGGTAGTCTGTCCATATTATTGGAACTTCTTTGTGAGTGTAAGTGTCTTGTGATCATCTATACATTAACATGTATGATTCCACAGAGTGAGTGGGACCTCTTTGTCGTAAAGATGCATGGATTGTGTTTCTAGTTACTTATTTGTTCGGGTACTTTAACTTGGACATATTCATGGTTGTTTGTTGCTAATGTAATTCACATTATTGTTCTACATTGATACACACAGTTGGTTTGAAATTGTTAAAATTGGAGGGGCTAATATTTTTTAGCTTAAAATTGATGATTGACGGCCATAGGTGTCTTAGGTTTCTCCTAGTAAAGTATCGTTAGTGTTGTTTAGTTGTGTTTTATTTTCTGAGGCCATGCAAATATTCTAAGTTGAGGGTGTTGATGTGCTATTGTTTCATAGCACTTGGGACGCATAAAACTATAAAAATATGCAGTTACTTAGGTCGTTTGTTTCTATATGATGTGTTTTGGGTTATGTTTAGCTGGAAACCAGGTTCTGGGAGATAAATATGAGAAAAAAGTGAAAACTAAAGTTTTGGACCACCTACATGATCACTTATGGCCCGTAAGTACTACCTGCATGGAGTAGATGCCAGAACAAGTGCCAGATAGCTAAGAAACAAAGATTCAAATGCTGGAAAATTTGACCTTGCTACCTATGATAGACACCTATGGATGATACCTACCACCTACACAGCCTATAGGTGCCAAATAAAGTTTCAGAATATGGAGTTCAGAGAGTCTTACAGGAGTTTTTAGAGCCTGGCAACTGCGTGGGGCCACTTACGGCCCGTAGGTGGCCACCGACACCAGCTTTCCTCTTTTATTTTAGAAAGGTTTCCTAGGGTTTCCATTTATTATATAACTACACTTTTGATAATTTTTAGTTAGTTTGACACTCTTATCATTCACAAACATATTTTTTGATTTCTAGATTTGCTATTGATCTTGGAAGTGTGTTATTATTTTTTTGGTTTAGCAGTCAGTTTGAGACTTTGGGTTTCCACCATAAATTATTGTGAGATTGATTTAATTCTTTCTATTATGAATTCCATTGATTGTTTCACAAAGATGAACAACAAATTCCCTTAGCTAGAGTTGTGGAACCGTGGCAAATTAATGAAGTTGGGGAAGTGTGCAATCCTTTTAACTCATTGTTGTTGCATGTGTTGTGGTTTTATTTGCTCTTGTTGATTTTATAATGGTTTCAAATGTAAGTTTTGTCTGTATTTAATATGACTTAAGAGAGAGGTAGAGATTGGGAAAAGATATCAAAATAGTAATTTGAAGCTAATTAACGCTATAAGCTAATCATCTTCATCTAATTAAGCTAATTATCTTTACTAATCAACTTGAAACTGGGGGGAGATAGTTGAGATAGGGTCCATGTCAAGGTTTAGTAATGCAACACTCTGAGATCGAGAGAAGACGAGTGAAATTCACTAAAAGATGTTAGAGGCAGTTGGTAATACATAACTTGTTAGATTTTACATGCACAATAGTGTGATAGTTGGATTGAGCATGATAAACCTACGAAGAAGTTAGAATCCAGGGGGAACACAAGCCTAGCATTCATTTTTGTTTTTTTATAACCAAAAGAATTCTAGTTTTGTTACTTCTTATTGTTCACAGTAAAATACTCTCATTTACTTTTCTGCATTGCTTGATGATTTCAGAAAGTTTAAGAGATAGTTTCACATATTCCTTGTGGGTTTGACCCCAACCTAGTTGGGTTACTGTATTTGACTTCGACCGCTTTATCCTCAAAGGTGGTATAGTTTGGGCGATGATTATTTGCTCAGTCAAAAAGATTTAAATCTTTGTCAAAGAAGGTTACTAGGGTTATTAAGGATTAAGATATGAGTGTTGTGTACCATATAGGAAAATCCAATGTTATGGACGACACTCTTAGTTGATTGTCTATGGAGAGTGTTGCTCATATTGAGGATGAGAAGAAAGAGTTAGTTTGTGAGGTTCACTGGCTTGCTAGATTAGGAGTTTGGTTGGTTGATTCAACTGAAGATAATATCTTGGTTTAGAATGGTTTGGAATTTTCATTTATAGATGAGGTATAAGAAAAGCAAGATAACTAGAAGGTTGAAGTTTTCTCCCAAGAGGGAGATGGTGTTCTTCATTATCAGGCCAGACTATGTGTTCTGAATATAGATGACTTGAGACAAGGGATGCTAAAAGAAACTCACGATTCTTGATATTCAATTCACCACCCAGGAGCCACTAAGATATATCGTAATTTATCGGAAGTCTATTGGTGGAATGGCATAAAAAAGAATATTGCAAAATTTGTGGTTAAGTTTTCGAATTGCCAGCAAGTTAAGGTTGAATACCAGAGTGCTGGTGGTACACTTCAAAAGATCACATTCCTATTTAGAAGTAGGAAGTGCTGAACATGGACTTTATTACAGAGTTGCCTCATACTTGTCGACAACATGATTCTATTTGGATTATCGTGGACCAAATGATAAAGTTAGCCCATTTTCTGCCAGTTAACACTTCAAATTCAATCAATGATTATGCTAAACTGTATCTCATGGAGTTGGTGAAATTTCATGGTGTCCCTTTGACTATCATTTAAAATAGAGGTACCCAATAGACCTCTCGCTTTTAGAAGATGTTTCAAAAATATCTTGGTACCCAAGTTCATCTTAGTACAGTGTTCACCCGCAGACAGATGGTTAGGAAGAAAGGACCACTTAGACCTTAGAGGACATGTTGAAAGCGTGCCTGACTGATTTCAAGGGTAGTTGGGATGATCATTTTCCTTTAATTGAGTTTGCTTATAATAATAACTATCACTCTGGTATTCATATGGCCTCATTTGAAGCACTTTATGGTAGGAGGTGTAGATTTTCTATTGGTTGGTTTGAGGTTGGTGAAGTGTAATGCCTTGGAAATACACCTTGGATGCCACACGATGCGTACAGTCCTGGGAGACCACAAGATAACCCATGAGCTGGCACCTTTTGTGAGCACTGAATAAAACAGATAACAAAATAACATGTGCATAATTTAACAGAAAATTTCATAAGGTTTAAAAATACTGAAACATTCTATTAAAATCATAGTTCTGAAAGCGTTTGAAAAGAATACTGAAAAGACTGATAATAACAACCGATAAACTGACTAACTATATGAAATAGTCTGAAAAGCCTCTAACTGAAAGAGGAGTTAATGGGACAAGCCCCAACTAACTCCGACTGACTACTGAGCTAAAATACTGAAATAAACATAACCGATCCTCGATATATGAGGACTCACCACTTCTACAGTTGTTGATGCACTGTAATGTCTAAGTATGGTCAGGAACCCGATCGTCTAAACCTATAATATAAGATATCATAGCGCAAGAAATAAGCATGTAATCAGTACTTTGAATATACTAGTATATGAGAGGAGGTTAGGTTGAAATGCATAAGTTATATAAATGAGATAATAACTGACTGAATAGCATGACATAACTGAGTAGGAATGCATAAAATCTATAAAAACTGAGAATGCATAACCAAGAATAAAACATGATTCTTATATAGTCTGTAAACTAAAGTACAGAAATGCTGATACTGAATAATTGATAACTATATGCTATGATCAAGCAAACATATAACTGAACTCTGTACTGAATACTGAACTGAGACTGTGGGAACTAGCTATAACCGACATTCCCTAATGTACTATCAGATTCCAACCTGTAACCCCAGTTGAAAGAGAGTCAGTATCGTGCCAAGGGTACTAACCGTGGATGTGTGGATTCACTAATCTAACATCCTGAAGGACAAGGGTGTCATGCCTAACTAATGGGGGACCACTCAAAGTCAACGGTGGCATCAGAGGTCTGGAACCTAGGGACTGCTACTAACGTCTCATGCCTACTGACAGGGGAGACAAGTTCCTCATGCCTACTAACGGGGGAGACGTCATCCCTACATTCTCTCGGTGCTAAGTTTTACTCCCAACTGAAAGACACTGATTATTGAACTGACTTAAGTTTAATTTAGCCATGACTGAACATAATAACTAACTAAGTGACGATGTTCATGGCTTATCTAAAATCATTTTGTAATTACTGGAAACTATATAAACAGCTAAATTTTGGGTATTTGTAACCCTCATCACTGAATGGAAGTAACAATAAGGACATATGAAGCCTTAAATAACATAAAAGGTATCATTGTTCAAAATTTGACTGTTTGACATTTCCTCAAACACATAAGGGTCATGAATTAAAGCATGGGAATCGATTAAAACATATGATACTAACATAATTGAAGCACTAAAATCATGGATTTTGTAATTAACATGCGAACATTATCATTCAAACGTGTCAAGGACAATTGCCAACAAAAACACATGGTAAACATAATTTGTAATCAATATTCATAATTGCTTCATTAAGATAACTCAAAATAACATGTAAAAATCATGGATTTAAACTTTAAAACAGATTCTTGGAATCCATGGGTCAAAAGGGCCCATGGATAAACATCACACATACCTTAATTAATGAATTAGTGAAAGTTCTTGGTCATTTCTTAAAGCTTGGCTTGAAGTTTGAAGAGACTGGGGTTTGTTCTTGAGAGAGAATTGCTTTCTTTTGAGAGAATTTTGTGGAAAAGATGACAAATAATACTTTTGGGACCCTAAATCCCGTGTTATGGCTGGGATAGGGTGAGGGAAATGACTCTATTACCCCTATGGACACGAAACTCATTAAACCGTATAGTAACAACCGATGAGGAATGCAACATGCTGGGTTGCTCTATCGATGCGATATGCGAGGTGTCACGGTTCTCCCCACCAATGCAAAATGCAACGTGACGCGGCCCTATGATGGAGCCTCACTATTTTGACCATCCAAATAGGTCTCAAACGGGGTTTGAAAAATCCAAAACTCACACAAGATGAACTATTGACAACCCTAATCGTGGATCAACTTAGAAACTAACGCTCCAAGGTCGGGAAGGTCAAAAATAAAATCATCAAAGTTTAAGGGGATTTGGAGGAGACTAATCCTTAACATTTACTGAAATTCTCTATGTCTTGGACACCTTTAACATGCAATAGTAAGCTGAGATGAGCTAGGATCTTACGGGGCCTTACAATATCTCCCCTTGGAAATATTTGTCCTTGAATGAGACTGATTAAGCTGAGGATACTGAGGTATTGAGAGTGCATGTTGAATGTACATAACTGTAAACATGGTTAGATGACTGAGTCTGAAACATGATATATAACTGAACTGATTCGTAAATGTATGCAATTACATGAAAATGATTACATGGTTGGAGATGAGAATTGAAAAGAGAAAATCTAAAGAGAACGGTTACCTTAAGTTGAGTATGAGTTTGTGAAGAAGAGATGAGGGTACTTGGTTCGTATTTCTGCTTCTACTTCCCAAGTGTCTCCCTCAAAAGACTGGTTTCGCCAAAGAACTTTGAGCAAGGGAACTTCTCTATTCCTTAGTCTACGAATCTAATGATCTAGTATCTCGACTAGGATTTCTTCATAAGAAAGGCTATCCTGAACATCTGTACTTTCAAAAGGGAGAACTAAAGCTGGATAACCAATACACTTCTTTAATAAGGAAACATGGAATACTGGACAAATGGATGCCAAATCTGCAGGTAACTCAAGCTTATACGCTACCTTCCCATAAAGACATAAGATCCTATAATGGCCAACATATCGAGGACTGGGTTTCCCTTTTTTGTAAAATCTCTTCACCCCCTACATGGGAGAGATTTTTAAATAGGCCAAGTCGACAACCTCAAACTCAAGATCTCTTTTCCTTACATCTACATAGGATTTTTTATGGCATTGGGCTGTCTTAAGCCTCTCCCTAATCAACTAAACTTTCTCTAATGCATCAAAAACTGAATCAGGCCCTATTAATGCAGTTTCACCTACCTCAAACCAACTAATGGAAGATTTATATCTCCTCCTACAGAGAGCTTCAAATAAAGCCATCTGACTACTGGAATAATAACTGTTATTGTAGGTAAACTCGATCAAAGACAAGTGATCATCCCAACTACCATTAAAGTCAATAACACACACTCTCAATATGTCCTCTAAGGTCTGAATGGTCCTCTCTGCCTAACACAAATGATTTGGTCATTCTGTCTACAATAACCCAAATTGAGTCATCCTGATGACACGAAAGAGACAATTCTCTTATGAAATCCATGTTCACCTTTTCCCATTTCCAAATAGGGATGCTGAACTCCTACATAGTTCCACTAGGCCTTTGGTGCTCAACTTTTACCTCCTAACAATTAGAGCATTTGGCTACAAACTCTACAATATCCCTCTACATACCACTCCACCAATAGATCTCCCACAAATCATGATACATCTTAGTGGCCCCTAGGTGAATAGAGTAACGTACATCATGCGCTTCTACAAGGATTCTATGCCTCAACCCATCAATGCATGAAACACACAGCCTATCCTGATAACGCAACACACTATCTCCCCCTTGGGAGAAAACCTCTACTTTCTGATCTCTAACTGACTCCTTCAACATAACTAGGTTAGGATCCCTATCTTGTTTTTCTTTTACTTCAGCAACCAAAGAAGATTTCAAACTATTCTAAACCGATACACTACCCTCAGCTGAATCAATAAAACGAACACCTTTTCTAGCAAGCTTATGAACTCCCTGACTAACTTCTTCTTATCATCCTCAACATAAGCAACACTAACCTTCTCTGACAAAGATTCAGATCTTTCTGTGAAAATATATACTGCAAGCTTTTGTGATCCGTGAACACATCAACATGTACCCCATAGAGATAGTGCCTCCAAAATTTCAAGGCAAACATAACAGCTGCTAACTTAAAATCATGGGTAGGATAATTCTTTTCATGGGGATTAAGTTGTCTAGAGGCATGGGCTATGAACTTACCTCTTTGCATCAAGACACAACCAAGAACAACTCAGGAAGCATCACGGTATACAACAAACCCATCTAACCCATCTAGCAATATCAAAACTAGGGCTGAGGTGAGTCAGTCTTCAACTCCTGGAAACTTTTCTCACAAGAATCTGAACACTAAAACTTGACTTTCTTATGGTTCAATCTATACATGGGGAATGTAATAAATGAAAACCCTTCAACAAATCATCGATAATATCCATCCAAAGCTAATAAACTTCTGTTATCTAATGGAGAGATGGGTCTGGGCCAGTTTCTCACTACTTCAGTCATTTTAGGGTTAACTTTAATGCCATCACCAAAAATAATATGGCCAAAGAAAGCTACTGATCTTAACCAAAATTTGCACTTACTGAATTTGGCGAACAACTGATGGGCTCTAAGAGTCCGCAATACGATTCTGAGGCGATGTACATGATCATTTTCACTACGGGAATAGACAAGAATATCATCAATGAAGAATATGACGAACATATCCAAGTACTACTTGAACACTCTTTTCATCAAGTCTATGAAAGATGTTGGGGCCTTTATTAGTCTAAAGGACATGAGTAGAAATTCAAAGTGACCATATCGGGTTCTGAAAGCTATTTTTGAAATGTCATACTCTCTGACTTTGAGCTGATGATAGCCGAATCTGAGGTCTATCTTAGAGAAGTAACTGGAACCCTAAAGTTGGTCAAACCAGTCATTAATTCTGGGTAGTAGGTACTTATTCTTGATGGTAACTTTGTTCAAGTGATGGTAATCGAAGCACATTCTGGAAGAACCATCTTTATTTCACACGAAAAAGACTGGAGAGCCCCATGGGGAAACACTGGACCTAATGAATTCCTTATATAAGATATCTTTCAACTATTATTTTAATTCCCTAAGCTCGACTGGAGACATTCTGTAGGGAAAAATAGAGATAGGCTGGATATTTGGAAGAAGGTTTATTCTGAAGTCAATTTCCATTTTGGGAGGAACTCCGAGAAGATCTTCAGGGAACATATCTAGAAATTAACTCACTACTGAAACTGACTCGAGATTAGGAGTCTCAGAATTAAAGTATTTAACTCAAACAAGATAGTAAACACACCCCTTGGATATTATTTTTATTTCTCTAAGGTACAAAATAAGTTGACCCCTAAGTGCTAAAGTACTACCCTTCCATTTAATAACTAGATCATCTGAAGACTGTAATTGAACGACTCTGTTTCTACAGTCAACTAAATCATAGCATGACTGGAGCCAATCCATGCTAAGAATGACATCAAAACCAGTCTTCTGTAACTCCACAAGATCAATTAAAGTGACTTTTCTGGATATTGTGATAGGACAGTTCCTTTATACCTACCTGGCTACAATAGAGACACCTACTGGGGTAGACACTGAGAAGGGTTCTGCAAAGGTTTTAGGACAGACTTCGAAGTTGATAGTTATATAAGGGGTTACAAAAGAGAGTGACGCCCCGGGATCTAACAAAGCATAAATATGTAAATGAAAAACCTGTAACATAACCGTAACCAGATCAGGAGAACTTTATTGATCATGATAGGACTGGAGGGTATACAATTTGTTTTGGTGCTGACCACTGGTGGCACTGGAAGTGGTGCCCTGCTGAGTTGGGCGACCTGCTGGAGCTTCTGAAGAGTTAACCTGACCCTACTGGCCATCATTCCTACCTTTCCACATACCTATCGAAAACTCCGTTATCCTATGGCCTAGCTTGCCATACACAAAACACACAGTACTTCTATCCTTATACATATATTGATGATTTCTACTACACTTCTAGCAAAGTGGATTAGTTTGACCACTGTTTATACTACCATGAGTCTAAGAGACCGGTGCCCTATCCTGATTACCATTTATGAACCTTGGAACAGGAGAACTACACAAAGATGGAGCTAGGGCAGAAGATTACTGATGAAATTGAGGATGGTTACCACCCACTAATCTTGACTGAGCAAAGTTGAAACTATATGACCTAGCCCTCTTATTCTCTCTTTCTTTCTTCTTAATTTTTTCCTCCTCAATCAGCTGAACATGGACCATAAGCCTAGACAAGTCCATCTCCTTAATCAACATTACAGTCCTACACTCCTTGACCATAATATCAGATACACCAGATATAAACTTACTCATTCTAGACCTATTATCAGATTCCACATGAGAAGCATACCTCGCCACTGAGTAAACTTAAGTTAATACTCCTTTAAACTCATACTACCCTACTTTAAATTAATAAATTCCATCACCTTATCTCCCCTTAACTCTAAAGGGAAGAATCTATCTAAAAAACTTGTAGCGAATTCCTCCCACTTTATAGGCCCTACATCTGCGCCTCTATCCCCCTTTCACTACTTATACCAAGTGTGAGCTACATCTTGTAACTGGTAAGTAGCCAACTCTACACTCTCACTAGAAGTCACATCCATAATGTTTGTTACCTTCTAAACCATGTCAAGGAACTCCTGTGGATCCTCATCAGACTTGGATCCCAAAAACTGAGGGGGATTCATTCGGGTAAAGTCCCAAATCCTAGATGCTGCTGAATTAGCCACTGGATTAGCCGAGATAGCACACTGCTGACTATTTTGAGCTTATATAGAGTGATCCAAAATAGTGAACATAACCCTAAACTCGTCATTAAAGACATGCTCATTTAGGGGGTCTTCCTGAACGGGTAGAGGTGCGGGCTAATTTCGGTTTCTTTTATTGTTAGTATTTCTGGGAGACATATTCATTAAACAAAATAAAGATCAAATTTGAAAGAGATTTTAAATAGATCTTATGCTCATTCACACAACGCGAATACTGAAAGAAGGAAAACTTTTTCTAAAATATCTTATAGCCTTATGTTCATAAGTGTGGCGCATTTCACACCCATGCACAAGACTCTACTCAATGCAGCTTTTAGACTCCTTAGGACACTTTAAAACCTTAGGCTCTGATACCAAGTTTGGAATACCCTAGAAATATACCTTGGATGCCACACGATGCTTACAGTCCCAAGAGACCATAAGTTAACCCATGAGTTGGCACTTGTTGTGAACACTGAAAAAATAGATAACAAAATAACATATACGGAATTTAACTGCAAATTCCATAAGGTTTTAAAATACTGAAACATTAAATTAAAATCATAGTTATAAAAGCGTCTGAAAATAATACATAGAAAACTAATAAACTGATTAACTGTCTGAAATAGTTTGAAAAACCTCTAACAACTGTGGAGTTGATGGGATAAGCCCCCAACTAACTCTGACTAACTACTAAGCTAAAATACTGAAATAAACATAAATGGTCCTCGATATATGAGGACTCACCACTACTACTATTGATGATGCACTGGAATGTCTAAGTACGGTCAGGAACCCGAGCATCTGAACCTATGATATAAGACATCATAGATCGAGAAACAAGTATGCAATCAGTACTTTAAATGTACTGGTATATGAGATAAGATTAGGCTTCAATGTATGGGTCATATTCATGAGGGAATAACTGACTGAATAGCATAAGATAACTGAGTAGGAATGCATAAAAGCTGTAAAATCTAAGAATGCATTACCAAGAATAAAACATGATTCTGATATAGTCTGTAAACTAAAGTACTGAAATACTAATACTGAATAACTGATAATAGTATACTATGGTCAAGCAAACATAAAACTGAACTCTGTACTGAATATGAACTGAGACTGTGGGAGCTAGCTATAACCGACATGCCCCAATGTACTCTAGGGTCCAACCTATAAACCAAGTTGGAAGGGTGTCAGTACCGTGTTATAGATACTAACCTTGGTTGTGCGGATCCACTAATCTAATGTCCCGAAGAATGAGGGTGTCATTCCTAACTGAAGGGGGACCCCTTAAAGTTTATGGTGGCACCATAGGTCTAAAATCTAGGGACTGCTACTAACGTCTCATGCCTACTGACGGGGGAGATAATTGTAACATGCCTATTGATGGGGTAGATGCCATACCTGTGTTCACTCGGTGCTAAGTTTTACTCCCAACTGAAAGACACTTATTAAAGAACTAACATAAATTTAATTGAACCACAATTGAACATAACAACTTACTGAATGATGATGTTCATGATTTATCTTAAGTCATTCTATAATTAGTGAAAACTATATAAACAGCTAAATTTTGGGTATTCTTAACCCCTAAAAATGAATGGAAATAACAATAAAGACATATGAAGCCTTAAGTACCATAAAGGGATCATTATTCAAAATTTGACTCTAAGACATTTCATCAAACACATGAGGGTTATAAATTAAAGCATGGGATTAGTTTAAAACAAGTGATACTAACATAATTGAAATATTAAAATCATAGATTTAGGATTTAAGATGCGAACATCATCATCGGAACGTGTCAAGGATAATTTCAACAAAAACACATAGTAAACATAATTTAAAATCAAAATTCATAATAGCTTCATGAAGATAACTCGTAATAACATGTAAAAAACATGGATTTAAACTTGAAAATGGATTCTTGGACTCCATGGGTTAAAAGGGCCCAGAGATGAACATCACACATACCTTAATTGATGAATTAGTAAAAGTTCTTGGGGATTTCTTGAAGCTTGAGCTTGAATTTTGAAGAGGCTAGGGTTTGTTCGTGAGAGAGAATTGTTTTATTTTGAGAGAATTTTGTGTAAATGATGACAAATAATGCTTTGGGGACCCTAAATCCCATGGTATGGCAGGGATAGGGTGAGGGAAATGACTCAATTACCCCTATAGACCCAAAACTTAATAAATCGCATAGTACCAACCGATGAGGAATGCAATGCTCTGTATTTCTCTATCAACACATCCCGTTGCTCCCCACCAACACAAAATGCAATGCGTCACATCCCTATCATGGAGCCTCACTATTTTGACCATCCAAACAGGTCTCAAACATCGTTCAAAAAATCCAAAACTCATCCAAGATAAACTAATGACAACCCTGATAATGTATCACCTTAGAAACTAATGCTCTGGGGTTGATAAGGTCAAAAATAAAATCGTCGAAGTTTATGGGGCTTTGGAGGAGACTAAGACTTAACATTTAGTGAATTTTTCTATGTTTTGGACCCCTTTAACATACAATAGTAAGCTTAAATAAGCTATAATCTTACAGGCTCTTACATAATGCTAACATTGATAGGTCTAAATTCAGTACATGATTTAATGAAAAAAGTTTAGCTGATTAGAGAAAGTCTAAAACCGCTTAGAGTCATCAAAAATCCTACGCAAATGTGAGGAGAAAGGAATTTGAGTTTTATATTGGTAATCTGATCTACCTAAAGGTTTCACCCATGAAAGGGGTAAAGATATTTGGTAAGAAATAAAAGGTCAGCCCCCATTATGTTGGTCCTTATAATATTTTGAGTCGTTGTGGTAATCTAGACTATGAGTTGGAATTTCCTGTCGATTTAACATCAGTGCATCCAGTCTTCCATGTTTACTTGTTAAAGAAATACATTGGTGATACAACATTGGTTGTTCCATTAGAGAGTGTGGGTATAAAAGACAGTCTCTCTTACGAAGAGGTCCCAGTTAAGATCTTTGATCGTCAGGTTCGTAAGTTGAGAAACAAAAGGGTCACTTTCGTAAAGGTTATGTGAAGAAATCAGTCGATTTAGGGAGCCACTTAGGAAAAATAGGCATATATGATGACCTAGTACCCACATATTTTCTTTTCAAACTTAGTCCAAGCGTTAGGTAATAGTGTCCCCTTAATTAATTCTTTCTATCTCAGGCCATTAAACTATTTTCATATCATAACATGCATTCATGAGTTTGGTTCAGTCCATATATTATTTATGCACTTAGTTATCCATTCATTATTCATCTCATAGGAATTTAATATGGGAACTACTTTTTTTCCCCTAATACTTCATCTTAGTTAGTTTTCATTCGGGAATGAATGACCCTAAGAGAGATATTGTAACACTCCAAAAGTTCTAGCCAATATTAGAACTGCTTCAAGATCATGTAACACTCCAAAAGTTCTACCAAACATCATATTTTGGTAGTTTTATAAGTGATTTAGACCTATATTAAGTCCACAATTAACTCCTAGCTTATAAAGAAGTCAAACTATACCTTACAGACATAATTCTTAAGAAAAATATTGTTATAGTAAAATTCAAACAACTATAACTTATTGATTACTAAGTATTTTTTATATCAAGACCCACCAAGATATAGATAATTAATTTATCGTTCCAATGCATCAAGTTTTGCCTTACTACGATATTGTAGTAAAAAGTTATGGCCAATTTACTGAAGTTGTTTCGAAGCTGCCAGTGAGGACGTCTGGACAATGAGTCACTGTCAGACCCTACAAATCGTTTGGTCACACAAACAGGCATAAGGTGACTTATCGTGATGGTATATGGGACTAAAATTTGATTCCTTTGGCTACGACTTGTATCAATATCCTATGAGACGTTACCAGAGCCGTTGAGACTGCTTCCAGGCATTTTTTCAGATGATTTTGTAGGGGTTGTTTGGTGTTTTCCACTCTTTTAACACCAAAACTATGTCGTTTTGGCTTCCAAAGGTCTGAATAATTATTCTAAAACACCCCTAAGTCCCCTATTCCTCAAAATTCACTCAACACTTAGAAAATTTAGAGAGAAAAAGGCGATTTCCTTCTCCAACCAAGAATTAGGGATTTTGAACTTTCAGCTTCAAATACAAAAAATTTACCAAGGTTTTCAACCTCAGGTATGTGGGGTTTAATCAATGGATTTCCTTTCAACTATTGAGACCTAAAGTTAACTCAATTCTCCAAGTTTAATTCACCCTTCAAGCTTAGATTTTCCATGTAAAGTGTGAATTCATTAAGTTTTAAGTTTATGGATTTGACTAAACCATGAATATATGTTTTTCCATCAATTGAGCATCTTTCTATATTAAAAATCATAAAATCTTATTATATTAATAAATAAATTATTTTGGGCTTAAGTTATGAAATTCCTTATTATGTTCAAATTATAGTATTGTCATGATTAGTTGCATTCTTTAGAGATGGTAGGTTATGAACACCCGATGACCTAGAAATTCTTGCATACACTTACAATTGTTAGATTCTCCATCTTACATGTTATTGAATATTTTTAGATTATGTATTGATTTTTTATTTTTAGAATATTACTATTATTAAGCATTTTTAGTTATGAACGTCATTTAGTTGGAAGTAGTACATAGCACCGAGTGGACGTAGGGATGAAGGCTCACCCGTAAACTAGGTTGAAACCTTTAGTAGAAGTCCCTAAGTCCTAGAACTATGGCTCCACTATAGGTTATAAAAGGTCACCGCCAGACCAGGTTTAAAACCTTAATCATTTCAAACATTAGTTTAATGGATCCATGTCAGTCAGTGTTAGCATCATTGGCAAGCTACTGAACACCCATCCAATTGAGGTTATAGTTTGGACCCTAGTTAGCTCCAAATGGGGTATGTCGGTTAGTGGTAGCTCCCACAGTCCATAATTCATAGTTCAGATTCAGATACTTGCATGACCTTATATTCAATTGTTTATCATATCATACAGTACATGTTTATTACTTAGTCTTACATCAGTTTATCATGTCATATGTATCATGTTCATCTTATAGTAGTAATTACCCACCCCACATACTTAGTACATTCAAAGAACTGATCACATACTCTTATTTGCACTATGTTGTCTTATAATATAGGTTATGACATTCAGCATCTATATTATGCTTAGTACAATTCCACACCATATCAGCAGCAGTGTATAGTGAGTCATAATCATTCAAGAGTCAAATTATCAACATTTCTCTTTAGTAATATTCTAGCTTCAGATAGTTGGAGTTAGTAGGGGGCTTGTCCCAACAACTCATATGATTTAGAGGCTTTCAGAAAGATAGTTATATTTTCAGTATGTTGATTATGTCAGGCAGACTCAGGTTTGACAACCAGTATTGATTTTGCTTTTATTATACTCCTTTCATTTTAGCTTAGTTTCTGCTCAGTATCTCATTATTTGCTTCAGTATTCTTAGTATTTTGTCAGGCCATGGGTTAGCTTGGGGTCACTTGTGACTATAAGCATCGTATTATGTCTAGGGGGAGTCTTGGGTCATGACAATACATTAGACTAAGGGTATATAATTGTAAGAATTTTATGATATTAAAATTCATTTAATAAAATAGTTTCATGGCTCAATTATGACAAGGAACTAAAATTCGAAGGAATTCATATACTCTTGAACCCTAGGCTTTGGGGGAGGATTTAAATTAAGGAATTTAGGTTAACTTCTGGACTCAATGGGTGAAGGAAACCCAGGGATAAAATCCTTCATACCTGGTGATGAGAACCTTAAAGAAATCTATGACATTGGAGCATAAGATTGGAGAACCCTAGTTTGCCTAGGAAAGGAGGAAAATCGCTTTTTTTCTTATTTCTGACTAAGTGTCGAATGATTTCTAAGTAATGAAGACTTATGGTAGTATTAATCTTAATAATCAGCCTTGGGGTGTTTTAGATGATTTAGTTTTGTTGTTAAAAGAGTGGGATAAGACCGATGTACCATTTTAAAGTTATAACTGAAAAAGCTACAAAAGGTGACATAAGGACCATCCCATGATCGTGGGACCCACCTACGATTGTGAGTTATATGCTTGTGCCGGGGTGTCTTATTTAAGTCTCTCAAGATATGAACACATGAGCGATCATTTTAATTAAAGGGAACATTTCAACTTCTGAAATGTTTGTTTTAGTTCACAAGTGGAAAAGAAAGACAATAGCTATTTGTTTCACTCTCAAAAATACCCTTATTTGGATATGTTTATTCTGTGTCATTTAAAAATAAATGAAAAGGAGATATGGTAAACAAGAATATTAGATGAAAATCATCCGAACAAACTTATGAGCTAGCTTTAATTATTGTAATGAAATGAATTGATATGAGGGCTCACAAATTCCTGATTACATTGTTAAGGTTCTTAGTACAAATTGATTTGAATCAAAAAAAATTAAAGTTGTCTGATTCCATGAGGTCCGATAGCAAGTTAATCAGGAAGCTGGTTCAGAACTTGAACTCCAATTACTTGCCAAGCATAATTATGGAATAATCATAAGTAATTGTGAACCATGGTTCCATCAACATGCTGTGTTAACTTATTTCATATGGTAATCACACTTCTAAATTTATCAATTAATGACAATAACCATGATTGCAAATGCAAATGTAATTGAACCTCTAGTTATGTCGTCCAGAGAGAGGGGGGTGGCTAGAGAATAAAGAAATCTCTATTGCTACACCTTTTAGTCATTCTGTTACAAAGGAAAACATGATGCAGACTAAATATCTATTATACGAGCATATGGCGCCTAAGCAATTCTACCTACTTTAGAAACCAACGACATAGTAATATTATGTAGCGAGGAGCTAATTTATACATTGAACATAGAGCATTCACTTATCTTGAGTCAACTGATTAAATGATGCATGTAAATTTGATAACGAGAGTTATTTAATTCTGCTAACTGAAATATTGAAAGAAAGAAAATGATTTATGGATGCATCCAAATAAACAGTGTGCAGGAGCTTTTATACTTATCAGTTTTACTTTGGTGCACATTTTATGATGGTTGTGTTCATGACAGTTTAAACACCTACTTCATGCATCACACACATTGCTCTCTTACCACTAGGCTAAACCACTGAGGCAACTATTTATGCACTATGGTGTATGTTCTTAAACATATTTTGATCATAATGATACAACCAAGTAATCATAGAGAAGACACTTTGAATAGATTTATTTTTTTCATTAAAATGGAAAATAGCTTTAATTTCTAGGATAGATATCACACATTACATATAGCAAGACACTCTCAACTGTAAATGCTGAGAGAGCCTGTTGCCTAACCTTCAAGGGCTGGATTGCCACATACATGTTGCTTTAAATGAAAGATTTGAGGTCTTGTTTTTGCAAAATAGAATTCCAAGATGGATTCTGTGGAAGGAATATATCATACACATAAGTGCTAGATGGAATGACAAAAAACAAATAGGATCGGGCGTGTGAAAAGACGGTGATGCAGAGATGAGAAGCGAGCCCTAATACATTCTTGGAGGGAGGAACATAGGTGTGGAGGATGTCTATTAATTTACCTCTATATCTCATCTCATAATCCAAATAGGCTTTCTGGTCCTCTATTTTGAAACTTACTACTCTCTTGCTCCATACTATCTTTGGTGCCTCACTTCCCCCACTAGCCATCGTCTCTCTTAGATATACAAATGAGATGACCCTTTGAATGGAGTTGGTGCTCAGTATAAACTCAAATATAATTTAGGGGAAAAAATTCCATTCATCAAATATTTAAAAAAGGTATAATTCATAAATGTGCCCTTTAACTTGGCTTCAAATTTGATCTATACCCTCCAACTTTAAGTGTGCACAAGTAACTACTCAAACTTGTATAAAATTGAATAAGTAGATGTATGCATCCTATGTGATTCCCTACGTGGCCAATTCATGTCCTACATGGAGTGTTATGTGTATAATGCAACATGGAATGCGTGTGTATAATTTTTCAACTTTATACAAGTTTAAGTGTCTACTTGTGCACAACGAAAGCTGGAGGGCATAGATGTAATCTGAGGTCAAGTTAAAGGGAATGTTTATGTATTATGCCTTTAAAAAGTTAATAGTTTGAATAATTGGTGATAGAGGCGAAGCAAGTTATCCCTACAGGTTTGGTCAGACTCAATATCTTTAGTTCTAAATCTTGTATTTTGTTGTTTCGGGTACACAATCTAAATCTTACTTCTCATAAACTTCAACTAAGTTCAAGAAAAAACTTTTCAAGAACAACTAAAAGTTTCAATACCTTCAACACAAGATCAAAATAACCTTTCAATAGAAGTGTGTTAATCGGTATTTTAAATAAAAGATATGAAGCAGAATTAAGCCAAGTCCTTAGAATTCAAGGAGTTTCCTAAAGGAAATAATAACCCTCAATAACCCGAGGCTGCGGAATTTTACTCCCAAGATAAAATGGCTTGACAACCAGAATGTAGTGGTACCGCAAACATTCTATTTTTCTTTGAACTCACTCAACGGGATATGATCACACGAAGTTTTTAGAAACAAGAGAAATGTCTTTCTTATACAGAAACTTTTCGTACTAAACATGAGGAAAAATGCAAGTTTTTATAGCCATGAAGTGCTTCTTCAGAAAGGATGCAATGGTTTATTTCAGAAAGGTGTACATTTTTGGAATAGTCATATCTGCACATTCAAAATAGTATGTCTTTTTTGAACAGTCACAACCATTCATACAGTCATCCCTTTTCTCAAAACAGTGTGTCTTTTACTCGAAGATTTGTGTCCCTTTCAAGCAACTTTTCAGCATTTCCACATGCTTCTACATGCACTCGTTAATAGAGAAAATTATTGCATTTTTTCGTTGGATTTTTGGACTGCATTTTTCCCAAGTCTTATTGATCAATCATTTGATAAATCTAAATCCAAATCTGAAGCCAAAGATGATGTCGAGCCGAGCAAGCGAGCGATGACGCAGCGCGAGGCACCTCTTTGTTCTTGCCTCACTATCCATGTGGAGATGTGTTTCTTAATAAGAACACATGAAAGTTTCTTTTTCCCACTATTGTGGGAGAATTAGTAGACTTTCCTTAATTTTTAGTACACTTTTATTTTTAAAGTATGATCTCATTTTTCCTCCACTAATTCCCTCCATTTTCCATTCACAGTTTTAACTTGAACCCGATAATTCCCCAAATTAATGTGGAATGTCTATTCTTTGTAAAACTTTATGGAAAAGTATGAGATCATCAAGAAAAGACTGATTGCATCTGGATAAGTAGGTTTCCCTTTGAACTTTCCATAGTGAACATACTTTGGATAAACTCGATCAATCGATAGATTTGATATCTTTGAATCATCAAGATTTAATGTACATCTAGATAATATATGTCATACAACCGTCCTTTTACCATTTATGGTTATTAAGGTTTTATTCATTTCATCCATGAAAAAGTCCTAGTTTCATAAGAGCTTAAAGAACAGGACTTTACTAACATTTTCCTAGAAATGTCTTTCACTTAGCCCTCACATAGGTGATTTCTAGACTTTTAATCATATAGATTAAACTATTTGGTCAAATATGCTAAATTTAGATAATCATTAAAAGACTTCACACCATAAGTCTTATCCTTGTTTACAAAAACATTATCTACATCATGAGAATGAGTTAGGTATATTGACAATGTTAAAACCTGTCAGACACAACTTTGTTTGATCTCTTTAAACCTAGCTCTTGGGATCTTCAATCTGCTAGGTAGAGTTACCGCCATGCTGACTTGTCCTAGGCTGTAAACCCATTCCTTTGGACGTTCTCTCAACTCCCTCTCTAGATAGGCCTTTTGTAAGTGGATCTGACACATTATCCTTTAACTTTACATAGTTAACAGTGATAATTCCACTATAGAGAAGTTCTCTAACTATACTATGTCTTCATCTTATATGATGAGATTTACCATTATACATCATGTTCTTTGCCCTACCTATCGCCGTTTGCCTATCACAGTGTATACATACTGGTGACACTGGTTTGGGCCAATAAGGAATATCTACCAAGAAATTTTGAAGCCATTCTAGTTCTTCACTGACTTTATCTAATGTGACAAACTTAGATTCCATTGCGGAGCGAGCAATACATGTTTGTTTGGATGATTTCTAAGAGACTTCTCTTCCACCTATAGTAAATATATATCCACTCGTGGATACATGTTTGTTTGGATGATTTCTAAGAGACTTCTCTTCCACCTATAGTAAATATATATCCACTCGTGGATTTTACTTTATTTGATCTGGTGATCCAATTTGCATTATTATATCCTTCAATTACTATAGGATATTTATTATAATGCAATGCAGAGTCTTGAGTGTATCACCCCAAAAATCTTTTTGTTGCCATCCAATGAGTTTTATTAGGATTACTCGTGTACCAACTTAACTTACTAATAGCACATGCTATGTCTGGTCATGTACAATTCATGATATACATCAAACATCCTAACACTCTTACATAGTCTAACTGTGAGTCACTTTAACCTTTATTTTTTTGAAGTGCAAAGCTCACATCCAATGGAGTCTTGGCGATACCAAATTTCAAATACGTGAACTTGTCAAGTACATTTTCGATGTAATGATACAGTGACAATGTCAACCCTTGTGGAGTTATATGGATTCTTTTTCCTAAGATCACATCTAAAACTCCAATGTATTTCATATCAAACTTGCTCTCAAGCATTCGTTTTGTAGCATTTATGTCAAAAATGTCTCTACTAATGATCAATATATCATTCACATACAGACAAACAATGAACTTGTGATTTGGAATGTCTTTAATTTAAACACATTTGTTACATTCATTTATCTTAAACCCATTTGCCAACATGGTTTAGTCAAACTTTGCATGCCATTATTTAGGTTCTTTTTTAAGTCCATAAAGTGACTTAACAAGTTTACACACCTTCTTTTCTTTACCAGAAACCACAACACCCTCTGGTGTTCCATGTAAATTTCTTCCTCCAATTCTCCATTTAGGAATGTTGTTTTCACATCCATTGGATGGATTTCAAGACCATATACCACCTCCAAGGCAATTAACATCCGAATTCATGTTATCATCATTATTGGCGAGTATGTATCAAAGTAATCAAGGCCTTCCTTCTTTTTAAAGTTTTTTACTATAAGTCTTGCCTTGTATTTTTCAATAGTACCATCCACTTTTATTTTCCTTTTGAAGATCTATTTAGAACCTAAAGGTTTATTTCCTGGATGAAGATCAACCAACTCCTATGTACGGTTTCTTAAGATTGAATCAATCTAACTATTGACTGCCTCTTTCCAAAAGACTGAGTCTGTAGACGACATCATTTTCTTAAATGTTTGAGGCTCGTTTTCTAAGAGGAATGTTACAAAATCTGATCCAAATGAAGTTGATGTTCTTTGACATGAACTACGTCTTGGATTCTCATCAGTATGTACATCCTCACTTGGTTCACCTCGAGGTCATTTAGACCCTCATAAGACTGTTCATGTCTAGTTTTATACGGATAATTATGTTTAAAGAATTCAGCATTATCTAATTCAATTATCATATTTTCAGTGATATTCAGATGCTCGGATTTATGAACCAAAACCTGCATGCTTTTCTACTTTTAGAATATCCTATGAACATGCAATCTACTGTCTTAGGTACTATTTTCACACTTTTAGTTATAGGAATTTGGGTAGTCCACACTTTAAAATATTACAAGTTGGGTTTCCTTTCTTTCCATTTTTCTTATGAAATTGATAGTATCTTACTGTAGGGCACTCTATTGAGTATTCGATTAGCTGTAAGGATAGCTTTCCCCCAAAAGTTCTTCGGTAAACTTGAACTTATTAGTAAGTCATTCATCATTTCCTTTCAGGTTCGATTTTTCTTTCCACAATTCAATTAGATTGAGGTGAATATGGGACCGTAGTTTGATAGACAATTTTATTCTCCACACATATTTCCGCAAAGAGAGATTCATATTCTCCACCCCTATCACTTCTTATTATTTTGATTTTTTTCTCTAACTAATTTTCTCTTTTGTTTTATATTGCCTAAACGCATCTATTGCTTCATCCTTACTGTTTAGAAAATAGACATATGTCAGTATGGATTAAGTCTAAGGGATTGGAATTCCTTTCAACCAACTTATATGGATACTTAGCATACTTTGATTCCACACAAGTTTGACATTTTAATTTATTGCACTCAAAGTTTGGAAAAACTTCTAAGTTAATCAGTTTTTACAAAGTTTTGTAATTAACATGTCCTAATCATTCATGCCACAATTCATTAAACTCAAGCAAGTAAGAAGAAACAGAACTTTTATTGATTTAAACTGTCATTACATTCATTTTGAATATGCCCTCAGTGAGGTAGCTTCCTATATACACTTCTCCTTTGCTAAGTATAATTTTGCCGAAAATAAATAGACATTTGAATCCATTTTTATCAAAACGTGATACAGAAATCAAATTCTTCCTTAACTCTGGAACATACAAGACATTATTAAGAGTCTACACTTCGCCTGATGTCATTTTTAGGCAGACTTTTTTTGTTCCTTCAACTTTTGCAGTTGCGGAGTTTGCCATATAGATCTTTTCTTCTCCTTGAGTTGGAGAAAATGCAGGAAACGACTATTTATTTGCACAAATGTGGTGGGTGGCATCGGAATCCATCCACCATTCTTAAGGATTTCCCACCAAGTTACATTTATACAGCATAGCACACAGATCGTCCATTTCGTTCTTGGATTCGACATATTTGCTTGGTCCTTCTTATTTCTTTTCTTTGGGGCACGACAATCTGTTGACTTGTGACATTTCTTGCCACAATTAAAGCATTTCCCCTTGAATTTCTTCTTAGGTCGATTGCTTTCTTGTCCATCTTTATTCCTCTTTTTTGAGTTGTTTTGGTCGTCTTCTACAATATGTTCTCCACTCATTGAATAATTATCTTTCGACCTCCTTTCTGCGGCATTGGAGTCTTTTTCAATGTGCAGCCTCACTATGAGATCTTCGACTGTCATCTCCTTTCGTTTATGTTTCAAGTAGTTCTTGAAGTCCTTCCACATAGGTGGCAGCATCTCTATTATTGTTGTGACTTGAAACACCTCGTTCATAACCAAACCTACAATAAAGTTCATGTGAACATTAAGAACATTTTTAACATATTCAACTAATGTATTTACCAAACTCATACCTTCTGCAAGGAGATCATGGATGATAACTTACAGTTCCTGTACTTGAGATACGACAGACTTGCTATCAATCATTTTATACTAAAGAAATCTTGCAACAAAGAACTTCTTCGTTACATCATCGTCAGTCTTGTATTTTATTTCCAGTGCACTCCACAACTCTTTTGACGTCTTTATTCAACTATACATATTTTATAGGTCATCTTGGAGTCCACTTAGAATGAAATTACTGTATAGGAAATTAGAAAGTTTCCATGCCTCTATAAAGACAAATCTTTCCTAATCTGAAGTTTCTTCAGGAAGTTCTGGAGCTTCTTCAAATGTGAATCCTTGAAGACATAAGGTTTTAAGGTAGAAGAACATCTTCTGTTTCCACCTTTGAAAATCAACACCCGTGAATGTTTTGGGTTTCTCCTCTCATTCCATTGCCTGCGGAGCACTGGTACGACTAGTTGTAGCAATATTCGTTGCTACCACACTTGTCCCAGCATCATTAATATGATCGTCTGGAGTCTTTTTTCCTGTAACTAAAAGATAGTCAACTTTAGTATAAAAATATACTAATTACAAGTTTGTAACAACTTATAAACACTACTTGTTTCTAGTTTAAAGATAAAAAATTTATGTCTTTCAATCGTTAACCGAATTACCTTTAACTTGTAATGAAGTTTTTATTTCTTAAATCACTTGTTAAGTTCAAACGGAGTAGAAAGCATAAAGCTTTAATCTCCAGAAACCAAACAACACATATTCTAAAGTTATTTCTTTAAGATTGATATTTCGGGTTCATAATCTGTATGTTACTTATCATAAACTTCAACTAATTTCAAGAACAAACTTGTCAAGAACAACTAGAAGCTCCAACACCTTCAACACAAGATCAAAATGATCTTTTAATAGAAGTGTGTTAATCAATATTTTAAAGAAAAGAGATGAAGCATAATTAAGCCAAGTCCTCCAAATTCATGGTGTTTCCTTAAGGAAATAATTTTTCTCAAGTACCCGAGGTTGCGGAATTTTCTCCCAAGATAAAATGGATTGACAACCAGAATGTAGTGGTACCAAACGTTCTAGTTTTTATTCGAACTCACTCAACGAGAGATGATCACACAGAGTTTCTAGAAATAAGAGAAATGTTTTTCTTATACAAAAAAATTTCGTACTAAACCTGTGGGAAAATGCAGGTTTATATAGTCATGAAGTACCTCTTCAAAAAGGAGGCAATGGTTTTCCCGAAATAGTGTGTCTATTACTCGAAGAGTTGGGACCCTTCCGAGTAACCTTTCAGCATTTTTGCATGCTTCTGCATGCACGCGTATAATACCCCATACTTTTCTTAGCTAAGTTCAGCTCATAGTGTATGCATAAAAGACTTAGAACCTGAAAATTGAGCTAAGTGTTGGAGACTTAGTTTTATTTTTGGCCTCTTAAATTCGTTGATTTTTAAAGTGATCTTCCCGACCCCGAGACGTAATTTTTTAAGTTGATTCATGTTCAGGGGTGGAAGTAGCATATCTCAGGTAAGTTTCAAATTTTTAGACGAGGATTGGACCACATTTGAATTTCCAAAATAGCAGCTCACCGCGATTGTAGCATGTCGCGTTGGCAATAACGGTGGTCACCTCATCACATTACGGTGAAGTTCAATTTAAGAAAGTCATCACGATTGTACCACATCACAGTGGAATTACGATGACAGACTTGGCGCATCGCTGTGAGGGATAATTTTAAGTTCCAGTTACGAATTTTAATTTACCTAGGGTGGTCTTGTCATTTTCCTCTCACCCATATCCATCCAAAACATAAAATTAAAACCCCAAACAGGCATTATATACCCCATTATTCATAATTTCACTTTAAGAAAATAATTCTCTCTCAAGAACAAACCGTAGCCTCTTCAACATTCAAGCTCAATCTTCAAGAAAATCACCAAGAACTTCCGCAAATAATTCAACTAAAGTATTTTAGATGTCATCCATGGGACCTTTTCACCCACAGAGTTCAAGAATCCAATATCAAATTCAAAGTTATGATTTTTTACAAGTTATGGTGATTTTAACCATGAATCCTCATGAATTTTGATTTTATACCATGTTTACATGTAATTGTTGTTGTTATGAATCCCCACACATTTGAATGGTGTTGTTCATTGAGTTAAACCTTAATTGGTGATTTTAGTAGTGAAATCACGCTATTACTACAAGTCTTAAAACTATTTCCATTTTTAGCTTAAACCATGAATTGAAAGCGTTTGATGAAATTCCTACAAGAATGAGTTTTGAATGAATGTTTACATATCATGCCCTTAAAGTTTTAGCATTATATTTCTATTATTGCTATTGAGTCCTAGGGGTTATGATACCCAAAATTTAGTTATTTTACTTAGTTGTCAGTAGTTACAGAAGAGTCCCAGTCATATTATGAGCAGTAGTATTTGGTCAGTTAGCATGGTCAGTGCGAGTTCAGTCAAGCTTAGCCCAGTTTAGTTATCAGCATCGGCTCAGTTGGGAGTAGGATTCAGCACCGAGCAAACCCAGGGATAGGGGCATTCCTACCAGCTTAGGGTGTAACCCTTAGTAGCAGTCCCTGGATTAATGAACTACATAGCCAACGTAGGTTAATCTGTTTTGTTTCTAGTATAGGGTTGGCATACATATATACATCTCATGAGTCTCCCTGCCAGATTAGGGTTGACCCAGCCATTGTTAGTAACCCGTGGCACGGTACTAACACCCTTTCAACTAGTTATAGGATGTACCCTAAATCAGTCTATATTGGGGCATGTCGGTTAGACGATAGCTCCTACAGTTTCAGTTCCAATATTCAGTTTAGAATTCAATTCAATCTTACTTGACCATAGCATACAGCTTATCAGTTATCAGACTTTAGTATCTCAGTTTATAGACTATTTCAAAACTTGTCTTATGCTTGGTCATGCATTCTCAGTCTTTAGAGTTTTCATGCATTCTTACCAAGTACTTTATATTATGTATTCAAACAGTTATTACTCATGCACATGAACCCATGCTTATCAGCCTAACTTCATTTAGCATACTAGTACATTCAAAGTACTGACCGCATACTCATTTTCTTATGCTATGATGTTTCATATCATAGGTTCAGACATTCAGGTTCTTTACCACACCTAGATATCCTAGAATACCTACAGCAGCAGCAGTGGTGAGTCCTCATATTTCTAGGACTGTTATGTTTACTTTAGTATGTGTAGTTTTAGCAGTCAGTCAGAGTTAGTTGGGGACTTATCCCATCAACTCCAGAGTCAGTTAGTATTGTCTTTCAGCTAATTTTAGTCAGTTATTCAGCTATCAGTTGATATTGACAGTCTTACAGTATTACTTTCAGGCAGTGTTTCAGAATTTTGATTTAGTATTATTTTTCATATTTAGAAAAAAACCTTATGGCATTTTCAATTAAATTCCACACATATTTCTTATTATTTTATTCAGTGCTCACAGTAGGTACCAGCATGGGTTGGTTTGTGGTCATTTGTGACCGTAAGCATCGTGTAGCACCCAGGGTGTATTCTTGGGGTGTTACAAACTTGGTATCAAAGCCTATCTTTTTTAAGTTTCCTATGGAGTCTGAAATCCATGTTGAGTAGAGCCTTGTGCATGGGTGTGAAGCGCGCCACACTTATGGGCAGGAGGCTATGAAATATTTTAGGAAAAGTTTCCCTTCTTTCAGTGTTTATGTCGTATGAATGAGCATGAACTCAATTTAAACACTCTTTCTAATTCAATCTTCTTCTTGTTATAGAACATGTCTCCCAGAAAGACTAGCGAAAGGAGAAATAGGAATCAGCCCGCACATCCACCTATTCAGGAAGATCCCTTGAACGAGCATGTTTCTTATGCTAAATTTAGAACTATTTTCACCACCTTAGCTTATTCAGTAGTTGCTCAGAGCAATCATCTTGCTATTTTTCTATCTAGGCTTATGGTTCATTCTCTGTTAAGTGAGAAGAAGAAGCATAGGGAAAAACACAGAAAGAATAAGAGGGCCAAAACAGGTAGTTTTAAATCTAGGTCAAAGAGTGGTCGTACTAACCCCATTTGTAGGAAGCATGGTAGGAATCATCAGGGTGTATGTAGGGCTGGTAGTGGGTTGTGTTTTGTATGTGGCGAGGCAAGCCACAGAGTCAGGAAATGCCCCCGGGTAGGTCAGCATAGTCACCGCAGTTGTTACTAAGTTCCAGCCAATCACTCGACTCAGCAGGGTGCCACTTCTAGTGCCACCAGTGGTTAACGTCAGAATAGACTTTATGTACTCCAATCCCGACATAATCAGGAAAGTTTTCTTGATATAGTTACGAGTACATCACAGGCTTTTCATATTCTTGTGTATGTTTTAATAGACCCCAAAATGTCACTTCCTCTTCGTAACCCCTATTAGCTATCGAGTTCAATCTCAGTCCCAAAACCTTAGCAGATCTCTTTACAGTGTCTACCTCAGTGGCTTAATCTATCCTGGCCAGATGAGTATACAGAAACTATCCAGTTTTAATATCCCAAAAAGTCACTTCAGTTGATTTCAGAAATAGAGCTATTCAGTTTCAATTTCCGAATGAACCGATCATTGAATTGGGGGGTAGTACCTTAGTGCTTAGGAGTCAGGCGTGTTTTTGGATTCTTTCTCATAATCTTATAATAGCATATGATCTAGAATTAGAGGTATAAAACCCAGAGTTTAGCAATAGTAGTAGAGTTAGAATGGTGTTATCTGATTTGAGTAGATTATATTTCATGGGGCTAGTTGGATGAAAGGTGAATCAGGAGGCTTGAAATAGTGTATGGAAGAATTTAAGTTTGGTGATTCAAAATTATATGTTGTTGATGTTGGTATAGAGAAAATTCTCATGGTCTATGGAAATTATAAGTTTAGGGATATGATATTTGTAGGTTATGATGAAAGTAGTATGGTTCAATATAGATTTTGGGATATCTATGCTATGTGTTAGAATCTAAGTTTTAATCTTTGAAGGTTGAGCTAATAGAAAGAAGAGTTGAGAATTTTAAGTTAGTTAGTGGTTAAGTTGTTATATGATGATTATTTGGGCTATAGAAAGCTAAGAGTTGTATCTCAGAAGGAAGTACTAGTAGTGGGTTTGACATTATCAGGTGCAGTCTTTCAGGGTGAGTTTACCATATATGCATATTGTTATACCCCAGACTCAAGGGTAAAGTGGTGATAGTTCCGTTTAGAGTTATTGATTAAGTGGTTCATAGGCTTAGAATAATGGCTTTAAGCTAAGGGGGAGATGATAGAACAAGTAACCAAGTTAGGCTCTCAGATCCTAGTAGTGATGCTAGTATGTGTAGAAAAACAGTAGGAGAAAGATGATGCCCAACCCATTCTTATCTTAGTGCAAGGTTTTTCAGTTATCACGATATCTACTCATGCTTTACATGTCAGCTCTATGATCATAAATCATATTCGTGCACCTTATAGAAAATCTTGTACTCTCCCAGTTTCTAGTATAAGGAGTTCCAGTTTTCTAGTAGTACAAATCATGTTCCATAAATTTATAAACTCCAAACTCAGGTCATGAACTCATGACTCATGTATTTATGTTTTACAGTATGCTTAGTTCCCATGACTCATGCTACACTCCTAATGATCCGCGAAATTCAGATTATGTTATGTATATCCTTAGTTTAGATCCCTTGATGAATCCATAATATTGAAATTCTATTCCGCAGGACTCAGTTAAGTGTCAAGTTCTATATAGTGTTTATTCATGCTTTAAGTCCTCATGTTTTAACCTTTCAATGAACTCTCCTAATGAAATGATATAGTGATGAGGAATTGCTTAGCTGGGAGAATGTAAATGTTTCATGTTAAGGAAAGATTGTTGCATGCTTATTTTACACGAGGCTGTAGTTATGAAGATAGGCTTGAATGTCATGTTGGTATGTAAGTGGATAAGTGCATTACACGTTAGTGAATGGCTAGTAAAAGGTTGTATTTAGTTGTTTAAGAGGTAATAAAAATTATTCAGGAAATGGGAAGTTTTGAAAATACGAAGTGTATTGAATTCATGACTCAAACTAGTATTCCAGTATTATATGTGCATTTTGTAGATTCGAGTAGGATTGAACATAGTGGGAGAATTCAGTCCAACTCAGACTTCAGTATGTAGATTTATCAGTGCTCATGTGAATATTTTTAGTAGCCTCAAGTGAAGTGCGGTGTTGAAGTAGAAATTTTAGTTGAGGGAGTATTTGAGAAGTATGGGTAAGCTTTAAAGTTAGTAGTTCCAGTACATAAGGCTTAGTAACTTTATCCTAGCTGATGTTTAGTAGGCCTGTGTTCCATATTGCAGAATTTTAGTCATATTGTGATTTCTTATTCAAATGTCTTATTCAGACCATGCCTAAGATTCTTTCTAAAGTTATTAGAACTTCATAGAAATAGTTTCAAGGAAATACTCCAGTTAAGTATAAGCTTTCAGTATGAGTTAGTTTGTATAGCCAGTAATTCAGCTTAGTAGTCAGACAAACATGTCCCTATGGTTTTCTATCTTTTCATCTAGTCATACTATCCGAAGTCTCATGAATAGGTCTATTCTATTAGGTAAAATATTCACACCCCTGCAAATTATGAATTCAGTCCAGCACAGTTCATGCATCAGTTTCAGATTCCAGATATTCAATCATGATTCAGTTCGTGAGAGTACTATGCATCATCTCAGTCTTTCCTTAGTATTTTAGTCAAGCCAATATCATTCGGGGGACGAATTATCCCGAGGGGGAGATGTTGTAACACCCTCGAGTTTTCATATACTAAATCTCTTAACTTTTCTTCACGAAAACCAGATCCAGCCTGAGGCAGTGGTTACTCATAAGTTGACTCTCTTGTTTCTATCTCAGTCATATACTCACCTTCATGTCATTTCATGCATTCTCGAATCAGTTCAGTCAGTCACTATGTTTCTGACTCATCCATGTAATCATGTTCCCAGTAAAGCATGTTTAGTATGTGGTCTCAATTGCCTTATTTCCGTACTCTCAGTCTAATCAGTCTTATTCAAGAATGAATATTCTCAAGGGAGAGATATTATAATACCCCATACTTTTTCTAGCTTAGTTTAGCTCATAGTGCTTGCATAAGAGACTTATAACCTGAAAATTTAGCCAAGTATTGGAGACTTAGTTTTATTTTTGGCCTCTTAACTTCGTTGATTTTTAAAGTGACCTTTTCAACTCCGAGATTTAAGTTTTTGAGTTGATTCATGTTCAGAGGTGTAAGTAGCATGTCTTGGATAAGTTTTGGATTTTTTGGACGAGGTTTGGACCTCGTTTGAACTTCTAAAACAGCAACTCACCATAATTTTGGTACGTCACGGTGGATATAGTGGTGGTCACCTCACCGCATCGCGGTGAAGTTCAAAATGACAATTGTCAGATTCCAGCAAGTCACCATGATTGTACTGCATCGCGTGATTATACCGCATCGCGTGATTATACCGCGTCGCGGTGGAATCGCGATGACAGCCGTGGTGCATCGTGGTGAGGGTCAATTTCGAGTTCCAATTATGAATTTTAATTTTCCAAAGGTAGTATTGTCATTTTTCCATCACTCAAATTTGTTCAAAACACAAAATTAAAACCCCAAAGGGGCATTATATGCCCCATTATTCATACTTTCTTGCCAAGAAAGTAATTCTCTCTCAAGAACAAACCCTAGCCCCTTCAACATTCAAGATCAATCTTTAAGAAAATCACCAAGAACTTTCGCTAATCCTTTAATGAAGGTATGTTAGATGTTCATCCATGGGCTCCTTTCACCCATGGAGTTCAAGAATCCAATTTTAAATTCAAATTTATGATTTTCAACAAGTTATTGTGATTTTAACCATGAATCTCTATGAAATTTGATTTTATACGATGTTTACATGTAATTGTTGTTGTTATTAATCCCCACATATTTGAATGGTTTTGTTCACTGAGTTAAACCTTAATTGGTGATTTTAGTAGTGAAATCATGCTATTACTATAAGTCTTAAAACTATTCTCATGTTTAGCTTAAACCATGAATTGAAAGTGTTTGATGAAATGACTACAAGAATGAGTTTTGAATGAATGTATACATATCATGCCCTTAAAGTTTTAGCATGATTTTTCTATTATTGTTGTAGAGTCCTAAGGGTTATGATACCCGAAATTTAGCTATTTTAATTAGTTGTCAATAGTTATAGAAGGATCCCAGCCATATCATGAGCAGTAGTATTCGGTCAGTTAGCATAGTCAGTGCGAGTTCAGTCGTGTTTAACCCAGTTAAGTGATCAGCGTTAGTTCAGTTGGGAGTACAATTCAGCACCGAGAAAATCCAGTGATGGGGTCATTTCTGCTAGCTTAGGGTGTGACCCTTAGTAGCAGTCCCTGAGTTACAGAACTACATAGTCAGCGTAGGTTAATATGTCTTCCTGCCAGTCTAGGGTTGACATACATATATACATCTCATGAGTCTTCCTGCCAGATTAAGGTTGACCCAGCCATTGTTAGTAACCCATGGCATGGTTCTAACACTCTTCCAACTGGGGTTACAGGTTGGACCCCAAATCAGTCTATATTAGGGCATGTCAGTTAGATGATAGCTCCCACAGTTTCAGTTCCAGTATTCAGTTCAGTCTTGCTTTCCATAGCATACAGTTTATCAGTTATCAGATTTTAGTATCTCAGTTAACAGACAATTTAAGAATTTATCTTATGATTGGTCATGCATTCTCAGTCTTTATAGTTTTCATGCATTCTTACCCAGTACTTCATGTTATACATTCAATCAGTTATTACTCATGCTTATGAACCCATGCATATCAGCCTAACCTCATTTAGCATACCTGTATATTCAAAGTACTGACCGCATACTCATTTTCTTGCGCTATGATGTTTCATATCATAGGTTCGGATGCTCAGGTTCCCGACCGTACCTAGATATCCCAGCGTACCCGCAGCAGTAGCAGTGGTGGGTCCTCATGTTCCGAGGACCGTTATATTTACTTCAATATGTTCAGTTTTAGCAGTCAGTCGAAGTTAGTTGGGGACTTATCCCATCAACTCCACAATCAGTTAGTAGAGGCTTTTGGACACTTTTAGTCAGTTATTTAGCTATTAGTTGATATTAACAGTTTTGCAGTATTGCATTCAAACAGTGTTTCAATCTTTTGATTCAGTATTTTTTTTCGTATTTAGAAGTAAACCTTATGGCGTTTTCAGTTAGATTCCGCATATGTTCCTTGTTATTTTATTCAGTGCTCGCAGCAGGTACCAACATGGGTTGACTTGTGGTCACTTGTGATCGTAAGCACTGTGTAGCGCCCAGGGTGTATTCTCGGGGAGTTACAACGCATTAATGGAGAAAAATTGTAGCATTTTTTCCTTGGATTTTCTAATTGGATTTTTCCCAAGTTTCAAATAAATTTAGTCCAAAAAGAATAATCTTATCAATCATTAGCTGAAGCCAAAGCCGATGCCATGCGGTGACGAAGACATGAGGCATCTCTTTGTTCTTGCCTCACTTCCATGTGGGGATGTATTTCTTAATAAGAACCCATGAAAGTTCTTTCTCCCACCAATGTGGGGGAATTAGTTGATTTTCCTTATTTTTTAGTACACTTTTCTTTTTAAAGTGTGATCTCATTTTTCCTCCGCTAATTCCCTCCATTTGTCATTCACACTTTTAACATGAACCCAACATATTTGTCTTGAAAATGTACCTATATTTAATTTTAAACTCAAAATAACTTAAAATGTTAGTATTCAAAAATCCATGACATTCAAATTTTGGCTCTCCCCTTGAATGTAGGGGTGCGCATTCAATTCATTGGTTCAATTTTATCAAACTTCTATTCGATTTGATTTGTTTGGTATTTAAAATTTCAATGCAAATGAGTACCAAATCAAATTTAATAGACTTCAAACAGCAAAATGTGCAACAAACATACATAAAAGTCACATAACAACATAGCAAACAAACGTGCAGCAAGCCAGCAACCAAAAATCTTGTCAGCTTCTTCAACTTGCTTTTGTTATAATTGCTTGTGTGATTATATTATCCTTCATCTGAACAGTGCAATATGTTGGTAATGTAGTTGTCATTTAATATTCTGAGAGAGGATATGACCCTTATTCTGTAACAGTAGATATCCATATCTATCCTTCTCAAATTCATTTCATAGCTAGTGCCAGATTCCAAATTTTTTTACCAAGAGGATTTAAACTGCAAGGAAATAAACAAATGAATAACTACGTCTATATATATATATACGTGTGTAATTTTTCGATGAAAATTCCACTAAACCCTTTGTGCCCCTAGTTGCCCCCCTACTCATAGCTAGCGTATATGATGTAATTCACAATGTTATTACTCTTGATTATATGTATGGTTCAAAAGTTCGGTTCTTCCACCGAACTGAGAAATCAACAACAACATACCCAGTAAAATCCCACAAATAAGGTCTAGAGAGGGTAAAGTGTAGGTAGACCTTACCGATACTTCAGGGATGTAGAGACATTGTTTCTAAAAGATCATCGGTTCAAGTGTAGCGAGTTCATGTACAAATAAGAGGAACATATTGAAAATAATATGGCAACACAGAGTAGTGCAGAATCTACCAACAAAACAATATTCATCCACAAGATAGTGCGATAATCGAAACAGAATAAACCCCAATAAAGACAAATATCTCAGGTTGAACCCTACGGTACCATACTACATCTAGTGCACGACAACACTCCTACCCAACTAGCCTTCAACTCCAATGTGCATCCTCCACATCCTCCTATCTGAGTTTATGTCCTTGATAACCTAAGTATGTGCCATGTCTTGTCAATTACCTCTTCCCAATATACTTCTTCGGCCTACCTCTACCTCTCCTCGTACCCACTATATCTAGCCTCTTGCACCTCCTCACTAGGGCATCTAAACCTCACCTCATCACATATCCAAACCATCTCAATCTCGCTGTCTCATCTTGAACCGATAGATTGGTGGAGCCTGATTTTTTGTTTTTCCATTATTTATGCCAGCAGTAAAACTTGTAATCCGTAAGCTTAGGAGTTAGTATCTCTTCGGCCAAACTTGTAAAACTTAATTCTCCTTGACCTACCTAGCTACCCCAGTTGAGAAAATCAAGAAACCAGATGTGTCTTCACATAAAACTTAGTTTCAAATCCTTAAGGGAAATCGAAAGAAGGTAATAATCTTTAACAGGAGAGAATAAAAAAGCACAAAAATTGAGAAGATGGGTCAAAGGATGCATATCTAAAATCAACAGAAATTGGCGCAAAAATACCGTAAGCTGACTGAACATTACTACTATTTAGAAAAGAGAGAATATGAAGTTTTTGTACTCCTCACAAGGCCATTATAGTAATTTTAAATTAATTTTTTAATCTTCTAAAATTGTAATATTTGGTGGATAAAGATGAAGTTACTTTCTTTTTTCTTTTTTTGCCATATGGATCTTTGTACTTGGTGCATGTATCATAATATGGGAAACTATTATTAAGTTTTTATTTTGATAATTTCAATTGTTTAACTAATTTGTTTTTGAAAACAATTGGGAATAGGTGAAAGGAAATTACGAATAAAATTACAAAGTGAAAAATCAATATTTCTCAGTAAAGTGAAAGTTTAAATTGTCAATCAACTGAAACTATTCAAATTTCTCTATTGTTTAACTAATCAAATATTTACCTATAAATATTCACGTAGATGTCACATAGAATTATAAATCTTGGAACAAGAAAATCAAAAGTTCATGAACAAATATATATCCAAAGTTGGATGATAAAGGCAAATTTAATCCCTTTCTGCATAATCACCTGTCATTTTATACCTTAAATAACATTCCTATTTATTGATTGAGAAATCACTACAAAAATCACCCCAATTAAAGAATGCATTCTTATCCAGAATGATTCATTTAACCTAGCAAATATGTATATATGAAAGTAAGTAGTTCATGTACCAAGTAAATGAACAATTCACTAATTCAATGTATATTTATAACACTTCTTATAAAATGTCTATAGATAATGTGTCTTAAAAAAAAGCCTATGAAGTAAAAAGAAAAAATACATACATCTTATAATACGCCTTGAGTCCTGCCTCATTAAAAAGTTTATCAGAAAAAATTAATTGGACAAAATCTTGAGTAATGAAAAAAGAGTACAGAGTATATTCACTCACCCTGATAAAAACTTCACTTGATATCTCAGAGATGGCGCAATCCAATCTTATATCTTAACTTCTCAAATGTTGATGCTAGAAATGTCTTAGTAAATGAGTCTACATGATTATCACTTGAGAGGATCTAATGAACGTCTATCTCACCATTTTATTAAATATCATGTGTGAAAAAGAACTTTGGTGATACGTGCTTTGTCCGGCATCCTCTGATGCATCCTCCTTTCAATTAAGATATACATGTAACATTACCTTTGTACATTATGGTTGGAATATACCTTTTCATCACACATTTACCATATATGATGGGACGTTGATCTCAACCAAACACACTCTCGATTTTCTTTTTGAAGGGTTATCTTAATAAGATTTGAAGAAATGTCAACTACTATTCTCTTCATTGAATGTCATGATATAGTTGTATCTCTATATGTAAAACAAATAGCCTGTCTGAGATCGAGTTTCATGCGGGCCAAATAAATATTTTTTATCTGCATAAGCTATCATTTCTAACTCGGATTCATTAAAATAAAAATCTCACACCAATTGATCATCGAGATATCTGAATGTAGGACTAACACTAATCCAATATCTTTTTACTGGGGAGAAACTAAATCTAATAAATAAACTTTTAAGGAGATCTTCATTCTTTTCCTCAAGCAAGAATGGATCTTTATTTATGTTAACCAATCTCATAACCATCGGGGTGCTCAATGAATGTGATTTATCCATTTAAAATAGTCTCAAACCTTTTCAACATATGTTAATTGATGGACAAATATTTTATTTGTTAACTATTTTGAATACACATATTTATTAACATGCATTTCTAGTGGCCTTATTATAAACCTCGTCAGAAAAACACAGCGAGACAAAACCTCGAATAAGAAAAAAATACAATGCATATTATACTCGCATAAGTTAAAACATTGCTTTCTTGTAAATGATGCTCCCCAATGCATGAATACACCAACTGCAAGCTAAAACATGGTACCTACTTACCATTTAAATGAGATCAGAACTAAACTTTTTTTATATTAAGCAATCTTATTAATATTGAAGTATTCAATGGATCACTTTATTACCTTCTAAATTTTTTAAAATGATCTTTTAAATTCTTTAAAGATTTTTATATAACCTTTGTCATCTAGCTAGACATGACAACAATTCATTATACATATTCAAGATTTTTAATATTGTCAAACTGAAACAAACCTCATTTTATCCATCACAGGAGATAACTTCTCCCCACAAGAATGTCAGGAACTTTGCAAAAAAAGTTTATACCCTAAGACACAAGTCGTACTTTATATCTTGCTATTTTATTTTTTGCACAATAACTCATTTTGTACTCCACTGACATTATTTCTTGGTCTTTGAATTATAAGATCAAATATTCACTTTTCACAAAACACTTGAATTACTTATTTTTATTTGACCAATCATTATTTTGGCCACTCTTTGACAGATTTGTATTCAAGATCCTCGCTACATTTATAATGTTGAGCGCTACATCATATTAAAGATATAGGCGATGGTCATTTGATTTTGTTTTTGATATGACATAATTTATCAAGATCTCTTCATAATCATTATTATTTAAATACCTGAAAAAGTGTCAAGGTTTTGTGAAGTATTATGTCGTGATGTTCTTTCAAAACACTTGTCTCATTATCATGACCATCTTGATCATATATTTGTCTCCTTCTTTAAAGAGTTTTACCTTTGAAACCAATTAATCTGTTACACTATAGGCATGCCATAGAATCGGTCCTTTTAAGGACTTCTCATTGCAGCATTTACACTTGAATAATAACATAGGCTCAACAAAAACATCTTGCAATTATTTTACAACATTTGCAAATGAATTATTGCTTGAACTTTTAGTTCATATTTCTTATGATGATCTAAATAATTCATTTCGCATATAATTTTTAGTTATTAATCATTTCTTTTCATAATTTTAGGAAGTCTAATTTTTACTCACAATCTCATATGGGATTCATCTTATGTGTTGTGATGAAATAATTGAATTATATACCATATATTTAAATTTTTATATGAAAATTATTTTATTCCTGGCCCTAAACCAATTGTGATGGGAATCTTCTGTATACAAGTGCTGCTATATTTTAAATATCACATCTTATATCAAATTATTTTTGGAAAAAGTATTCTCATAACCAATGGTTTCGATATACTAATATTTTTAATTTATTTTAACAATAGACGCAGGAAATTACATGGGGTGATATTCAATTTTTGCATCTCCTCTCCCCCATCCCCCACACACACAATAATTTCTTCTATTTTATATATAGTGAAAATACTTTTTTGCCCTTATATGTTTCTGTCCATGTATGTCATTCTCTCTCATCCCTTTCATCCCTACTTAGCAATTTCTCTCCTCTTTCCATATTGTATCAGCTCGTACAATTAACTCATCTATTTGAGACTAGTCTCTCCTTGCCTTTGAAAATAGCTCACAGATAATCAAAGGATCTAAATATCCCCAAATTAATAATATATACCAGCAAGTGAAAAAAATACAATACTGAGTAATAACAACAAAATAAGAAAATTTGTGAGAGAACTCTAGTTGTACTTGTTTCTCTAAAAGAAGACGTTGTTCTTCCTATATCAAACATGTGTAAATTGCTCCATTTGAGTAATTTTAATTTGAGAAATTAACTCTACATTATATGATACCAAAGTTAGATGTATCCGAGTAAGTATCTTAGATAACCTAGTATATATATTACTTTAATTATGCAAAAACATCCTTCATCCCATTGTCTCAAACATGGTGTGTAGCTTGTTTTTTAGAAGTCTTCGGGTTAAGTCTTACCTCTAAAGCAATAGTTGTAGAGTATCTCATAAATCTTGACACAATGAGGTACTTTCCAATTTTTTTCATTGGGCGTAACTTATTGTGTTGAAGTTTTTGGACTAAATGTTGCCTCTAAGGTAAGAGTTATAAAGTATCTCATAAATAAAAATGCAATGAATTAGTGTCAACTCTTACTCATGGGGGATAACTTATTGTTTGACAGATCTTGACTAAGTTTTGCCCCTAAAGCAAGAATTATAAAGCATCTCACAAATCAAGATACAATGTGATAGTATCAACTCTTGCCCATGGGGTGTAACTTATTTTTTGAAAATCATTTAGGTTAAGCCTTCTCTCCAAGGCAAGATCTATAGAACATCTTATAAATTAAAACACAATATGATAGTGTCAAGTTTTGGCCATGTAGTGTTACTTGTTGTTTGAAAGTTCTTGAGCTAAGTCTTGACGCTAAGATAAGAGTTATCAAGTATTTCATAAATTAAAAAAAAACGAGGTAGCATCAAGTCTTTTCCATGAATCGTAACTTATTATTTTGAAGTCATTGGGCTATCTCTTCCCTTAGAAGCAAGAGTTATAGAGTATCACATAAATGAATACACAATGTGGTAGGATTAAATCTTGCTCATTTATCATAACTTATTATTTGAAGTCATTGAGCTAACTTTTGAGGCGAGAGTTATAGAGTATCTCACAAATCAATACATAATGAGGTAGCGTCAATTCTTGCCTATTGGCATAACTTGCTGTTTGGAAGACTTTGGTTAAGTCTTGCCTCTAAGACAAGATTTATAGAGCATCTCATAGATCAAGACACAGTGTGGTAGTATCAACTTTTGCCTATAGGCATAATTTATTATTTGGAATACCTTGGATAAGTCTTGCCCCTAAGTCAAGACTTATAAAGCATCTCATAAATCATGACACAATGTGGTAGTATCAACTCTTTTCTATGGGGCATAACTTATTGTTTTAAAGTCCTTTTGGTTTAGTCTTGCCTCTAATGCAAGAGTTATAGAACATCTCCATAAATTAAGACACAATGTGGTAGTATTAAATCTTATCCATGGAACATAACTTATTATTTTGAAGTCTTTGGCCTAACTGTTGCCCTAAATGGATGAATTATATAGCATCTCATAAACACATAATGAGGTAGTATCAACTCTTACCCATAAAGCGTCACTTGATGTTTTGAAGTAAATGGACTAACTCTTGTCGTACACAATTACAACATAATATCTCGTTTAAAACATCAGACTTTGTATAATATGAGAAACAAATTCACCGTAATAAAAAGAGAAAATTGAAGGAAAGGTGTCATTTAAGTCTTGAATGAAGGATTGGTGACATTTACCAACTTAAAGGATCAAACATAATTAGGAAACTTGATTAAGTTAATTATGGACTTGATTAATAGTTTTAAAACTTTCTAATCTTTTCAAAAATATAAATCAACCCACATCCCTCTCCTCTTTAAATCAACCGTCTCTCCTCTCTCTCTCTAGATAGTTTCTCCCAACTAACAGTTCTGTAAATTTCTCCTTTCAATCCCCGATGACTCCAACCCCCGACGACAAATAGTTAGGCTTCGAGTTCCTTTTCGACTTTCAATCGTCAATTGACGTGACAGCCTTGTTCTCCGACCACAACAGCTTCGAGTTCTTCATTGTCTCTTTTCTTCTTTCACAGGTAAAAAATTATGGCCTTTTTAATTCTGAAGAAAAAAAGAACTTGAGCCAACTTCTCTTCTAGTATTGGTGAATAATTTCAATATTTGTTTCTTTAATTTGAAATACGGTCTGAATAAAACCCTAATTTCTGGCATTTCTGCTCTTCTCTTTTTGGTCTGAAATGTGATTTTTTATTGTTTGTTGCATTTTTTGAAGTTTAATTTTTGTTGTTTGTGTTAGTACAAATATAATAACGATGTTGGTTTTTTGGTTTTACGCCCATTGTTGGGCTAATTTGTTTTTGTTCTTGGTAAAAATGGTGATATTCCTGTTGTTCTCTTGAACAAAATCATGTTATTGTTTTTTTTTCTACAATAGATTAACCTTCTAATGGAACAAATTAAATATCTAATACAACAAATTATCTATCTGATGCAACAGATTAACCATATGATGCAATAGATTAATTATCTAATGCAACAGATTTACTGTATGATGTAATATAGGAATCATCGGATAAAAAATTTGATGCAACAAATTAACCATCGAATAAAAAATCTTATGTAACATATTTACCATTGGATTAAAAATCTGATGCAACAGATTTATGATGCAACAGATTTAATATCGGATGCAACAGAGGAATCATCTGATTAAAAATTTGATGCAACAAATTAAAAATTTGATGTAACAGATTAACCATCTGATACAACAGATTGACCATCTGATGCAACGGAGGAACCATCAGATTAAAAATCTAATGCAATAGTTTTATCATCTGATGCAACAGATGAACCTTCTATTGGATAAAATCCTATCAACTATTCCAACAGGACATTTCTAGGACTTGATTTTTCCACTGATCATTCATCTATCGCGATAGATGACCCTACTATTGGAAGAAATTTAAACAATATTGACCATTGATAATAGTTCTAACAGATCACTTATATATTGCAGCAGATGTGTGATCTATTGTACAGACCGGTCATTTGTTTCAACAGATGAGTGATCTATTTTTATTATTTCAATAGATTACTCATCCATTGCAACAGGTTAGTTATATGTTACAACAGATCACTCATATATTGGAATAAATAAATGGTCTATTGCACAAACCAGTCAACGGTTTCAACAGATGAGTGATTTTTTTTATTGTTTCCAATAGATTATCCATTTGTTGCAATAGGTTAGTTATATATTGCAACAGATAACCTACCTGGTGCAACAGATGTGTGATTTATTAGAACTATTATTTTACTGTTGTGCGTGTTAGATTTATCGTTATCCTTTTTTAATGAAGCACTAATCAATTATAATCTATTTTATGTTCCTGTTAATTTTAGATAATATGGCTCCCAAAAGAAAAGAAACCAAATCAAGTCCAAGTAAAGGAACAAGTAAAGAAGTTAGGCTACATCCACCACTCTATGAGCTTGCTTTACAAGCATTATCTCTATCAAGAGCAAAAGATGATGAACATGGGAAAGAGGAATATTTCAAAAGAGATGATCAAAATGCTAATATCCCTTTCACCGAAGAGTTGGTTAAAACCTTCAACATTGATAGTTATCCTATGAGAATGCAATGCGATGGGGCCATAAATTTAATGGGTGATTTCGTGGTTAAGTCATTCATGGAAAATCTTTCGACGCCTTCAGAAAAATACTTCGAGAACAATATTTGGATGCTCATTTCAGGGGCAGCTGCTTTGGGCAATATCTTGATTTACTAGAGGACAACAATGCTCATTTCCAAATAAAAATGGTATATATCTTCTCAAGCATAGGTTTATGTATGAAAACAAAGATAAGATAGATGAAGTGTGGATAAATTATTGTGGCATGCTTGTTTGTTTTGGTTAGAAGGAGGTTGCCATATTTACTGGACTAAGATATTAACCTCCTTCTCCTTCTCAAGTTATACCTATTCTAACCCAAAAAAGCACCCAACACACCCAAAAAAAACAAATGTCAGTCGAGTGATCTTGAAGACTTAGTGTCCCTTGTTGTTCCAAGCTTCAAAAATAAAAATTTTATAGAAGCATTGAAAGGTAAAAGACTTTCAAAGAAGGATAAACAATCATTGTTCTTGGTTTAGTTTGTACATAATATTTTTTGGGCAAGAGATGTTAACAACAACATACCACTTGGTTTAATAATGCTCTTCAAGGATCTTGAGGCATTTAACAACTATCCTTGGGGTTATGAAAGCTTCAAAATGACTGTCAAATATTTGTTGACTCCATTAACACCAAAGACAGTCAACTTATATGTCTTTCCATGGGCTTTCATGGTAAATATTTCTTTTGTTATGATATAATTCATTTTATTTCAATAATGCTTTTGACTTTGTTTGTTGCATATTTTGGAATAAAGGATTGGTTCTATTTGACTGTCACAGCCCCAAACTTGTTAGACTGATGAGGTTTAAATTTCATACATATTACTATTAATTAATACTTTATTTAATTACATCTGTGTATTAATTTTATTATCATGTGATTTGAAATATTTTATAATATGTGCAGCAAATTGATGTCTTTTTTTACTACCTCCGAAAAAAACCAAGATGCAAACACAAGAACAATACAGATACAGGACAGACAATTATTTGTACAAAGTTTACATGTAATACCCTGCAAAATTCTCTCATAGAATGAACCTTAGGGCGTGTCAAGTGAGGCGTGATTCCATCCCTAAAAGATTAAGAAGTGACTTCCTAAGTCAGTATCGTGTTAACCATATAGAATTTCTCTAATTTTGACTTTTTTATCACATGGAAAATTTGATAAGCTTTCGTCAATATAAGATTCGCCCAAATCCGATACCCGGGTAAGAAGTTATAGATAATTTAAGTTCTAGTCATAAAACAACGTCATTTTAGTGCTTGGCGCATCGTGAAGAGGGTCTATTTGATAATTTTCAAATTCAAGTGGAACTCCACGATAGTGGCACGTCGCGGAGGACCCCAATTTAACAATAGTCAATTTTCAGTGGCCTAGCGCAATTATAACGCGTTGCGCTGAAGTTTTAGGTCCCAACCAGTAGGACAACGCGATGGCTCTGCAGCGCAGTGACTCTCATATTCCCATTTGTCAATTTTCAGTGAGCCACCGCGATAGTGGCACATCGAAGTGGACCATAAAATTGGGTTCCCAGTTCAATTTTTTTCAGCTTCGTACAGAAGTTAAAAAGGGCACTTTGGACTTTTTTCCAAGCCTTTTAAACCGTGCAAACACCAAATCAAAGTTATTTACAATCATTTTATGAAGTTCTTCTCAAGTTTTCTCTCAACAAAAGCCCTAAGTTTCCAAAACCTCTACCAAGAATTTCAAGAATCCACCATAGATTTTCTAAATTGAGTCAAGATTCAATATTTCCAAGTCAAGGGTTTCAAGAACCCTCTCCCAAGAGTAAGAAGAGGAAGTTTAGAACAAGCTTGTTCATCCAACTCCATAATCTAAGGTATGTGGGCTTTTGAACAAGGGTAACCATTTCACCCTTGTGCCCAAAGGCTTATTTAAATCATGATTTTCCTGAAATCTATGAGGTTTTCCATGAATTTGAACTAGGTTTTTCACCCATTAGTATTGAATGCATTATCTTGGTATTTTCCATGAATTGAGGGTTAAATGGCATGATTTCTGCATATTTTCTTGAGAAATTACAGCTGGGTCTATACCCCATGATTTTGATCCTTGAGAAGTTAATAGTTGAAATGTTTGAGATATTGAAGTATATAAGTATGTTGAGATTTTGAGACAAATTGCTGAAATTTCCAGATTTCTACATGAGTTATGAATCTATATGCCATCTATTATGCTTTTGATGAGTTTTAACTTGAGATTGAATTAAGGTTTATTAAACCCTACTTGAGACTTGCAATTTTAAGGTGTAAATATTTGTAGCGCATGCACCCTATCCAGTCAGTTCGCAGCTTCCAGTCAGCAGGTGATGGGCCTCTTTTTTATTCAAGGGATCGAGTTAGTGATATAGTTGAATCGTGTCGTAGTTTCTGTATTCTGTCGTATTGAGTTGGGGTGGTTGGGAGTCATGACCCAACTACCTATAGTCAGTACTAGTAGAGGCTTCGTAGATAGTCAGTAGGAGTTAATGCATTGAGTTTCAGTTTTATTGTAAAAGCAAAGTTGTAACCTTGTGACTTTAGTTTTGTATTGAGCCAATTCATAATAGATTTATTTTCTCCTTATTCTTTCAGATTTATGCACTTTGTTCAGTTGCTTATGAGTTATGCCAATAGAAGGGTTAGCTTAGGGTCACTTATAACCCTAGGCACCGTGTGGCATCCCGAGGGTTGATTTTGGGTCGTTGCATTACATCAATAATGCCTACGATAGGTATTGTCAATAATAGCCAAAAGTTTCCTAAATTAAGGAATGCTTAATCAACTTCATCAAAAGTTTTAGCATTCTAGCTGGCTTACCTTGGCATTTGGTAGACAAAGTGTACATCCCAATCAATGGTGGTGATGAATTCCATTGAGTGTTGGCTGTCATTGTTCTAAAAGAGAGGCACGTCTGATTTTATGAATCGATGTCGGGAAGGAGAAGTTTCAAGCCATCGTCTGAGATACAAAAGCTGGCCAAAATATTGCCTACTTACCTTGATATAAGTGGCTTCTTGGACCAAAAGGTTTGTACTGATTGATCGATGATTGAAGCATACCGAGATAAAATGGGTAATCTATTTGATGTAAAATATACTAAATTAATTTCTCAACAACCCATTGATAGCCTGTAAGTATCATGATTTAGTTTCATTTCATAAATTTCACAACACGTACATGAATTGCAAGATATGGATTATCTAATTTTTAAAAATGTAGGGATTGTGGTCATTTTGTAGCCGCTTACGCCGAATATTTGAGCGATGGATTACAAGTACCAAATGATGCACTTGATGTTGGATTACTCCATACAAGATATGCTACTCTTTTATAGAAATACGGAAAAGTGAAAGCTAAGAAAGCATATGCAAGCGACATTAAAGATCCACGACGACCAAAGCCGATTTTCATAGCATCGGATGAAGAAAAACTTGTCCATTTTGAGTAGACCTTTATAGCTTGAGTCTGTCAAAGTAATAACCTCTCCATAGGAATTGTTGGCATCAAAGGTTAAATTATTGATTAATTTGTTGAGTAGATCATCTATACCCATAATATTTTTTTTACTTTTCATTTATTTGTTGAGTTATTTCAGGTAATTTCTAAAGGCTTTGATTAATTTTATGTTGTCTATGAATTTAATTTAATCCATAGATTTAAACTTATTAATTGAAATGGAATACTAGATTCAAATATCACAATAGATAATGCATCTGTTGCAATGAATAATTCATCTGCTGCAATAAATGAAATATTTGTTGGAAATTATTAAAAAAATTTAGTCATATGTTGCAAAATGTAGGTCATCTGTTGGAAATTATCAAATAGATCTTCCTACTATTTTAATCTGTTCCAATAGATTACCAATCAGTTGTAATAGATAGACTATATATTACAACAAATTGTATATTTGTTGCAACAGATTGACTTAGAAACATCTACATAATGCAATAGATGACCAACCTATTTCAATAGATAATCAATCTTTCAGAACAGATAAACTATCTGTTACAATAGATAAACAATCTGTTGTATTATAAAAAATTCAACTTTCATCAAACATAAAAAATTGTCACTACATGTAAAGTGAAGTGGCCTGAAATAAAAAATTATTATGGTGTTCATGTTTCTACATCTTCTTCTTTATACACAGGCTCTAAGCATCTAACAGTACCCCATAACCCCAGACCTCTTGCATGTTTGCCATAACATCATCGCATAGAGTGGTAATTGGGTCAGCCTTTTCTGTGCCAGTCAGCAAACATTCAATGTATGCAAGCACGTACGACTAGCACATGGCACCGGTTTTACTTTTTAAAAGGTCTATGTCCTTATTTCGACCTTCAAAATCCCATGCTTTCTTCATCAACACTTTCACTGGCAAATTATCCATCAGTTTACTCTACCTCAACAAGTTGGAAAAAACTCCAACAGTAGTTGCATGTGGGTACAAAAATCACCTTCGTCTAAGACAGGTAAGATGCAGTCATAAACCTTATTTTTTCCCTCCTCGAGTAGTATCTCAACTGCCAGAAAATATTTGACGTCAACGTTTATAACTGCAAGAATTCTCTTTGCCTTCGTCCAAGCTTTTGCCGTGTGGATATGGACTCTTTCCTCTAACATATTTAATCATATATTTATCCCATTGGAACCTAGAAACTAACCAATCAAATCCCTTGCCACTGGGAGTGTCATCTAGCTTACTGAGCTCATGATATGTATCCTTGAAATTATTGTAGAAGTTGAGGTCCATTATCCTATCGACAGTATCCTAAGCATCTGGGTATGCTAACTGTCTGCCCCTCATGAGGTAGAAAATTTCATCAACATACTGTGATATAAGAAGACAATTTTTAATAGAATAGTAATTGTAATAAGAAAAACATAATGGAAAGATACAACGGATAGTCCATCTGTTGCAGGGGGTTCTCTGAATCTATTCATAGATTACTCAACTAACGCAATTTATACAACAAATGGGTAATCTGTTGCAACAGAACCACCACCAGTTGCATCAGAATACCCAACTGTTGCAACAGATGACACATCTATTGTGTAGCTTCTTCTTCATGAAGTAGATTAGAAGGCTAGGTTAGGAAAAGTAAACTAACCTTGTCTACGTACCACTTACTCATATTTGTCATATTCTTGAAATCTTGGACACGAAAGGTATGCATGGTGTATTCTTGTGCAGGTTGCTTAACATTCATGGTCCTTCGCAGTTCCTTCATTTCTTTGGCGTCAAGTGCCACGTATATGTCCACCTTTATCAATGGCCCCTGAACTTCAACAACTTTTAGAGATGAAGGAGTTTCAATTTTTTTGGTTTAAGATTGGAGAGTATTTGGCTAATTACTCTTTTTTTCATTCTAGCCGCCACTTTAGGAGTATATGGCTCCCTCACCTTCTTAGATGGTATGACACCCCTCTTGGATTTCAATTCCTCAGCATCTTCAGCGATAGCCTCTAATTTTTCAAAGAGTTTATCCTATCTATCCTTGTATTTTTTGTATTTGCAATGAGTACATGAGGGTGAAGAGGAGTGAGAGGACCCACTGTAAGGGTGAGAGGGGTTGGTGTAAGGGGTGATTTCAAATATATTTAGTTTTCTTAAGCATAAACATGCTCATCATCACAACTGGCATCAACATCAGCATCAGTATGGCTACCACCAATATCAACAACACCCCCAGAAGAAGCACCCAGATATATTGCAGTAGGTTGGTCATGAAGAGCCTGAACACTAGGCTGGCCTTGTCTAACTGCTCTTCTTGTGGATGTTGCTCCAGCCAATTCCTTATTTATTAACTCCACTGTTAGGTCTACTATTGTATCAACAAGACCTAGAGTAATAAAAAAAGTCATCTCCAACTCTTTCTCAATAAGCACGATCCATGGATACACAACCTATAAAAAAAGACAGATATATTTAAATCATATAATAATTTGTAGTCAATTGGGTTACATGTTAACACAGATAACTTATGCAACAGATGATCTATCTGTTGCAACAGCTGATTTGTCTGTCACAATAGATTGATAATATGTTACATTAGATTACCCATTTGTTGCATAATTTGTAGTAGATGGGTAATATGTTGAGTCAGGTTTAGAGAACCAAAGTAATATATAGGTAATTTGTTGTGAAAAATAAATCTTCTATCACAATAGATTACCCATCTATTGCACCAGTTGTAGTAGACGGGTAATATGTTGAAATAGATGACCCAACTGTCGCAACAGATGGCACGTCTATTTCAATATTTTTCTTTGAGTCAAACTATTTTACTTGAAAGAAGATGTACTGCATCATTCAGAGGGTTAAAAAGATCAGCCCCCTTAATTCTTATACTGCTCTTTGCAGCCAACAACTTAAGGATCCTTGGATGAGAAACCTTATCTGGGTAATCCTTCACCTGCTTTCGGAGGAGAGGAATGTATTCAAATGCCCAAGCCTAAAATATGTAAATAGGAAGAAAGAAAAAAAATCATAATAATTATTCAATATAAATTAATGAATGAGTAAACAAATAGTGATTAAATTTACCATGAAATTCCAAGGAAAGTCATATAATGTGATCATCTTTGGGGATAGCTTAGTCAGTAAATATTTGACAATCAAGTTGTAGTTGTCATATCCCCGGGGGTAATTGTTAAATTTCTCAAAATCCCCAGCAAGCGCCAACAAATCATCTTCTATGACTTAGTTGACGTCTCTTACCAATATAACAAAATAGGAAAACCAAACTATGCATAATTGCTCCCTGTACTTCCTTGGTATGGTTTATCCTTGAGATATTCTATCAAATCCGCCGCTTTATATCTAGTCCCTTAATGTCGAACAACCCATCTATTTTTTCCTTGTGCTTGTTGGTTTTAATAGGTGGTCTCTTGGACAATGTCTTCCCTCTATTTAATGGTGGTAGTTTGGTTGTCCTTCTTGCCTTGGAATTTTTGCGGTGTGTTTCCATGATGAGATATTCTTTTAGATGATCACATCTTAAGCCTGTCACTATGGAAAACTATTTCATGCCAAAACAAACAGGCATGCCACAGTAGTTGATCCAGATTTCATCCATCTTTTTGCCCCCCTCCATGTAATCTTTATTATCCCCCACATACTAGATCCTGCTTGAGAAGACTATGTACCATACTCATTTGGAAATAGGCAGTGTGGTCCTCAGGCGGCTCAAGAAAGTGTCCAAAGTATCTCTTCTTAAAAAGTTCATCTATGTTTTCATTCTTCATAATATTTATAAATTCATCAAAAGGTTTCCCTGATTGATATTTAAGTACAAGATCATCAGTTAGTTCTATAGGGTCATCTATTAGTATCGCAACTTGAAACCTGTCAATACTAATAGTTTTGACAGGATCATGCTGGGATTTTGATCTTAATTCACGCCTCATTGGTGATGCATTATCATTTTGTTGATCATCATCGTTTTTCTCACTTTCTACTTCTTTCTCTTCTTACTTTCTACTTCTTCCTCTTCTTGTTTATCTTCTTCTTCCTCCTCACTTTAATTTTACTCATCAACCTCTAATACCCTTCTCCACCTCACTTTTCATATCTTCCTCGGCTTTATTTTAGCCTTTTTTGTTAGGTGGTCAGAAGTTGATCCACTTTCAGTTTCTTTTCTTTTGGGAGACATCTTTTAACTACAAACAACAGAAAAAACAAAAAATACATTACATTTGATGTCCACATAATTTTTTTAAAAAGGTAAGATAAATTTCAATGAATTATTATACGCCACATTCCAAAAAAATATTCCAATGGATAACCCATCAGTTGGAACAGATAGGGAATCTGGTTGAAGACCTATTTAATATCTCCCAATAGATGTTTCACCTGTTGCAATAGATGGACCACCAAGCCCACTAATACCACCACCAATGCCACTGAGACCACCAAAAATAACACCAAGACCACTACCAAGACCACCAAAACCACCACCATGACCACCAACACCACTACCAAAGCCACCAATACCCGCACCAAGACCACCAAGACTGCTGACACCACCACTAATGCCACTAATACCAATACTAAGACCACTGATATCACCACTAATACCATCAATACCGACACCACTAACAACAGTCACCAACAATACCACAAACACATCCAACAATACCACGATAGTCAATGAAACACTACAACAAAAACTAGGGTTTTCTCTGGTTTTTCCTACATTTTTATAATCAAAACTCAAAATTGTTAACCCATCCTCGAAGGTTAAACTAAAAGTGTTCTTTTTCATCATTAACTAAAAAACCCTAATTTTTAGAATAAACAAAAATATAGAAATTTTCTCGAACTTTGTTACCTATGAAGACAGAGAAAACAATGGATACAAGCGAGAATGAAGTCGAAAATAACAACTATGTGGTCAAAAATAGGAAGAAAATTGATCTATTTTGAAGGGTTGAGCAATATGTTGGGTAGCTATTGTCTATATTGTTAAGAGAGAAAGAAAAGAGCGAGAACTCAAGATTTAAAATGATGAAATATTTTTCTCGCAAATGGATAATTTGTATGGGTTTCTTTGTATTTTTGAAAAAGAATGACAAGTTTCGAAATTGTTAATTTGGTCCGAATTGATCGTAATTATTTTCTAAAATTTTAAAAGATATAATTTTTAACCGTCTCGTCATAATAAATTGTATTAAGTTCAACTAAAACACTGATGAATTTAGGTATTATCTTAATAATAAGTTAATAAGTATTGTTTCAACTCAGATTGATTGATTGACGAGTCAGGTCGGGAGGAACGCAATACCAACATCATGCAATTATAAAGACTCAACGGAAGTTGTAGTTGACCCTATCAAATTATCCTTAGTTCTAGCTAAATCAGTTCAGGTGTTAGATTAATAATAAGTTAATAAGTATCATTTTAACTCGGATTGATTTATTAATGACTCAGGTCAGGAGGAATGTAATACCAATACCATGCAATTACAAAGACTCAATTGAAGTTATAGTTGACCCTATCAACTCATCCCTAGTTATAGCTAAATCAATTTAGGTATTAAATTAATAATAAGTTAATATAAATTATTTCAACTCATATTGATAGATTGACGACTCAGGCCGGGAGGAACGTAATACGAACACCAAGCAATTGCAAAGACTTAATTAAAGTTGTAGTTGACCCTATCAACTCATCCCTAGTTCCAGCTAAATCAATTTAGGTATTAGATTAATAATAAGATAATAAGAATTATTTCAACTCAGATTAATCTATTAACGACTCAGGTCGGGAGGAACCCAATACCAATACCATGCAATTGTAAAGATGCAATTAAAGTTGTAGTTGACCCTATAAACTCATCCCTAGTTATAGATAAATCAATTTAGATATTATCTTAATAATAAGTTTATATGAATTTTTTTAACTTAGATTGATCAATTGACTACTCAGGTCGGGAGGAACGCAATACCAATATCATGCAATTGCAAAGACTCAATTGAAGTTGTAGTTAACCTTATCAACTCATACCTAGTTATAGTTAAATCAATTTAGGTATTATTTTAATAATAAGTTAATAAGAATCGTTTTAACTTAGATTGATCAATTGACGACTCAGGTCGGAAGGAATGCAATACCAATACTATGCAATTGCAAAGACTCAATTGAAGTTGTAGTTGGCCCTATAAACATATCCTTAGTTATAGCTAAATCAATTTAGGTATTATCTTAATAATAAGTTAATATAAATCATTTCAACTCAGATTGATCGATTGATGACTCAGGTCGGGAGGAACGTAATACCAATGCCATGCAAGTGCAAAGACTCAAATGAAGTTGTAGCTGACCATATCAACTCATCCCTAGTTATAGCTAAATAAATTTAGGTATTATCTTTATAATAAGTTAATATGAATCGTTTCAACTCAGATTAATCGATTGACGACTCAGGTCGGGATGAATGCAATACCAACATCATGTAATTGCAAAGACTCCATTGAAGTTGTATTTAACCCTATCAACTCAACCCTAGTTCTAGCTAAATCAGTTTAGGTATTATCTTAATAATAAGTTATATGAATTATTTCATCTCAGATTGATAAATGGACGACTCAGGTCGGCAGGAACGCAATACTAACATCGTACAATTATAAAGACTCAATTGAAGTTGTAGTTGACTTTATTAACTCATCCCTAGTTCTATCTAAATAAATTTAGGTATTAGCTTAATAATAAGTTAATATGAATTATTTTAACTCAGATTAATCGATTGATGACTCGGGATGGGAGAAACGTAATAACAACACCATATAATTTAAAAGACTCAATTGAAGTTGTAGTTGACACTATCAACTCACCCCTAGTTCTAGATAAATCAATTGTAAGGAAATTTGTTGCAATAGATGACTGAGTTATTGGAAATTTTCAAACAGATATTGAGATCTATTGCAACAAGTTACCTATCTGTTTTAATTATCAAATAGACATTTTCATTTGTTGCGATAGATAACTGAGTTGTTGAAAATTTTCAAAAAAATATTGATATCTGTTGCAATAGATCATATCTATTTGAAAATCTTTTTTTATGTTAAAGCAATTTTCTACTTGAAATAAAAACGATAAAATACTAAGGCGGTAAAAAATATTTCTTAGATAACTCAAAAATTTCCTCCTTGAGTAGTCTTATCTTGTCTTTTCAATGTCACCCGTCTCCTTGTGCCCCTCAAAGTTATTAATGAATATTAATGAATATTTAAACCCATCTCTAGAAATATCTCTTCTTCGGTCATAAATTAATTCATCTCTCTTCTTTTACTTTCTCTCCTCTTTAGGGTTATCACAATCATCTCCTTTTTTTTCTCTATTTTCTCTCCTCTTTCTCATGAGGATCCTTTCATATCTCAATCAATCTATACCTTTTCTCAACTGAAATTATTATTTTGATCCCTTTGTTTTTAACATTGCAGGTATGGTTCAGTATTGCCCTTTCATTCTTGTCTTTTTTTTGCAAGTTAGTTAAATTAGTTATTTACATCTATTTTTTTATTTAATTACCCTTTACCCATAGAATATTTATTTAAAAAAATTGAAGGAAAGGTGACTTTTAAGTTTAAAAGCCTTGTTGGCAGTATCATTTTTTTGTATGTATTTTATTTGTTTTTTTGTTGTTGACGTTGTTATTGATGTTGTTGGTGGGGTTGGTGTTGTTGGAACGTGTGGTGTGGTGTTGTTGATGGTGTTGGAACAAATGGTGTTGTTTTTTTGTTGTTTCTTCATTGTTGATGTTGTTATTGATGTTGCAACAGACGGAGCAACTATTGGAACAAATCAAACCACTAGCAAGACTAGTTTGATGTGTTCCAATAGATTACACATATGTTGCAATAGACTCCACATCTATTGCAATAGACTCTACATCTATTGCAATAGATACGTAGCCTATTACAATAGATTTCCCATATGTTCGAGAATTTATTGCAATAGATGTGGAGTTTGTTGCAACAGATGGGTAATATGTTGCAACAGATGGACAATCTGTTATAACAGATGGGGAAGTTGTTGAACAAATGTTGAAATGTGTGGTATTTATTCAATTTTGTGTTACATTTTTTAAAATTTGCAGACATCAAATGTAATGCTCTTTTTATTTTTCTCTTATTTAACATCAATTGTTTTTCTCTTATTTGTAGATATAATGAAATGAAAGTTGATCAACTTTTGCCCGACCAACATAAAAGGCTATAGTAAAGATGAGTTTGGAGGAATAAGCTGCTTGCAGATGGAACCATTTCATATGTGGGAGGAATGTATTACTGATCATGTTATTGTGAAAACACACATAGAGTACACTGATTTTGTGAATGTTGTTTTTTACTGATTAGGCATTGATCATTCAAACAAGATATCTATAATTTTACAGTTAAGTTTGATAGGTTGAACTGATAAGGCTGAGATACCAAGAATATGGTTCTGATACCCTATTAAGATTTAATGACAGTTATTGCTCATATTTATGTGTCAAGCTTTGTGAAGGGATCATGTTTTGGTGGCATTGTAAAAAGATTCAATAGCGATTAGACTAACTTTTAGGATGCATCAGATTCTGAGAAGGCCTTCGAAGCCTCCTACTGCTATAACCAAGAATAAAAATCAATATATTTATTGCCCTAGCCCAAATTTATATGGTTGGGTTGCTTAGGGTGATGATTATATGCCAGAAAGTGCGGTAGGAGAATACCTACGAGGGACAAAGGGAGTTGATGAAGATTAAATCATCTGAGAACTAATTGAAGAGGAAACATAGGATAGAAAGGAATTTGTAGCAAATCTGGCCGATTAAATTGACTTAAAACATGAGAAATCTAAATCAAGTGCAAATATGAAAGTGTGTCGTCCAAAAATAAAAACCCATCTGTCGTCTCTCTCAAAAAAAAATAGTGCAGCTGGGTACTTTGCTGGGGAGCTGCGACTAACTAGCATGGTCGAAATGATCACCTACATAGAATATAGCAAAACACCAAGAAAGAAACTTTGTGGGCACCGAGGGTTGAAATGATATACAGTAAATTAAGAAAACTTTCCCCAAGAAAAGCTACAGTTAAAATAAGAAATCTAAGTGAAGGCAGAAATTTCTGACTTTTAAATTACATCCCAAGTCTTCTTGTTTGTGGTTCCGATTAGGTCCACTTCTATTGACCTGACCGGAACCACAAACAAGAATTAAAGGCAAATTGAGTATCATTACTTCCATAGAAATATGGATATAATTGATTATGTTTTTTTTCCTTAGCATGCTTTCAACATATCTTGGAGAAGATTAGAGGCTTGTTGTAGTATGTGAATTCTGATAATTTTCAAGCTTTTCTCCAGCTTGCTGATTTGGCATTCAAGATGGTCATTGTCATATTTGAGTTTAGTATAGAGTTCTTGGTCTTTCATGAGATCGTCAATGAGGAACAATTCCTTCGAAGTCGTGGCATTGTAAAAAGCCTTCAGAAGTCTTCCTAAACATTTTCTTCAAAGGCTTAAATGATACATGGAGGGTCGTTATGTTTATTTTAGGTCAACATATTGATGCACACTCAAGCAGTGGTCCCAATAGTTGAACAGCGCACTTTATTCTTTCCATCGTATGTTTCCCAGATTCACTAGAAGTTCCTTGCCACCCTATGTTTCTGCTTCAATTATCTATCAAATGATGTAGTCTTTTATCAACTCCTCTTTTTCTCATAGGTATTCTCCTGCGGCTCCTTCTGGAGTATAATCATCTTCTAGAACAACCCTTCCTTATAAATTTGGGTCAGGGGAATGTCTATTTGTTTTCCATTCTTGTTTGATGCAGTGCGAGGCTTCAAAGGCCTTTCCAGAGTCCAGTGTACACTTAAAATTAAGTCTAATCATTATTGGATCTCTGCAATGACACCAAATATTGATCCCTTCTCAAAATTTAACACGCATAAACATGAGCAACAACTGTAGTAATTCGTAATAGGGTATCAGTACCATCTTCATAGCCCCCTCGGCCTTATCAATTCAAACCTATCAAACTTAACTATACAATGCAGGATCTTGGTTGAATGATCAATGACTAATTGGTTAAAAACTGCATTCACAAAATCATTGTACTTTATGTGTGTTGTCTCGATGACCTTATCAGTAATACATAACTCCTACACATGAAAGTGGGTCCATCCATCTGCATGCACTTTATTCTTCCTAGTCCATCTATGGCTTAATTTGAATAAATATATGACTAACCTATTGCAACAGATGACACATCTATTAAAATTATCAAACAATTATAGACATTTGTTATGATAGATGATCAATCTGTTGCAACATATGACTTATCTATTGGAAATAATCATAAAGATATGTGCATCTGTTGCAACAAATTGTTAGTATGTTGTAAATTATAAAACAGATTGAATATATTTTACAACAAATTACCCATCTATTAGATTTATTTTAAAGTAATTTTATTTTCTTTCCGAAATACAATAAATATAAAATATTATATTTAGATCAATTTTTTTTAATTTACATAGTCGAAAAGTCACTAGTTTTATTTAATTAAGGGATATAATTATAGATAACTCTACTTCTAGATATGGTTGATCCGGATTTGGACAAGGCGGGAACTTGAAAGGCAGATTCATAAACTCCAATAGGATTTGGGTGACATGAGAGCAAGGATGAGGAGGGCCCTACTGCTGCCGGATAATGATTAGCCAGTTGATAATAATAATAATAATAATAATAATAATAATAATTAGGTTGTGTTTTTTTTCTTTCAGCGTATGTATTTTCTTTTATTATATCAGATCTTCCTAAGAGAGGAACCTAATATATGTTTTGTTTTTTGTATATTTGTATATAATGGATTTAAAAATCTATGTTTGGTGACTTTGGATTTTTAATTCTTATTTAATATTTAATTTTCATTCTGTTTATTACTTTTTCTCAACATGCTGATGGTTGGAGGTAAGGATTGAGCGTTTGTGGCAATGGATGGACAATATGTTGCAACAAATGGTTAATCTGTTGCGACATATGCATCATATATATCAACAGACGGTTATTGATAAAAAAGGGCTATTGTTATTGAAAAGGTGAAAAGTCATGACTTTTCGAGTATTTAATATGAAAAATGGTTCGAAAATTAATAATATGAAAATAAATGATAAACACAATTTATAATCATAAAAATAATTATTTAATTTTAATAACTGATGTTAAAATTAAATAGGTGACAAGTCATGATTTTTCACCATTTTTATTTTTAAATCTTTTTTTAATTTATTTATTAAGGTATATTGTAACACCCCGGGAGTACACCCTGGACGTCATATGGTGCTTATATTCATAAGTGACCACAAGCTAACCCATGAGTTGGTACCTGATGTGAGCACTGAACGAAACTTCTAATAAAAGATACACACAAGCGGAATAACTGACTATGCCATAAGGTTTTATAATACTAAGACATTACTCAACACTTAAATCTGAAACAATTGTCTGAAAGTAATAACATAAAGATGAAAATCAACTGAAAACTAGATAATTGTCTAAAAAGTATCTGAAAGCCTCTAACTGAATGACTGTGGAGTTGATGGGACATCTAACTCCGACCGACTACTGGACTGAAGTACTAAAATAAACATAATCAACCATAAAAATATAATGACTCACCACAGCTATTGCTGATGCGTTGGAATATCTAAGTTCATCCGGGAACCTGAGCAGCCGAACCTATGATATGATACATCATAGCACAAGAAACGAGTATGCAGTCAGTATATTGAATGTACTGGTATGCTAAATGAGGTTAGGTTGATATACATACTAGATGAAGTTAGGCTGATATACATGGGCTCATGTGTATGAATAAAAATTGACAGAATAAATAGCATGAGATAACTGGATATGCATGCATTAATGCTGTAAAATCTGAGAATGCATGACCAAGCATATAACATAATTCTGAAATAGTATGTAAACTGAAATACTGAAAACTGATAATGAAATAATTGATAAATTATATGCTATGGTTAATAAAAATTAAACTAAGTTCTGAACTAAATACTGAAACTAAAATTGTAGAAAGTATCAACTAACCGACATGCCCCAAACTGAACTGATCGGGGTCCAACCTGTGACCCCAGTTGGAAGGGTGCTAGTACTGTGCCATGGGTACTAACAATGGTGGTGTAGTCGATCCTAATCTGGAGGGTAACCCCTGAGATCAGTCCTAAACTGGCGGGTGATCCCTGAGAGTGTCAATCCTAAACTGGTGGGTGATCCCTGAGAGTGTCAGTCCTAAACTGGTGGGTGACATCTTATAACCTACGTTAGATACGTAGTTCTGGAACATAAGGATTGCTTCTAAGGACCTAGTCCTAACCAATGGGTGAGCCCTCAACCCTAGGTTCGCTCGGTGCTAAATCCTACTCATAACTGAATGACACTGATTACGGGACTAAACTAAGTTTTACTGAAGAAGGAACTGACTCAAATTATTGAACTGATTTAGGTTTGACTAACATGATAACAGACTAAACTAATAATGCTCATACGTTTCTGAAACCATTCTGAGAATACTGAGACTAAGTAAATAGCTAAATTTTGGGTATTCATAACCCCCAGGACTCGATAGCAATAACAATGAGGACACATAAAAGCATTCAAAACCATGGATAAAAAATCATTAATCACAATTATTCACTTAAGAATTTCATCAAGCACATGGGAGACATGAATTTAAACATGGGAATACCTTTAAACACAATGACATAGCACGATCACATGACAAGATCATAAAATGAGGATTTATTCTGAATTCTCATGAATATGATATGGAAACCACCATATTTAAAACATTTTATAATGCATTCCACTTAAAATAATTTATAATCATAACTTAAAATTTGAATGGTAAGAAATTCATGGACTTAAGCATGGGAATAAGCAAAAGATGTGGGAATAGCATAATTGCAATACTAAAACCATACTTAGGGATTTAACAATGAAATTTGATGCTTCAAACGTGTAAGGGATGCTTACAATGAAAATAGATTATAAACATCATGTATAATCTAAATTCATAAAAGCTTCATGGAGATAAATCATTATAAACATGTAATTTCATAATTTAAAACATAAAAGATGGGTTCTTGAACTCCATGGTGAAAAGGGCCCATGGATGAACATCTAACATACCTTGATTAAAGAATTTGTGAAGGTTCTTGGTGGTTTTTCTTGAAACTTGAGCTTGAATCTTGAAGGGGCTAGGGTTTGTTCTTGAGAGAGAATTACTTTCTTGGAGAGAAATTATGAATAATGGATCCTATAATTCCCCTTTGGGGTTTTAATTTCGTGTTTTGGATGAATTTGGTTGAGGGAAAATGGACAAGACTACCCTTGGGAAATTAAAATTCATAACTAGAATTCAAAATTGACTCTTACCGCGATACGCCAAGGCTGTCATCGTAATTTTCACCATGACCCGGTGAAATCCCGTGACTTATTGGAACCTGACAATTTTTATTTTGGACTTCGCCGCGATGCGGTGAAGTGACCACCGCTATAGCCACGGTGATGCGGTCCAATCGCGGTGAGTTGTTATTTTGGAAATCCAAAAATGGTCCAAACCTCATTCGAAAAATCCAAAACTTACCCAAGACATTCTACTTACAACCCTGAACATAAATTAACTTAGAAACCATCGTCTCAGGGTTGGGAAGGCTAGTTTAAAAATCATCAAAGTTAAGAGGCCAAATAAAACTAAGTCTCCAACACTTAGCTAAATTTCCAGGTTCTAAGTCTCTTATGAATGCACTATGAGCTGAACTAAGCTAAGAAAAGTGTGGAGTATTACAATATCTACCCCTTGGGAACATTCATCCTCGAATGAGACTGGTTAGATTGAGAGTACTGAACTAAGGTAACTGAGATCACATACTGAAAATGCTAGACTGGGAATATGATTACATGACTTAGTCTGAAACATGTTGACTGACCGAACTGATTCATGAATGCATGCAATGACATGAAGGTGAGTATTTGACTGAGATAGAAACAAGAGCGTCAACTTATGAGTAACCACTGCAATAGGCTAGATCTGGTTTCATGAAGAAAACCTGAGATATTTAGTATATGAAAACTTGAGGGTGTTACAGAATCTCCCCCTTGGGATAGTTCATCCCCCGAATAATACTGGCTTGACTGAAATACTAAGGAAAGACTGGGATAATGCACAGGACTCTTACGAGCTGAATCATAACTGATATCTAGAATCTGAATTTTGGGCATGAGGATAGAGTATCAATGACATGAATTCATCAAGAAACCAAATTTGAGGATGTACATAACAAAAATCTGAATTTTGTTGAACATTGAGGGTGTAGCCTGAGTACTGGAACTGAACATACTGTAAAACATGAGTACTTAAGTCATGATCTGCATGACTTGACTTTTGAGTTTATAAATTTGTGGAACATGATTCTTACTGATGAGTAAACTGGAACTCCTTATACTAGGGACTGAAAGTGTACAAACTTTTCTGTGATGTATATGAACATGAACTATGATCATGGAGCTGACATGTAAGGCATAAGTAGAGATTGTGATCACTGAAAACCTTGAACTAAGATAAGAATGGGTTGGGAATTTTCCTCTCTAGTGTTGTTCTACCACACGCTGGCATCACTACTAGAATCTGAGAGCCTGACCTGGTTTTCTTGTTCTATCATCTCCCCTATAGCTTTAAGCCACCACTCTAAGTCTATGAACCCTTTTAAACTCTAATTGAACTGCACCCATTTTACTATAGAGTCTAGGGTATAATAATTCACATAAATGATAAACTCACCCTGAAAGATCACACCTGATAATGTAAACTTGCTACTAGTACTTTTTTCTTAGATACAACTCTTAGCCCTCTATATTCCCAATAATTATCATGTAACAACTTAAAGTTGACTAGCTTAGAATTTTCAACTCCTCTTTCTATTAGCTTAACCTTCATAGATTCAACCTTAGATTCTAACACATAACATGGATATCCCTCAATCTTTAAAAATTATACTACTTTCATCATAGCCTACAAGTATCACATCCACAATATATGTTTTGAATCAACAACCCTAAATTCTTACATACATTGTTTCAAGCCTATTGATTCACCTTTCATCCAACTAGCCTCATGAAATATGATCTGTTCAAATTCAGATAACACCATCCCAACTCTACTACTGTTGCTAAACTCCGAGTTTCATACCTCTAATTCTAGATCATATGCTATCATAGGTTTCTGAGAAAGAATATAAAAACACATCTGACTTCTAAGAATTGAGGTACTACCACTCCATTAAATGATTGGTTTATTCAAAAACTAAAATTGAATGGCTCTATTTCTGAAATCAACGGAAGTAATTTTTTGTGATACTAAAATCGGGCAATTTCTATATACTCGTCTGGCCAGGATAGATTTACCCACTGAGGTAGACACAAAAAATAGCTCCGCTAAGGTTTTAGGACTAACACTGAACTCAATAGCTAAATAGTGGTTACGAAGAGGAAGTAAAGTTTCGGGGTCAATTAAAACATACACAAGAATATGATAAGCTTGTGACGTACCCGTAATTGTATCAGGAGAACTTTCCTGATCATGTTGGGACTGGAATGCATAAAGTCTATTCTGACATTGACCACTAGTCACCCTGGAAGTGGCACCCTGCTGAGTCGGGCGACCGGATAGAACTGGAGGAAGGTTGGACTGACCTTGCTGATGCAAATCCTTTCCCCTCTGAGCCATTACTCGACACTGTCAAAATCTATGGTCTGGCTTACCACACCTAAAACACATATCACTACCAGCTCTACACACACCTAGGTGATTTCTACCACATTCTCTGCAAAGTGGATGGGTACGACCACTGTTCCCACTACCCTGGATCTTGGGGCCTGAGGCCTTATCCCGAATATCATTCCTAAACTTTGGTACTGGCGCACTAGCTGAAGACAGAGATGAGGCTGAAAACTTCTGACTAAACTGAGAACGGCTATCACTCTCCAACTTTTGTTGAAAAAAATTAAAACTACCTATCCTAGCCCTCTTATTCTATCTTTCCTTTTTGTTAGCTTTCTCCTCCTCAATCTGCTGATCATGAACCATGATCCTAGACAAGTCCATATCCTTAATGAACATAGCAGTCCTACACTCCTTGACTACACAATCAGCTACACCAGAAATAAACTTACTCATTTCAGACCTGTTATCAGACACCACATTAGGAGCATAACGAGAAAACTTGGTAAACTTAAGAGAATACTCCCTCACACTCATGTTACCCTGCTTAAATTTATAAACTCCTACACCTTAGCTTCCTTTAACTCTAAGGGAAAGACCCTATCTAAAAAGGTTGAAGAAAACTCCTCCCACTCAACAGGTCTTGTTCTGTGCCACTATCTCTCTTCTACTTCTTATAATAGGTATGAGCTACATCTTACAACTGGTAAGCACCTAACTTTGCACTCTCACTAGAAGTCACACCCATAATGTCAGTTACTTTCTAAACTATGTTTAGGAAATCCTGTGAATCCTTATCAGACTTAGATCCCAAAAACAATGGAGGGTTTATTTGGGTGAAATCCCAAATCCTAGCTTCAACAGTATTAGCTACTGTATTGGATGGGACAGTAGTCGTCTGACTATTCTAAGTTGTTACTGAGTGATCTAGCATGGTGAATGCTGCTCTGAATTCAGCATAAGAGACATGCTCATTCAGGTGATCTTTCTGAATAGGTGGAGGTATAGGATGATTCCTATTTCTCCTTCCGTTAGTCTTTCTGGGAGGCATGTTCTGTAAATAGGAAAAAGATTTAATTAGAAAGACAGTTTAAATTTATCTCATGCTCATTCACATGACATGAATACTGAAAGAAGGAAAACATTTCCTAAAACATTTCGTAGGCTCCTCCCCATAAGTGTAGCGCACTTCATACCCATTCACAAAACTCTACTCAACGCAGCTTTCAAACTTCCAAGGAAACTTTAAAACCTTAGGCTATGATACCAAGTTTGTAATGCACTGGAAGTATACCCTGGATGCCTCACGGTGCTTATAGTCACAAGTGACCACAAGCTAACCCATGAGCTGGTACCTGCTGTGAGCACTGAATAAAACTGCTAATAAAAGATACATATATGTAGAATAACTAACATTCCATAAGTTTTTATTATACTAAGACATTATTGAACTCTTAAATCTGAAACAACTGTCTAAAAGTAATAATGTAAAGACTAACAATCAACTAAAAACTAGATAACTGTCTGAAAAGTGTTTAAAAGCCTCTAACTAAATGACTGTGGAGTTGATGGGACATGTCCCCATCTAACTCCGACTAACAACTGGACTGAAGTACTAAAATAAACATAATCGTCCCTCGAAATATAAGGACTTACCACTGTTGTTGTTGCTGATGCACTGGAATGTTTAAGTGTGGTCGGGAACCTGAGCGTTCAAACCTATCATATGATACATCATAGCACAAGAATAAGTATTCGGTTAGTACTTTGAATATACTGGTATGCTAGATGAGGTTAGGCTGATATTTATGAGCTCATGTGTATAAATAACAACTGAATGAATGAAGAGCATGAGATAACTGGATATGTATGCATGAATGCTGTAAAATCAGAGAATGCATAACCAAGCATATAACATAGTTTTGAAATACTTTGTAAACTAAAAAATTAAAATCTGATAACTGAATACATGAAAAACTGTATGTTATGGTCAAATAAAATTAAACTGAGTTCTGAACTTAATTCTGAAACTAAAATTGTGGGAGGTATCATCTAACGCGACACACCCCAAACTAAACAGATCAGGGTCCAACCTGTGACCCCAGTTGGAAGGGTGCTAGTACTGTTCCATGGGTACTCACAATGGTGGTGGAGTTAGTCCTAATCCGGCAGGTGTCCACTAAGATCAGTCCTAATCTGGCGAGTGATCCCTGAGAGTGTCATTCCTAAACTGGTGGGTGACATCTCATAACCTATACTGGCTACGTAGTTCTGGAACTTAGGTATTACTTCTAAGGACCCAGTCCTAACTGACGGGTGAGCCTCCATCCCTAGGTTCGCTCGGTGATGAATCCTACTCCTAACTAAATAAAATTAATTATGGGATATAACAAAGTTTAACTGAAGAATGAACTAACTCAAATTACTTAAATAATTTAGGTTTGACTAACATGATAACTGACTAAACTGATAATTCTCATACGTGTTTGAAACCATTCTGAGAATATTGAGACTAAGTAAACAGCTAAATCTTGGGTATTCATAACCCCCAAGACTCGATAGTAATAATAAGAAAGACGCATGAAAACATTTGAAACTATGGAAGGGAAATCATTATTCACAATTATTCACTTAAGCATTTCATCAAGCACATGGGAGACATGAATTTAAACATGGGAATACCTTTAAACTCGGTGAGATAGCACGATCACATGACAAGATCATAAACTGAAGATTTATTCTGAATTCTCATGAACATGATATGGAAACCACCATATTTAAAACATTCTATAATGCTTTCCACTTGAAATAATTTATAATCTTAACTTGAAATTTAAATGGTAAGAAATTCATGGACTTAAGCATGGAAATGAGTAAAAATATGGGAATAGAATAATTGCAATACTAAACCCATACTTAGGGATTTAATAATGAAATTTGATGCTTCAAACGTGTAAGGGTTGCTTTCAATGAAAATAGATTGTAAACATCATGTGTAATCGAAAATCATAAAAGCTTCATGGAGATAAATCATTATAAACATATAATTTCATAATTTAAAACATAAAAGATGGATTCTTGGACACCATGAGTGAAAAGGGACCATGAATGAACATCTAACATACCTTGATTGAAGAATTCGTGAAGGTTCTTGGTGGTTTTCTTGAAACTTGAGCTTGAATCTTGAAAGGGCTAGGGTTTGCTTTTTAAAGAGAATTACTTTCTTAGAGAGAAATTATGAATAATGGGGCATATAATGCCCGTTTAGGGTTTTAAATTTTTGTTTTGAACTGATTTGGGTGAGGAAAAAAAGACAAGAATACCCTTGGAAAATTATAATTTGTAACTGGAACCTGAAATTGACCCTCACCGTGATGCGCCAAGGCTGTCATCGTGAAATGGTGAAATCGCGGTGACTTTTTGGAAGCTGACAAGTGTCATTTTGGACTTCACCGCGATGCGGTAAAGTCACCACCGCTATGCCACCGCGATGCAGTGCAATCGCAGAATTTTCCACTGGGTTGGCTGGAACAGCAGCTAACCGTTCATTCTGAGCTACGACTAAACTAGCTAGAGTAGTAAATACAGTCCTAAATTTTGTATGAGAGACATGCTCATCAAGAGAAGCTGGCTGAATTTGCCGAGGTGCTGACTGATTTTCAGTTCCCCTTTTGCTAGTCCTTTTGGGAGGCATATTCTGTAAACGAAAGGAAGAAGCGGATTAAACTGAGAGTTTAACTTTGAGCCTATGCTTACTGGCATGACATGAATACTGAAAGAAGGGAAACTATTCCTAAAACATCTCATAGCCTCTTGTACATAAGTGTGGTGCACAACACACCCATGTACATGACTCTACTAGATGTGGCTTTTCAGACATTCTACGACACTGTTGAACCTTAGGCACTGATACCAATTTTGTAACGCCCCGAATCTAGTACCCGGAATGCTACACGGTGCCTATGACCCCGAAGGACTACAAGCTAACCCATGACTGTTATATGTAACTTAGCCCTAAATAATATACTGAAATTATGTGAAATACGTAAAAGTTGTAAGGCCATAAGGTTTAAAAATGAATAAACATCTGATAAAACAATGTCTGAAAATGATATAACAAATACCAAAACAAATCTAAAGTAATTGTCTGGCATGCTTTCGTCTGAAAGTGATGTGTGAGAAAAAATTAACACATTTAATGCTTTTTAGCTCAAAATAATTGTGAATTCTGAAGCAACTCTTGTTGTTTTAATGTGTTTTCTCATGATATTACAGTAAAAGGGTGGAGGAATAAAAACAAACGACAATGGAGCAAAAGAGTTGAAAAATTGAGCAAAAGAGTTGAAAAATTGAGCAAAAGAGAAGAAATCATGGCTGACGACCTCCGTGATACATCGTCATCCTTGTGATAGCTTATCAGCATTGGCGTCAACCTTAACCAGAAACTTGAATCCTGAGAAGAAGTTCTGACGACGTTGGTGATAAGGCGTCAAGGTGGTGATAAGCCGTCACGAAGCGCGTCAACCTAAACCAGAGAATTGAGTTTGAAGAAAAAATCTGACAACGTTGGTGATACGCCGTCAGATCGGTGATGCGGCGTCAGCTACATCGTCGGCCTAAGACATAACCTGAAGGCAACTGAAGCCTCTCTGACGCCATCCATGATAGGGCGTCAACTTCTTGACGCGGCGTTAGACTGGGCGTCACCTATTCCGGATAATTTTATTAATTTTGTTATTTTATTTCCTTAATTAGTCTTTAGTATAAATAGCATCTTTTAGGGTTTTTTATTAATGAATAATTCATCTATCAGACATCAACTCTAAAAAGAGAGACACGTATTTTTTCTCTCTTTCATAAAATATTCTTGTGTTTTCGTATCAACTATTTTTAAGGTTTCTACCTTGTGATTAAATCTGAGGAACTACTTGTTGTTTTCTATCCATTCGTAAGTTTATCATTATAATCATGAATTCAACTTGTTATTTCATTCATCAAATCACGAGCGGCTAATTTCATTAGCCGGAGTTATGGGATCCATGGATTAGGGTTTGATAAGATACTAGGCATTTAACGGATTCAAAGAGTAGTAAAACATCTTGAAATTCTGTTCTTTTAACTAAAATCTAATGGTTTCAAACATTAGATTATGCCTTAGGTTTTATTTGCTTCTAACAGAGAAATAGACTAGAGGACGTGAATTATCAATAGGGAATCGGAAGCTTCCAGCCTTCTGTTTAATGATTAATGTCGTAACTGGATTAATCTACCTGAGATAACATCCTATTGGAAATAGATAAGTTATCTAAGTTCGAGAGAATTAGATAATAAATTGTCTGGTGAGGTAGAGAGATAAGTCAGATAGTATAATCGTCAGGGATATTCTGTTGTTCTACTCATTCCGAGAATCTCTAGCATTACCTAGTATTTATCAATTTTCGAAACCCTTGGTGAACATATCTCTGGTTTCCCATTTAGACTGATTTCAAACACTAAAATATTGAAAGTGACAATTAACTCTCTGTGAACCTTAAACCCCCATTTTATCTTTTATATCGATTGTTTGAATTTAACTTGTAGCTGTAATTTCAAACTAGTTTAATCGCCACTCACATTGTTCCTTGTGGATTCGATCCCGACTCCAAAGTTGGGTAAATATATTAAAGACGAACACCTTACACTAAATTGAGGTGTAAGTTGAGCGTTATCAGAAAGCCTCTAAACTAAACTGAACAGAGAATTAAAGAAACATGTCTCCAACTAACTCCATCTACTGATACTGAACTGGGATATTAAATAATAATAAGGAAATCATATCATCCTCAAATGATGAGGACTCACTACAAATCTACTGTTGCTGGAATCTGAAATACTACTAAAGCTCTGGAGAGCGTGCTTCTGAACCTATGGCATAAAGTAAAACACCATAGAGCAAATGCATCAGTACGTTGGAATGTACTGGTATGCAAGTGAGGTAGGCTGAATACAAGGGGTTCATATGCATGAACAATACTAACTGACTGACTAACATGAATGAAAGAATACATGCATGAATATATAACTGTGACTGACATCGTGATAGGAATAAATACTGATCACATGACCAATATCAACAATTCATAATTTCATAGTTGGGGATTTCATAAATCACATGATCATCACAATATTGTACATTGATAGTAATGCGTAAAAACATGGCATAATTTTGTGTTTCTAATCTTATGAACATCTCATCAAGAAATTACAATGCATAGGTTTGCGTGTGATTCTTCATAATCAAGTAGGTATAGCATAACTTAAGAGGCATGACATGATCTTGACACATGAAAACTAAGTACTTGATCATCATTCATTCATTAGGGAATATTATCAAACACCTTGCATGCACACTTAGGGCATAAGTATGATCATCAATTTAATACAACATAGTTCCACAATGTAACTCAATTGCATGAATTTCAACCCTATACTAACATAGTTTCATGAAAACATGATAAGGATGCAATCTTGGCAGTCATACAACAATAACAACATGAACATAGTCAATTCAAAACAAGAACATCATGACATATAGTTTAAAATAGGGTTCTTGAGCTTCATGGATAAAAGGAGTCCATGAATCAATACTGTGCATACCTTAGTTCTTGATTCTACAAAGATTAACAGAGAGATTCTTGAATTTGGGTCTTGGATTTGAATCCCTAATTGAAAAACCTAGCTTGTTCTTGAGAGAAACAATATATTTTGGGTGAAATATGGCTGAATCACGTGTTATTGGGTATATATAGGGGTGAGAAATTGATCCTTTTAACCCTGGGACACATATTTTAATTCTATGAAAATTTCCCGATTTGGACCCTTGGCACGACGCGGCGCTATCGCGCCGTGTCTCTGGAAAGTGACAAATGGGAAATTGCATGGTGGCGCGATGCGGAGCTATCGCGTTGCCACTTTGTTTGAAACCTGGAAGTTTGGCGCGATGCGCCACTATCGTGGAGCAACACTAGAAATAGACAATTGCTATTTAAGTTGTCTCCGCGATGCGCTGATGGCTCGGGTGATATACTGTTTCACTAAAAAGGCTCTAACTCTTCGCCCGAGTATTGAATTTGTGCGAATTTGATATCGATGGAAATTTTATTGAATTTCCCACATGATTAAAAGTTAAAATCTTGAAAATACCACATGTATAAAAGTGGATTCATCTTTGAAATAAGTTTTTAATATTTTTGGGATAATTTTAAGCTAGGTAGAAGTATGGGGTATTACAATATCTCCCCTTTGGGGAAATTCATCCTCGAATGAGACTAATTGAGATGGGAGAAATAATAACCTAAAGTACATGCTGAACATGAACAACTGAAATATGACTACTTGACAGACATTACTGCAATTCATACTGTGCATTCAAATCTAATGCATGATTTTATGACTGAGTTAATGCATGAATGCATGACTGGGAGTACTGATAAGCTGATCATACATATCTAATGCATGAATACATAACTGAACTGACTCATGAACATGTGACTGAACATGCAAGGGTAAAGATACCAAGTTTTAAATGAAAACTGAGCATGGAACTAAATACCACATTTGTAACTGAAATTTGAACATAAAACTGGATAAGCTTAAGAAAATCTATTGCCTTGGGCTGAGTCTGATTTTAACTACTTAATGTGCATGAGCAAAATCATGAGAATGTAACTGGGTCTAGAACGTGATACATGAGCTGAATATTTTGATCTGAACTGAATACCTTAAGTACATGGTGTACGACCATAATTGGAGCTAGAGGGTCAACTTATTGGTACTCACTACTCCAAACTGGATTCATTACGAGAAGATAGTGGCATGTTTATGTCATGAAAGTTTAGGGGAATATAGTGTATCCTTCCTTCGGATACTAGGTCCCTTGAAGAATACTAGCTGGGCTGAGCTGCTGAGAAAAATTGAGGTGATGCACAAGGCACCTAGGAATTAAGTCATAACTAATTATCTGAGATCTGAAACTAAGGCATGATACACGAAATGATCTGAGCTTGCATCCATCTGATTGGTTCATCTTAGAATGGTTACATTCTTTCATGAGATTTTGGCTAGAGCACATAGCTAGGGACATGGAAACCAAACTATACGAATTTTTTTATATAAGACAGCTGAGTAAGAAAATCATAACCTGATTGAGATTTGGTAAGATGAGTTGAGACCTATGAACATCATCTAAGATTAAGTAACCAAGCCTCATACACTGCAACTAAGACTACTGAGAAGATTCACGTGGGTGCTGAGCACGAATGCATAACCGTACTAACTTATCCAATTAACTGAAGGACTGATAGTTGAATACTGAGTCTGCAAGGCCAGTCTGTACATAGTCTGAACAGTTGAACCAAAACGGTAGAGTATCATGCATGAAAGGTAATGACTGGCTAGATAACATGAGGCAACTGAGCATGAATAAGTGAAAACTATATTATTTGAGAATGCAAAACCAAGAGTATAACATAATTCTAGAATAGTCTGTAAACTAAGGTACTGAAATACCGATAAATGAATATCTAATAACTGTACACTATGGTGGTTAAGAAAACCCAAAACTGAATTGAGTTACCAACCCAATTACTAGGCTAGGACTGGGATTGAGATTGAATCTAAGACATTAATCGAGACTGTAACCATTGATTTTTGATAACTGACGTTTAGACTGGTGCTGAAGTATTTGATTCTGGGACTGAATGTTGATTACTAAAATTGAACACTGAAACTAAAACTGAGTTCTGATAACTACTTACGAATAATTGGCATACGCCAGGGATATATCAAATTTGACACTTAACTGAGGCCTGATAAATAGAATACCAAAATCATAGATTTATCAAGGGCTTTAAGCTAAGGGTGTACATGACACTACTGAGTTTGGATGATTACTAGAAGTGGAACGTGAGTCATATGGGCAAAACATACTGTAAATCTTGACAAGAGTACTTGAGTCATGAGATGCATGACCTGAGTCTGGAATTTCTGTGTTTCATGGGGCATTATTCGTGACACTAAGTGAACTATAATTCCTTATACTAGGAACCTGGAGCACAAACTATTCTATCATAAGCATGCAGATACAAGCTATATTCGTGGAACTGAAAAGGGTAGCATGCATAAATATCATAATGACTATAGTACGAAACTTTACACTAAGATAGGAATAAGTTGGGAGTCGTCTTTCCTTAATAATTATCTACATATACTGGAACTATAACTAGAATCTGAAGGCTTGACTTCTTGACCCCAAAGTTTAACTGCTATGCAAGGTTTCAAAAGAAAAGAAACTCATGAATTTGAAGAAGCGTGAACATGTAAATGAGAGATTTGTAACATACCAGTGGATGCATCAGGAGAACTTTCCTAATTCTATCGGGACTAAAGTGCATAAATTCTATTTGGGCGTTGCCCACTAATAGCTCTGGAATTGGTGCCCTGCCATTTCAGGCGACCGGACTGAGCTGAAGAAAACCATGCTGACTTTGAGGACCGATTTTAGGAAAGTCTCAGACCTTGTTACCTGACTTACCACATTCGAAGAATACATTACAGACGGCTCTACACACCTCTTATGATACTTACCACACTCTTTCCAAAACAGATAAGTAAAAACTCTACTCTCACTACCCTGGTCCTTAGAGCTTAATGCCCCATCCCTATGGTCATTTTTGAACTTTGGTACTAGCGCACTAGCTGAAGAGTGAACTGGGGATGAACATTTTTGACACAACTTAAAATAATTACCACCTTGCCACCTTGACTGAGCAAAACTATAACTACTTATTCTGGCCCTTTTATTTCTCTCTCATTCTTCTTAAGTTTCTGCTCTTCAATCTGTTGGGCATGGACCATAAGCCTAGATATGTCCAGCTCCTTAATGAACATCGCAGTTCTGCACTCCTTAGCAACTCTACCTGAAACCCAAGCACAAACTTACTCATTTTGGATTTACTGTCTGCTACTACATGGGGAGCATACCTGGCTAACTGAGTGAACTTAAGGGAGTATTCTTTTACTCTCATGCTACCTTGTCTAATATGGATGAACACTAACACTTTAACCTTCTTCTTCAATATGGGAAAGAACCTATCTAAGAAAGTCGTAGCAAACTCTTCCCAATCTATAGGATCTGCATCTGTACCTATGTCTACCTTTTACTGTTTGAACGACGTTTGGGCTACATCATGTAGCTGATAGGCAGCTAACTTGGCACTCTCATTGGAATTCACTCCCATGATGTCTGTGACTTTCTAAACCTAATTAAGAAACTCTTATAGATCCTTTCCTAATTTAGAACTGGAGAATAGGGGAAGATTCATTCGGGTGAAGTCCTAAATCCTGGTTGCAGCAGAATTTGCCACTGGGTTGGCTGGAACAGCAGTTAGTCATTCATTTTGATCTACGACTGAACTGGCTAGAGTAGTAAATGCAGTCCTAAATTCTGCATGAGAGACATGCTCATCCAGAGAATCTGGCTGGATGGGCTAAGTGCTGACTGATTTTTGGTTCCCCTTTCGTTAGTCCTTTTGGGAGGCATGTTCTATAAACGAAAGGAAGAAGAAGAGTAAACTAAGAGTTTAACTTTGAGCCTATGCTTACTGGTACGACATGAATACTGAAGAAGGGAAACTATTCCTAAAACATCTCATAGCCTCTTGTATATAAGTGTGGTGCACAACACACCCATGTACAAGACTCTACTAGATGTGGCTTTTCAGACTTCCTAGAACACTGTTGAACCTTAGGCTCTGATACCAAGTTTGTAACACCCCGAATCTAGTATCCGCAATGCTACACGGTGCCTATGACCATGAAGGACCACAAGCTAACCCATGACTGATATCTGTAACTTAGCCCTGAATAATATACTAAAATTATGCGGAATACGTAAAAGTTGTAAGGCCATAAGATTCAAAACTGAATAAACATCTGATAAAATAATGTCTGAAAATGATATAACAAATGCTAAAACAAGTCTGAAGTAACTGTCTAGCTCGCTATAGTCTGAAAGCCTCTAAACTAAAATGAATAAGGAGTTGAAGGAACATTTCTCCAACTAACTCCATCTACTGATACTGAACTGAGATAATAAATAATAATAAGGAAATTATATCATCCTCGAATGATGAGGACTCACTGCAAATCTACTAGTGCTGGAATCTGAAATACTATTGATGCTCTGGAGCGTGTGCTTCTGAACCTATGGCATAAAGTAAAAACCATAGCAAAAACGCATCAGTATGTTGGAATGTACTGGTATGCAAGTGAGGTAGGCTGAATAAAATGGGTTCATATGCATGAACAATACTAACTGACTGACTAACATGAGCGAAAGAATACATGCATGAATATATACCTGTGAGTGACATTGTAATAGAACTAACTACTGAGTTCTTACTACTGAGTCTACTAATAACAGGGATTTACTGATATTTGAGTTTACTATTACTGGAATACAGATTAACTGTATTACTGTTAAGCTGACAACTGAGTTTACTAATATGGATAATCTGAATATTTGTTTCTGATAGTTTTGATTAAGAAAAACTGATCAGATTGACTGTATCTGACAGTCCTAAGTCTGAATACTGATAACATGAATTTTGTATAACTAGTATACAAATAATGAGCGACTGTATCTGACAGTATAAGTTCTGATAGAAATAGCTGAGTTCTGTACTATATTGAGTGACTGTATCTAACAGTCCTGAAATCTGTAGAACTATCTGAGTTCTATTACTGAGACTGAGACTGAGACTGAAAGTGAGACTATGGGAGGTAATCATCTAATCGACATACCCCAGAACTAACTAGTGGGGTCCAACCTTTAACCCCAGCTGGAAAGGTGTGAGTACCGTGCCACGGGTAAGGACAAGCTGTGAGTAAACCCTCTCTGATAGGGAGCTCTTCCGCCAACCCCTCCTGTAAGAAAAAACTCAAATGAGGTGTATAATCCCTAAACTCGTAGGTTACATCTCAACCTATGTTGGCTACGTAGTTCTAGAATGCAGGATTTCTTCTAAGGATCACACCCTCTACTGGCTAACAGGTAAGTCCTCATCCTTGGGTTCACTCGGTGCTGAATCCTACTCCCAACTGAAGAGACATTAAATTGATTTAAACTAAACTGAACTGTTACTGATAGTATGTTTTAGCTAATTTGAACAGAGTTCACTAAATTCTTTTGACTAATGGAATATTACTGAGATCGGATAACTGACTGAGATTACTGAAATTACTGAGTTTTCCTGAGTCATGTAACTGACTGAATTCTAATGATCATGGCTTGAATGGGAGTATCATGAAAACTGACACTGGCTCTAGGCACACAGCTAAATTGTCGGGTACAAGTACCCCCAGGACTCGATAGCATGAAACTGACAAGGCTTGACACTTTTGATCACATGACTAATATCAACAATTCATAATTTCATAGTTGGGGATTTCATAAAGAACGTGATCATCATAATTTTGTACATGGATAGTAATGCGTAAAAATATGGCATAATTTCATGCTTCTAATCTTATGAACATCTCATCAAGCAATCACAATGCATAGGTTTGCATGGGAATCATCTTAATCAAGTAGGTATAGCAGAACTTAAGAGGCATGACATGATCTTGACACATGAAAACTAAGTACTTGATCATCATTCATTCATTGGGGCATATTATCAAACACCTTTCATGCACACTTAGGGTATAGGTATGATCATTAATTTAATACAACATGGTTCCACAATTTAACTCAATTGCATGAATTTCAACCCTATACTAACATAGTTTCATGAAAACATGATAAGGATGCAATCTTGGAAGTCATACAACAATAACAACATGGACATAATCAATTCAAAACAAGAACATCATGACATATAGATTAAAATAGGGTTCTTGAGCTTCATGGACGAAAGGAGTCCATGAATCAACACTGTGCATACCTTAGTTCTTGATTCTACGAAGATAGACAGAGAGATTCATAAATTTGGGCCTTGGATTTGAATCCTCAATTGAAAATCCTAGCTTGTTCTTGAGAGAAACTTGAGAGAAACAATATATTTTGGGTGAAATATGGCTGAATCACGTGTTATTGGGTATATATAGGGGTGATAAATTGACCCTTTTAACCCTTGGATGTGTATTTTAATTCTGTGAAAAAATCTCAATTTAGACCCCTGGTGCGATGCGGCGCTATCGCGCCGTTTCTCTGGAAAGTGACAAACGAGAAATTACATGGTGGCGCGACGCCGAGCTATCGCATTGCCACTTTGTTTGTTACTTGGAAGTTTGGCGTGATGTACCACTATCTGATAACGCTCAATCTACAGCTCTCGTTTGAGTGTAAAGCGGTCGTTAGCAAATATAGAACCCAACCAGGGTTGGGTGTCGATCCCACAGGGAATAGCTTGGCCAACAAGTAAGTAAAATTACTAAACTTTTGGTGCAAGTCTCGTAAGAAGGGGGGATTCTTGTTTTGCAAGTAATGTAAACAAAAGATGAAAATAATAAAGTAAAAAGAGAGAGATTGTTACGTTGGTTGTAAACAATGAGAATTGAAGCGTTGGGGTTATGTCCACCTTCTGAGGTATACGTCTCTATTGGCTATGAGTGTGTAGAATTCTGACATGCAATTGCTTATAGAGGATTGTAGTCGATGGTAACTCCAAGCGTCTCTCGACCTAAACAAGGACTATTTCACTTTAACTCTCTCGAGCTTAAAGCGTGTCTAAAGGTACGAATTCTCTAAGAGGTTAGTCCAGTTACGGCACTAGCTTTTTAATAGGAAAGGGTGTCCTACTACCTTGACATTATCTCTTTTCCAGACAAATAACTTTTCTCTCGAACAAGTTAAATGTTAGACTGGCGTATTCATGCGTTTGCAACCGCAAAGAATGTAGATTTAAGATGAAGAGAATAATGATATAAGCAATATACGTGCCTCGAACTCACAAACTCACAGCAATAGATAGTAACTCATTCGGCTTCCATAACCCCAACAGAGAAGTTTAGTTACCCATGAATGCGAAGGAAATCACGATTGACATTGTTATTATATCACGATATTGAGTAATGGCGTGTAGATCAAGTGATAGGCGTGAGGCGTGATTCCTTAGCAAGTAACGATTCTCTTGTTGTGGAATTTAAGAATAGAAGAGTAGAAGAAGAAAAATAGAATTAATGGAAAGATTAGAAGAGTTGTAGAGTAATAGAATTGAATTGTAAGATGAGAAGTTAAGAAGATCTCTAGCATAATAGGGTATTTATAATATCCATATCCTACTCCTACTAAGCTAATGAAATAAATAACCAAATCCTACTAGACTAATGAAATCCTTAACCCAAATGTACTAGGTTAAGGTAACATTATCATAATCCTCATAAAATAATGAAATACATAACCTAATTACACTAGGTTAATGTATCATTGTCAAAATCCACCTTTGTGTCTGTAAGTCCCCAAAGTCTTCAGAATTGTTGTTTTAGCCCGGGACAGATTTTCCATGCAGCAGTTTTGGTCCTTTAGGCGTCCCACTTCCTTCTCCTTCGTTCGTGAGCTTTCTTTTGCGTCAAGTTAGCCATAAAATGCTGTATTTTGCATCATTTATACCTGAAACTTTCCTAGTCATGTTCGTTAGCTCATTTACGGGAAAAAGGACTAAAAGTGCATGAAATATATAATTTGTTCTCAAAACTAGGCTAAAATATGGGCAAAATATATTGATATAGGCGTGTAAATCCGCCTATCATCAACACCCCACACTTAGAGCTTTGTTCGTCCTCGAACAACATATCATGTCCTTCTAAGCATCAACTTAAGGTTTTTACAGTAACAATACAAAACATTTATTAAGACAAGCACAACGATTATCAACCAAGAGTAGCTTTCCGATTATAAGTAGAAACAATTTAACCTCAAGTATAGACTCGTGATGGTGATCAACTCGCATGCAAACGTTAAAGTGCATAGAATCATATACAACTATCCAAAACTCATCAACCATATGTGTCTCACCATATAGTACCCATAATCACTCACAAATATAGCATATTTTTCCAACATGGGTATCAAAATGTCCTTGCTCTCACTCTCACAAAGAATTCATATGTAGCAACTGATGACCATAGGCTTGCCCTTAATGTAATACTCTACTAAATGTCAGAATGCTAAGCTTAGGATCAAGTAGGTCTTTTGATGGTTGTAATGTAGGCTAAGGGACGGGTAGGATCAGCTATTTTTGGCCAGAATAGTGACTATGTTCCTAAGCTCTTAAATACATCACATTGTATCATTAACACTTTTCTTTCTAACAACCTTTCTACTTTCTTTTATTCTACCGCTCTTTTTCTCCTCTTTTGTTTTTCGATTTTAAACATAACTCACTTTTCAGCTTTCTTTTCCTTTTTCTTTTCATAACATACCTCTTATGATAGCACTTTCTTTTTCATAACACATTCAAGCACCCTTACAATTTAAAGCATCATACTTACCCAATTTCCTCTTATGTTGTCACATGACTTTTTCACTTTAAAGCACTTAGGAATTTGGATCAAATTACGGTCTTGAACAAAATGGATTAGGCTTACATACAAGGTTGTCAAAGAAATAGGCTAAAGGCTCAAAAGGGGTTAACTAGGATGATGTCCATGGGTAGGTAAAACTGAAGGTAAATAAATATAGGTTGTCAAAGAAATGCCTAAATCACCTCCTAAACTTACACTCCTTATTTTCGCTTTGCATACATACCAGGCAAGTTCTAGCATCATCCACAAACATAGAATATACTATTATCTCACACACACAAGGCACATGGTCGACTTGCTTGGAAGTAATATAGACTCTCGACCCAACAAGTGAAGGAATTTAACCACACAATATCACATAATGAGTCACAACTGGAGCCTAAACGTCTCAATGGTCACAATTGTAGCACATACTCTTGTTATAATCTCATGCTGCCTATTAGAATAATCTCATGCGAAGCTAAGTTAAAAAAAATATTAACTACTAAAAAAATCTTAACTAAAAAATGAAACAAAAATAAAACAAAAGCAAACAAACATAGATGCGAGTAGAGAAGTATAGCATGCAATACCACCACCCCACACTTAGTCGGTACACTGTCCTCAGTGGAAAATAAATAAGAAGAACCTGGTTAGTCGGACTCATCCTCTATGTCTGGGGTCATACCCCTTGCATTGGAATCATCATCAGAGTCGTCATCCTTAGAAGTTCCTCATAAGTATCCCACTTAATTCCAAGCGTGAGTCGAGGTATTTGCAGCGAGGAGGGTTCTCCTTGCTCCTTGCGGCCTCTTTTCTTGCTCTTTCGGGAAGTGGTAGCCTTTTCTTTGCCTTGTCTTGCTTTGGGTGCCATTGTACCTGAGACTTGAAATAGTGTTAATGGTAGAACAATCCCAATGGATACAATCTATACACAAGCATTAGGGGTACCACCCCACACTTAGTTTGTTGCTACAAATTAGTGAAGTGAAAGTGGTCGATTACTTAGACTTCATCGACATGCATTTTAGGAGCTATATTCCAACGAGAAAATCAAAGATATATCACTTCTTGCAACCTTTGCAATACTTTCATGTTAGGTATAACAAGACTACTACCTAGGGATTACATCATGGTATCGTTTCTATCAATAAACTCAACCTCCTATGTCGGTAGGAAGTTATAAGTCTTATTCCGATGAACGGGATATTCTAACATGTAAGTATTCAAGTGACAAGATTATGCAATGTTCATTACTATAGCAATTCTGCAAGTAGTATAACAATGCATTAAAATCAAATTCAAGTCGGACATAAGTTAAGAGCATCCTAACGTACATGTTCACTCACTTGGTTTTGTATCAACAATTCAAACACGTTCACATCACCAATACTTTTTCAAGATTTAGCAATTCATAATAGGTGTAGTAAAGTAGTACTTACAAAATATAAATGAAGAACAAAGTAGTACTTACTTGGTTGAAGCCTTTGGATGATGTTCTTGTGACAAAAAAGAGCAAAAGGAAACTTTTTGATAGGTTTTGGATACTATAGGTGGTGCATAAGCTAGGTTTCCAACGATATTGTCAGTGTGAAGCTTGATCTGGTGTTCTCATCAAATTGGGGATCTAATTGGTAGTTACCCGCCGCTGACGACATTGTGGTGTCAAGCTTGATCCAGCGGCTGGAGTTTGGAGAATTTTTACCTCTCAATTTCATGGATGCTATGTTGGAAAGAAACCGCCAAAAAAGTAGCAACAAATTAATAAGGACAATTGTGTCCTTTTAAAATATTAGTAAATAAATGAATACTATTTCTGTAACATTCTTTTGATGGGGGATAAAAACATAAAGCTAAACATTCTTTTTATGGGGGATAAAAATATAAAGCTACTAATTTTTAGGGTTATTTGTGTAGTTATCCTCCAATAGACTTGTTTCGTACTTGTTATAACAACTAATCGATGCTCTATTAAACATATTTATCTTTCCAATAATTTCAATAAGCACTCTAAGATATTGAAAAGGGTTAACCTGATTACATTTTAAACTTGTGAAAATTTAACTATAACATGTTATGGGAGAGGATTAATGCAAATAAAACTTTAAATCTATGCCACAATTAGTTGAAAGTTATCATTACTGGGACTATTACTTTATCGATGATCAAATGATTTAGTTTATGTTTTGTTTAGCCTATGTTGTTTCAAGTGGAAATCATGTTAGGGTTTTTGCATCTTATAAATAGGTCTTTCCTTACTCGTTCATTCAAATTCAATCCTGTATAAATAGGTCTTTCCTTACTCGTTCATTCTACTACACTCTATCTACTTCTTACATCTTAGATTTCATATTACACCTTCAACCACTTTCTCTTCAAGGACCAGATACCTTTTCCCTGACTCAGGTAAGTATTTTTCTTGTTTTTTGTGTAAATGTACCCAATTGGTAGTATACATTGTATTACATCTGAATTCTTTTCTTTACTTTTTTTTTTACGTTTTTTGTCAATTCACGCATGTTCTAGATATAGATGATTCAGTTTGGGATGTGTTACTTCACAACTCATCGTGTGAAAACTTCAGAGGTAGGTTAATGACCTACAGTTGGAGTTGGCCTCCGTGAGAGCTAGGGGTGTGCATCGGTCGGTTCGATTCGGTTTTATGTGTTATTGGTTCGGTTTATCGGTTATCAATTTTTAAATATACAAAACCAATAAACAACCAATAAGATATTTACTTATCATTTTTTGGTGCTTAACGGTTCGGTTTTCGATTTAACCAATAAGAAAATACTCATAATATAAAAATAGTAACAACTAAAATAAAAAAATGAAATCTTAGTTGCTGCCAAAATCATACACAATGCGTTTTAGTGTACAAGAATCCTCAAACTTGAACTGAATGTTAGTTCAGAAAAAACTAAATCCTAATTGTTAGAAGCTACTAAATGCTTCAAGCTTTCCAATACGACAATACTCGGGCTTTGTATTGTGACTTTGTTGCCCTAAATAGATTAATACTTTGTAAATCTCCTAATTGTGAATAAGTAGTGTGTGTGTGGGGGTGTACATATATATATTTGTAGATATATATATATATATATATATATATATATATATTGGTTGTATAAATATTTATATATATAACAAATAGGAGTAAAACAATAACTTAGTGTATCCTTGGAGAGAAATTATGAATAATGGGGCATATAATGCCCCTTAGGTGTTTTAATTTCGTGTTTTGGACGGATTTGGTTGAGGAAAAAATTTCAAGACTACCCTTGGAAAATTAAAATTCGTAACTGGAACTCAAAATTGACCCTCACCGCGATGCACCAAGGCTGTCATTGCGATTTTCACCACGACGCGGTGAAATCAGATGACTTGCTAAAAGCTGACAATTGTCATTTTGGACTTTGCCGCGACGCAGTGAAATGACCATTGCTATAGCTACCGCGACGCGGTGCAATCGCGGTGAGCTGCTGCTTTAGAAATCCAAACATGGTCCAAACCTCATTCAAAAATTTCAAAACTTACTCGAGACATTCTCCTTACAACCCTGAACATGAATTTACTTAGAAACTATCATCTCGGGGTCGGGAAGGTCACTTTAAAAATCATCAAAGTTAAGAGGCCAAATAAAACTAAGTCTCCAACACTTAGCTAAATTTCCAGATTCTAATTCTCTTATGCATGCACTATGAGCTGAACTAAGCTAAGAAAAGTATGGGGTATTATTATATCTCCCCCTTAGAAACATTCTTCCTCGAATGAGACTTGTTAGAATGAGAGTACTGAACTAAGGTATCTGAGATTACATACTGAACATGCTTGACTGGGAATATGATTACATGACTTAGTCTGAAACATGTTGACTGACCTAACTGATTCGTGAATTCATGCAATGACATGAAGATGAGTATTTGACTAAGATAAAGATAAGAGTGTTAACTTATGAGTGACCACTGCCTCAGGATGGATCTGGTTTCGTGAAGAAAACTGAGATATTAAGTACATGAAAACTTGAGGGTGTTACAACATCTCCCCCTTGGGATAGTTCATCCCCCTAATGATACTGGCTTGACTGAAATACTAAGAAAACATTGGGATGATGCACAGGACTCTTACAAACTGAATCATAACTGAATATCTGGGATCTGAATTTGAGGCATGAGGAATAGAGTATCAACAACATGAACTCATCAAGAAATTAAATATGATGATGTACATAACCAAAATCTGAATTTCGTTGATCATTGAGAGTGTAGCCTGAGTACTGGAACTGAACATACTGTAAAGCTTGAGTTTTTGAGTCATGAGGTGCATGACCTAATTTTGGAGTTCATAAATCTGTGGAACATGATTCTTACAGTTGAGTAAACTGGAACTCCTTATACTAGGGACTGGAACTGTACAAAAAATTTTGTGATGTGCATAAATGTGAGCTATGATCATAGAGCTGACATGTAAGGCATGAGTAGAGATCGTGATCACTGAAAACCTTGTACTGAGATAAGAATGGGTTGGGCATTTTCCTCTCTAGTGTTTTTCTACAACACACAGGCATCACTACAAGAATCTAAGAGTCTGGCCTGGTTTTCTTGTTCTATCATCTACCCCTTAGCGTTAAGCCATCACTCTAAGTCTGTGAACCCTTTCAAACTCTAACTGAACTACACCTACTTTACTATAGAGTCTAGGGTATAATAATTCACATAAATGATAAACTCACCCTGAAAGATCACACCTGATAATGTAAACTTTCTACTAGTACTTTTTTCTTAGATACAACTCTTAGTCCTCTATATTCCCAATAATTATCATGTATCAACTTAAAATTGATTAGCTTAGAATTATCAAATCTTCTTTCTATTATCTCAACCTTCAAAGATTCAAACTTAGATTCTAACACATAACATGGATATCCCTAAATCTTTAAAAACCATACTACTTTCATCATAGCCTACAAGTATCACATCCACAACATATGTTTTGAATCAACAAACCTAAATTCTTACATACATTACTTCAAACCTACTGATTCACCTTTCATCCAACTAGCCTCATGAAATATGATCTGTTTAAATTCAGATAACACCATCCCAACTCTACTACTGTTGCTAAACTCCGAGTTTCATACCTCTAATTCTAGATCATATGCTATCATAGGATTCTGAGAAAGAATATAAAAACACATCTGACTTCTAAGAATTGAGGTACTACCACTCCATTAAATGATTGGTTTATTCAAAAACTAAAATTGAATGGCTCTATTTCTGAAATCAACGGAAGTAATTTTTTGTGATACTGAAATCGGGCAATTTCTATATACTCGTCTGGCCAGGATAGATTTACCCACTGAGGTAGAGACAAAAAATAGCTCCGCTAAGGTTTTAGTACTAACACTGAACTCAATAGCTAAATAGTGGTTACGAAGAGGAAGTGAAGTTTCGGGGTCAATTAAAACATACACAAGAATATGATAAGTTTGTGACGTACCCGTAATTGCATCAGGAGAACTTTCCTGATCATGTTGGGACTGGAGTGCATAAATTCTATTCTGACGTTGACCACTGGTGGCACTGAAGTGGCGCCCTGCTGAGTCGGGCAATCGGATAGAACTGGAGGATGGTTGGACTGACCTTGCTAATGCAAATCCTTTCCTCTCTTAGCCATTACTCGACACTCCCAAAATTTGTGGCCTGGATTACCATACCCAAAACATATATCACTTTCATCTCTACACATACCTAGGTGATATCTTCCATATTTTCCGCAAAGTGGATGGGTACGACCACTATTCCCACTACCCTTGGTCTTGGGGCCTGACGCCTCATCCCGACTATCATTCCTAAACTTTGGTACTGGCACACTAGCTGAAGATAGAGCTGAGGCTGAAAAATTCTGACTGAACTGAGAACGGCTACCACTCTCCAACCTTGGTTGAGAAAAATTAAAACTACCTATCCTAGCCCTCTGATTTTCTCTTTCCTTATCCTTAGCTTTCTCATCTTCAATCTGTTGAGCATAAACCATGAGCCTAGACAAGTTCATCTCCTAAATCAACATAGCAGTCCTACACTCATTGAATACACTATCAGCTACACCATAAACAAACTTACTAATTCCAGACCTATTATCAGACACCACATTAGGAGCATAACGAGCCAACTTGGTAAACATAAGAGAATACTCTCTCACACTCATGTTACCCTACTTAAACTGATAAACTCCTGCACCTTAGCTTTCCTTAACTCCAAGGGAAAGAACCTATCTAAAAAGGTTGTAGAAAACTCCTCCTACTTAACAGGTCCTAATCTGCGCCTCTATCTCTCTTCCACTGCTTATAACAGGTGTGAGCTACATTCTACAACTGGTAAGAACCTAACTCTACACAATCACTAGAAGTCACACCTATAATGTCAGTTACTTTCTAAACTATGTCAAGGAAATCTTTCGGATCCTCATCAGACTTGGATCCCAAAAATAATGGAGGGTTTATTTGGGTAAAATCCCAAATCCTAGCTTCCGCGGCATTAGCCACTGGATTGGCTAAGACAACAGCCAGCTAATATGCTCGTTCGGGTGATCTTCCTGAACAAGTGGAGGTACAGGTTGATTCTCATTTCTCCTTCCATTAGTCTTTCTGGGAGGCATGTTCTATGAATGGGAAAAAGATTTAATTAGAAAGAGAGTTTAAATTGAGCTCACGCTCATTCGCATGTCATGAATACTGAAAGAAGGAAAATATTTCCTAAAATATTTTGTAGCCTCCTTCCCATAAGTGTAGCGTACTTCATACCCATTCACAAGACTCTACTCAACGCAGCTTTCAGACTCCCTAGGACACTTTAAAATCTTAGGCTCTAATACTAAGTTTGTAACGCACCGGAAGTACACCCTGAATTCCACACGGTGCTTACAGTCACAAGTGACCACAAGCTAACCCATGAACTGGTCCCTATTGTGAGCACTGAAAGAAAATACTAATAAAAGATACACATAAGTAGAATAACTAATATTCCATAAGTTTTTATAATACTAAGACATATTGAACTCTTAAATTTGAAATAACTGTCTGAAAGTAATAATGTAAAGACTGACAATCAACTGAAAACTGGATAATTGTCTGAAAAGTGTTTGAAAGCCTCTAAATGAATAACTATGGTGTTGATGGGACATGTCCCCATCTAACTCCGAACAACAACTGTACTAAAGTACTAAAATAAAAATAATTGACCCTCAAAATATGAGAACTCACCACTGCTGCTATTGCTGATGCACTAGAATGTTTAAGTGCGGTCGGGAACCTAAGCATTCGAACCTATCATATGATACATCATAGCGCAAGAATGAGTATGCGGTCAATACTTTAAATATACTGGTATGCTAGATAAGGTTAGGATGATATACATGGGCTCATGTGTATGAATAACAACTGATTGAATGAAGAGCATGAGATAACTGGATATGTATGCGTGAATGCTGTAAAATCAGAGAATGCATAACCGCATATAACATGATTCTGAAATACTCTATAAATTGAAATACTAAAATTTGATAACTGAATAAATGATAAACTGTATGCTATGGTCAAGCAAAACTAAACTGAGTTCTAAACTGAATTTTGAAACTGAAATTATAGGAGGTATTATCTAACGTGACATGCCCCAAACTGAACTGATCAAGGTCCAACCTGTGACCCCAGTTGGAAGGGTGCTAGTACCATGTCATGGGTACTGACAATGGTGGTGAAGTTAGTCCTAATCTGGTGGGTGACCACTGAGATCAGTCCTAATCTGGCGGGTTATCCCTGGGAGTGTTAGTCCTAAACTGGCGGGTGATATCTCATAACCTACGCTGGCTATGTAGTTCTAGAACTTAGGGATTGCTTCTAAGGTCCCAGTCCTAACTGATGAGTGAGCCCCCATCCCTAGGTTCGCTCAGTGTTGAATCCTACTCCTAACTAAATGACACTGATTACGGGATATAACAAAGTTTAACTGAAGAAGGAACTGACTCGAATTACTGAAATGATTTAGGTTTGACTAACATGATAACTGACTGAACTGATAATTCTTATACGTGTCTAAAACCATTCTGAGAATACTGACACTAAGTAAACAGCTAAATTTTGGGTATTCATAACCCCCAAGACTCGATAGTAATAACAAGAAGGACACATGAAAACATTTGAAACCATGGAAGGGAAATCGTTGTTCACAATTATTCACTTAAGCATTTCATCAAGCACATGGGAGACATGAATTTAAACATGGGAATAACTTTAAACACGATGAGATTGCATGATCACATGACAAGATCATAAATTGAAGATTAATTCTGAATTCTCATGAACATGATATGGAAACCACCATATTTAAAACATTCTATAATGCATTCCACTTGAAATAATTTATAATCTTAACTAGAAATTTAAATGGTTAGAAATCCATGGACTTAAGAATGGAAATGAATGAACCATGTGGAAATAGCATAATTGCAATACTAAAACCTTACTTAGGGATTTAACAATGAAATTTCATACTTCAAACATGTAAGGGTTGCTTTCAACGAAAATAGATTGTAAACATCATGTATAATCGAAATTCATAAAAGCTTCATGGAGATAAACCATTATAAACATATAATTTCATAATTTAAAACATAAAAGATAGATTCTTAGACTCCATGGGTGAAACGGGCCTATGGATGAACATCTAACATACCTTGATTGAAGAATTCGTGAAGGTTCTTGGTAGTTTTCTTGAAACTTGAGATTTAATGTTGAAAGGGATAGGGTTTGTTTTTTAGAGAGAAATTATGAATAATGGGGCATTATTGGGGTTTTAATTTCTTGTTTTGGATGGATTTGGGTGAGGAAAAAATGACAAAAATACTCTTGGGAAATTATAATTCGTAATTGGAACCCGAAATTGACCCTCACCACGACGCGCCAAGGCTTTCATCGCGACGCGGTAAAATCGCGGTGACTAGCTGAAAGCTGACAATTGTCATTTTGGACTTCACTACGATGCGGTGAAGTAACCACCGCGATGCAGTGCAATCGCGGTGAGCTACTTTTTTGGAAATCCAAACATTGTCCAAACCTCATTCGAAAAATCCAAAACTTACCCGAGACATGCTACTTACACCCCTGAACACAAATTAGCTTAGAAACCATCGTCTTGTGGTCGGGAATGTCACTTTAAAAATCATTGAAGTTAAGTGGCCAAAAATAAAACGAAGTCTTCAGCACTTAGCTTAATTCCAGGATCTAAGTCTCTTATGCATGCACTATGAGCTTAACTAAGCTAAGAAAAGTACGGGGTATTACATATATGATGATTCTTAAAAAAGAGGTACACAGTCATGACTTTTTGTCTAACACATTCAAAACAGCTGATGAATTAAATTTTCCAACTGTTGCTACTGATGAATCAGCTGTTGGAAGAAATCAAAAAAGCTCTTTCAACAGATGGTCGATTTGTTGCAACAGATTGTATATCCTTTGCCACATATGGGTTATCTGATGCAACAAATATATAATTTGTTGCCGCAACTAAATAAAAACAGTTATTATTTTATTAAATGAAGCGGTTATTGAAAAGGTAAGAAGTCTTCGATTATTTAATTGAGAAAAAAATTATTTAAATTTAAGAACTAATTAATAATAATAAACTGAAAAGTCATAACTTGTCACATTAATAAAAAAGTCATCATCTTGATTTAATTAAGTCATTTCTTTTCATAGAAAATAAAAAAAAAATGATAAACACAATTTATTTATAACCGTAAAAAAATAGTTATTTAACTTGACTAATTGATGTTAATATTAAATAGGCGACAAGTAGTGACTTTTAACCATTTTTATTTTTAAATTTATTTTTTTTGTTTATAGTATAAAAAAGTCACCAATTTGGATTAATGAAAGTATATGATTATTATTAAAAAAGATAGATTATATGTTGGAACAGATAGATTATAGGTTGCAACATATAGATTATTTTTTGCAACAGATAGATTATATGTTGCAACAGATAGATTATATGTTGCATAGATGGTCGATTTATTGCAACAGATAGTATGTTTGTTGCCACAGATGGGTTATCTGATGCAACAGATATACAATATGTTGTCACAACTCAATAAAAATAGTTATTATTAAAAGAAATGGTTATTAAAAAGGTGAGAAGTCTTCGATTATTTAATTGATAAAAAAAGTTATTTAAATTTAAGAACTAATTAATAATAATAAGCTGAAAAGTCATGACTTATCACAATAATCAAAAAGTCATTCAGTAGCTTGATTTAATTAAGTCATAACTTTTTACAGTAATTAAAAAGTCACCAGTTTGAATGTAATTAATAAATGGAGGTGAACAGTGGTGCCTTTTTACCTAACTCATTCAAATTCAATCCTGTATAAATAGGTCTTTCCTTACTCGTTCATTCTACTACACTATTTATTTCTAGCATCTTATATTTCATATTACACCTTCAACCACTTTCTCTTAAAAGACCATATACCTTTTCCCTGACGCGGGTAAGTTTTTTCTTTCTTTTTGTGTAAATATACCCAATTGGTAGTATACGTTGTATTACATTTGAATTCTTTTCTTTACTTTTGTTTTTACATTTTTTGTCAATTCACGCATGTTCTAGATATGGCTGATCCAGTTTGGGATGTAGCTATTCTGCAAGACACCATGTGGCAACTTCAGAGGCAAGTTAATGACCTGCAGTGGGAGTTGGCCGCCGTGAGAGCAAGGATACTCTGGAAGATTCGTATGCCGAGGAGGGCCTTGCTGCTGCCGGTTGAAGATTGGCTAGCTGGAAATAATAATAATAATAATAATAATTAGTTTTTTTCTTTTATCCTATGTATTTTTATTTGTTTTTGTTTAATAAAAAATTTATGTTTGATTAACTTTAACGTTTTAATTATTATTTAATTTTTATTCTGTCTATTTCTTCTTCTCAATAAATATATCGACGATTAGACGTAAGGAATAATTTTTAACCTAGTAGCAATAGCAAGAGTTGAAACATATTGGTTATCTGTTGGGTTTGTGGGATAAGCTGTATTGTGATGTTCCAAATAGATTATTCAGTTTTTACAACAGATTAATAGTCTGTTGCAATAGATAACTAATTTTTTGGAACAGATCAATAGTTTTTTGTAATAAATAAATAGTTTGTTACAATAGATAATCAGTCTAACGCAACACATAATCAGTTTGTTGCAACAGATAACTAGTCTGTTGCAACAGATAACTCATCTGTTGCAACAAATTATCCATCTGTTCAATTTATGTTACGGACACTATAGAACCATAAACATGAATCCAACATAAGAGTCTTTCGTTGCAACAAATTACTCATCTGTCGCAACAGATGAGTGATTGGTTTAAATTGTGGGCTCTTATGTTGGATTCATGATCGAGTTCTATCTACTGTTGAAGAAACAACAGTAGTAGTGTACCCAGATGATAAATTTAACTAAAAATCATAATTTTACTTGCCAAAGTCACCTATGAAGTAATGTCAAAGTGAAAAGTGATGTACGAAATAAAATTTCACCTAAAAATTTGGTGAAATAACAGCAGTAATGGTAAAAACAACAACAATGGTCGACAAGAAGAAGATGAAGATGTTAATGAAGTAGAAGATGATGATAACGGAGAAAAAAATGATAAATAGAGCAGCAACAACAATGAACGACAACAATTGCAAAGAGAGAGAAAACAACAACGGATGAGAAGAGAGAAGCGCGCCTTTTTTCCTCCATTTTCTGTTATATTAACTAACATTTGGATCAAAATTAACTAACGTTTGGATCAAAGTATAAATTCAAAAACTTGTGGGTTATTTTCAAATTTCTTCAACTTTCTTAATCCATAATAATGTAATTAACTCCACTCATTTAATAAGACTTGAGTCACCTACACCTCATTTTCAAACTCTTTTATCACTTTTAACTCAATGCCCCTAATAACAAAACAGCTAACTCGAATTGATAGAAAAAAATATAGCTTGACAATACATCTTTTCCATTTGAGAATCACCTAGCTGACAAAAGTTCAATATTTTTTCTTTGAGCAAATTAACAAAAGAAAAGAAAAAAATCTATGAAATCAACAATCCATGTAGTTGGGAATTCAATAATCTGATGCCAGCGACATTGTTGATGTGAATCTCGATCGGCGTTCTACGGGAATTTAGAAATCCAATTGAGAGTTGTCAGACGCCAAAGATATTATCAATGTGAAGCTTGATCCGGTGTTCTCTTCAAATTGGGGATCTAATTGGGAGTTACCCGCCGCTGATGACATTGTGGTATCAAGCTCGATCCAGCGACTGGAGTTTGGAGAATTTTGACCTCTCAATTCCATGGATGCTATGTTGGAAAGCAACCACCAAAAAAGTAGTAACAACTTAAAAAGGACAATAGTGTCCTTTTAAAATATCAGTAAATAAACGAAGACTATTTCTGTAACATTCTTTTGATAGGGGATAAAAATATAAAGCTAAACATTTTTTTATGGGGGATAAAAATATAAAGCTACTATTTTTTAGGGTCATTTGTGTAGTTCTCCTCCAATAGACTAGTTTTGTATTTGTTATAACAACTAATCGATGCTCGGTTAAACATATTTCCCTTTCCAATAATTTCAATAAGCACTCTAAGATATTGAAAAGAGTTAACCTGATTACGTTTTAAACTTGTGAAAATTTAACTATAACATGTGATGGGAGAGGATTAATGCAAATAAAAATTTAAATCTATACCACAATTAGTTGGAAGTTATCATTACTGGGACTAATACTTTATCGATGATCAAATGGTTTATGTTTTGTTTAGCCTATTTTGTTTCAAGTGGAAATCATGTTAGGGTTTTTGCATCTTATAAATAGGTCTTTCCTTACTAGTTCATTCAAACTCATTCAAATTCAATCCTGTATAAATAGGTCTTTCCTTACTCGTTCATTCTACTACACTCTATTTATTTCTTGCATCTTATATTTCATATTACACCTTCAACCATCTTCTCTTCAAAGACCAGATACTTTTTTCCTGAATCAGGTAAGTATTTTTCTTGGTTTTTGTGTAAATGTACCAAATTGGTAGTATACGTTGTATTACATTTGAATTCTTTTCTTTACTTTTGTTTTTACGTTTTTTGTCAATTCACGTGTGTTCTAGATATGGATATCCAGTTTGGAACGTTATTCCGCAAGACACCGTGCAAAAATTTCAGAGGCAGGTTAATGACCTGCAGTGGAAGTTGGCCGTCGTGAGAGCTAGGAGTGTGCATCGGTCGGTTTGGTTCGGTTTTATGTGTTATTGGTTCAGTTTATCGGTTATCAATTTTTAAATATGCAAAACCAATAAACAACCAATAAGATATTTTCTTATCAACTTTTGGTGCTTAACAGTTCGATTTTCGGTTTAACCAATAAGAAAATACTCATAAAATAAAATAGTAACAACTAAAATAAAAAAATGAAATCTTAGTTGCCGCCAAAATCATACGCAATGCGTTTTAGTTTACAAGAATCTTCAAACTTGAACTGAATGTTAGTTCGGAAAAAAACTGAATCCTAATTGTTGGAACCAACTAAATGCTTCAAGGTTTCCAATACAACAATACCCGAGCTTTGTATTGTGCCTTTGTTGCCCTGATAGATTAATACATTGTGAATCTCTCAATTGTGAATAAGTAGTGTGTGTGTGTATACATATATATATATATATATATATATATTAGTTATATAAATATTTATATATATAACAAATAGGAGTAAAATAATAACTTAGTGTATCCTTATTGGGTTATCGGTTTAACCAATAACCCAATAAGCTAAAACCAAAATCGAACTGTTTACCTAATAAATTTTTTATAAAATCAATAAAAAACCGTTAACCCAATAACCCAATACCAATAACCCAATAATATTTTTATCGATTTGGTTTATCGGTCGATTCTGATTTTGCACACCCCTTGTGAGAGCAAGGATGCTCCGGGAGATTCGCAGGCTGATGAGGGCCCTGCTGCTGCTGGTTAAAGATTGGTCGGCTGGCAATAATAATAATGATGATGATAATAATAATAATAATTAGATTATTTTTTTTCCTTTAGCCTATATATTTTTTTTTTGTTTAATAAAATATTTCTGTTTGATCGACTTTGACGTTTTAATTCTTATTTAATTTTCATTTTGTCCATTTCTTCTTCTCAACAAACATGTCGACGATTGAACGTAAGGAATAATTTTGAATCCAGTAGCAATAGCAAGAGTTGAAACATATTGGTTATCTGTTGGGTTTGTGGCAGGAGTTGTATTGTGATGTTCCAAATAGATTATTCAGTTTTTGCAACAGGTTAATAGTCTGTTGCAATAGATAACTAGTCTATTGCAACATATAAATAGTTTGTTGCAACAAATAAATAGTCTGTTGTAACAGATAATCAGTCTAACACAACAGATAATCAATCTGTTGCAACAGATAACTAGTCTATTGCAATAGATAACTCGTTTGTTTTAATAGATTATCCATTTGTTCGATTCATGCTACGGGCACTATAGAACCATAAACATAAATCCAACATATGAGTCTTTCGTTGCAACAAATTACTCATTTATCGCAATAGATAATTGATCGGTTTAAATTGTGGGCTCTTATATTGGATTCCTAATCGAGTTCTATCTATTATTGATGAAACAACAGTAGCAGTGTATCCAGATGACAAATTCAACTAAAAATTATAATTCTACTTACCAAAGTCACCTATGAAGTAATGCCAAAGTGAAAAGTGATGTACAAAATAAAATTTCACCTTAAAAATTAGTCAAGTAACAACAGTAATGGTAAAAACAACAACAATGGTCGACAAGAAGAAGATGAAGATGATAATCAAGTAGAAGATTATGATAATGAAGCAGAAAATAATGAATAAAGTAGCAACAACAATGAACAACAAAAATCGCAAAGACAGAGAAAACAACAACGGATGAGAAGAGAGAAACGCGCCTTTTTTCCTCTGTTTTCTGTTATATTAACTAACGTTTGGATCAAAGTGTAAATTCAAAAACTTGTGAATTATTTTCAAATTTCTTCAACTTTCTTAATCCATAAAAATGTAATTAACCCCACTCAATTAATAAGACTTGAGTCACCTACACCTCATTTTCAAACTTTTTTGTAACTTTTAACTCAATGCCCCTAATAACAAAACAGCTAACTCGAATTGATAGAAAAAATATAGCTTGACAATACATCTTTTCCATTTGAGAATCTTATAGCTGACAAAAGTTCAACATTTTTTCTTTGAGCAAATTAACAAAAGAAATAAAAAAATCCGTGAAATCAATAATCTGATGCCAGCGAAATTATTGATGTGAAGCTCGATCGGCGTTCTCTGGGAATTTAGAAATTCAATTGGGAGTTGTCGGACGCCAACGATATTGTCAGTGTGAAGCTTGATCCAGTGTTCTCTTCAAATTAGGGATCTAATTGGGAGCTACCCGACGCTGACGACATTGTGGTGTCAAGCTCGATCCAGCGGCTGGAGTTTGGAGAATTTTGACCGCTCAATTCCATGGATTCTATGTTGGAAAGAAACCGCCAAAAAAGTAGCAACAAATTAAAAAGGACAATTGTGTCCTTTTAAAATATTTGTAAATAAATAAAGACTTTCTGTAACAGTCTTTTTACGGGGGATAAAATATAAAGCTACTATTTTCTAGGGTCATTTGTGTAGTTCTCCTCCAATAGACTAGTTTTGTACTTGTTATAACAACTAATCGATGCTCTGTTAAACATATTTCTCTTTCCAATAATTTCAATAAGCACTCTAAGATATTGAAAAGGGTTAACTTGATTACGTTTTAAACTAGTGAAAATTTATCTATATCATGTGATGGGGGAGGATTAATGGAAATAAAAATTTTAATCTATACCACAATTAGTTGGAAGTTATCATTACTGTGACTAATACTTTATCGATGATCAAATGATGTAGTTTATATTTTGTTTAGCCTATGTTGTTTCAAGTGAAAATCATATTAGGGTTTTTGCCCCGGTTTTCTTACCAAAATTAAGTTATACTTTTCTTGAAAGGAAAATAAAAGTAATAACATAATTACTTTTATTTTTCATAAAAGAAAAATATAAAACTCTTCCATATTTGACAAACCTTTTTCTTGTAGAAAAGGTTTTGGACATCTATAAATAGAAGACCCCCTTCTCATACCATAACTCAATAGTATCCACAATGTAGTCGTTTAAGAGTTTTGTTTAGAAGGAGATTTTTTCCCAATAGTTTCATGTTTTCTCTAATATTAGTTTTCATGTGTAGGCCAATTAGCCAAATAATATCAATAATATATTTTTTTAGTATATTTTTATTTGTCATCTGAATTATCGCCGTCTTAGTTTGCAAACTTTAAGATTGCGCATGACGCCCTCTCGATTTCAAACCGAATAAGTGGTATCAAAGCGCATAGTTCAATGGTTCAATTATTCAAATTGAGTATATGTTGAGATCAAAGTTGCAATCAATTTGATGATAATGAAGATCTTTGTCTAGCTACATGTGGAGAAAAGTTTCAAACAAATTTTCAACAATCTTGTTGCTAATCCATCTTTAAAATCAAATCAATTTTCAACCCAGATTTATGGGCTCCAACTTTTAACCCCTGCTTACTTTCAATGTTTGGGCTCCTTTCAACTCGTGCACTTATTTTTAACGCTTGAACTCCACTTTTAACCTGTGCTCACTTTCAATGCATAAGGCTCCACTTTCGACCCTGTTTACTTATAACACAGGGCTTCAATAATATCAACCCGTGCTATTATTTTTAATGCATAGGGCTTCAATTTTTGACCCATATGAACTTTTAATCATGGTAAGCAGCAATGATATATGAAGATCGTGTGAAGAAGGGAGATCAAAATTATTTTGCTAGAAAATCAAGCCAAAAAAGAGAGATTTGTTAGTGTTTTTGCCTCGATTTTCTTACCAAAATTAAGTTACGCTTTTCTTGAAAGGAAAATAAAAGTAGTACCATAATTACTTTTATTTTTCTTTAAAGAAAAATACAAAACTCTTCCATATTTGGCAAAGCTCTTTCTTGTACGAAAGGTTTTGGACATCTATAAATAGAAGACCCCTTATCATACCATAACACAATAACATTCATAATGTAATCGTTTAAAAGTTTTGTTTAGGGGGAGATTTTCTGTCAATAGTGTTATGTTTTCTCTAATGTTAGTTTTCACCGTCTTAGTTTGCAAACTTTAAGCTTCCGTATGACGCCCTCTCGATTTCGAACCCAACAAATCAACGTATAATTTGATTTTAACACGGTCCACCTATACAGCTCTATCTTTTTTAAAAAATAATTTTTAAGTGTTTGACCATTTTAATTTTTTAAATTTCAGATGTCAAGGATAGGAAGACGCTGACACAATAGATTTGGCTATTACTATGTTCACTTGTAAGATTTATTTTTTGTACCATGTGTATTATTTGTGATTACACTTTTTTTTTTTATTCTTTGTGGACTTGACAAAGTTTGTATTGTATTCCTGAGCTTTAGTAGCTTGATAAAAAAAAAAATCGAGTTCATCTTTTTAACTTTGAATATCTGATTACATAAAGGGAAGACAATAGCTATTTGTTTAGCTCTCAGAAATACCCTTATTTGGACACATTTATTCTGTGATTCATTTCAAAACGAATCAAACAGAGATGCTGTAAAAGAGAAAATTAGATGGAAATCATCTGGACAAACTTATGAGCTCGCTTTAATTTTGTATGGAAATGAACTTTTTCCCAAGACAAGGCAAACTCTGTGGGCACACAAATTACATTCCAATTACACTGTCAAGGCCCTTACTGCAAATCGATGTGAATCAAAAAAATGTAAAGCTGCCAGATTCCATGAAGTCCGGGACCAAGTTAATTAGGAAGCTGGTTCAGGACTTGAACTCCAATTGCTTGCCAAGCATAATCATGGATAATCGTATTGTAACTGCAAAGTGTGGTTCCATCCACTTGTAGTGTCAACTTATTTCAGTCGGAAGACAAGAAAGTAAACGAAAAATGTTGTTCGTACATTTTCTCAACTTATCAATTAATGAAAAGAAGCGTGCGCACAATTGCAAATGTGGATGCAATTGAACCTCTGCTTTATGTCCTCCAGAGAAGGAGAAACTCTGTTGTTACACGATGCAAACTAAATATATTTGAAGACGAGCATATGGCGCCTCAGGCACTGCTCACCTACTTCAAAAACCAACGACACAATAATATTATAGGGAGAAGCTGATTTATACATTGAACATCGAACATTCACTTCTCTTGAGTCAACTGATTAAATGATGCGTGTAAATTTGCTAACGAGACTCATTTGATCCTGCTTACGGAAATATCGTAAAGAAAAATGATTTATGGAGGAATCCATTCCAATGAACTTTGTAGGTGAATGTGGAAAAGCCTTTATACTTACCAGTTCTACTTGGTTGCACACCTTTTTTATGATGGTTGTGTTCGTGCCAGTTTAAACACACAATTCACGGTTCACACGCATTGCACTCGTACCATTAGGCTAAACCGCCTATGGAAACTATACATAGACTATGGTGTATGTTCTTAAACATACTTGAATCACAATGATACTTGCCAAGTAATCCTAGAAAAGAAGCCTAGTGGTGAGCTGGTGTCGGTGGAAAGTGGAGAAAACATTATAGCAATCAGTTCCCTGATAATATTTTGGACCCTTTAAATGGATTTTTTTCTCACAGAAACGGAAACAGATCCAATTTATAGCAAAACTGTCATATTACAGATACCAATACACTGTCAACTGCAAAGATGCAAGAAGAAAACAGACGCCAGAGCGAGTTTGCTTGCCTAATATTCAAGGGATGGATTGGCACACACAGGGCCACTCCACATGCTGCTTCAAATGTGAGATTTAAGGTCTTGTTGGTGCAAAATTGAATTCCAAGATGGATTTCGGGGAAGGAATGTGTCAGAGACGTAAGAGCAGGTGGGAATGACGGAAAGGGAATGGGATTGGGCATGTGCAAAGGCGGCAACACAGAGATGTGAAGCGAGCCCTAATCCACGCTTGGAACGAGGAACATAGGTGTGGAGAATGTCCATTACTCTACCGCCATCTCTCAGCTCATACTCCAAATAGGCTTCCTTATCCTCGGTTTCGAACCTTCCTACTCTCTCGCTCCATACTATCTTTGGTGCCTCACTTCCCCCACTAGCCATAGTCTCTCCTGACCCTGTCTGATCTGCAAACAAAATGACCCTTTGAATGGAGTTAATGCGTTGTATTAACTCAAATATAACTGAGGGACAAAAATTCCAAACATCAAACATTTACAAAATTAATAGTATGCAGAGTTGGTGACAGGGGCAGAGCTAAGCGTCGCTATAGGTTCGATCAGACTCGGTATCTTCGGTTCAAAATTCAGTATTTCTCTTGAAAATTTAATGAATTGAAAAAAAAAAGGGAGGGGGACCCGATGCACTAAATCTCCTGCTATGCGCGGGGTTCGGAGAAGGGTCAGACCGTAAGGGTCTATTGTACGCAATCTCACCTTACATTTCTGCAAGGGTTGTTTCCAGGGGTTCTACCCCGACCTCCTGGTCACATAGAGACAACTTTTCCAGTTACTTCAAGGCTCCCCTTCTAACGATCTAATGAATATGCACCTATTATTAATTTTAAACTCAACATTACTTGAAAAAGTAAGTATCCAAAATCCATAAACTTCAAATTTTGGTTCTACCTTTGAACATAGGGTTGCGCATTCGGTTCTTTGTTTTGGTTCTATCAAACTTTGGTTTGATTCTTCGGCTATGGAAAAGTGTGCACCAAATACCGAACTGAATTAGTTAGGCAGTTCGATCTGGTTTAGTATTTCTAAAACAATTTTTCAATGCAAATGAGCGGAATAAAATGAGCACCAAATCAAATATTAATAGACTTGAAACAGCAAAATGTGAAGCAAACGTACATAATAGTAACATAATAACAACATAGCAAACAAACGTACAGCAAGCAAAAATCTGGTAGGCTTCTTCATCTTGTTTTTGTTACAATTGCTTAGTTGGTTTTGATCTCAAATAGTATGTGTGATCATATAATCCTTCATCTGAATAGTGCAATATGTTGGTAATGTTTCTTTTTTGAAACTACTAACTTAATATGTTGGTAATGTAGCTGTCATTTACTATTGTGAGAGAGGATATGACCCTTATTCTGTAACTGTCAAAAGATATTCATATCTATCCTTCTCAAATTCATTTCATAGCTGGTACCGGAGTCCAAATTTTTTTTACTAAGAGGATTTAAACTATGAAGAAATAAAAAAATAAGGAAATACGTCTATTATATATAGAGAGAGATAGATAGATAATATAATACATACATATATGTATATATGTGTGTGTGTAATTTTTCGACGAAAATTCAACTGAGCCCCTTGTGCCCCTAGTTTCGTCCCTGCTCATAGCTGGTGTATATGATCAGGGCAGACCTAGTGCTTTTTTGTGGTGTTGTGGCACCCATTAAATCTGATGTAGACTAGGTATAACTATATTAGAAATATATAAGAAAAATTGGTTCTTCTTCATCACCGAAGTTCTGGGACCGTTTAATCAAACACCGAACTGAAGAAATCAAACTTTTGAAGGAAGAAAAACAGAACAGCAACCCAAGAATCCAATTAGTTCAGTCTGGCCCGAACAGTAAAACTTGTAAGGTGTAAACTTGAGTTAATAATCTGTTTGGCCAAACTTGTAAAACTTAATTCACCTTAACCTACCTACCTAGCTACCCCAGATGAGAAAATCAAGAAACCCCAAGTTTCAAACCCTTGAAGGAAATCGAAAGAAACATAATCTTCAACCAGAGATGACAAACTTCAACAGGAGATGGTAAAAATAGCACAAAATCGAGAAGATGGGTCAAAGGATACAGACCTACAATCAATTGGATAGGCAAATCAGAAATGTTAATTGAGAGCTGAAATGAGAAACGGCGGTTTGGAATTTGGAATTTAAACGTTAATTAAGAAATAAATATTCATTTAGATGCGACATACAATAGTAAAGGCGTGGGAACAAGATAATGGCTGGCCCAGGATAGGGGCGGGAATACCGAAAAATTCTGATAACCGGATCGAACGGAAGTGATTAGATTTTTCAATTTAATTTTGATTTATTTTTTCTATAATTTCGATATTTCTATTTGATTTTCAATTATAGAGCTAGATATTAGGATGTTTTGATTAAACCAAAATTTATAATATAATTTAAAATATTTTTATACAAGTTATATACATCGGATACTCTATATTTTGAAATATACATACGTATATTCTGTGTTTTGAAATTTACTTGCAATAGCCACTAAGCCCACACTCCACTAACTAAGCTCACACTCCACTAAGCCCACACTCATAATTCAATAACTGAGTAAAGTGAATAAGGAATTAATTTTTTCACAAACACAGTCACACACCAACGGCGATTCCAAATTTCTTTCATGGCAAACGGCAAACGGCAAACTGCTGAGTGGCTCTTAATTCACTACTAGAAATTAACCCTATGACAATGGTTCAAAAATCGTTGTGGTAGCTACCGCAACGGTTTGACAGGTGTTGCATATACGAGCGTTGCGATAAAGCTACCGCAATAACTTTTGCAACGGTTTCAACAACCGTTGCAATAGATAGACCTATTGCAACGGTTCATTTTAACTCTTATTGAGACGCTTCATATTGTCTATAGCAACGGTTATGAACTGTTGCAATAGCCCCTATTGCAACAATTTTCGAATATCTACTGCCACACTTATTGGTCTTTTGCAACGATTTTTAACTATCTATTTCAACGCTTTTTGACACCTATTGCAACATTTTTTGCTACCTATTGCAACACTTTTTGACACCTATTGCAATTTTTTTTTTTGCTACCTATTGCAACGATGACTATATATATATATATATATATAGTGCTAATAGATGAAAACGAGAGTATCCAAAATCGGAAAAGAATTAACCTTCAGAAGGTGATATTCTTAGCACATCATTACCCTGGACTCATCAGTTCCTATTAATAGATGTATTAATAGGAAAGAGGATTTATAATAACACTTGTTATTGAACATGATGCCAAATATTGTACAACAACTACTTATACACACACAAGCATAATAAGAGTTCACAATTAATCCTTGGCAATTTCTGAGCAGCCAACACGTGCCATAACTTACTGCACAGGAAGACATCAAAATTAAAGATACCACATCGTCTCCATCCTTGGAGCATTGACCAACAGAGCCTTGTAACCGAAGGGGGGGCTCTGATCTCCAACATACAAAGGAATTTCACAACTGAAGAGTACGTAGCAGACGCCTAGATCGCTATTCCGCGCAAAAGCTATGGACAACATCTCTAGCTTCTTAGCATGGGCCCTGATGTAATAAAACACCCAATCTGTAAGGAGGACACCTTGAGTTGCACATGGTCATTGTGGAAGTAACTTGCATATGGTACAAAGGTTTCTATACGGTACTGATTCGCCATTATACAGGAGTGCTAACGGAACCATTTCAGCTAGCAGGTGCAAATTGTAGCTATTATATCAGGACTTTATGCACCAATAAATGATGTCATCAACTTTGTGAGAGAAATTCAATATGTTCTCTCTCAAACCATCTGTTATCGCCTGCCTCTGCCTCGCGACTCCAACTCCGCCTAAATACTTGGACTCGGCCTCCGCTTCTGCTTTCTTAACTTGGAGAATCTTTTCTGGTTCTCCCTTGTATACACTAGCAAGATGCATTCTTTGAGCTACCAATACAACATATGACAAGCAGAGAAGAAGAGTAGAGTTTAGAGCCAGAACGGTTTGTCTGTATGATCAACACAACAACTACTTGAAAGTTATGTTGCTCGGACTCTACAAAAACATCAAAGGGTGTGTGTCAGATCATCCAAATGTAATGGATTTTGTAGGGTCTGACATTGGTGCGGCTAGTCTAAGCAACATAACTTGGAGGCATTCTTTATATTGACATTATCAACATTTTGAATACTTTACTATAAATTCAGGTAGCACTTTCAGAAATCGCATAAATATGGTAATCTTCAACTTTCCACATACTAAACGCATTCATTATCAGCACCGCACATGTACAACAAAACTTCGGAGGAGCAAATACTCAAGTAGTTAATAACCAAAAATCCATTTTACACCTACTGAAGAAACTGGAAAAAAACTCCTCTTGAATTACGATTTGTTGATTTGTTTAAACTAGATACTGTGGTCATCTGCCACACTAGGAACGGCCAAATACCTGCATTTATCTTATTCATCGCTCTCCGTACAGAGGGCTCCGGAATAATATCAAACATCAATATGTGCTCAATATTGTATCTATATGCTCCCATCAACTGATAGACAACACTAACATCAGATATACCTTGAAGGAACACAAATTTCTATTGAATAGACTGGGAATTTCATGAACCTTTTGCCTCTACAAATATGCAAAATTGCCAAGTACCAAAGGAGCAAGCAAAAATAAACATATCTTCCTTTCAATATCGGACAACAGAAACAATTGTATGAACGTGCAACATTTAAAATGCTGAGCATTTTTGCCTGAATTATCAATATATCCCGATGGAAATCTTTATAAAATGAGTGTTGCTCCTTGGAAATAGATGTATACATAGTGCTTTAAAAGCCCAACAATTTTGTGGAGTATAAGAGTGAAAATACAAAAAGCACAGAAGGGAATTGTATAACATCAGCTAAAAGTCTAAAACCTTCAGTTGAGCAAACCTCCTCTATAAGTATTCTACAATTGCTGGATTATTAATATTACAACATTTTAACGATCAAAAGAGAATACTTGTGTTGGCTAATTGCTTCTTTTATTTGAATGTCATTTCTTTCTTCTTTCAAAATCTATCTTGGTTTGGATTAATTGATAGCTTTAGCAAAGATTCAAGTTATCTTTTGCTTGTTTTTGTGTTGACCCTAGTTCATAATGGCCAATGATTCCTTATCCTTTTATGTTTACGCTATACATTTTCATAGGTTGCTCTTAAGGGCTGTTGATTTTTCCATCAATGTGCTTGAATCTCGTGGAAATCACTAGCCAAGCCCAACTAGCTTGGGATTGAGATAGATATGGTGTCTTTGTACCTATCTAATTTAGAATCCAACTTTTAACATTCGTATATCAGCGAGTAGTCAGCTTAAAAAAGTTATATCAACAAGTAGCAAGAGAAAAGATGCATCAGAGGACGTGATTAACGTTTTGAGACATTATTTATGAAAGATGCTAGAGGAAACCTACAAATACAGGATATGATGAGAAGATCAAAAAACTTCCTTTTATGTTTTGTTAGAAACAATTTTTGTCAATGTACATCTATAAACAAGGTAGGAAAAATATGTTTAACTAAAATAGATGATATCATAAATCAAGATTCAAAATTTGAAATTACTATATCTATGCAAAGGCTCTATGCAGGACAATTAACTCACCACTGCAACTAAGAATGCTGCTTTGAGATTTCCACAAGGCTCACAACACGCTCTATTTGTCAAAAAAGGAAACCATCTGTCCAGATACAATTTTTTGTCAAAGACTACCTTAAACATGTAATGTTTGAACCAAATCTTAATTAAGATGATATTTTTACTAGTTACCCTTCTCCAAAAAAGGATATTTTTACTACAAAAAACGCAACAAATTTCAAAGGCATGAAACTTACTAAAAACGCTGCGCAAGTGTTATTGTTCAAGCAGGATGATACGACCCAAAGGGCCATCATAGCTTTTGATGACATCATTCGAGGCCCATACATGAAGATTCAAGCTTTGGTCATATTGAGGGTACAAGGACATGCATGGAGGACTCGTTTTGAGCTTACAATAGAGCAAAACCATGTTTAGAAGATTGCTTGGGACTTGTGTTGATGCCTACCAAAGGGTTCTAAGAGGTTTCACATTTTGAAGCTTGAAGGAGGGACCACGACTTTGGAGCATTGGAGGGGTGGCCTTGGAGTGTAAACACTCATTAAGGGTGTTTTAGTCTTTTTTGTGCCTTTTCTTTACACTCCATAGGAGCCCCTTTTTACTAAGGGTATTTTGGTCCTTTATGTAATAAGCTATAAATAGACTCTTTAGGCTTATTTTCTCATTAGTTGATTATGGATATTTGAGTCATTGAAAGACATTTTCTTCTCTCTTTGAGAGTAGTGTAGATCTTGGAAAAATCAAGTAGTGTAGGGCTTGGAAAAGCCATTATTGATCTTTGCTTAGAAACGGTGGTTGTAAGGTGGAGTTGCTTTCCTTAGCGGTCACCGTAAGAGTTCGGCGTTGTTATTGTGGGTCTTAGGGGTCTTATCATTTGATACACGGTTTGGTTCCTATTTCTTGTAATCTCGTATGTCAAGCTATCTATCTTAATTTATTACATTTTTTTGTTATCTTGTTTCTCTTAGACTTCATTTCTTTAGGTCATTCTTATATCATTTGGTATCAAGAGCAAGGTTTGATCAATCTTGAAATTGTTATCTTGAAAATTAAAAAAAAAAAAAAAAGTTAGTGTTCACGTTTTTTTAGGGTTTTCAATTTTTGAGACTTGATTTTTGTGTGTTTTGTGTGTTTTTAATGTTAGATCCTTGTTCCTAACATTAGAATAAGTGTCCAAAAATCCGGAAAAAAAAAAAAAAAAGAGGTGTATCACGTTTTTGTGTTTGGGCAGAATTTTAGATCTTAGATCTACTTTATTTTTGTGTGTTTTGTGAGTTTCTAGTGCTAGATCCTTGTTCCCTAGCACTAATAGAGTATAGATCTAAGATTTGAGCTAAATCGGAGGTGTTTTGAACCATCTGCCATTGTTGACCTTGTGTTTGAAGCTATTTGAGGGTGGGTCACGTTTTGTGCTATTGTGGTTGTGACATTTTTGGACTAATTTTGTGATATTTGTGTTTGGGTTGGCAAAGAGACCTTAGATCTTCAAGAAAATTTAAATTAGGAGGTCATTTGCCTTGTGGTCAACATTGGTCAACACTTGAATGTTCTTAGTGTTCTTCATCATCTTCATATCTTATTGAGGAAGAATATTCAAAAGTGGGTGTTTGATCTTGAAAAAAAAAAAGGAAAGAGATTGTAGTACTTGTTCAAGGAAATTTCCAAGCACCTTCTTAGTCACCTAAAAGAAAGAAAACAACAAAAGGGAAGGAATAATCAAGTACAAGTGCAAGTACAAGGGGGGACCAATTCAATTCAAATTCATTTGAAGCTTGAAAAGGCTCCAAAAAACTTGAAATTTCCCCCCAAAACTTAATATACACTCTTGGAATTGAAGATTGGCCGAAAATCAAAGTGAAGAACACAAAAAAAAATTGCAAACTATCGTCCAATCACAAGCCGCCACGTCATCACTTTGCACACCCATATTTTTAGCTCAATTTTTTGGATTCTTAGTTTCTATTCTTGTTTCTTAGTTGCATTTTTGTTGATTCCATCACTAATTGGCAAACTAGTAACTATCTACTAGGTTGTGAATTAGTTTTGAGTCCTTTCTTCGTGTTTTCGTTCTTTGTGTGCTTTTCTCGTTTTGATTCATTGAAATTCTTTATTTCAAGTTTGTAAGTAGATTTTTCTGTTTTGTGTCTTGAGTCGATCAAACAAGAATCTATTTTGGCCGCTAAGTAATGATTGACACCTTATTGACTATCGGAGTATAAGCAACTTTCAATATTCGCCGCTCCAATGAGCTTTTACTGCTAATCTTGTTTGTTCATTTTGTAGGTACAAGGTGATATAAGGGAAATACATCTTGGTAGCCTCGGATTATTGTGACTATAACATGGGAGACTATGATTGTAGTGAGGGATTTTATGGCTACGATGATGTTGGAGATTATGGGGCTATGAATATAGCCATGATCAAGACATGGGCAGAATTAAGAGTTATGGTTTAGAGGGAGAAAATGAGATGAATAAAGTTCCTAGTGCTTATGGTGAATATGGAGATGATGTAGGGCCTTGTGATGGTTCTTATATTAAAGTTATGGCATGTGAGGAGTCTTACACTTCCACTCCGAATCTAGAATTGGTGTAAGGTATAACCCCCTCCTTCGCAAAGCTTATGAGAGCCATGGTGAGAGTGCACGTGTGGAGCATGAAGATTCATATTCTTCACCTTGTAGTACATCTTATCAAGGTCGAAGTGGTGTGAATGGGTATACTAGCTATAGTGTAGGTTGTCCCATGAGAAGAAAATGATATACATCTCCAAGGCCGAGGGGTACTCATGTGCCCATGGGTTGTCCTAAACTCAACAATGTTGATCCTAGGAGAAGTTTTCACTCCGGAAAAGTAAGCATTTATGGGGTACCGGGCTGCCTTCTTGTGCTAGATGATTGGCGTTATAAGAACTACATCATGCCACCCATAGTTTACTATTTGGGGTTGTTTCGCGAACCTTTCCTTGTTCCATATTCCTTGGATGGATATAACGTTACCAAGAGAGTGAGGATTGTTTTCACCCAATTTGAATACAATGAGGAGGTATGGTGCGATATCTTCCCCTTGACACCAGGTCATGTATGCTTGGTGCCGATTGGTTTGCACAACATAGAGTTCCAAATATGCTAAATTGGCCTAAGGTTATAGTGGACCATTGGGGAAATTGTCTCTTTACCTCAATTCTTCCCAAACCGAAAAGAGATGTGATCACTTACTCCAAGCCGAATGATTATGAGAGATAAAAGATTGAGAGGAGTAAGGGAGTGCAAGGTGGCAATCCAAGACTGGAAAAAGGAGAGGTTGTGTGGAGTAAAGTGAGGGGGTTGCCACCAAACCGTGCTAACTATATTTGTCCTTCTATTTCTAAGGACATTTGTATAGGTACAAACATGGCAAGCGGAGGAGCACAAGGCCAAGGAGAAGTTGTTGCCGAAGCATGTGGGAAACCTTCACACCACGTAAAAGAAGAATCTACTCGAATTTCTAGGTAAAATAGCAAACTCTTACACTTTTGTGCATGTGAATGATAATTGTGTGACTAGTAGCCCATTGAGTGTGAGTAGTAGCTTACCTATTTGTGAGTCTATTGATTCTTTGCCTCTTGTTGATGATGTACTTGTTGTGAGTGTGGATACACTAGTTGATCCTATTGATGACCGAATTGACTCTTCTTGTAAGATCAATTTAAGTCCACCTAGTGTTGAAGCCATTGTGTTGAATGATAATACATTATCTATTGATGCTTTTCCCCTTGATGGTGATGCACATATTGTGAATGTGGATACACTAGTTGATCCTATTGATGACCAAATTGACTCTTCTTGTAAGATCAATTTATGTCTACCTAGTATTGAAGCCAATGTGTTGAATGATAGTACATCATCTTTTGGGAATTGTGTTGATCAACTTATGTGTGAAATTTGTCCACCACTTGAGGATGTGTGTGATGTGTTTAATGGATCTCAAGTGAGTGATGATGTTGAAAATATTGATCAAATAAATAGGAGTGACCCCTTTAGCATGACCTCGAGTGAATGTTCTACTCTCGGTTTTGCTCATAAAGGGATAATCATGTGCTTGAAACATCTTTCCTTATAATGTTCTTTTAGAGAATGGATTTGCATGTTCTATATCCTCTTCATGAATACATCCTTCTCTCTTTAAGGACAATATCTTGTTTGAAGATGATGAGTTCACTCCTAATGAACCTAGTGGTGAGAATGAAGTTGAAGGTATAGCTTGTCTTGAAAGCTATAGCCTATATACTAACCCACTATGGTGTGACAACATTCCTCCTAAAGATGGAATTCTCTTTTTGAAAGATGAGAGTACTCTTAAGGATAAGGAATGTGTAGTCTTGGAAAGGAATGGTCAATTGGGTGATGATAGCTTTGATTTAATTGAATGTTTAAAAAAACCAATAGGTGACTGTTCTTTGAAAATTGATTGTGGTTGTGATCCTATGATACCCCACCTATGTTTGATGACTATGAGGATGAATTGCTTGCTTCTTGTGAAGACTTGAGTAATAATCCCTTTGATTTTGGTTGTGGTGTGTGTGTACTTGAGGGTTCTTCCATAAAAAGAGAAAGTATCCATTTCTTGGAAATTACTTCTTCTTCTACTTTGTGTGACCTTATTGTTGAGAGTACTCCTGGTGATGATTTTGAAACTAGTAGTGAGTTCATACATGAGGACACCTTAGTTGAAGTTGACTTGAGTAATACCTTCTCGACTCTCTATTTGTTTTTTATGATGTGTATGCCATCGTAGAGAATGTGTTTTTAAGATTGGGTGAAGCCTATGAGGTAAAAGAGTGTTGTCTAGACCCATGTCTATGGCCACTCTTTCCATTTGACCCCGGTGCCAAATGTGGATATGATGATCTTGGCACACCCAACTTGTTGCTTGGTCTACATGACAAACAAAGTGACATTCTTGAAAACCCGCGGGCAAAGGTGTCATTGTTTCCTTGAGGTAATGCTACTAAATGTACATCCTTGCTTGACACACTTGTGATTAAGTTGCATGATTCCCGACTTGTGGATGCCAAGTTGATACTTTTAGGGATGGCAATGGGGCGGGGCGGGTTTTAAGCTATGCGGGGCGGTGCGGGTTTTAAGCTATGCGGTGCGGTGCGATTGCGGGGCGGGTTAAAGTAAGTTTTTTTTAAAATGGTGCGGTGCGGTGCAAGTTGCGGGTATATGCGGGTTTAAATTAAAAAAGCTAAAAATTAGTATTATTCTCGTAAATATACCTAAAATTATATGTATTCTTTACTTAAATTTTTATGATACTTAAAACGACGTGTATAAGACTAAAAATAAATAATTTTATAGTTTTTTTTAATATCTCTATTCATTTTAATAAAAATATGATATTCGATCATTACTTGTACACGTGATACTTTTGTAGAATTTCTTAGTGAAAAGTGATATAATAGAAATTAATTATTATTTCCTAGTTGTAGATTTGAAAATATTATGATTTTTAATGGAGTTACAAATTTTTCCAAAAAAATAAAAATAAAAACAAAAACATGGGGTGGTGCGGTGCGGGTATGCGCGGGTATGAGCGCGGGGCGGGTTTATGCGGGTTTAAAGGTGATGCGGTGCGGTTTTAAAACTTGCGGGTTTAGAATAAACCCGCACCGCAACCGCACCGCACCATTGCCATCCCTAGATACTTTACTTGAAAGGAAGAGGTCATATGTGCTTAAGTGCCTTAAATCCATCCTTGTATGCTTTATGTGCTATATCTTTTGGGCCAAATGGCATTCTTATAGATGATAGCGCCTTGGATGATGCCTTTCCACTTGATTCCTTCCTATTCTACCTCTTTGCCTATGATGACATCCATACTAGTTTTGGATTTGTATTATGTAGAGGTAGGGAACTTGTTGGTTGGTCCACTTGTTTGAATGACAATGCTATGTGGATTTGGTGGTCTTCAAGACCAATAATGGCACCACATTTGATGAGTACACTTGAAGAGGTAATGAAACAATTGTGTCTTATGGTTCATAAGATAAAGGTAGTCTTACCTTTTGGATTTAGTGATAACATTAAGACCTTTGTGGTTTCTTTATCTCTTGATACTTGTCATAGCCATCTCCTTTGTGACATTTTCACTAAGTTTTTCATGACTAAAACAAAGGACTCATGGTTATATTTCAAGTGTGTACCCTCTTGGCATGATGATGTTATTTGTTGTACTAATCCTAACCCTCATGCCATGAGGATGTTGTGCTTGTTTGTCCTTTCTTATGTTTTGCAAGGTGTGGATTCGAGCTTGAATCCTTTTCAAGAAGGGGAGGATGATATGAGCCAAAGGGCCATCATAGCTTTTGATGACATCATTCGAGGCCCATACATGAAGATTCAAGCTTTGGTCATATTGAGGGTACAAGGACATGCATGGAGGACTCGTTCTGAGCTTACAATGGAGCAAAACCATGTTTGGAAGATTGCTTGGGACTTGTGTTGATGCCTACCAAAGGGTTCTAAGAGGTTTCACATTTTGAAGCTTGAAGAAGAAGGAGGGACCATGGCTTTGGAGCATCGGAGGGGCGGCCTTGGAGTGCAAACACTCATTAAGGGTGTTTTAGTCTTTTTTGTGCCTTTTCTTTACACTCCATAGGAGCCCCTTTTCATTAAGGGTATTTTGGTCCTTTATGTAATAAGTTATAAATAGACTCTTTAGGCTTATTTTCTCATTAGTTGATTATGGATATTTGAGAGTCATTGAAAAACTTTCTCTTCTCTCTTTGAGCATGTAGTGTAGGGCTTGGAAAAGCCAAGTAGTGTAGGGCTTGGAAAAGCCATTATTGATCTTTGCTTAGAAACGGTGGTTGTAAGGTGGAGTTGATTCCCTTAGCAGTCACCGTAAGAGTTTGGTGTTGTTATTGCGGGTCTTAGGGGTATTTTCGTTTGATACACGGTTTGGTTCCTATTTCTTGTAATCTCATATGTCAAGCTATCTATCTTACTTTATTACATTTGTTTGTTATCTTGTTTCTCTTAGTCTTCATCTCTTTAGGTCATTCTTATATCACAGGACGTGGACTATCTTTTTACATAAGCACATACACATAACATCACCATGTCACCTCAGTACGGAATATACAACTAACCTGTGCCAACCTCCACTGGCTCCAGCAGAAAATCCAAGAAAGTTTCCAACAGTCATCCAGGAACAGAACACGGCATTTGCAGTATTTCTTTGAGCAGGACCTACAATCAAGTCACCAACACATCTCAATAAATCACAACAAAAGGAGAACTGTATCAACTAATTGAAAAAACTATTCTTCTCTCCATCTAACAGAACTTTTACCTGATAAATCTGCCAAAAGAGCTCGAGCCGAACCCTGCCAAGATAAAATAATTATAGTAACATGTTCTAGAACCACATACACCCCGTTAGAAATAGTAGTAAACTTTCAGAAGCTAACCTGCACAGTATTATTAGCAAGATCAAGCATCCAAAACCCAATGACGAAGATGATGGCTGCTCTTGAGAGAGTGCCTTTGAAAGTGTTGTATTTTCACACATTAATCAAAGACTTCACAGCCTATTCAGATTTGCCAAATTACAGGAACAAGGGGAAGAAAAAATTTGCAATGCTCTTTAGTGTCCCCTAATAGGTATCCTAGGTCTGCAGAAAACCCGATAATTATCACCTAAATGACAAGATTTTGTTCAGCCAATTTAACTGGAACTAAATAACTCAATATAGGATAAACATAACTGCTAAATGCTTACAGCAATAGAGATCATGACAGCTCCAATAAAAATGAAAGGCCGCCTTCTGCCATATTTTGAATGACATTTATCACTCCATATACCTACACAAGGTTGCACCTGAAAGAATATCCAAGAATACAAGCTTGTAAGTTAAATAATCAATGGAGCTCCTGCGCATTTTGTACCACTACTATTACAACATAAAAAACAACAACAACAACAACTACATATCCAGTGTACTCTCACAAGTAGATTTACGCAAACCTTATCCCTACGGTTCCGATTGATGAATTGGTACCACATACCTATGAAATTCTTAGTTGCAACTTTTCCATTTGAAAGTAGCTTCTGTTTCCTCTGATTTTGACCAAAAGAAAGGCTACTAATCAGTCCCCACATACAACTAAGCTGACTCTTCTCCACCTGAGGTGTATTTCTTGTTGATCTCTTCTCCATCATAAATGATGTCACTTTTCTAGTCTGAAATATGGCACCAAGAATCAAGAGACCATAAAGCTTCTAACTTTCTTCACAAACATGAAACATTATATGAGAACTACAATACAATTCTTGATTTGTAGAGTTACTCAGTACCTGTGCTGGTGCGACAGACCGAGAATTACCTCTTAAGGTAACAAGTTGCAAAAATATTGTTACAAGTTAGAAATTAGGGCACTGAAATCCTATGGTTCAAGAATTTGCAAGTATTTCCGCAAATCGGAGAAGCTGCAAGAAGCATGAATAACTATTTCAATAGACGGCTAGGGTTCAATCGAAAGCGGTCGGAGCACTGGTGGTTGGAGCAGTGGTAGTAGGAGCAATAGTTGGTCGGAGCACTTTTGGTCTGAACGGTAGTCGGAGAAGTCGATTGGAACACTGGTTTGAGATGCAGTCGATCGGAGTGGTATCTTTTTGAAGATCGGCGCAGTGATTTTAGACCCAAGTTTTTGTTAACCCAATTTTTTTTGTTAAGACGCAGCTTTGATTTTCCTTAATTTTTGTTATTTATATTTATTTAATTTTCTTTAATTTTTGTTATTTATTTCATTAACATTTGGCGGACTTTGTGAAAAATTGGGAGGAAAAACATTTAAAGCGATGCAATAGCTTTTTTTCCCAATAAAGTGTTGCAATAGGTGATTTTATGGCAATGGTTCATGCAACCGTTGCTATAAGCCACCCTATTGCAATGGGTATATATCAATAGCATAGTTATAGCATCTACTAAAATAATTTCTTTGCAATGATTCAAACTGTTGCAATAGATCCTCTATAGCAATGCTTTTGGAATCGTTTCCAAAAGATTTGTTGCAATAGGGATAATTTCTAGTAGTGAATTGCTTCATATATCTTTGTAATAATACAACAGTAGCTCTTGTTTCTTACATGATACAACAACAACTATTGTTTTATTCCACAGTGGCTCAAAAAAATTGAATTTAATAAATCGAAATCGAACCAAACCCAATCTTAAAAAGATCAAACCAAACTGAACTAATTCGATTTGTTTTTTGTTACCCCTATTTTCATAATTAAAAAAAAATCAAATAGAATATCGAATGTCCACCCTAGTTTAGGAGCAAATAAATATTCAAAATTAGATGGTAAAAGTATATTTAATCCTTTTCCGCATAATCAGCTGCCCTTTTACACCTTTTTTTTAATGGTCAAACACATCATCAATCCTCTAAACATGGCACAAACTTTTATTTTGACACTCCAACTAGCCATTATTCATTTTAAACACCTAAACTATTATTTCGTTGTGTCATTTTAGCACATTTCGCAGACATGACAAAGTGACTATAGTACACTAATTGACAGTTCGTGAGGGATTTATTTTGATCAATTTTATTTATTTTCTTCATTTTTTCCTATTTCAAGCCACCATTTCTGATTTCCCAAAGCTTAAACTTCTTCTTCTTCATTCTCCATCCCTCCACCTACTCCACATTCCTAAATCCTTCTCTTAACTCACCGTGATTATAAGTAAAATCTAGAAACTAAAAAAAAGATTTAGGAAAGAAATTAAACTAATCAAAATTGTGATAAAGAAATTTGTGATACATCCTCCAAAATTATCACACCACAATTGAATTCACAGTCACCATCAAATTCATAGCCCCTTGATTTTAGCATTGTAAACGCATAAAGTTTGTTGGATCAAATTCATTCAAATTTAGATTGAATCCATATTCGTTTGAATTGAAATTAGTTTGGGCTTTACAAAGTTAATAAGTCCATTAAAATTCAATTCAAGGTCCATTTTGAAGCCCAAACTAATGCTACGTGTCAAGTGATGTGGCATCCTAGTCAAATTAAAGACTAATAAGACAAGGCCACACATTTAAATTACATGACAAACCAAGTCAAGTTCAATAGCCAATAAAACATCGTAAGGTGTCCCAAATAACATGTTTTTGGCCAATCATAAGCAATCTTATCACACAACATTTATGATAAGCTTGATGATTTGATGGGCCAATCAGAATAAGCCAGAAGAGGTTATTTACACTTGAACTGTCTATCCTCTACTACTATAAATAAGAGGGTGACATAATTTTCTAAGTTCATCCTGCAAGCATTGGAGAAAGCATATGCATTGACTACACGACTCTTCAAAGAATTAACCAAAGTCTTGTTCGACATTCCTATAGATCCAAACACATATCTAGGAGGTTCAAATCATCCAAAAATTCAGACATAAGGCAAAAAAGAAGAATCAAGAGAACAATAGAATTGTACTTACTAGATTCATTTGATAAAATTATTTGTCCTTTATTTATTTTTTTGCAATCAATTTTCAGTACTACAAAAAAATTTTGCGAACAAATTTTGGCATGCCCAGTGGGACCATTTCTGTTCATTATCTCTTCTTCCTACAAATCAAATTCAACTACAATAATGGACTTCGAAAAGACTAATAGTTTCTCCTGCAAGAACTCTGCTACTTCCACATCTGATCAGCTCAACTATGTTGGCCACTCATACAATGCAAGTTTAAGACTAGTGTTGGGACGAATCTGAATACTTTACCTCTATGAAGAAGGCAAGAAAGAGCAAAACTCTTATAATGGCTGGAACTGCAACCCCTGGGGAAAACTTAACATTCTTGCTATGCGATGAACTCTCTCAGACACGCGTCAGTTTTAGTGAATCTGGAGATTCGATGGATTCCCCAATTTCAACAAAGGTCAACGCCTTTATGGATGACACAAATGATATGGATGAGAAGTTCACAATGATGGAACAAACCATTGATGTTTTAAAGATATCTGCTGAAGATAAAGATCTTTAAATTGCTCAACTTATGAACAAGTTGGAGTCTTTTGCACTTGGAGAATTGAGCCACATCCCTACTTGTTCATCTAATTTTACTCTGCAAAGTAAGAATGTTGAAGATTCACTTGCCAAGTCCAAATTTAAAAAGAAGAAACAATCTACTTCATTTAGAGCTTTGTTTTTCAACAATTGCAAGACATAATAACTAACTCTATCAGGACTCAATATGGGGGAGCACCACAGAGTTTGTTGTATTACTCCAAGCCTTACACAAGACGAATTGATTGTATACCCATGCTAACGAACTATCAACCATTAAAGTTGTAAAAATTTAATGGCAAGGGAAACCCGAGACAACACATTGCCTACTTTGTCAAAAGTTATAGCAATACTGGAACATATGGCGACCTCCTGGTAAAATGGTACGTTCGTTCGTTGAAATGGAACACATTCAACTGGTTTACTAACGTAGAGAATGAGTCAAGTGATTATAACACCCTAAGTTTGTACCTCAAACACTACACGGTGCTCATAATTCCGAAGGACCACAAGCTAACTCATAACTGGTACCTGCTGTAATAACTGAATAGTAATACTACAATTATGTAGAAATTAGGCGAAAAATATGCCATAAGGTTCAATACTGTAATAAAACTGAACACGGTATAACAATACCAAAACTAAAAATATCTGTTTGAAAATACTCTAGTCTGAAAAGCCTCTACTGTCTGAACAAAGAGTTGATGGGACAAGTCCCCAACTAACTCCAACTACTGAAAACTGTACTGATAAACTGAAATACTAAAGAAAATAATCATGTCCTCGACCTATGAGACTCACCACTGACTCTGACTGCTGAAGATCTAAACTGTTATGGGTGCTCGGAAGCCCGTACTTCTGAACCTATGATATAAGATATCATAGCATAAAATAAAGGTATGCGTCAGTACTTTGAATGTACTGGTATGCTAAGTGAGGTAGGCTGAGATGAATGGGTTCATATGCATGAACAATACTGACTGAAAGACATGAATATAACTGAACGAGAGTACATACATGAGTACGTAAATTGTAACTGAGATCGTGATAACACTGGATACTGAGTTCTGAATACTAATTAACTGATATCTGAGTTTACTGATACTGTATTACTGATAACTGAATGACTGTATCTGATAGTCTTGATTTTGTGGAACAATGCCGAGTTCTGTACTGAGCTGAGTGACTGTGTCTGACAATCCTGAATCTATAGAATTGAACTGAGTTCTATATTGAGAATGAATTTGAAACTAAGACTGTGAGAGATAATCATCTAACTGACATGCCCCAAATAAGATAACTAAATTAAGGTTCAATCTGTAACCCCAATTAGAAGGGTGTCAGTACCGTGCCACGGGTAAAGACAACTGGCTGTGGGGTCAGTCCTAGTCTAGCGGGTGACCCCTGAGAGCAGTCCTAACTAGCGGGTGATCCTTGAGTATTCCGTCCTACTAACGGGTGATATCTCATAACCTACGCTGGCTATATAGTTCTGGAACTTAGGGATTGCTTTTAGGGATCTTAGTCCTATCTAACAGGCCAGTCCCCATCCCTAGGCTTGCTCGGTGCTTAATCCTACTCCCAACTAAAAGACACTGAATTGATTTCTAAACTGTTCTAGGCCTGAATGAACTGTTACTGATCGTGTTGTCTGACTAAACTGGACTGAGTTCACTGAGTACTGAACTGATTACTAATTGAATTTTGTGAACTGAATGAGTCTACTGAGTTCTGAACTGAATACTACTGAGTTCAGAACTGATCTGAGACTAAATACTAAGTACTACTGAAACTATTTTGTAACTGTTATAGCTTTAGTAAACAGCTATATTTTTCGGGTATTAAATACCCCCAGGACTCGATAGCATGAAAAGTAGAACACTGCATGAGTTTAGTAGCATAATAGTAGTTGCTCACTAAAATACATTCATTTAGACATTTTGTCAAATACTTGATATACATGAGCTTGTATACATGCTAACATGATATAATTTCATTACTTAACTCACATGAACAATTCACCAAAATATTTAAAAAGCATAATTTATGCACACGACTGTATTACAACATGCAAGCATCGTAATCATAATCCCAACTTACAATTTCAAAGGGTTTTTTAACATGAAACCATACAATAACCCACACATGCCATTTATTTCTCATGAACTTGAAATTAATTATGGATTCTAAACTCAACTAACATCATAGTCATGAACACAATCAAATTCAATCATAAAATTCATCAAAACTATTTAATTATAGTTCAAAAGGTTTCTTGAACTCCAAGGGGTGGAAGGAAACCCTTGGATGAACACTTAACATACCTTAATGCTGAAATTCTTGAAGATTGATGAAATGTTCTTGAGGATTGATCTTGAAATTGATGTCCTAGGGTTTTGTTCTTGAGAGAAATTTGAGAGAAAGAATGAATTTTGCCCTAGAAATGACTTAATTTCATACTTTTGGGGCTGGATAGGGGTGGGAAAATGACCCAAATACCCCTTTGGATGCAGTTTTTAAAGACTAAAAATATGCCTAGTGACGCGCAGACCGACACACCACATCATTGGCATCGATGCGATGTCCTACGCGCTGCGTTGAGTCCACATTAATTCATTGGAATTTACACTGGGAGTTGGAGAAAAATATTCATCGACGCGATGGGCATCGCGGCACGTCAAGATCGCGTCGATCCACTGGTTTGAGCTTTCAAATGTGTTACAAACAAAGTCTAAAAAATCAAAAACTTGTCCGGGAGCACCCACTGAGATTCCTGATCATAATTCAACCTAAAAATCATTACTTTAAGGTCATGAGGGTCGTGAAATAGAGTCGCCAACCTACAAAAGCTAAAATAATAGTGGACTTAGAAATTGAACATGCACAACTGAAGCATGATTTCATGACTGAAATTTTTTATATACTAAATTATCATACTGAACATGCATATCTGATGCATGAGTACATAATTGAATATGATTCATGAATACATGAATAGGATTACTGATAAGATGGGCTTATATATTGGACATGCATGTCTGATGCATGAGTACATAACTGAACTGATTCGTGAATGCATGACTGAATATGCAACGGTACTGGATACCAAGTTTATAACTGTAACTGAACATGGACTAACACAATCTAAGGAAGACTGTTACCTTAAGCTGAGAATACTGATGAACCTGAGATCATTTACTAAACATGTATGAATGGGAACATGAGAACATTACTAAGACTGAAACGGGATACATGAACTGAACTGAGCCCCTGAACACATAGCTTACGGCTGAGATTGGAACTTGAGGGTCTACTCGTGAGTACCCATTATTCCAAATTGGATTCATTACGTGAAGAGAAACTGAGAGGTTTAGGACATGAAAGCTCGGGGGTTGTGGTGCATCTCCCCCTTGGGACATTATGGGTGTGTTTGGTATGAAGGAAAGCATTTTCCAGAAAATATTTTCCAATTTTCTCATGTTTGGTTGGCTTAAAGGTTGGAAAATATTTTTCAAATAAACTTATTTTTCTCAATTCTAAGGAAAATGACTTCCCTTAAAAAATTAGGGAAAATATTTTCCAAAACTCTTTTTCAACCTCACTCTTAAGTTGAAATATTCATACAATTCTCAAAATCATCCATCCCTACTCCGACCCTCAATCCCTCTCCCCTACCCCCACCCCCACCCCTCCCCCTACCACTCCTATTAAAAATATTTTAATGTTGTTTACCTCACCCCCTACCCAAAACCCAAACCCCTACCCCCTTAAAAAAGAAAATTTAAATTTTTTTAATTTTTTTCTTACCCTACCCTCACCCCCACCCCCTAATACTCCTCATTCAAAAAAAATATTTCAAATTTTTTTCCTACCCCACTCTTTCTCCCCTGCCCCCACCTTCTACTAGCCCCCCACCCCCCCAAAAAATCATTTATTTTTAAAAAAATCAAAATTATTTTCTTACCTTACCCTTATTACCTATTTTGACAACCCCTACTCCCACCTACCAACCCCCTCTCCAAATAAATAAATATTTTTAATTTATTTTTTAAAATAAATTCAAAACTTTTTTCTTATTCCACCTTTTTATCCTATTCGTTCTCATTACTTTTGTTAAATATATACAAATACTTTTAGAAAATATATACTCATCCAATTTGCATAATTATCACACGAATATAAGTAACAAATAACTTATTTTTCTAGAAAATATTTTTCCTCTTTCATATCGAATGCACCTTAAAAAAAGTATTTTTTGAGATCAAAAATTATTTTTCTAAAATGTATTTTTACGCTTTACCTAAACACTAGAATGTATGTTTTGAAAAATATTTTTTCATTCACCAATCAAACACTATAAAATATTTTTCGGAAAATATTTTCCATCAACCAACCAAACATAGGAAAACAAGTAAGAAATCAACTTGTTTTCCAAGAAAACATTTTCTAGGAAAACATTTTCCATGGAAAATATTTTCCGTCATACTAAACACACCCTATGTCCCTTGAAGAACATTGACTTGGCTAAGATACTGAGGAAAAGCTGGGACGATGCATAGGGCACTTCCGAACTGAGTCGTGATTGAATATCTGGGATCTGAATCTGGGACATGATACATGAACTGAGTTGAACATGCAACTACCTGGTTTTTCCACCTTGGAATAGTTACATTCATGAGGCTTCGAATAATGTGACTAGATGGAAGGATGGGAAACCCAACCATACGAACATTGTCCGCCTAACTGCTAAACTGAATTGCTAGTTTTGCGGACTAACTTATGCTGAAAACTTATATTCGACTGGAGCCTTTCTTTGACACTCTTTCTATAGAGTTCTAGTGGCTTTAGGGAGCAAGGAGTCTTGGCATGGCTAAATAAAATAGCTGAATAAGAAAATCACATCCTGGCTAAAATTCTGTAATATAAGTTGGGGTCTACGAAACATCATCTAAGATAAAGTGACTAAGCCTTATGTACTCCAACTATAATTTTTCAAGCTTAGACATATCCCTTGAATACTCTCTCAACTATACTCTCCACCTTAGTACAACACTTTTCCTGAGACTACTGAAATATTCACATGAGCGCTGAGCATGAGTGCATAAACATACTAACTCATCTGTTTATCTGAGTGGCTGATAGCTGAATACTTGGTAAAGTAATATTAAACTGTACTTAGTCTGAATAAATGGGCTAAAACTGTAGGGTATTATGCATATGAGGTAAGGACTGACTGTGTAACAGGAGATAACTGAGCCTGAATTCATGAAAACTATATTATTTGAGAAGGCAAGAACAAACGTATAACATGACTCTGAAATAGTCTGTAAGCTGAGGTACTAAAATAGTGATAACTGAATAACTGATAACTGTACGCTATGGTCAAGCAAACCTGAAATTAAACTGAGTTACTGATCTGATTACTCGACTGAGACTATGACTAAGACTATAACTGAGACTGTACTGAAACTGAATACTGGGTACTGATAACTCTACCTACTGAGGTAGGATCTGGACTGAATTCTCCCACTATGATCAAGCCTACTCAAATCTCCAAAATATATTTAGTCACTTACACATCAACATGACATTCAAGCCTATCTTCATAACTACAGCCTCGTGTAAAACTAGCATGCAATAATTTTTTCTTAATATGAAATATTTACTCTCTCCCTTCTAAGCAACTTGTCCTTGCTACATCTCTACGTAAGGAGTGTTCACTGAAGGTTAAAACATGACGACCTAAAGCATGAATGACACTATACCAAACTTGACACTTAACTGAGGCTTGAGGAATAGGACATCAACATCCTATTTTATCAATAAATCTAAATTGAGTATTTACATGACGAAATCCAAATTTAGCTGATCATTAGGAGTATAGCATAAGTCATGGAAACTGTGCATACTGTAAAGCATGACATGAGTACATGAGTCATGAACTACATGAACTGATTTTGGAGACATCAACATTCTATTTTATCAATAAATCTAAATTGAGTATTTACATGACGAAATCCAAATTTAGCTGATCATTAGGAGTATAGCATAAGTCATGGAAAATGTGCATACTGTAAAGCATGACATGAGTACATGAGTCATAAGCTGCATGAACATGATTCGTAACGCAGAGTGACCTGGAACTCCTTATACTAGGAATTATAAGCGTACATGATTCTTGTTAATGTACATGAATATGAGCTATGATCATAAAGCTGACATATAAGGAATGGGTAGTTGTCGTGATAGCTAAAGTACAATACTTTGCACTGAGGTAAGGATGGGTTGGGCATCAACCTCTCCCATCACTTTTCTACATACGATGATATTACTACTAAAATTCAAAGGCCTGACTTTTTTAGATATCATAATCGAATAGTTCCTGTATACCCACCGGCTATGATAGACTGGCCCACTGGGATGGAGACTGAGAAAGGTTCTATTAAGGTTTCCGGTCTCACTTTGAAATCGACTGCTATGTAAAGAGCTACAAAAGACAGAGAAGCTCCTGAATCTAATAAGATAAAACATGTAAATGGAAGATCTGCAACGTACCAGTGACCGCATCAGGAGAATTTTCTTGATCTCGTCTGGACTGAATTGCCTGGAGCCTGTTTGGGCATTGCCCACTGGTGGAACTGGAGGTGGCACCCTGCTGATTTGGGCGATCAGACTGAGCTTAAGGATGATTATACTGACCCTGTTGGTGCAAATCTTTTCCCCTATAATCCATTACTCTATACTCCCATATCCTATGGCCTGGCTCACTACATCCAAAACACGCATCGTTGCCTGCTCTACACACACCTAGGTGATTTCTACCATATTCTTTGCAAAGTGGATGGGTATGACCATTGCTCATACTACCCTAGGTTTCGGAGCCTGGCACCCCATCATGACTATCATTCCTGAATTTTGTACTAGAACACTAGCTGAGGATGGAGCTGGAACTAAAGATTTTGGATGAAACTGGGAACGGTTACCACCCTCTGACTTAGGCTGATTGAAATTGAAACTACTTGTTCTATCTCTCTTGTTCTCCATCTCCTTCTTCTTAAGCTTCTGCTCCTCAATTTGTTGAGCATAGACCATAAGCCTTGATATGTCTATTTCTTTAATTAGCATTGCTATTCTGCACTCCTTAACCACACTATCTGACACTTCAGACGTGAACTTGCTCATTATGAACCTATTATCTACTACTACATGGGGAGCATACCTAGCTAACTGAATAAACTTATGGGACTACTCCTTCACATTCATACATCCTTGCCTGAGATTGATGAACTCTTAACACCTTGGATTCTCTCAGCTTTAAAGGAAATAATCTATCTAGAAAAGCAGTAGCAAACTCTTCCCATTCTATGGGCGCTGCATCTGGGCCCCTATCTACCTTTCACTACTTAAACCATGTATGAGCTACATCTTGTAGCTGATATAGGCAGCTAATTCAACACTTTCACTAGATATTACTCCTAAGATATCTGTGACTTTCTGAGCCCGATCGAGAAACTCCTGTGGTTCCTCTTTTGACTTAGATCCTGAGAATAGGGGAGAATTCATTCGGGTGAAGTCCCAAATCCTGGATGCAACATTATTGACCACTGGGTTGGCCTGAATAACAGCTGGCTATTCGTTTTAAGCTACTACTGAATTGGCTAGAGTAGTGAATGTAACTCTAAATTCTGCATGAGATACATTCTCGGCCAGGTGATCTGCCTAAACAGGCTGAGGTACTGACTGATTTCCAGTTCTTCTTTTGTTAGTCTTTTTAGGAGGCATGTTCTATAAATGGAAGGAAGAAGAGGATTGGATTAGAATGAGGGTTTAACTGAGCTCACGCTCACTCGCACAATATGAATACTGAAAGAAGGGAAGCTTTTCCTAAAACATCTCATAGCCCCCCATCCATAAGTGTGGCACGCTACACACCCATGCACAAGACTCTACTAGATGCGGCTTTCAGACTTCCAAGGACTCTGTTGAACTTTAAGCTCTGATACCAAGTTTGTAATGCCCTAAGTTTGTACCCCGAACACTACACGGTGCTCATAATCCCGAAGGACCACAAGCTAACCCATGACTGGTACCTGCTGTAATAACTGAATAGTAATACTGCAATTATGTGGAAATTAGGCAAAAAATATGCCATAAGGTTCAATACTGTAATAAAACTGAACACGGTATAACAATACCAAAACTAAAAATATCTGTCTGAAAATACTCTAGTCTGAAAAGCCTCTACTGTCTGAACAAAGAGTTGATCGGACAAGTCCCCAACTAACTCCAACTACTGAAAACTGTACTGATAAACTGAAATACTAAAGAAAATAATCATGTCCTCAAACTATGAGGACTCACCAGTAACTCTGACTGCTGAAGATCTGAACCGCTAAGGGTACTCGAGAGCTCGTAAGTCTAAACCTATAATATAAGACATCATAGCACAAAAGAAAGGTATACGTCAGTACTTTAAATATACTGGTGCGCTAAGTGAGGTAGTCTGAGATAAGTGGGTTCATATGCATGAACAATACTGACTGAAAGACATGAATATAACTGAACGAGAGTACATGCATGAGTATGTAAACTGCAATTGAGATCGTGATAACACTGGATACTGAGTTCTGAATACTGATTAACTGATATCTGAGTTTACTGATACTGTATTACTGATAACTGAATGACTTTATCTGACAGTCTTGATTTTGTGAAACTATGCTGAGTTTCGTACTAAGCTGAGTGACTTTTTCTGACAGTCCTGAATTTTTAGAGCTAAACTGAGTTCTATACTGAGACTGAATCTGAAACTGAGACTGTAGAGGTAATTATCTAACCGACATGCCCTAAATAAGATAACTGAATTGGGGTCCAATCTGTAACCCCAATTAGAAGGGAGTCAGTACCTTGCCACGGATAAAGATAACTGGCTGTGGGGTCAGTCCTAGTCTAGCGGGTGACCCCTGAGATCAGTCCTAACTAGCAGGTGATCCCTGAGTATGTTAGTCCTATCTTATAACCTACTCTATCTACGTAGTTCTGGAACTTTGGGATTGCTTCTAGGGATATCAGTCCTATCTAACAGGTGAGCCCCCATCCCTTGGCTCGCTTGGTGTTGAATCTTACTCGCAACTGAAAGACACTAAATTATTTCTAAACTATTCTAAGACTGAATGAACTGTTACTGATCGTGTTTTCTGACTAAACTGGACTGAGTTCACTGAGTACTGAACTGATTACTAACTAAATTTTGTGAACTGACTGAGTCTACTGAGTTCTGAACTGAGACTGAATACTGAGTACTATTGAAACTCTTCTGTAACTATTATAGCTCTAGTAAACAACTAGTTTTTTCGGGTATTAAATACCCCCAGGACTCGATAGCATGAAAAGTAGAACCTTGCATGAGTTTAGTAGCATAATAGTACTTGCTCACTAAAATGCATTCATTTACACATTTTGTCAAACACTTGATATAGATGACCTTGTATACATGCTAACATAATATAATTTCATTACTTAATGTGCCAAGATAAATGGGACTCGAACCCAAAACCACTCCCATAGGGGAAAAACATCAATATATATCTACTCCATCCACTACTAAAAGAAATAGACCACGGAGTAGTAACATAATCATGAATTCAACAATAAGGCACATAACAACTAATATGAACTCATCAAGGCATATAATCATCAATAGGTATGAAAAAAACCCAATACACATAATAAAAGATAAATACGGGAAATAAAAGTACACCAATTATGGTGACATCTGTAATCACCTTCCTGGCGGGCATAGGGAAAATAAATCTAAACGGGTTCAACTCGAACCAACTGACTGAATGATCGACTGAGGCACCACGTGCACTATCTCTACTGAAGATGCCACAACATCACAAGGTTGATTTGAATAAGCTGAATGACTGGAATCTTATGTTTGGGACACTCCCAAGACTAGTAGTCGATCTCTCTACGGTCATAGCAATTCTTGAAGCATCAATATGGAGAGAACACAAACTAAGACCAAATGGATGGCTAACCGATGCTGAAATAAATCCGCAAATTTATGTCCAAACTTCAAAAATCATAGTCTGTCTTAGGAACTCTAGGCTGGCGGGGAATACAAGAAAACTCTATCTGACCACCTATCTCATACCAGGGGCATTCTCTGAACCAGTGTCCCACCATAACATAAAAAAACCAAGAATCTAAAATACTTTGAGATACTACCCCTCATAATCCAGAATGGTAACTATGGCTCGAAGAACCATACCACACTCCTCAAGTCTAATGAGGACTCAACCCAAATCCTTTTAAGCTACCCCTGAAGATTTTCGATATCTATCTCTGACTCTCTAGTTTGATACCATACAAAAATTTTAGAAATGCATGTTAGAGTCTCATCCACATCTGTCAACAATATTGCATCATCCTTCGGGGATAGAATAGAGTCAAAGAATATGTTTGAGTTTCATAGAAATGCGGACACACGATAAGGAGTCATAAAGTGAATTTCCTAAAATATCACTGTAGCCTCCCGAAGATAGGTTGCAGATGTCTCCGCACCGATCTACAAGACTCTACTAACACTTAGCTCTTGTAATAATACACCAATGAAACCTAGGCTTTGATACCAATTTATCACGACCCAACTTTTCCGGTCATGATGGTGCCTATCATAACCCATCAGTAGGCAAGCCAACCTGTAGTCTGGAACAGCTAGTAATAGACTACTCAATAACATAAGGAAAATGAATGTGGAATATATGAAATAAAGATCAATACATAGACGAATACCAAAACCTAGTGGTATCAGTACAAGAGCTTTTAAACATGATAAGAGTACAAAAGTGATATATCAAGGAGAAATACACTAATTCAACTTACCTCTAAATACAACTTAGAGGCTACTCTAATACATAGGAGAGAGATAAGTAATACTCTGAACGTTAGGAGCTCACTCTAAGTCTTCGAATCAGGGCTACTCCGCACGATGCACACATCAATGACGATAACCTGTACTATGATCTACAGGCTACAGAGGTGTAGTATGAGTACCAAACGAATGGTACTCAGTAGACAACTGCCAACTGAGCTCCAAAGATAAAGTAGATATATATAACATATAAACAAAATGGAAACCACAACCAAGATTCCATAAATCATGTAATAAGTCAATGATAATAACAAGGGACAACTATCCTATTCATGTCCAAGAGTCTAACATAATAAGACTAAGGAAGTATCAAGGTGAACTATCCTATTCCATCTACATTCCATATATGACAATTCTATACCGTATATCCTAGGTCAATACACAAATAAAGAGCAAAAGAAAGATATATTGTAATATATAAGGAGAAGGAACGATTATACAATATGAAAAAATGAAGGAAGGGATATCTGATAGCACTATGGCTTCATATAGCTATATATATAATACATATAAATAGGAGATCATCTCAAACATAACCTAGATCATCATGTTCTTATTTTAAGATGTCATTATAATACTATCCTGATTTAAATACTATCATACTCGGGGAATCTAATCCACATGGCTAGACATGATATACTTATGCATCATAATGCAATCATAAGATAGGAGAGGACAAAGATATACCTCAAATTCTGATACTGGATCAATGACTAATCTGTCATAGCTAACCATAATAATGATTATAACAATGATAATAACAATATCAATAACAACATAACCGACTACTTCGAACAACTAAATACTTAAACGAGCCTTTACGTACCTCCACCGCCCCAGGCTCAGAAGGTTCAATCAACATACAATAAGACAAGACATATCCTTCACCGTATCTATGCAACCGTCCTATACCGGTTGATAAATATAGGTGCATACTGGTGATAGGCGATGTGTATGCAGGGATGAATACAAAGTATACCATCAATATCACAACTCATAATAACTGTCCTCATCAGGACCATCATCATCGTAATCAACCTCCGGCCTTGTCGGGAATTAATATCATCTCAATAGTATCCTCTGGACTCGAACCGGATATCAATATTATCACAATATCCTTCAGCCTTATCGGGTATCAATATCATCTCAATAGTATTCTACGAACTCGAATTGGGTACCAATATCATTATAATATCCTCTGGTCTTGCCGGTTATCAATATGTTATCACAATATCCTCCATCCTTGTCGGGTATCAATATCATCTCAATAGTATTCTCCGAACATGAACTGGGTATCAATATCATCATAATATCCTCCGGTCTTATCGAGTATCAATATATCATAAAGTATCCTCGGGACTTGCCAGGCATTAATATATCATCCTAGTCATCAATGCATAAATATAGGTATATAATAGGTGCACAGACTCAAGCCAATATACTCATAACCATAATCATAATATCGCAAAGATAACTATCTTATCATTATATTCTATCTGCTCATTATTAACTAGCCAAGACTTATTATTATACACCTAGTTTACTAGTTATCACATGATCTCTAGTTATCAATCTAATTGATTCTTCACATAATTATTAATCATGGAATAACAACTAACCATTTCTCAATAATTAGCCAAACCTAATGTCTAGTCAAGGTTCACCATTAAACCATAATCACCATCTATTCACTATTCATTATTTATCAATTAAACATCTTTTATTAACTAAGACCAATCAATATCTAATATTGTTTACCACCTAATCCTCATTATTAACTAGTCCTCGTTATTAGCTAGCCAACATTAGTAACTAGGCATCATTACTAACTAGGCATCATTATCACTAGCATCCCTTAACACCTAGCAATGTTGACCACATTATCCACACTTACTACTAATTGACATTATAACTTATTATCAATAGCCACATATCACTACCATCGATAAACCCAACTTTATAGCCACATATCAACCCTAGTCATTAGCTACCTTATTACTAAGAAAGGCTCGTTAACTAATGTATTTATAATTCTAAGCATCAAGTACTATAGTCACCTAATAGACAACTAGTTACCATGTAGCTTATACCATAATTAGGAAGAATAGTCATAAGATCGCATTCAGCTAGAATCACATCAATAACCTATATAATAATCATGAATGTATCGAATCTATGCATGCCATCACCAGTATTCAATCAGTAAAATTATAAGCATCATACCACACCTTCCCCCATCCCATATCAGAGAGATATGTATACGCACACACACACACACATATATATACATTCATGAACTGTAGCTGCATTCTCAACAAGGACAAACACTTCCCGAATGTCCAATCGATATCATCTATAGACCCTTGGACCAATAATATATTCAAAATAATCACAATATCATCATCAAGGCTTCAACCCATATACATATCCGGAACTCATCTCTATAATCATATTTATAAGTCATAGCATATCTCTAATCCTCTCATATCTAGGAAGCATCTCGCATATATGAGGTATAATATCAATAAACATATAATTATCTCTCACATAGGATGCATAATATCATTAAGCATGACACGACTATAAGTTATTTCATATATAAAGGTCATTCATTATGACGGTGAGGAATATCACCTCTCTAGGACAACTATCATATCTAAACAGAGGTAGCATCTCTATAGGCCCAACATCGCATCTAAGAGTAAAATCATCTCTAAGGACCCAATGTCATGTCTAAGAGGAAACAACATCTCTATGGGCCAAATATCAAGTCTAAGAGAAAATGACATCTCTATGAGCCAAGTATCAAATCTTAGAGGAAATAACATCTCTATGGGCCAAGTATCAAGTCTAAGAGGAAATAACGTCTCTATGGGCCAAGTATCAAGTCTAAGAGGAAATAACATCTCTATCGGCCCATTTTATCACATCATTTCTATAAGAAACAACATAGATATAACTCATAAGTCACAATTCGAGGAACATCATTACAATATACCGAGTCATAAAGTAACCTTATCCTAAGGTTTACTAGTCTCAACTATGTCTAACATTTGCATCCAATTCCACAATGACTAACACAAGTCTAGGCCTAAGTGGGCCGGACAATCCCACTTCTAAACCAATTTCCTTAATTAGGTACACTATGCCTCAAACTAGGATAAGATATCTAATTCAACTTATAGATGTCAAGTAAGCCACATACAAGCCTAAGATAGGAACTTCAACTAGAAATAAGGGTACTTAAGTCAATTCTATCCAAATTATAATTCCAAGAATACCACACTAGACCAATTAGATCAAATATACTAATCATTCTTCCAATACTAAAACCACATCCATAATATAGTAATGTATCAAATCCATGCTACAATTCAATCTAAACTAGGGAGAAGGTAATATGAGTCCACAAGGTTATAAACATACTATCTTATAGGTCCAAGACCATCATCTAATTTCCCAAAACATCAATAATAAAGGTTACGCTATCTTACTCATAATCAATCCTAACATTCTTATCCACACGCAACACATATCATAAATCATCTATGAAGGAAAGTGGACAGGAGCCTATGTAATGCCCCAATTTTCTAAACCGGAACGCTACAAGGTGCTTATAACCCCAAAGGACCACAAGCTAACCCATGACATATATCTGTACCTGTAACTACATAATATACATATAAAATGCGGAAACATAAACAAAGAGGGCGTAAGGTTCAATCTTGAATAATAAAATATCTAAAATAAGGTGGTATCACAGTACCAAAATAAAACTGAAAATACTAAAGTCTAAATCTGAAAACTCTATAATTATCTGAAAGCCTCTAAACTGTCTGAATAAGGAGTTGAAGGAACATGTCTCCAACTAACTCCCTAAACTGAAATAATAAATATAACGATCATGTCCTAGAAAGATGAGGACTCACTGCTAACTAAACTGCTGCTGCTGATCTGGAATCTGCACCTAAGAACCTATGGTGTAACATAAAAAGAAAGAACCATAGCGCAAATGCGTCAGTACAACTAAAGTACTGAGTATACGTGGGGGTAGGCTAAATGCAAAGGGTTTATATGCATGAACATGCTGAATAATATAAACGTGAGAATACATACATACATACATACGTAACTGCTACTGAACTCGTGGAGATACTGACTACTGAGTCTGAATACTGATAACATGAGTTTACTGATACTGAAATACTGAATGACTGAGTTTACTGATATTGATATGTAATTCACTAATAAGTGAGGAACTAATACTGTATTACTAAATACTGGGAGACTGATACTATATTACTGATAAAGGAATAATTGTTTCTGATAGTTCTGATTATGAAGAACTGATTTGATTGACCGCATATAACAGTCCTGAAACTGAGCTCGTAATAACATGACTACTGAGTATGAATACTGATGACATGTATTTATTGATAATATATCATGAATGATAACTGAATTCTGATAACTGATATATCTGATAACATGAGTTCTAATAACTGATAGTATGAATGACTGTACCTAACAGTCCTAATTCTGGGGAAAACTATCTGAGTTCCAAACTGTACCTGAACATCTAAGTCTGAGATCAGTCCTAGCTAACGAGTGATCTCTAAAATTGATAATGAGAATACTCGACTAAATCTGAGATTAAGATCAAGCCTGTCTGCCGGGTGACCTCTAGATCTAATAATAAGCATCTGAATATGGGACCAAGCCTATCTGACGGGATTATCCAGGAATCAATGGAACTATCTTAGTTCCAAACTGTATCTGAACATCTAAGTCTGAGATCAGTCCTAGCTAACGAGTGATCTCTGAAACTGATAATGAGAATACGCAACTGAATCTGAGATTAAGATCAAGCCTGTCTGCCGGGTGACCTCTAGATTTGATAATAAGCATCTAAATATGGGACCAAGCCTATCTGACAGGATGATCTAGGAATCAATGGAACTATCTGATTTCCTTACTGAGATCGATGACTGTATCTGACAATCTTGATTCCTGATTTCTATTCTAAAGACTGATACTGAAACTGTAACTGTGACTGTGGGAGGTAGTAACCTAACCGACATACCCCGATACTGTACTGGTGGGGTCCAATCTTTGCCCTAATTAGGAGGGTGTCAATACCGTGCCACAGGTAGAGACCTCTACTATGGTCAACCCTCTTTGACGGGTGACCCTGAGTAGGAAATCAAGCCTAAGGCAATATAATAGTTAAGTATAGCCTTAATCTGATGGGTGACTCCTGTCTTGTGCTGGCTACGCAGTTCTGGAGTATAGGGATTGTTGCTAATGGCTCTACCTTTATAACGGGAAAACCTCCATCCCTGTACTCGCTCGATGCTAGTCCCTACTCCCAACTGAAAGACTCTGAAAAGATTTACTGCGCTGAACTGACTAACTGAACTGAACTGATTTATAAATTGATTAATTGAGCTGATAATATTTTCTTGGTTGAACTAAGCTGAATTTACTGAGTTCTGTTGACTGACGGAAAAGCTACTTGAGATCTGAGGTCTGTTGAGAGTACTGAAACTACTGGGACTACTGAACTACTGAGATTTCTGTGTTCTTCTGAGTCATATGACTAACTGAAATCTATGGAGCATAGCTTGACTGAGGATGTCTTGAAACATGACACTAGCTCTAGGCACACAACTATAGTTTTTAGGTACAAGTACCCCCGGGCCTCGATGGAAGGAAACTGACACACATGACTGACTTGATCATAAGAGTAGAGTCCATAATTCACAATATCATAAGTAAGGATTTCATAATAAGAATGATTCTTAACAAACTATCACATGATCGGGAATGCACACAACATGTATATACTTGCATGGCTTCAATAATATGGCCATTCTATATCACAACAATATCATGAGCATCTCATACAACATCTTCAATTCAAGACAATGGCATAGGGATCACGTTGAACATAAACTTAGAACATGGAATAGTCATTTAGGACTTATTATGTCATAAAAGCATGATTTCTATTCCCTTAGGTATTTTTGCAAACACCTTACATGCACATCTTAGGCATAGATGGATTCATCAAGATTACAAATATTCAACCACCAATTTCACATATTTATACATTAAATACCACCTATCTTCACATAAAACATATAAAGATCCCATCTTAGGCATCATCAAACTCCAACCACCAACAACATAAACATCATAATACATAATTTATAAGATATTTCTTGAGCTTCATGGACTAAAGGAGTCCATGAATCAACTCACGCATACCTTAGAAGGAAGATTCTTGATGATTGACGGAGGAATTTCCTTGAAATCGGATCTTCAAGCTTAATTATGCAACCCTAGTTGTTTTTTTCTTTTAGTGATCTTGGATGATGAGCTTTGAGATGTTAATAGGGTTGTAATATGTTTAGAATCTATATGTTTCGTAGGGTTAAGTTTAGGGATGTGTAAGGAGTGTATAAAGACTTAATTACCCTTAAAATAACTCAAAACAGAGTATTTTTAGCACTTGGAACTGACTTAGGCGGCACCCAAGTAATTGCACAAGTCAGGTTGGGCGATGCCTAACCAATCTCCTAAATTTGGTTGGGCGACGCCTAACCAATCGCCTATCCTTACCGTCTCTCACAAAAATGGACATAACTTTTCGCTCGGGTATTGGATTAAGGAAAAATTGGTATCGTTGGAAAGCTAATTCGATTCTCTATAATTTGGTTGGTCTAAATCATACAAAATACCACATTAACATCGAGTTATACTCATTAAAATATGACCCTTAGAAAATCAAACACTAAAACTTGATAGATTCAAAAACTCTTAGCTTGTATTACCTTAAGTGACTCATATAAACATGTTTAACGCATCATAAGCTATCCTATCACTAGGATATTCATTGTAAGTCATGCACTAAAATGCTACTCACAGTATAAGAGGTTTCATACGTAGAAAAACTTATTCACTTCCTAGCTTAGAAATATGCGGGGTATTACAGCCTACCTCAAGGCTAAACCGCAAAATCACACTTTAAGCACCACATGCTCGTCTTCACTTCAAAATCCCCAAAATGTCATCACACTATCAAAAATATAATCTACTCATCAATACGAGTCTAACGATACCCATATTGCACTATTGTGCTTTGGGTCCATAAATGACACAAGAATCCCAAGTGGGTTCTACGTACGGAAATTGCATATCTGAGGTCAACCCAATGCTCATACATCACCAAGGAATCATAACCCTTAATTAATGGGTGAAAACAAACCAAATTTAGGTCTAAATCAACTCCTAAGCTAAATTGGGGTTTTGGGTCAAGAACTAAGAAATTCACCAATAAAGTGATAAAATCTTACCTTAATCCAGTTGATAATCATGATAAAAGATGTTTACTAAGCTCCCTAAACACCCACAAGACTCAATTTTGAGTTATCATACCCATTTATGGTTTTAAGCTCTAAAAATGAGTCAAAATGGTGAAAAACGCGGCCTATAGGGTGCTTAAATACCCCTACTAGCTTTGGAGATGCCGCAGTCGCTGTCTGGGCTACCAGCAAAGTCAAAAACTTATTTTTAACCCTCGAAACTCATTCGTAATAAAAGATATATGATCTAATAGTGAAATTTGAGAGTAAGTAACATTTCAAATTCATTCAAATCATCAAAACTTTCATCCGAGATCGTTTCGGCCAAAAATGAGTCCTACACCTATAGTTTCATTTTTCATAAATTTCGCTCAATAGTTCGAAATAAGCTCGGGTTCATTGGGACCCAAACCAAAGGTCTACCTAGAATAAAATCGATATTTCATATCTATTGGTGTAGTAAGAATTTGCATCCGAGATCATTTCGCTGAAGATTTCACTCAGTGGCCATTTGGAACCAGTGAGACTTCTAAATAGGGAATTGACTCTAAAAAACAAACAAACTACCTGATAACTGAACCGTCGGTCCCAACAAGTCATAAATGACTTAGGACAGCTATGAAGAAGCTCAAATAGTGAAGATAAATATAAATATAGAAAGTGACCTGAAGGGTCATTATAATCAAATTCTTGTGAGAAAAGTTTTCAGGAGTTAAAGACTTAACTCACTTCAACCCTAGTTTTTGCGCTACCGGATGGTATAGATGGATTCGTTGTCTATTTTGATGCTTCTATAATTGGTCTGGGTTATGTTTTGATGTAGAGAGGTAAGGTTATAGCCTATGCCTCTAGATAGCTTAAGCCTCACGAAAAGAACAACCCTACCTATGATCTTGAGTTAGCTAATGTTGTATTTGCATTGATAATTTAGAGGCACTGTCTTTATGAGGTATATGTTGATCTTTTCACAGATCACAAAAGCTGGCAATATGTGTTCACTTAGAGGGAGTTAAATCTTTATTAGAGAAGGTGATTGAATTGTTGAAGGATTAAGATATGTGTGCGTTATATCATCTGGGCAAGGCTAATGTAGTGGAAAACGCCCTTAGTAGATTGTCTATGGGCAGTATTGCTCATGTAGAGAATGATAAGAGAGAGTTAGTTTAAGAAGTTCATCGGTTAGCTAGATTGGGTGTGAGGTTGGTTGACTCAGCTGAGGGGAATGTTTGGGTTCAAAATCTTCTCTAGTTTGTAAGTGAAATAAAAATAGGATAAGGACTCTAGTTTGGTCAAACTGAAGGGGTCAGTTAAAGACCAAAAGGTAGAGGTTTTCTCCTAAGAGAGAGATGGTGTGTTATGATACCAGAGTAGATTGTATGTACCATGTATGGACGATTTGAGGCTGCGGATTATGGCGGAAGCACATGGTGCGCATTACTTCATTCACCAAGAACCCACCAAGATGTATCGCGATTGCGAGAAGTCTATTGGTGAAGTGGTATGAAAAGAGAAATCGTAGAATTTATAGCCAAGTGTGTAACTTGTCAACAGGTTAAGGTAGAGCACCAAAGACCTGGTGGCATATTGCAGGAATTCGATATTCCCACTTAGAAGTGGGAAGAGGTGAACATGGACTTTGTGATAGGGTTACCCCATTTGCGTTGATAGCATGATTCAATTTGGGTTATTATAGACAGATTGACTAAATCAACCCACTTCTTGCTAGTTCACATATCCTACATAGCTGAAGATTATGCTAAGCTGTACATTAGAGAGTTGGTTAGATTACACAGAGTTCCCTTGTCCATCATTTCAGATAGGGGTATACAGTTTACCTCTTAGTTTTGGAAAGCCCATCAGAAGGGTCTTGGTACCTAAGTTTATCTAAGTTAAGCTTTTCACCCGCAGACAGATGGTCAGGAAGAGAGGACCATTCAGACCTTAGAGGATATATTGAGGGCATGCGTTCTTTATTTCAAAGGCAGTTGAGATGACCACTTATCATTGATCTAGTTCGCCTATAATAACAATTACCATTCTAGTATTCAGATGACCCTATTTGAGGCTCTTTATGAGTAGAGTTATAAATCAACCATCGATTGGTTCAAAGTGGGTGAGGCCACTTTGATTGGGCCAGATATGGTGTTTGAAGCCATAGAGAAAGTGCAGTTAATTCAAGAGAGATTGAAAGCCGCTCAGAGTCATCAAAAATCTTATGCAGATATAAGAAGGAGAGATCTTGAGTTTGAAGTAGATGATCTTGTGTAATTGAAGGCTTCACCCATGAAGGGGGTGAAGAGATTTGGCAGAAAGGGAAAGCTTAGTCCCCAATATGTGGGTCCCTATAGGATATTGAGTTGTATAGGGAAGGTAGCGTATGAACTTAAGCTACTTGAAAAATTTTCATCAGTTCACCTAGTGTTCTATGTGTCCTTATTAAAGAAGTGCATGGATGATTCAGCTGTTGTAGTCCCTCTAGAAAGCACGGATATCCAGAATAGCCTTTCATATAAAGAACTTCCAGTAGAGATTCTTGATCATCAGATTCGTAGACTAAGGAACAAAAAAGTTCCCTTGGTCAAAGTTCTGTGGTGAAATCAGTCTGTTGAGGGTGCTACTTGGGAAAAAAAGTAGACATGTGAACCAAGTATCCTCACCTCTTCTCCACAAACTCAGATTCAACCCAAGGTAATAGTCTTCCTTAATTCAGTTCTTTTCTAGTATTAGTTTCAGCCATGTGATTATCTTTATGTCAAGTTATGCATTCACGGATTAGTACAGAAGCTTAGTATATTGTAGATTCAGTCATGTAGTTTTCTTTCAGTTGTGCAAGCTAGCATATAGCCTTAATTCCTTGGTATCCTCAGTTTAGCTAGTCTCATTTGAGGACAAATGTTTCCAAGGGGGAAATATTATAATACCTCGTACTTTTCTTAGTCTCGTTTAGCTTTTTGTGTGTCAAGGGTCAACTTTAAAAATGTATAACTATTGATACATGTATAATTTTCCAGATATAGATGCACCAAAATGTAGATAATGTAATTATCTTTCCAATGATACTAATTTCACCTTAATCCGATACTCAAGTGAGAAGTTATGACTCTTTTAGTGAAACTAGATGAGTTTGTGATGGAACTACCAATTTCACCTGTTTCTGATGGAACTAGCTGAGATCTGTACTGAACTAGGTGACTGTATCTGATAGTCCTACATTCTGTAGAACTATCTGACTTCTATTACTGAGACTGAGACTGTAACTGTGGGAAGTAGTCATCTAATCAACATTCCCCAAATGAGATAATATAATTGAGTTGGGGTCCAATCTGTAACCCCAATTAGAAGGGTGTAAATACCGCCCCACTATTAAAGACAAGCTGTGAGTAATACCTTATCTAACAGGTATTCTAAGGAGAATAGTGAGACCCTCATCTAACAGGTTAAGTCACCTCATCAACCCTTATCTAACAGGTTAGATGTCTCAACCTACTCTGGCTACATAGTTCTAGAGCGCAAGGATTGCTTCTAAGAATAACACCCACTACTCGCAGGTTTCCATCCTTGGGCTCACTCGTTGCTGAATCCTGCTCCCATCTGATTAGACACTGAATTAATTATACTGAACTGACTGGACTGAGTTCATTGAGTTCCATTGACTGACAAAATATTATTAAGATCTGATAACTCATTGAGATTACTGAGATTACTGAGTTTTCCTGAGTCATGAGACTGACTAAATTCTACTAAACATGGCTTGACTGAGAGTATCTTGAAAACTGACACTGTATCTAGGCACACAACTAAATTGTCGGGTACAAGTACCCCCAGGACTCAATAGCATGAAACTGACAAGACATGACACTTCCTGGATTCACGACCATAATCAACAATCCATAATACAATCATTGGGGAATTTCATGAAACACTTGATTATCATGATTTGTTACATGAATAGGAATGCATATAAACATGTCATAATTTCATAGGGCTAATCTCATGAACTATCTATCAAATAATTTCAATGCATAACAATAACATGGAAGTCATTTTGAACATAAGGGTAAAACATGGGTTCATCAATTTGGTCATAATTGAGTCCTAAAGCATGGTTATTATTCTCTTGGGCATTTTATCAAACACATTGCATGCACAACCATAGGATTAGGCATATACACTAGTTCATACATCATGGTTACTTTAATCAACTCAATTTAAAAGTTTCCAACCCACATACTAGTATAATTTCATGAAAAGTACATAAAGACTCCATCTTGGGATTCATAGAACCACATCAATATAATTAAAATCAACTCACCACATGGAAATCATGATTCATGAGTTTAAAATAGGATTCTTGAGATTCATGGGTGAAAGAAACCCATGAATCAACACTTTACATACCTGGGTGGATGATTTATTAAAGATTGGTGGAGAAAATCTTGAATTCTTGACTTGGGATTAAACACCTAGGGTTTCTTGTTCTTAGGGATTGATCTTTGAGAGAAACCCTAATTTGGTGTTGTGGATGAATAATAAATTTATGAGCTCTGGTCTGGTATAATTAGGGGTTAAAACAGGTGGAAAAAAACCCAAATACCCTTTTAAAAATGGCTTAAAATTGCTGATTGGAAGTGGTTATGGTTTGGGCGACGGTTCATGGCTGGATCGACGGTCCGTCAGTCCATCCCATCGTACTTGGTCAAAACCTAAACTTCCTGCCTCGTCTACAACGGTTTGGGAGACGGTCTATCGCTAGCTCGACGATCTGTCGGTCCTGAACGTTGCACTTGGCCAGAAAATGGGTTCGCCGCCTTAGTCGCGATGGCTTGGGCAATGGTCTATCTCTAGATCGACGGTCTGTCAGCTAGCTTAATGGTCCGTCGGCTTGATCGTCGCTTCTAGGCAGTTCCGACAGTTCTCTATAAAACGTCCATAACTCTTTACTCCGATACCGGATTTGGACGAAATTGGTATCATTGGAAATATAATTCAATTTCCCACAAGATAAAAAGTCAAAATTGGGGAAATTCAATATGATTTAACCATTAATAATTTAGCAAGTCATCACTAACTCTTCTAGAGACTAGATTTGACTTAAAGAAAATTTGGGGTATTACACTTTTGAAATAATTTTCTTTTCATTTCTTACTTTTGTGAAATCTTATGATTTTATATCATATAATTATCCTTTTCTTTCATTTTCATTCACTAAATATCTCCTAGGCATTCACTTACAAGACTATGGCTCGTGATCACCTTCTTTCAAATCCACCACCCCAACATAGGCTTTTAGCCTTGAGTTGGCACTTTTCAAGTTCAAGGAGGGTAAGGTTCAAAAGAGGGACATTTTTTAAAAAGGTTTAGGGCTTGTAATATGGTTTCCAAAGAAAAGTCCAAAGTCTTAAAAGGGGAGACTAGGGGTTCCATTCTAGCACGGGTAGGCTTTTTTTAGGCTAAAGTGGTTTTCCATGATTATAAAGAAAGCCTAAGATCATTCCTCCAATCATGTGTAATTAAGATTAGCTTTGAAAAACCAATGATGAAAGTTATAGATGACACAAGTAATCATGAGAATCAATCAACGAAACTCACCATACCTGATATAAAATTTTTTCTAGGAGGATCAATTGCATTTCCTACTGAGACAAAAAGAGTTATATACAACACACCACCTACTAAAGAAATTGGAGTCACAAGAAAAGGGTAAGAATTATTACATAATTATTTACATCTATGCCCTTGTTATTTACAAAAATTTTTGGACAGAGGGGAATGCGTGTGTAACACCCTAATTCTTGGACCTAGAAATTTTTTGAAATTTTATTCTCACTGTCCTGACTACAACTTACCCTATGAGTTGTAGGGAGTCTTGACGAGTTGTTGGAACCAAATCATATCCTGACCAGTGTGTGCGATTAAGTCTTTTTCTCTGAGTATGAGTATCTCACTACGAGCCATAAAGATGTATTATGGGTTATTGGATGCAAATCGTAAAATGTCTAGTATATACCCAAATGGTTATTGTGTTGACTAAGACTGTACACTATGAGGCGTAGGGTCACTTAACGAGTCATATTAGGTGAGTTGTAGGGTCAATAGTGTGTGTGCGCCCTAGAAACTATCTTAGCTATGACTCATGGTGATGAGTCATAATGAATCCTTACGAGTAGAATAGTGACCTGTTGTCACTGACAACTAAATTTCAGCTTTTAATTTGAGGGTACTTTGGATAATTTCCTTCTTACCCAATTAAAACTCCACATTCATAAAATACTCAAAGGGGTTATTTCTCATTCATAACGTAATTAAACACTCTCAAAACTCTCTCAAATTCTCTCGAGCAAGATACCTAAGATTTCCAAGAAGTAGGTTATCTAAGGGCTCAAGGGTTGATTTCTCTCCATATACTATGATAATTCTGGCATGTTACTCTTCCCTAATTATTACTTTATGAAAAGTATGAATTTACATGGTTTTATTGTATGGTTTTGATTGTGGGTTTCCAACATGTTTGGTGGTTTTGACATGGTTTCTCCTTGAATTGCTTTTCTATGATTTACTATGCATTTGTTGATACTTTGTTAATGGTTTTGAATTTGTGGGGTGCATGGGTATGGTGAATTTACTAAGGGGTCATAATTTTCCCCAAATCGATGCTTTGAAATTGGAATTGGTTTTGAATAATGTTGTTCTCTTAGCCTACTTTTGTAAATAGCTTTAATTGTGAAATTTTCAAATGGTTTGACTTACTCACCTATGTTATTCATTTGCATAATTTGTAAACTAATGAACTTGGATTTTAAAATCCTTGTTGGATATTATATTAATGAATAAAAGGGGAGAGACATTCCGTCAAGGTTTTGATATTAATGAACAAAGGGGGCGAGGCGTTCCCCCAAGTTTTAATATGATTATTCTGGCATATATATAAGCTTGCAAGTGTTTCGGTATGATGATACCCATGGTGTGACTTAACGGTTGGTTCATTGATTGATAAATGAGTTATGTGAAACTTGATTTAAATTGGGCTTAATGGGGGTTATGTAGCGAAGTCGTAAAGGTATGGGTCTTAGATAACTTGTACTGGAAACTCGTGTTTGCCGACATGAGTTTAGGTCTTGATGACCTATGTGCATATGTCATAATTGATATATATATATATATATATATTTGGGATGGATAGTTGCCTTGATGGCTTTGGATTTCCCTCAGATTTTCTCCAATTCGTGTAGCTAACACGCACTAGGGCCCTTTTAGCAGGGGAGATGAACCCATATAGCTCGTGGGTGCCTATTATGACAGTTGAGCTACATAGTCAATGATAAAATTTTACTTCATGGTAAACCTTATTTCCTATCCTGACATATTATTTATATCATATTATTTATATATGTATTATGATGTGGTTCATATGGTATTTGAAATGGTTGGACTTGACATTATTTTGTCCCCAATCCTTGAGTTACATGCTAGTGTTAATCCCACTAACCGTCTCTAAATGTTTTATCCCCACGCGATTTAGGCACTGGAAATACTGCTACTTTTCCTGCACAGAGTTAAGTGGATTAGCTCGGTTTGTCAGTTTATTGTGGTGAAGTGGTGAGCTTCCATTATCCAGATGACTTAAACATTTCATTAGTTCCTTTCATAGATTAGAATTGAGAGTTTACATTATCATTGTCATTGTCATCTATTAAAGTCGGGGACATATCCCGATCAAAAATAGTTTTGGTTTTCCTTGCATAAAGGCTTTGTTAGATTACTGTGGACTTGGGTGTTGTTGGTTGGTTATTTTGGGGTCGGTTGCCGGTTATCAATTATAGACATATATTTTATCCTTTGAGCTCATCTTATACTATCTTGTTATATGTTTGGAATTCGACACTTGTTGGGCAGTGTGTGGTGTTTTGTTTAGGTTGAAGGGGTGGTCTCCGGTCCATGGTGGACTTGAGATACCCATCATAGCCAGGCCCTGGTTTGTGCCGTGACAATGTACTTCGCATTTCTCTATGCAATATGGGCTATCTTAAGCACCAAATCAAGTCGTCGTCTCACATTTGGGCTCTCACAAGGGCATACCATATGGCTACTCAAATTTTTCCATAGCAATAACAACAATCCCAAATCTATAATGTCACGAGTACTCTGACTTCCCCTACATCTATGGCTCAAACCTCAACACAACAATTTTTCCTTAAGAATGTAGTCACTCAATCTATCATAGAAAAAGGCTCGTCACACATTATCACTAAAACAAATTATAATCTAAAAGGGAAAATGAAAAAAGTGTCTAATTCACCAAAAGTAGGCACCATCAGGGTGACCAACATTACAACCCAAATTAAAATAACATTATCCATAACAAATAAAGATCAAATCATTCGAATAAAAAAAATCCAAATGAATATCCAAATCATATAGATCCAGGAATTAAGGATAAGAAATAAATACAGAAACCCAGGAACCAAGAATAAAAAATAAATATGGAGACGGGCAACCCCATATAAGGAGTTTACAGTGTCCTCGCTACATATCAATAAAGTATAAGAAGAGTTTAGGGGCTCCCTAAAACTGCATCAGGTGTTGGCGTCACTCATCATCTCCTTATCATCATCTTCATCCTCAATAATAGTTCTCCTTATTATCAAACCATGAAGCTAGGACCTCGTCATCTGACTCTGCTCCTGGGCAGGGATGTCTATCTCTGGTCTTTAGGACCTTCCACAGGCCCTTCAACCCCTTCCACATACGGGTGAACAATTTATCCCTCTTCTTCTCTCTTTTTATTATCTTATCATGTGAGTCTTGGAGCTCCCGATGGTACTTTGCCAATGAAGAATAGGCACACACAAGTCTGGATATATCCCCTTGCTTCTTATGATCTTCAAGGAACTTTTCATAGTTTTTCTGTGCAACATAGGAGTGGTGGGTTGTAGAAGGCTCTCCTGGCCCCTAAGGTAGATTAGATACCAACTCCTTTATGATCCTCATCTGACTAGCAATATCCTTGAATGGCCTAGCTGAGTACGGCCTACAAGAATCCATATCATCCTCCATCGACTTACCTAAGTCAACCTTCCTTTTCTTTATTTTTGAAAGTGCACCCTCTTACTGAACCTGTAGTAGGTAAATAGGGGTCTTTAGGGATATCCAGGTGTCCCCTAGGTACTCCTCAACCTCATCCCTCTTACACAACTCTGTGATCTAGGATGGGAAACTAAGAATTAGGCCTTCGTTGTTCTTGTAACGCTGAATCTCTGAGAGCACAAAATGACCAACATTAAAAGAGATGTTGTCCAAGATGCAGGTCACCATTTGAGCATGCATAACCAGGACATTTTTTAGGTTGGTAGAAGGAGAGAATCGACTACAAATAGTGTATAACCAAATCCGAGCTAAAGTAATAGACTACCATTCATTGAAGTACCTAAAATCCATACACTTATCATTATTTATCAAGATAAACATGGAGAAACAATTCTATAGGACTTAATTAGGCTAAAGTAATGGCTTAGGGATCATGGTCTTGCTTAAAAATGACAATTTAGGGGTTTGGGCCAGTCTGTTTGACTAGCCTCTAATGTCGTGATCGCAATTTAATTTGGACGCGATTGCGACACCTGAGACGCTGGTCAGATAGACCTAGGTATCACAATTGCATTCGTTGAGTCATTATCACAACACCGTGATTGCACTCAACGTGTCCCGATCGCAGCACCTGAGACTACAGTCCAACACTTGTCCAACCTACAAAATGTCAATTTCTCTACCAATTTTTGTTCAAAACAAGTAAATAACATTAAAAACATGAAACACAATTCCCACACATCAACTCATTCCCTTAAATCTGTGGAAATCAATCAAGAGGTTCATTTTGGCATTTCACTGAACATTTGGTGTGCACATGTAATTCATACAAATTTTAAACAATTTTGGGTACTCAAGACTTCCCCAACATTATGCACACTAATATTAAAAACCAACACACTAAGTAAGATTAATTAAGACCATAATTAAGCACATAAACCATAAATTTAGGCCATTATCCTAAACATGCTTTCTAAGACTCAGATTAACATTAAAGAGGAGATTTAGATGGTATACCAGATAAGAAGATGCAGAGAGGATGTTATCCACTTTGGATACCCTTTAAACAAGTAAAAATAGATGCAATTTTGAGTAATTTAAAAAGAAAGTATGGTGGAAACTATTTTTGTGTGACATATCATATTTTAAAACTATTGCAATCGCGACCGTGGTCGAAGGATCACTATCACGATGACACAATAATCACAATTGAGATAGCATGGTGATTGTGATTGTGATAATTTAGACCAATTTCTTCTCTTCTATTTTCAACTGATCTTTTCCCAACTCGATTCTCCTAGACATACCATTACTTGAAATCACTTACATGCACCCTTCTGGTGCCACATTTTCATGGATTAATAAAAAATAAACAAAATATATTCTAACAAGCATAATTCAAAGGATACGAGCCAACTTAATGGCAATGATGGGTTGCCTTCTATCTAGCGCCTAATTTAATGTCGCGAAATGAGGTCCATCAAACATCAAGTTGGATATTTGAGCTGAAGTGACCAAAGATTTACTCCTTCATCCACAACATCAATCACAGACACCACTTGTAGCTTTATAGATTGCATTTCGATTTTGCACACCCAAAAAGAGACTTCATCATCATGCACCCAAAACTTCATTTCTCTATACTCTATATCAACTAAAGCTCTTTTGATTACTAAAAATGGTCTCCCATGTATGATTGGTATCTCATGATCTATATCACAATCTAGTACTACATAATCTTCCGGGAGGATGAACCGACCAACCTTTACCAGTACATCATAAAACACTCCAATCGATTTCTTAATTAAGTGATTCACCACCAAGAGTCTCATAGTAGGGGGTGTAAGAGATCCCAACCCTAGACTTTGATACACAACATATGACAAAAAGTTGATACTAGACCCAAGGTCACACAATGCCTTTTTAAATTTGTGAGTCCCAATGGTGCAAGCAATTGTAAAAGCACCTGGGTCTTTTTTTTGCTCCGCCATGGCATTTGACATGATAGCGCTACAACTATGGGTTACTTCAGTAGTCTCACCATCCCCAAGCTGCTTCTTCGACATCAAGTTCTTCATTTATCTAGCATACCCTGGGATCTATTAAAGAGCCTCTAACAATGAAATATTGATTGAGAGGTTGCTAAGCTTTGCAAGGAACTTTTTGAACTTGGTATTGCCATCTTTCTTCTTCAACCTTTGTGGGAAGGGTGGATGAATTTTCATTGGAGGTAATGGAACACTTTGAGGTTCATTATCCATTTTCTTGTCACCATCAACCACTTTAGGATTTTCCTCCTCATCACCATTCTTTTCAACTATCATTGGTTCCTTATCACCCTCTTCAAGAGACTTTGAAGCACCATTACTTGGCATTTTGAACCGCTTTATCTTTGCATTCATTTGATAATCAAGAGACTTTTCCTCCAATACAACCACATTATTACCAAGATTTCTACCATTTCTCGTAACTATGGACATAACTTAGGCATCATTTTTTTTATTTGCTACAGTGTCACTAGGTAGGCCTCCTTTTGGTAAAATATTAAGTTGGGTTGAGATTCTCCCCACTTGTGTCTCTAATAGCTTGAGGGGAGATGAATTTGAAATAACCGTTTGGTTATGTTGAGAAAAGTCGCTCTTCATCTCTCTTACCATTTTATTGGTACCTTCAACACGAATCAAAATTTTAGAAAGCATATCCTGAGTTTTAAAGTTTTCTAGGTCCACCGAGCTTGATTCCTTGTCTTTGATACGATCATACGGGGGCACATAACTATCATAACCTCTCTCTTTGTCCCTCCAGTCTCAATCTCTATCACGCTAATCATGATCTCAGTTTCAATCGTTCCAACCTTGATTCCCACCTTACCTTTGATAGGCGGGGCGGGAACCCTTAAATGATTTTCCAAAAACCTTATCTCTTCATCAAGTGCCATATATTCGTCCTCATCATAACTCTTGGCACCTTGAGAGTCAAAGACATTGATAGCTTTTGTAGACGCTACCATCATGTTTTTAGTGAGGAGATCCAATTGGGTCATCTCCTTGGCCATATTTTTATCCCTTTTTTCGTCTTTGTTTCTTTGCTCTTTGTTGACATAGGATGTGGGGGGAGGCCATATGTCTACCTTGGAGTCCTGGGTGTGACATCCCCGGTTTTTCTTAGTGACTTGCTCAGGTAGATTTGCTGCAACACCATATAAGAACTTCACTAGAGAACTACTCAAATTATCCACTACCGTCTTATTTAGTTGATCTAATGCCCTATAAAAGATTTGGAGAAGTATATTCTCTGGGACTTCATGGTTAGGGCATTGCATCAACTTTTAATTAGAGCATTTCCATACCTCATTTAAGGGCTCACCACTAAATTGATGAAAATTTGTAATTTTGTATCTTGGTTATAATATTCTACACAGGGAAAATATCGATCCAAAAAGGCCTCCATAAGTTCGACCTAAGATGTAATAGACTCATCGGGTAGATATCTCTACCACAAAACCACTTCACCCATTAGAGAGAACAGGAAAAGCCTTAGACAAATAGACTCTTGTGTAATATGAGCAATATCAAGTAGGACATACGCCTCAATGAAGATTTTCAAATATAAGTTGGCATTTTCGTATGCTTGGCCCCCATATAGACCTTTTATTTGCAACATATAGAGCATCACACTAGTGACATAGAATACTCCATTGACATCGTCATGTAGGATGCGAATGGCACTAGAACGCCCCACATTATTAATATGATCTTCATCCTCGAGGTGTTCATCAAATGAGACATCATTTATCCTATTTTGGCTTATAGAATCGTGATTACTTTGAAGATCACCTAACAAAAGGACAAAAACAACAAATAAGGTAAACAAAAGAACTACGACTAACCCAAGTTCATTAACAATATCGTAATAGTGAAAACTAAGCTTCACTCTCCAGCAACGGCGCCATTTTTATAATGGTCAACTTACACCATTATTTTGGTACAAGGCAGTCGTTGTCAATATATACCCAACTAGAGTCGGGGTCGAATCCAATAAGAGTGTAAACTATCTTTTGATACCTATATATGTAGAGAGTTAACTATGTGTTAACCCATAATGTGAAACTAAAACAAACCATAAAGTAAATAGGGGGTTGTGTATTTTGAAAGTTGTCAAACAAAATTAGACTATAACACTAATAAGAGGTAAACAAGTGATAAGTGAATCAACTGAATTGAAACCTTAGGGTTATGCTATCATAGGGTTTAGTCTTGTATGGGTACTTAAGAGTTAGGCCAAGTTTTAGTTAAGGGTTTGGGTAGGATAGATTTAGGGTATTAGTGTTAGTCTTTCAACAAAACCCTAAATTTCACTTATGGATTCTTTTGAATACCTCATGAGCGTGGCAAATTCATCAACCCAATACCTCAAATTAGCATCCCTATTTCTAGGATAATGCTTATGGAACATAGAAATTCCATCTTGTTTCATGCTTTATTACAAATTTATTTACCATTTTGTCTTGAGCCAAGGTCTATTGAAAACAACCTTTTTACTTCTCTGGAGGAAGTGGTATGGACTGCGTATATTTTACCCTCCCCAGACCCCACTATGTGGGAATACATCGGGTTTGTTGTTGTATTCTTATTTCTAAGATACTAAGAAAGAAGCTAAAATTATTAATTTGTAGATCACAATTACTCATCATGATATGGGATCCAAGATAATTGGGATTTTCACCCACAATTTTCAATTCAAAACTAGAGCAATAGCAAAACCTAACATCCTTAACTAGTTATTTAGACTAACAATTAACACCCATCTAATATCAACCTCCTAATTAAACATAACCCTAAGATAGGAATTTAGCTAAGAGAGAAGATATACCCAAGTTGGCATTCAATGCCTCCATTGGAAAGCAAAGTAAGAGTAAACCCAAATTTCAATTTCAAATTATAACTACAAAACTCTTGGAAAAATTACTAAGAATTATTCTTTCCTCAATGTGGAATGTTTTTATCTCCACCCCAAATTGGAAAATTAGTTAGAAGATGCTCAAAATGTGCAAAGATTTGCCCTTTTGAGTTTTGGGATTCAGCTGCATGAAATTACAATTTTACCCTTAAGAATTCCCAGTCAATCGCCATTGCCATCTCTTGGCCACGATCGTGATTCTGCGATCGTGGGTGATCACCATATGTTGACTTTTATTAACTGAGCGCGATCACAACTCTCAGGTCGCGATCACGGTACCTGAGAACCATTTGATCTTCAGCTGCTACTCCTTTTTGACTACTTTTCTTCTCTTCCAGCTTGATCACAACTCATTTTTATCATATTTCCTACAAGATCACAGATACTAGACATTAATGCATTTAAATGGAGGATTAATGTCATCTACACAATTAAATTATTATATTATAGAAGAATTTAGATATAAATGAGTGGTATATTTGCCACTCATTAATAGAAAAAACAACACCCCATGTCTCTGTATTTGGCAGATTAGGATGTAAAGATGGAATGGAGCTTCTGACCATATAGAAGGAGATGTCATTGCCTCAAATTTCTCTGTATTTTTTTGCTTGGGAACAACAAGGTAGCCATTATCGAGAAAGAGGTTCTTGGAGTATAAAAAACAATATTTTTCTAAGGACATTGATGACAAGTAAATTTGTAGTTCTTTCCCATCACACATAAGAAAAAAGTCTATTTTATCAATTACCACAGATAGTCCACTGAAGATTAAAAGAAGAACCATTGTTTTACCAACCAGCCTCCTGGAGAAATAAATGAGGAGAAAATGGAAGTCATTGCCATGATGAAATGGATGATGATGTTCAAGAAACTCCCCCTCAACTAGAGAATGGTGTACAATAGACTATATATGAACTCAAGAAGATAAATCCAGGTACTTTGGAGGATCTGTGACCAACACCTTCATTAGCTGTTACACCTTAGGAGAGGAGGGAATATTTTAAGCTTTTGATTGAATATAAAGATGTATTCACTTTTCCATACAAATAAATATTAGGCCTTAGTCCTAGGGTATCTATTCATCATTTAGGGATTAAAAGGGGAGCAAGTTCTATAAAGCTGTCGCATCGTATTTTTTGTGTTGAATTAGTAGTGCAAATCAAAGTAGAGGTCAATAAGATTATTGAAGCGGGATTTATTAGAGAATGAAGTACCCGTCGTGTATTTTCAATATTGTAGATGTCAAGAAAAAGAATGGCCAAAATGTGTATAAGTTGATTTTCGAGACTTGAACAAGGCATGCCCAAAAAATGACTTTCCTACTACCAATCATTGAACTTATGGAGAACGCTACAACTAGGACTAAAGAGTGTTATTTATGGATGGATCTTCTAGGTATAACCAAATCAGAATGTCTCCATAAGATAAGAGTGCACTACCTTTCAAACTCCAAAAGGAATATATTATTAAAAGGTGATGATCTTCAGCCTAAGGAATGCTGGTGCTACCTACCAGCGTGCAATGTGAAATATTTTTGATGACATGCTTCATAAGAGGGTGGAATATTATGTCCATGACTTAGTGGTAAAGACAAAGTGTAGGGACAAACATCTTGAAGACATTCATATTATTTTTTTAAAGGTTAAGAAAATTTAACTTGAAAATAAACCCACTTAAATGCGCATTTGGACTTAGTTCAGGAAATTTTCTTGGCTTTACTATGAGTCACCGTGAGATTGAAGTTGATCCCACAAAGATTGCTGCCATTCAAAAAATGCTTGAGACAAAGATCTTGAGGGACCTTCGCAGTCTATAAGGAAATTTGGCATTAATTTAGAAGTTCATCTCTTACTTAGTTGGACAATTCAACCCTTCAGTCATCTAATGAAGAAAGATGTCCCCTTACACTAGGGCCAATTATGTCAAAATTCTTTTGAAAGCATCAAAAGATACTTGTTGAATCTACCTGTATTAGGGGCAACAAATTATGGAAGGTCATTGATACTCTACATTGCATCATAAGAACGATCACTTGGAGAACTTCTTGTTCAAGAGTGTGAGGCTAAATAGAACAAACACTGTACTATTTAAGTCAAACCTAGATAGGAGATGATTTAAATTATAAGCCTATTGAGAAGATGTGCTTAGCTTTGCTTTATGCAATAAAAAAACTTAGGCATTATTTGAAGCATGCACCATCAAGCTAATCTCTCGAGTTGATCCTATAAAGTTTGTAATGATCCAACCATTTCTCTCAGGACATCTATCGAGATAGTCAATATTGTTTAACCAATGTAAGATTATATACATGCCTCAAAAGACTACGAAGGGGAAAGTACTTGCTAATTTCCTTGTCGATCACCCTCTGCCAGTATAATAGGAGATTTTATATGAGTTTCCTAATAAAGATGCATTGTTTACTGAAGAACTACCAACATGGACAATGTTTTTTGATGGATCTGTACGTAAAGATGGTGTAAGGACAAACATCGTGTTGATATCACCAAAAAGACTAATCTTGCCATTTTTATTTATTTTGGGTGATACATGTTCCAATAATGTTGTAGAGTACCAATCTTTAATTGTTGGCCTTAAAATGGAATCATAAATGAAGATTCCGCAATTGGATATCTAGGTGACTCTAAGTTGATCATAAATCAACTCTTAGGGAGTTACGAGGTGAAGAAGAAAGATCTTTTACCATATTATTGATATGCTATTTTTTGCTTGAAATGTTTGACCAAGTGTTCCTAAACTACGTTCCAAGAGAAGAAAATTGCATAATGGATGCTCTAGCTAATTTGGCTACAATGATATCTCTCAGGGAGAATGAGTCGATAAAGGTTCAAGTAAATCATTGGTGAGTTATTCTTGATTATCTCGATCTTCAACTAAATAAAAGAACCCATACATCTGTTTTAGTGGTCGAAGAAAAAGATTGGAGGAAACCATTAGTTGAGTATCTCGAACATGGAAGGCTACTTGAGGAGCTGCTGAAAAAAGTAGACTTAAGGAGAAGAGCACCACAATTCATCTTCTATGTGGGAATATTATTTTATCATTCTTATGAGGAATTATTCCTGTGGTGTATTGATAAAGAAAAAGCTTAACTAATAATGCAGGAAGAATATTATGACACATGTATAGCACACCAATCAGGGCCTAAACTTTATTTTTGTATCAAGAGGATGGGATAATATTAGCCAACAATGGTGATGAACTATCTAAAGCATAACAAAAGGTGTCAAGCGTGTCAATTCTTTTCTGATTATATCCATCAGTCTCCAGAGACTTTTCATCCAACTATAGCCTCACAATATTTCAATGCATAGGGACTTGATGTTATTGGACCTCTTTCAAAGTAGTCAAAAGGGAAAATGTACATCTTAGATGCTACTGACTATTTCTCAAGGTGGGCTTAAGCTATGCCATTAAAAAAAGTAAAAAAGGAAAATATTGTTGATTTTCTCAAGTCAAACATAATCTTTACGTATGTCATACCAAGATGCACAATTACTGATAATAGAATGCCCTTCAATAATAAGATCATGAGGAATTTATGCGAGAAGTTCAATTTAAGTAGCACAAGTCTTCAATATATAAAGCACCCGCTAATGGTATTTCTGAACCTTTTAACAAGATATTTGAAAACCTATTGAAAAAAGTTGTTGCAATAAATAAAAGGGACTGGCCTGCGAAAATCGGTGAAATTTTGTGGGCATATCGTACAACCTTCAGAACTACTAAGTAAGCGACAACATATTAATTGGTGCATGGTATAGAAGCAATCCTTCTCTTAAAGAAACAAATTCCATCATTGCAAATAATGATCCAAGGAGGACTTACAACTGAAAATAATGTTCAACTTCATCTAGTAGAGTTAGAGGCATTGGATGAGAAGAGATTAAAATCACAATAAAATTTTGAGTGTTATCAAGCTCGAATTGCTATAATTTTCAACATAAGGGTGTGACCGCAATCATTTCGAGTAGGAGACTTGGTCTTAGTAGTTCGAAGACCCATAATTCTCAACAAACAAATCGGTGACAAGTTTACATCAAAATGGGACAAGCCATATGTTGTTAAAGAAATCTATTCAAGTGGTGCTTATAAAATTATCAACCAAGATAGCGTAAGATTCGATCCCATCAAAGATAAGGTCTTGACGTAGTACTTTTCATGAAGGTCACCTACGTTTCTTTAGGCACAATCATAAACTCAAGTCAGTTTTGGACTGCATGAGCCTAAATTGTGGATGACTCTCCAAAAGAAATTTGGTAGCTTGAAAACCTCAAAAGGGGCAGCCTTGGAAAATATTAGGATACAAAAAAAAAAAAAACTATTTCCCTGTCTACGTTATGACTTGATCCTCTTCTCTGAGGTACGTAGGCAACTTAGAGTATTTTAACCCTAAGTTCAGTCAAATGAGTTAAAAAAATGAAAAAAAAATAGAGGAAAGGACGCGTCATTACTCGAGCACAATAATAATTCTTCAGAGTGACATTGTAACACCCCGTATTTTTGGGTTAGACTTTGAAGCATCGTTCTTATATGTGTAAACTATACTCCCATTATTTACCTTCAAATTCATGTGTCATGATCTTTATCCTAGTGTTTGAAGTGCTTTCGAGGTTAGAAATGTTCATAGGAATACTTTGAGCAAAGTTGAGATAAAAGCCTTAAATTCAGCCAAATATTTGTATTCAATTTTACAAGTGTCTACTTTGAACGTGTATAATATTCAACTGAGAAATTAGTCCTCACTGGTAAAAAGTGAGCAGACTTAGTCATTCTATCCACGATGACCCAATTCAAATTAAATTGATTTCGAAACTGAGGATGACTGGTAACAAAATCTATGTTGATCACTTCACACTTCCACACAGGCAATTCAATCTCTTAATACAAACCTCCAGGCCTCATGTGCTCATCTTTCACTTGTTGGCACACAATGCACTTAGCCACAAAATCTGCCACATCCCGCTTCATATTGTTCGACCAATAAATCTCCTTAAGATTATGATACATTTTTGTTGAATCAGGATAACTAACATAGCACGACCCATGCACCTAAACTAAGATCCTTTCTCACAATCCATTTATGTAGGGAACACACTATCTCCCTTGGTACCTGTAACACCCCAAATCTAGTACCTAGAATGCTACATGGTGCTTATAATCCCAAAGGACCACAAGATAACCCATGACTGATATCTGTAATTGAGCCCTAAATAATAAGGGTAATATCGTAAATACGAAAACATGAATTGAAAGTCCATAAGGTTCAATACTGATACATAACTGAAAATATGGTATAACAATACTAAAACAACTGAAATAACTGTCTAAACATGGTGTAGTCTGAAAGAATCTAAAACTGAACTGTCTGAATAAGGAGTTGATGGGGAAATCTCCCAAATAACCCCATCTGATAAAATAAACTAAGTACTAAAAGAATGAAATAATCAAATAATAACATCCTTAAATAATGAGGACTCACTGTTGACTTTGACTGTTGAAATAGGAATACTATTGATACTCTGAAGCGAGTGTCTCTGAACTTATAGTATAAGATACCATAGCATAAATGCGTCAGTACGATTAAATGTACTGGTATGCAAGTGAGGTAGGCTGAATGCAATGGTTCATATGCATAAACAATACTAACAGATTGAATAACATAAACGTGAGAATACATGCACGAATACATAACTGTATCTGAGATCATGATAACACTAACTCATGAATTCTTAGAACATGGATTTACTGATATTTGGGCACTAATACTGGGATACTGAAAGACTAAGTCTATTGAGTGCTGAGGAACTGATGTCATATTACTGATAAAGGAATGACTATTTCTGACAGTTCTGATTATGAAGAACTAGTCTGATTGACTGTATCTGACAGTCCTGAAATCTGAATACTGATAACATAAATTTCGCATAATTAATATACTATTACCTGGTGACTATATCTGACAGTCCTGAAACTGTAGAACTGAACTGAGTTCTATTACTGAGACTTAATCAAAAACTGAGACTGTAGAAGGTAATCATCTAATCGACATGCCCCAAAACTGAACTGGTGGGGTCCAACCTGTAACCCTAGCTGGAAGGGTGTCATTACCGTGCCATAAGTAAAGACACGCTGTGAGTAAACCCTCTCTGACAGGAAGCTCTTCCATCAACCCCTTTTAGTAGGAAAAACTTAAATAAGGTATATAATCCCTAAACTCGTAGGGTACATCTCAAACTACGTTGGCTACATAGTTTTGGAATGAAAGGATTGTTTCTAAGGATCACACCCTCTACTGACTAATAGGTGAGTCCCCATTCTTGGGTTCATTCAGTGCTGAATCCTACTCCCAACCGAAGAGACACTAAACTGATTTAAACTGAACTAAACTGTTACTGATAGTGTCTTTTAGATATTTTTAATAGATTTCACTAAACTCCATTGAATGACAGAATACTACTGAGATCGGATAACTGACTGAGATTACTGAGTTTTCCTGAGTCATGTAACTGACTGAATTCTACTGATCATGGCTTAAATGGGAGTATCCTGAAAACTGACACTGGCTCTAGGCACACAGCTAAATTGTCGGGTACAAGTACCCCCAAGATTCAATAGCATGAAACTGACAAGACTTGACACTTCGTAAATGCATAACCAATATCAACAATTCATAATAAAATAAGTTTGGGATTTCATAAAACACATGGTTGTCATAATGTTGTACATGGATGGAATTGCATATAGATATGTCATACTTTCATCAACCTAATCTCATGAACATTCCATCAAGTACTAATAATGCACACAATATCATGGAAGTCAGTCTTGGTCGTATGGGTAAAGCATGCATTTATTATTTGAGTCTTAATTGAGCTATAATACCCATTTTCTATCCTCCTAGCCATTTTGTCAAACACCCTACATGCACAACTTAGGGCATAGGTGAAATCATCAAATTACACATCATAAATAACTCAATTCATGGATTTCATCTTGTATGCTAACATAGTTTCATGAAAACACATAAAGATTCCAACTTGGGAATTATACGACAAGAAAAACATGGTTACAAAAAACCCATAACATAAATATCATGTTTTATAATTTGAAAGAGGGTTCTTGGACTTCATTGATGAAAGAAATCCACAAATCAACACTTGATATATCTTAGTTCCCAATTTTACAAAGATTGACGGAGAGATTCTTGAATTTGAGTATTGAATTTGAATCCTTAATTAAAATTCCTAGCTTGTTCTTGAGAGAAACTTGAGAGAAACTCTATATTTTGGGTGTACTATGTCTGAATCATGTGTTATTGGGTTTATCTAAGGATGGCAAATTGACCCTTTTGCCCTTAAAAATGCGGACATTTAATGACTAAAAACTGGATGCCGATGCTACAAGTGATGCGACACGTTGATGGCGGCGATACAATACTCGACGCGTCGCACCATGATCGCATCGAGCCTCAGAAGTTTTGGCTCTGGCAGCCTGCACAAATGTTGACCAACACGATTGGCAATGCGGCGTGCTATGATCACGTTGGTCCACTATTTTGGGACTCCGACCATGATCTAAACGTGTTCCAAAAAACCCAAAACTTGTTCGGGAACACATTGACCTTCCTGATCATGAACTAATAAAAATACAAATTATTAAAGGACGTTAAGGTGGAGAAATAAGATTTCCAACTTTTTAAGTCCAATAATAGGCTATGTCTGGGAACCTAGCTAAAATTTTCTAAGTCTGGGACCCCTTGACAAGCTTAAAGGACTGAATTAGGCTTTAGGATTTTATGGGATCTTACAATATCTCCCCCTTGAGAACATTCGTCCTCAAATGAGACTGACTGAGAGGGAAGAAAATATAAACTAACGTGCATACTAAACATGAACAACTAGAACATAATTCCATGGCTGACATGATCGATAAACTGAATGTATCATATTGAACATGCATATCGATGCATGGTTAACTGGTTCATGAATGCATGACTGAATATGCAATTGTAATTGATACCAAGTTTATCATGGAAATATGATCATAAAACTAGATAAGTTCAAGGGAGACTGTTTCCTTAAATTGAAAATGCTAATGAGCCTGAAATTAATTACTAGATATGCAAGAGCGGAAACACGTGAATGTAACTGAGTGTTGAACGCGATACATGAGATAGATATCGTGATTTGAACTGAGTACTTTAAATATGCGGCTTATGGCTGAGGTAAGATTTTGAGGGTCAACTTATAAGTACCCCCTTACTCTAAACTAGATTCATTACGAGAAGAGATAATGGTATGTTTTATGTCATGAGAGTTTGGGTAATTATCATGTATCTCCCCCTTGGGACACTAGGTCCCTCAAAGAATACTGATTTTGCTGAGATACTGAGGAAAACTCGGGCGATGCCCAAGGAACCTACGAATTGAATTGCGGTTGGATATCCGCGATTTAAAGCTAAGACAAAGTGTTTAGACCTTATGCACTGCAACTGAGACTACTAAAAAGATTTACGTGGGTTTTGAGCATGAATGCATAAATATATACTAACTTTATCTGATTAACTGAATAACTTATATCTGAATACTGGGTGTGTAAGACTAAACTGTACTTAGTTTGGATAGCTGGACTAAGACTATACGGTATTATACATAGGAGGTAATGACTGATTGGGTAACATGAGGTAACTAAGCATGAGTGAGGGAAAACTGTATTACCTTAGGAACACAAGACCAGGCGTCTAATCATGATTCATAAACATTTTGTAAACTGAGGTACTGTAATACTAATAACTGAGTAACTGATGGTCATATGCTATGGTCGGGTAATCTTAAAACTGGACTAAGTTTCTGATCTGACTACTGGACTAGGACTGGGACTGAGATTGTAGCTAAGATGGTAATTGAGACTGTAACCATAACTAAGACTGTAACTGATACTGAATGCTGGTTTTCTATAACTGAGGGTTATACTGGTACAGGAGTACTGAATTTTGATGGCTAAGTAACTAATAGCTGAAAGCCATAGTTCTGTAGGACTATCTGAGTCCTTTACTGAATATTGATTACTGAATTGACAATGTAACTAAGACCTACGAGATGGAACATTAACACTACAGATTTATCAAGGGATCTAAACTGAAGGTATACGTGGCATAATCTGAGTTTGACTGAACACTAGGAGTGAAGTCATAAATATTGTGGGCTAAGCATACTGTAAAGAATGACATGAGTGCATGAGTCATGAGCTGCACGAACTGGGTTTGGAATTTCTGAATTCGTGGAACATGATCCGTAATATTGAATAAACTTGGACTCTTCATACGAGGAGCTTGAAACACACACTATTCTATGAAAAGCGCATGGATATAAGTTGTATTCGTGGGAATGAAACAAAAAGTATGCGTAAGTTTCATGATGGTTGAAGTACTAACTTTGAACTGAGATAGGAATGGTTGGGAATCATCTTTCCTTATGGATTTCCTACACATACTGGTATTACTACTGGAACCTGAAGGCCTGAGTTTCAGAGATTTCATAATCGGACAATTCCTGTATACCTGTCGGGTTGTGTTAGACTGACTCACTGGGGTGGGGACTAGAAAAATATCCTGTTAACATTTGGTCTAACCTTAAAGTTTTCTACTAGGCAAAGAGTTACAAAAGCAAAAGGAAGCTCCTGAATCTGAATAAATGTGAACATGTAAATGAGGGATCTGTAACATACTAGTAGCTACATCAGGTGGACTTTCCTGATCCTGTCGGGACTGAAGTGCATAGAGTCTGTTTGGGTGTTGCCCACTGATAGCACTGGAATTGGAACCCTGCTGATTCGGGGGACCGGACTGAGTTGAAGGACGATCATGCTTACTTCTAGGACAAGGCCTAGGACAATCTTGGACCTTGTGACCTGTCTCGCCATATTTGAAACACACATCACTACCGGCTCTACATATACCCTTATGATGCTTACCACACTCTTCACAAAGTGGATGAGTAAAAACCTCGCTCTCACTACCCTGGGCCTTGGAGCCTGGTGCCCCATCTCTACGGTCATTTTTGAACTTTAGTACTAGTGCACTAGCTGAAGATGGAACTGGGGTTGAAAACTTCTGTCTATGCTGAGAACGGTTACCAACCTGCGACCCTGGCTAAGAAAAACTATAACTACCAGTTTTGGCCCTCTTATTTTCCCTCTCCTTCTTCTTAAGTTTCTTCTCCTCAATCTGTTGAGCATGGACCATAAGCCTAGCTATGTCCATCCCCTTAATCAACATCGCAGTCCTGCACTCCTTAGCTACTCTACCTGATATTCCAGACACAGACTTATTCATTCTAGATCTACTATCTACTATTATATGAGGAGCGTACCTAGCTAACTGAGTGAACTTGAGGGAGTATTCTTTTACGCTCATGCTACCTTGTCTGAGGTTGATGAATTCTAACACTTTGGCTTCTTTCTACTCTAGGGGAAAGAATCTACCTAAGAAAGTCGTAGCAAACTCTTCCCATTCTATGGGCTCTGCATCTGCATCCTTTTCAACCTTCCACTGCTTAAACCACGTATGGGATACATCTTGCAGATGATAGGTGGCTAGTTTTTCACTCTCACTGGAAGTCGCTCCCATGATATTTGTGACTTTCTGAACCTAGTCGAGGAACTCCTGTCGATCCTCTTCAGACTTAGAACCGGAGAATAACGGAGGATTCATTCGGGTGAAGTTACGAATCTTGGTTGTAGCAGAATTAACCACTGGGTTGGCCAGAACAACAGATGGTCGATCATTCTGAGCTGTGACTGAATTGGCTAAAGTAGTGAATGTAGTTCTGAATTCTACATGAGAAATGTGTTTATCTAGAGGATCTGCCTGGACGGGCTGAGGTGCTGACTGATTCCCTGTTCCTCTTTCATTAGCCGTTTTGGAGGCATGTTCTATAAACGGAATAGAAGAAGGGATTAAACTGAGAGTTTGATCGGAGCTCATGCTCACTCATGACATGAATACTGAAAGTACGGAAATAGTTCCTAAAATATCTCATAGCCTCCTTCACATAAGTGTGGTGTACAATACACCCATGTATAAGACTCTACTTGAAGCGGCTTTTCAGACTTCCTAGGACGCTGTTGAACCTTAGGCTCTGATACCAAGTTTGTCATGCTCAGAATCTAGTGCCCGAAATGCTACACAGTGCTCATAATCCTGAAGGACCACAAGCTAACCCATGACTGATATCCGTAACTGAGCCTTGAATAATAATGGTAATATCATAAATGCTAAAACATGAACTAAAAGGCCAAAAGGTTCAATACTAATACATAACTAAAAATATGGTATAATAATACCAAAACAACTGAAATAATTGTCTGAACATGTTGTAGTCTGAAAGTCTCTAAAACTAAACTGTCTGAATAAGGAGTTGATGGGATAATCCCCCAACTAACCCCATCTACTAAAATAAACTAAGTACTGAAAGAATGAAATAATCAAATAATAACATCCTCGAATGATGAGGACTCACTGCTGACTCTGATTGCTAAAACTGGAATGCTACTAATACTCTGGAGCACGTGCTTCTAAACCTATGGTATAAAACACCATAGCGCAAATGCGTTAGTACGATTGAATGTACTGGTATGTAAGTGAGGTAGGCTGAATGCAATGGTTCATACGCATGAACAATACTAACTGACTGAATAACATAAACGTTAGAATACATGTATGAATACATAACTGAATCTGAGATCGTGATAACACTGACTCATGAATTCTGATAACGTGGATTTACTGATATCTGGGTACTATTACTGGGATACTGAAAGACTAAGTCTAATGAGTACTGAGGAACTGATGTCATATTACTGATAAAGAAATGATAGTTTCTGACAGTTCTACTTATGAAGAACTGGTCTGATTGACTGTATCTGACAGTCCTGAAATCTGAATACTGGTAACATGAATTTTGTATAATTAATATACTATTAACTAGGTGATTGTGTTTGACAACCCTGATTCTGATGGAACTAGCTAAGTTCCATACTGAGATGAGCGATTGTATCTGATAGTCCTGAAACTGTAGAACTAAACTGAGTTCTATTACTGAGACTGGATACAAAACTGAGACTGTGGGAGGTAATCATCTAACCGACATGCCCCGAAACTAAACTGGTGGGGTCCAACCTGTAACTCCAGCTGGAAGGGTGTCAGTATAGTGCCATGGGTAAAGATAAGCTATGAGTAAATCTTCTCTGACAGGGGGATCTTCCGTCAACCCCTTATAGTAGGAAAAAATCAAATGAGGTGTATAATCCCTAAATTGGTAGGGTACATCTCAACTTACGTTGGCTGTGTAGTTCACAAACGCAAGGATTGCTTCTAAGGATCACACCCTCTACTGACTAATAAGTGAGTCCCCATCCTTAGTTTCACTCGGTGCTGAATCCTACTCCTAACTGAAGAGACACTGAATTGATTTAAACTGAACTGAACTGTTATTGTTAGTATCTCTTAGCTGATTTTAACAGAGTTCACTAAATTTTGTTGACTGATGGAATACTACTGCGATTGGATAATTGACTGAGATTACTGAGTTTTCCTGAGACATGTAACTGACTGAATTCTAATGATCACGACTTGAATGTGAGTATCATGAAAACTGACACTGGCTCTAGGAACACAACTAAATTATTGGGTACAAGTACCCCCTGGACTCGATAGCATGAAACTAAAAAGACTTGACACTTCGTGAACGCATAACTAATATCAACAATTCATAATACAATAAGTTGGGGATTTAATAAAACACATGGTTGTCATAATGTTGTACATGGATGGAATTGCATATAGATATGTCATACTTTCACCAACCTAATCTCATGAACATTCCATCAAATACTCATAATGCACACAATATCATGGAAGTCGGTCTTGGTCATAAGGGTAAAGCATGCATTTATTATTTGAGTCACAATTGAGCTATAATACCTAATTTCTATCCTCCTAGCCATTTTGTCAAACACCCTACATGCACAACTTAAGGCATAGGTGAAATCATCAAATTATAGATCATAAACAACTCAATTCATGGATTTCATCTTGCATGCTAACATAGTTTCATGAAAACACATAAAGATTCCAACTTGGGAATCATACAACAAGATAAACATAGTTACAAAAAACCCACAACATAAATATCATGTTTTATAATTTGAAAGAGGGTTCTTGGACTTCATAGATGAAAGGAATCCATAAATCAACACTTGACATACCTTAGTTCCTGATTTTACAAAGATTGATGAAGAGATTCTTGAATTTGAGTATTGAATTTGAATCCTTAATTGAAAACCCTAGCTTGTTCTTGAGAGAAACTCTATATTTTGGGTGAACTATGGCTGAATCACGTGTTATTAGGTTTATATAAGGATGGAAAATTGATCCTTTTGCCCTTAAAAATTCAGATATTTAATGGCTAAAAACTGGGTGTCGACGCTACAAGCGACGTGGCACATTGATGGCTGCGACGCGATACTCGACGCATCACGCCATTATTGCGTCGAGCCTCAGAAGTTTTTGCTCTAGCAGCCTGCACAAATGTTGACCAACGCGATTGGAGACGCGGTGCACTATGATCGTGTTGGTCCACTATTTTGGGACTCCGAACATGATCTAAACGTGTTCCGAAAAACTCAAAACTTGTCTGGGAACACCTATTAACCTTCCTGATCATGAACTAATAAAAATACAGACCATTAAAGGACATTAAGGTGGAAAAATGAGATTGCCAACTTTTGAAGGCCAATAATATGATAAGTCTGGGAACCTAGCTAAAATTTTCTAAGTCTGGGACCCCTTGACAAACTTAAAGGACTGAATTAAGCTTTAGGATTTAACAGAGTCTTATAGTACCATAGGGTACCACCGCCACTAACCTCAAAAGACATTACCTTCTGCCCACCTATATCACCTTTGATCCTTATAAAGATTGGATCTAACACTTGCTTCTCCTTCATCTAAGCACCCAGGGAAAACTTTTCCACCTCCTGAACAAACACACCACCATCCTTAGAGTCCAAGAGGTGAACTCCAAGGTTAGCCAAATGGTGAGCATCTTTCACCAACTCTCACTTCCCTTCATCCACATGAGCTAGACTCCCCAGGAATAACCTGCAAAGAGCATCAACAACCACATTAGCTTTACCTAGATGGTAGTGAAGACTCATGTCCTCATCCTTGAACAGCTTAAGCCATCTTCTTTGACTGAGGTTCAGCTCTTTGTGAGTAAACATATATTACAGGTTCTTATGATCTGAAAAGACATTCATATGCACTCCATACAAATAGTGACGCCATATTTTCCACATGAACACCACAACCAAATTCTCCAAGTCGTAAGTTGGATAATTCTTCTCGTACACCTTCAACTTTTAAGAGGCATAAGACATCACCTTACTATGCTGGATCAAGACGTAACCAATCCCCACACGGGATGTATCATAATAAACCACAAACCCATCAGTGCCTTCAGAAAAAGTCAAGACCGGAGCTGAAGTCAACTTATCCTTTAGATTTTCTAAACTACCTTCACAAGCATCAGACCATAAGAACTTCACCTTCTTCTGCGTTAACTTAGTCTACAGGGCATCTATAAAAGAGAAAGTTTCCACAAACCTTTTGTAATAACCGGATAAACCCGAGAAGCTTTAAATATCGGTTTGAGTCATAGTTCTAGGCCATTTCTTAACCACTACAAGCTTCTACAGATCCACCATGATCCCTTCACTATAAATGACATAACCCAAAAAAGTGACAACATTCAATCAGAATTCACATTTCAAGAATTTTGCATACAACTGCTGCTCCTTCAGGGTCTGCAATACAATGTGGAGGTGATCGACATGATCAACTACACTCTTAGAGTACACCAAAATATCATCAATGAACACAATGATGAAAAAATTCATGAACTGATGAAAGACCCTATTCAGCAAGTCCATGAATGTCACTGGGGCATTAGTCAACCTAAAAGACATGACCAAAAACTCGAATGCCCATATCAGGTACGAAAAGAAGTTTTAGGGATATCTACCTCCCTAATCTTTAGTTGATGATACCTAGACCAAAGATTAATCTTGGACAAATACTTATCACCCTGAAGCTGGTCAAACAAATTATCTATCCTTGGAAGAAGGTACTTATTATTTACCGTTACCTTATTTAACTATCAGTAATCAATACAAATTCGAAGGGAACCATCCTTCTTACGCATGAATAAAAATGGTGCACCCCACAGAGACACACTAGGACGGATGAAACTCTTGTCTAAAATATCATTTAGTTGCTCTTTAAGCTCCTTTAACTCATCTAGAGCTATTCTATAATGGTGAAAAAAGATAGGATGAGTTTTTGGAATATGATCAATCCCAAAATCAATCTCTCTATCAGTAGGGACACCAGGAAGGTCATCAGGGAAGACCTTAGGATATTCATTCACCAGTAGGAGAGGATGTAATAAAAGACCCTCCGAGTTAAAGTCTTTAACCCAGACTAGATAATAGAGACATCCCTTGGAGATTAATCTCTGAGCTCTAAGATATGATATGAACCTTTCCTTAGGAGCTAGGAAACCACCCTCCCATTCAATAACTGGCTCATTAGGGAATTTAAAGATGACTTTATGGGTCAGACAATCTAAGGAAGAATAGAACGAGTGCAACAAATCCATCCTCAATATGACATCGAAATCAACCATGTCTAATTCAAAAAGATCCCCTAAAGTCTCCCGTCCACTCACAGACACCATACAACCTCTATAGACTCTCCTAGAAACAACAGAGTCACCCACCAAGGTAGAAATGAAAAAAGGGTTCAAAATACACTTGGGACCAAAGCCAAAATGCACAGCCACTAATAGGGTCACAAAAGAAAGAGTGGATGTCAAATTAAGTAAATAGTACACATCACGAGAAAAGATTTTCAACATACTAATCATGACATAAGGGGATGCCTCGGGATCCTAATAATTAGTAAGAGCATAGAGTCGGTTTCGACCAGTGCTCGAGATAGATTGTGAACCCTTTGGTGCCGGAGCTGATAAAGTGGTAACCAGAACCTTGTTTGCCATAAAAGATACCTTGGCCACTAGAAAATTTCTAATCATGTTCCCTGGCTAACTATAGTTGAAGCATTTTTCCTGTCCTTCATCATAGTAATCCCAATGAAATCAACCAAAAAATTTGCAAGGAGGATAGGATAGAGCTGACTGGGACCCACTAGCTTGAGATTAGGCACCCTGTGCCCTATAATTGTCTCCACCATGGAAACACCTATCACCAAACGGTTTTGTGCAGGCAGCACCAACAATCGAGTAGAACCCAAAATTTCCCCACTTCTTCTTGGACCACTTTTCACCGTCCCTGCCACTCTACTGTTGGCCACCACCCTGCTAAGAAAACCTGAAATTCTTGCCCTATCTTTCCCCTATCTCTGCCTTCTTTTTCTTCTTCTCTTCCTTCCCCTGCTGTATGTACATAACCAATCTAGAGATGTCCATGTCCTTATTTAACAAGGCAACTTGACTCTTTAAAATTAAGTCTCGAGATAATCTGGAAGCAAACTTTCTCATTCTAGCCCTCATGCTAGAAACCATATTTAGAGCATACCTTGATAACTGGTGAGACTTCAAGCCATACTATCACGACCTGAGTTGGAACCCTACCCGTGACAATCATCCCGAACCATGGAGGCCGAGACACTATTCTACATTTGGAGATTATGCACAAAACTCATATAATAGAGAAAAGATGTGGAAATTTAATAAACATAATCATGGTCACATTCTGACATCTATTTAACAGTATGAAAATAAGTTCATCAACATCTAGACATCATCTTATTCAGTCTGTGAGATCTCTACTACTTACAGAATTAACGAACTATCTGAAAGGAACTAGGACTTCTAGAATAGAGAAGGCTTACCAACTGCATACACTTTAATTCTGTCTGAAAGACTCTACGGCTTAGCAGGACCTCTAGACTAAGCCTCAGACCTTGAAATATAGGGGTCAATATAATTGTACTGGTACGCAGAGTAGTCTAAAATAATAAATTTATACATATGAACATAGGTGAGAGTAAGTCATAAAATATGTTATGCATGCACAGTTTAAAAATACATGGGCTATCTCAAATGATCTCAAAACAATCTTGTCAATGCAAATCTATATTTTGTATTACTTTCGAGATAGGCGGTGCATCCATCACATCTGAAAATATCCCATGGGCTATATGGGATCCATTATTAACTCGGCGGCCAAACCCCCAACCTAAGTTTGCCGCAAGGTTTGGAGTATCTACTAATATGCTATGCCATAGGGCCGTTGCCAGCGTATAATAATAGTATACCCTTATTAGCAAAACACGGTTTTAGGCAATGAGTTTTATGGCTCTTGACTTCTTTGGGTAACCACCTAACATCTCTTAAGCCCATGTTTAGTTTGTTCTAAACATGCATCATTCTGAAATCAAATTCTTAAAATCTGAGTAAAATCTGTAATTTTAATCTATTCTAAATCTGCTCTGGCATTATCTAAATTGGTATGGTCAAACAAAGACTTACAAGTTGTATATCTGAGCCATAAGGTATCATGCAAGATTCTTTCACTTGAAACAATGTTCAGACCACCAAGGCATTAAAACAAGTATAAGAGAATTCATATTTCAAACATAAGTCAACCATGCAAAGATTCTCATTTTCAACAATTCCAACAAACATGTGGTGGTCATGTATTTTTTTGTCACAAACCACGTAATTCTTTCATTATAAATTTCAGCATTTATCAACATGTTAAACCCCCTCTCTTCAATTCAAAACCATAACCAAGTCCTAAACAATAATCAAGACATTTGTAATCATGCTTCTTAAAATACATTCAAATAATCAAGGCTTACGAAAATAAGAAATTTTTAAACGAGAGAGGGATTTCCAATAATTCATGCTCTCAATTCAACTCTCAATTTCATCAAGTGCATGCATATATAATTATATATATATATATATATATATATATATATATATATATATAAGTAAGAGTTCAATTTTCTAGGGGAAGGCCTCAAGACCAAAGCAATAATATCATTTAAGAGTTCAAAATGTACAATTATAATGTAAATTTCTAAAACCCCTTTGTAATTCATGATTTCTAAACTTTAAACCATAATCAAAGTGTTTCAACTAGCCCATATAGTTTTAGGAAAACCCCACGTACCTTAGATTACTTAGGAGAAAGTGTGGAAACCAAATCTTGCTTAAGTTCTTGAAATTCTTGACCTCAAAGATGATTTTTGATCTATGGGGGAGGGACTAGTATTCTCTTTTAAGATGATTAGAGTAGTTTTTTATGATATTTTCCCTAAACACTCCTTGATTTCATGTTATGGAAGAGTTATGACGGGGAGAAAAGACTAAATTACCCTCCCCAAAGTCGGTTATTTTAAAAAGAATTTGCGAACTAGGCACCGACGCTTTACCCAATGCGATGCGTCGATATCGCATCGGTCCACTATTTCATTGATGCGATCATCGATGCGACGCACTGGCTTCACATCAAGTCACTATTTCCAACATTCTAACACCCTTCTAACATTGTCCTAAAAATAAAAAACTTTACCAAGACATCCCCCTTACTCCCCCGAACATTAATCAACTTAAAAATCTATACCTCTAGGTTAAAAAACAATTGACTTAGAGATTACAAAACCTTAGGGGATCAAAGTATGACTAAGTCCTTTTGACACTTAGGAATTTTTTAGATGTTTAATCCTTTAAGCATGCTGTGAAGAGTAGGGTATTAGATTGAAGATATCATGGGGTGTTACATTATCCCCCCCTTGGGATCATTCGTCCTCGAATGATGACTCAGAACATAAATAAGCACGATCTCAAGCGTACAAGGGAAAAATAAAATGAGTAAGATATAATTCATACCATTTAAGTCATCATCAATAGTCTCAAAGAGAGTTGGGTATCTGATCCGCATATCTTCTTCCGATTCCTAAGTGGCTTCCTCAGCTTTTTGATTCCTCCAGAGTATTTTAATCAAAACTACTTCCCTACTCCTTAGCTTCCGAACTTGGCGGTCCAACATAGAAATAGGTTCTTCCTCATATGCTAAGGAGTCTGTCACCTTGATCTCCTCTACAGGCAACACCAGAGAGTGATCTCCAATGCACTTTTTTAACATGGACACATGGAAAACTGGATGAACAAAACCCAGACTTGCAGGAAATTCTAACTTATACACAACCTCACCTATCCTTTTCACAATCTGATATGGTCCTATATAGCGAGGACTCAGCTTGCCTTTCTTCCTGAATCGCATGACTCCCTTCATACGGGAGACTTTTAGAAATATCCAATCACCAATTTCAAATTCCAACTCCCTTCTTCTAACATTGGCATATGATTTCTGATGACTCTGAGTGGACTTAAGTCATTCTCTAATGATTTTCACCTTCTTCATTGCCTGATGAACAATATTAGGTCCAAACAACCACGTCTCACCCATTCTGTACCACCCATTCGGTGATCTACATCTTCTCCCATAAAGTGCTTCAAAAAGAGCCATCTTAATGCTGGAGTGATAACTATTATTGTAGGCAAACTCTATCAATGGAAAATGGTCTACCCAACTACCCTTGAAGTCAATTACACAGGCTCTCAACATATCCTCTAAGGTCTGAATGGTGCATTCAGCTTGCCCATCGGTCTGAGGGTGGAATGCAGTGCTCAGGTTCACTTGGGTACCTAAAACCCTCTGAAAATATCTCTAAAACTGTGAAGAGAATTGCGTACCTCGATCAGATATAATGGATATTGGTGACCCATGAAAATGAACTATTTCCTCAATGTACAGTTTGGCATAATCATCTCCCGAGTAGTTAGTCCTCATAGGCAAAAAAATGTGTTGACTTGGTCAGCCGATCCGCAATTACCTAAATGGAATCGTACTGGTTTCGGGACCTCGAAAGTCCTATGATGAAGTCTATATTGATCATCTCCCATTTCAACAAAGGTAAATCTATCTCTTGGGAAGTACCATCGGGTCTCAAATATTCCACTATAACTTATTAGCAATTCAAACACTTAGAAACAAAATCATCCACATCACGTTTCATATTGTTCAACCAATATATAGCCTTAAGATTATGGTACATTTTAGTAGAGCCTGGGTGAACAACATACCTCGAAGTGTGGGCCTCGTCAAGAATTCTTTTCCGTAACCCATCCACATCTGGTATACATAACCTACCCTGATATCTCAAAATCCTATCACCACCAATTTCAAAAGACATCACTTTCTGTTGACCCACATCTTTATTAATCTGCATCAAGATAGGGTCTCCCACTTGCTTTTCCTTCACTTCAACATATAAAGAAGAATTTACTATTTCATGCACAACTACTCCTCCATCTTTGGAATTCAGAAGTTGTAAGACTTTACAATAATTCTCTCATAGAATGAGCCTTAGGGCTTGTCACGTGAGGTATGATTCCGGCCCAAAAAGATTAAGAAGTGACTTCCTAGGTGAGTATTGTGTTAAACATATAGAATTTCCCCAATTTTGACTTTTTATCACATGGTAAATTTGATAAGTTTTTTGTCGATATAATATTCGCCCAAATCCGATACCCGGATAAGAAGTTATGGCTAATTTAAGTCCTAGTGTTAAAACAACATCATTTTAGTGCTTGGCATGTCACAGAGAGGGTCTATTTGAAAATTTTCAAATTCTAGTGGAACTCCGCGATAGTGGCGCGTCGCTGGAACCCCAATTTCTCAAAAGTCAATTTCCAATGGCCTAGCGCAATTGTGATGCGTCACGCTGAAGTTCCAGATCCCAACCAGTGGGACAATGCGATGGCTCCGCATCGCGGTGACTCCTAGATTCCCATTTGTCAATTTCCAGTGAGTCACCACGATAGTGGCATGTCCCAGTGGCCCATAAAATCGGGTTCCCAGTTCAAATTTTTCCATCTTCTTCGTATAGAAGTTAAAAAGGTCACTTTGGACTTTTTTCAAGTCTCTTAAATCGTGCAAACACCAAATTGAAGTCAATTACAAGTATTCTATGAATTTTTTCTCAAGTTTTCTCTCAACAAGAACCCTAAGTATCCAAAACCTCTTCCAAGAATCTCAAGAATCCACCATAGATTTTCTAAATTGAGTCAAGATTCAAGGTTCCCAAGTCAAGGTCTTCAAGAACCCTCATTCAAGAGTACGAATAGAGTTCCAAAAACGAGAGCTCATCCAAAGCTTCTAATTCAAGGTATGTGCGGTTTTGAACAAGGGTAATCCTTTCACCCTTGTGCCCAAAGGCTTATTTAAACTACAATTCTTTGCAATTTATGAGATTTTACATGAAATTGAATCGGGGGTTTTCACCCACTGTTATTGGTTGTAAGATTTTGATGTTTTCCTTGAATTGAGAGTCTAATGGCTTGATTTTTACATGTTTTCTTGAGAAATTGCAGATGGGTCTATACCCCCTAATTTTAATCCTTGAGAAGTTAATAGTTGAAATGTTTGAGATATTGAAGTATATGAGTATGTTGAGATTTTGAGACAAATTGCTGAAATTTCCAGATTTCTACATGAGTTATGAATCTATATGCTATCTATTATGCTTTTGATGAGTTTTAACTTGAGATTGAATTATGGGTTACTAAGCCCTACTTGAGACTTGAGATTTTATGAACTATTGTGCTATAAGCACCCATGATTTGAGTATTCTGATATTATTAAGAAATGTTTTGACCTAATGGTCATTGAGTTTTGAAATCCACTCTACTGCATGAGATTACAGATTTGATTATTGGGTTCTTATTAAACCATGAGATTATTCTAAAGTGGATTTTCATGAGATGAGCGAGATAAACTAAAGGGAGTAGTATTTAGCACCGAGTTGGGTATGTTACCACGGTTTCTTACCCCAAAACTACGTGCCATCATAGGTTTGGCCTAAGGCAGAGATATTGGGCCCGAGGCCCAAATAAGTGATCACTGAATTGAGGTTATACTCCTTGGCAAGAGTATGACACCTCTCCCCAATGTGAGGTCTCTTTCTTAGGAGGAAAAAACATTGGAATCGATGTAGCTCGCTTGGTTTATGTCGGTTAAGAGAATCTCCCTTAAAACTAAAGCTTTGAGATAAGATATTTTCCTGTAATACTAAAATACTTTCCCTTGATATGAGTATTTTTTCCTAAAGCTTGAAATGAGATATTTTCCTAACTTGAATGAAATGCCTTCAAGTATGTTCCAAAGTTATATGATTCCGAATTTAAAGTATTTGAGTTCAAAAGAGTTATGAGTTTTTGAGCATTGAAGAAGTTTTACTCTCCACGAGACATATGCATGAGTTGAAAGTATTGATTAAAGTTTTCTTTAGCCTTGAGTAATGAGAATAAGAGAAGAGTACAAATTTCAAAGCTAAAAGTATAATGACTCACGAGATTGTGTTACATGTTCCATTTTACATGATTCATGAGCTTTGCATTTTATACTTATTCAAGCCATGTGAGTCATTACTTATTACATGCATTATTCGATTAAAGAGTATTGATGTTGTTTTATATAAATGCATGCACCCCCACATACTCAGTACACTCTCAAGTGCTGATCCACATATACATCTATGTGCTACATTATCTTATAATGTAGGTTCAGGTGCTCAGTCCCAACCTCGTCAGTGATTTCCGAGTACCTCTATCTATATTCCTTCAGTGATGAGTCCTCATGGTTCGAGGACCTATATTCAAACATCTCCATATTTTGAGACACTATGTTGTTATTTCCAGTTCATTTCGAGTCAGTTGGGGACCTGTCCCAACGGCTATCTAGTTCATGGATTAGTAGAGGCTTTGTCAAACTAGTTATCAGATTGTGGTTGTGTTGAGGTTTCCAGTATTGTGGTCATTTGGACCGAGCATTTTCTCCGTATTTCCTCTCATATGATATGACTATGCTAGTGTTTGAATTATTTCATCTTAAAATGAGTGTTATTGGTAGAAATAGGCTCAAAGGGTTAGCTTGGGTCTACTTGTAGCCTTAAGCACCGAGTGACATCCCGAGAGGCAATTTTGGGTCGTTACAGAAGTCGCACCCCTATATTGGATAGCCGATGATATCTTTCACCATCTCTCTTTTTTCTTCCTCAACATGAGAAAGACTGTCCATAGATAATCTGCTGAGGGCATCGGCCACCATATTCGCTTTGCTCGAATGATAGTGCAGGCTTATGTCATAATCCTTTAATAGTTCCAGCCAACACCTTTGCCTGAGATTTAATTCCTTCTGCGAGAAAACATACTGTAGACTTTGGTGGTCAGTAAATATATCAACATGTATCCCATAAAGATAATGTTTCCATATTTTGAGTGTAAACACCACAACCACTAACTCCAAGTCATGGGTAGGGTAGTTTAGCTCGTACACCTTCAACTGCCTAGATGCATAAGCTACCACCTTACCATGCCGCATAAGTACAGATCCAAGTCCCACTCGGGACACATCACAGTACACAACAAAATCCTCTGTACCCTCAGGAAGGGTCAAAACAGGTGCAGTAGTCAACTTGTCCTTCAATTTTTCAAAGATATTCTCACAAGAGTCAGACCATACAAATTTCACCTTTTTCTGAGTCAAACTGGTATGTGGAGAAGCTATGGAAGAAAAACTCTCTATTAACCTTCGGTAATACCCCACCAAACCCAAGAAACTCCAAATATCGGTTAGAGTCGTGGGTCTGGGCCATTTTCTCACTGCCTCAATCTTTTTGGGGTCAACTTTAATTCCCTCACTAGACATAATATTCCCTAAGAAAGCAATAGCATTAACCCAAAATTCACACTTTGAAAATTTTGCATACAATCTATGATCTTTGAGGGTCTGAAGGATGATTCAAAAGTGACTGGCATAGTCCTCCTCACTTTTAGAATAAACCAGGATGTCATCAATAAAGACTATGACAAACAAATCTAGAAACTGATGAAACACCCTATTCATTAGGTCCATAAAAGCTTCAGGGGCGTTAGTCAATCTTAAGGAAATGACTAAGAATTCATAATGGCCACATCGGGCCCGAAGAGCTGTTTTGAGAATATTAGCCTCCCTAACCTTCAATTGATGATACCCCGAATGAAGGTCTATCTTTGAAAAACACTTAGCACCCTGAAGTTGGTCAAAGAGGTCATTAATTCTAGGAAGGGGATATTTATTCTTAATAGTGACCTTATTCAGCTGATCGTAGTTTATACACATATGGAGGGAACCATCTTTCTTACGTATAAAGAGTACAGGTGCACCCCAAGGAGAAATACTAGGAAGGATGAAGCCTTTGTCAAGAAGGACTTTTAACTGTTCTTTCAACTCTTTTAATTCAGCAGAAGCCATCCTATATGGCGGAATAGAAATGGGACGGGTGTCTGGCAATAAATCAATACCAAAATCTATCTCCCTATTAGGTGGTATTCTTGGAAGATCATCGGGAAAGACTTCTGGGAATTCATTAACCACAAGGACAGACTAAAGAGAAGGACTTTTGGTATTAGAATCTTTGACCCGAATAAGATGATACAAACAACCATTGGAAATAAGCTTATGGGCTCTAAGGTAAGATATGAATTTACCTTTTAGTGCTAAAGAATACCCCTCCCACTCTATCACAGGTTCATTTGGAAAAGAGAAAGTAACCTTTTGGGTTCTACAATTTAAAATGGCGTAGCACGAGTGAAGCCACTCCATCCCCAAGATAGCATCAAAATCAATCATATCGAGTTCTACCAAATCAGCCACAGTATCACGATTATAAACAAACACTACATAATTTTATATTCTCTCCAAGCCACAACTGAATCACCTACAGGAGTGGAAACATAGAAAGGTTCTGTAATAACTTTGGGCTTAAACCCAAAACCGACTGTCACATATGGGGTCATATAAGACAAAGTAGACCCGAGATCAAGCAATACATATACATCACGGGAGAAATTTTTTAACATACCCATGACTACATCTGGCAAGGCCTCTGTCTCCTAACGATTGGACAAAGCATACAATCGGTTGCGAATGCTCTCGGAGGTTAAAGTAGCGCCCTTGGGAGCCGGTGGTGGCGCTGGAAAATTTTCTTGAGAATTTGTACCCCCAACATTTCCTCTCACTATCGAGCAATTCCTTTTGATATGGACTGGCTGGCCGCAGGAGTAGCAAACAAGATTACCAAGCTAACATAGCCACGGATGATCTTTCCAACACTTCTCACAGCATGAGTATGACCGAGGAGTATGAGCTACACTTCTTTGAGACTGAGTACCCTGCACTTCCAGCCTATGGCTAGACTAGAAATTCATCGTTCCACTGGAGGTCTGGGCGTAGGAGCGCTGGCTGTAGGCTAAGAATTATTCCCAAACTTTTTCTTTGGCCACCTGTTACCCCAATTACCGTCTTGGTGGTGACTGTAGTTCTGATCTGCTGGTCTGGCCCTCTTAGACTGCCTATCTCTCTCCCTTGCTTCAACAACCTTCTTTTTCTGATCCTTGACCTACTGTATATGTAAAAACAATCTAGAGAAGTCCATATACCTATTCAACATCGCCCCCTTGCACTCCAACACCAAGTCATTCGAAAGGCCGGATACAAACTTCCTCATTTAGGCCGTTATATTTCCTGCTAATTTTGGAGCATAATGGGATAGTTGATTGAATTTCAGGGTTTACTCCTTGACGCTCATCTTCTCTTGCTTCAAGTTCATGAACTCTTCTACTTTAGACTCCTTCAATGCCTGGGGAAAGAATCGGTCTAGGAAGGCTTCCACAAATTTGCCCCATATAGAGGGCTCAACACTATCTCCCCTCGAATCTTCCCACTCATTGTACCACTGATTTTCTACCTCCTTTAGTTGATTAGCCGCTAGTTCAACCCCTTCTACTTCATCCATATACATCACTCGAAAGATTTTCTCTATCTTATCTATGAACTCTTGTGGATCCTCCTCTACCTTTGTACCAGTGAACTTAGGCGGGTTCAACCTCATAAAATGACCCACCCGTGTAGTCTCAGATACACCAGACACAGACCTAACATCATCTAACCATCGGGTCTATGAAGCCACCAACTGTGCAATCATATGCATCGACTTCCTGAATTCAGCATTCGATATCTCTTTTTGGGGAGGTTGGGTATGGTTAGACCCAGACCAGGGAGCCCTAGGTCCTCCAAGTGGACTAGTCTGGATAGGAAGGAATCCTGGAGAAGTAATAAATTCAGGAGTATAAGCCCTATTATGTGTCCCCATCCCATAGGTAGGACGAATATCTTCAGTTTGGGCATTCTGATCATTGGAGCGATGTGGAGGCATGATAACCCTTCTGAAATACAAGAGACCATTGATTAAGGAACATTTCAGACTCTACAGCACCAACTGAATCAAAAAAATGGGGACATTCCTAAACGCCTAGTAGCCTCCTACTTATAAGTGTGTCATGCTACACACTCATAAACAATACTCTACCCAACGCGATTTCGCAGACACCCTGGGACCATGAATCGTGCTTTGATACCAAATTTGTCATGACCCAAGTCGAGACCCTGGCCGTGAAGAACATCCTGAACCATGAAGGCCCAGACGCTCTTCTACATCTGGAGATCATGCACAAAACTCATTTAATAGAGAAAAAATGTGGAAATATAATAAACAAAATCATGTTCACATTCAGACATCTATTTATCAATATGGAAATAAGTTTATCAACATCTAGACATCATCTTATTCAGTCTGCGAAATCTCTACTACATATAGAATTAACAAACTATCTGAAAGGAACTAGGCCTTCTGGAAGAAAGAAGGCTCACCAACTACATATTTCACTTCTGTCTAAAAGACTCTATGGCTTAGTAGGACCTCTAGACTGAGCCTCAGACCCTGAAATATAGGGGGTCAATACAATTGCACTGGTACGCAGAGCAGTCCAAAATAATGAATTTATACATATGAACATAGGTGAGAGAAAGTCATAAAATATGTTATTCACGATAGTTTAAAAATACATGGGCCATCTCAAATGATCTAAAAGCAATCTTGTCAATGCAACTCTATATTTTGTATTACTTCTGAGCTAGGTGGTACACCCTATATATCTTAAAGTATCCCACGACCTATATGGGATCCGCCGTTAACTCGGCGGCCAATCCCCCAGCCCAAGTTTGCCGCAAGGGTTGGAGTATCTGCTTATCTGCTTTGCCACAGGGCCATCACCAGCGTACAATAATAGTATACCCATATCGACAAAACACAGTTTTGGGCAATGAGTTTTATGGATCATGCCTTCTTCGGGTAACCACCTAACATCACTTAAGCCCATTTTTAGTCTGTTCTAAACATGCACCATTCTGAAATCAAATTCTGAAAATCTAAGTAAAATCTGTATTTTTAATCTGTTCTAAATCTGCTATGGCATTATCTGAATTGGTTTCGTCATAGCAAGATTTGCAAGTCATATATCTGAGCCATAAGGAATCATGCAAGATTCTTTCACTTAAAACAATGTTCAGACCACCAAGGCATTCAAACAAGTATAAGAGAATTCATATTTCAAACATAAGTCAACCATGCAAAGATTCTCATTTTTTCAACAATTCCAACAAACATGTGGTGGTAATGTATTTTTTTCTCACAAACCATGCAATTCTTTCATTATAAAATTTCATGATTTATCAACATTTAAAACTCCCTCTCTTCAATTAAAAACCATAACCAAGTCATAAACAATAATCAAGACATTTGTAATCATGCTTCTCAAAATACATTCAAATAATCAAGGCTTACAAAAATAAGAAATCTTTAAACGAGAGAGGGATTTCCAATAATTGATGCTCTCAGTTCAACTCTCATTTCATCAAGTGCATGCATTTATATATATATATATATAAGTAAGAGTTTAATTTTCTAGGGGAAGGCCTCAAAACCAAAGAAATAATATCATTTAAGAGTTCAAAATGCACAATTGTAATGTAAATTTCCAAAACCCCTTTGTAATTCATGATTTCTAAACTTTAAACCATAATCAAAGTGTTTTAGCTAGACCACGTAGTTTTAGGAAAACCCCACGTTCCTTAGATTACTTAGGAGAAAGAGATGAAACCGAATCTTGCTTAAGATCTAGAAATTCTTGACTTCAAAGATGATTCTTGATCTATGGGGGAGGGACTGGGGTTCTCTTTTGAGATGATTAGAGTAGTTTTTGATGATATTTTCCCTAAAAACTCCTTGATTTCGTGTTATGGAAAAGTTATGACGGAGGAAAAAGACTAAATTACCCTTCTCAAAGTTGGTTATTTTAAAAGAATTTTCGAACTGAGCACCGATGCATTACCCAACGTAATGAGTCGATATCATGTCGGTCCACTATTTCATTGACGCGATCATCGACGCGACGCGCCAACTTTGTATTGAGCCACTATTTCCAACATTCCAACACCCTTCTAACGTTGTCTGAAAAATCCAAAAATTTACTGAGACATCCGCCTTACTCCCCCAAACATGAATCAACTTAAAAATCCATATCTCTAGGTTGAAAAAAAAATCAATTTAGAGACCACAATAGCTTAGGGGCTCAAAATATGACTAAGTCCTTTTGACACTTGGGAATTTTTCAGATGTTTAACCCTTTAAGCATTCTATAAAGTAGGGTATTAGATCAAGGATATCCCGGGGTGTTACACATATGATTTAACTGACATCTTGCCTTGCTTCAAGTTAATAAACTCTTCCGTCTTTCTTCCCTCAACTTTTGAGGAAAGAAGCAGTCCAGGAAAGCTCTAGAGAAATCATCCCACAGGACTGACTCAGAATCGTCACCCCTTGCCTGTTCCTATTACTCATACCAATGATAGGCCACGTCCATCTGCTGGTAGGTAGCAAACTCTACGCCCTCCACATTAGTGGCATGTATAACACAGAAGACCTTTTTCATCTCATCCAAAAAACCTTGAGGATCCTCCTCGACCTTAAATACAGTAAAGGTTGAAGGTTTCAACCTCATAAACTAGACAAACCTTGTGGCCTCAAAAGATGTAAGAGAAGCACCATGCTCGGCCTGAGAAGCTACCGACTATGACAACATATGAATAGACTGACGAAACTCAACATTCATCACATTAGCCCAAGGGGCTCGAGAAGGACAAAAGGGGAGTGGAAGAACTCCAGGAGGACAATTAGGAACTAGACCCTTAGACTGAGTCTGGACCCCAGAAGCAGAACGGGTCCCATCAAAACTGTTCCCAAGTAGAACAAAGGAGTTTCCATAAGCTTCAGATCATCGAGGAGAAATGATATGAAATCGAACAAACTGGAATTAGAGGAGGATTTTGGACCTTAGATTCTACAGCCTAGAAATAGAACACAAGATAGAGAAATATTCTTAAATGCCTCATAGCCTCCCCCTTATGAGTGTGGCGCACTAAATACCGTTTAAACAGACTCTACTCAACACGACTTTTTCGGATACCCAATTTACCTTGAACCTAGGTCTCTAATACTAATCTGACACAACCCGAACCAAGTTCTAGTCATGTCAACTATCTCAAGTCCAACCAAGAACAGAGACTACCTCCAATACCGAACCGTTAACCATCCTACACCCTATGTCGAATGAATTCCAAACATATAACAAGATAAAATAATATAATTTCAAAGGCAGTAAAGTAAATCCATAACTATGATCCAATGGCCACAACCAAATATCCAACAAATACCAATCCCAATGCATTTACCAATACCAATGCTACTACTAATACTGACACCGCCTATACCTATAGTAGTTTGACAAAGACTCTAACCAAAATCCAAGAATATTTGGTCAGGACATACCCCCGGCCATATCCAGAATCAAAAAAATAACAATAATAAAAAGAAGTCCATAGTATAAAATGGAGCCTTTAAGAGTATGGAAGATCACCACTTCAATCTGAATCAAAGCTGTCCTCAAATCCAAGTTACAGAGCAGGAGGAATTGTTGTATGGCCGATTCCTACATCGCATGGGGATACAGTGTTTGGAGATGGTTATCGGAGTAAATGTTACCGTGTAACTCAAGGGTAAAGGTAAAATAATGCCATCATTTAAAGTCAAATCAAATAACCATATGCAATCACATATATAAACACACACAAACATATATATATATATATATTCATGCTGGGACAGGGAACAAGGTTTAGCATACATTTTAAAACCTTAACCTGGGTTTTGTAGCTCTGCCGTCCTAAAACCACCCATAGGCTATATGGGTGCAACTCCCCCTACTGAAAGAGCCTCAATGTGTGTTAACCGCATAATCAGAGAAGAAAATATGGGATGACTAATATATCCCCCACAATATAAGTGTGATATCATACACATGGCCACCAAGGTCACCCTCACATCGATAAATGTGAGTTTTTAATATTGGTCCCCCCGGGACCTACACCTTCCACGACTTTGTTACTCAATCCTATTTAAGCCTAATTAAACTTTTTACATATAACCAAACCATTTACCTAGGAGTGTTTTAATTAGGCATTAACCATTGGTATCGTCATATCAGAATTAGAGCTTACAAGTCTATTACCTTATGCCATACAAACCATTAAAGAAGATTAGACTCCATAATTTCTATTAAACCATGACCTGGCCACCAAGGCCTTTCTAATACCATTTGAAATCAAGCCAAAACTAATTTATGTTCCATTTACCATTTATGCAATACAAGAATTTCCAAGAATATTTAACGTATGTGACAAAATTATACCCATTGATAGTTGCACAAACAAGTTGAGAGAATACTATTATCAAAGCCAAAATCATCATAATTTAGGGCTCAATAATGAATCATCAATTAAATCACTATTCACATGCACCCACATATGGAAAACCATAAGCAAAACATGTAAAACCATAATCAAAATCATGTGGAACATTAATCAACTATGAACATCTAAAACCATCAACATTTTTTCAAAACCATAACCATACCATGAAAATCATACATTAAAACATATGCAGTTAGTAAAATAACAATGAGGGAAGAGTCACATGCTTGAATTACGAAGATTCACGTAGAGAAATTGACTCTTGAATCCTTAATAACCACTTTGGAGAAACCCTAGACAACTTTGTTTGAAAGGAATTTTGAGAGAGTAAAGAGGATGTTTAATCTTGTAAAGTGTGGAAGGAAATAACAAAAAGTATTATATGGACGTGGAGAGTTAAGGGATTTCAGTGGAAAATTTCCAAAGTGCCCCAGCTAAAATTTGTAAAAGAAGTATCGCAGGTGGTTACGAATTTACTCCATTGACTCGTGACCACATCATACAACTCGTACCCTTGAGTCGTTACCAAGAAATTGAGTTGGACACCCATAAACTATCTACCATACGACTTTATTACCCCACATATTACTAGACCATACGACTCGTATGGTATAGTATACCTAGGACAGAATCTAAAAAATTGGACACTGGACAACATACAACTCCACCCTACCACTCGTACTCTATTCTCACCGCTCTTAGTGAGTGACTCGTACTCAGAGCCAAGTCAAGTCACTAAGTTTCTAATTTGAGAAATGTTTGACCAAATGACCCATCACCGCACCTAACGACTCGTACCACCAAACTGTAACCATAATAAAAACCTAACAACCATTTACTGGACATCTAATGACTAGGTCACCTGACCCATACAAACACTATACAACTCAATGGTAGAGTCATACACAAGGTAGTGAGATCAAGGCTCAAGAATTTTCCAAGGGACAAAACCCAGGGTGTTTCAGTTTAAACCCCCATGTTGGAGGCTCCTTGTACCTCTTCGGTCCTTTGAATCATAAATTTACTCAATCACATACAAAAACCTCTTGAGAAACACCATTTGAAAGTCGATAAAATATTGAAAATATGTAGGTACAAGTTTTAGGCAAAATCAACTTTCCTTGTTGATCTATTTGTGTTAATTCTTGAGTTGAAGGGACGACTTCATCAAAGAAAGCTCTGTATAATGGATGTCCCCTAAACATACGCATGTCCTACAATGAAATATATAGCCCACCAATGGTAACATAGAATCTGTTAGTCGATGAATGTCAAAGTTCACAAAAGGCCTACAAAATATTTTCATTGACGTCGCACGTAAATAAAAGGCAAAATAGCATCATAAATATTGGTCTATTCTATCACCTCCATGATACATCTAAGGAAATCATATACTCATTCCCTAGAGAAATTAGAATTACAAAACTCATCTAAGCCTAATTGGGGACAGTTCCATATGGCATGATCTTTATTCGAGCCTTTGGGATATGTAGTAAAAAATTCTTTGTCATGTATAGATGATTGCAACACAAAAACAATGGTATTAATGACCTGGTTCAAGTCAATAATGTTAACTTATTCTTATGTCAACCATTTGTCTAGATGAAGAAACATGTCAGATGGTCCTCTATCAATCATGAAGATGCCGATTACTGGAGAGTGAACCTTTTCGATGAGGACTCTATTATGTGAGTATTATTTATCATTTGCTATTTTAAGTTAATGATATGGTATTATGAGATCATTGGATTTCACCATATTTGTGAGGAGCTGAAGTTATACTCTCTGTGTTTGAAGACCTACCAAAAGAATTAAATCAAATGGTAAATTTGATTAATAAAAAAAGGAGTGTCACAAAATTTAGACTGCGAGTTCAGAAAAATACCTGAGAAAATAAAAAATTTCTATTTGGGTGGTTTTCATATATGATGAATCTATGCGAGTTTACTTTCCAACACCATAAGCCTCTCAAAATTTTAATCTCCTAAGTTGAGAAATAAAATTTATCAAGACGCTGCATAATGCTGATAAAACTAGCAAACCAAGATTTAAGGACTGGTTTTGGGTCAATAATTGAGATGATTTGGGTGAAATCTGATTGTGGTTCCCACATGAAATGTAGCATTGTAAGTCTACTTCAAATGCAAAAAATTGCTCCTGATTTCGATATTCCCAGGTCTAGATACGATCCTTTTGTGAGGCTGCACAAAATAGGAAAAAATGACAAACTAGAACTGAAAGTCTAATTTCAGAAGGATACCTGGGTAGATCTGGACAAAATATGAGCTTGATTTTCACTTATAACATAGTTTTGTGAGTCTACTTCTTAGTATCGTAAGTCATTCGTGATTTAGACACTCTCATCATACATTATGAATTTTTTCCCACAGAAACTCTAAGCTACTTGGAAATTTAGTTGTGAAAAGAAAAAAAGAACGTGAGTTGGATTGTTGCTCAAGCTGAATACAATGACTTAATAAGGCAATGATGTCCTTTTATACACTCTGAAGGGTTACGGTTTATTTATGATAAAGAATCTGTTGAATAAGTTATTCTAAAAAAGGACTTGAATATCCAAGTGTCAAAAATAAGTCAAAGTCCTAATTCTCTTTAAAGAGGGATAACGTCAATATTCAATCCTATTGAAATTCGATATAAGACTAATGCTCCAATCCTACGTGATTTTGTTATATTTAGTTCTAAATGAAATTTGAAATCTTAATCAAGGGATTCACATTATTTTATTCACATTATCATGACTTTGAGGAGTCATGTTTTGAAACAATACTCAAGTCTTTTTGAAAAAAAGCCTCCGGTATGTATTAATTGGCTGGCTTTAGAGAGTCAATGAAAAAATTGCAACACAATTAAAGACTTCTATTATATTTTTTCTAATCAAAATTCAACCATTTTGCGAGGATTAAATTATGCACACACGCATAAAAGAAACTCCACAAATACTTCAAACCTCGTCTCATTTTAATAGATCTACACGTTGACAAAATTTAAAGTAGGGGGCATCTGCAGACACATAAAGTTTGGTGGCTCAAATTCATACAAATTTAGATTGAATCCATATTCATTTATAATGAAATTAGTTTGGGCTTTACAAAGTTAATAAATCCATTAAAATTCATTCAAGGTCCATCTTGAAGTTCAAACTCATACCACGTGTCAAGAAACATGGTATCAAAGTTAAATTAAAAATCAACAAGACAAGGCCACACATTCAAATGATATGGCAAGCCAAGTCAAGTTCAATAGCTAGTGAAACATCGTCAAGTGTCTCAAATGACATGTTTTTGATCAATCATAAATTTTTTTATCACACAACATTTGTGATAAGCTTGATGATTTGATAGACCAATCAGAATAAGACAGAAGAGGTTCTTTACACTTGGATTGCCTACCCCTTACAATTATAAATATGAGGATTACATAATTTTCTGAGGTCATTCGGCAAATATTGGGTAAAGCATCTGCATTAACAACACGACTCTTAAAGTAATTGGCTAACAGAGTTTAGCCCGAAGATCAGCTCGATAAGACAAAGTGTTGTCCGACATTCTTGGAGATCCAACGCTTTCCTAAGAGGTTTAAATCATTCGAAAGTTCGAGAATTACGCTATGAAAGACCCTCAAATAATGAAAAATCTTAAGAGAACAGGATCTAGAGAACAACAGTACTGTACTTACTAGATTCATTTAATAAAAATATTTTATTTATTTATTTTTGCTTGAAGTTAATATTTAGCACTACAAAAATTTGTTGCGAACAAGTATTCATAACCAAAGTTCATGGTTCAACCATTGATTTCACCATCCTTGACTTGACCCAATATTAACTTTTGAGAAGGAAGACTATACAATTTAAAATTAATAGAAAATTAAACTAAAATAAAGAGCAAAAGTCGAAATTCAATGAAACCTAAAGGAAAAAAAGAAGCAGCAAGATAGTGGAGGTGGTAACGCAGCCGAAAAAGTGAGAAGCAAGGAGGGCGGGTGGATAGTTATGGTGGAATTTAAAAAATATGTATTTTTATTTATTTATTTGTTGAAATTTATTTTTTTTTGGTTTTTATAATGTATTTTTGAATTATTATTTTATACTCAAATGCCATATGTCCTCTTTTAATTATTCATTATGCCATGTCATCTGCAAGTGTATTATATTCTCTTTATAATATTAGCTGACTCAGCAAAAGGTGCCAAAACGATACAGCAGGACACTAGTTTAGGTGTTTAAAATAAATAATGACTAGTTAAAATATGAGAGAAGACATGAAGTAACCACTGAACTTGTCCGAGATTTTCAAAAAGACACATATACTTTGCGGGCAACCTTTTACCCCACAAAACTAATACAAATTATTGTAAATGGACCATTTTGACTAATTTTTTCCCTATGCGTGTAGTCACGTATGAAACGCGCGTGAGTGAAAAGATTTGATTGCAACCACCAATTAAAAAATATCACGTGTAATTAAATTTATTAATTATTTAAAACCCCTTCTTCTCTTCTCTTTAGAACAATCATGTCCCTAAATCTCCATTGTTATGGCAATTGAAGCTTTGAGAAAAACAATTAACTCTCTTGTCAAACTCTTTTTCGTGAAATCAACCTTAAAATATAGATGTTTTTCATTTATGTTCTAATTTTTCAGCGAAATCAGCTTTAAGAACTTTAACTTCATCTTAATTTGCTTAAAATTTTTTAATTAGATTTGTGATTAGATTTCAAGGGAGATGTTCTTATAAAGCAAATACAATCTTGAATCATATTTATAAAGATGAGAAGAATCTCATAAACAAGTAATGTCGATATTTGTAATCAAATATCAGAATATCAGATATTTGTAAAGACAGAAAAAATTGTCTTGATATTGAGAAGAATTTTGATATTTATAATGTCAAATATCTGATATTTTCTTCCATTTTATTTCTTTTCAATTATTGTAATTTGAGAATTTGGATTTAGATTTGGATGAATGTGATATTCATAAGCTAGTAAGTGGTAGTTCGGCAACTATTTGGTCACCTTACAGTGCAATTGATGACAACGATGATTGTGGAGATGGATAGCTTTGGACTATGACGGAGGAATTTCTTCAGCATATCTGAAGAAGAAAGAAGGAGATAAAGAAAAATAAAAGAAATTATTTAGGTAAAGATGGCCATAGTTTCTTTAAATAAAAAGATTAAAATTAATTTGACATGTGTCAAATTGTGATTGACATGTCATTTACACATTTTTTATATAACCGGTGTTGGCTAAAAAAGTAGGTATAGATAATACTTTAAAGTTATTTGAGGGGGTAATAGGACCCCCGTAAACTTTAAGTGTCTTTTTAAAAATTCGAGACAAGTTTGGTGGTGTCTTTATGTCTTTTATCTTACAGTATCTAAGTGAAAGTTTGTGCCAAATTTAAGGGATTGTTGATGTTCTTGACCTTTTGTTTTAACCAAAAACGTTTCTTTATTAATGTGAAAATGAATTTAAAAAGTTAAAGATGCAAAAGCATCTTTGACTAACCAACTAGGAAAATAAAAAATTCAAACTAACTTATTTAACAGTGTAATAAAAAAATTGGTTAAATTATACAATATCATATTTTAAGATTGGGGAATCTTAGTAGCTTAGTTGGTTAGTTACCTGAACTTCCACCTTGTTGGTGAGGGTTCGATTCCTCACATTGTAATCCCCTCCTCCATTCCCCTTCCCCTACCCCCAATAAAAAAATAAAATAAAAAAATCATATTTCAAAATCTAAGAATACACCTTAAATAACAACAAAATACTCCCAATTTTCTTTCTTAGGCTTTATTACTCTGTCTCCTATATGCCTTTCCAATTTATTTCTTTTTCACTCCTTATCCAAGTTAATTTGGTGAACTTTTTTCCATCTTTTACTACTTGTTCTGCTAATTTAATGAGTCCATTTTAATTCTTCCTCGTTTATTTCTTTATTTATCTTTTCCACTTGTTATAAGATTTAAGAGTAGAGAATATATCAACGAACATATATGTGTGTGTTGAAGCACAATTCTTATTTAGAAAGGCAAGCAACATCATTAATAGTTGAAAATAAAGTATCCAAGTACCAAATAGAAAAGAATCGCCAATGAAAACTATATCAACAAAAAGATTTTGTATCGAATATATATATGTTATTTATCAGAGTTATGTTAAGTTACCCGCACTATCCGCACCCCCTACAATTGGTATCAGAGCTATGATATTTAAAAAATGAACAAGTAGATATGTGTTAATTATGAGAAATGTTAGAAATATTAAATTAATTGTTAATATTATTAAGTACGTTATCTTGTTAACTATGTTGTTATTTATTTGTTAAATATGAGAAAACTATTTAAAAATACACAAGCTTTTAGAGAAATTAAAAGGATTTTAACTAGTTACTATCCAGAATATAAGAAGTTAAATAAAACAAAAGAAAACCCCCATAGATTAACTTACTTAATTACCTTAATATCTAGTAATGAGGCAAAATTAATAATTCATTTAAAATCTAGAAGAATGAGATACATACCACCTAATTATGATAAAATCATATTTCGGTATCCATCAAAATATTATAAATATTGTACATATGAATAACATAACAAAATCATAAAAATATAAAGAACTAAAACAAATAATATCTGAAAAACGAAAAGAATTAAAAATAAGAAAAGAAAGATTACAATATAACATGATTGTTGGAGTATGCCAAAAATCAATAAAAGCACAAAAGGAAGAAAAATCATATTTAGAATCACAAATAGATAATCTAGAATAAATATATCAACATGATCTATACTCTATCAAGTAGAAAAAATGAACAAAGAAGAATTTATAATAGATAAAAAACATATGAAAATCATGAAGGATTAAAGATAAGAATAATATTTTCTAATTTAGGAAGAAGATATAAGAAAATAGGTGAACATTTATACTTAATGTTAGAAAAAGAAGAATTAAAATTAGAAGATAAATTAACAGCCATGGTAAGAATAGCAAAAGAAAATGAAGAAATAGACAAGAAAAAAAATTAAATAAAATAAAACAACAGACTACAGAAGAAATACGAAAAATAGAAGAAACTAAAAATAATAGGATTGTTGAATTAGAAAAAGAACTGCAAATGTTAAAAGAACTATATGAAAAAGGACAGAAAGAAAAAAAAAGAAAAAGATAAAGAACAAAAATTATTAATTGAGATAAATCAATTTAAAGAAAAATTAGAAAATAAAGAATTAGAAACTAATGAAATAGAAATAAATACAGTAGATGCTGAAGAAACAGATAATTATGATTCGGAAGATAGTGAAACATATACAGAAATCTTAACAAATAAAGAAAAGCTAGTTTTTAATGAAAAACAAGAAGTAACTAATAAAGAAAACTTAGAAAAAACAAACACGGAAATAAACACTCTTGTTAGAAAAGACGATGAAAATATAATACCTAGTACATCAGAAATAAGAAAACCTACATATTATAATAAAGATAAGTTTAAAAGATATAACCTAAAGGATGGATATAACAAATGGACACCAAAACAACTAATTAATAAAAATTATAACTTCTTAGACTTAGACTGTGTAATAGATGTAGATAAAACGATACAATTATGGATAAGATATATAACAAAACAATTATTAGACAATGGTTTAAATGCAACAGATACACCAGAATATATAGAAAGAACACTAATTGGAACAACAAAATTATGGTTTTTAAATTTAACTGAAGATAGTAAAAAGGTATTAAGAGATGATAAAAAAACGGAAGAAACAACAGTAACTAAACTAACACCTATATACATATAGAACAAATATGAAATAGCTATAAGAGATGAATTTAGCAGTATAGCAACAGAAGAAGAAGAACAAAACAAAGAAAAAGATACAAATAGGAATTTAATATTAAAACTAGCAATATGTAATATGTGCTATACAGATGAATATACGTGTGCATTTAAAGAATACTACTATAAGGGAGCATACAATACCGAAGAAAGTAAAGAAGTAAGAAGATTATATTTTAGTAAATTACCTGAACCATTTAGTTCAAAAATAATAAAGAGTTGGGATGAAGCAAAAATAGCAGATACCCTAGGGGCAAGAATAATATTTCTACAAAAATGGTATAAAAATCTATGTGAAAAATATAGAGAAGAAATAAAAATGGAAAAAACATTAATAAGAAATTTAACATGTTGCAATGATAAAATAGCACCTCAATTTGGATGTGAAGAAAAATATTATAAGAAAAGAAAAAGACATAAGAAATATAAGAAGTACAGAAAGTCAAAATATAAGTATAAGAAACCAAGAAAAAGATATTATGTAAAAATTATAAATATAAAAGACCATATAGGAGAAAGAAATCTATAAAAGAATGTACTTTTTGTAATTGTGGAAAACTAGGACATTTAGCTAGAGATTGTAAAATGCCTAAAGATCCAAAAAAGAAACAAATATCAGAAATAAAGATAGAAAATGCAGAATATATGAAAATAGATTATATAGATTATGAATTAGAAAGCAACGATAGTATATATGAAATTTCAAAAAATGAAATAGATAATAAATCAGATAAATCAAATAACTGAAGAAGATATAAAAATAATAACAAAGGAAGAATATTTAAATAAAGAAGGAACAGATCAGAAAATAATATTTGATAATAATATATTTGATGAAATAAAAGGAAAATATTATATTTAAGTGTAGAAAAAATATTTAAAATACCAACAATAAAAAACATATTTAGTAGACGAAAAGAAGAATACTACGTAGTAAGCCAAAAAGAACATGTAATAGACTGTAGATATGCAAAAGGTAGAGCTAGTATACCACTAGTAACAAAAAGAATAATTAATACATAAATAAATGATGTAAAAAGTAAAGACCCAATAAAATACGTTCACCTTGGAGGAACGGAAATATTAATAAAAGCATGTTTTAGAGAAGGAATAGATACACCAATAGAATTATATTTAGCATATAATAGAATTATAAAACCAATAGAAAAAAGTATAATAACTGCTATAAGAGGAAATTTAATATGCCAAAAATTTAAATTTATAATAAGTGTGAATTATTCAGTAGCAATAACAGATAAAAACATAGATAAATAATAAGTATTATATCGTAAAATATCAGGAATAGAACTAACCCCAGGAAGTAAAATATCTATAGCAATATGTAAAAATCTATATGTATTAACAAAAAAACATAAAATAACGGGAAAAAATAAAATTAATAAAATACAAATAGAAAGTCCTTTTGAACAATTTGTAAAAACAATTGATAACAATGATTATAGTTACAAAGACATGGATATAGAAGAAGATTTAGAAATAACAAATGATAGAATAAGTACAACAAAAAGGATAGCTTTTGAAAAACCAGAATCATCAAGATCATCAAAAAGAACAAATTAAGAAATAACTTCAACAATTAATTTAACTCAATATTATATAACAGGAACAATAAATGAAAAAGAATATTTAATACTCCTAAATACAGGACAAGAAGAAAATCATATAGCAAAATACCTAGTGAAAAATGAAGAAATAAAATCTAATAGTAATATTGTAATACCCGTGCTTTTTCTTAGCTTGAAAATTATCTCAAGGATGTTAGAACTTTCTTTGAAATAAGAATTTATTGTTATACACGTGGTATTTCCATAATTTTCACTTCCTATCGCATGGGAAATTGAATAAGTTTTCCATCGATATATACCCGGTCGAAGAGTTAGAGCCTTTTTAGTAAGATAGTGTTTGACCTGAGCCTTCAGCGCGTCGCGGAGATAACTCAAATGACAATTGTCAAATTCCAGTGTTGCTCTGCGATACTGGCACATCGCTCCAAACTTCCAGGTCATAGACAAGGTGGCAACGTGATAGCTCCACGTCGCGCCACCATGCAATTTCTCATTTGTCAATTTCCAGTGACACAACGTAATAACACTGCGTCGTGCCAAGGGCCCAACTCAGGAAATTTTACTGAAAATTTAATGACGTGTCCAGGGTTAAAAGGATCAACTTCCTACCCCTATATAATCCCTTTAACACGTGATTCAACCACTTTTTACCCAAAATATATTAGTTTCTCTCAAGTTTATCTCAAGAACAAACTAGGGTTTCTATTGGGGATTCAAACTCAGGAAGGTTTCACCATCAATCTTCACAAAATCATGATCTAAGGTATGCATAGTGTTCATTCATGGACTCCTTTCATCCATGAATCCCAAGAATCCTTTTTAACTAAAAGTTATGGATTTTCTTCATGTTTTCATGCTTTGTATGTTCTCTTTCATATTGATAAATGAGGAATTGATTTCCATTCCATGATTTGATGATAAATTCCATGTGGGTTGATTAGTATAGATAAAGATTTATGAAATTTCATGACTGAAACCTTGTATGATGGAATTGGAATTGAAGAATGATGTTTAATTATTGTATAATGTGTTTTACATATACTATGCCTACAATATGTTTGATTAAATACCTAGATAAAGAAAAATTGTCTAACTAGCATGATATCATGAAATCCCCATGTATGTACAAGTTTATGCCTATTACATGTTTGATGAAAGGCTCCTACGAATGTAGTATGTATTATGATGTTAGTCAAGTCTTCAAGTAAGTCATACTATGTCAGTTTTCTTCTATTGAGTCCTGGGGGTACTTGTACCCAAAATATTAGTTGTGTGCCTAGATCCATGTCATGTATTCACGATACTCTCAGTCAAGCTATGAACTCTTAGACTTCAGATAGTATTATGACTCAGGAAAAATCTCCATGATCTCATGACTCAGTCAGTTGTCAGATATCAGTAGTATTTCATCAGCCACGAAAATTCAGTAACTCAGTCCATGCTCAGTTAAGTTCAGTAAATCATGTTCAGTGTCCATTTAGATGAGAGTAGAAATTAGCACCGAGTAAACCCAAGGATGGGGACTCACCTATTATATGAGGGTGTGATTCCTAGAAGAAATCCTTGCGTTCCAGAACTATGTAGCCAACATAGGTTGAGACATCGCAGCCTTCTATATAAGGGTAGATGAGGTGGCTTAACCTGTTATGTGAGGGTTCTCACCATTCTCACTAGAGTTACCTGTTATATAAGGGTTAATCACATGTTGTCCTTACCAGTGTCACGGTATTGACACCCTTCCAATCAGGGCATAGATTGGACCCCAGCTCAGCTATTATAGCATATTTGGGGCATGTTGGTTAGATACTACTTCCCACAGTTTCATGTTACAAAATTAGGACTGTCAAATATAGTCAATCAGTCTCAGTAATAGAACTCAGATAGTTCTTCAGATTTCAGGACTGTCAGATATAGTCAACTCAGTTATAGTACGGAACTCAGATAGTTCCATCAGATTCAGGACTGCCAGTTATAGTCACCCACATTACCAGTTATACTCAGATACAGTCACCCATGTTATCAATATTATTTAGATATAGTCATTTATGTTATCAGTCATATCAGTTACTAGCATGTCACGTTATCAGTACACAGACTCAGAAATCATGAAATCACGTTGTCAGTTATAGTTACATATTTATGCATGTATTGTCATGTTCATGTTAGACATTCAGTTAGCATTATTCATGCATGCAAACCCTTGCATATAGCCTACCTCACATGTATACTCGGTACATATGTACTGACAGATTCGTGCTATAGTGCTTTCTTTTTATGTTACACCATAGGTTCAAGGACACGAGTTCCAGATCAGCAGTAGATTTTAGATTCAGCAGTCAGAGTAGAAGTGAGTCCTCATCCTTTAAGGACATAATGATTTTCTATTATCTCATTGATTAGCTTATTAGATGAAGTTAGTTGGGGACATGTCACATCAACTCCTTATTCAGATTCTTCAGGAAGTAGAGGCTTTCAAACTAGATGCAGACTAGATACAGACTATTATATTTTAGACTTCAATTTTGTTTTGGGTATTCTATTACCCCACACAGATGTTACATTATTCAGTTATGTTCATGATCGAACCTTATGGACTTTCAGTGCATGTTTCGGCATTATTATGTTTTCTTATGCAGTATACAGGTAAAAATATCAGCCATGGGTTAGCTTGTGGTCCTTCAGGGTCATGAGCAACGTGTAATATTCCGGTTCAGCAAATCGGGTCGTTACAAACTTGGTATCAGAGCCTAAGGTTCGATAGAGTCCTAGGAAGTCTGAAAACTACATCTAGTAGAGTTTTGTACATGGGTGTGTTGCGTGCCATATTTATGTGCAAAAGGCTATGAGATGTTTTAAGAATAGTTTCCCCTCTTTCAGTATTCATGTCATTCCAGTGAGCATAATTACAAGTTAGTCTCTCAGTCTAATCTGTTTCTTATCTTTATTTCAAAACATGCCTCCTAAGAGAAGAAATTAGTCAGCCCATCAACCCAAAGAACCTTTAGGAAATTATGTTTCTCATACGGAGTTCAAGACCATATTTACCGCTCTTGCTCAATCATTCATTGCTCATAATAAATGGCCAACAGTTGTTCTGGCCAACCCAGTGGCCAACTCAGATGCAGCAAGGATTCGGGACTTCACCCGAATGAATCCTCCAACCTTCCTCGGGTATAAGGTAGATGAAGACCCTCAGGAATTGTTACATCAAGTTCAGAAAGTGACAAATTGTAATACCCCAGGAAATTTTTCGTTGAAATTTTGTGCGTAAACTTATTGGGTTCTATCTTCTTGAATGAATTACAAATTTTTCATGTGGAATGTCTTAGATTATAACCCACCATTGCATATATTATCAAATAATATTTCCAACGATATGTGGATCATCCAAAACGGACACCCGAGCGACGAGTTATGAACATTCCAATCGAACCGTGAATAGTAGTGAACAGTAAAACATGCAGGAAAAAAAGTACTAAGTCTTGGCGTATTTTTTCTCCAACTTTAAACGATCATAACTCCTTGTACATAATGATCTGGGTGATCTACAATATATCAACAGAAATCTCTACGAGTCCTCTTTTCGATGAAATTGGTTTCATCCAATTTGTCTATTGGAGCAAAAAGTTATGGTCGATCTACTTCATCCTATCAAAAGTGAATTTTTGGATCAACTTCAAATGATCATAACTCCTCGTACACAATGATCTGGGTTAGATACTATATATCAACAGAAAGATATGAGAGTCCTCTTTCTAATGAAATTGGTTTCATCTAATGTGGATATCAGAGTAAAATGTTATGGTTGATCTACTTCAGACTATCAAAACAGTCCACCAAAGGACAGATGCGAGAATTATTTAATTTTTAGGGGTGTTTTGGTCATTCTCCCTCACCTAAAATCCGTCCAAACCCTACATTAAAGCCTATTAGAAGCATTATATGTTATATTTCATCAAATTCCCTCAAAAAGAAAACCTTAAGCTCCTACATCCAACTTCAAGAACCTCCAAAGTTCACCATTAATTCTGCAAATTTATTCAAGATTCCAAGTTCCTAGTTCAAGAACTTCAAGAACCTCTAAAGTTCACCATTAATTCTGCAAATTTATTCAAGATTCCAAGTTCCTAGTTCAAGAACTCCAAGAACCATCATTCAAAGGCACGATTAACATCTCAAAAATGAGTATCGATCTAAAGTTAATCATTCAAGGTATGTGGGGTTTTTCAACAAGAACTCTTTTTCGTTCTTGTGCCCAAAAGTAATTTTCTTTACAAAGGCATGATTTTATTTAATTTTTATGAATTTGAAGCATGAACCCATATCTTATGATGATTATTATGAAATATTGATGTTTATAATTTTGAAAGATGAATTTACATGTGTGGTGATATAAAGCATGAATCTTGAATGATATTTACTATGATTTTGTTCCTTGTGCTGGCTGAAAATGTGGGATGTGGAGGTGTAGTAGTAAGAAGGATGGAAAGTGTGATCTGTTGAGCATAAGTATAGAGAAATACCTTTTTGCATGCAATTGGGTTAATAGGAAGTGATATAGTTTGTTCCAGGTATGAAACGAGTGTTGACGGTATTTGTATGACAGAGAGTATAAGTTAGTGATGGAAGTTATCGGTGGGTAAGTGTTGTTAATCTAGGCGCTCTCCAAATTACAAGAGGAAGTTAAGTTAAGACGTAGAGAGCTATGAACTATGTTAAGTTGTGTATGAAGGATAAATAGTAGTGACGGGTGAAAGAAGGATGTGTTAATGGATTGTGAATAAGATAGGCTATATGATTAGGACCAATTATTATTGTTATGAAGTTTAAGTGGGCTAGTGTTCATGGATGTGTTGTTTTATAATCTTCACGTGGGAGTTATGCGTGAGATGGAGTTGTAAATTATGTGAAGTGTGAGACCTTAAGTTTGAACGATTGGTGATCATGAAGCCGAATGTGACGATTTTCGGATTAATGGTATTAGTTGCCGGAAGTGACCTAATAGGCTTGAACGGTGTACACAAGAGTTTAAATGTAGTTGACTTGTAATTAAGTTTAATATTATATTATGATGAGAAACTTCACCCAAGATATTATGGGACTGCTTTAATTTTGAGGATTAGTGTATGTGGTGTAGTGAGTTGTTCCATGGGATTGTTAGATGGATAAATACTAGTTAGACGATGGATGATGTTTTGATGGCTAAGTTAAGGCGAGGCGTATGATTGGAAATGTTGAGCCTCTTAAGTGTGATTTAGATTCTTATGGGTTAGAAACATAAGTTCATAGGCATGGTATTAGAGGGAGAAGACAGAAGTAGCATGGTCTATCAAAAGGTTAGAAAGTATTCAAGTTGAGCTAATAGAAATAAGAGTTGAAGCACTAGATGGTATACATTCCGGCGATAGAGTTGTTCATGGAGATTCGAAATTAGTAAGCATTTGAGAATTTGAGTGGTGGCTTAAAGCTAAGGGGGAGATGATAGAACAAGTAGTCAAGTCAATCTTTTACATTTTAGTAGAAGTACCAGTAAGTTGTAAATTTGTTGTGAGAAAGATCGGTGCTTGACCCAATGTTATTTTAGTATTTTCAGCTGTCCCAAAACCTACTCATGCTTTACATTTCAGTTCCATGATCTTAATTCATGTTCATACACGTGATGGAGAATTACATACTCTTCTAGTTTCCAAAAATGAGAAATTCCAGTTCTTTTAGCAGTTGGAATCACATTCCATAAGTTATGAGCTCTAAATTCAGGGCATGCCGCCCATGACTCATATACTCAAGTTTTACAGTATGTTCAGTTCCAGTACTCAGGCAATACTCTTGTTGATCAGTGAGATTCAGTTTCCGTTATGGGTGTCTTCAGTTTTGATACCTTAATGAACCCATTGTATTTGATATTTTATCCTAAGGCCTCAATAGAGAGAGTCAAGTTATTTACATTATCCCTTCATGTTTCAGGTCTTCATGTTTTAAAATTTTGTGACCTTTTCATTAAGTCAAGCTAATGGTGTTGAGCAGTTGTCTAGAAGGGAGATAAGATACTTGCTTATCTATGATAGAAGGTGGTGTGCTCACGGCGGTGAAGTGAAGTTAGATTGAGGCTAAGTACTTGATACATGTCGTGGTTAGTTGAAGTTTTAAATGTTTATTTGGAAAGATTGTTGTGCGTTAGTTTTATGCACTTCTATGAGGTTGTAGGAATAGTAATACAGAGTTTTTGTGTATAGTTCAATTGGTTTAGAAAATGTTATGTGTGCCGTTTAAAGAATTGACCAGTATGTGTAAATGATGTAGTTGATGGAATCTTAGAGAAAGCGAGGAAGATGCTTTATGAGTTTTAGTTTAGAGGTGCATGTCTGAAGTGCGTATGTGGTTATGAGTATAGGCTTGAATGTTATGGATGTATATCTAAAAGAATGCACCATAAGTTAGCAGATCCCTAGTATAAGATTGTATGTGGTTGTTGGAGTATCAATAAGAGTTATGTTTGAAGTGAGGAGTTGTGAGGCTCAGTGTGTATTGAAGTTCATGATATAGATTAATATTATAGTGTTATGTGGCGTATCTCATGAGTACTTGGAGTTAGGCTTGAACATAGTCGAGGGAGTAGTTGGGAAGTGTTGCTAAGTTTGGAAGCAAGGAGTTATGTTTCCCAAGACCTAGAAATTCCTATCTTAATTTATGCTATATGAGTCCTTGTTCCCATACGATAGGATTGTATCAAATTATGGTTCTTTTTCTCCCCGAACAATGTCATTTGAATCTTTTGGAGGGAGTGTTGAGGGACATTTTATTTGGGCGCAAGTGATCCTTCTTTTTATGAGATCCCCTTCGAGACCTTTGATTCTCAGTCTCTGAATAAACCAAAGATATCGATTCCTTAAAATTAGTCTCCTATGTTTAAGATCCAACTATGTGACCATTCTCATTATGAATCACATGTTCTATGAAGTATTTGAAAGTTTGGAGTGAAGTAAGTGGATTGACTTCGTTATCCCAGCCTTTTGTCCTCATTTCCATGGTATTCTGTACTTATTAATCGACATTCAAGGATGAATGTTTCAAGGGGGAGATGATGTAATATCTTGGGAAATTTTTTGTTGAAATTTTGTGCGTAAACGTGTTGGGTTCTATCTTCTAGAATGAATTATAAATTTTTCGTGTGGAATGTCTTAGATAATAACCCACCATTGCATAGAGTATCGAATAAGCTTTCCAACTATATGTCGATCATCTAAAACGGACACCCGAGCGACGAGTTATGAACATTCCGATCGAACCGTGAATAGTAGTGAATAGTAAAACGTGCAAGAAAAAAAGTACTGAGGCCTGGCGTATTTTTGATCCAACTTTAAACAATCATAACTCCTTGTACATAATGATCTGGATGATCTATTATATATCAAAGGAAATCTCTGCGAGTCCTTTTTCCGATGAAATTGGTTTCATCAAATTTGTCTATCGGAGCAAAAAGTTATGGTCGATCTACTTCAGCCTATCAAAAGTGAATTTTTGGGTCAACTTCAAACGATCATAACTCCTCGTACATAATGATCTGGGTGAGAGATACTATATATCAACGGAAAGATATGAGAGTCCTCTTTCTAATGAAATTGGTTTCATCAGATGTGGATATCGGAGTAAAACGTTATGGTTGATCTACTTCAGACTATCAAAACAGTCCACCAAAGGACAGATACGAGAATTATTTAATTTTTAGGGGCGTTTTGGTCATTCCCCCTCGCCCAAAATCCGTCCAAACCCTATATTAAAGCCTATTAGAAGCATTATATGTTATATTTCATCAAATTCCCTCAAAAAGAAAACCCTAAGCTCCTACATCCAACTTCAAGAACCTCCAAAGTTCACCATTAATTCTGCAAATTTATTCAAGATTCCAAGTTCCTAGTTCAAGAACTTCAAGAACCTCCAAAGTTCACCATTAATTCTGCAAATTTATTCAAGATTCCAAGTTCCTAGTTCAAGAACTCCAAGAACCATCATTCAAAGGCACGATTAACATCTCAAAAATGAGTATCGATCTAAAGTTCATCATTCAAGGTATGTGGAGTTTTTCAACAAGAACTCTCTTTCGTTCTTGTGCCCAAAAGTAATTTTCTTTACAAAGGCATGATTTTTATTTGATTTTTATGAATTTGAAGCATGAACCCATATCTTATGATGATTATTATGAAATCTTGATGTTTATGATTTTGAAAGATGAATTTACATGTGTGGTGATATAAAGCATGAATCTTGAACGATATTTACTATGATTTTGATATTTGGGTCTTGAACCCCATTTGAAATTGTGTCTTTGAGAAAATATGTGCTATATGCACGTTGATGTTGAATATTTGAGATGTTTTGAATGATTTGACCTTTTGGTCGTGAATGAGTTATTTTGAACTCGACTGTGAAAGAAATCCACATTTTTATTGATTATGATAAAGGGGTAGCAAATTGGCTCCCGATGGAAATTGTTGAAGTGTTTATTGTGGATTTTCTTTAATGTCAGCCTGAGGCTGATTTAAATTTCTGAGCTAAGTTCGGGAGTAATATTTAGCACCGAGTGGGAGGTATAAAGTGACCTTACTTCCCTAGAACTATGTTCCCCTGTAGGATGTGAGCCCGAGGCTGATTTATATAGTGATCACTAGTGTTTTTGAATTGATACTGGAAGTCCTACTCTGATGGCAAGGATAGGATGGCTCTCCCCAACGTGGTTTGTACGTTGGACTCCATGTAGCTCACATGGTTTATGTTGGTTATAGGATCTCCCAATGTGTGTGTGTTTCCTTTTGTCTATGGTGAATGGTGAAGTGATTTGAAAGTGGAATTGTGAAAGTTATTCTTTTGAAAGTTTTAAATGATATTTACATTATGAGAATTGATATTCTTAATAAACTGAAAGTGATTGACAAATTATATGATGACTCACATGTGTTATTATACTTATTTCATCCTCTCATGATTATGATGATTTTCTTCGAGCTATGTGAGTCTTTTATACATCCTGCATATTTCTTATAAATATTTATGATTATGATGTTTATACAACTGCATACACCCCCATATACTCGGTTCCTTTCCATGGTACTGACCCACATCTTCGAATGTGGGCTGCATTTTCTCGGAATATAGGTACAAGGTATAGTTGTACCTTCGGATCCATTCAGTTCGTGGTATCCAGTCAGCAGGTGATGAGTCTTTTTGGTTCAAGGGTTTGGGTTAGTTATGCAGAGTTTATAGTGTTGTATTTTCTTTATTCAGTCATATTGAGTTGGGGTAGTCGGGAGTCATGACCCGGCTACCTACAGTCAGTACTAGTAGAGGCTTCATAGACAGTCAGTAGAAGTTGATGTATTTTGTTTCAATTTTGGTTGTAAAGGCAGAATTGTAATCCTGTAAAATTCCATTTTTGTATCGATCAGATTCAGAAAAGAGTTAATTTCTGCTGATTTGTATGGATTTGTATTTTTATTCAGTTGCTTATGAGTTATGCCAGTAGAAGGGTTAGCTTGGGGTCACTTGTGACCCTAAGCACCATGTGACGTCTTGGGACCCAATTTTGAGGCGTTACACAGATGCCATGGGGGTGACTACTGTTGAGAGTGCTGAGCTAGCTGCATACCAGTTGCAGGGTGTGGCTCATGCTTGGTTCAAATAGTGGAAATCTGAAAGGTCAGATGGCGCAGGTCCTATAGAGTGGGAGGAGTTTGTCACTGCTTTCTTAGATAGATTCTTTCCCCAAGAGCTTAGTAAAACCAAGGTGCTAGAGTTCATTAACCTCAGGCAAGGCAATATAACAGTGAAAGAGTATTCTTTTAAGTTTACTCAATTAGCCAGGTATGACCCTCATGTGGTTGCAGACAGTAGATCCAAGATGAGTAAGTTCACTTCAGGGGTGAACGACAGCGTAGTTAATGAGTACAGATCCACCATGCTGAACAGTGGCATGACCTTAGCTAGACTTATGACCCATGCTTAGTAGATAGAAGAGCAGAAAATTAAGCAGAGGGAAAAGCAGAATAAGAGAGCGAAGATAGGTAGTTTCAACTTTACTCAGCCTAAATCAGAAAGAGAAAACTGTTCCTAGTTTCGTCCTAAGTCATCAGTTCCAGTTCCCTCTACAACCAGTGCTCTAGTCCTAAGTTTAGAGAGGGTAACAAAGATAGAGCACCAAGATATAAGACCCAGGGTAGTATTAGCAGTGCCCGCACCTATCTTTTTATCCAGACTTGCGGTAAGCATCATCAGGGTGTTTATAGAGTGGGTAGTAGCATTTGTTTCGGTTGTGGCAAACCAGGCAACAGAGTTAGACACTGTCCTCAGCCAGGTCCTCAGGGTCAACAGAATCGCTCTTAAGCTCAGTTCGGTGGCCCAAATCAGCAGGGTGCCACTTCCAGTACTACTAGAGGGCAACGCCCAAATCATTTCTATACTCTTCAGACTCGACAAGATCAAGAAAGTTCTTCTAATGTAGTTACTGGTACATTACATATCTTTCATGTGCATGTTTATGCTTTGGTAGATCCAGGAGCTTCCTTGTCTTTTGTTACTTATTATATAGCAGTTGATTTCGAAACCAGTCCTGAAATTCTAGCAGAGCCCTTCTCAGTCTCCACCCCAGTGGGTAAAATCATCATAGCTCGGCAGGTATACAGGGTCTGCCTGGTTATGATATTTCAAAAAGTCACTTCAGCAGACTTAGTCGAAATAGAGATGACTGATTTTGATGTCATTCTCGACATGGATTGTCTTCATTCCTGCTATGCCATAGTCGACTACAGAAACAAAATAGTTCAGTTTTAGTTCCCGAATAAACCCATCCTAGAGTGGAAGGGTAGTGTGTCCTCTTTCAGTGGTCAGCTTATTTCCTACCTTCGGGCATGGAAATTTATATCTAAGGGATATGTTTATCATTAGTTCATGTTAGAGATTCCAGTTCTGAGGCTGCCAGTCTCGAATCAGTCCCAGTAGTGAATGAATATTCAGATGTCTTTCCCAAAGATCTTCCAGGAATTCCTTCCGAAAGGGAAATAGACTTCGGTATTGATCTTCTTTCAGACACTCAGCCTATCTCTATTTCTCCATATAGAATGGCCCCAGCAGAACTCAAGGAACTGAAGGAATATTTGAAAGGAGAAGCAATTGTTTAGAAAGGTATAAATTTTCATAAAGATGTACTTCTTTATAAAGGTTCAACTCTTTAAAAAAGTCACGGTACATTAGAAATATTATATCCATCCAAAGCGGGAAAAAAGTCTATTCAAATTACATCCCTTCTTTTGGTATTTTTTCAAAAAAATAGTATTTATTTATTTTGATTCACACCTTTTAAAAATCTAACACATAATAAAATAAATAAAATTCTTTCACTTTTAATTAAGAATCTCGAATTCAAACTCTTGAATATTAAAGAAAAATTGTTGGAAAACATTTCTCCTTTACAAGGTCCCTATTACATGCGGATACAAATATCAAACACCTAATTAAGAAAAGACCCTAAAAGATCTGTATAATATTATTTTATTCTACTGTCATTCCACTAAACTGTTTTAACTATTTTCTTAAAGAGTTCAAAATGTTAAATCATGTCGACGCTCCCGCAAAAGCAAAAAGGTCCCTTACAATACTTCCAAATATCACAAATATTAATCATCTAACACTGTGCCATGTTGAAAGAAGGTCCTAGAAAAAAATGAGGGCACCTCTCCACTTTATAAGGCTGCTGTAAATTTTCTTTATTTTGTTACACAAATTCTAAACATAATATTCTTATTCCAGACTGTTAATATACGAAAGATGATTGACAACTATGTACGTAGCTTTTGTTTCTGAGTAGAAGGGTTAGCTTGGGGTCACTTGTGACCCTAAGCACCGTGTGACATCTCGGGTACCGATTTCAGGGCGTTACACAGATGCCATGGGGGTGACTACTGTTGAGAGTGCTGAGCTAGCTGCATACCAGTTGCAGGATGTGGCTTATGCTTGGTTCAAATAGTGGAAGTCTGAAAGGTCAGATGGCGCAGGTCCTATAGAGTGGGAGGAGTTTGTCACTGCTTTCTTAGATAGATTCTTTCCCCAAGAGCTTAGTGAAGCCAAGGTGCTAGAGTTCATTAACCTCAGGCAAGGCAATATGATAGTGAAAGAGTATTCTTTTAAGTTTACTCAATTATCCAGGTATGACCCTCATATTGTTGCAGACAGTAGATCCAAGATGAGTAAGTTCGCTTCAGGGGTGAACGACAGCGTAGTTAATGAGTGCAGATCCACTATGCTGAACAGTGGCATGACCTTAGCTAGACTTATGACCCATGCTTAGTATATAGAAGAGCAAAAAATTAAGCAGAGGGAAAAGCAGAATAAGAGAGCAAAGATAGGTAGTTTCAACTTCACTCAGCCTAAATCAGAAGGAGAAAACTGTTCCCAGTTTTGTCCTAAGTCATCAGTTCCAGTTTCCTCTACAACCAGTGTTCCAGTTCCTAAGTTTAGAGAGGGTAACAAAGATAGAGCACCAGGATATAAGACCCAGGGTAGTATTAGCAGTGCCCGCACCTATCTTTTTTGCCAGACTTACGGTAAGCATCATCAGGGTGTTTATAGAGTGGGTAGTAGCATTTGTTTTGGTTGTGGCAAGCCAGGACACAGAGTTAGAGACTGTCCTCAGCCAGGTCCTCAGGGTCAACAGAATCGCTCTTAAGCTCAGTTCGATCGCCCAAATCAGTAGGGTGCCACTTCCAGTACTACTAAAGGGCAATACCCAAATCGTTTCTATACTCTTCAGACTCGACAAGATCAAGAAAGTTCATGTTAGATATTCCAGTTCTGAGGCTCCTAGTCTCGAATCAGTCCCAGTAGTGAATGAATATTCATATGTCTTTCCCAAAGATCTTCCAGGAATTCCTCCCGAAAGGGAAATAGACTTCGGTATTGATCTTCTTTCAGACACTCAGCCTATCTCTATTTCTCCATATAGAATGGCCCCAGCAGAACTCAAGGAACTGAAAGAATATTTGAAGGATCTCTTAGATAAGGGATTCATCAGACCCAGCATTTCCCCGTGGGGTGCACCGGTCAATTCTTGCATAATAAAGACGGTTCACTCAGAATGTATATAGATTACTGTTAACTTAATAAGGTTACGATCAAGAAAAAGTATCATCTTCCCAGAATGGATGACTTGTTTGACCAGCTTTAAGGTACCAGTTATTTCTCTAAGATAGACCCCAGATCCGGCTATCATCAACTCAGAATTAGAGAATGTGACATCCCAAAAACAGTTTTTTGTACACGGTATGGTCACTTCAAATTTTTAGTTATGTCATTTGGTCTTACCAATGCCCCAGCCGTTTTCATGGACTTGATGAATCACGTGTTCAAATAGTACTTGGACATGTTCATCATAGTCTTCATAGATGATATTCTGGTCTATTCCCGCACTGAGCGCGATCATCCAAACCATCTCAGAATAGTACTCCAGACTCTCAGAAATCATCAGTTATTCGCAAAATTCAGTAAGTGAGAATTTTGGCTAAGATCAGTAGCATTTCTTGGCAATATTATTTCCGGTGATGGCATTAGAGTAGATCCTCAAAAAACTAAAGCACTAAGAAACTGGCCTCGTCCTGTTTCTCCATCAGATATCAAGAGTTTCTTGGGTTAGCTAGCTATTACAAACGGTTTATTGAAGGATTTTATTCTATTGCATCTCCTATGTACAAATTGACTCAGAATAAAGTCAAGTTTCAGTGGTCAGATTCATGTGAGAATATTTTTCAAGAGTTAAAGACTCGACACACCTCAGCTCTAGTCCTAGCATTACCAGACAGTTCAGACAGTTTCGTAGTATATTCTGATGCATCCAAAGTGGGTTTAGGTTGTGTCCTCATGCATCATGGTAAGGTCATAACCTACGCCTCCAGAGAGCTTAAACCCCTTAAGAATAAATATCCTACTCATGACCTTGAGTTAGCAGCTGTAATCTTTGCCTTAAAGATTTGGAGGCATTATCTCTATGGAGTTTATGTAGATGTCTTCACAGATCATAAGAGCCTTCAGTATGTCTTTTCTAAAAAACATCTTAATATTTATCAGAGAAGGTGGTTAGAGATCTTAAAAGATTATGACATGAGTGTCCTCTATCATCTGGGCAAGGCCAACGTAGTGACCGATGCTCTCAGTAGACTATCCATGGGTAGTATTTCACATGTTGATAATAGTAAGAAGAAGTTAGTATAGGAATTCCACCAGCTTTCCAGACTAGGCGTTCTCTTAGTTGACTCTTCAGAGGGCGGTGTATGTGTTCAGAGTAGTTCAAAATCATCTCTAGTTTTCGAGGTAAAAGAAAAGAAAGATAAGGATCCTAGCATTGTCAAGCTAAAAAATTTAGTTCAGAATCATAAAATAGAGGTTTTCTCCCAAGGGGGAGATGGTGTTCTTCGTTGTCAGGGTCATCTTTTTATTCCAGAAGTAGATGACATAAGGCAATGAATTCTTGCAGAAGCACATGGTGCGCGCTACTCTATTCATCCAGGGGCCACAAAGATGTACCGCGACTTGTGGGAAATCTATTGGTGGAGTGGGATGAAAAGAGATGTTGCAGAGTTTGTGGATAAGTTCTCTACATGTCAGCAAGTTAAGATAGAGCATTAGAAGCCTAGTGGTCCTATGCAGGAGTTCAGTATTCCTACTTGGAAGTGGGAAGTTGTGATCATGGACTTCGTGATGGGTTTGCCTCGAACTCGTCGTCAGCATGATTCAGTTTGGGTCATTGTAGATAGAACAACCAAATTATCTCTTTTCCTTCCAGTTCATACCTCTTATTTAGCCGAGGATTACGCCAAGATCTATATTAAGGAGCTGGTCAGATTGCACGGTGTTTCATTGACTATTATCTCAGACAGAGGTACCTAGTTTACCTCTTATTTTTAGAAAGAATTCCAAAAGGGTCTTGGTACCCAAGTTCATCTTAGTACAACCTTTCATCCTCAGATAGATGGTCAAGCAGAAAGGACCATTCAGACGTTAGAAGATATACTAAGGGCGTGTGAAATTAATTTCAAGGAAAGTTGGGATGACCACTTGTCTTTGATTGAGTTTTCATACAACAACAGCTATCATCCCAGTATTCAGATGGCTCCATTCGAAGATCTCTATGGTAGGAAATGTAGATCTCCAATTGGTTGGTTTGAAGTTAGTGAGGCCTAAGTCATAAGGCCTGACTTGGTATCTGACGCCTTAGAGAAAGTCCAGTTAATTAGAGAAAAACTCTGGGCTGCTCAGATCCGACAGAAGTCTTATAAAGATATTCTTAGAAAGGATATCGAGTTCGAGATTAGTGACTATGTCTACCTCAATATCTCTCCCATAAAGGGAGTGAAGAGATTAGGCAAGAAGGGAAAACTCAGTCCCCAATATGTCGGTCCCTCAAGATTCTCAGTCGATTCGGAAAGGTAGCTTATGAGCTCGAATTGCCTTCAGATCTACCCTCATTTCATCCAGTATTTCATGTCTCCTTGTTCAAGAAGTGCATAGGTGACCCATCAGTCGTAGTCCTAATTCAGAGCATCGATGTTCAGAACAACCTCTCTTATGAAGATATTCTAATTGAAATCTTAGACTATCATACTCGTAGATTGAGGAACAAAGAAGTCCCTCTAGTTAAAGTTCTTTGGCGAAATCATTCCGTCAAGGGAGATACTTGGGAAGCAGAAGCATATATGAATACGAAGTATCCTCACCTCTTCCCCACCAACTCATATCAAGCTCAAGGTAACAATTCTCCTTAAGCTAACTCAGTTTCATGATTAGTGTGTATTACTAACTTAGTATTCAGTCTCATACTCATGTTCCCATGATAATCTTGGTGTCACCATCACATATTCAGTCATGCATTCATGTATCAGATCAGTTATGTAGTTATACATTAGACATGTATTCTCATTGTGAGTAAACTTAGTTCGTTAGAACTTTCAGTTATGCATTTATGAATTAGTTACGCATGCATCAGATATGCATGTTCAGTATGTTATGTTCAGCTTTTCAGTCACGTCCATCATGAGAGCATGTTCTAGTTATTCATGTTCAGTTTATTGTTTCCTTTCTTAGTCAGTCTCATTCGAGGATGAATATTCTCAAGGGGGAGATATTGTAATACCCGTGCTTTTTCTTAGCTTGAAAATCATCTCAAGGATGTTATAACTTACTTTGAAATAATAATTCATTCTTAAACACGTGGTATTTCTATAATTTTCACTTCCTATCATGTGGGAAATTGAATAAGCTTACCATCGATATATAATTCTCCCAAATACGACACCCGAATGAAGAGTTAGAGCCTTTTTAGTGAGACAGTGTTTGACCTGAGCCTTCAGTGCGTCGCAGAGCTAACTCAAATGACAATTGTCAAATTCCAGTGTTGCTCCGTGATACTGGAGCGTCGTGCCAAACTTCCAGGTCGTAGACAAGGTGGCAACGCGATAGCTCTGTATCGCGCCACCATGCAATTTCCCATTTGTCAATTTCCAGTGACACGACGCAAAAATGTCGTGTCGCGCCAAGGGCCCAACTCGGGAAATTTTACTATAAATTTAATGACGTGTCCAGGGTTAAAAGGGTAAACTTCCTACCCCTATATAATCCCTTTAACACGTGATTCAACCACTTTTCACCCAAAAAATATTAGTTTCTCTCAAGTTTATCTCAAGAAAAAACTAGGATTTCTATTGGGGATTCAAACTCAGGAAGGTTTCACCATCAATCTTCACGAAATCAGGATCTAAGGTATGCATAGTGTCCATTCATGGACTTCTTTCATCCATGAAGACCAAGAATCCCTTTTAACTACAAGTTATGGATTTTCTTCATGTTTTCATGATTTGTATGTTCTCTTTCATGTTGATAAATGAGGAATTGATTTCCATTCCATGATTTGATGATAAATTGCATGTGGGTTGATTAGTATAGATAAATATTTATGAAATCTCATGACTAAAACCTTGTATGATGGAATTGGAATTGAAGCATGATGTTTAATTGTTGTATTATGTGCTTTACATGTACTATGCCTACAATATGTTTGATTAAATGCCTAGATGAAGGAAAATTGTCTAACTAGCATGATATCATGAAATCCCCATGTATGTACAAGTTTATGCCTATTACATGTTTGATGAAAGGCTCCTATGAATGTAGTATGTATTATGATATTAGTCAAGTCTTCAAGTAAATCATGCTATGTAAGTTTCCTTCTATTGAGTCCTGGGGGTACTTGTACCCAAAATATTAGTTGTGTGCCTAAAGCCATGTCATGTATTCACGATACTCTCAGTCAAGCTATGAACTCTTAGACTTCAGATAGTCTTATGACTCAGGAAAAATCTCCATGATCTCATGAATTAGTCAGTTATCAGATATCAGTAGTACTCCATCAGCCATGAAAATTTAGTAACTCAGTCCATGCTCAGTTCAGTTCCATTAATCATATTCAGTGTCCATTCAGATGGGAGTAGGAATTAACACCGAGTGAACCCAATGATGGGGACTCACCTATTATATGAGGGTGTGATTCCTAGAAGCAATCCTTGCGTTTCAGAACTATGTAGCCAGCATAGGTTGAGACATCGTAGCCTGCTATATGAGGGTAAATGAGGTGGCTTAACCTGTTATGTGAGGGTTCCCACCGTTCTCGCTAGAGTTACCTGTTGTATGAGGGTTACTCACATGTTGTCCTTACCAGTGATGCGGTATTGACACCCTTCTAATCAGGGCATAGATTGGACCCCAACTCAGCTATTATAGCACATTTGGGGCATGTCGGTTAGATACTACCTCCCACAGTTTCATGTTACAAAATCAGGACTGTCAGATATAGTCAATCAGTCTCAATAATAGAACTCAGATAGTTTTTCATATTTTAGTACTGTCAGATACAGTCAACTCAGTTACAGTACGGAACTCAGATAGTTTCATCAGATTCAGGACTGTCAGTTACAGTCACCCACGTTACCAGTTATACTCAGATACAGTCACCCATGTTATCAGTATTATTCAGATATAGTCCTTCATATTATCAGTCATATCAGTTACAATATGTCACGTTATCAGTATACATACACAGAAATCACAAAATCACGTTGTCAGTTATAGTTACGTATTTATGCATGTATTCTCACGTTCATGTTAGATAGTCAGTTAGCATTATTCATGTATGCAAACCCTTGCATATAGCCCACCTCACATGTATACTCGGTACATATGTACTGGCGCATTCGCGCTATAGTACTTTCTTTTTATGTTACACCATAGGTTCAGAGACACGAGTTCCGAATCAACAGTAGATTCCAGATTCAGCAGTCAGAGTAGAAGCGAGTCCTCATCCGTTGAGGACATAATAATTTTCTATTATCTTATTGATTAGCTTATTAGATGGAGTTAGTTGGGGACATTTCCCATCAACTCCTTATTCAGATTCTTCAGGCAGTAGAGGCTTTCAGACTAGATACAGACTATCATGTTTTAGACTTCAGTTTTGTTTTGGGTATTCTATTACCCCACACAGAAGTTACGTTATTCAGTTATGTTCATGATCGAACCTTATGGCCTTTCAGTGCATGTTTTCTCATTATTACGTTATCTTATGCAGTATACAGGTACAGATATCAGTCATGGGTTAGCTTGTGGTCCTTCGGGGTCATGAGTACCGTGTAACATTCCGGTTCAGCAAATCGGTTCGTTACAAATATATGCACAGATCTACCAAGAAGTTTATTAACAATTAAAGAAACAACTGAAAAGGAAACAATAATAGGAGTTTGAAAAAAAATTGAAATAAAGGAAGATATGCAAAAAGCAGACATAATATTAGGGATAAAATGGTTAGAACAAGTAAAACCCTACATATAGAACACACACAATTAACCATAACCTACAATAAGGAAAAATTATTTTTAAAAAGAACATTAAAATGAAAATATATGTACTTATGAAAATAATAGTAGAAGGATATTATAACAGATATTATACACCTATGATTGACACAGGAGAAGAAGTCAACTTATGTAGATATAACTGTTTACCAGAAGAAAAATTGGATAAGCTAAAAACACCAATAGTAGTCAAAGGATTTGATAATGAAGGAAACTTAATTACCTATAAAGCTAGAAATGTAAAAATACAAGTATGAGATAAGATATTAACAATAGAAGAGATCTATAATTATGAACTAACATCAAAAGATATGCTTTTAGGAATACCGTTTTTAGATAAACTATACCCACATATAATAACTAAAACACACTGGTAGTTTACAACACCATGTAAACAAAAGGAAAGAGAAAAAAGCGTTATTAATAAAATAAGAAAGAAAACTGATTGGACAAAAGGAAGTCAAAAAATCACACAAAAATTAGAAAATATAAAAAACACTGAAGAAACAATAGAACTAGTTATATTTTCAATAAATAAAGAAGAAATAACTATATTTTCAATAGATAAGGTAGAAATAATAAAGAAAAAATTAAGACAACTATACAGTGAAGATCCATTAAAAGGATGGGAAAAATATAAGACTACTGTAAGAATTGAGCTAATAGATAAAAAATAGTATAATAACCCAAAAACCATTAACATATAACTTTGATGATTTAAAAGAATTTGAAATGCATATAGATGAATTATTAGAAAAAAAATACATACAAAAAAGTAATAGTAAACACAATAGCCCAACATTTATAGTAAATAAACACAGAGAACAAAAAAGAGGAAAATGTAGAATGGTTATTGATTATAGAAACCTAAATGCAAAAACTATGACATATAATTATCCAATACCAAATAAGATATTAAAAATAAGACAGATACAGGGATGTAACTATTTTAGTAAGTTCGATTGTAAATCAGGATTTTCCCACTTAAAGCTAGAAGAAGAAACTAAAAAATTAACTGCATTTACAGTACCACAAGGATTTTACAAATGGAATTTATTACCATTTGGATATAAAAATGCACCAGGTAGATATCAACATTTTATGGATAACTATTTCAAATAGTTACCTAATTGTATAGTATACATAGACGATATATTATTATATACAAAAACTAAAGAGGAACATTTAAAATTACTAGAACAATTTGCAGGTATAATAGAAAATTCAAGAATAAGTTTAAGTGAAAAGAAAGCTGAAATTATGAAAAATTAGATAGAGTTTTTAGGAATACAAATAGATAAAAGTGGAGTAAAAATCCAACAACACATAGTACAAAAAATAATAAATTAAAAAGAAGAATTAGATACAAAAAAATAAATTACATTCATTTTTAGGATTAGTAAACCAAGTAAGAGAATATAGATCAAAATTACCAGAAAACCTAAAGCCATTACAAAAAAAAATTAAAAAAGGATGTAGAGTATAATTACAACGAAGAAGATAAAAAACAAGTTCAGAAAATAAAAATACTTTGTAAAGAGTTACCAAAATTACAATTTCCAGACGAAAATAAAAAATTTACATATATAGTAGAAGCAAATGCAAGTGAATACAATTATGGAGGAGTACTTAAATATAGATATGAAGAAGAAAAATTAGAACATCATTGAAGATACTACTCAGGAACATTTAATGAAACAAAAATAAAATGGAAAATAAGTAGAAAAGAATTATGTTCATTATACAAATGTTTATTAGCATTTGATCCATATATTGTATATAACAAATTTATTGTACGAACAGATAATACACAGGTACGATGGTGGTTAACAAGAAAAATACAAAATTCAGTTACAACGAAGGAAATTCGGAGATAAGCATTGAATATATTAAATTTTACGTTTACAATTGAAGTAATCAGTACTAACAAAAATGTTATTGCAGATTACATATCAAGACATAACTACACAGACTGATAACCAGATATTGCAAATTAATAGGACACAAATATCCAGACCACCGATGCTCAAAATGCCATGGAGAAAATAATGTGATTCCAGAAGTTCAACTAGAATAAAAGAAGATAATAACGCCAGTTGGAAGATAGAAAAAAGATAGAAAGTAACGGAACAATGGAGGAATAAAGACAAAAGACAAAGAGACAAGATAATAAAAGCTAAGAAAATGACATGTATAGCTTTTTAACTTTGGATACGTAAATTATTTGTATAACTTTTTGACTTTTTGGCAAAGGCCATTAATTAGTTTTGTCTTTTTAGGACTTTTTTTGTAAAGATTAGTCTTTCTACTTATGAAAAAGTAGGATAAGTGTAAAAACTTTTTGTAAAGTAGGAATAGTATATAGTTTACGTGTAAAGTAGGAATAGTGAAAATAGTTTACGCGCTTTCATCTTTTTAAGATTATAAATAGGTAAGCCATACGAAAAATCTAAGGCAAGACTTTCATGTGTTGAAAGCAAGCCTTCTCTCTTGTACACAAAAAAATCTTTTGAATATTTAATAAAAACAGATATATTTCTAAGGAAAAACTATGGATGAGCAAAGCACAGATTTATCAAATCTACCAGAACAGGTATTTTCATTCACAATTATGAATAGCTAAATTCATAAATTTTGACAATCATGATATAATAAAATAAGCTCATTTTAGTTACTTTATAGTAGTATTATTTGAAGAATAGCATGTTAAGAAGTTTATTAGCAAAGTGGAAAAGGAGAAAAATTTTCAAGAACTATGCCATTCTAAAGGTGAAACCGGTGAGGCAAAGAAGCCGTGATAGGGGAGTAACCAGAGTAGAGGCGCTGTTTAGGGAAAAAGTATTCAGATTACCATGCTAATGGTGACCGAAAAACATGTTATTTAAGAATAATCTAGTATATAGTGATCTAAGATGACCATATTGTGTTATGTATATGATTGGAGAGAATGTTTTAAAAATAGCATCACATGAAGAATGGATATTTACTTATCTGATGAAATGATAGATAAATTTAAAATACTTGTTTTGTATATACTTAAGGATATAGAAATAGTAGATATAAGAAAAATTATATACGAAAAGGTATTTCATTTTAATGAAGATTTATTAAGTTCTATAGGAAACTTACACATATATAATGATAGCTACTGCTCATATTTAGATAGTTATTATTCAGACGGATATTATACGGATTAAAAAATGATAGAATATATTAGAAGAGTTAGAGAAAAATAAAGTTGGCTATATGAAGAAATTAATTATAGGAATCAACTTAAAAAAGAAAAAAAAAACAATTAGAAGAAAGATTATTTAGAATAAAATTAACCTTAAAAAAAGAGATACAAATGATAATTTATATAATATTATACATGAACAAAAAATGTTAATAAATCACATAGATAACATAGAATCACATATTAGATATAGTATGATTAGAATAAGTTATTACACAGAAATTTGTAAAATTACAACTACTATAGGATAAAATGCTAAACAACGAATACTTAGAATATTGGAGAAAAGATATGGAACAAATAAGATTAACAGAAATACTTATGAAAAAGAATCTACTTGACTACATAAAAACTAGAAATGTCGGAGCTATGTTAAATTACCCGCACTATCCGCACCCCCCTACAATTGGTATCAAAGCTATGTTATTTAAAAAATGTACAAGTAGGTATGTGTTAATTATGAGAAATGTTAGAAATATTAACTTAATTGTTAATATTATTAATTACGTTATCTTGGTAACTATGTTGTTATTTATTTGTTAAATATGAGAAGACCATTTAAAAATACATAAACTTTTAGAGAAATTAAAGGAATTTTAACTAGTTACTATCCAGAATATAAGAAGTTAAATAAAACAAAAGAGAACCCCCATAGATTAGCTTACTTAATTACCTTAATATCTAGTAATGAGGCAAAATTAATAATTCATTTAAAATCTAGAAGAATGTGATACATACCACCTAATTATGATAAAATCAGATTTCGGTATCCACCAAAATATTATAAATATTTTATAGATGAATAACATAACAAAATCACAAAAATATACAGAACTAAAACAAATAATATCTGAAAAATGAAAAGAATTAAAAATAAGGAAAGAAAGACTACAATATAACATGATTTTTGGAGTATGCCAAAAATCAATAAAAGCACAAAAGGAAGAAATATCATATCTAGGATCACAAATAGATAATCTAGAATACATATATCAACATGATCTATACTCTATCAAGTAGAAAAAATAAACAAAGAAGAATTTATAATAGATGAAAAAATATATGAAAATCATGAAAGATTAAAGATAAGAATAATATTTTCTAATTTAGGAAGAAGATATAAGAAAATAGGTGAACATTTTTACTTAGTGTTAGAAAAAGAAGAATTAAAATTAGAAGATAAATTAACAGTCATGGTAAGAATAACAAAAGAAAATGAAGAAATAGGAAGGAAAAAAGAAATAGATAAAATAAAACAACAGACTACAGAAGAAATACGAAAAATAGAAGAAACTAAAAATAATAGGATTGCCGAATTAGAAAAAGAATTGCAAATGCTAAAAGAACTGCATGAAAAAAGACAAAAAGAAAAAGAAGAAAAAGATAAAGAACAAAAATTATTAATTGAGATAAATCAATTTAAAGAAAAATTAGAAAATAAAGAATTAGAAACTAATGAAATAGAAATAAATACAGTAGATGCTGAAGAAACAGATAATTATGATTCGAAAGATAGTGAAACATATACAGAAATCTTAACAAATATAGAAAAGCTAGAAATTAATGAAAAACAAGAAGTAATTAATAAAGAAAACTTAGAAAAAAAACACGGAAATAAACACTCTTGATAAAAAGACGATGAAAATATAATACCTAGTACATCAGAAATAAGAAAACTTACATATTATTATAAAGATAAGTTTAAAAGATATAACCTAAAGGATGGATATAATAAATGGACACCAAAACAAATAATTAAAAAAATTATAACTTCTTAGACTTAGACTGTGTAATAGATGTAGATAAAATGATAAAATTATGGATAGGATATATAACAAAACAATTGTTAGACAATGGTATAAATGCAACAGATACACCAGAATATATAGAAAGGACACTAATAGAAACAACAAAATTATGGTTTTTAAATTTAATTGAAGATAGTAAAAAGGTATTAAGGGCTGATAAAACAATGGAAGGAACAACAGTAACTAAACTAATACCTATAGACATATTGAACAAATATAAAATAGCTATACGAGATGAATTTAGTAGTATGGCAACAGAAGAAGCAGAACAAAACAAAGAAAAAGATACAAATAGGAATTTAATGTTAAAACTAGCAATATGTATTATGTGCTATATAGATGAATATACGTGTGCATTTAAAGAATACTACTATAAGGGAGCATATAATACCGAAGAAACTAAAGAAGTAAGAAGATTATATTTTAGTAAATTACCTGAACCATTTAGTTCAAAAATAATAAAGAGTTGGGATGAAGAAAAAATAGTAGATACCCTAGGAGCAAGAATAAAATTTCTACAACAATGGTATAGAAATTGTAACGCCCCGATTTTCTGAACCGAAATGCTACACGGTGCTCATGACCCCAAAGGACCACAAGCTAACCCATGACTGATATCTGTACCTATAAACTGCATAATATCTTATAAAATATGTGGAAACATGAACTGTAAGGCCATAAGGTTCAATACTGATACATATTTGAAAAACATGATATAACAATACCAAAAAAAACATAAATACTAAAGTCTGAACATCTAATCTGACATCTAGTCCGAAAGCCTCTAACTGGACTAAATAAGGAGTTGAAGGAACATGTCTCCAACTAACTCCATGAACTGAAAAACTAATCTGAAATACTGAAATAAAGTAATAATAATATTGTGCTCGAATGAAGAGGAGCACTGACTGCTGAAATCTGCAATGCTACTGCTCCTCTAAAACTCGTGCCTCTGTACCTATGGCATCAAATAAAATACCATAGCGCGAATGCGTCAGTACGACTGAATGTACTGAGTATACGAGTGAGGTAGGCTAAATGCAAAGGGTTTTATATACATGAATATTGCTGACTGATATGAACGTGAGAATACATACATACATACATAACTGCAATTAAACTTGTGGTGATACTAACTACTAAGTCTGAATACTGACAACGTGAGCTTACTGATGTTGAGATACTGAATGACTGAGTTTATTGATATTGATATGTAATTCACTAATAAGTGAGGAGCTGATAATGTATTACTGAATACTGGGAGTCTGATACTATATTACTGATAAAGGAATGATTGTTTCTGATAGTTCTGATTATGAAGAACTGATTTGATTGACCGTATATAATAGTCCTGAAATTGACCTCGTGATAACTTGACTACTGACTATGAATACTGATGACATGTATTTACTGATAACATATCATGATGATAAATGAATTCTGATAACTGATATATCTGATAACATGAAATCTGATAACTGATAGCATGAATGAATGTATCTGACAGTCCTAAATCTGATGGAACTAGCTGAGTTCCGTACTGTATCTGAGTTGACTGTATCTGACAGTCCTGATATCCTGAAGAACTATCTGAGTTCTTTTACTGAGACTGATACTGAAACTATGGGAAGTAGTTATCTGACTGACATGCCCCAAATACGCTATAATAGCTAAGCTGGGGTCCAATCTTTGCCCCGACTGGAGGGGTGTCAATACCGCGCCACTGGTAAGGACAGCTGTGAGAACCCTATACTGGCAGGTACTCAAATGAGAATGGTAGGAACCCTAAACTGACAGGTTAAGCCACCTCATCAACCCTAATCTGACAGGTTAAAATGTCTCAACCTACGCTAGCTACGTAGTTCTGGAACACAAGGATGACTACCAAGAATCACACCCTGAACTGGCAGGTGAGTTCCCATTCTTGGGTTCACTCGGTGCTAACTTCTACTCCCATCTGAAGGACACTAAACTAAATAACTAAGATGAACTGAATAATTAAACTGATTAGCTGAACTGATACTGATTAACTAGACTGATACTAGCGGTATTGTTTAGCGGAGCTAAACTAAGTTTACTGAATTTCGATGACTGACAGAATGTACTGAGTTATGAGGACTGGTTGAGAGTACTGAAGTTACTGAGATTGACTGTGAATATTGAGGTTACTGAGGTTACTGAGCACTAAGATTACTGAGATTACTGGACTACTGAGATTACTGAGATTTCTGAGTTTTTCCTGAGTCACATGACTGATTGAATTCTATAGATCATGTCTTGACTGAGAGTATCGTGAAAACACGACATGGCTCTAGGCACACAACTATATTTTTCGGGTACAAGTACCCCCAGGACTCGATGGAAGGAAACTGATACAACTTGAATTTCTTGAGTACACGACCATCAATAACAATCCATAATACATGAGTGGGGGATTTCATGAAGTACATGGTCATCATAATATCTATCATGAATAGGAATGCTTATAATCAAGTCATAAATCTCATATTCTAATATAATGGGCTTTCCGACAACATATACTATTCATATCAATGGCATGGAAACCATTCAAGCATAAGGGAACGACAACATGTAATATTTAGTTCATATTGTAATGATTTGGGGATATTATACTTCATGTATTTATTCAACATCTCAAACATGGTAGGGAAAGCATGGATATATTTTGTGTACATAATTTATATCTCCATTATCATACATGCTTTATACCACAACAATAACAACACATAATTTGTATGGAAATTCATATTGGAGTGTATGACTAACATGAACTTGTTATTTAGATATCATGAAATCATGTAAATATGAAGTCCTAACATAGTAGGCATTTTATCGAACACCTTGCATGCATTCTTTAAGGTATAGGTGGATTTCATACTTGCATTCTATCAATCCATCTAAAGATCATGTTTTTCAACCAACTTCATAACTTTCATGCGATATACAGTCACGATACTATTATATAGAAAAACAAACAAGCATCAACATAGGTATGATCATATCACCACAACTAACCAAGATTTTGTATTTTTATAGATTGATTCTTGAACTCCACGAATGAAAGGAATCCGTGGATGAACACTACGCATACCTTGGAAGGGAGGTTCTTGATGATTGACGGAAGAATTTCCTTGAAATTTGATCTTCAAGCTTGATTATGCAACCCTAGTTGTTTTTCTCCTATGGTGCTCTTGGATAATGAGCTTTGAGTTGTTAATAGGGTTGTAATATGTTTAGAACCTATATATTTTGTAAGGTTAAGTTTAGGGACGTGTAAGGAATGTTAAAAGACTTAATTACCCTCAAAATAACTTAAAACGGAGTGTTTTTGTCACTTGGAACTGACTTAGGCGGCGCCCAAGTAATTTCACAAGCCAGGTTAGGTGGCGCCTAACCAATCGCCTAAGTTTGGTTGGGCGGCGCTAATACACCCAAATTATAACTCTCGTTAGAAAGTGTAAGCGGTCGCTGTCAAATATAGAACCCAACTGGGTTGGGTGTCGAATCCCACAGGGAATACTCTGGTCACTAAGTGTTGCAATTATTAGTAGACTGTTGGTCGAAAATTCCAAGGAAAAAGGGGGGTTTGGTTTAGGCGTGAACTAATATTATCAAAGTAACAATGGAACGATTTGCGTAGTAAGATTTAATCACAGAGATTGATAAGTTAGGGTTATGTCCACCTTATAAGTTCTACTTCTCTATTAACTATGAGTAACGCAGAATTTAGACATGCATGCACTTATAGAGAATCGTATTCTAATTCTAAATCCAAGTGTTTCTCAACCATCAAGGATTTATTTCGCTTTAGCTCTCTCGAGCCTAAAGTGTATAACAAATGGTACAAATTCTCTAAGAAGTTAATCCGGTTAAGGCATTAACGTGTAAATAGAGGTTGGAAACCCTATTTCCTTGTCACACTCTCTTTTCCAAACATGTAACTTTTCTCTCGAACAAGTTAATGCTATAATGGCGTATTCTCTATGTTTGCAACCATAAGAATTCAATCAAAACGAAGAGAGTAATGATATAAGTAGCATAACACATCAAGAATTCACAAACTCATAGTAATAGATAGTATCTTACAAGGTTTCCATAACCCTAACAGATAAGTTTAGCTACTCATGAATACAACGGAAATCAAAGTAGACATCATCATCATACCAAAACTTATAGAAATCTCGGCTATGGAGATGAAACGTGTTTTCTTTCTCCGTTGCTCAAGTGAGCCGTTTTCTGTTCTCAAAACTCGTACAGAATCTCCAACGTGAATAATCAATAATAATCGAATGATAATGATGCTGAAAAATTCAGCAATAAGGTTTTTAATAGCATCCTTGTCTAATAAGTTGCTACTGCATCCTTAAGTATTTAAAAATACTGGGTTTGCCCGGGAAAAAGTTCCCATGCATCACATTCAGTCCAAAAGCTGCCTTCCCTCTTATGTGAAGTTTTCCTTTGTTGCCCACAGGTCCACAAAGTGCTGAAATCTTCATCATTAGTACCTGAAAAACATGCTAATCACATAGGTCAGCTCACTTAAAGGAAAATGGACTAAAAGTGCAAGAATTATATATTTTATCCTCAAAACTTAGCCAAAACATGGGTAAATTATGGTGCTTAGACGTATAAATACGCCCAACATCACCACCCCAGACTTAAAGCTTTGTTTGTCCTCGAACAAAATATTACATCCATGCAAACACCTAACTAGAATTTCACAATAGCAACACAAAATTTTCAACAAGACATGCACGATAATTATTAACAAAGAGTAGGTTTCTTGATCATTACTAGAAACAACTCAGCCTCCAATATAGACTCATTAGGGTGTTCAATTCGTTATACACAAGTTAAGCCACAAAGAATCATATAAAACCACCCAAAAATCATCAACCATGTGTTCTCACTAAAGATATCACCCATAAACACTCATATTTTTGCATTTTTCGAAACATGGGTATAAGATTTTCCTTGCGCTCACTCTCACAAAGAATTCTTATATTGCAACTGATGACCATAGGCTTTCCCTTAGTGTAATGCTCTACTAATATCAGAATGCTAAGCTTAGGATCAAATAGGTCTTTACAGGTTGTAATGTAGGCTAAGGGACAGGTAGGTCTATTTTGGCCAGAAATAGTGACTATGTTCCCTAAGCGCTTTAATACACTACATTATGCCATTTACACTATCTTTTAACAACCACTTTACCTCTCTTTCATCTACCAACCCCTTTTCACCCATTTTGTTATTCAATCATCAACGCAACTATCTTTTTGTTTTTCTAATTTAATTTTTCTTTTATATTAAGCAAGCATCTCTATAATAGCCACTCTTTTTCACAACATTTTCAAGTACCAATACCCCCTGAGGCATCACTTTCACCATTTTCCTGTTATTTTTCCACATGATTCTACAATTTAAAGCGCTTAGGAGTTTGGATCAAATTATGGTCTTAAAAAAAAAAGAATAGGCTACATATAAGGCTGCCAAAGAAAATAACTAAAGGGTCAAAGGGGGTTCACTAGGACAATGTACAAAGGTAGGTAAAAAAAAGAAGGTAAACAATTTCAGGCTGCCAAAGAAATGCCTAAATCATCTCCTAAACTCACATTCTTTATTTCGGTTCACACACACACCAGGCAAGTTCTAGCATCAGTCACAACAAAGAATATACAATAACCTCTCACACACAAGGCACATGGTCAACTTCATTGGGGGCATTATAGATTCTTGACCCAACAGGTGAATGAATTAAATCACAACAATTTATCACACAGTGAATCACAAGTTAGAGCCTAAGCATCTCAATAGCAATGATTTAGCACAAACTCTTGTTATAATACCATGCCGTCTATCAGAAAAATTTCATGCAACATCTAAAATCTACTAACTAATTACAACTAACTAACTAACTACTAATTCAAAAAAACAAGAATAAAAGTAGGTAAAGAAATACAATACAACAAACATATACCTGCACCCCACACTTAGACGGGACACACTGTCCTAATTGGAAATAAATAAGGAAAACCTGATTAGTCGGACTCCTCTTCTATGTCTGGGGTCATACCCCCTGCGTCGGAATCATCAACAGAGTCGTCGTCATCAGAGTTGTCCTCCACATCTGAGTCTGGCAGTCGGTGATCATCGTCAGTCGGCACGTCATCATCGAGAGGTTCCTCCAAATTGTGTTCTAAGGTTAAGGATCTATTTAAAGGCTAAGCCATGGGTCGGGTTTGATCCATGTACAATCGGGTTAGGAGGCAAAAAAGGATAAGTAGGCGGCGCCTAATGCTTTGCCTATGCTTAGCATAGGCGGCGCCTTTAGCAATGCCTAGATAGGCATAGGCGGCGCCTTGCCTATCGACTAGATTGGCATAGGCGGCGCCTTGACTATCGCCTAGATTGGTATAGGCGGAGCCTATGGCATTGCCTATGTGAGGCAGTGAGCATAGGCAATGGCATAGGCGACGCCTATAGCATTGCTTACATTGGTATAGGCCTTGCCTTGTCCATTGCCTATATTGGTATAGGCCTTGCCTTGTCCATTGCCTATGTGAGGAAGTGAGCATAGGCAATGGCATAGGTATTGCCTTGTCCGTTGCCTAGATTTGCATAGGCATTGCCTTGTTTGTTGCCTAGATTGGCATAGGCATTGCCTTGTTCGTTGCCTAGATTGGCATAGGCAATGCCTAACCTATAGCCTTTGCTCCATCATTCCTCACTTACCACCTTTAGAATGGCTCACTTTCAAATCAAAATTTGGGACTAATCTCTTCCTTTATATATCTTGCACCTACACTTAATAAAAAACAACAAAAATGATTAGAAGGATGGGTTGCCTCCCACCGAGCACCTTAGTTTTGGTCGTGGCTCGACTCTTCTTTTTGAACTTTTATTTATAAAAAACAAAATCCTATCGAAAAAAACTCCTAATGATGGGTTGCCTCCCATGTAGCGCTTGATTTATTGTCGCGGCACGACATAGTTATCTCGATTACTCAGACTTCATCAAGATATCTGGTGGCTTCACCGGTGGTGAGGGTCGATTCTTAAGGTCAAGGTCCAGCTTCTTGGGGCCATATGAATACGACCCCATTCCTGTCAAAGCACGGATAGTTTCTTCGTTCTCTTCAACATCCTCACGCTCAAAGTTCAAAAGCACAGCAGCGAATGGCTCAACAGTAAGATACTTCTCTAAAGATAATTCCTTCTCATCCTCATAATGAACATCAGCTATAGAGAACACATTCATATCTTTGGGCTGCTTCATTGATTTGCTTACATCAAAACGTACCACTTCGTCATTCATCCGAAATAAAAGCTCATTTGCTCATAAATCAATAAGCACACTTCCTGTTGCGAGGAAAGGTCGACCTAAGATTATGGGCACATCAAAATCCACCTCGCAATCCAAAATAACAAAGTCTGCAGGAAAAATGAAGGTAGAAACCTTCACTAATACATCATGTAAGATACCAATAGGTCGTTTTACCGACCTATCTGCCATCACGAGCTGCATATTGGTTGGTGTAGGATCGCCCAACCCCAACTGTTTATAAATAGATAGTGGCATCAAATTGATGCTATCCCCCAAATTGCACAATGCCTTAGCAAAATCCAAGGATCCAACCGTGCAAGGAATAGTAAAAGAACCAGGATCCGCCTTTTTCTGTACTAAAGATCTCGTGGAAATTGCACTGCAATGATGAACATTATCTTCCAGTTCATAACTTGTTGCCCTTTTTTTTGTCAAAAGGTCCTTCATGAATTTGGCGTACCCTGGCATCTGCTCCAGTGCCTCCATCAAAGGCACATTAATAGTCAGCTGCTTCAGCATGGTCATGAACTTACTAAACCTGGTGTCATCAGCCTTCTTCTTCAGTCTCTGAGGAAAAGGTGGTGGTGGATTTTGAAGACTCTTTTCCACCACTTCCTTTTGTTTTTTCTTCCGATTATCAATCTTTTCAGGCTGGTGACATCTAGGTGTAGTGTCATGAACGTTCTTATTCTGATTTTCACCTTCTACAGAATCATCACAATCTGCTTCAATAACGTTCTCTTCTGTATTATCAACCACCTGCTTGCCTTTGGATGGATTTTCCAACACCTTACCACTCCTGGTAGTAATAGCCATACATGATCCACCATTCTGTGGATTTTGCACAGTGTCACTAGGTAAAGTGCCAGCTTTTCTTTGATTGAATGCCGCTGATAGTTGACTAATTTGTTGTTTCAGTTGTTTTATTTCAGTGGAATGCGAGTCAACCAATTGATTTATTAAGGACAAATCATTTTTTACCTCAGCTAGTCCCGTGTTGGTTGCCTCCACTCCTTTCAAAAGCTTGGCCATCATGTCCTCCATGGACATCTTCCCAGAACTAGTTACAATAGCTTCACGATTTCCAGGAGGGACATACAAACCGCTCCTGTCATTCTTATTCTTCCAATTCCCTTGGTCTCGGTCCTTGTATCCAGATTTTTCATAATAGTTCCGACCTTGGTTTTGTTGGGCATTGCCTCGAAAACCCCCCTAATTATTCAAGTAATTAGCTTCTTCCTCAAAATCAGAGTTATCTCTTCCCTGTGATACAATAGCTTTGACCTTTTCTGTCTTCCCTAATAATAAATGCTTGGTGAGAAGGTCCATCTGCGTTTTCATGTGAGCCATATCCTGGTCACGTTCCTCTTCTCTTCGCCTCTGTTCTGCCGCCATGCCAATAGATACAGTAGAGCTTGCTACCTCAGAATCCATGGTATGCCAAGCTCTACTCTGCTTTGTCATACGATCAAGCATATCACATGCCTCAATAAAAGTAAGGTCCATGAATGACCCTCCCGCAACATTATCAACCACTGGCTTAGTCACTGAGTTCAAAGCCCTATATAATATTTCCATCAAGTGAATGTTGGTCATCTGATGATTTGGGCACCGCATAAGCTTCTTCTTAAACCTCTCCCATATTTCGTGGAGAGCTTCAGTTGGAAGCTGTCGAAAATTGCTGATCTCATCTCGTAACTGTGCTCTCTTAGATGGAGGAAAGAATCTTTCTAGGAAAGCGTCTTTCAGTTGCCTCCAATTAGTAATAGAGTCAGGAGTCAGCCCATTCAATCATAGAGTTGCCTCTCCAGATAGAGACAATGGAAATAAGCGCAGCCGAATCGCATTCTGTCCAACCCCTGGATTATCAAATGATTTGCATGTTGAGATAAAATTAATCAGATGCATATTCAGATCATCGCCTGCAAGTACACCAAATAACCTTTTGAGTTATAATAGCTGGATCATGGTGCTGGTGATATTGAACTTGGCTCCGGGTGCCAAGGGTGGAGGAATAAGAGCCCCTGTGGCACCAGCCGCATCCAAATCATCATCATCATCATCGAAAGGGGCCTGCACAGCTCGGCGTTCAGGTCTCATTCTAGCTTGACGATCTCTCCTGTTCACAGGTGCTGCCACCTCACCAGTACGCCTTGGATTTAATAACTCATCATCACCCAAGTCCTCTTCATCAAGATTTGTTGCCCGACCTGGGTTATCAATATTCTGTTGATGCACTTGAGCAGCTGCCAATGCAGCTAATCTTTCCTGCTCCTGTTGACCAGCCATCCGTTCAAGGTTTCGTTGCGCATCAATTCTGCCAATAAGATGTGGTTCAGGATTTATAGGTAATAGCGGTTTACCAGAACTTCATGTATTTGGCATGCACTCCAATAATCCTGAACAAAACAAAAACAACAAACAAAAAGTAAAATTCAAGAATCTTTGACCAAAGGGTCTATTAACTATCACAAACTTAGTTGACAACCGTATTCCCCGGCAACGGCGCCAAAATTTGATACGCCCATATTACAACTCTCGTTAGAAAGTGTAAGCGGTCACTATCAAATATAGAACCCAACTGGGTTGGGTGTCGAATCCCACAGGGAATACTCTGGTCACTAAGTGTTGCAATTATTAGTAGACTGTTGGTCGAAAATTCCAAGGAAAAAGGGGGGTTTGGTTTAGGCGTGAACTAATATTATCAAAGTAACAATAGAACGATTTGCGTAGTAAGATTTAATCACAGAGATTGATAAGTTAGGGTTATGTCCACCTTATAAGTTCTACTTCTCTATTAACTATGAGTAACGCGGAATTTAGACATGCATGCACTTATAGAGAATCGTATTCTAATTCTAAATTCAAGTGTTTCTCAACCATCAAGGATTTATTTCGCTTTAGCTCTCTCGAGCCTAAAGTGTATAACAAATGGTACAAATTCTCCAAGAAGTTAATCTGGTTAAGGCATTAACGTGTAAATAGAGGTTGGAAACCCTATTTCCTTGTCACACTCTCTTTTCCAAACATGTAACTTTTCTCTCGAAAAAGTTAATGCTATAATGGCGTATTCTCTATGTTTGCAACCATAAGAATTCAATCAAAACGAAGAGAGTAATGATATAAGTAGCATAACACATCAAGAATTCACAAACTCATAGTAATAGATAGTATCTTACAAGGTTTCCATAACCCTAACAGATAAGTTTAGCTACTCATGAATACAACGGAAATCAAAGTAGACATCATCATCGTACCAAAACTTAGAGAAATCTCGGCTATGGAGATGAAACGTATTTTCTTTCTCCGTTTCTCAAGTGAGCCATTTTATGTTCTCAAAACTCGTACAGAATCTCCAACGTGAATAATCAATAATAATCGAATGATAATGATGCTGAAAAATTCAGCAATAAGGTTTTTAATAGCATCCTTGTCTAATAAGTTGCTACTGCATCCTTAAGTATTTAAAAATACTGGGTTTGCCCGGGAAAAATTTCCCATACATCACATTCAGTCCAAAAGCTGCCTTCCCTCTTATGTGAAGTTTTCCTTTGTTGCCCACAGGTCCACAAAGTGCTGAAATCTTCATCATTAGTACCTGAAAAACATACTAATCACATAGGTCAGCTCACTTAAAGGAAAATGGACTAAAAGTGCAAGAATTATATATTTTATCCTCAAAACTTAGACAAAACATGGGTAAATTATGGTGCTTAGACGTATAAATACGCCCAACATCATGTGCCTAACCAATCGCATACCCTTACTGTCTCTCACAAAAATGGGCATAACTTTTCGCTCGGGTATTGGATTAAGGCGAAATTGGTATTGTTGGAAAGATAATTCGATTCTCTATAATTTGGTAGGTAGAAGTATGCAGAAATACCACATTAACATCAAGTTATACTCATTCAAATATGACCCTTACAAAATCAAACACTAAAACTTGATGGATTCAAAAACTCTTAGCTTGTTTTACCTTATGTGACTTATATGAACTTGCTTAAAGCATCATAAGATATCTTATTTCTAGGATACTCATTGTAAGTCATTTACTCAAGTATGAATCACAGGATAGGAGATTTCATATGTAGGAAAAATGGTTCATCTCCTAGCTTAGAAACATGCGGGATATTACAATATCTCCCCCTTGGGAACATTCGTCCTCGAATGGAAATTAACTGAGCTGGGAGAGATTATAAGATGAAGTATTTACAACACATACACTACTGAAACATGGGTTCATGACTGACATGACTGAAAGCTGAGCACAACATACTGAACATGCATATCTGATGCATGGGAAGCTGATTCATGAATATAAGACTCAGGATTCTAATAAAGTGAGTTTTCTCAAAATGAGAATGCATATCTGATGTACAACTGAAAGGTTGAATCCATGCATAGCTGATACATGATTATATGACTGACATGATACGTGAATGCATGACTGAAAGTACTGATGAGTTGATCACTCATATCTGATGCATGAATTCATGACTAAACTTACTCATGAATATGCAATGGTAAAGGTATCAAGTTTGAAATGAAAACTGAGCATGAAACTGAATACCAAGTTTGTTACTGAAATATGAACATGAGAACGAGTAAGTTTAAGGAGAATTATTACCTTGAACTGAAAATACCCATAAGTTTGAGATTAATTACTCCATATGCATGATCGGAAACATGAGAACATAACTGAGTCTGGGACGTGGTAGATATACTGAATATCATGATCTGAACTAAATCTTGAAAACATGGCATACGACTGAAGTTGGAGTTTGAGGGTTAACTTATGAGTACCCCTTCTCCAAAGTGGATTCATCAAAAGAAAAGAGAGCAGCATGTTTATGTCATGAAAGTTTAGAGGTATGATGTATCTCCCACCTTGGGACACTATGTCCCTCAAAGAATACTGACTTGGCTGAACTACTGAGGGGAATTGAGGCGATGCGCAAGGCACATAGGAACTGAGTCATGACTGAATAGCTAGGATATGAAACTGAGATATGATACATAAACTGAGCTAAATATAAGTGCATAAATATAATAACTTATCTGATTAACTAAATAACTGATAGCTGAATACTGGATCTGCAAAGCTAAATTATACTTAGTCTGAATAGCTGGGCTGAGATTTTTGAGTTTTATGCATAGGAGATAAGGACTAACTGAGTAGAATGAGGTATCTGAGCATGGATTCATGAAGTCTGTATTATTTTCAAATGTGAGACCAAGCGTATGACATGGCTCTGAGGTATTCTATAAACTGGGGTACTGAAATACTGATAACTGAGTACTGACAACCTGAATGCTATGGTCAAGCATGTCTGGAACTGAACTGAGTTTCAAATCTGGTTACTAAACTGAAGATGACATTATAACTAAGCCTATAGCTCGTACAGAAGTACTGAATTCTGAGGCTAAGTAAATGGTAACTGAAGCGATGGTTCTGTAGGACTATCTGAGTCCTTGACTGAATATTGATTTCTGAACTATCACCGTAACTGAGTTTTAGACTGATACTAAAGTACTGAATTCAAGAAATGAACACTGATCACTGAGTGCTGGATACTGAACTATAATTGAGTTGGCAACTGAGTTTTTGATGGCTACATGCTGGGGACTGACATAAGTCAAGGATCTAAATGTAAACTTACACTTTGTACTTTTCCAACTTCTAAATACAACCCCTTTCAGGACGTTTACTTGCACATTTATCATGACATTCAAGCCTATCTTCACAACTACACCCTCGTGCAAAGTAAGCATGTAACAATCTTCTCTTATCTAAACAACTTCTCATCACTACACTATTCCATAAAGAGAGCTAACTGGAGGAGTAAATCAGGAGGACCTGAAACATGAATAGATACAAACTAAACTTGACACATGACTGAAACTTGAGGAATAAAATATCAATAGTTTGGATTTACCAATAAGGTCTGAACTGAGGATATACATGACGTAGTCTAAATATATCTGATCTGTAGGGGCATAGCATGAGTTATGGAAGCTAAGTATACTGGAAATCATGATATGCGTAAATGAGTCATGAGCTGCATGACCTGAGTCTAGAGTTTCTGTACTCGTGGGACATGATTCGTAATACTAAGGGAGCTGGAACTGAGCCCCTTAGACTGGGAACTGAAGGCACACATAATCCCATGGAAAGTGTGTGAAAGTAGATTGTGCTCATGGAACATGATTCGTACTGCGGAGTAAACTGGGACCCCCTTATACTGGGAATGAAAATCATACATGATTATGGAAAAAGAGATACATGAGCAAGGTTCATAACCATAGAGTTGGTATGCAATGCCTGAGTTGGTTTCGTGATAGCTGAAGTGAAAAACTCTGCACTGAGATGAGGATGGGTCAAGAATTGTCTTCCCTTACTGCTTTCTATACATACTGTCTCTACTACTGGAGTCTGAGGGACTGACTTGGTCACTTGATCTATTATCAAATACCTATATTTTGTTCAACACCTGCTTGTCTTACTAAACACATCATCTGATTTTGTTTCCTCATATACTGCTAATATCACATTCACACCTTCATGCTTAATTTCAAGTCAATAAACTTAAATTCTTGCTCGCCTGCTAGCACTATTCAAACCAACTAATTCATGTTAGTACAACTATCCCCATGAATACATAATCTAATCAGACTAGATAATACTATCCCAACTCATCTACTGCTAAACTCTTGGGTGTATGCTTAAAATTCTAGGTCTATACTGTCGTAGGATTCTGAGAAGGGATCTAACGACATATCAAAAATTGGCTTTGAGTTTACAAAGGAGTTCTCATTATCATGAATAAAATCTGTACAACTTTGGAACATGACTGAACTGAGGGGATATTGTCTGAGCATGTGGAAAATCCCATAACTGTCTCTAGGGACTGCATGAGAAAGCCCTATCTTTAGGACTTGAGTTTCATTATTTCTGTTACCTTGAAAGTAAGGTAAGGTTGACATGAGGGGAGCCTGATGTAAATCTACATGAGTTCCTTAGAGAAACTTGCCATAGCACGATCTTGAGACATGAAAGAAGGGAAACTATTCCTAAAACATCTCATAGCATCCTGCACATAAGTGTGGTGCACAACACGCCTATGTATAAGACTCTACTTGATGTAGCTTTCAGACTTCCTAGGACACTGTTGAACCTTAGGCTCTGATACCAAGTTTGTAACACCTCAATTTTCTAAACCGAAATGCTACACGGTGATCATGACCCCGAAGGACCACAAGCTAACCCATGACTGATATCTGTACCTGTAAACTGCATAATATCTCATAAAATATGCAGAAACATAAACTGTAAGGCCATAAGGTTCAATACTGATACATAATTGAAAAATATGGTATAACAATACCAAAAAGGAGCATAAATACTGAAGTCTGAACATCTAATCTAACATCTAGTCCGAAATCCTCTAATTGAACTGAATAAGGAGTTGAAGGAACATGTCTCCAACTAACTCCATGAACTAAAAAACTAATCTGAACTACTGAAATATAGTAATAATAATATTGTCCTCGAATAAAGAGGAGCACTGACTGCTAAAATCTGCAATGCTACTGCTACTCTAAAACTTGTGCCTCTGTACCTATGGCATCAAATAAAACACCATAGCGCAAATGCGTCAGTACGACTGAATGTACTAAGTATACGAGTGAGGTAGGCTAAATGCAAAGGGTTTTATATGCATGAACAATGCTGACTAATATGAATGTGAGAATACATACATACATACGTAACTGCAATTAAACTCATGGAAATACTGATTACTGAGTCTGAATACTAAAAACATGAGCTTATTGATGCTGAGATACTGAATGACTGAGTTTACTGATATTGATATGTAATTCACTAATAAGTGAGGAACTGATACTGTATTACTGAATACTGGGAGTCTGATACTATATTACTGATAAAGAAATAACTATTTCTGATAGTTTTGATTATGAAGAACTGATTTGATTGACCGTATATAACAATCCTAAAACTGAGCTCGTGATAACATAACTAATGAGTATGAATACCGATGACATTTATTTACTAATAACATATCATAAATGATAACTAAATTCTGATAGCTGATATATCTGATAACATGAGTTCTGATAACTGATAGCATGAATGACTGTATCTGACAGTCCTAAATCTGATGTAACTAGCTGAGTTCCGTACTGTATATGAGTTGACTGTATCTGATAGTCCTGATATCCTGAAGAACTATCTGAGTTCTTTTATTGAGACTGATACTGAAATTATGGGAAGTAGTTATCTAACCAACATACCCCAAATACGCTATAATAGCTAAGATGGGGTCCAACCTCTGCCCCGACTGGAGGGGTGTCAATACCACGCCACTGGTAAGGATAGCTGTGAAAACCCTATACTGGCAGATACTCAAATGAGAATGGTGGGAACCCTAAACTGATAGGTTAAACCACCTCATCAACCCTAATCTAACAGGTTAAGATGTCTCAACCTACGCTGGCTACGTAGTTCTAGAACACAAGGATGACTACTAAGAATCACACCCTGAACTGGAAGGTGAGTTCCCATCATTGGGTTCACTCAGTGCTAACTTCTACTCCCATATGAAGGACATTGAACTAAATAACTAAGCTTAACTGAATAACTGAACTGATTAGTTGAACCGATACTGATAAACTGGACTGATACTAGTGGTATTGTTTAGCGGAGCTAAACTAAGTTTACTGGATTTCGATGACTAACGGAATGTACTGAGTTATGAGGACTGGTTGAGATTACTGAAGTAACTGAGATTGACTGTGAATACTGAGGTTGCTGAGGTTACTGAGCACTGAGATTACTGAGATTACTGGACTACTGAGATTACTCAGATTTTTGAGTTTTTCCTGAGTCACATGACTGACTGAATTCTATAGATCATGGCTTGACTGAGAGTATCGTGAAAACATGACATGGATCTAGGCACACAGCTATATTTTTCGGGTACAAGTACCCCCAGGACTCGATGGAAGAAAACTGACACAACTTGAATTTCTTGAGTACACGACCATCAATAACAATCCATAATACATGAGTGGGGGATTTCATGAAGTACATGGTCTTCATAATATCTATCATGAATAGGAATGATTATAAATCAAGTCATAAATCTCATATTCTAATATCATGGGCATTCCGACAACATATACTATTCATAGCAATGGCATGGAAACCATTCAAGCATAAGGGAACGGCAACAGGTAACATTTAGTTCATATTGTAATGATTTGGGGATATTATACTTCATGTATTTATTCAACATCTCAAACATGGTAGGGAAATCATGGATATATTTTGTGTACATAATTATATCTCCATTATCATACATGATTTATACCACAACAATAACAACACATAATTTGAATGGAAATTCATATTGGAGTATATGACTAACATGAACTTGTTATTTAGATATCATGAAATCATGTAAATATGAAGTTCTAACATACTAGGCATTTTATCGAACACCTTGCATGCCTTTATTAAGGCATAGGTGGATTTCATACTTTCATTCTATCAATCCATCTAAAGATCATGTTTTTCAACTAACAACATAACTTTCATGAGATATACAATCACGATACTATTATATAGCAAAATAAACAAGAATCAACATGGGTATGATCATATCACCACAACCAACCAAGATTTTCTATTTTTAAAGATTGATTCTTGAACTCCACGGACGAAAGAAATCCGCGGATAAACACTATGCATACCTTGGAAGGGAGGTTCTTGATGATTGACGGAGGAATTTCCTTGAAATTTGATCTTCAAGCTTGATTGTGAAACCCTAGTTGTTTTTCTCCTATGGTGCTCTTGGATAATGAGCTTTGAGATGTTAATAGGGTATGAATGTGTTTAGAAGCTATATATTTCTTAGGGTTAAGTTTAGGGACATGTAAGGAGTGTTAAAAGACTTAATTACCCTCAAAATAACTCAAAACGGAGTGTTTTTGGCACTTGGAACTGAATTAGGAGGCTCCCAAGTAATTTCACAAGACAGGTTGGGCGGCGCCTAACCAATCGCCTAAGTTTGGTTAGGCGGCGCCTAACCAATCACATACCCTTACTGTCTCTCACGAAAATGGGCATAACTTTTCGCTCGGGTTTTGGATTAAGGCGAAATTGGTATCGTTGGAAATATAATTCGATTATATATAATTTGGTGGGTAGAAGTATGCATAAATACCACATTAACATCGAGTTATACTCGTTCTAATAAGACCCTTACGAAATCGAACACTAAAACTTGATGGATTCAAAAACTCTTAGCTTGTATTACCTTAAGTGACTCATATGAACATGCTTAACGCATCATAAGCTATATTATCGCTAGGATACTCATTGTAAGTTATGTACTCAAGTATAAATTACAGGATAGGAGATTTCATATGTAGGAAAAATGGTTCGTCTCCTTGCTTAGAAATATACGGGGTATTACAGAAATCTATATGAAAAATACAGAGAAGAAATAAGAATGGAAAAAACATTAATAATAAATTTAGCATGTTGCAAGAATAAAATAGCACCTCAATTTGGATGTGAAGAAAAATATTATAAGAAAAGGAAAAGACATAAGAAATATAAGTAGTACAGAAAGTCAAAATAAAGTATAAGAAACCAAGAAAAAGATATTATGTAAAAAAATTATAAATATAAAAGAACATATAGGAGAAAGAAATCTATAAAAGAATGTACTTGTTATAATTGTGGAAAACTAGGACATTTAGCTAGAGATTGTAAAATGCCTAAAGATCCCACAAAGAAACAAATATCAGAAATAAAGATAGAAAATGCAGAATATATGAAAATAGTTTATATAGATTACGAATTAGAAAGTGACGATAGTATATATGAAATTTCAGAAAATGAAACAAATAATGAAATAGTGTAACACCCCAATTTTCTGAACCGAAATGCTACACGGTGCTTGTGAACCCGAAGGACCACAAGCTAACCCATGACTGATATCTGTACCTGTACAATGCATAATATACATGTAAAATACTGAAAACATGAACAATAGGCCATAAGGTTCAACAGAATAAAATATCTGACAAATCATAACATCCATATAGGGTAACAGATACCTAAAACAACTGAAGTCTGAAACAAATCGTAACTAAATCTAAAAGCCTCTAAATATTTTCTAAGTAAGGAGTTGAAGGAATATGTCTCCAACTAACTCTGTAAACTGAAACATAACCGAAGAATATAAATAAAGTCAAATCATATCGTCCTCGAATGAAGAGGACTCATGCAACTCTGTATACTGAAATGCGACTGCTACTGCTGATTTGGAACTCGTGGATTTAAACCTATGGTGTAACATAAAAAAATCACCATAGCGCAACTGCGTCAGTACAACTAAAAGTACTGAGTATACGAGTGAGGCAGGCTATATGCAAAAGGGCTTACATGCATGAGCAGTGTTAACTAAATGACTAATATGAACGTGAGAGTGGAAACATACATACATAGTAACTGAGATCATGAATACATGATATCTAGATCTGTATGCTAATACATGATTTATTGATATCTAACATGACTAATACTAGGATTTCTGATAACATGGATGACTGTGTCTGACAGTCCTGAATCTGATGGATTTACCTGAGTTTCGTACTATAATTGAATTAACTATATCTGACAGTCCTGGTATACTAAAATCTGAAGAACTATCTGAGTTCTTTTACTGATACTGAGACTGAAACTGTGGGAGGTAGTTGTTTAACCGACATGCCTCAAACGCGCTATAATAGCTGAGCTGGGGTCCAATCTGTGCCCTGATTAGAAGGGTGTCAATACCGTGCCACTGGTAAGGATAAGATGTGAGTGACCTTAATCTAACAGGTTAAGATGTCTCAATCTATGCTGGCTACGTAGTTCTAGAATACAAGGATGACTACTAATAATCACACACTTATCAGGCAGGTGAGTTCCCATCCTTGGGTTCACTCGGTGCTAACTTCTACTCACATCTGAAGAGATTGAACATAATTAACTGACTGTACATGGACTGAGTAACAGACTTCTGTTGACTGACGAAATAGTATTATTATCTGAGAATTAACTGAGATCATGAGATTTCTAAGACTTCCTGAGTCACATGACTGTCTAAGTTCTATAGATCATGGTTTGACTGAGAGTATCGTGATAACATGACATGGCTCTAGGCATACAACTGTATTTTTCGGGTACAAGTACCCCCAGGACTCGATGGAAGGAATTTGATACACATGACTTACTTGATCATAAGAATAGAGTCCACAATTAACAATATCATAAGTAGGGGATTTCATACTACACTTGGTTCTCAACATATTATACATGGAAGGGGATGCTCACAACATGTATATACTCGCATTGCTTTAATATCATGCTCATTCCATATCACAACAATAACACACAACAATAACATGAAGTTCATGTGGAGTCATAAAGAATAGAACATGGGCTTGTCATTTAAGCACTATTAAGTCATAAAAACATGGATTCTATCATTCTTGGAATTTTATCAAACACCTTACATACACAACTTTGGGTATAGGTGTACTTATCAATTTGACAATCTTAATCCATTCTAAATTCATGGGTTTCAACTAACCTACTCAAATGCTTCATGAAAAACATATCAAGATACAACCTTGAATCCAAACAACAATCATAAACATGAATATAATCATAACACAACAAGAAAATCACAATTTATAATTTAAAACATGATTCTTGAGCTCCATGGATAAAAGGGATCCATGGATGAACACTACGCATACCTTAGTGATTGAATCTTGAAAGAGATCTAATGTTTCTGAAGGTTTTTGAAGAAATCCTTAGGCTTGCTCTTGATTTTTCTTGACTAAGGTTTAACCCCTTTGGGAGAGAATGTTCTTGTTTTTGTGGAGATGATCTTGAGAGGAAACCCTAATCTTGTGGTTGAGAGTGTATGAGAGAGCTTTTTGAGATTTTTAACTAAAGAGAATGGAAGATAATACACTCTTGAGGGTTATAAGTAGTGGGAAGTAAAGGAAAAGACCAAAATACCCTTGCAAAAATGTCCCTCAATTGTTGTTAAAAAAGAGCTGACGACATTCGTGACAAGTCGTCAAGCTGGTGATAAGTCGTCATGAAATATCGTCACAAAAAGGTGAAATCTTGATTTTTTGGTTAAGGTTGACGACATTAGTGATAGGCCGTTACGGGCGTGATGACTTATCACAAAATATCGTCACTGGGGTTGGAAATCTGCCTAGGTCTGACGACATTGGTGATAAGTCATCACGCTTGTGACAGCTTATCACGAATGTCGTCACTCAATTTCCCAGTCTGACATGCTGGAGTAAAATGGGCATAACTCCTTGCTCCGATATCAGATTTAGGCGAAATTAGTATCGTTGGAAATCTAATTCAATTATATATCTTTTGGTGGTTCATGAGATCAGAAATTCATAGCATAACTAGAGATATCCTTATTTGAAGTTGACTATACCAATATCCTTCTTAAGAATTCAATTGGTAAGAAAATATTTTGATTCGTCTATTAACTAGGACACTTTTGAGGACTTAATATGAATCAACCTTGATCATAACACTACCAAAGCACTAAAAATTTATTACTCATGAGTTCGAAGCATGATCCTAACATGTCTGAACTTTTAGGGTATTATAATATCTACTCCTTGGGAACATTCATCCTCGAATGAGACTGAATAAGCTGAGATTACTAATGTACTGGCCTTACTTAAGGGATGCAACATTTGAAATATGATGACATGACTGACCTAAATGATAAGTATAATATATCTGAACATACTAAACATGCATATCTGATGCATAACTGACAAGCTGAACTCATGCATATCTGATGCATGATTACGTGACTGAACTGTTACATGTATGCATGACCGAATGCAATGATATTTAGTACCAAATTCATAAATGGAATCCTGAACATGAAACTAAATAAGCTTAAGGAGAACTTTTACCTTGAGCTTAATCTGAATTTGAGGAGAAGAGGTGAGGATACTTGGTAGGCATATCTGCTTCTTCTTCCCAAGTAGCTCCCTCAATGTACTGGTTCCACCAAAGAACTTTTACTAGAGGGACTTCTTTGTTCCTCAGTCTACAATTCTGATAGTCTAGAATTTCAATCGAAATCTTTTTATAAGAGAGACTGTTCTGGATATCCATGCTATGAATAGGGACTACAACTGAAGGGTCACCTATGCACTTCTTGAGAAAAGAGACATGGAAGACTGTATGAACTGAAGCTAGATCTGGAGGCAATTCAAGCTCATAATCTACCTTGCCCAAGCGACTGAGAATTTTGAAAGGACCGACATATCGGGGACTAAGCTTTCCCTTCTTGCTGAATCTCTTCACCCCCTTCATAGGAGAGATCTTGAGATAGACAAAATCATCAACCTCGAATTCTAGATCCTTTCTACGAACGTCTACATAAGACTTCTGTCAGCTCTGAGCAGCTTGAAGTCTTTCTCTGATTAACTGAACCTTCTCTAAGGAATCAAACACTAAGTCAGGCCCTATGACTGAGGCCTCACTAACTTTAAACCAACCGATTAGAGATCTGCACCTCCTACCATAGAGAGCTTTGAACGGAGCCATCTGAATACGAGAATGATAGCTATTTTTGTATGCAAACTCAAAGTCAAATTGTCATCCCAACTTCCCTTGAAATCAATTGCCCATTCCCTTAGAATATCTTCTAGAGTCTGAATAGTCCTTTCTGCTTGACCATTTGTCTGAGGATGAAAAGTTGTACTGAGATGAACTTTGGTACCAAGACCCTTTTGGAATGCTTTCCAAAAGTAAGACGTGAACTGGGTACCTCTGTCTGAGATAATAGATAGTGAAACACCGTGTAATCTGACCAACTCCCAGATGTAGAGTTTGGCATAATCCTCGGCTGAATAAGAGGTATGGACTGGAAGAAAATGAGCTGACTTGGTCATCCTGTCTACAATGACCTAAACTGAATCGTGTTGATGATGAGTTTGAGGCAAACCTGTTACGAAGTCCATGTTCATTTCTTCCCACTTCCAAGTAGGAATAGTGAACTCCTACATGGAACCACTAGGCTTCTGATGCTCTATCTTAACCTGCTGACATGCAGAGCACTTAGCCATAAAAGCTGCAACATCTCTCTTCATCCCACTCCACCAATAGATCTCTCATAAGTCACGATACATCTTAGTGTCCCCTGGATGAATAGATTATCGCACACCATATGCCTCTGTAAGAACCCGCTGCCTCAAGTCATCCACATCTAGAACACAGAGATGACCCTGACAACGAAGGACACTATCTCCCCCTTGGGAAAAAGCCTCAACCTTCTGATCTCTGATTGACTCTTTTAGCTTGATAAGGCTAGAATATCTGTCTTGCTTTTATTTTACCTCAAAAACTAGAGATGATTTTAAACTACTCTGAACATATACACCACCCTCTGAAGAATCGACTAAGCGAACACCTAGTCTAGAAAGATGATGGATTTCCTGAGCTATCTTCTTTTTTCTATCCTCAACATGAAAAACACTACCCATGGAGAGTCTACTGAGAGCGTCGGCCATAATGTTGGCCTTTCCCAAATGGTAAAGGACACTCATATCATAATCCTTCAAGATCTATAACCACTTTCTCTGACAAAAATTGAGATCTTTTTGGGAAAAGACATACTGAAGACTCTTATGATCTGTGAAGACATCTATATGAACTCCATATAGATAATGCCAACAAATCTTTAAGGCAAATACTACGGCTGCTAACTCAAGATCATGAGTAGGATAATTCTTCTCATGGGGCATTAATTGTCTGGAGGCGTAGGCTATGACCTCACCATGATGCATGAGGACACAACTTAGACCCACTTTGGATGCATCACAATACACTGCGAACCTATCTGAACCATCTGGAAGAGCTAGAACTGGAGTTGAGGTGAATCGAGTCTTCAACTCCTGAAAACTTTTCTCGCAAGAATCAGACCACTGAAACTTGACCTTCTTTTAAGTCAATCTGGACACAGGGGATGCAATTGAAGAAAATCCCTCAACAAACCATCTATAATAGCCAGCCAAACCCAAGAAACTCCTAATATCTGATGGAGAGATAGGGCGAGGCCAGTTCTTACCGCTTTGGTTTTCTGAAGATCTACTCTAATGCCATCGCCAGAAATAATATGGCCAAGGAATGCTACTGACCTTAGATAAAACTCTCACTTACTGAATTTGGCGAATAGCTGATGATTTCTGAGGGTCTGAAGAATAATTCTGAGATGGTCTACATGATCGTGCTTTGTGCGGGAATAGACCAGGATATCATTTATGAAGACTATGATGAACATATTCAAGTACTGCTTGAACACATGGTTCATCAAGTTCATGAAAACATTTGGGGCATTGGTAAGAACAAAGGACATGACTAGAAACTCGAAGTGACCATACCGAGTATGAAAAGCTATCTTTGGGATGCCACATTCTCTAACTCTGAGCTGATGATAGACTGATCTGAGGTCTATCTTGGAGAAATAACTGGCACCCTGAAGTTGGTCAAACAAGTCATCTATCCTATGAAGAGGATACTTGTTCTTGACCGTGACTTTATTGAGCTAACGGTAATCAATACACATCCTGAGAGAACCATTTTTCTTACGCACAAATAAGACTGGTGTACCCCACGGGGAAATGTTGGGTCTAATGAATCCCTTATCTAAGAGATTTTTCAACTGTTCTTTAGTTCTCTGAGTTCTACTGGTTCCATTCTATATAGAAGAATAGAAATAGGCTGAGTATCTGGAATAAGGTCAATGCCGAAGTCTATTTCTCTTTCAGGAAGAATGCCTGGAAGATCTTTGGGAAACACATTTGAATACTCATTTACAACTAAGACTGATTTGAGGCTAAGATATTCAAAACCAGAGTCTTTAACATGAACGAGATGATAAACATATCCCTTAGATATCATTTTCCTTGCCCGAAGATAGGAATCAAGCTGACCCCTAAAAGATGAAGTATTACCCTTCCACTCTAGGACAGACTCATTTGGGAACTAAAACTGAACTATCCTATTTTTGTAGTTGACTGTGGCATAGCAGGAATGAAACCAATCCATGCCGAGAATGATATCAAAAGTAGTCATCTCCAACTCGACTAAATTTGCTGACGTGGCTTTCTGAAATATCATAACCAGGCAGTTCCTGTATACCCACCGAGCTATGATAGTTTTACCCACTGGGGTAGAGACTGAAAATGGCTCTGCTAAAATTTTGGGACTGATTCCAAAATTTTCTGCTATATAAGGAGTAACAAAAGACAAAGATGCACCTGGATCTAGCAAAGCATAAACATGAACATGGAAAATCTGCAACGTACCAGTAACGACATCAGGAGAATTTTCCTGATCCTATCGGGTCTGAAGAGCATGGAGTCTGTTTGGGCGTTGCCCACTAGTAGTACTAGAAGTGGCACCCTGTTGATTTGGGCGACCGGACTGGGTTGTGGAACGATTCTACTGACCCTGCAGACCTGAATGCGAACACTCTCTAACCCTGTGGCCTGGCTTGCCACAACCAAAACAAACATCGCTACCAGCTCTATAGGTACCCTTGTGGTTCTTACCACAAGTCTGACACAGGGGGTTAGTTCTGGTACTGCTGACACTGCCCTAAGACTTAGATCCTGGTGCCCGATCTCGATTGCTGTCTCTAAATATCAACACTGGGGCACTGGAGAAAGAAGGAGCTGGAACTACTAGCTTAGGACGAAACTGTGAACGGTTTTCTCCTTCTGATTTGGGTTGAGCAAAACTAAAACTGCCTGACCTGGCTCTCATGTTCTGCCCCTCCCTAGTCCTAATTTTCTGCTTCTCTATTTTCTGAGCATAGGTCATGAGCCAGTCTAAAGTCATATCATTGTTCAGCATCGCAGACCTACGCTCATTTACCACTCTATTATTCACCCCTGAAACGAACTTGCTCATCTTAGCCCTGTTGTCTGCAACCATATGAGGGGCATATTTGGCTAACTGAGTAAATCTGAGAGAGTACTCTTTAATCATCATATTTCCCTGCTTGAGGTTGATGAACTCTAGAACTTTTGCCTTCCTTAGCTCTTAGAGAAAGAATCTGTCTAAGAAAGCTGTGACAAATTTCTCCCACTCTATAGGACCTGCATCCTCTAACCTCTCAGACTTCCACTATTTGTACCAAGTTTGAGCAATATCCTATAATTGGTATGTGTCTAAATTGGCACTCTGACAAGAAGTAACTCCCATGATGTCTATGACCTTCTGGATTTGGTCAATGAATTCCTGGGGGTCTTCATCAGACTTAGACCCGAAGAAAGATGGAGGGTTAATTCGGGTGAAGTCCTAAATCCTAACTGTGGCTGAGTTGTCCACTGGATTGTCCAGAATAGTGGGTGGCCATTCATTTTGGGCAGCCACAGACTGAGCAAGAGTGGTAAATGTGGTCCTGAACTTCGCATGAGAAACATGATCTCCCAAAGGTTCTTTGGGCTGAGGGGCTAACTGATTTCTTCTCTTAGGAGGAATGTTCTGAAATAAAGAGAAGAAGCGGATTAGACTAAGAGACCGACTTATGATTATGCTCACTGGCACGACATGAATACTGAAAGAGGGGAAACTATTCTTAAAACATCTCATAGCCTCTTGCACATCAATGTGGCGTGCAATACACCCATGTACAAGACTCTACTAGATGCGGCTTTCAAACTTCCTAGGACTCTATTGAACCTTAAGCTCTGATACCAAGTTTATAACACCCCAGTTTTCTGACTCGAAATGCTACACGGTAATTATGACCCCGAAGGACCACAAGCTAACCCATGACTGATATCTATACCTGTACACTGCATAATATAAATGTAAAATACGGAAAATATAAACAACAGGCCATAAGGTTCAACTGAATAAAATATCTGACAAATCATAACATCAATATGGGGTAACAAGTACCCAAAAAAACTTAAGTTTGAAACAAATCTGAACTAAATCTGAAAGCCTCTAAATACTATCTGAGTAAGGAGTTGAAGGAACATGTCTCCAACTAACTCTGTAAAATGAAAGATAACCAAAGAAAATAAATGAAGTCAAATCATATTATCCTCGAATGAAGAGGACTCACTGCAACTCTGTATACTGAAATGCGTCTGCTACTGCTGATCTGGAACTCGTGGCTCTGAACCTATGGTGTAACATAAAAGAAAGCACCATAGCGCAAATACGTCAGTACAACTGAAAGTACTGAGTATACGAGTGAGGTAGGCTATATGAAAAAGGTCTTACATGCATGAGCAGTGCTAACTGAATGACTAATATGAACGTGAGAGTGCAAATATGCATACATAGTAACTGAGATCGTGAATACATGATATCTAGATCTGTACGCTAATACATGGTTTATTGATATCTAACATGACTAATACTGGGATTTCTGATAACATGGATGACTGTGTCTGACAGTCCTGAATCTGATGGAACTACCTGAGTTCCATACTATAATTTAATTAACTATATCTGACAGTCCTGGTGTACTAAAATCTGAAAAATTATCTGAGTTCTTTTACTGAGACTATGACTGAAACTGTGGGAGGTAGTTGTTTAATCGATATACCCTAAACGTGCTATAATAGCTGAGCTGGGGTCTAATTTGTGCCATGATTGGAAGGGTGTCAATACTGCGCCACTGGTAAGGACAAGTTGTGAGTGACCCTTATCTGGCAGGTTACTCTAATGAGAGCGGTGGGACCCTGGTCTGACAGTTCAAATCACCTCATCAACCCTATCTGACAGGTTAATATGTCTCAACATACGTTGTCTATGTTGTTCTGGAACACAAGGATGACTTCTAAGAATCACACCCTTATCTGGCAGGTGATTTCCCATCCTTGGGTTCACTCGGTGCAAACTTCTACTCCCATCTGAAGAGATTGAACATGATTAACTAACTGTACATGGACTGAGTAACCGACTTCTATTGACTGACGAAATAGTACTATTATCTGAGAATTAACTGAGATCATGAGATTTCTGAGATTTTCTGAGTCACATGACTGTCTGAGTTCTATAGATCATGGCTTGACTGAGAGTATCATGATAACATGACATGGCTCTAAGCATAAAACTATATTTTTTGGGAACAAGTACCCCCAGGACTTGATGGAAGGAATCTGACACACATGACTGACTTGATCATAAGAATAGAGTCCACAATTCACAATATCATAAGTAGGGGATTTCATACTGCACTTGGTTCTCAACATCTTATACATGGAAGGGGATGCGCCCAACATGTATATACCCGCGTTGCTTCAATATCATGCTCATTCCATATCACAACAATAACGTAGAGTTCATGTGGAGTCATAAAGAATAGAACATGGGCTTGTCATTTAAGCACTATTAAGTCATAAAAACATGGATTCTATCATTCTTGACATTTTATCAAACACCTTACATGTACAACTTTGGGCATAGGTGTACTTATCAAATTAACAATCTTAATCCATCCAAAATTCATGGGTTTCAACTAGCCTACTCAAATGCTTCATGAAAAACACATCAAGATACAACCTTGAATCCAAAAAACAATCATCAACATGAATATAGTCATAACACAACAAGAAAATCACAATTTATAATTTAAAACATGATTCTTGAGCTCCATGGATGAAAGAGATGCATGGATGAACACTACGCATACCTTAGTGATTGAATCTTGAAAGAGATCTAATGTTTCTGAAGGTTCTTGAAGAAATCCTTAGGCTTGCTCTTGATTTTTCTTGACTAGGGTTTAACCCCTTTGGGAGAGAATGTTCTTGTTCTTGTGGAGATGATCTTGAGAGGAAACCCTAATCTTGTGGTTGAGAGTGTATGAGAGGGCTTTTTGAGATATTTAACTAAAAAGAATGGAAGATAATACGCTCTTGAGGGTTATAAGTCGTGGGAAGTGAAGGAAAATACCAAAATACTCTTGCAAAAAGTCCCTTAATTGCAGGAAAAAAATAGCTGACGACATTCGTGACAAGTCGTCAAGCTGGTGATAAGTCGTCACGAAATATCGTCACAAAAAGGTGAAATCTTGATTTTTTGGTTAAGGTTGACGACATTAGTGATAGGCCATCACGAGCGTGACGACTTATTATAAAATGTCGTCACTGGGAGTGGAAATCTGCCCAGGGCTGACGACATTGGTGATAAGTCATCACGTTTGTGACAGCTTATCACGAATGTCGTCACTTAGTTTCCCAGCCTGACATGCTGAATTAAAATGGGTATAACTCCTTGCTCCGATATTGGATTTAGGAGAAATTGGTATCGTTGGAAAGATAATTCAATTATCTATCTTTTGTGGGTTATGAGATCAGAAATTCATAGCATAACGAGAGATCTGCTCGTTTGAAGTTGACTATACCAATATCCTTCTCAAGAATTCAATCGGTAAGGAAATGTTTTGATTCGTCTATTAACTAGGACACTTTTGAGTCCTTAATATGAATCAACCTTGATCATAACACTACCAAATCACTAAAAATTTATTACTCATGAGTTCGAAGCATGATCCTAAAATGTCTGAACTTTTGGGGTATTACAAATAGATAATAAATCAGATGAATTAAGTGACTGAAGAAGATGTAAAAATAATTACAAAGGAAGAATATTTAAATGAAGAAGGAACAGATCAGAAAATAATATTTGGTAATAATATATTTGACGAGATAAAAGGAAAAGAATTAGATTTAAGTGTAGAAAAAATATTTAAAATACCAACAATATAAAACATATTTAGTAGACGAAAAGAAGAATACTACGTAGTAAGCCAAAAAGAATATGTAATAGACTGTAGATATGCAAAAGGTAGAGCTAGTATACCACTAGTAACAAAAAGAATAATTAATAAAGAAATAAATGATATAAAAAGTAAAGACCTAATAAAATACGTACACTTTGGAGGAATGGAAATATTAATAAAAGAATGTTTTAGAGAATGAATAGATACACCAATAGAATTATATTTAGTAGATGATAGAATTATAAAACCAATAGAAAAAAGTATAATAACTGCTATAAGAGGAAATTTAATATACAAAAAATATAAATTTTTAATAAGTGCGAATTATTCAGTAGCAATAACGATAAAAACTTATATAAATCATTAGTATTATATTGGAAAATATTAGGAATAGAACTAACCCTAGGAAGTAAAATATTTACAGCAAGATGTAAAAATCTATATGTATTAACAACAAAACATAAAATAACGGAAAAAAATAAAATTAATAAAATAAAAATAGAAAGTCCTTTTGAGCAATTTGTAAAAACAATTGATAACAATTGTTATAGTTACAAAGACATGGATATAGAAGAAGATTTAGAAATAATAAATGACAGAATAAGTACAACAAAAAGGATAGCTTTTGAAAAACCCGAATCATCAGGATCATCGAAAAGAACAAATTATGAAATAACTTCAACAGTTAATTTAACTCAATATTATATAACAGGAACAATAAATGAAAAATAATATTTAATACTCCTAAATACAGGACAAGAAGAAAATCATATAGCAAAATACCTAGTGAAAAATGAAGAAATAAATTCTAATAGTTAAATATGCCCAGATCTACCAAGAAGTTTAATAACTATTAAAGAAACAACTAAAAATATATGTACTTATGAAAATAATAGTAAAACCTACAATATTAGGGATAAAATGGTTAGAACAAGTAAAACCCTACAATATAGAACACACACAACTAACCATAACCTACAATAAGGAAAAATTATTAATAAAAAGAACATTAACATGAAAATATATGTACTTATGAAAATAATAGTAGAAGGATATTATAATAGATATTATACACCTATGATTGACACATGAGCAGAAGACAACTTATGTAGATATAACTGTTTACCAGAAGAAAAATGGGATAAACTAAAAACACCAATAGTAGTCAAAAGATTTAATAATGAAGGAAGCTTAATTACCTGTAAAGCTAGAAATGTAAAAATACAAGTATGGGATAAGATATTAACAATAGAAGAGATCTATAATTATGAACTAACATCAAAAGATATGCTTTTAGGAATGCCGTTTTTAGATAAACTATACCCGCATCTAATAACTAAAACCCACTGATGGTTTACAACACCATGTAAACAAAAGGTAAGAGCAAAAAGAGTTATTAATAAAATAAGAAAGAAAACTGATTGGACAAAAGGAAGTGAAAAAATCACACAAAAATTAGAAAATATAAAAAACACTGAAGACATAATAGAACTAGTTATATTTTCAATAAATAAAGAAGAAATAACTATATTTTCAATAGATAAGATAGAAATAATAAAGAAAAAATTAAGACAACTATACAGTGAAGATTCATTAAAAGGATGGGAAAAACATAAGGCTACTGTAAGAATTGAGCTAATAGATAAAAATAGTATAATAGCCCAAAAACCATTAACATATAACTTTGATGATTTAAAAGAATTCGAAATGCATATAGATTAATTATTAGAAAAACAATACATACAAAAAAGTAATAGTAAACACAATAGCCCAGCATTTATAGTACATAAATACAGTGAACAAAAAAGAGGAAAAAGTAGAATGGTTATTGATTATAGAAACCTATATGCAAAAACTATGACATATAATTATCCAATACCAAATAAGATATTAAAACTAAGACAGATACAAGGATATAACTATTTTAGTAAGTTCGATTGTAAATTAGGATTTTACCACTTAAAGCTAGAAGAAGAATCTAAAAAATTAACTGCATTTACAGTACCACAAGGATTTTACGAATGGAATATATTACCATTTGGATATAAAAATGCACCAGGTAGATATCAACATTTTATGGATAACTATTTCAAACAGTTACCTAATTGTATAGTATACATAGACGATATATTATTATATACAAAAACTAAAGAGGAACATTTAAAATTACTAGAACAATTTGCAGGTATAATAGAAAATTCAGGAATAAGTTTAAGTGAAAAGAAAACTGAAATTATGAAAAATCATATAGAGTTTTTAGGAATATAAATAGATAAAAGTGGAGTAAAAATGCAACAACATATAGTACAAAATAATAAATTCAAAAGAAGAATTAGATACAAAAAAGAAATTACAATCATTTTTAGGATTAGTAAACCAAGTAAGAGAATATATACCAAAATTAGCAGAAAACCTAAAGCCATTACAGAAAAAAAATAAAAAGGATGTAGAGTATAATTACAACGAAGAAGATAAAAAACAAGTTTAGAAAATAAAAATATTTTGTAAAGAGTTACCAAAATTATAATTTCCAGACGAAAATAATTTTTTTACATATATAGTAGAAGTAGATGCAAGTGAATATAATTATGGAGGAGTACTTAAATATAGATATGAAGAAGAAAAATTAGAACATCATTGTAGATACTACTCAGGAACGTTTAATGAAACAGAAATAAAATGGGAAATAAATAGAAAAGAATTATGTTCATTATACAAATGTTTATTAACATTTGATCCATATATTGTATATAAAAAATTTATTGTACGAACAGATAATACACAGGTACGATGGTGGTTAACAAGAAAAATACAAAATTCAGTTACAACGTAGGAAATTTGGAGATTAGCATTGAATATGTTAAATTTTATGTTTACAATTGAAGTAATCAGTACTAACAAAAATGTTATTGCAGATTACATATCAAGACAAAGCTACACAGACTGATATAATAGAAGATGATGCTTTAGAAAAGACACTCAAAACCCTAACTACACTTTCACTGAAAGTGGACAGTATGGGTAATGAAATAGAAAAGCTAAAGACTAATGAAGTTAAACTGAAGTCTGAAGCTATGACTCAGATAACTCACTAGTGTGCAAAGCTATGTCGATCGGAAGACAATAAAATTCTAGAGATAAAAGGAGACGTTGGGACACTCCATAAAACCCATAACGTTTATCAATCTACAACTGCAGGTACAAGTAAAGGAGTTAGTGGACAAAGATATCAGAACATGAACATGAATAAGATATTCGAAAAACCATTTATACCAAAAACATAAAAAGACCCCTTGTTCATATCCCCACAAACTACCACATATCGAGAAAGTTTAAACCAAGATAAAAAGCTTATAACCATATAACTCGAGCATACATAGAAAATATCCACAAAGTACAGACTCACCTAAACCTTAGATCCAGAGAAATAAATATCCAAGAACCAAATACAGATTATATAGCCCAAAAACTACAAGGTTACAACAAGTTGGTCGCATTACCAAAAACTAACCCAAATTTAGTTAAAACCTATTTCAGTTATGGACTATTAAATACCATATATACTCAAGAAGGAGATGAACTAACAACTATACCAGAATTATATAGAGCATTCGCCACTTATAAGAAAATAACCAAAGGAAATCTATTTTTTATAAAGTTTTATACTGCACCAGCAGAGATATTATATGACGAAATTAAACCAGTTATACAAGTTGTAAAAATAGGATTAACCAGAGATATGATTATACCGTAAGATATTATTCAACAACCAGAGATACCTAAAGTTGAGATACCTGATTTTTATGCAAATAAGTGAACTATAGGAATAGCTACAATTATTCAAGAACTAGCAAAGAATTATCGCAATGGAAATCCCATATGGAGCTACTATTCGAGAGACCAATTAATGATCTATTGAAATTCAAGGGAGCTACGACAGTCTGATATGGAAGAAGTTAAACAATGGATTATGACGTTTCTCAATCCATAAAAATAACTATCTACAAGGGCAATTAAAAGGGAATTTATTTCAGAAGAATTATTAACCAGATATTGCAAATTAATAGGACACAAATATCCATACCACCAATGCTCAAAATATCATGGAGAAAATAATGTGATTTCAGAAGTTCAACTAGAATAAAAGAAGATAAGAACCCCAACTGAAAGATAGAAAAAAAATAGAAAACAACGGAGCAATGGAGGAATAAAGACAAAAGACAAAGAGACAAGATAGTAAAAGCTATGAAAATGAAATGTATAGCTTTTTAACTTTGGATACGTAAATTATTTGTATAACTTTTGACTTTTTGGCAAAGGCCATTAATTAGTTTTGTCTTTCTAGTACTTTTTGTAAGAATTAGTCTTTCTACTTTTGAAAAAGTAGGATAAGTGTAAAGACTTTTTGTAAAGTAGGAATAGTATATAATTTACGTGTAAAGTAGGAATAGGGAAAATAGTTTACGCGTTTTCATATTTTTAAGATTATAAATATGTAAGCCATACGACAAATCTAAGGCAAGACTTTCATGTGTTGAAAGCAAGCCTTCTCTCTTGTACACTAAAAAAACTTTTGAATATTTACTAAAAACAAATACATTTCTAAGTAAAAGCTATGGATGAGCAAAACACAGATTTATCAAATCTACCAGAACAGGTATTTTTATTTACAATTATGAATAGCTAAATTCATAAATTCCTGACAATCATGATATAATAAAATAAGCTCATGTTGAAGTTTATTAGCAAAGTAGAAAAGGAGAAAATTTTCCAAGAACTATGCCATCCTAAAGGTGAAACCGGTGAGGCAAACAAGTCGTGATAGGGGAGTAACCAGAGTAGAGGCGATGTTTAGGGAAAAAGTATCCAGATTACCATGCTAATAGTGACCGAAGAACAAGTTATTTAAGAATAATCTAGTATATAGTGATCTAAGATGACCATATTTTATTATGTATATGATTGGAGGGAATATTTTGAAAATAGCATCATATGAAGAATGAATATTTACTTATCTGATGAAATGATAGATAAATTTAATATACTTGTTTTTTATATACGTAAGGATATAGAAATAGTAGATATAAGAAAAATTATATAGGAAAAGGTATTTCATTTTAATGAAGAGTTATTAAGTTCTATAGAAAACTTACACATATATAATGATAGCTACTGCTCATATTTAGATAGTTATTATTCAGACGGATATTATACAGATTAAAAAGTGATAGAATATATTAGAAGAGTTAGATAAAAACAAAGTTGGCTATATGAAGAAATTAATTACAGGAATCAGCTTAAAAAAGAAAAAGATAATTAGAAGAAAGATTATTTATAATAAAATTAACCTTAGAAAAAGGAGATATAGCTGATAATTTATATAATATTATACATGAACAAAAAATGTTAATAAATCACATAGATAACATAGAATCACATATTAGTTATAGTACGATTAGAATAAGTTATTACACAAAACTTTGTAAAATTACAACTACTATAGGATAAAATGATAAACTATGAATTCTTAGAATATTGGAGAAAAGATATGGAGCAAATAAGATTAACAGAAATACTTATGAAAAAAAATCTACTTGACTAAATAAAAACTAGTAATATGGAACATATAGTAGATATGTTATTTATCAGAGCTATGTTAAGTTACCCGCACTATCCGCACCCCCTACAATTGGTATCAAAGCTATGTTATTTAAAAAATGTACAAGTAGATATGTGTTAATTATGAGAAATGTTAGAAATATTAACTTAATTGTTAATATTATTAATTACATTATCTTGTTAACTATGTTGTTATTTATTTGTTAAATATGAGAAGACCATTTAAAAATACACAAGCTTTTAGAGAAATTAAAAGAATTTTAACTAGTTACTATTCAGAATAAAAGACGTTAAATAAAAGAAAAGAAAACCCCCATAGATTAGCTTACTTAATTACCCTAATAGCTAGCAATGAGGCAAAATTAATAATTCATTTAAAATCTAGAAGAATGCGATACATACCACCTAATTATGATAAAATCAGATTTTGGTATCCACCAAAATATTATAAATATTGTACAGATGAATAACATAACAAAATTACAAAAATATAAAGAACTAAAATAAATAATATTTGAAAAACGAAAAGAATTAAAAATAAGAAAAGAAAGACTACAATATAACATGATTGTTGGAGTATGCCAAAAATCAATAAATGCACAAAAGGAAGAAATATCATATTTAGAATCACAAATAGATAATCTAGAATACATATATTAACATGATCTATACTCTATCAAGTAGAAAAAATGAACAAAGAAGAATTTATAATAGATGAAAAAACATATGAAAAACATGAAGGATTAAAGATAAGAATAGTATTTTCTAATTTAGGAAGAAGATATAAGAAAATAGGTAAACATTTATACTTAATGTTAGAAAAAGAAGAATTAAAATTAGAATATAAATTAACAGCCAAGGTAAGAATAGTAAAAGAAAACGAAGAAATAGACAGAAAAAAAAATAGATAAAATAAAACAACAGACTACAGAAGAAATACGAAAAATAGAAGAAACTAAAAATAATAGGATTGTTGAATTAGGAAAAGAACTGCAAATGCTAAAAGAACTATATGAAAAAAGACAGAAAGAAAAAAAAGAAAAAGATAAAGAACAAAAACTATTAATTGAGATAAATCAATTTAAAGAAAAAATAGAAAATAAAGAATTAGAAACTAATGAAATAGAAATAAATACAGTAGGTGCTGAAAAACAGATAATTATGATTCAGAAGATAGTGAAACATATACAGAAATCTTAACAAATATAGAAAAGTTAGAAATTAATGAAAAAGAAGAAGTAATTAAAAAAGAAAACTTAGAAAAAACAAACACGGAAATAAACACTCTTGACAAAAAAGACGATGAAAATATAATACCTAGTACATCAGAAATAAGAAAACCTACATATTATTATAAAGATAAGTTTAAAAGATATAACCTAAAGGATGGATATAACAAATGGACACCAAAACAAATAATTAATAAAAATTATAGCTTCTTAGACTTAGACTGTGTAATAGATGTAGATAAAATGATACAATTATTGATAGGATATATAACTAAACAATTATGAGACAATAGTATAAATGCAACAGATACACCAGAATATATAGAAAGAACACTAATAGGACAACAAAATTATGGTTTTTAAATTTAACTGAAGATAGTAAAAAGGTATTAAGGGATGATAAAAAAGGGAAAGAACAACAGTAACTAAACTAACACCTATAGACATATTGAAAAAATATGAAATAGCTATAAGAGATAAATTTAGCAGTATGGCAACAGAAGAAGAAGAACAAAACAAAGAAAAAGATACAAATAGGAATTTAATGTTAAAACTAGCAATATGTAATATGTTCTATATAGATGAATATACCTATGCATTTAAAGAATACTACTATAAGGGAGCATACAATACCGAAGAAAGTAAATAAGTAAGAAGATTATATTTTAGTAAATTACCTGAACCATTTAGTTCAAAAATAATAAAGAGTTGGGATGAAGCAAAAATAGTAGATATCCTAGGAGAAAGAATAAAATTTTACAACAATGGTATAGATATCTATGTGAAAAATACAGAGAAAAAATAAAAATGGAAAAAACAATAATAAGAAATTTAGCATGTTGCAAGGATAAAATCGCACCTCAATTTGGATGTAAAGAAAAATATTATAAGAAAAGAAAAAGACATAAGAAATATAAGAAGTACAGAAAGTCAAAATATAAGTATAAGAATCCAAGAAAAAGATATTATGTAAAAAATTATAAATATAAAATACCGTATAGGAGAAAAAAATCTGTAAAAGAATGTACTTATTATGATTGTGGAAAACTAGGACATTTAGCTAGAGATTGTAAAATGCCTAAAGATCTAAAAAAGAAACAAATATCAGAAATAAAGATAGAAAATGCAGAATATATGCAAATAGATTATATAGATTACGAATTAGAAAGCGACGATAGTATATATGAAATTTCGGAAAATAAAACAGATAATGAAATAGATAATAAAACATGCTTTTATTAATATTTCTGTTCCTCCACCGTGTACGTATTTTATTGGGTCTTTAATTTTTATATCATTTATTTCTTTATTAATTATATCTTCTTCAGTCATTTGATTCATCTGGTTTATTATTTATTTCATTATCTGTTTTATTTTCCAAAATTTCATATATACTATCGTTGCTTTCTAATTCGTAATTAATATAATCTATTTGCATATATTCTGTATTTTCTATCTTTATTTCTGATATTTGTTTCTTTTTTGGATCTTTAAGCATTTTACAATCTCTAGCTAAATGTCCTAGTTTTCCATAACTATAACAAGTACATTCTTTTATAGATTTCTTTCTCCTATATGGTCTTTTATATTTATAATTTTTTACATAATATCTTTTTCTTGGTTTCTTATACTTATATTTTGACTTTCTGTACTTCTTCTATTTCTTATGTCTTTTTTTTTTCTTATAATATTTTTCTTCACATCCAAATTGAGGTGTTATTTTATTCTTGCAACATGCTAAATTTCTTATTAATGTTTTTTCCATTTTTATTTCTTCTCTGTATTTTTCACATAGACTTCTATACCATTGTTGTAGAAATTTTATTCTTGCTCCTAGGATATCTACTATTTTTGCTTCATCCCAACTCTTTATTATTTTTTAACTAAATGGTTCAGGTAATTTACTAAAATATAATCTTCTTACTTATTTACTTTCTTCGGTATTGTATGCTCCCTTATAGTAGTATTCTTTAAATGTACACGTATATTCATCTATATAACACATATTACATATTGCTAGTTTTAACATTAAATTCCTATTTGCATCTTTTTCTTTGTTTTGTTCTTCTTCTTCTGTTTCCATACTGCTAAATTCATCTCGTATAGCTATTTCATATTTGTTCAATATGTCTATAGGTGTTAGTTTAGTTACTGTTGTTCCTTCTGTTTTTTTATCATTTCTTAATACCTTTTTACTATCTTCAGTTAAATTTAAAAACCATAATTTTATTGTTTCTATTAGTGTTCTTTCTATATAATCTGGTGTATCTGTTGCATTTATACCATTGTCTAATAATTTTTTTGTTATATATTCTATCCATAATTGTATCGTTTTAGCTACATCTATTACACAGTCTAAGTCTAAGAAGTTATAATTTTTATTAATTACTTTTTTTGGTGTCCATTTGTTATATCCATCCTTGAGGTTATATCTTTTAAACTTATCTTTATAATAATATGTAGATTTTCTTATTTCTGATGTACTAGGTAATATATTTTCATCGTCTTTTTTATCAAGAGTGTTTTTTTCCGTGTTTGTTTTTTCTAAGTTTTCTTTATTAGTTACTTCTTGTTTTTTCATTAATTTCTAGCTTTTCTATATTTGTTAAGATTTCTGTATATGTACTATATTCCGAATCATAATTATTTGTTTCTTTAGCATCTACTGTATTTATTTCTATTTTATTAGTTTCTAATTCTTTATTTTCTAATTTTTCTTTAAATTGATTTATCTCAATTAATAATTTTTGTTCTTTATCTTTTTCTTCTTTTTCTTTCTGTCTTTTTTCATACAGTTCTTTTAGCATTTGCAGTTCTTTTTCTAATTCAGCAATCCTATTATTTTTAGTTTCTTCTATTTTTCGTATTTCTTCTATAGTCTGTTGTTTTATTTTATCTATTTCTTTTTTCCTGTCCATTTCTTCGTTTTCTTTTGCTATTCTTACCATGGCTGTTAATTTATTTTCTAATTTTAATTCTTCTTTTTCTAACATTAAGTATAAATGTTCACCCATTTTCTTATATCTTCTTCCTAAATTAGAAAATACTATTCTTATCTTTCATCCTTCATGATTTTCATATGTTTTTTCATCTATTATAAATTCTTCTTTGTTCATTTTTTCTACTTGATAGAGTATAAATCATGTTGATATATGTATTCTAGATTATCTATTTGTGATTCTAAATATGATATTTCTTCCTTTTATGCTTTTATTGATTTTTGGCATACTCCAACATTCATGTTATATTGTAGTCTTTCTTTTCTTATTTTTAATTCTTTTTGTTTTTCAGATATTATTTGTTTTAGTTCTTTATATTTTTGTGATTTTGTTATGTTATTTATCTGTACAATATTTATAATATTTTGGTGGATATCGAAATATGATTTTATCATAATTAGGTGGTATGTATCACATTCTTCTAGATTTTAAATGAATTATTAATTTTGTCTCATTACTAGATATTAAGGTAATTAAGTAAGCTAATCTATGGGGAATTTCTTTTGTTTTATTTAACTTCTTATATTCTGGATAGTAACTAGTTAAAATTCTTTTAATTTCTCTAAAAGCTTGTGTATCTTTAAATGGTCTTCTCATATTTAACAAATAAATAACAACATAGTTAACACGATAACGTAATTAATAATATTAATAATTAAGTTAATATTTCTAACATTTCTCATAATTAACACATATCTACTTGTACATTTCTTAAATAACATAGCTCTGATACCAATTGTAGCGGGGTGCGGATTGTACCCATTAAAAAAATAGTCAACCGCCTTAGGCCTCCAAATTTGAGGGACCTCATTTTTTTTTCCCCAATATAGATTATAGGTTTTTTGTAAAAGAAATTATCAAGTACTATTCATAAAAAAATAAACTTCTTATATAAAAGTAAAAAATTATTAGAAGTTTGATATATTTAAATTTTAAAGTACTGTCTCAAGAAAGATTAAGTGCATTATTTAACTTAACAAAAAAGAATTATTAGAAGAAATCAACTCTAAAAAAATATTAACAACTTTGCATCTCAAAATATTTTAAACATAGAATTTATCAAAAAATATATATTTATTTTTTCTTAAAAATTTAAGGTCTCCGTTAAATTTTCGCCTTAGGCCACCGAAGTGCTTGAGCCGCCACAACTTTAATGTGTATATCTTTCATTAATAACGTCAAAATCATTATCGCTCTTGATAAAGAAGTGATCAACATCTTATTTGTCATATTCTGAACAGTACAACCATTTACTTGCTACTCTTAAACCTTTTTAAATTTTAACCATCACAAAAATATTGTCATGCATAAATCAACGTGTTTATTTTGACGAGCTCTAAAATACTTTGATCTACAAGCAAGAATATGCCCAATTAACTTATCAAAACCGAAATCACATGCGGATGAACTCAAACGTTTGCAAACAAAATTGAAGCGGAGGTGTGCCAACAAATTTGAGACTAGCCTAAATTTAATACCCTCTCCGTCCAAAATTAATACTCCCTCAGTCCCATTTTACTCTTTTCAAATTGGAATGACACAATTATTAAAAAAATAATAAATAATATGACTAATTTATCATAATACCCCTATTAAATGATATGCAAAGGGTAAAATATGAAAAAAAAAAATTGTCTTGTCTTGATAAGTAAAAAATGACAAGTAAAATGGAACACCAAATTAGGAAATTTGAGACTGGTAAAATGGGACAGAGGGAGTAATCACTCTAGTTCGAAAAAGAAAATGTCCCAAAGTAATCATTACTTTAAGAATTTAAAAATCAAAGTTAGCAATTATTGTCAACTGTCCCATTAAAAAAAATACTACTTCCGCTTAAAAAAGAATGATCTACTTTGACTTGACATAAAATTTAAAAAAAGAAAAAAAACTTTTGAATCTTGTGATCTTAAATTAAAGTTGTGTCAAATGTATCAAAATGCTCTTTAATTTTGTGGTCCTAAACATACCATGTGGAAAGTTGAAATTAAAGTATTGCCAAAAAAAAAATAATTATTTTTTTTAAATAAACTAAAAAAAAAGTAGATCATTTTTTTTAAACGGAAGAAATATTAAAGAAGAATGCACACAATCAATCTACTTTTATTAAATAAGAACAACTTATTAAATTATAGCGCCGTACTTTTCATGATAAACGTGAAAAGAGTTGAGATCAAGTAAGACGGGACAAGAGGAGTGATGTACTAACTGCGGGAGCCACCATGTAAACGATGCAACGACACTATAGTCGTAGATTACTCCTTTTAATTTAAGATAAGTGAATTATTGAGTTATTTTTTTTAATATTTAAAATAAATAAATTATTTATTTTTTAAAAGATATGTTAACAAATTTCTTTCAATTTATACTTTATGTAGACTTTCTAAGTTATGGATTTCAAGAGATTTAATTGATTTTATGTTAATGTGACTGAAATTTCAAGAGTAGTTTGATAATATCTAAAAGAGTAAAGTACAATTAATATCCTATTCTCTTTTCCACAATAGGTGTGCATTGAGACAAAATTTCACTTATTTTGAACTAGAGGAAATATTAAACTAGAGGTATCAGACATTTTACAATGTGCAAAAACTTTAAGAGAAGAAAAATAATAAGGCAATTGATGTAACTTGGGGGTTTGGGCTGTAGGTGACAAAAGAGTTTTAAAATGAGGTGTAGGTGACACAAGTCTTAATTATTAGGTGGATGTGACAATTATTTTATTATGGATAAAGAAAGTTGGAGAAGTTTGAAAATAATCCATAAGTTTTTAAATTTACACTTTGATCTAAATGTTAGTTAATATAGCAGAAAATGGAGGAAAAAAAGTTGCGTTTCTCTCTCTTCTCATCCGTTGTTATTTTCTCTCTCTTCACGATTATTGTTGTTCATTGTTGTTGCTTCTGCTTTATTCATCATCTACTGCTTCATTATCATCATCTTCAACTTCATTATCATCTTCATCTTCTTCTTGTCGACCCTTGTTGTTGTTATCGCTACTGTTCCTATTTTATCAATTTCTTAGGTCAAATTTTATTTCGAACATTACGACTTTTCACTTTGACATTACTTCATAGGTGTAACACCCCGATTTTCTGAACCGGAATGTTACACGGTGCTCATGGCCCCGAAGGACCACAAGCTAACCCATGCCTGATATCTGTACCTGTATACTGCATAATATATCATAAAATGCGGAAACATGAACATGAAAGGCCATAAGGTTCGAACTGAATAAACGTCTGATAACAAAATATCTGAAAAAGGTATAACAATACCAAAACAAGTCATAAATACTGAAAAAAATGAGATCTAAATATCTAATCTGACATCTAGTCTGAAAGCCTCTAACTGAACTGAATAAGGAGTTGAAGGAACATGTCTCCAACTAACTCCATCTAGCAACTGAATAGTAAATGTAGCAATAATCATATCGTCCTAGAATGAGAAGGACTCACTTCAAACTCTGAACTGCTGATCTGGAGCTCGTTCATCTGAACCTATAGTGTACCATAAGAGAAAGCACCATAGCGCAAATGCGTCAGTACGTCTGAATGTACTGAGTATACGAGTGAGGTAGGCTAAATGCAAAGGGTTATATGCATGAACAATGCTGACTAATATGAACGTGAGAATACATACATGCATACATAACGGTAACTGAACTCATGGAGGTACTAACTACTGCGTCTGAATACTGACAACATGAGTGTACCGATACTGAGATACTGAATAGATGAACGACTACTTTTGACAGTTCAAATTATGAAGAACTGGTCTGATTGACTTTGTCTAACAGTCCTGAAACTGAGTACTGATAGTATAAGTTCTGAGAACTGGTAATAATGATAACATGAGTGACTGTATATGAAAATCCTGAATCTAATAGAACTATCTGAGTCCTGTACTGTATCTGAGTTGACTGTATCTGACAGTCCTGATATACTGAAATCTGAAGAACTATCTGAGTTCTTTACTAAGACTGGGTGACTGTAGCTGACAGTCCTAAAATCTGTAACTGAAACTGTGGGAAGTAGTTGTTTAACCGACATGCCCCAATAACGCATATAGCTAAGTTGGGGTCCAATCTCTGCCCCAACTGAAGGGGTGTCAATACCGCACCGCTGGTAAGGACAGCTATGAGTGACCCTTATCTGGCAGGTACTCAAATGAGAACGGTGGGAACCCTAAACCGACAGGTTAAGCCACCTCATCAACCCTAATCTAACATGTTAAGATGTCTCAACCTATGCTGGCTACGTAGTTCTGGAACACAAGGATGGCTTCTAAGAATCACACCCTGAACTAGTAAGTGAGTTCCCATCCTTGGGTTCACTCGGTGCTAACATCTACTCCCATCTGAAGGACACTGAACTGAATAACTAAGTTGAACTGAATAACTGAACTGAACTGATTAGCTGAACTGATATTGATTAACTGTACTGATACTAGTGGTATTGTTTAGCGGAGCTAAAACTAAGTTTACTGAGTTCTTTTGACTGACGAAACGTACTGTGTTCTGAGTACTGAATGAGAGTACTGGAATTACTGAAATTGCTAGGAATACTGCTGTTACTGAGATTTCTGAGCTCACTGAGTACTGAGATTACTGAACTAGTGAGACTGCTGAGATTTCTGAGTTTTCCTGAGTCACATGACTGACTAAATTCTATAGATCATGGTTCGACTGAGAGTATCGTGATAACATGACATGGCTCTAGGCACACAACTATATTTTTTGGGTACAAGTACCCCCAGGACTCGATGGAAGGAAACTGACACAACTTGACTTTCTTAAGTACATGACCATCAATAACAATCCATAATACATGAGTGAGGGATTTCATGAAGTACATGGTCATCATAATATCTAACATGAATAGGAATGCTTATAATCAAGTCATGAATCTCATATTCTAATATCATGGGCATTCCGACAACATATACTGTTCATAACGATAGCATGGAAACCATTTAAGCATAAGAGAATGGCAAACATGTAACATTTAGTTCATATTATAATAATTTGGGAATAACTCATGTGGTACTTCAAAATCATGATCTTGTTCATGGCATGGAAGGCATATAGACACACTATGAACCCATTCCCCAATCATTATGTACATTCCATACCACAACCATGACACATAACAACAATATGAAATTCATGTGAAATCATAAAGCATAGAGCATGGAATTCATATCAAATTATAATGGTTAACATTGTCTTGTCATTCAAATACTATTGAGTCATGGAAACCTGGTTTATCACATACTAAGCATTTTATCAAACACATTGCATGCACTCTTTAAGGCATAGGTGTATTCTCAAATTTACACTACCTTAATCCACCCAAATTCAAGGGTTCCAACTACATGATCACAATCTTCATGAAAGTTCATAAAATTCCCACTCTATAGCACAAACCACAAACAAAAATAGGAATACAACCATATCACCATAAAATATTCATGATTTAGTTATCAAAGATTGATTCTTGAACTCCACGGACGAAAGGAATTCGTGGATGAACACTACGCATACCTTAAAGCTTGATCTTGAAAGAGATCTAATGTTTCTGAAGGTTCTTGAAGAAATCCTTAAGATTGCCCTTGATTTTTCTTGACTAGGGTTTAACCCCTTTGGGAAAGAATGTTCTTGTTCCTGAGGAGATGATCTTGAGAGGAAACCCTAATCTTGCGGTTGAAAGTGTATGAGAGAGCTTTTTGAGATGTTTTAACTAAAGAGAATGAAAGATAATACGTTCCTTGAGGGTTATAAGTCGTGGGAAGTGAAGGGAAAAGACCAAAATACCCTTATAAAATAAATTCCCAGTTGTTAAAAATAATAGCTGACGACATTTGTGACAAGACGTCAAAAAAGTGACAAGCCATCAAAAATGTCGTCACACAGGAGCTGGAATTGATGGTTTCTGCCTAAGTCTGACGATATTTGTGACATGGTGTCAAAAATGTGATAAGCCGTCAAAAATATCGTCACACAGAAACTGGATTCTGCCTAAGGCTGACGATATTTGTGACATGGCATCAAAAATGTGACAAGCCGTAAAAAATATCGTCACACAGAAGATGGATTCTGCCTAAGGCTGACGACATTTGTGACATGGCATCAAAAATATGGTAAGCTACCACGAATGTCGTCACTTAGGAGCTGGATTCTGCCTAAGGATGACGACATTTGTGACATGGCGTCAAAAATGTGGTAAGCTACCAAGAATATCATCACTTAGGAGCTGGTTTCTTCCTAAGGATGACGACCTTCGTGATAGGGCATCACAAATGTGGTAAGCTACCATGAATGTCGTCACACTATTTCCAGCCTGACATGCTGGAGTAAAATAGGAATAACTCTTTTCTCTGATATCGGATTTAGGTGAAATTAGTATCGTTGGAAATATAATTTAATTATATATCTGTTGATAGGTCATGAGCTCAAAAATTCCAAGTATAATGAGAGATATTATCATTTGAAGTTGACTATACCAATATACTTCTCAAGAATTCAATCGGTAAGGAATGTTTTGATTCGTCTGATAGATGGGAGTTATTTGAAGCCTTAATATACATCTAAATTAATCATAAAACTCTAAAATAACCATGATGTACTATTCATGAGCTTGGTACATGGCTCTAATATTGGTTTGGATTTTTTGGGGTATTACAATAGGAGACCTTGGTAAGTCAAATTATGATTTTTAGTCAAATTTGTCATCTGAGTTACAAAGTTACTCCTATTTTTTCAACAATGGATAGAAGCCGATCATGAATCCAACATAAGTTCCCACAATTTAAATAGATCACTCATCTGGTGCATTAGATGAGTAATCTGTTACAACAAAAGATATATCTGCTACATCAGACTAATATCTATTGCATCAGACTGATTATCTATTGCATCAAACTGATTAATATGTTTGAAACAACATAAATTAGCCCTTTCCATAAACCCAACAGATAACCAATATATTTTGCTATTGCTATTGGATTCAAAATTATTTCTTACGTCAAATCGTCGACATGTTTGTTGAGAATATAATAGACAGAATGAAAATTAAATCCTCCATCTCAAATTAACCATCCCAAATTTCCTAATTTGATTTCTCATTTTACTTATCTTTTTTATTAATCAAGAAGAGATAAAAAAATTTCCATGTTTTACCCTTTGCATTAATCACTTTTTCTTCAAATTAAAATGTAAACATCATTTAATAAGGGTATTATGGTAAACTAGGTATGTTATTAATTATTTTTCTTAATCAATGTGCCATCTCAATTTGGAACAGGTAGGGTAATTTGAGACGGAGGGAGTTATTTGTTGAAACAGACTAGTTATCTGTTGCAACATATGGGTAATCTATTTGGAACAACATAAATCAGCCCCTTCCATAAACCCAAAAGATAAATCTTAAATCTTGCTATTGCTGTTGGATTCAAAATTATTCCTTACGTCCAATCGTCGGCATGTTTGTTGAGAAGATAATAAACAGAATGGAATTTAAATATGAATAAAAACGGTCAAAGTTGATCAAACATATTTTTTTTATTAAACTAAAATAAATAAAAATACATATACAGACTTAGAAAGAAAGAAGAAACAAAATAATCTAATTATTATTAATATATTCTTCATCATTATTATTATTATCTCCAGCCGCATCTTCGACAAGCAGCAGAAGCGTTCTTCTTATTCGGTGGATCTCCCGCAACATCCTTACTCTAACAGCAACCAACTCCCACTGTATATTATGTACCTGCCTCTACAGTTCTCGTACGTTGTCTCATAAAATAACGAAATCCCACACTGGATCGCCCATAGCTAGAACACGCATAAATTGACAATAAACACAAAAATAAAAGTAAAGAAAAGAATTCGAAAGTAATACAACGTTTATTTACACAAAAAATAAGAAAAAAACTTACCAGAGATGGGAAAAATCAATCAAGTTCTTGAAGAGAAAGTAGTTGAAGGTGTAATATGAAAGACAAGAGCATGAAATAAATAGATATATGTAGCAGAATGAACGAGTAAGGAGAGACCTATTTATAGAGGATTGAATTTGAATGAGTTAGGCAAAAAAGCGCGAATGTTCACCTTCATTTATTAATACTGGTGACTTTTTGATTACTGTGGAAAGTTGTGACATGATAAAATTCTTTTTAGTAACCGATTTTTTGAGTTATGGCAACATATTATATATCTATTACATCAGATAGCCCATCCGTGACAATAGATATACCATTTGTTGCAACAAATTTGCGATCTATTGCAATAGATAATATATCTTTTTAATAATTATCATATCTTTATCTTTAATCCAAATTTGATGACTTATTCATTATATAAATTAAAAAAACAAATTCAAAAACAAAAAGGCGCGATTGTTCACCTCCATTTATTAATACTGATAACTTTTTGATTACTATGGCAAGTTGTGACTTGACAAGTTCTTTTCAGCGACCCATTTTTTGAGTTGTGCCAACAGATTATATATCTGTTGCGTCAGATAACCCATGTGTGAAAACATATATACCATTTGTTGCAACAAATCTACGATTTGTTGCAACATATAATATATCTGTTGCATCATATATCTTTTTAATAATCATCATATAAAATCTTCAATCCAAATTTAGTGACTTTTTTATTATTATATTAATTAAAAAAACAGATTCAAAAACAAAAAGGTGCGACTGTTCACCTCCATTTATTAATACTGGTGGCTTTTTTATTACTGTAGAAAGTTGTGACTTGATTTGTTGCAACAAATCTTCAATCTGTTGCATCAGATAATACATATAAGCTATATTTTTTAATAATCAACATATCTTTAATCCGAATTTGGTGACTTTTATTATATAAATTAAAAAAACAGATTTAAAAACAATATGTCAAAGAGTCACGATTAGTTATTAAAATTAAATAACCATTTTGTTACGATTATAAATTGTGTTTATCATTTATTTCCTTATTATTTATTTACGAACCATTTTTCATATTAAATAATTAAAAAGTCATGTCTTTTCACCCTATCAATAACAATAGCCCTTTTTATTAATAACCGTCTGTTGCAATATATGATCGATCTGTCACATCAGATTAACCTCTGTCGACATGTTGAGAATAAGAAATAAGCAAGAATGATAATTAAATACTAAATGAGAATTAAAAATTCAAAGTCAACCACCAAACATAGATTTTTGAATCCCCTGGGTAGATCCGATATACAAAAAAGGAAAGACCGGTGCACTAAAGCTACCGCTATGAGTGGTGTCCGAGGAAGGGCTCCACCACAAGGGTGTATCGTACGCAGTCTTACCTTGCATTTCTGCTAGAGGCTTTTTCCAAGGCTTGAACCCATGACCTAAAAGAAGGAAAATACATACATATGCTAAAAGAAAAAAAACATAACCTAATTATTATTACTACTATTATTATTATTACTATTAGTATTGTCAATCGGATAATTTTCATCCAACAACAGTAGGGACCTCCTCAGTCTTGCTCCGAAGTCGGCCAAATCCCTCTGGAGTTCATCAAACTGCCTTTGAAGTTCCTACAAGAACTCGATATGAATCTTCTTTTATGAATCTGGATCAGCCATATTTGTAAGTGTAGTAGAATGAATGAGTAAGGAGGAACCTATTTATAAATTATTGAATTGGAAGGGGTTAGTCAAACAAAAAGTCACGACTGTTCATATCCCTTAATTAAATAAAACTGATGACTTTTTGAATATGTAAATTAAAAAAAAGGATCTAAATACAACATTTTATATTTTTATTGTATTTCGGAAAGAAAAGAAAATTGCTTTAAAATAAATCTAACATATATTCCATCTGTCAGATAACTTACAACATATTAACAATCTGTTGCAACAAATAGATATATCAGTTTGCCTTTTTAACAGATGTGACATCTGTTGCAACTTGCTAGTCATCTATTTATTCAATTTCAGCCATAGATGGGCTAGGAAGAATAAGGTGCGTGCAGATGGATCCACTATCATATCTATGTGAGTTAAGTAGTATTACTAATAAGGTCACCAGGACAACACACACAAAGTACAATATTTTTTTTAATGCAGTTTTTAACCGATTAGGCACTGATCATTCAAATAAGATCCTGCATTGTACAGTTAAGTTTGATGGATTCGAATAGATAAGGGTGAGGGCCTCATGAAGATGGTGCAGATACCCTATTATGAATTACTGACATTTGTTGCTCGTGTTTATGTGTGTCAAGTTTTGAGAAGGGATCAATATTTGGTGTTATTACAGAGAACTAATAGCGATTGGACTTAACTTTAAGTGTGCTTTGGACTTTGAGAACACCTTCGAAGCCTCACACTGCATCAAATAAGAATAGAAAACTAATAGAAATTCTCCTGGCCCAAATTTATATAGAAGGTTGATTGAGAAGATGATTATACACCAGAATGAGCCGAAGGAAAATGCCTGCAAGGGAAAGGTGAGTTGATGAAAGACTATATCATCTGAGAGATAATTGAAGAAGATACACAGGGTAGAAAGTAACTTCTAGCGAATCTGGCCCATGGAATTATCTTAAAACATGAGAAATCTGAATTAAGTGCAAATATGAAAGTGTATCCGGTAATGTAAATTCGTTTGTTGTCTCTCTGAAAGAAAAGTAATGCTGATGGACACTTTGCTAGAGAGCTGCGACTAGGTAGCGTGGTTGAGATTATCACCTAGATAGAAAATAGAAGAAGACTAAGAAAGCATCCTTAAGGGCACGAGGGTTGAAATAATGTACAGTAAGTCTAAAACACTTGCGCCAACAACAACTATAGTTAAAGTAAGGAATCTAAGCAAAGAAGACAATTTTTGAATTTTAAATTACATCTCATGCCTTCTTGATTGTGCTTCCGATTAGTCCCACAGCTGTTGATCTGATCGGAACCACAAACATGATTTAAAGGAAAATTGAGTATCATTACTTCCTTAGTAATATGAATTAATTGATTGTGTTTTATAGCCTTAGCATGCTTTAAACATTTCTTGGATAAGATTAGAGGCTTGCTCTAGTTTGTGAATTTTGATAATTTTTTATCTTGCCTCCTGCTTGCTGATTCTGTATTTAAGGTAGTCGTTGCTGTCTTCGAAGTTGGTATAGATTTCCTGAATTCTTATGAGCTCGATCAGGAACACTACCTTCAAAGTTGTGGCATTGAAGAAGGCCTTCAAAACACTTTTTTCAGAAGCCTTAAAGGATACATGAAGGGTCGCTGTGTTTGTTTTAGGTCAAAATATGTTGATACACACTTAAGATGTGGTCCCAACAGTTGAACAATACACTTTTATCGAGTGTTTCTCAATGTAGCTTGCTCAACTAATTTGATAAATTAATAACCAAGGAGTTATGTAGCGTGTGATCTAAACCGACTCTACCAAGCCTATCAAACGTACGAACTCCAGGCTCATTACCCTATCAAAAAAATTTGACCGAGTTAGTGCACAAATCAAACGAGCTCAATCTCTCAGCCTTTCTACTGATCGCTCTTCTCCAATATAGATGACAAGATATCTGCTATGCAAAAGTCTACACCGTTTCTAGAAATGCTTACTAGGGCGCAAGTCTTCAGAAGGCATCAATAGTAAACTCTCAATATCAAGTGATATTGAGAGATACTAGTCATGCCTTCTCAAGATGTTTACTACAACAAGAATTTCTGCTGATGTAAAGATATCTGCTATGTGAAAGTCTACACCATCAGTAAAAATTCTTGCCAGAGTGAAAGTCTTTAGAAGGCATTATTAGTAATCTCTCAACATCAAGGAAGTCTTGTATGAAAGTCTTCAGAAGGCAAGAATTTCTATAGATGGTGTATACTTTTGCATGACAGATATCTTATCATCAACAGAAATTCTTTCCGTAGCAAAAGTCTTGAGAAGGCATGACTAGTAATCTCTCAATATCACTTGATATTGAGAGTTTACTGTTGATGCCTTCTGAAGACTTGCGCCCTGGAAAGAATTTTTAGTGACGGTAAAGACTTTTGCATAGAGGATATCTTGTTATCTATATTGGAGAAGAGCGATCAACAGAAAGGCTGAGAGATTAAGCTCATTTGATTTGTGCACTAACTCGGTCAAAATTTTTTAATAGGGTAATGAGCCTGGTGTTACATAATGTTTGATAGGCTTGGTAGAGTCAGTTTAGATCACACTCTACATAACTCCTTTCTTATTAATTATTCAAATTGGTTGAGCAAGCTACATTAAGAAATGCTTGATAAAAGTGTGTTGTTCAACTGTTGGGACTACATCTTTAGTGTGTATCAACATATTCTGACCTAAAACAAACACAGTGACCCTCCATGTATCCTCTAAGGATTTTGAAGAAAGAGTTCTGTTGCCCTTCTTTAATGCCACAACTTTGAAGGTGGTGTTCCTGATCTAGCTCACAAGAGATCAGGAACTCCTGACCAATATCGAAGATGGAAATGACAAGCTTGAATACAAAATCAACAAGCTAGATACAAGCTTGAAAATTATTGGAATTCGTATACTACAGCAAGCCTCTGATCTTCTCCAAGGAATATTGAAAGCATGCTAAGGCTAGAAAACACAATCAATTATAACCATATTGCTAAGAAAGTAGTGACACTCAATCTTTCTTTCAATCATGTATGTGTTTCCGATCAGGTTAACAACAGTGGACTTGATCGGAACCACAAACAAGAAGGCATGAGATGCAATTTAAAATTTAGAAATCGTCGCCTTCGCTTAGATTCCTTACTTTAATTGCAGATTCTATTGTCGTAAGTTTTATAGAATTACTGTACATTATTTCAACCTTCGATGACCTTAAGACTGCTTTCTTAGTCTTCTACTATTTTCTATCTAGGTGATAATCCTGACCACGCTACCTAGTCATAGCTCCCTAGCAAAGTGACCATCTGCACTATTTTTCTTTCAGAGAGACAACAGACAGATTTTTCATTACCGGATACACTTTCATATTTGTACTTGATACAGATTTCTCATGTTTTAAGATAATTTCATCAGCCAGATTCGCTAGAAGTTACTTTTTACCTTATGTATCCTCTTCAATTAGCTCTTAGATGATGTAGTCTTTCATCAACTACTCATTATCCCTTGAAGGCATTTTTCTATTGTACCTTCTAGCATATAATCATCACCCCGAGCAACCTAACCATATAAATTCAGGCTAGGACAATAACTATATTGTTTTTTTGTTCTTGTTAGATGTAGTGCTAGGCTTTGAAGTCCTTCTCAGAGTCCAATACACCCTAAAAGTTAGTCCAATTTCTATTAAATCTCTTTACACCAAAACTAGATCCCTTCATAATGCTTGACAAATAAACATGAGCAACAACCAACATTAAATCTTAACAGGGTATCAAAACCATATTCATGGTCCCTCAGCCTTATCAATTCGGACCTACCAAACTTAACTGTAAAATTGCAGATATCTTGTTTAAATGATCTATGACTAATCGGTAAAAATAACACTCATAAAATCAGTGTACTCTATGTGTGTTTCCACGATAACATTATCAGTAATACATACCTTCCACATATGAAGTGGTTTCATCTGCATGCAGCTTATTCCTCCGAACCCATCTTTACTGCATCCTCTTCTGATAGTCGGGCAAAAGTTGATCAACTTTCAGTTTCTTATATCTACAAAGAAGAGGAAAAAAATTAATGTCATAGAAAAAATATTATCCATCTGTTGCAATAGATGTAGAGTCTGTTGCATTAGATAAGGAGTCTGTTGCATCAGATGAGGAGTCTATTGCATTAGATGTGGAGTCTAATGCAACAGATATGGAGTTTGTTGCAACAGATGTGGTGTCTATTAGAATACATCAAACCAGCTTTGCTGGTGGTTTGATTTATCCCAACAGTTGCTCCGTCTATTGCAACATCATCAACAACATTAACTACAAAGAAACAACAAATAAAAAACATCAACAACAGTGAAAAAAAAATATTTGTTCCAATAACAAAGAAGCAATATCCTATATTCCAACACCATCAACAACACCACACCAAAAGTTCCAACAACGCCAATCCCACCACCAACATCAACAACAAAGAAACAAATAAAATACATATAAAAAAATAATACTGCCAATAAGGCTTTTAAACTTCTCCCAACAGATGACTTTTTTTGCATATTGTAATAAAAATTCTCGGTTCGTTTATTCAATAATTAAAAGTTCCTTCAATTTTTTTAAATAAATATGATATGGGTAAATGGTAATTAAATAAAAAATAGATGTAAATAACTTGCAAAGAAGAAGACGAGAATGAAAGAGCAATAGTGAACCATACCTTAATGTCAAAAGAGGATCAAAACAACAATTTTAGTAGAGAATCTAAGATATGGATCGGTTTAGATCCGAAAGGATCTTTGTGAGAAAGAGAAGAGAAAAAAAGTTATGATAACCCTAAAGAGGAGAGAAATAAAAAGATGAGAGATAAATAAAATAAATTTAGGGATGAAGGAGATAGATGAGATAATTCTAATTTCTAGATGTACTACTCTTAATATTAAATGACTAAACAAAGTGTATTTATTCAAATTTATATTTTCAAAGCATAATTAATAAGGCTAATTTGGTAAAATAAACCCCTAATTAATATTTTATTAATGGGTGTGACAAGTCAATAGGGGCCAACTAATATAAAACAGAGGAAGTGTTAGGGGTTTCAATATTCATTAATAATTTGAGCGGCGCGAGGAAGAAAATGGGTGATATTGAAAAGACAAGACAAGACTACTCAATGAGATTTTTGAGTTATCCAAGAAATATTTTTTACCGCCTTTAGTAGTACTACTTTATCTACTTGGACAGAAACTTGCTTTAAAATTTAAAAGAAAAAAAAATATTTTCAAACAGATATGTCGTCTGTTGCAACAGATATAAATATCTGTTTGAAAAATCTCAAAAGCTCAGTCATCTGTGATAACAGATGCAAATGTCCATTTGATAACTAAATCAGATATGTTATTTATTACAACAGATATCAATATCTTTTTGAAAATTTCCAATAGCTCAGTCATATTTCACAACAAATACAAATGTCTATTTGATAATTAAATCAGATATGTCATCTGTTGCAACAAATATGATTATCTATTTGAAAATATCCAACAACTTAGTCGTTTGTTGCAACAAATTTCATTGCAATTGATTTAGGTGGAACTAGGGATGAATAAATGAGCTCATAGTGTCAATAATAATTTTAGTTGAGTCGTTGCATTTGCATGGTGTTGGTATTGCCTTCATCCCGACCCGATTCATCGATCGATCACTTTGAGTTGAAATGAGTTCTCATTAACTTAATGTTAAGATTAATAGTATCTAAATTGATTTAGGAGGAACTCGAGATGAATTAATGAGCTCACAAGATCAACAACAACTTCAATTGAGTCATTGCATTTGCATGGTGTTGGTATTGCGTTCATCCTGATCAGAGTCGTCAATCGATCACTCGGAGTTGAAATAAGTTCTCATTAACTTAATGTTAAGATTAATAGGACCTAAATTGATTTAGGTTAAACTAGGTATGAATTGATGAGCTCACATGGTCAACAACAACTTTAATTGAGTCGTTGCATTTGTATGGTGTTGCTATTGCGTTCATCCCGACTCAAGTCATCGATTGATCACTCAGAGTTGAAATGAGTTTTCATTAACTTAATGTTAATATTAGTAGTAACTAAATAATTTTGGTGGAACTAGGGATGAATGAATGATCTCATAGGGTCAATAAAAACTTCAATTGAGTCATTGAATTTGCATGGTGTTGGTATTTCGTTCATCCCGACCCGAGTCGTCAATCGATCACTCAAAGTTGAAATGAGTTCTCATTAACTTAATGTTAAGATTAATAGTACCTAAATTTATTTAGGTGGAACTATGGATGATTGAATGAGCTCACAGGGTCAATAATAACTTCAATTAAGTCATTGCATTTGCATGGTGTTGGTATTTCATTCATCCCGACCCAAGTCGTCGATCGATCACTCAAAGTTGAAATGAGTTCTCATTTACTTAATGTTAATATTAATAGTACCTAAATTGATTTAGGTGGAACTAGGGATGATTGAATGAGCTCACAGGGCCAACAACAACTTCAATTGAGTCATTGCATTTGCATGGTGTTGGTATTGTGTCCATCCCGACCCGAGTCGTCGATCAATCACTCTGAGTTAAAATGAGTTATCATTAACTTAATATTTTAAAAACTATATCTTATGAAGTTTTAAAAATTAATTAAGATCAACTCGGACTAAATTAACAATTTTAAAACTTGTCATTCTTTTCCAAAATTACAAATCAACTCATACAAATCATCCAATTGCGGGAAAAACTTTTCCTTATTTCAAATATCAAGTTATCTCTCCTCTTTCTCTCTCTCTCTCACTCTCCACAATATAGATAACAACAACTATATATATTGCTCAACCCTTTAAAACAAATCAATTTTCTTCCCATTTTCGACCACATAGTTGTTATTTTTGACTTCATTCTTGCTTGTATCCGTCGTTTTCTCTATCTTCGCAGGTAACAAAGTTCGAAAAAATTTCTACATTTGTTATTTATTCTAAAACTTAGGGATTTTAGTTAATGATAAAAAATAAAACTTTTAGTTGTATTATCTTCGAGAATGGGTTAAAAATTTTGTGTTTTGATGCTAAAAAAGTAGGAAGCACCCGAGAAAACCCTAGTTTTTGTCTCAGTGTTTTGTTGACTGTTGTGGTATTGTTGGATGGTATTTGTGGTACTATTTGTGGCTGTTATTGGTGGTGGCGGTATTTGTGTTTTTGGTGGTGGTATCGGTGGTCTTGGTGTTGGTATTGGTGGCATTGGTGGTGGTCTTGGTGGCATTGGCGGTGGTATTGGTTGTGGTAGTGGTGGTCCATTTATTGGAACGGGTGGAAGATCTGTTGGGAAATATTAAATAGGTCTTCAAACAGATTCCCCATCTGTTCCAACTGATGGGTTATCCGTTGGAGTATTTTTTTGTAATGTGGCGTAGAATAATTTATTGAAAAATGTCTTACCTTTTTTTAAAAAACTATGCAGATATCAAATGCAATGAATTTTTTGTTTTTCTATTGTTTGTAGTTAAAAGATGTCCCCCCAAAGAAAATAAACTGAAAGTAGAGAAAGTGGATCAACTTCTGATCACCAAATAAAAAAGTCTAGAGTACAGATAGATTCGGTGGAACTTCCAGAACAATCTCAGTCAGGGCAAAATGAAGATGAGAAAAGTGATAACTCCTTCTTCCCAATGAGACATGAAATAATATTAAAATCCCAGCATGATTCTATCAAAACCATTAGTATTGACAAGTTTTGAGTTGCGATGCCGATGAATAGCCCTAACGCAGTATTTGGTGATCTTGTACTTAAATTTCAATTGGGGAAACCTTTTGAAGAACTTAGGAGTATTATTAAGAATGAAAATATAGATGGACTTTTTGAGAAGAGTTGCTTTGCATACTTTCTCGAGCTGTCTGAGGACCGCACTCTCCGTTTCCCAATGAGCATGGTATATGGCCTTCTCAAGCGTAGGATCAAGTATGCTGGGGATGATAAAGATTCGAAGGAGGGCGGAAAAAACATGGATAAAGTCTGGATCAACTCCTGTAGCATGCCTATTTGTTTTGGATTGAAAGAGTTTGCCATAGTGACGGGCTTGAGATGGGATCGTTCAGAAGAACCTCTCATCAAGGAAACACCCCACAAAGGTTCCAACAAATACTAGGTAAAAATAGATGGGTTGTTGGGCATTGTTGGACCTAGATACAAAGGGGAGGATTTGATGGCGGATCTCGAGAATAAAACAAACCAAAGCACTACAGGGAGAAATTATGCTTGGTTTGGTTTGTCCATTTTATTTTATTGGCAAGAGACATCAGGAAAGTCGTAGAACATGATTTATTGGTGCTTGATAATGATTTTGGGAAATTCAATGATTATCCCTAGGGATATGAAAGCTACTACTTGACTATCAAATATTTACTGACAAAGCTATCCCCAAAGACGATCACATTATACGACTTTCCCTGGGCTTTCATGGTAAAATTGATCACTATTTTTACTCATTCATTAATTTATATTGAATATAGTTATTATGACTTTTTTTTGCTTACTACATATTTATATTTTTAGGCTTGATTATGTGAAGCATTTTCTCTCCTCCAAAAGTAGTTCAAGGATTACCCGGATAAGGTTTCTCATCCACGGATCCTTAGGTGGTTGGATGCAACAAAGAGCAACAAAAAATATATTAAAGAGGCTAATATCTTTAACCCTCCAAATGATGAAGTACGTCTTCTTTTAACTAAAATAATTTGCCTCAAATAAAGATAGTGAAATAGATGTTCCATCTGTTGCGACAAATGGGTCATCTGTTGTAATAGATTACCCGTCAACTGCAACTGGTGCAACAGATTGGTAATCTGTTGTGGTAGATGATCCATATTTTGCAACAGATTAACCATCCGTTTCTTTGGTTCTCTGAACCCGACTCAATAGATTACACATCTGATGCAAATTCTGCAATAAATGTGTAGTCTGATGCAACATATTGTCAATCTGTTGCAACATACAGATCAGCTATTGCGGCAACTAGATCGTCTGTTGCATAATTTAGCTGTGTTAACATTCATGTAATCAACTGACTGCAAATTATTTTATATGATTTAAATGCCTCCTATTTTTTTTTATAGATTGTGCATCCTTGGATCGTGCCTACCGTTGATGAGCTAGGGATGACTTTTTTTCTAACTCTGGGTTTTATTGATACAAAAGAAGATCCAATAATGGAGTTAATAAAGAAGGAATTGCCTATAGCAACATCCATAAGGTGAGTAGTTACGCAAGGTCAGCCTAATGTTGAAGCTCTTGACGACCAACCTCAAACTGCAACAGATCCGGGTGCTTCTTCTGGGGTTGTTGCTGGTGGAGTTGTTTATGATGGTAACAACTATTCTTATGCTGCTGCTACTTCCAGTTGTGATTATGAGCATGTTAGTGCTCAACAAAAAATAAATACTTTTGAAAACATCCCTTGTATAGGTCCCTCTCACCCCTACACCTATCCCCCCCACTTACAGTGGTCCCTCTCAGCCCTCTTCACCCACATGTTCTTATTGCAAATACAATGTGTGAAAGGACAGAAAGGATAAACTCCTTGAAAAACTAGAGGCTATTGCAGAAGCTGTTGAGGAGTTGAAATCCAGGAGGGGTGTCATACCATCCTACGAGGTAAGTCTAATGCATCGAAAGTTTCCAAGCTAAAATTTATCCCTAAAAGTATCAAGAATAGTCTTCTAGAGTGAATTATACTCAACTCCTTATGGAATTCTTTAAATTTTAACTTTTCATTACGTAGGTGACTGAATAAGCTTTTCGTTGATATAAGATTAATCCAAAACGAACACTTGATGAGAGAGTTATGGCTATTTTATGTGCTAGTCGTAAAACATCATCATTCAGGTATTTAGTGCATCGCAGAGGATCCCAATTTCGCATTCGTCAATTTCTAGTGGGACTCCGCGATCGTGGCGCATCACGGAGTGAGACAATTTCCTAATTGGCAATTTCCAGTAAGCCACCACAATTGTGGCACGTCGCGGTGGCCCATAAAATCGGGCACCAGTTATATTTTTACTCCATCTCATTAAGGGTAAAAATGGTACTTCTCCAACCCCTTATCATCTCTAACACAGGGTTTAATCCCAAGAACACCAAAGTTAGTTTATTTTCATCAAAATCTCTCAAGAAACTCCATTAGGGTTTCAGACTAAAAATCCTCATAGTTCAAGATTTAACCGTGGGTTTTAGAAGATAATTGGAGATTTAGAATCCTCTCATCGTAGGCTCCAAGAATCATCCATTTACTTTTTGAAATAAAGGTACGTGGGGTTGTCCCAAATTTTATGGGCATGATTTTTGAAAAAAATTTACACAAGACCTTACTATCTATACATATACATATGTTTTTAAAAGTGGGGTTTTGTTTTAATATCAATAACATGCTTTGTGATATGGTTTTGAAAGAAATATTGAAATACCATGGGGTTGTTTACTTGCATATATGTAATCTGTTTAATTATGAATATGTGACCTGAATTTCGAAAAGGTGCGATGTATATGAATTGTGAATTCTTTAAATCCCCCATGATAATGTTTTATACCCCACATTATACTTGTGTGAAACCATCGAGAGCATGATTTTTTGCTATTGACATGATACTACTCATAAATGATAAAGTTTCTTGAAACTATTACATGTTGAGAACCATAGTGCATGTGTTTGATGTGTGTGAAAGTTTTATATATGTGCATGTTGTAAATGGCATGAAAAGTTGGAGAATAGTTGTGGTAATGTGACTTGCAAGTCAATGGTATGACGATACCATATAAATATATGCCATGACAGAGTTATAGTTTGATTTAAGAGAGTTAGATGGTTACCCGAAGAAAGTACGAGTTGAAAGACTCTATGCTAGAAACCGTGATTTGCCGACACGGGATTATGGTACCATGCTTTGTGATCTTGTGTACCTTGATTCATGTCGTCCCAAATTGGGACTATGGTTAGGTGCCCTGCTTTGTGATCTTGTACACTACCATGACATTGATTTGATTAGGGATTTTGGCATCCTGCTGTGTGATCTTGCGTGTCCCCCTTATAGATACTCCAATCCTTGCGGCAAACTTGGATTGGTGGCTTGGCCTCCGAGTCAAGGGAGGATTCCAGATATCCCGTGGAATTACAGATTGTAGGGTGTACCATCTAGCTAAAAAGTAAGACAAAGAGTGAGTCATGGTTTTAAAAAAATGTTTCAAAGTCTTTAAAATGCCCATGTGATTTCTTACTATATGATATGTTTATGAACTATTTTAAATTGCTCTCATATATGTTGATTATAAATGACTATTTTGGATTAGCTCTACATACCAGTACATATGTATTGACCCCTCTCCCCTTCCAACCTCTCAGGTTCTGAGGCACAATTTAGGAGTCAAGATAAGCAGTAGATAATTCAGACATCAGAAGAGATTGTGTAGTGGTGAGCCTTCTATATTTTTGAAGGCCTAATGTCTTACAGATATTCATCATTCTATAGTTTTGGTCTACTGGGGCCTTGTCCTAGACTTCAAATAGTATTATTTTGAGATTTAGTAGAGATTTCGCAGACTGAGTCAAATGTTATTTAGATATTGTTGGAGTTTTCCTTCATTGTTAAACTAATTTCAGAGTATGACCATGTTTCCGTATTCGATTTATAATTTTGAATTTTTCTTTTATTATATGAATGTTGTGCATGATTACCAGATAGAGTGGGACATCTTGTCCTTCATGGGTCGGATGTCCGTCACGGCCAGGACCTAGTTCGGGTCATGACAAACTTGGTATCAGAGCACGGTTCATGGTCCCAGGGTGTCTACAAAATCGCGTTAGGTAGAGTCTTATTTATGGGTGTGTAGAACGCCATACTTATAAGAAGAAAGATACTAGGCGTTTATGAAAGTGTTTCCCCTCTTTGTGATTTAGTTCGTGCTTTAGAGTCTGAATTAGAACTGTCCCCTAATTAGTGATCCATTGTATTTCAGAAAACTGTCATGCCTTCTCGTCGTTCCAGCAACCAGGATACTCAGGATGATGAAGTCTTCCCTACTTATGGCATGTGGACCCGTAACAGAGCCCACACCTCAGAACCTGTTCCTACTTTGAGAGTACCTCCATTCCCGACCAGTCCTCCTCGAGCTCCGAGGACAAATGTTAACCATCCCCAGTCTTCTCAGAGGGACATATCGAATGCAGAATTCAGGAAGTCCTTTCACATGCTTGCACATCTGGTAGCCGCAAAGACTCAGAGGTCAGAAGACACTGGGTCTGCATCTATCATTTCTGAGGCCACTATGGTGGGCCAGTTCATGAGAATGAACCCGCCCAAATTTTCTGGCACTAAAGTAGAAGAGGACCCCCAGGAGTTCATAGATGAAATGAAGAAGATTTTCAGAGTTATGCATGTGGATCAGGTGGAAGGGGTTGAGTTAGTAGCGTACCAACTTAAGGATGTAGCGAACTAATGGTACAATGAGTGGGAGGATGCAAAAGGGGAGAGTGCTGAGCCCATAGTATGGGATGAGTTCGTGGGAGCTTTTCTTGACCGATTCTTTCCTCTAGAGTTGAGGGAGGACAAAGTAGAGGAATTCATGAATCTTAAATAAGGGAAGATGAGTGTCCATGAGTACACTCTAAAGTTTAATCAAATGGCTTGTTATGCACCAGAAATAATAGGATATATAAGGGCCCGGATGAGAAAATTTGCATTCGGCCTTTCCGATGATCTAGCACTTGAATGTCAAGGGGCGATGCTAAATAGGGAGGTGGAATTTTCTAGACTTTTAGTCCACATGAAACAGGTAGAAGAGAAGAAAAATAAAATGTTTGAATCTAGAGAGAAAGAAAGGCAGGCGAAGAGGGCCAGAACAGCGGATCAGAACCACAGTCAGCCATAGAGTGGTAACTGGGGTGGTAAATGGCAAAAGAAGAAGTTTTAGGGCAAGGCACAGTCTGCAGCTAGCGCCCTAGCACCCAGACCCTCAGTTGATACGCGATCTCAGAGTTTTCAGACTAGTCAAGGGCCCAGAACTCAGGATACTCAGTCGCAGGGCAGTGTGGCACAACCCGCCAGATCTTTTCCCTATTGTAACACCTGCGGAAAGAATCATCCTAGAAAGTGTTACTTCAAGAGGAGAAATTGTTATTCTTGCGGTCAGGTGGGACACCTTCAGAGAGATTTCCCTGATACAGGAGGTAATGTTGGGGGAGCCAAATCTTAGGTAAATTCTTCTGAACTAGAACCTCAGAAGGGAGCCACTTCGGCTGCCAGGAGCGATCGCAACCGGCTATATGCTTTGACCAACCGCCAGGAGGTAGAGACCTCTCCAGATGTGGTCACCAGTATGTTACAAATCTTTTCCCGTGATGTATATGTGTTTCTTGATCCCGGGTCTACCTTATCTTATGTGACCCTATATGTGGCTATTGGTTTTGGGTTTGAGCCCGAAGTCATTACCAATCCTTTCTCTGTTACCACTTTGATAGGTGATTTTGTTCTGGCTAGGAGGGTATATAAAAATTGTGTAGTGTCTATTCTTAGCCGGGATACTCTGGCAGATCTCATAGAGCTTGATATGGTTGATTTTGATGCTATCCTAGGGATGGACTGGCTCCATTCGTATTATGCCGTAGAACCCAGAAGGTTACCTTTTTTTCTGAATGAGCCAGCAATAGAGTGGGAAGGGCACACTTTAGCACCTAGGGGGAACTTCATATCTTATTTTAGGGCCCGTAAACTCATTTCAAAAGGTTGCTTGTATCATCTTATTCGGGTTAAAGATTCTAACACCGAAAGTCTTCCTCTTCAGTTTGTTCCTGTAGTGAATGAATTCCCATAATTTTTTCTATATGATCTCCTAGGAATTCCACCTGATAGGGACATAGATTTTGGCATTGATGCATTGCCAGATACCCGTCCTATTTCTATTCCGCCATATAGAATGGATCTTACAGAGTTAAAAAATTTGAAAGAACAGCTAGCAGATCTCCTAGATAAAGGTTTTATCAGACCTAGTGTTTCTCCTTGGGGTGTACCTTCACTCTTCATGCAGAAGAAGGATGGTTCCCTATGTATATGCATAGATTATCGCCAGTTGAATAAGGTCACAGTGAAAAATAAATATCCTCTTCCTAGAATCAATGACCTTTTTGATCAGCTTCAGGGTGGTAAGTGTTTTTCTAAAATAGACCTTTGTTTGGGCTATCACCAGTTGAAAGTTAGGGAGTCAGACATTCCTAAAACAGCTTTCCAAACCAGATATGGTCATTATGAATTCTTGGTCATGTCCTTTGGGTTGACTAATGCTCCTACAACTTTCATAGACCTAATGAACAGGGTTTTTCATCAGTTCCTAGACATATTTGTCATAGTTTTTATTGATGACATCTTGATCTACTCCAAAAGTGAGGAGGACCATTCCAATCACCTCCAGATTATTTTTCAGACTCTCAAAGATCATAAGTTGTATGCGAAATTCTCCAAGTGTGAATTCTGGCTGAATGCTATTGCTTTCTTGGGGCATATTGGGTCTAGTGAGGGGATTCAGGTTGATCCCCAAAAGGTTGAGGCAGTGAGGAAATGGCCCAGACCCATGACTCCAATCGACATTCAAAGCTTCTTGGGTTTGGCGGGTCATTACAGAAGATTCGTAGAGAGTTTTCCTTCCATTTCTTCACCACTTACTAAGTTGACTCAGAAAATGGTAAAGTTTTTATGGTCTGACTCTTGTGAGAGTAGTTTTGAGAAGCTGAAAGACAAGTTGACTGCTGCTCCTATTTTGACTCTTCCGGAGGGTACAAAAGGTTTTGTCGTATACTGTGATGCGTCCCGAGTGGGACTTGGGTGTGTTCTTATGCAGCACAGTAAGGTAGTGGCTTATACATCTAGGCAGTTGAAGGTGCATGAGAAGAACTACCCTACTCATGACTTGGAATTAGCAGCTGTGGTTTTTGCACTTAAGATCTGGCGGCACAATTTGTATGGGGTGCATGTTGATATATTTACTGACCACAAGAGTTTACAGTATGTTTTATCGCAGAAAGAGTTGAATCTCAGGAAGAGACGATGGTTGGAACTTTTAAAGGACTATGACATGAGCCTACACTATTATCCGGGTAAGAAAAATATGGTAGCCGACGTCCTCATCAGATTATCTATGGCTAGCCTCTCTCATGTTGAGGAAGGGAAGAGAGAAATGGTGAAGGATGTTCATCGACTTGCAAATCTTGGAGTGCGACTCTTAGATTCCAAAGATAGAGGGGTGGTGGTGCATGAGATAGCTAAATTATCCCTTTGGGCAGAAATTAAAGAAAAATAGGCCGGAGATCCCATCTTAATGCAGATAAAGAGTGTTGTGGGTCAGCAGAAGGTGATGTCGTTTGAGATTGGTGGTGATGGCATTTTGAGATATTAGGGTAGGTTGTGCATGCCAGATGTAGATGGTCTGAGGCAGAGAATCCTTGATGAAGCTCACACTTTGAGGTATGTTGTTCACCTAGGCTCTACTAAGATGTACCATGATCTGAAATCTATGTATTGGTGGAATAATATGAAGCGTGATGTGGCTGACTTTGTTTCCAATTATTTGAATTGCCAACAAGTTAAAGTAAAGCATTTGAGGCCAGGTGGTTCTTCCCAAGAGATAGCTTTACCCTTATGAAAGTGGGAGATAATTAATATGGACTTCATTACATGGCTTCCGAGGTCCCGAAACCAGTGTGATTCAATTTGGGTGATTGTAGATAGGCTGACTAAGTCAGCCTACTTTCTACCTGTCAGGACTAACTACTTGAGAGATGATTATGCCAAGCTGTTCATTGACGAAATAGTTCATTTGCATGGGGCACCTGTGTCAATCATATCCGACCGAGGTACACAGTTTTGTTCTTAGTTTTGGAGATCTTTTCAGAGAGGCTTAGGTACCTAAGTGAACCTAAGCACTGCTTTCCATCCTCAGACTGATAGGCAGGCTGAGCGTACCATTCAGACCCTTAAGGACATGTCGAGGCCATGTGTGATTGATTTTAAAGAAAATTGGGTGGAGCACTTTCCCCTAATAGAGTTCACGTATAATAATAGTTTTCATTCCAGTATTAAGATGACACCATTTGAGGAATTGTATGGAAGAAGATGTAGGTCACCAATAGGGTGGTATGAAGTGGGTGAGACGTAGATGTTTGGGCCTGATCTTGTTCATTAGGAAATAGAGGATGTAAAATTCATTAGAGAATGACTTAAGACAACCCAAAGTCATCAAAATTCCTACGCCAATGTTAGGAGAAGAGGTTGGATATTGGGTGTTTCTCAAGGTTTCTCTCATGAAGGGAGTCATGCGGTTCGGGAAGAAAGGTAAGCTGAGTCCTCGCTACATAGGCCCATATCAAATTTTGAGAAGGGTAGTTGTAGTCGCGTATGAGTTAGAATTGCCTGCTAATTTGGGTTTCGTTCATCCGGTATTTCATATATCTATGTTGAAGAAGTGTATTGGAGACCATTCTTTAGTGTTGCCTGTCGAAGAAATTAGAGTGACAGACTCCTTATCCTATGAAGAAGAGCCTATAGAAATTTTGGATCACCAAGTTAGAAAATTGAGAAACAAAGAGATTGCCTCAATTAAAGTGTTGTGGAGAAACCAGAAAATTGAAGAAGCAACTTGGGAATCCGAAGTTGACATGAGAGATAGGTACCCAAACCTTTTTGACCCAGTGGATGACAAAATAGAAGGTACAATCCTTGCCTTATTATTTCTATGCCTTAGTATGCTTGAAGTCATGCTTGTCTGTGTTCCGTGTCAACATTTGGGGATGAATGTTCCCAAGGGGTGGATATTGTAGCACCCCGAAAGTTTCCAAGCTAAAATTTGTCCTTAAAAGTATCAAGCATGGTCTTATAGAGTGAATTATACTCAACTCCCTATGGAATTCTTTAAATTTTAACTTTTCATTACGTGGGTGACTGAATGAGCTTTTCATTGATATAAAATTCGTCCAAAATGGATACCCAGTGAGGGAGTTCTGGCTATTTTATGTGCTAGTCGTAAAACATCGTCATACATGTGTTTAGCGCGTCACGGAGGATCCCAATTTTGCATTCGTCAATTTCCAGTGAGACTCTACAATCGTGGTGCATCACGGAGTGAGATAATTTCCCAATTGGCATTTTTCAGTGAGCCACCACGATTGTGGTGCGTCGCGGTGGCCCATAAAATTGGGCACCAACTATATTTTTACTCCATCTCATTAAGGGTAAAAATGGTACTTCTCCAACCCCTTATCATCTCTAACACGGGGTTTAATCCCAAGAATACCAAAGTAAGTTTATTTTCATCAAAATATCTCAAGAAACTCCATTAGGGTTTCAGACTAAAAATTCTCATAGCTCAAGATTTAACCGTGGGTTTTAGAAGATAATTGGAGATTTGGAATCCTCGTATTGTAGGCTCCAAGAATCATCCATTTACTTTCTGAAATAGAGGTATGTGAGGTTGTCCCAAATTTTATTGGCATGATTTTTAAAAAGAATTTACACAAGACCTTACTATCTATACGTATACATATGTTTTTACAAGTGGGGTTTTGTTTTAATATCAATAACATGTTTTGTGATATGGTTTTGAAAGAAATATTTAAATATCATGGGGTTGTTGGCTTGCATATATTTCAATTGTTGAATTGTGAACATGTGATTTGAATTTCGAAAAGGTGTGATGTATATGAATTGTGAATTCTGTAAATCCCCCATGATAATGTTTTATACCCTACACTATACTTGTGTGAAACCATCGAGAGCATGATTTTTTGCAATTGACATGATACTACTCATAAATGATAAAGTTTCTTGAAACTATTACATGTTGAGAACCATTGTGCATGTGTTTGATGTGTGTGAAAGTTTTATATATGTGCATGTTGTAAATGGCATGAAAAGTTAGAGAATTGATGTGGTACCGTGACTTACAAGTCAATGGTATGATGATACCATATAAATGTATGCCATGACAGAGTTAAAGTTTGATTTAAGAGAGTTAGATGGTTACCCGAAGAAAGTACGAGTTGAAAGACTCTATGCTAGAAACCGTGATTTGTTGACACAGGATTATGGTACCATGCTTTGTGATCTTGTGTACCTTGATTCATGTCATACCAAATTGGGACTATGGTTAGGTTCCCTACTTTGTGATCTTGTGCACTACCATGACATGTTGACTTGATTAGGGATTTTGGCACCCTGTTGTGTGATCTTGCGTGTCCCCCTTATAGATACTCCAATCCTTGCGGAAAACTTGGATTGGTGGCTTGGCCTCCGAGTCAAGAGAGGATTCCAGATAGCCCATGGAATTACAGATTGTAGGGTGTACCATCTAGCTAAAAAGTAAGACAAAGAGTGAGTCATGGTTTCAAAGAAATGTTTCAAAGTCTTTAAAATGCCCATGTGATTTCTTACTATATGATATGTTTATGAACTGTTTTAAATTTCTCTCATATATGTTGATTATAAATGACTATTTTGGATTAGCTCTGCTTACCAGTACATCTGTATTAACCCCCCTCCCCCTCCAACCTCTCAGGTTCTGAGGCACAGTCTAGGGGTGAAGATAAGCAGTAGATAATTCAGACAGCAAAGAGATTGTGCAGTGGTGAGCCTTCTATATTTTTGAAGGCCTAATGTCTTACAGATATTCATCATTCTTTAGTTTTGTTCTACTGGGGGCCTTGTCCCATACTTCATATAGTATTGTTTTAAGACTACTAGAGATTTCGCAGACTGAGTCAGATGTTATTTAGATATTGTTGGAGTTTTCCTTCATTATTAAACTAATTTCAGAGTATGACCATGTTTCCGTATTTGATTTATAATTCCGCATTTTTCTTTTATTATATGAATGTTGTGCATGATTACTAGATAGAGTGGGATATCCGGGCCTTCATAGGTCGGATGTCCATCATGGCCAGGCCCTAGTTCGGGTCGTGAAAGTAAGGGAACCATGCACTCCTACAGTGGTGGTTAGGAGGAAGAGAAGAAAAATTAGACAAATTCTCTCCGTTCTGAAAAAAACAAAAATTGCAACTCCTCTCGCTCTAATAGTTTTTGATGTTCAGGGTCCACTGAAGAAGGTGGACATATTCATGACATTTGGCAAGGAGAAGAAGAAGGAACTGCAAGAAATCATGAATGGCAGGACGAAGGTTAAAAAAGAATACACCATGCACTCATTTGCAGCCAAACACTTCACGAATATGAAAAATATGCATGAGTGGTACGAGGATAATGTAAGTTTACTTTTGCTAACCCAACCTTCAAATCTACTCCATGAATAAGAATATACATAGCAGATGTGTAATCTATTGCATCATAATAGACATCTTTTGCATAAGTTACGTTGGCTGGGTAATCTGTGAACTGATTCAGAGAACCCACTTCATTGGATTCTTTCCACTGTGTTTTTATTCTTTACAATTACTAACCTGTTTAAAAATTGTCTTCTTATACCACAGTATGTTGATGAAATTCTCTATCTCATGAGAGAAAGGTAATTAGTGTACCCGGATGCTTATGATGTTGCCGATAGGATAATGGACCTCAACTTCTACAACAATTTCAATAATAGGTACGCTGATCTCCATAAGATAGCTGATTCTGGTGGCCCGGGATTTGATAATTTAGTTTCTATGTTCCAATGGGATGAAGAAGCGATTAAATATGTTAAAGAGAAGAGGCCCTATCCACACGACAAGAGCTGAACCAAGGCAAAGAGAATCCTTGCAGCCATGAATGTGGAAGTCAAACATTTTCTCACTATTGATATACTACTCTACGAGGGAAATATTAAGGTTTATAACTGCAACTTACCTATCTTTAGCGAGGACACATTTTTATCCCACCTTCAACCACTCTTGAAGTTATTGCCCAAGTTGTTGACGCAGAGTAAGTTGATGGATCATTTGCCGGATGAAGTCTTGACGAAGGAATCATGGGATTTGAAGGTCAAAATAAGAACATTCAGCTCCTAAAAAATAAAACCGGTGTAGCGTACGGGCCGTACTCGCTTGCATATATTGAGTGTTTGCTAACCGGCACAGAAATAACCGGTATGTCCGACGCCATTATGGGAAAGATGTAATGGGTTTGGGCTTATGGGGTACTAACTAAATGGTTGGAGCCCGTGTATAAAGAAGAATATATACAAAGACGGAGATGAACACGGTAATGATTTTTCATTTCAAGCCACTTCACTTTACATGTAGTGGCAATAATTTTTATACTGGCCAAGTTGAATTTTATAATGCAACAGATAGTATATCTTTTGTAACAGATATAATACCTGTTGTGACAGATTGATTATCCTTTGAAATAGGTTGGTAATCTTTTGCATTAATAGATGTTTCCCAATCTATCTATCGCAACAGACATCCAATCTGTTGCAATATATAATCTTTATATTTCAACTGATAGGTAATCTGTTGGAAAAAGTCCAGAAAATAGAAAGACCTGTTATATAATTTTTAGCAGATGATCTACATGTTGCATCTTATGTTGCAACATATGTCTAAATCTATTTGATAAGATATGTCACCTATTGCAGCAGATGTATTATCTGTTGTGATATTTGAATCTAGTATTCCATTTCAATTAACATATTCAAAACTAAGGATTAAATTATATTCATAGACAACATAAAATAAGTTAAAGCCTTTGGAAATTACATGAAATAACTCAACAAATAAATGAAATGTAAAAAAATCACTATGGGTACACATGATCTACTCTACAAATTAACCAACAAGTTAAACCAAAGAGGATAGGTTATTACATTGACGAACTCAAGCTATAAAGATCTACTCAATATGGAGAAGTTGTTCTTCATCCGGTGCTGCAAAATTTGGCTTTAGTCGTCGTGCATCTTTAATGTCTCTTGCGTACAGCTTTTGAGCTTTTACTTCTTTGTATTTCCATAAAAGAGCAGCATATCTTTTACAGAGTAATCTGACATCAAGTCCATCATTTAGTACTTGTAATCCATCGCTCAAATACTCGGCGTACGCGGCAACAAAAAGACCGCAATCTCTTCATTTAAAAAAAATAGATAATCTATATCTTGTCGTTCATGCAAGCGTTGTGAAATTTGTGAAATGAAACTAAATGATGACACTTAGAATTACAAGCCACCAATGGTTTGTTGAGAAATTCCTTCAATATATCGTACATCAAATAGATTACCCATTTTATCACAGTATGCTTCAATCGTCGACCAATTAGTACGAACCTTTTGGTCCTAAAAGCCACTCATATCGAGGTAAGTAGGCAATATTTTGGCCAGCTTTTGTATTTAGACGATGGCCCAAAATGTCTCCTTCGCGACATCGTCTCATAAACTTGGATGTGCCTCTCTTTTAGAATGAAGAAAGCCAACACCTAATGAAATTCATCACCACAATTGATTGGTATATACACTTCGTCGATCAAATGCCAAGGTAAGCCAGCCGGAATGCTAAAACCTTTGATGATGTTGATTAAGCATTCCTCATTTCGGGAAACTTCCAGTTGTTGTTGACAATACCTATCGTAGGTATTATTGATGTAAACTTTGTACAAACAATTTCTTGTCGTGTAGCTGTATTGTTCTTGTGTTTGCAACTTGGCCTTCTTTCAAATGTAGTAAAAAATGTCATCGATGTGCTGCACATATTATCAAACATTTTGGATTACGTGATGAAAAAATTAATACGTAGATGTAATTAAATAAAGTATTAATTAATAGTAATATGTATGGAATTTAAACCTCATCATTCCAACAAGTTTGGGGCTGTGACATCAAATAGAATCAATTCTTCATTCCGGGATGTGCAACAACAAAGTCGAACATATCAAAACCAAAACTCGATTCTCTCACTTTGTAGCATCCATTATTTTGTTTTCTACATGATGATTTATATGTGTTAATGTCACGCCCGTACAACAAGAATCGTATAAACCAATATCTTTAAAAATTAATTTATGTACCTACCGGTATGATGCTTTATTAGCCCATTGGCAATCCATTCTAAATAGTCGTTGATCAACTGTGTTAGTTTTTTTTTAGCCTCATCCGAGATGTTGAACCCTTCAAATGGGTAATTCTTCCATTCTCCCGAACTGACAGGCTCCACTTTTTCTTCTTCTTTGGAGGCGGTTGATAGATTATCACTTTCTTTGGCTCATTCTGCTCTCCTGTGGCCCTTTCACACTAAACAACTGTGCAAGAAAAAGACAGAGGTGTTGTAATTTTGCTTTTTTTGATGCTTGATGATGCCTTGGGAGTATCTGTCCTTCTCCTCTTAGCCGCCTTGATCTCTAGTGGAGTGTATGGATATGAAATCCTCTTTGATGGAATGACACCCCTCTTAGATGCCATTTTCTTTACAGAAGCAGTTAGTGCATTTATAACATTAATCACTCCATCGTGTTTCGCCTTACAGTCTTGACATTTGCATGCAAATCATTCACTAGATGTCGACAAATCTAGAGAAAAATTTGTACAACCAGTATGATCATAATCATAATGGCTTTATCATTCGCTAGATGTAGAAAAATCTGGAGAAAAATTTGTAGAACTAGTATGATCATAATCATAATGACTTTTTGTTTCAAAAACTGTAAAAGGAGCATCATTAGCCCCAACAACAACACCACTACCACTACCATCATCAACAACAACAAGACCACCCTCTAAAATTGTTTTTCTTCTGATGGCTGTTGCTCTAAACAATTCCATTTTTATTCCATCAAAGACCTTAGGGTTCGATAAAGTTTACACAGGCTGTAAAGTAAGAAAAAATGACATCTTTAACTCTCGATTGGTCGGAACAAGCCACGGATGGAAAATCTAAAATAAATCAGTACATATATTAGAATGATGATGAAATTATTTAAAATAATCATTAATTAAAATAAAAGCTTGATTAGAATCAGACTTACTGCTTCCTTCGGGGGGTTGAAAAAATCAAGAAATTTTGCATTTTTTTCAGTTTTAGTCGACAACTATCTCAGGATTCTTGGATAGGAAACTTTTTCCTGGTAGTTCACTTGTTGTCTCAAATAAGGAAAGACTTCAAGTTCCCAAGCCTATAATATAACGCCAATAAATCAAAAACATTATTGAATAAAAAAATGATGAATCATATCATGATAAAAGAAATATTTACCATGAAGGCCCATGTAAAGCCATATAAGTTGACTGTCTTTGCCGTTAACGGAGTCAACAAATATTGGACAATCATTTTGAAGCTTACATAACCCTAAGGATAGCTGTTAAATGCCTCAAGATCATCAGAGAGATTTATTAAACCCGGGCTCATGTTGTTGTTAACATCTCTTGACCAAAGAATATTATGTACAAACCAAACCAAGAACAATGATTGCTTGTGCTTCTTTGAGAGTCCTTTACCTTTCAATGCTTCTATCAAATTTTTGTTTTTGAATCTTGGACCAACAATAGACACCAGGTCCTCACGATCACTCGACTTTTCTTTACCTTTTTTGAGTGTGCGAGGTGCTTTTTTTGGGTCAGAGTAGGTATAACTTGAGAAGGAAAAGGAGGATAACATTTTAGTCCGGTAACTATGGCAAACTCCTTCCAACCAAAACAAATAGGCATGGCACAATAATTTATCCACACCTCATCCATCTTGTCTATGTTTTCATACATAAACCTACACTTGAGAAGATCGTTTACCATTTTCATCTGGAAACGAGCATTGTTGTCCTCCGGCAAATCAAGATATTTTCCAAAGTATTTTTTCCTAAAATAACCATCCAATTTTTGTTCTCGAATTATTTTTCTAAAGGCGTCGAAAGATTTTCCCATGGATGACTTAACCACGAAATCACCCGTTAAATCTGTGGCACCATCGCACTGCATTCTCACAGGATAACGATCAATGCTGAAGGTTTTGACTAACTCTTCTGTAGAAGGGCTATTAGAATTTGTATCATCTCTTTTGAGACATTCCTTATCCTCGTGTTCATTATTTTCTGCTCCTAATTGAGATAACGCTTGTAAAGCAAGCTCATAGAGTATTGGATGTAGCCGAGCTACTGTACTTGTTCCTTTATTTGGACTTGATTCAATTTTTTTCTTTTGGGAACCATATTATCTTAAATTAATAGGAACATAAAATAGATTATAACTGATTAATGCATCATTAAAAAAGGATAACAGTAAATCTGAAATGCACAATGATAAAATAACAGTTCCAACTGACCATACATCTATTGCACCAGGCATGTTATCTGTTGTAATATATAACCGACCTGTTGCAACGGATGAGTAAATCATTGGAAACAATAAAAATAGATCACTAATCTATTGCACCAGGTATTTTATCTGATGCAACATATAACCGACCCATTGCAACAGATGAGTAAACTGTTGAAAATAGTAAAAATAGATCACTAATCTGTTGCACCAGGTAGTTTATCTTTTGCAACATATAACCAACCTATTGCAAGGATGAGTAATTCGTTGGAAATAGTACAAATAGATCACTAATCTATTGCACTAGGTAGTTTATATGTTACAACATATAACCAACCTGTTGTAAGGATGAGTAATCTGTTGAAAACCATAAAAACAGATCACTAATTTATTGCACCAGGAAGTTTATCTGTTGCAACTTATAACCAACATATTTCAACGGATGAGTAATCTATTGGAAACCGTAAAACAGGTCACTAATCTGTTGCACCAGGGATTTTATCTAATGCAACATATAACCAACCATTGCAATGGATGAGTAAACCGTTGGAAACCATAAAAATAGATCTAATTTATTGCACCAAGTATGTTATCTATTGCAACATATTACCAACCTATTTCAACGGATGAGTAATCTATTGGAAACCATAAAAATAGATCCCTAATTTGTTGCACCAGGTATGTTATCTATTGCAACATATAACTGATCTGTTTCAATGGATGAGTAAATTATCGGAGACAATAAAAACAAATCACTAAACTGTTGAAACATATCACTCATCTGTTGGATCAATATTGTTTACATTCCTTCCAAACAGAAGAGTCGTCTGTTGCAACAGATGAATGATTTGTTAGATTGTTCATCTGTTGCATCAGATTTTTATAGTTGCATCAAATTTTAATCTATTGCATCAAATATTTTCATGTATTGCATCAGATGTCTTTATTTATCACATCAGATGTTTCATTTGTTGCATCAGATATTTCATCTATTACAACACTATTTTTACCAAGACAAACAACAAATCAACCCAATAACACCAACACATCACACACACACACACACTAAGAACATCAACTGTGAATAAAAATCACCAACAAATTCGAATAAACAGTACGACAACAAGAATAAGAAATATCAGAAATTAGGGTTTTATTTAGTCCACATTTCAATACTAGAAGAGTAGTTGGCTCAAGTTCCTCTGTTTGTTCATAATTTTTTACCTATGAAAAAGAAAATGGGATGATGAAAAATATGAAGTTGTTGTCTCTGGAGAAGTCTTTAGGTCGATTGACGATTGAAAGTCAAAAGAGAACTCACCCAACTATTTTTTGCCAAAGGTTGAGGTCGCTGGGGATTGAAGGGAGAATTTTGCATAACTATTGGTTGGAGAGAGTTGAGAGAAGCTGTTAAAAGAGAGAGAGGAGAGAGACTGGTTGATTTGTATTAAAGAGGGGTGTGGGTTAATTTGTATTTTTGAAAAGTTTAGAATGTTTTGAAAATATTAATCAAGTCCATAATTAACTTAATCAAGTTTCCTAATGATGTTTGACCCTTTAAGTTGGTCAATGTCATCAATCATTCATTCAAGACTTAAAAAACACCTTTCCTTCAATTATCTCATGTAAATTGGTATACATAGGAAATATAAGAACGTACACAAATAATAAAACATTTAGCCTTTCTTTAATATCCATATAATACCTTGTGTCCGAGCCTTGCACCTGATCTAAGTAAGAGCCAGGTTTGAAATATGAATCTCCAAAAATTGATTTGCTAGTAGTATCAATAATGTACAATACATATGGTGCAATCTAAAATGGGACATTCTCATCAGGAGAGACAGATGTAGATTAAAGAAATATTAGACCAAAGAAGTATTGGGAAAAAGTGATTAGATAGGACATGACGTAGTTCCAATTTATTAAGGACATGATTAGACAAGAGGTTGTAAAGGACATAGATTAGAGTAGAAGGTTGGTAAGTACTAGTGTGTTGACTTTCCTTTTAGTCTCTAATCCTTTGATTTATGTTATTATTTATTTTCTTATACTTTGACTATCATATTATTTTGTTACAGTTACTGTCCTATTACTACATGTTGCTCTTATTATCATCAACTATTTCTTATACTTCTATAATTTCTTTTTCAGAATTGCTTTAGACTTTTTTTCTTGTACTTCTATTTTTTTTGTTTGAATTACATAACACTATGTTTTCTTGATCCATGATCTATCTGTTAAGATACTTAGCTGATAGTGTCATGTTAGTTAGTAATTGTAGGGACAGTTCAATCAATTCATAATTATAACCACTACTAGCTAGCCTCACAATTTCAGTTAAGTTAGTTATAACTAACTTCAAGGGCATACACTATATATAGGACATTTTCAAGCACTATATAATCAATCTTTCAATACTATTGCAATATTTTTTTCTTTTGTACTCTTCATCTTTAATTCATCCATTACACAGTTTACATGATTCTTGAAAACCTTCATGGTATCAGAGAAATGAACATATGAATTAGTGACATTACACGAATTCTGAAAATTGGTGCTTTTTTTTTCTTTGATTTCCTTGTTCAAATCGAGTACGAGAAAACTAGTGTTACTAGCTTGAGCTAGGTGTTGTTCTAGTTGATCTCAGTGAACTCTAATGTGTGTAATGAGTTTCTAATGGTTTTATTATGTAATTATGTATGGAAAAACTTGTATATAGTGTTTAAAGTGAAATTGAATAAAGCCAAGAGTCAAAACTAAGCTAAGGATTAAAAGGGAGAAACTAGTTCTTAGCTTAAGTTTCTAGTTCATTATCCTTGATATTATGTTGTCTTGACCCCTAATATGTGGTATTTGATGCTATAGAATACTTGGTGAGTTGATGATGATGATAAATGGATGATACAAAATATGGAAGTCAAGTGGAAACAACACCACAAGGCTTGGGATAGAAGGACAAGTGCATGAAATAAATATAGGAGTCAAATTGAGGTCGTGAATGGATGGGGAGTCGAGGACCTTGATCCATCATATGCAAGGGGAGTTGTGGACATATATATGTATTAAAATATGAATTTAAAGTGTTTCACCATAATGATGCCTTGTATCACACCATAGTCCATGGAATAGATGGGGCGACGCAGACCTAGTCTACAAAACAACCAAATTGTCCTCCTATAAATAGGACACTTGAACTTGATGTTAGACACCTTGGATATAGTTGAAACTTTGATCGATGATGGAAAAAACTTAAATTAGGTATTTATATCTTTAATTTAGTTTTTTTATGGATTTTAACATGTTTTCTATCTTTGCAATTAGAGTTATTTCCATGAGCGCCTAAAAGCCCCCTTTTCGAGGTTAAGGCCAAGGTCATGATTACTATTGCTTTGAATTGATTTGGTTTTGATTGATTATCATATTTGTCTGTTTATTTATCCTTTTTATAACTATTTTAAGGATTCACAATCCTTAGAATACATCCATTGTTGTCCTGTGAGCCCTAGAGGAGGAACACGAGAATAGAACATGGGGATAAATAGAATAGGATTAGAAACTTCTAAAGAACGAAGTTTTAATTTGAACTTAGGATAGAGATATATATAAGTGACCTATTTGGTTCATTACGGGATGAAAAATAAATGCATTTGTCCTAGTTCTCACATTCCCGCTCAACGATGTAGTTGTGGGACTAAGCTCGATAGCGGATTAGAGGATCGAGAGACCATAATCATAATATCTACTTCATGAATCAACAACCAAGATGAGTAATCTAACCATTGAAGTTCAATAGCATAGTAGGATTGTTCATGGAGCCTTGACCCTGGGTTTTCACTCATTGATTGTTCAAGCACTTTACCTTCTCGCATTGTTTACTTTAGTTTTAAGTTATAATTGTCAAACTCTTTCTATCACATTTACACTAATTTAATCTCAATAGTTAAACTAGAATTTGCTAGTTGCTTATAACTAGTACCTTTAGGATCTATACTTGGCTTTTATAAGGCCACTTTACTACTTGGTGAGACCACGTACACTTGAGTGTGCACTTGGGCGCTATAAGTTTTTGGCGCCATTGCTGGGGAACTTTTAAATAGGTAACTATCTTACTTTTTGTATAACTATATTGAGTTATACATAGTTTAGTTTTTTTTTTAGTTTCTTTGCCTGTTTTGACACACTTCTTGATATGGTAGCCCGGGATAGATGGTTTTTGAGTTGTGATAATTCTTGTTGTTTTTGTGAAGGACCCACTAAGAGGCTTTTTGTATAGATTTTAATGGAAGCACGTGGAAGGGACCTTCACAAGATAAGGGGGATAATATCCTATCTGTGGAGAAGACCACCAGTTGGTGTGTCAGTTGTGGCGATATTGATTATATGCAGATATACGTGGTGCTAATCCAGAGTCAGTGATACTTGTGGGAATTACTCAAAGCCCAAATTATGCTAATACCTACAATCAAAAGTGGAAGATTAAGTGACACAACCCAAACTCGGGGCCTTATCGTAATACGCAATCCAAAGTCCAACTGGGACCGGGGACCGCCTCCGATACACAACCCAACCACCTAATCATACCTTGAGTTGGCTAAATTCCAAGTATATAACAAGATAACATATTTAACCATGTGGTCTCTCTGGGATAAGTCTATGCCTGAGACCAACCCAAACAAGTCCAACCACCCAATACCCAACCAATAGCCAAACCAAAACTAATTAACCAAAATCAACATAATAATCCAATGTATGTATTTGTACATATATGAAATATAACCAATACATACCATACCCAAGTCTAGAGTTATCCATATAAAGACTCTAGACCATCCAAAGAGTACCTAGTCAGGATATGCACTCGACTATAGCTAGAAAGCCAAAGTCTATGAAAGACAAGGAATATGTAAAGTAAACCATGACATAAAATAGATGCCTTCCGAACTACGGAAGATCACCACTTAAATCCAACATTGACTATCCCCGAATCTGATCACTAAGTAGGAGAAGTAGAATGGTCGATCCCTGCATAGCATGGGTATATAGCATCCCGAAGACGGGTTAGTAGGTGAACACTAGCATGCACTCAGGATAGGGATAAAATAATGCCATTTATAAAACCAAGTAAAGCCATCCATAATGCACACAACCATATATATATATATAACCATGCCGGGAAAGGGAACTGGGCTTAGCATGCCATTAAAACCATTACCTGGGTTGTGTAGCTTTGCCATCTTAAAATACCAACAGGCTATATGGGTTTAGCTCCCCCTGCTGAAAGGGTAGTTTGAATGTTGTGATTGGTAGGTGTACCCATATATATACCAAGACCAACATAGTTTGAATGTTTTGATTGGTAGGTGTACCCATATGATTGGTAGGTGTACCCATGCCTTTAACAATTCCAAAACCAATGCATAAACCACCATAAATAGGGTTACTCAAGACCCATTTATTAAATCATAACCAACAAGTACCAATATATGCAAACCATTATAAAAAATATGTAAAAATATTGTTTAAACCAATACCAAACCATATGCATCAAGACCCTCAACATATATTTCAATGACCTCCATTCATGATTCATAAATCAATGTTTAAAACACATTAAAAATGCCTTTTGTTTGGAACTAACAATGAGGGAAGGAGTACATGCCTTATATAATAAGATTCCGAATAGAAACATGACTCTTGAGCTCCTTTAAAGAATACTTAAGAAACCCTAGCCTCCAATCTTTAAGAGTAAGTTTGAGAGAGTATTTGAAGTGTTTTACTCCTTTAACAAGTGTTATAGAAGGCCACCAAGGGTTATATAACGTGAGGAAATAAGGGTTCTGAAGTAGGAAATGTTTGAACTGCCCTTGACTAAAAATTAAAATAAGCCACGTCCAGGGGTATGACTCACCCTTACCATCCATATCCTATGGTACGAATGGTACCGCCAAGACCCTACCTACTGGTTTCTATGCGACTCCTGCCTCCCTAAATCGTACTCAAGAGAACGAGTGGTATACTCAATCATACCAACCAACTGTACCTAGGGCAGATTCCACAAGACAACTCAAACAAACACCATACGATTTGCCTTACACCACTCATATCTTCCTATATAACTTGTACCATAATGAGTTGTATCTTGGGCAGTAGCCAAGACAAACATACTACTAACATATGATTAAACCCTCAAGACATACCCTAACTCATATTCAAGGGTACGATTGGTACCCTGAGTCGTACCAAGTACAGTGAGTCAAAAACCTTAGAAATTTTACAAGGATCTAAGACTTGGGTTGTTTCATTCAGGCACCAAACAATTCCTGGAACAACAACCAACAAAAGTAGTTTCAGTAGCAGCAACAAAACACATAGGCCTGTAACATAGAGGAGATGTTAAAGAAGATCATGGCCACCTAAGAATAGTTGACTGTTGAACTTAAAAATCAGAAAATAATTCAGAAGTAGTTGGAGAATTAGTTGGGGAAAATACATCAGGAACAAAATACAAGGCATCAATGTGGTTTTTCAAGTGACATTAAACCTCCTAAACAAGTAAAGGCTGACACTTTAATGAATGATAAAGATCTGAATTAAAGGCCTCCAAAGATAACTAAGGAGGTAGATGCAGAGTTGGCTCCTCAATTGGTTACAGATAAAGTTGTTGATAATTTGAGAAAGTCTGAGTACTCAAAAAATAAAGTTGCTGAACAGATTAAGGAGAGACCACCACCATTATTTTCATAGAGGCTGAGAAAATTAGAGGAGGATCCTAGCTAATTTGTGGAGTAAAGACAAGAATTTCAGTCATTCAACTGTCATCTTTCTCTTGAGACTGAAATTGAGAAAGTGAATAAGAGTGAGTGTGTTGTGGATGGTGTAAATTTTGAATTGGGATTGGTTGGGCCGCATTCAAAGAACTTTTCTATATTATTTGTAGATGATGACATGTATATGGAGTCATTTGAAATAGTGAAAGAGTGTGATGATGAGGAATAAGAATTCTATATTCTTAAATTTGCACCAGACAAACAACAAAAAAACATATCTCACTTTATGGCCGAGTGGTTTACCATGCACCATCCATTACTCGGTTCCTTCTTCTTTGTACCACCACCCTATGAAAGAAACAAAAAATGGATGCAAAGATAAGGGTGAAATTCATATCCTTAAGGTGGAGGAAAAAGTTGATGTGGGTCGTGCCGCACTACTAAATCAGACGCTGCTTGGGAGGCAACCCAAGTTAAGGTAGGTATTTTATTTTCAGTATTTTAGTTTTCACTTTATATATTTTTTGTTTTTGTTAATTCATAGGTTGAATAAAAGTCTGAGTATCAGAAACCCAAGCTAAAGAGCATAGCGAATACTAAGTGTGGGGCCCTCAGACCCTCTTGATGTATAAAGATGCTACTAGCTAGGCCTAGAGGCCTATGAGAGTATTTCTATCTCTACTTTAAAGTATACTTTAGGGACAAAGTAGATTTTTAAGTGTGGGGTGGGGAAATTCCCATTCTTTATCTTTTTAGGAGTAATTTTAATTTTTTGTTGTGTAGGATATTCTTGTTGGTTCTATGTGTGATTGCATTATGCAAGATATTTTAAATGTAAAAATCATGTTGATAGTGTAAATTATTACTTTTGAGACTCCTAGACTTATGATTATGACTCGTGAATGTTACTTGCTTAATGTTGAATTAATGAAATTGTTTGGTTGAGAGTCTATGATGATCCTACTTGAGTTGAGCATGTTCCATGTGTGATAGAGGTTTTGTGTATTCCTTGTTATATTTAATATTAGAACTTCCATGGTGTTTATGCAAAGTGAAATAAAGAATGTGGGTTTAGGAGATGAAATAGGAATTTCCTTGGTATCCATATTTCATACCCTTTTTTACAAACCCTTGTGCATAATATTAGTTAACCCCATTTAACCTTAAGCTTATTTTCTTTGGAAGCCTTATATATTTCTATTATCCCTTCTTTGATTGATCGTAATTTGATCTAAATGTCCTAAGCTCTTTAGTTAAAAATTAATTGAGTAAGGAGTTTAAAATTCAAGTAGGAGAAAGGTGAAATTGATGCCCCAAAGTAATAGTTATTGGTGTGTATAATTGATGTGTTGTGGTTGGGAGTGAAAATAAAAACACAAGCTTCATTTTTCTCTTAGTGATTTTTAATAGATGGCAATTTTCAGTAAGCCTCTGCGATATCCTTGTGGTGCGAACCCTAGTGCACGTGATAAGCTCCACAATGCGGTGAAGAGGAAATCACTGGCATATCTCTCTCACTTACCATAGTGTGTGTGAATGAGCTTAATAAGATAGGTCAAAATAAAAGATATTGGTAGATAGAAGTGGTGTAAATGGGTTGTCAGAGGTGAATTGAATAAAAAGTGTGATGTATCAAAGCGCTAAGGAAAGATAGTCACTATTCTTATCCAAAATAGTTCCTACCCATACCTTAGCCTGCATTACAACCCTTGAAGACCTAGTTGATCCTAAGATTAACATTCTAATATTATTTGAGCACTACACTAAGGGAAAGCCTATGGTTCATCTTGTGTAATAGTGAATTCTTTGTGAGAGTGAGCGAAATTTGATTCTAGAAACTATTTTGTGATACATTGCATCTCTATGAGTGATTATGTGTAACTCTCTTGTGGTGAGGGAACATGTTTGATAATAGTTAGAGGATTTTTATGATGTATTTAACTGATCAATATGTGTGAGTTTTCCATCTTAGTGAGTCAATTCGTGATGCTAGGATGTTTTGGAGTAGTATTCTTGAACTTTCAACTGTATGTATAACATGCTTAGTACAGAAACTTACATTCTATGTAGTCATTGTAGTACTATCTTTAGTGTTTTGCGCGTAGTACAACTGTGGAGTCTATTCTTATTATGCTTATTAGAGTAAAGAGTTGTTCGCGGACGAACAAGGCTTTAAGTTTGGGGTGATGATCTGAGGTAGATTTATGCATCTCAGAGTTGTTATCCGGGCTTATTTAGCTTTTTTTGGAGGAATTATTGTGTTCTTAATGTGTTAATAATGATATAATTAAGAATCAAAGTGTTAAGGTACTTGGTTACAGTGTTTAAGGTGTTTTCCAAACAATTTATACTTAAATTGGTCACTTAGTGAAAATGAGAAAACTAGTATTACTAGCTTGAGCTAGGTGTTGTTGTAGTTAATATCATTGAAATCTAATGTGTGTAATGAGTTCCTAATGGTTTGATTTTTTAATTATGTATGTAACAAATTGTTTATAGTTCTTAAAGTGCAATTGAATCAAGCTAAGAGTCAAAACTAAGCTAAAGATTAAAAAGGTGAAACTAGTTCTTAGCTTAAGTTTCTAGTTCATTGTCCTTGATATTATGTTGTCTTGAGATCTAATTCATGGTGTCTGATGCTATATGATGATTGGTGAGTTTATGATAATGAGATATGGATGAAACACAAGATAGAAGTCAAGTGGAAACACCACCACAAGGCTTGGGATGGAAGGAAAAGTGCATAAAACAAGTTTAGGAGTCAAATTAAGGTAGTGAATGCATGGGGTGCCACAGACCTTAGTCCATACTATACAAGGGGTTTCATAGACATGGATATGGATTAAGATATGAATTTACAGTGTTTCACTTCTATGAGGCAACGTCACACACCATAGTCCATGGAATAGATGGGGCGACGTGGACCTAGTCTACAAAATAGCCAAATTGTCCTCCTATAAATAGGATACTTGAACTTGATGTTAGACACCTTGGATGTCTTTGAAACCTGGAGGGAGGATGGAAAACACTTCAATAGAGTTTTTATATATTTACTTTACTTTATTTATGGATTTTAACATGTTTTCTCTCTTTGCAATTACAGTTATGTCCTCCTATAATATGATTATTATTGCTTTGAATTAATTTGGTTTTGATTTTTTATCATATTAGGTTGTTTATTTATCCTTTTTATAACTATTTTAAGGATTTGTGACCCTTAGAATACATCCATTGTTGTCCTGTGAGCACGAGAGGAGGAATACAAGGATAGAATGTGGGGATAAATAGAATAGGATTATAAACTTCTACAGAATAAAGTTGTAATTTGAACTTAGGGTATATATACCTAAGTTACCTATTTGGTTCATTAGAAGATGAAATATAAATGCATTTGACTTAGCTCTCACATTCTCTCAACGATGTAGTTGTCGAGCTAAGCTAGATAGAGGATTAGAGGATCAAGAGACCATAATCATTATATCAACCTTTTGAATCAACAACCAAGATAAGTAATCTAACCATTAAAGTTCAATAGCATAGTAGGATTGTTCTCTGATCCTTGACCCTGGGCTTCTACTCATTGATTGTTCAAGGACTTTACTTTCTCACATTGTTTCCTTTACCTTCAAATTATAATTCTCAAACTCTTTTTGTCACGTTTCCACCAATTTTTTCTCAATAGTTAATCTAGAATTTGATAGTTTCCTAGCACTAGTCCCTTTGGGATTGATACTTGGCTTTTATAAGGCCACTTTACTACTTGGTGAGACCAAGTAGACTTGCGTATGTGTGTGGGCGCAACACTCTTGTACCTCTACCCGCTTGTTATTGTAAAAAATCAAAATGTTTTGTTTCCCATATGATTTGACAAAAGCTTTACCAATTCCTTATGGGATTGAGTGAAGTTTACCATTAAGATAGAAGTCAAATTATACCGATGAATCCATTGCCTAATATCAACCAATCTTATGCTCTAATAATGGGTGATAGAGCACAAAAATCAATTATCATCTCTACTTAAAACTGGGAATGAATGTTATGTCATCTAATAATTTGGAGTCTGTTGCTATGAACTCTAGGGATGGTAATCATTTTATTTCAACTGGTGGTAGTTCTACTAGGAATCCAAAGTTTAAAAAAAATGCATGTTAGTGTGTGACTTCTGCAGGTGCAAAGGACATAGAAAAGTGTATTGCTATAAACTGGAGGGGTTTTCACCTGATTTTAAGTCCAAGAAGAAAATTGGTTCTGGAAACTATAGTGGTGAACATAATGTCACTAATAATTAGATTGCTAGTCTAGAGAAGACAGTGCAGAAAAATTAGGCTAATTTCATGTATGGGATAAATGTTACTAGTCCAAGGGAAGGCTAGATCAATCAAAATTTAGGTTGTTCTCATGCTGAAGAACAACATCAGACACAAAAGCAAAAAACTAACATAGAATTAGTAGAAATGTTAAAGAACTACTGCACGGTTGCATTTTTACCAAAGATAAGATTGATCAAATTCTCTTGATGCTACAAAATGGCTTTTCTAAAAGAAATAGCGATGACACTAGTGCAGTCTATTGTGCATGTAAAGCATTGTTTATTTTTGAGAATATTGAAGTGGGGAAAATTAATACTGGATCCACCAATCATATGGTGTTTAGGTTAGATATGTTATTCATGATTCTATGTTGAAGTGTAAAGAGCCTAAGAAAGTTTATCTACCAAATAGAGAAGTATCATAAGTTATAGACATGGGATCTTGTGCTTTATCTACTAGGAGTATTATTATAAATGTGTTTCATATTCCATACTTCACATATAATCTACTATTTGTGAGCAAAATAACCAAGGAATTAGGTTTCTCAGTCACTTTGTTTCCGCACTTTTGTGTATTCTAGAGCTTTATAGTGGGAAGATTAAGGAAATTGTTTAAGAAGAATAAGGTCTCTACCTACTGCAAAAGTATATTTTAATTAAAGATGATGCATAAACCTCATTGTCAGTAAAAGCTATGGAACCAGGAGCTAAGTAAGAGGATATGGAGCTTTGGCATAAGATTAGGACATTCTTCTTCAGTATTTCTTAATAAATTATTTCATATTAACAAAGACGATGAGTGTAAAGTGTCCAAATGCAAAATTTTCCTTATGCAAAGCAAACAAAACTAGTATTTTCTAATAATTTGAATTTTGATGAAATATGTGAAATATGTGTTTCTATGTTATTTGACCATTTTACCCCTCCCCGTGATTGGTTTACGGTATTTCTAGGGTGTTGGGATGATTGTCATAATTTCCAATGCATTTTGGTGTCATTTTTGTGATATTATTGTTTTTTGATCGCTTTGAGAGTCTTATAGCTGACTTCAGTCAACAACTTTTGATCTGTGCGACGAATGGCAGAGCGGAATGCGCCAGTAGATCTAAAACATCAATTTTAGGGTGGTAACATAGTTGGTATGGTTTTATGGCTTTTAAATCTTATTTCAACCCTCGATTCAAAAAGTTGTGATTTTGGATTTCGGGAGTCAACTTTGTGAAAATGATATTTTTTTAAAAATCAGATATCTCCATTGAGTTCATAAGGTTGCATTGTTTTTTTTGCATTCACAGGATTTTGGATAAATCTCAAGGGGTCCGCGGAGCCTTGGAATACACCAAGTCTCCAGTTAGTGCACCACTCGACTGGTGCACGCATGATCGCGATGTTCCTGTCATGATCGTGATTAGGCCCTGTAGAGATATGTCATGATCACAACACTTAGTCCACGATCGCGATACCATTTTTAGTCAGGTACCACAATCGCGACACTTGGTCCTTGATCGCGATGCCTGGGTATATTAATACTTGATTTTCATCATTTTTGACTATTTTTGAGACTTAGAGCTTACGATTTCTTGATTTTTAGCTATTTCTTCCACTTATAAGCTGGGATAAGAACCATAACACCTATTTCAATTATTTTCTTCTATATTTATCATTTATTTCTTGTTTTAAACTTGGGTTAAAGAATGGAATTTGAGGATTTTGGCTTGTAAGGCCTAAAAATGGTATTTCTCCAATTTAAATCACAATTTCTACCCATTTCTACTTAGGTCATTTTCTAATCCTATCATTACCAGTTTTACCTCAATTTTGATCTTTAAACAACTATGATTTTTGATTTTAAAATGGATTTCAGGGAGTTTAACCGGTAAAGTTTAAAAATAATTTTTCTTCAATTTGAACCTCATTTTAAATGATTTTTCACTTGGTTTTCAGCTGTAGAATCCTAAAAATATAGAGAACATGTTTTTGAAACAAAGTTATAATTTTTTTCTTCTTTATTGAAAATTTGTTTTGGGGGTTCGTTTTTACCCCGACTTGAAAATAGGTAATAATGGTATCATTGGCTTTATTTTGATGCATATATTATATATTTTCATATTTTAGTTGATTTCAGGTCCGTTGGTAAGGATTCAGGCTTTGGAAGTAAAGTATTGCGGACTAGTTTTCAACCTTCGAGGTAGGTTATGACTTAACTTCTTTGAAACTAGGCTGGGTAGTTAATTTTGATACAAAATCATGTTAAGGGTATGGGAAATAATCATGAAAAATGCCTATCTTGTTATGTTATGCCCGTGTTAGGGCCTATACGTAATGACCTTCAACTCATTTCTCATGATTCCAATTATCTTCGCTGTTAGAGTTTTTTCATAGCTTACCTAAGTCATTTATTACTTGCTAGAACCGATAGTTTGGTTACCGGACAATTCATTTGTTTGTTAGAACCATTTCCCTGTTTAGAAGTCTTCGCTAGTTCCAAATGGCCATTGAGAAATAACTTTGGTAAAATGATATCGATGCAAATTCTGACTGCACCAGTATCTCCATAATGTTAATTTTAGGTTGGGTAGACCTTTGGTTTGGGTACTGCTACACCCGAACTCATTTTGACCAAGTTGGAAATTTAGATATGGGGCCCATATTTGATTGAAACAACCTCAGATGAAAAATATGATTTTGCCAATGAGTTTGGAAAGTCAAAATCAGTATGATTACATATCTCATTTACTCATATTGGACTTTGGATGCCACCCGAGGCCTTGGCTGAAACTTGGAATCAAGTTTTAACGATTGTCAAGTGCAGCAAGATACCACGATCGTAGGGACTTGGTATGATGACTATAATCACAACACGCGAGGGAGCGTGATCACACTAATCGAGGGCCTGGGATGGGATTGTTTTAATACTCTTCTTGGCCAAGAATTATCCATTTTCTCAATTGTCTTGAGTCCTAAAACCCTAATAGAGAGTGTAGACCATGAAGTAAGTCGTGCATGTTATTGGGATCTTGGATTACTTGTGTAATCGTGTTTGATGTCAAATCTAAGGTTGAATCCGTTGTTTTTAGTAATGAATTCTTGATTGTTTGACCCAAAATCCAAATTACTTGAGGCTTGATTTTATCCATAAATGTGATTGATTTGCACTAATTTCTTGAGGCATATGATTCCCTAATGGTATTTGAAAAATGGGTTGGTCTCAAAAACTCATTTTCTATATGTAGGACTCACTTCAAAGGTTTTTGGTGTCATTTTGGACCCAAAGAACAATGGTTAATATAGGTGTTGATATTCTCGTAATAATGCATAGATTATGTTTTTGATGTCTTGGATCATTGAATAATCTTTGAGGATAGGGAAAGCGAAGATTTTTGGTTTATGAGCTATATTTGGATTCGAGGTTGGTTAGGCTTACTTGTGTTAGATTGAGCTTTATTGTAGTATAATTATGATATATTGCTATGATTGGGTGGGGTCTTATATATTAAAATGGTATATGGTAATGTTTGGGATTAGTTGAATCACTTAGGCTTTTGAAGACATAAAGTGTGATATTGGACTAATAGTCTAGAACCTTGGTTTGTTGGGCTTGTTATCTCACGAGTTGCATAAGAATGCTCTAGTTGCTCTAGTTCGACGGGAGTGACTTTGTTCACTTACCTTAAGGGGATGTGGACCTAGATATGTATAGTTATGAAATAGCCTTAGATGCTTTGGATGACTTGAGAGTAATACTTCAGGAAGAATTGTCCTATAGAACTAGCGTGGATTGATGAACCTTTGAGACATGATTTAGATAACTTAGTCTAATTATGGGTAGAGTTTGACTTGAAGAGGATAATTTGGGATATTAGAAGCAAAACTTGACCAGCCTTAAGCTTGGACTATGTAACCTCATTAGTGACCTAGCTACTTGTTGAATGCCTAGAATATTCTTTTGGTATTATAATGGCTAAACCCGATGAATGGTTTATTCATGATGTTGACTTTGGAAGTAAGGTGCATACTTGATTGATTATCTTATTGTCAATACTTGGATAGCATTGGAAAGCCTTGTGAATTGAACCTATGGCTATGTTATTACTTAATCTATTGGCTAGTTTACTATGTGAGCCTTAGATTATGACACTACTCATATTGTGCTCAAGCCTAGTGACTAAACTTATGTTTATGCCAAAGAATTCCTTTTGTGCTAGTATTGTGAATCATGCCTAATAAGAGAGATTTTAGAAAGTATAACCATGACTGGTAATTGACCATGCTAATAATCATGCCAAGATCGGTAATGAAGTTGAGTGTTCATACCATATGGATATGCATGTTCATGCACTTACTATTATAATGTATTGATAATGAATGGTGAGATACTATGATATGTCTTTCCTTGTTTATCTTACACTCGATTGTTTGTGGGGCTTGTACCTGTCAATGATTTGGCTATATATATACATATTGATGTTATAATGAATATTGATACTATGGTGAAAGTTGATGATAGTATGATGCCCGGTACATCCGGAGGATATATTTATGATATTATGATGCCCGGTACATCCGGAGGGTATATTTATGATATTATGATACCCGGTAAGTCCAGAGGATATATTGATGATATTATGATGCCCGGTATATCCAGAGGATATATTGATGATATTATGATGCCTGGTACATACGGAGGACATATTGATGATATTATGATGCCAGTAAGTCCAGAGGATATACTAATGATATTATGATGCCCGGTGCATTTGGAGGATATATTGATAATATTATGATGCTTGATACATCCGGAGGATATATTGATGATATAATGATGCCTACTACATCTGGAGGATATATTGATGATATTATGATGCCCAGTATATCCAGAGGATAAATTGATGATATTATGATGTCTGGTACATCCGGAGGACATATTGATAATATTATGATGTCTGGTACATCCAGAGGATATATTTATGATATGTATGGTAAACATGTGTATATGTGTTTATGTGTGATTATGCCTTTGTATGATTACATCCATGTGTGCCTTAAAGATATGATGTAAATATTGGGATGTCAGTCACAATTCTTCAATCCTAATCACTTGTTTAGGGGTGTAATTCTCATTAGTGTTAAACGGTGAGTAGAAATAATAAATGCCGAATAACGGGTTAAGGCTAATTAGGAAGTGGAATCTTGTGTAGAACTAATAAGTCACCTAGGGGGTATGTTTGGCTTGAATAAAGGGATTAACTAAAGAATATTTCCTAGTTAAATGTGTTGTGTGGTAACTAGTTGAATACTAAGTGACTAGTTTACTTGATAACTGGAAGTCTAGAATGCTAGGTAATGGACCTTGTTAGCTGAAATGTGATAACTAGCAATTGTGGTTATTATGTGGTCAATGGTGACAATAGTTAGCATTGGTGATGAATAATGGTATCGAAGACTAACTATAATGTTGTTGGGTTGTGAAATAAGGATTTGTAGATTATGATGCTAGATAGAAAAGGTGTTGGCTGATAGCTAGATATGTGCATTTGTTGATATGTAACCTTTTCTTTTATAATGACTAGCGCTCCTATGATAACTAGAAATAATATTTGGCCTAATAGAGTCTATGGATTAGTAGTACATCTTGACTAGGTGTGGTTATTGGATATTTAGAGAATAATAATCAGTGCTAACTCATGGTTGAGGTTTATGTAAAGAATCGATTAGGCCATAAATAGAGATCTTATAAGGACTAGTGAATTAGTATCCTAATAATAAGTGTTGGTTAGTTAATAATGACTAGATAAAGTGTATTGATATCATAGAAATCTAAATGGCTATATGATTATGGTTATGATTACCTTGGTATATGTTATTTCATTTGTGGTAATTGATGATGATTATGTATCTTGGTGAATGTCCATGGATGCGAAATATGAAAACCATGGATAAATATGAGTTGGTTATATATCCTGATACATTAATGATATGATCTATTGGTGCACTCTCTGGTGGTATGGGACACAGTGATGAGTTCTTTACTTTATGTACTTTGGGTGTACTCCCCGGTGGTATGGGATGCCGTGGAAAAGATATGTATATGGATTATATATTGGTTGATGAACCTCCATGGGTCCTATGCTTGAAGCTTTATATCTGTAGGTGTATATGAAGACTGCGTGATGGTCTTGATGACTGTGAAATAGTATCGAAGTTTGTGCGATAATATCACGTCTTACATCATCATTATCATCATCTCATTCTTATTGAATTTACTTTTTTATGTTTGTGATGTGATTGTATATTTTGTTTGACTTGGTACCTATCCATTGTTTTTATCTTCCCCTACTTGTACTTGATGCTCTTGTATGTGTTATTCTCTTATTTTCTTTGCTTATATGTGGTATACATTTATAATTGTATTCCTTTTTTGTGTTTTGCTATGTTATATGCAGATATTAAAGAACTATTAGTGCAAGCGGTGTGGTCTATCATTGTGGGACATTTTCTTACACTGTGACACCAGGGTTTGGGGAGTTTGGCATGTTATCCTTTAGTTTATAATTTTCTCTAGTGTTATATTATATGGTTCAGATTTGTTCTAGGAGCTTAGTCTTGGGTTTGGATTGTTATTTCCCTTTTTGTATCAGTTTGTGTGATAGGCTTACTTTCTAAGGTTCGCTGCGAAAAGCGCCATCATGACCCTCAGATTTTTGGTCATGACAATTTTCCTTCAAGTTTTGTTAAGAGTGTCTGCAGCCTTGATTTGATTCATCAGGACCTTTGTGGTCCAAATAATACAACTACATTTGGTGGGAATAAATATTATTTTTAAAGTCATAGATGACTATTCAAGAATCTCTTTGTTATTTTTACTTAAACATAAATCCAAAGTGTGTGTTTCTATCAAGTTATTTTTACAATATATTAATACACAATTTGGAAAAACCATCTAAGTAATGCAATCAGTCAATGGTATTGAGTTTGTAAACTCAGTTTGTGATGTTATGTGTAAGGAATTGGAAATCAATCTTCCAAGATCTTGTCCATATACCCCTTAACAAAATGGAGTGGATGAGAATAAACATAAGCATATGTTGGAGGTATCTAGAGCCTTGTGATTTCAAGCTAAAATGCCTTTGAAGTTTTGGGGATACTATATTTTAGTTGTTGTTTTATTTGATTAATAGAATGCCTAGTAGTGTTATTTCAAATCAGATTATTTATGAAAGGTTATATGGTGTAAAACCTTTGTTCACTTATCTAAAAGTGCTAGGTTGTTTGTGTTTTGTCAAGTATTGAATAAGAATGACAAGTTAATGCCTAGATCAAGAAATTTTATGCATATAGTATACTTATACACTTAGAAAGAATATTTGCTATATGATCTTACTACTAAGTCTTTCCTTTTTAGTAGAGATGTAATATTTATGGAGGATGTGTTTTCTTTTTCTGAAATAGATACCTTAGTCAACCAAGGTGTGTTTGTTGATCCACTCTTAAATTGTGATAGAGTTACTATATAATAATTTGTCTGGTTATCCAGTGGTTGGTACAGGTATTGGTCATGCTATACCTATTACTGATCAGGTTGGAGATGTACAACTGCCTATAGCTGAAGTTCCAGTTGTTATTGATTATTTTGAAGTTCCTGAACCAGATGTACCTAATCTAAATAATTTACCTGACCATAATGCAAATGAACAAGTTGAGATTCCTGAAGTTGCTGTTGAAAATGGAAATGTGATGCATAGAAGGTTTGGTAGGGAAAGACAAACACCTAGATGGATGAAAGACGTTATTTAATTGAATATTAGTGATAATGTTCATTATCCCATGTGTAACTACATCCATTATACTCATTTGTGTCCAACCTATCAAGCTTACATTATGGCTACATCAACACTGGTAGAACCTACTGCTTACTCAAAGGCTGTGAAAGATAAGAGATGGGTAGATGCTTGATGTGCTATGAGTTTATAGTAGTTTTGATGCTAAAAACTATGAAAATATGTATGATTTTAAGGGTGTTTTGTTAGATATGATGTGTTTTGGGTACATTTTATAGGAAATTAGGTTTTGGATGGTAAGTTCAAGAAAAAAATGAAACATGGAGTTTTTGGTGACTTACTTTCGCATTTTTAGGTGTATGTAGCACTTACCGGGTGTATTTGACCAAAGCATGTACCAGAAATTGAAGTCCAGAGATTTAGTTGCAGGAATTTATAGACTCTGGCACTTACCTGGGTCCACTTGTGGACCGTATATTGCATTTACGGGCCGTAAGTGGCTAAGGTAAGTACCAGAAGTCAAGATCTAGAGAGTGCAAAGCTGCAGGAAAACTTTCTGGAACTTACCAGGGTCCACTTGCGGACCGTATGTAGCATATGCGGGCCATATATGGCCCCAGTAAGTGGCCACCGACTCCACTTTTCATTTTTATTTCGGGATTTGATTTTTAGTGTTTCCTCATGTACTATAAATACCCTTTATGTATTTTTAGCAAACGACACACTCTTTATGCTCAAAAACATATATTCTAATTCAGAGATCCGAATTTGGTCTTGAAATTATTTTTTATTAATTTTGGTTGTTAATTCAATTTAAGTTTTGAGTTTTCAGTTGTGACTATTGTGATTTCATCTAATGCTTGCAATTATGAAAATTGTTGATTATTTCACAAGCTTGAGTGGCTAAATCAGTTAGCTAGGGTTGTGGAAACCCTGGCGGATTGATGAAGTAGGGGAAGTGCTAAGTTTTTCAAAACCAATACCCATGCATGTATTGTATTATCTTAAGTTTAATAAATGTCTTAGAAGTAGCAAAAATTAGGATCCCACCTAGATTATAGCTACTTACTCCAAAAGAGGAGTAGTGATGAGGTAAAGATATTTATAATAGTAATTTGAAGATTAACCATCAATCCACTCTAATAGGTAATGTCTAAGTAAGACCGTTAACTGTAATCTCATAACTAGACACCCAAAAGGTAATAGTTTATTGGGATCCAGGATAAGAGTTAGTAAAGCGACATCCTGAGACTCAAAAGGTAAAGGGTAAAATTTGTCAACCAGTCCAAAAGCAGTTGATAGTACTTAACTTATCAGATTGTGTATGGAAGGTATCGAGTTGGTTCAATAAAGCATGTCAAGTCTACTGAGTTAGGAAGCTCGGCGGAACACAATTCCAGTGTTCATCTACGACTAATTACAACTAGAGTTGATATTTGTAATTTGTTCGATATTGCCACTACAATCCCCCAATTTACATTTCTAGTTCAGCCCGTTGATTACAACAGTTAAGAGAAACAATTCCACGTATTTCCTTAGGATTTGACTCCAACCTTTAATGGGTTACTATATTTTATTGCGATCGCATTATCTTCAGATTGAAGGTGTAGCTTGGGCTTTATCAAAATTTTTATGCTGTTGCCGAGGAATACGATGTTAAGTTGTGAATCAGAGTTGTTGTAGTTTGTGGGTTTCTGTGTTCTTATTCTTAGTTGGGCATACACTGGTGTATGACTAGAACATAAAGTAGAGACAATCCCTTACCCTCAGTGAATCCGAATCCAGAAAGGATCCTGCAAACACCTAGTAGAATGACAGACTAGGGTTCGTGATAGTGCACACTAGGTGCCTCCCCCTACTTCTGAAGGAGTTCAAGACATTTTTGACTAGCAGACTGAGCTGCTGTTATGATGTGACCCGACCCCGGGCCTTGTCAAAACGGGTATCTAAATCCGACCAAGACCAAAAACCACCCCCATTACCCAACCCAACCTACAGCTGCCTAACCTGAGTTGGCTGAATTTCCAATATAAAACAAGATAACATTATTGTTCATATCAAAACTCTAGGATAGGATCACAACCATGACCGACCCAATCGAGTCCAACCGGCCTACCGTACCAATTGAACCAATCCATACCAAAATCAAAGGCCATAAACCAAGCAATAACCAAATGGATACCAAAACATAACATAATTAATCCCAAAATGAATATTATGGATCAATGAGAAATTGTGTCTGATGATGCTAGCCTCCCGCTTATTCTAATGCCAAGGCTGACACCCATACCTATCCCGCCCATTTCAACCCATAGCAGTACCACAAAGCCTCTGAACAAAAGAGTAATAAAATCCGAATGGGACATGCCCCCAACCATAGCCAAAATCATAATCCTAAAATAAATAAAAATGTCTAAAAATGTCCATAACATAAAATGGAGACTTTTGGAAAAAAAGAAGCTCACCACTTTAATCTTAATAGCTATCTCAAGTCAATCACTATGTAGGAGGAGAAGAGCGGGAGATTCCTTCATAGCGTGGGTATACAGCTGCCTGAAGACCGGTTAGTGAGTGACCACTAGAATGATCTCAAGATAAGGATAAAATAATGCCATTTATAAAACCAAGTAAAACCATCCATAATGCACACAACCATACATATATATATATATATATATACCCATGCCGGGAAAGGGAACCAGGTTTAGCATGCATTTAAAACCTTTACTTGGGCTATGTAGCTTTGCAGTCCTAAACCACTCATGGGCTATATGGTTTCAACTCCCTTATTGAAAGGTCCCCAGTGCGCATAGATGCATGACCAGAGAAAATACCCTGGGATGACTAGTACATCCCCCAAAATATAGTGTGACATCATACACACGATCACCAAGACCATACCTCATATCGGCAAATATGAGTTTCCAGATTTGGTCCCCTCGAAACCTCCACCTTCCACAACTTAGATACACCTCCCTATTTAATGCCAAATTAAAATCATTTTCTAGATAACCAAACCATTATCCAATTATTAACCAAGGCCATTTAGTGGTGGTATCGTTATACCGACCATACTTGCAAGATTTATCCATACACATCATATTTAGAATTAAGGGGACTTTCAAGTGCCCTTCCATTTACCATATTAAACCACTTGAGGAATTTTCATGTATCCACAAGCATAACCAATTTACCAAAACCATGGCCACCAAGGCCTTTCCAATCCATTTAAACCATTCCAAAACCATTTAGCTAATTAGAGCTCCATTACCAAGTTTAAACAAGCAAAAGTTTCATTAAAAATACATTAATGCAATGAAAAATTTGTTACAAGCATTTTGTCTAACACTTTGGGGGCATAGTATAACCAAAACCAATTCCAATTACCATTCCCATGCAACCAAGTATCCAAACCCACCATTAATGCATATAAAAGAATAATTAAATCCATGGGAAACCATTATCAATCATTTATAACCAAAATCCTCTAATCATATTTGAAAACCAAAATCATACAATAATGAAACCATGAAAACATCATGTAAAAACCATGCCTTTAGTTGGAACTAACATTGGGGGAAGGGATACAAGACTTAATTAGCAAGTAGATGGAAAGAAACCACCAACACAAGCCACAAATTAAGCCTTTAGGATGAAACCCTAGCTTTCTTTCTCAAAAGCTCTTGAGAGAATTATGGAGTGTTTTGGAAGATTTTCTAAGTGTTAATGAATAAAATAATAGAGAAAATAACCTTTCAAGTGCCATATAAGTCGTGGGACCTTATTAGGATAAGTGAGGAAATGTCCATATTACCCTCACTTAAACTCCTTACAAATCCTGTCAAATAGGTACGATTGACCGTTGCGAGTCGTACCCATCGATACGAGTGGTACCCATTCCTCATATCCCAAGCCTTAACCCTTGGACCCAACACTGTCCAGCATATAAATCATCCTACCCAAGTCGTATTGACAACATACGATTCGTAACCTTCACTCGTATCCCTGGCAAGATAGAATCACATTAGGTTTGAATACTGTTTCCTATACGAGTCCATGTTATGACTCTTACCCTGGCTTACTGCTCCAGGTAAGCCCTTGTACTCAGATCCAACCTAGGTTAACAATTTTAAGGTTAAGTGAAAGAACCATATGATTCGTATCCAACCATAGGACTCGTACACCAAATCATATCCGTTCCAGTGACCAAAATCCATCCAACCAACAACACTGTTCAGCATACGACTGACCCATACGAACCGTACCCCAGTGTATGACTCATTCCCCCTAGTCGTATCCTCTCCAGAGACCAGAAATCAAGGAAATTTTCTAAGTCCCAAAAACTAGGGTGTTTAGTCTCCCCTCCTAGGAACATTCGTCCTCGAATGACATAGTAGGTAGTGCAAACACTACATACGCCCCTTACATATTTCAACTCTTACCTTAAACAAAGATGCAAAGAAATCAAGTAGAGTCATTTGTATTATCAAATTACACATCCAGAAAATGTACCTTCCGCATGAATATCCGTAGTCGAGAACAAATGTTGATACTTAGACTTCATATCCTCCTCTGCTTCCCATGTTGCCTCTTACACCTTGTGGTTTCACCACAAAACATTAACCAAGGCCACGTACTTGGTCCTTACCTGATGAACCTGCTGATCCAATATCTCAACAAGAACCTCTTCATAAGACAAAGAATTCGAGATACCCAAACCATACAAAAGAACAATTGAAGAAGGATCACTAATGTACTTTCGTAACATGGAAACATGAAATACCGGATGAATGGAGCTCAAACTAGAAGGAAACTCCACTTCATAGGCAATATTATAAACCCTCTGAAAAATCTCATACGGTCCAATATACCCAGGATTGAGCTTCCCCTTTTTCCAAACTACATTAACCCTTTTATGGGAGATACCTTGAGGAACACCTTATCTCTAATCTCAAACTCTAAATCTCTGCACCTTACATCTACATAGGACTTTTGGAGACTCTAGGAAGCCTTAAGCCTATCCCAAATTACCTTAACCTTTTCCATATCTTGATAAACTAAATCAGGACCAAACATATCTGTCTCACCAAGCGCAAACCAACCAATATGAGACCTACACCTTCTATCATACAACCCTTTGAAAAGAGTCTTACCGATACTAGAATGATAGCTATCATTATAAGCAAATTCAAAAAGAGGTAGATGCTCAACCTAAGTGCCTCCATAATTAATCACACATGCACGAAGCATATCTTCCAAAGTTTGAATAGTCCTTTTCGGTTGACCATCCATCTGCAGGAGGAAAGTGGCATTCTGACTCACCTTAGTCCCCAGACTCTTCTAAAAAGACCACCAAAAGTGAGACAAAAACTGTGTACCCAATCAGAGATGATCGAAATAGGTACCCCATGCAGCTTTACAATCTCATGAAGATACAACCTTGTGTAATCCTCCACCAAAAAGTTAGTCCATACTAGCAATAAATGAGTGGACTTTGTCATCCTATCCACGATGACCCAAATTGAATCAAATTGGTTTCGAGACCGAGGAAGACTTGTAAGAAAATCCATATTAACCTCCTCCCATTTCCATTTGGGCAACTCAATCTCTTGATATAAACTGCCAGGCCTCATGTGATCAACCTTAACTTGTTAACACACCATGCATTTGGTCATATAATCAACCACATTCCTTTTCATACCATTCCACCAATAAACTTCCTTAAGATCATTATACATCTTTGTAGAACCAGGATGAATAATATAGCATGATTCATACGCCTCTGCTAAAATCCTTTGCCGAAACCCATCTATATCAGGAACGTACAACCTCCCTTAGTAACATAAATTACCACCACCACTGATATCAAATACCATTACTTTTTGCTCTCCGACCGTACTCTTGATTTTTATCAAAACATGATCTAACACTTGCTTCTCCATAACTTCCGCACCAAGAGATGACCAAACCACTTCCTGAACCAACACGCCACCATCTTCGGAGTCCAAAAGATGAACCCCAAGATTAGCTAAGTCGTGAATATCCTTCACCAATTCTCATTTTTCTCTCTCCACACGAGCCAAACTACCTATGGACAACCTGCTAAGAGCATCAACAACCACGTTAGCTTTACCTGGGTAATAGTGAAGACTCATATCATAGTCCTTAAGAAGCTCCAACCATCTTCTCTACCTGATATTTAGCTTCTTCTGAGTGAACACATGCTGTAGACTCTTATGATTAAAAAAGATATCTACTTGCATACCATACAAATATTGTCGCCAGATTTTCAACTCAAAACCCACCACTAACAATCCCAAATCATGAGTAGGATAGTTCATCTCATGCACCTTCAACTGTCTGGAAGCCTAAGCAATCACCTTCCCATGCTACATCAAAAAACAACTAAGCCTTACCCGAGATGTATCATAGTAAACCATAAATCCATCATTACCTTCCTGCAATGCAAAAATAGGAGCGGAGTAAGCTTATCCTTAAGCTTCTCCAAACTACCGTAACAAGCATTTGATCAAGAAAAAATCACTTTTTTCTGATTCAACTTTGTCAACGGAGAAGCTTTAGAAAAAAATCCCTCCATAAACTGCCTATAGTACCCAGCCAGGCCTAAGAAGCTCCGAATATTAGATGGAGTCCTGGGTCTAGGCTACCTTTTAACCACAACCATGTTTTGAGGATCCACCATAATCCCCTCACTAGAAATAATATAACCAAGGAAAGTCACAGCGTTCAACCAAAACTTACACTTACAGAACTTGACGTACAACTATTGTTCTTTCAAGGTCTGTAACACCACACGGAGGTGATTTGCATGATCTGCCTCACACATAGAATAAACCAGGTTTCAATAAACACAATGATAAAGAGATCCAAATACTGCCTGAACACCCTGTTCATCAAATCCATAAATGTTGTCGGGGCATTAGTCAAACCAAATCACAATACCAAGAATTCAAAATGCCTATACCGAGTATGCAAAGCCATCTTAGGGATATCCTCCTCCCTAATCTTAAGCTTATAATACCCAGATCAAAGATCTATCTTAGAAAAAAACTTGGCTCATTGCAATTAGTCTAATAAATTATCAATCCTTGGAAGAGGATACTTGTTATTTATTGTCACCTTATCAACTACAGATAGTCAATGCACATCCAAAGGGAACCATCCTTATTGTGCACGAACAACACCAATGCACCCTATGGAGACACGCTAGGACGAATAAACCTTTTATATAGAAGATCCTTAAGTTTCTACTTAAGTTTTCTCAACTCAGCCGGAGCCATTCTATACGGAGGAATAGATATTGGATAAGTGTCAAAAATTAAATCAATACCAAACTTTATTTCCTTATCCAGATAAACACCAGGAAGATCATCCAGAAAGACATCAAGAAACTCATTAACCATCGGAACTGACTAGAAATAAGGACCTTCTGAGTTAGAATCATTAACTCAAACCAAATGATAGAGACAACCTTTAGAGATCAATCTACAGGCTCTAAGATAAGAAATAAACCTTTCCCTAGGAGCAAGAGAACCATCCTCCCACTCAATAATCAGTTCACTCGAGAACCTAACTACAACCTTATGGGTCCAATAATCTATGTTTACATAACAAGAATATAACCAATCCATCCCCAGAGTGACATCAAAATACACCTTGTCCAGTTAAAACAGATCCACGAAGGTCTTCTTACTACCAACAGATAACACATGCCCCCGATAGACTCTTTAAGCAATAAGCGAGTCACCTACTGGGGTAAAAATAGAAAAGGATCCAAAATAACCTCAGGATCAAAAGAAATACACATAGACACATATGGGGTCACATAGGAAAGAGTAGACCCATATAAAGTAGATAATACATGCCATGAGAGAAGAGTTGTAACATACCAATAATGACATCAGATGATGCCTCAGATTCCTACCGAGATTTAAGAACATATAACTGATTTTTACAAACACCAGAACCAAGAGCAGTAACAGAAGCAGATGCTATATCACCAGGAGCAGGCGCATAAGTTGAAGCCACCGGAACCTTATTTGCTCTCATAGAAACCTTATTAACCGGATAATCCTTTAGTCGATGGCCTATCTGGCCACACCTAAAACACGTATCCCTTCTTTCACCAGAATAACCTTGATGAGAATTACCGTACAATCGACAAGGAGGACATAAAAAAACCAACTAACCTTCGCTGGCCTGAGATTGGGAACCCTGTTCCTAAAAATTATCACCACCCTAACATCTATTTCCCAACTGCTTTGGGTAAGAAGCACTAGCAGTAGAGAAGGAACCAAAACTCCCCTACTTTTTCTTTTTCCAATTACCTCTATCCCGACCACTTTGTGACTGAGCACCTCCTTAATTAGAAAGCATGCTCCTCTTACCTTGCTGATCTCTAAACTATTTCTATTTTTTGTTTTAATCCTCTACCTTCTGCATATGAATAGTCAACCTAGAAATGACAATATCTTTAATCAGAAGTGTAGTCTTACTTTCCAGGATCAAATCCTGATTCAACCTAGAAGCAAACTTTCTCATTCCAGCCCTCATGTCAGCCACCAAATCAGGAGCATACCTTGACAATTGATGAAAATTCAAGGCATATTCCTTGAAAGATATTGTCCCTTACTTAAGATTAACAAAATCCTCCATCTTTGCTTCCCTAAGATCTTGGAGAAATAAATGATCCAAGAAGGCATTAGAAAAAGCCTTCTATAAAGGCATCTCCTTAATGTCTCCCTTTACCTCATCCCATTCCTCATACCACTGGTATGCATTATCTTTAAGCTGATAAGCTGCCAAGTTTATGCCTTCCATATTAGTAGCCTACATAATCTTGAATATCTTCTCTATTTCATTCAAGAAGGCATAAGGATCTTTCTCCAACTTCACACTAGTGAAAGTAGGAGGATTTAGTTTCATGAACTGAACAACTCTTGTGGCCTCAACACACAACCCACCGAAGTATCCCTCTCATCCTGGGCAGTAACTAATGTAGCAATAACATGAATAGAATAATGAAATTCCACATTAGTCACCTCACCATGAGGAGGATTAGTAGCAACTGGAGAAACTCCAGAACTATTGGGGATAGGACTATGAGATCAAAGATGAACTCCCAATGTAAGACGTACCTTATCAATATTATCCCCAGATGGGACTAAAGAGTTTTCTTTTGATCCAACTCTACGAGACATGATCTAAAAGACGAACAAACAAGGATTAGAGAAGGACCTTAGACCTTGCAACTTGAAAATAGAATACCAAGAAAGTGAAATATTCCTAAATGCCTTGTAGCCTCTCTCTTATAAGTGTGGCATGCTATACACCCCTAAAAGAGAATCTACCCGACACGACTTTTTGACTCCCCAATTGACCATGAACCTAAAGCTCTAATACCAACTTGATACGACCCATTCCACAGGCCTTGTTGTAAAAGGCATCCCAAGTCTAACCAGGACCGGAGACCACCCCCATTAACCAACCCAACCTTCAACCGCCTACCCTGAGTTGGCTAAATTCTGAACATATAGCAAGATAGCATTATTATTCATATCAAGACTTTGGGATATGATCAAAATTATGACCGACCCAACCGAGTCCAACTGACCTATTGTACCGACCGAACCAATCCATACTAATATCAAAGGCCATAAACCAATCCATAACCAAATGGATAACAAAAGACAGAATAATTAATTTCAAAATGAAATATGATGGAACAGTTAGAAATTATGTCTGATGATGCCAACCTCCCCGTTTATTCCAATGCCAAGGCTGAGACCGATATGGATCCTACCTATTCCAACCCATAGCAGTCCACAAAGCCTCTAACCAAAAGAGTAATAAATCTGGTTGGGACATGCCCCCAACCTTAGATAATATCATAATTAAAAAATAAATAAAAATGTCTAAATGTCCATCACATGAAATCAAGCCTTCCGAAAAGACGAAAGCTCACCATTTCTATCCAAATACCTGTACCGAGTCAATCACTATGTAGGAGAAGAAAAACAGATGGTTCCTTCATAGCGTGGGTATACAAGCACCCAAAGATGGGCTAGTGAGTGATCGCTAACATGATCTCAGGATAAGGATAAGATAATGCCATTTATTAAACCAAGTAAACCATCCATAATTCACACAACCATAAATATATTTACATATAACCATGACGGGAAAGGAAACCGAGTTTAGCATGGATTTAAAAGCTTTACCTAGGCTGTGTAGCTTCTCTATCTTAAACTACCCATGGGCTATATGGGTTTAGATCCCCCTGCTAAAAAGGCCCTAGTGCGTGTAGCCGGACGACCAGAGAAAATACCCTGGGAAGACTATTATATCACCAAAAATATAGTGTGACATTATGCACACGATCACCAAGACCAAAACTCATATCAGCAAATATGTGTTTCTTATTTTGGTCCCCCTGGGACCTCCACCTTCCATGGCTTAGCTACACCCCCCGTTTAATGCCCAATGAAAATCATTTTCCAGATAATAAAACCATTATCCAATTATTAGCCAATGACATTTAGTAGTGGTATCTTCATACCGACCATACTTGCAAGATTTATCCATAGCCATCATATATAGAATTAAAGGGACTTTCAAGTGCCCTTCCATTTGCCATATTAAAACACTTAGGGAATTTTCATGCATCTGCAAGCATAAATAATTTACAAAAACCATGTCCACCAAGGCCTTTCCAATCCATTTAAACCATTCCAAAACCATTTAGCCAATTAGAGTTCCATTACCAAGTTTAAAACAAGCAAGAGTACCATTAAAAATACATTAATTCAATGAAAACATTCTTATAAGCATTTTGCCAAACACCTTGGGGGAATAGTATAACCAAAACCAATTTCAATTACCATTCCCATGCAACCAAGTATCTAAAACTACCAGTAATGCATATAAAAGCATAATTAAAACCATGGGAAACCATTACCAATCATTTATAACCAAACCCCCAAATCATATTTGAAAACCAAAATCATACAATAATGAAACCATGAAAGCATAATGTAAAAACTATGCCTTTAGTTGGAACAAACAATGAGGGAAAATATATATGCCTTAATTGAGAAGTAGACAGAAAAAAACCACCAACACAAGCCACGAATTAAGCATTTAGGATAAAACCCTAGCTTTCTTACCCAAAAGATCTTGAGAGAATTATTGAGTGATAAGGAATAGTTTCAAAGTGTTAATAAATAAAATAATAGGGTAAATAACCTTTTAAGTGCCACATAAGTCATGGGAACTTATTAGAATAAGTGGGGAAATGTCTAGATTGCCATCACTTCAACTTCTTAAAAATTCCATCACAGAAAAACCATCACAGGGGTACGACCCTCACAAGTCATACCCTTCAATACGAGCGGTAACCACTACTTGCATCCCAAGCCTTAACCCTTGGATCCAATACTGTCATGCATATGACTCATCCTACCAAAGTAGTGTTGATAGCATACGATCCATAACCTTCACCCGTATCCCTGATAAGATAGAATTACATAAGGTTTGAACACTATTTACTGTACGAGTCCATGGTACGACTCATACACTAACTTACGACTCTAGGTAATCCACTTGTACTTAGATCTAACCTAAGTTACCAAGTTTAAGGTTAAGAGAAAGAACCATACAATTTGTGTCCAACCATACGACTTGTACACCAAACCGTATCCATTCCAGTGATAAAAATCCACCCTACAAACAAAACTGTTCAGCATACGATTGACCCATATAAACTGTACCCCAGTGTACGACTTATTTAACGCAGTCGTATCCTGTCTAGAGACCAAAAATCAAGGAAATTTTCTAAGTCCCAGAAACTAAGGTGTTTTATGTTAGCCCAAGCTACTAATCAGAGGAGGGAAGAAAATTCTCAGCGTATAGAAAAAAAGGCAGAGCTGGCTATGCATAGACTAGAAGTATGTTGTCGAGCAGCACTTAACGGTAATTAGAATAGAGTTCTAGGTGGACGATCCCATGTGATCCCAACGTACCAATATTTACATCTATATGAGGATGATGAATAGGATTTGAGGTATGTTTTGCCCGCAGATACTGGAGCTATCTTTCCTCTTATTTTGCTCCCAACTGTCAAGTTTGATAAAACTAGTTCAATAATCTAGCTCTTAAACTTAAAGGGTGTATTTGTAGGTTTTCCTATTGATGACGAAAATATGCACCTTGCAAATTTCATTGGGAACTGCAGTTCGTATACAAACCCAGGGGTGAATCAAGAGGCACTTATATTAAGGTTGTTCCCTTTCTCACTTACAAAATAAGCATCTTTATAGTTATGGTAAATTTCAAGAGGATCTATCACTATATGGAATTAGTTGCGCAGGTGATGTTGGGTGTATTTATGCATTCTAGCGTCATTATTCTAGCCTTTTTAGGCTTGTTTTGAGGATGATTCATGTGCTATATGGGTTGATAATGAGATAAATATGTATCAAAGTGTTTAAGCATGTGTTCATGATTTTTAGAGTGAGTTCCAAACAAGTTTGTACCTAAAAGATTCATTTACAGTTCAACCCAAAAAATTAGTGTTACTAGCTTGAGCTAGGTGCTTGTCTAGTTGATTCTGGTAGATTCTATTGTGTTTAATGTGTTACAGATAGTTTTTATGAGTGATTATGAGTGGAATAAATTGTTGGTGGTGTGAAAAGTTCAATTTGAATGAGTCTACCATTGGAACAATAAGTGAAGGATCAATGCAAACTAGCTATGCTTAACTCTTGTTTTGATTTGTCGTTATGGGTGTTGTGTTGTGTTTATCTTTTAATTCATGTGGTTTTAGGATATAGGAGGCTTTTGGATCTGAATATGATAATATTTTGATGTTAAAGAAGCTTGGAATTAATGGGAAAGATGCCACAAGACAAGGAATTAAGAGGGGAAACTCAACACTTAACCAAAATTTGGAGAGCAAATTCCATGTAACGCCCCGGATCTGGTAACCAGAATGCTACATGGTGCGCATTATCCCAAAGGACCACAAGCTAACCCATGACTGATATCTATACCTGTATACTACACAATATAATATATAATAGCGAAAACATGAACTGAAAGGCCATAAGGTTCAAGACTATAACATAACTGATAAAGATATAACATCTGAATGGGGTAAGAAATACCCCAAACAAAACTAAAAACACATGATAGTCTGGAAAGCCTCTAAATGACTGAACTGTCTGAATGGGGAGTTGGTGGGATATATCCCCAACTAACTCCAACTAATAAATTACTTAATGAGATAATAAATAAATAATCATGTCCTCGAGAGATGAGGACTCACTGCTCACTCTGACTGCTGAGATTGGAATGCTACTGATGCTCTGGAGCTTATGCTTCTTAACCTATGGTATAAGACACCATAGCAAAAATGCTTCAGTACTCTGAATATACTGGTATGCATGGAAGATAGACTGAATCATGGGGTTCAAATGCATGAACAATACTGGCTTACTGACTAATATGAAAGTGAGAATACATACATGAATACGTAGTAACTATATCTGAGATCGTGATAACATAAGTCTACTGATAACTAACATGGACGATAACTGAATTCTAATGACTGATATAACTGATTGCATTAGTGATTGTATTTGATAGTCCTGAATCTGATGGAACTAGCCAAGTTCTGTACTGTATCCGAGTTGACTGTATCTGACAGTGCTGAATTTTGTAGAACTATCTGAGTTCTATTACTGATGACTGAATAACTATATCTGACAGTCCTAATTCTGTAACTGAAACTGTGGGAAGTAGTTATCTAGCTGACATGCCCCTAATACTCCATTATAGATGAGTTGGGGTCCAATCTGTAACCCCAATTGAAAGGGTGTCAATACCATGCCACTGGTAAGGACAAGCTGTGAGTGACCCTCATCTGACAGTGTCCCCAAAAGAGAATGGTGGGGCCCTCATCTGACAGTACTTATCCACCTCATCAACCCTCATCTGACAGTGTTGATGTCTCAACCTATGCTGGTTACATAGTTTTGGAACACAAGGATGACTTCTAATAATCACACCCTCATCTGACAGTATGTGTTCCCATCCTTGGGTTCACTCGGTGTTAATTTCTACTCCCATCTGAATAGACAATGAACATGGATTACCGAACTGAATTGGACTGAATTACTGAGTTTCGTTGACTGATGGAATAAAACTGAGATTACAGCATTACTAAGTTTTCCTGAGTCACATGACTGACTGAGTTCTATGGATCATGGCTTGACTGAGGATATAGTGAAAACATAATACTGGCTCTAGGAACACAGCTAAATTGTCAGGTACAAGTACCCCCAGGACTTGATGGAAAGAAACTAACAAAGCATGACTTTCTTGAATACATGACCCACATCACAATTCATAATTCAATTATTGAGGCACTTCATCAAACATGTGACATGCATAAACTTTTACATAAAGGGGGATTTCATATTATCATACTAGTATGACACTTTTCTTTCACATAGGCATTTAATCAAACACATGGGAGCATGCTTTGGTTATACCATCATCAACACATCTAATAATCATGAATACATCAATCAACTTGTAAGTTGAAAGGGTTTTATCATGATTTTTATGAAATTCTTCATATTCTAGGGACAGACATTGAAATATTTAATTTAAAACATGAATCAACACCACACAACATCATGAACATGAATTTCAATTTAATCCAATCATGATTATTCATAAATATACACATCATGGATTTTGGAAAGAGATTCTTGAGCTTCATGGGTGAAAGAGACACATGAATCAACGCATGACATACCTTAGTTCTTGATTTAGCGAAGATTGATAGAGAGACTTTTTTGAAATTGAATCCCCAATTGAAACCCTAGCTTGTTCTTGAGAGAAAATTGAGAGAAACTAGTATATTTTGGGTTCCAAATAGCTGAATCTCATGTTAAAGGGATTAAATAGGGGTGGGAAATTGACCCTTTTAACTCTGGACACATCTTTTAATTTCAGTGAAATTTTCCTGAATTGGACCCCGTGTCACTGGAATTTGACAACTGGGAAATTGGGGAATGGCGCGACGCAGAGCCATCATGTTGCCACTTCTTTTGCGACCTGAAAGTTTGGTGTGACGCGCCAATATCATAGAACCCTATTGGAATTTGACAATTGTCATTTTCTCCTGTGTCGCGGTGCGCCAATGACTAATATGGCATTGTTTTACGATGGGAACTTGAAATAGTCATAACTTCTTACCCGGATATCGGATTTAGGCAAATTTTATATCGATGGAAAGCTTATTGAATTTACCAAATAAGAAAAAGTGATAATATTGAAAATTCCTCATGGAATAAACATCATTGATTTTAGAACCTAACACTTGACATTCTTGGGACAAAAAAATTTAGTTAGGAAACTTCGGGGTATTACATTCCAGTAGCTCAAGGCTATGTTGAGGCACCTCCCTAACTGCAACAGATCTATAAGAAAGGCTCAACCTTTCCTAGAGCGGGGCTATAGCCAGGGCACAAACTCACTTGGAGAGACTCTCTAGCCAAGGCTCAGCCTCACCTGAAGCGGGGCTATAGCTAGGGCGACGCCCTACCTATTCCCGTACTCACAAATTGCTGAAAATTTGATTCCAACATAGAATTGGATTACTCCTATACTATAAATACATTTTATATCACATTTTTACATACTTTTAGACGTCTTTGGACAAGAGGAGGCTGCTCTACACATCATTTAGTTTTGTCATTCTTTAATTTAGTTTCTTTCATGGTTTGTATCATCAATCCAAGGGATTGGATGATGATTATTTCCATTAAAGGTTAAAACTCCTTTTTTGGGGTTAAGGCCAAGATCATGACTACTTTCATTTTGAATTAAGTTTGTTGATTTTCTTACCATTATTGGTTGCTTTTTTACTCTTGTTTTAACTATTTTAAGGATTAGCTACCCTTAGAATACATCAATTGTCAACCTTGTGATCTTGTGAGAGGCAATAGGGCGATAGAACACGGGAATAAGCAAAGTATGGTTCTTGATTCTTTATAAAATATGAAACTTGAATTAGTATCTAGGACAGGGATGTAGTTAGATGCCTTACTTGATTCATATGTAGGATGATATTTTAAAAGAACTTAATTGAACTATTACATCCCCGCTCAACGATGTAGTTGTAAGGTTCAACTTAGATAAAGGATTAGAGGTTGGGAAACCATAATCATGCAATTAACCCTACGAATCAACAACCACGATAAGCAATTAAATGAATGAAGTTCAATAACGTAGTATGATTGTTCATAAGCCTTAACCCTGGGCTACTCTCCATAGATTGTCCTAAGTCATTATTTTTTTTGCCTTAGTTTAGTTTAGTTTTAATTTACAATTTTAAAACTCTATTTGCTCCTCTCCTCAATTGGTTCAACTAGAATTGGATAGGCGTCTAACACAAGTCCCTGAGAGATCGACACTTGGGCTTCCTTGAAGCCACCTTACTACTTGATAATACTACGTACACTTGCGTGTGCTCTTGGGTGCTGTCAAGTTTTTGGCGTCGCTGTCGGGGACTTGTAATTAGGCAACTCTCTTATTTTTATTTTTTCTAAATTGAGTTGTAAATAGTTTTGTTTTTTTAGTTTCTTTTTATTTTTTATTTTTTTATTTTATTTCTCTTTCTCACACTCATCTTGAGATGTCATCCTTAGATAGATGGTTTTCAAGTGATGATGATTCTATATGGTGTATGGTTTGTGGTCAAAGTGGTCATTCTAAAGATATGTCTGCTGTTAACCCCAATTCTATAATGTTTTTGGGCTATGCTAAAAGGCAAAATTATATAAACTACTACAATCGAATGGGGCTTAATCAGTCACAAATTTAATTGTGGATCAACTAACAATAGTTTCAGCAGAACAACTAAACATGCAGGCCACAACTCAAACGAGTAATTTGGAAGAGATGATGAAATAAGTTTTAGAATCTCAGGTTGAGTTGATGGCATACATGAAGAACCTAAGGGATGCTATAGAACAAGTGACTTCCCAACCTGTTGTAGATGAAGTTGTGAATAATTCTAGGAAGTCTGAGTGCTCAGAAAATAAAATTGTTGGACGGGTTGAGGAGATACCACTTCCACCATGTCTACACTGGCTAAGCAAAGAAAAATATGAGGAGGATATTATCCAATTTGTGGAGCAAACACAAGAATTGCAGCCACTCAATTGTTATCTTTATCTTGAGACTGATATTGAGAAGGTGAATAAAAGTGAGTGTGTAGTAGATTTTATAAATTTTGAAGTAGGATTGGTTGGTCCTCACTCAAAGCATTTTTCCACATTATGTTTAGATGATGTCTTGTCTGTGGAATCATTTAAAATAGTGGAAGAGTGTGAAGATAAGGAACAAGAATCCTATATTCTTAATTTTACACCGGATAAACAATATAAAAAAACACCTCACTTAAAGTTCAAGTGGTTCACCATGCATATTCTATTACTCAGTTCTTTAATCTTTGTACCACCTCCCTATGATCGAGGAAAAAAGATAGATGCGATATTGGGAGTGAAATTATATCCTCACGGTGGAGGAAAAAAGTTGGTTGGGTCGTGCCGCGACACTAAATCATGTGTTGCTTGGGAGGCAACCCAAGTTAATTATGTATGTTTTCTTTTCAGTTTTTTAGTTTTTATTTCACGTAGTTGTTGTTTTTGGTTGAGCCACAGGTTAATGGAAAGTCTGAGTACTATAAACTTGAGCTAAGAAGCATGGCAAAGACTGAGTGTGGGGTCCCATGGATCTCCTTTATGTGTAAAGCTACTACTAGCTAGTCCTAGAGGCCTCAGGGAGTATTTTGATCTCTTACTTTTAAGTTCACTTTGGGGACAAAGTAGATTTTTAAGTATGGGGTGGGGAAATTCTTAAATTTTGGCTCAATTTTAATTTTTTTTGGTATAAGATATTCTTGCTGGTGCAATTTTTGATTACATAATGCAAGTGAGTTTGTTTGTAAAAGCATGTTGATTGAGTGAATTGCTATTTTTGAGACTCTTAGTCTCATGTTTATGACTTTTGTACTTGTTGGCTTAATTTTGAATCCATGCTATGGTTTGGTTAAGAATCTATAATGATTCTATATGAGTTGAGCATGTGCCATGTGAGTGTGAGATTTTTGTATATTGCTTGTTGCATGTGATGTCTAGAATTTGCCTAATGTGTGTGAAAAGCGAAATAAAGAGTGTGGGTCTAGGAAATGATTTAGGCATTTCTTTAGTAGCCTTGTTTTATACCTTCTATTTTTCCTACCTTTGTTCTTGATCCTAGTTAACCCCGATTGAGCCTTTAGCTTTTTATTTGGCAACCTCATATGAAGCCTAATCCCCTTCTTTGATAGACCATAATTTGATCCAAAAAACTCCTAAGTTCTTTAATAAAAAAAGAAATAATTGAAAAAGGAGTCTGAGAAATTGAAGAAGAAAAAGGTGAAATTGATGCCCCAAGGTAATAGTTATTGGTGTATAATTGATGTATGGTGGATGGTTGTGATATAATTTATGCTACAAATATTTCCATGATTGTGAAAAAAAGAGAAAAATTGATTCTTGTGGTAGTAACCTATGTGTCCATCAAGTGTTTGTGAAATTGCTTAAAAAAATGGGGTAAAAAAAAGGTATGGATGAATGAAAAAGTGTAATTTGGTTGTTGGAGATTGGTTTTAGATGTATAATGTAGTGTATTAAAGCACTTAGAGAGGTTAGTCACTATCCCCAAATAGTTTCTACCCGTCCCTTATCCTACATAACTACCTAGAAAAGTCCTATTTGAAGTCATGTGTGATGCTAGTGGAGTAGCCTTCGGTAATGTCCTAGGCCAAAAGAGAGAGAAGATCCTTCATACTATCTTCTATGCCAGCAAGGCTTTAAACCCCGCACAAAAAAATTATATTGTTAAAGAGGTAGTGTTACTTGCGATGTGTTTTGACTTTAAAAATTTTTGGTCCTATTTGATTGGGACTAAGGTCCTAGTTCACACAATACTTGATGTCAAAAATTTCTAAATAAATATTGATTTGATGGGGTTTTTTGCTGCAAGAGTTTGATTTTGAAGTGAAGGAATCGAGAGGCACAAAGAATCAAGTTGCAGATCACTTGTCCAAGCTTAAGAATGAGGCAAAGTAGAAAGTAAGAGATGATATTGATATTGATGATACCTTTCTAGATTAGATGACATCTTTCCAGATGAGAGGGTCTTGGCTTCATCTCAAGACTTAATTCTATGGTTTGCTGGTTTTGCCAACTATTTGGCAAGTAATCTTGTCCCAAAAGACCTATCCTTCCAGTAGTGAAGGAGATTTATGCATTAGGTGAGCAAGTTATTTTGGGATGAGCCATATCTATTTAGTATTTGCACTAATGATTTCATTTAAAAATGTATCCTAGAGGTAGAGATGATGAGCATTCTTAAAGCTTGTCTTACTTTACTAGTTGGGGCTCATCTTTCGCAGTGCTTTAACCCCGGGTTTCCCTTTATTGATTGTCCAAGACTTTTACTTTCCCGCATTGTTTATTTTATTTTCAAATCCACAACTCAAACACTCTTTTGTCATATTTTCCCCACTTTAATCTCAATTATTAAACTTGAATTTGTTAGTTGTTAAAACAAGTCCCTGTGGGGTGGATACTTGGCTTCTAAAAGGCCACTTTACTACTTGGTGAGACCACATACACTTGTGTGTGCGCCTGGGCACCAGTCACCCCATGACTCCCATACATAGGATCAGAGGACCTGGTCCTTTCATAATCACGAGCTTCTAGTTTTTTATTCTTAGGTGGAGTGATAATATCAGAATCATTTTTCTCATTTACCCTTACCTCCACAACTTTAATTTTTTCTTTTTCCTTGGCAGTAGATTTTCGGAGTCTTCTTCTTTTAACAGTAAAGGACTTATTCTTATTCATTGTATCTACTAGTAATTTCATCTCAGACCCTCTAGTGAAGTAAGATCTTGTAACTTGTTTATCAGAGTCAATTGATTTCTCCTTTTCTTTACTTTCCTCCAGTTTCTTCATTTAAAGACCAGAGGTTATTCATCCCCATCCACTTTATTTTCTTCATTTGATGGTAATAAAAACTTCCTCTTCTCTTTCATATCACCCTTTTCTCCTACTATTTTCTCTTCCCCACTAGTAAAACTTTCATTGGGAGAATTTCCATGTAAAAGCATGTTTTCAGCTACCAAATTCATGCTACTTAGAGAATCATATTTCTTTATAGGAATCTCATTTTCAACTAGATTAGCAAATACAAAATTTAACTATAAAAGGGTGAGGGAACCAGGTTCTTATAACTTATCTAAATTTTTGATATCTTTAAATTCCTCAGAAGGAACAAAGATTTGAGCGTCTCTAAAGGACTTTGGTTTTCTTAGGAAAGAGGTTCTTTAATTTGAAGAATCTCATGTTTAATTCGAGAGAAAAAATATTTGCTTAGATTATCCACTAGGATAGAACATTCACTGGGGTATAGAGTTTTGACTGGAGGAGTTTTAAAAAGTTTTTTAGGAGTCTCATGAGAAGGACTGATAGGTAATGCTTTTTGAGTCTCTAGAGAATGATTTCAAGATAGATCTTTCATGGGGTTTGAAGAGGAAGGAATTTCAGACATTGTAAGCTTGATTTTTTATTAAAAGGAAATAAGAAGGACTAGTTTCGATAAAGTTCTTAGTTAAATGAGAAGATAACAAATTAATAGGATTTGAATTTATAAGTAAAAAGATGATTATTTGACATTTAATAGTTACCTTTTCTAACAGACACATCTAATGACAAAGGTTGTAACTCTTTACTTTAAATCAATTTGACAACTTTTGTTCATATGGAATTGGACAAGTGGCCTTTTTAAACATAAATTTTATAAAAATTCAAGGAACATTATTTTGGTACTCACATAAGAGACGGGACCATGTCCCTCTCCTTTTTTAGTGAAATCTAAACTTGTGTTTTCTTTGATTTTTTTCTTCCAAAGTTTCTCCCTTGGGTGTATACCTGCCAAGGTATGATACTGAGTTAGATTAGCATACACCTACTTTATCATGAATACTTATCTCCATGACATAGCCGAATTTTGGAAGAGACACTAATTCACATGTTATTCATTCTAGTAAAGCTTATTTTGATATGAATTTCCTAGGGATTAGGTCCCTTGAAATCATCTATTTCAAAATAAGACACCTCTCTCTTAAAGTGTCGAGAGAGAGAGAACACAGTCAGAACTTCCATTATTAAGCTTTAAACTCCTTCAATCAATGAGCTATTCATGACTACAATCCTCTTTCCCATGTCTGAGATCATGATCACAAATTAAAATTGGGAATCCACGTAAGTTTGAGCTCCTAGTAGGAGGATAATGGTGTGATAAAATTCTTTTAATCCCATCTAGGTAGTGATAACTTCTTCTTTTCCCCTTTTAGTGATTTGAATCCCTCAGAAAGTGCATTTCTCTGCTTAATGTATTCAGTATTCCTCAATTTAGCCTTAGGACAATACTGACACCCCTTTTTTTATAAGTCCACCTCTTCCATAGTGAAAACACATAAGTTCATACTCATTTCTTCCAATATAATGAAAAGTCTTTCCTTTTGACTCAACAGGTTAGATATCTCCTTGATATCCCAAACCTCTATCATTATTAACACCCAGACTAATTAAATTAGAAAGGATATGTAAAGAAGTAGTCCATTTAAGAGACTTGTTCAACTCTTCTCTTAAGCAAACCAGTTCCCTCTTTAATTCTTTATTCATGAGAAGTGTAGTCATAAGGTGTTTTTGAGAATCCCTCATTTTTTCTTCAATAACAATTTGAAATCCTGAATCTTCCTTCTTGTTTTTGTCATCTAAATCATTTCCCTTCTTTAGTTGACTCATACAACTTAGATTCTCAGATTTCAAATTAAAGAACATTTCTTCAGTTTCTGATATCTTAAAATCGAAGGCAATCAACTCATGTTCTTGAGTATTTACTTTCTTTTCTAGTGCATTCTTCTCAGGTTAATTCGTATACAGAGTCTATCAACATACTAGCATGATTTTCTATCTCCATAGCAGTGTAGTTATCTAGATTTTCCTTAATACCAAAGAAAGTTACCTCTTTTTCTTCTTCATCCTTTGTGTTTGCCAAAAATGCAAATATGGAATCATAAATAATTAGACTATCTTCCACTACTAGTATAGAAACATCTCATGTCTTCTAATCTTCACATGAATTACTGGAGGAGTCTCCCCATGCAACCATTTGAGAACACCAGAAACCTGTGGTTATTCTCTTATCATCTTGTTTCGGCATGAAATCATCTCCATACTCTTCTTCTTTCCCATATTTGGTGGAAAAGTCTTCCAATGCAGCCAACACCTTTCTTACTATACAACTAGCGACATCTTTTCTTCTTGATATTTCAGGATTTTAATTCTTCTTTTACACTGGGTAGTTTCTCATGGATTCTTTAGAGCTGCCACCTTTGTGATAACCTTTAATTTTACAATTTATTTTTCTAAGGTGACCACCCATTCTCATAGCTCTAACAATTATTGTTGCCAAGAGTGCAACATTATTTCCATCTTCACCTGAGTCAGATTCTAAATCCTTCAAGTTCAGCAATCTCACCCTTTTTGCTTTTTTCTTTCCACCCCTAGTCCAGTTATAGCAACCATCATGACCAGAATACCCCAGGTATGAACCTTTTAGAGTGAACCTGGCTATGATACCAATTGTTGGAACTCATGGGGGTTGCACCACCCAGTGAGGGACTAGGTCCCTCAAAGTCAGTCTCAACTATTGACCAGTAAAGCTACTATGAGGTGCTATAAAATTAAAGGCAATGCAGGAAAGTAAAAACACAGGATTTTTATATGGAAACCCAGAAAGGGAAAAACCATGGGCTTGCCCCCACAAACACCAAAATAGTCCACTATAACCAACCTCTTGATTACAAAATTGATTGTGAACCTAACTTTAGTTTCTTCCTACTTCCAATACCTCTATTGGAAGCACACCTTGACACCTCTGTCAAGTTTCCTAAAAAAACTAGTTAACTCTAATCAGCAACAAGCTTAGGCAACTCTACCTAAGCATTTCTCTCAATAAATGAAAAAAATACTCTTAGAGTATGAGTAGTTTAGTTAAAATTTAGAACTCACTCAAGAACAATTTATAGTTAAGTATAGATAATCAGCTAAGAGCTTGAGCAGTGTAGAAATGGGGTTTTACTTCCTTTCTTCACTCTTTGTAGTTTTTGCACAAACCATTTGATGAAGAGGCATCTCTTTCATTTTATAGCTGAATAAGATTAGTGCTTGAAATATCATAGGACCAGCTGTCCAAATCAGTACAAAACAACACCTGCAAGTTTGTTACATAAGAGGACAAAACTTGTTCGTGATGTGTGCTAGTTGTACTATACCTTGCACGTCCAGTGACCTGGTCTATTGCATTTTAGCTGCTCATCATCAAAAATACATATAGCATTCCATGTTGATCACCTCCCATTTCCATATATGCAACTAATGTGCTATAGAAATATAGCTCTTTCGACACTTAAAATTATGAAAATATGCAAGTTTCCGAGGTTGTTTTGTTATATATGATGCATTTTGGGTATGTTTTATAAGAAATCATGTTTTTCATGATAATTTCATGAAAAATATGTTTTGGATACTTATTGGAGCCATTATGGATGTTCGGGACACTCTTCGACTTATTCGTGATCAAAGCATGTTCAAGAATTAAAGAAGAGATGAAAAGATAACTCCCTCACTTGCTAAGTCAACATGTGGGCAAAGAAAGTACCAAAATTCCAAAATCTCGAGAGCTGACCTACAGGATATTTGGTCCTGGCACTTGTGGCTGCCACTTGTGCCCACCCTCCATGCCGCAAGTGCTACCTACGCCAAGGCCAGAGCGCAAGTAGAGACCATAAGTGGCCACCAACCCTATTTTATCCTATTTCTTTTGGGCTTTGATTTTAGGGTTTCCTTATGTACTATAAATACCTTTTATGTATTTTTAGTAGAAAAATTGCACTTTTATACACAAACATATTTTGATTTTGAGATTCAATTTTGATCTTGGAATTCTCTTGTATTAAATTTAGTTGATTAATTTAGTTATAGTTGTGGGTTTTATACTTCTTATTATTGTGATTTTATCTACGCTTTCAATCATGAATATTGTTTATTTCCTGACAACATGAGTGGCTAAAAACCCATAGCTAGGGTTGTGAAATCCCTGATAGATTGATGAAGTAGGGGAAGTGCTATTGTTATTCGGAACTGATACACATGCATGTATTTCTTTATCTTCATTATAATATTTTTCTAAATGAGTTTAAATGATATGCTCCTACCTAGATTGTTGTTACTTACTCCAAAAGAGAAGTAGTGACTAGGAAAAGATAAAGACAACAGTAATTTGGAGTTTAATTGTCAATCCAAGCTTTTAGGTTTTATCTTAGAAAAATGGATAGGTTTCATCTAATAACTAGATACTTAAAAGGTAATAGTTAATTGGCATCAATATAAGGGTTAGTAAAGTGACATCCTGAGACTCAAAAGGTAAAGGGTGAAATCCTTCTACTTGTCCAAAAGACTATAGATGGTACATAACTTATCAATTCTTCATGCAAGTTATCATGTTGGTTCAACAAAGAATGATAAGTATATGGAGTTGATAAGCCAGGGGTAACACAATCCTAGTGTTCACCAATACTGATTACAATCGAAGTTGATATTTGCTTCTTGTTTGATATTGCTCCCCATTTTCTTTTATAGTTTTACCCGTTGATTTCAATCGCTGAGAGCCATAACTCCATTTGTTCCCTTGGGATTTGACCCTAACCTTTTTTGGGTTACTATAGTGGCAACGACCATATCATCTTCTTAGAGGAGGTGAAACTTGGACACCATCAAATTTTGGTGCCATTGCCGGGGAATACGATGATGATTAGTGATTTGAAGTTGTTGCAGTTTATGAGTTTTCCTTTTTTAAAATTTTTTTCTTAGTTGGGCATATAATGGTGTATTCCTAGAAAAAGAAGTTTAGGCAATCCCTTTCTCCCAGTGAATTCAAAACTAGAGAGGATCTTACAAACACCTAGTAGGATGGTGGAATAGAAAAAAGATGATAATCCTGAAGGGGTTCGTGATGTTATACCTTCCCCCTCCAAAAGAATACTGGATATTATTGATTGATAAAATAGTGAGATTTTAGCTAAAGTTAAGAATGCGAGAAGGGCAATGAAAGAATCTCAACGAGTAGCTAGGGAGGCAGAGCTAACAGAACAAAGACAATAAGTAGACCACTAAGCAGCACTCGATAAGAATTAGAACAGAGCTAGAGTTGCCCGTGTTCAAGTGATCCCAGCACATCAGTATGTGCAACCATATACGGATGATGAGAAAGATTTTGGTTACGTTGAGCCAAAAGAGACTGGAGCCATTATTCCTCCTATTTTACCCCAGGCATCATGTTTGACATCACGAGCGCAATGATCCAACTCTTAAATTTTAAGGGCATATTTTTAGGTTTGCCTAGAAAATATACAAATATGGACCTTGATAGTTTTATTGGGATCTGCAGTTCGTATACCATTCCAGGTGTGAATCAAAAAGCACTTAGACTGATGTTGTTACCCTTCTTACTTATAGGAGAAACATCTTTATGATTAGGGGACTGCCAAGAGGCTCTATGACTCTATCACAATATGGAATAAGTTGCATAGAAAATTCTTAAACCAATTTTTTCCTCCGTCCAGGAAGTATCCACGAGTCTCTATCACAATAGTGGTCATACCAATCCGCTATGCAGAAAATGTGGTAGGAATTATCAGGTTGAATGCAAAGCAGGTAGTAATGTGTGATTTGGGTGTGAAAAGACAGGCCATGGGATCAAAGAATGTCTAATGATTGCTTAGAATGGAAAAGATTCATGCCAACAGGGCCAATCTAATCTTTTATAAGCTCTCACAGGTCACTCTAATCAGTAGGATGCCACCTCTAGTGCCACCAATGGGCAGCTCCTGAATAGACTGTATACTCTCCAGACTCAGCATAATCAGGAAAGTTCTCCTAATATGATTACGAGTAAATTTCAAGTTTTTCATCTTCACGTATATGCATTGTTAGACCTCAGAGCTTTACTTTATTTTATGACTCCTTATATTGCCTTATACTTTGGTATTAGTCACGAAATATTAGTAGAGACTTTCTCAATGTCTACCCCAGTTGGTAAGTCTATTGTAGAAAGATGGGTATACAGAAATTTACTAGTCATAGTGTCTCAGAAAGTTACTTTAGTTGATCTTGTGGAGTTAGAGATGACTGATTTTGATATCATTCTCGACATGGATTGACTCTACTTGTGCTATGCCTCAGTTGATTGCAAAAATAGAATTTTTCAGTTCTAGTTTCCTAATGAACCAGTTATTAAATGGAGAGGTAGTACTTCAGTGCTTAAGGGCCAGTTTGTTTCATATCTTAAGGCAGGAATGATGATATCCAAAGGGTGTATTTACTATCTCGCCTGAGTCAAGAACTTAAATTCTGAAACTCTAAGTCTTAAGTTCTAGTAGTAAGAGAATTTCTAGATATATTCCCTGAAGATATTTCCAGAAGATCTTCCCAGAGTTCCTCCTGAAAGAGAAATAAACTTTGGAAGAGTTCTCCTTTTAGATACACAACCTATCTCTATTTTACCTTACTGAATGGATCCAACTAAGCTTAAGAAATCAAAAGAGTAGTTGAAATATCTATTGGATAAGGGTTTCATCAATCCTAGTGTTTCCCCGTTGGGTGCTTCAGTTCAATTCATGCGTAATAAAGATGATTCTCTCAGAATATACCTTTGTTATCGTCAGTTTGACAAAGTCATAATCAAGAATAAGGATCATTTTCCCCGGACTGATGACTTGTTCAACTAACTTCAGGGTGCAAGTTATTTCTTTAAGATAGACCTCAGATTTGTCTATCACTAGCTCAGAGTCAGAGAATGTGACATTCCAAAGACAACCTTCAGAACATGATATGGTTACTTTGAATTCCTAGTTATGTCCTTTGGGATAATGAATGCTCCGGCAGCTTTCATGGACTTGATGAACATGGTGTTCAAGTATTACTTGGATATGTTTATCATACTTTTCATTGATGACATCCTTGTCTATTTCTGTAGTAAGAATGATCATGCATTCCATCTAAGGGTTATGTTGTAGACCCTTAGAGATCATCAGTTATTTGCTAAGTTCGGTAAGTGCAAATTTTGGTTGGGGTGGGTAGATTTCCTTGGTCACTTTATTTTTGGTCCTGACATTTTATTTGATCCTGAAAAGACTAAAGTAGTAAGAAATTGGTACAGACCCATTTCTCCATCAGATATCAAGATTTTCTTAGGTTTCACTGTCTATTACAGATGATTTGTCAAAGGGTTTTCTTCTATTGCTTCTCCCATGACTCGACTAAACTAGAAGAAAGTTAAATTTAGTGGTTAGATTCATGCGAGAAGAGTTTTTAGGAGTTGAATACTTGACTCACTTACGCTCCAGTCTTGACTTTTGCAGATGACACAAATAGGTTCGTAGTGTATTGTCATACTTTTAGAGTTGGTCTTGGTTGTGTATTAATGCACAGGGGTAAGGTCATAGCCTATGACTCTAGACAACTTAAACCCCATGAAAATAAATATCCAACCCATGAGCTTGAGTTGGAAGTTGTTTTCTTTGCCATAAAGATTTGGAGGCATTGCCTTTATGGAGGTTATGTTGATATGTTCACGGACCACAATAGTCTATAGTATGTTTTCATGCAGTAAGACCTAAATCTTCATTAGACAAGATAGCTTGAGTTGTCGAAAAATTATGATATGAGTGTTTTGTATCATCGAGGTAAGGTCAATGTAGTGAAAGATGCCTTTAGTAGATTGTTTATAGGTAGTGTTACTCATGTTGAGGATAATAAGAAGGATTTAGTTCATGAGGTTCATTAACTTTCTAGATTAGGAGTTCGATTAGTTAATTTGGCTGAAGGTAGTATATGGGTTCAGAATGGTTCAAAATCTTTGTTAGATGTCGAAGTAAAAAAAAGTAGGATAGGGATCCTAGTTTAGTCAAGTTGAAGGATTCAGTCAAGGATCAAAAGGTAGAGGTTTTCTCCTAAGGGGGAGATGATGTGCTTTATTGTTAGGGCATATTGTGTGTTCCGTGTATTGAAGGTTTAAGGCAGTGTATATTAGCTGAGATGCATGGGGCGAGATACTCTATCCATCCAGGAACCACCAAGATGTACCAAAATTTGTGGGAAATCTATTGGTGGAATGGAATGAAGAAATATATTACAGAGTTTGTGGCTAAGTCTTTAAATAGTCAGCAGGTTAAGGTTGAGCACCAAAGACCTAGTGGTATACTTCAGGAGTTTATCATCCCCACTTGGAAATGGGAGGTAGTGAAAATGGATTTTATGATAGGATTTCCTTGTACGCGTCGCTAACATATCATGATATGGGTTATTGTAGATAGAATGACCAAGTCATCTTATTTCTTACCAGTTCATACTTCGTATTCAGCTGAGGATTATGCCAGACTCTATCTAAGGGAGCTAGTGAAGTTGTATGGGGTTCCGTTGTCTATTATTTTAGATAGAGTTACTCAGTTTAACTCACATTTTTGGAAAGTTTTTAGAAGGTCCTTGATACCAATGTTCATCTCAGTGCAAACTTTTATTCTTATATAGATAATCAGGTAAAGAGGACCAATCAGACCTTATAAGATATGTTGAGGGCTTGCGTTATTAATTTTAAGGGTATCTGGGATGACCACTTACCTTTGATTGAGTTTACCTACAAGAAAAATTATCATTCTAGTATTCAAATAGATTCATTTGAAGCTCTCTATAGGAGGTGATTTAGATCTCCTTTTGGTTGGTTTGAGGTAGGAGAGGCTGTAGTGATGGGACCAGATTCAGCATTTGAGGCAATGGAGAAAGTTTATTTGATTCGTGAAAGGCTGAAGACAGCCCAAAGTCATTAGAAATCTTATGCTGATGTTAGGGGAGAAGACCTTAAGTTTAAGGTTGGTGACTTAGTTTATTTAAAAATTTTGTCCATGAAAGGGGTGAAGAGATTGGACAAGAAGGGGAAGCTCAGTCCCTATTATGTTGGCCCATATAGGATTTTGAGTTATTTTTGAAAGAAATCTTATTCGTTAGAACTGCCTGAAGGTTTGGTATCAGCGCATCTGGTGTTTCATGTTTTCTTGCTAAAGAAATGCATTGGTCATTCAGCTTCTGTGTGTCCTTTGGAAAGTATGGATCTAAAAGATAGTCTCTCATATGAAAAAGTTCCAGTTAAGGTCCTTGACCATCAGGTTCATAATTTGATTAATAAAGAAGTTCCCCTGGTTAAAGTTCTTTGGATAAACCAATCCATTGAGGGAGCAGAAGTAGAAGCATATATGAATAAAGAAGTTCCCTTGGTTAAAGTTTTCATGTTCTAAACTCCCAAGAAATAGCCCATGAGGTTATCTTTCCAATGCATCAATCCTCATCTCAGTCTGAGGCCAGGGTAAGAAGTAGTGGCAATCCTTACTTGAGAGCCTAGAAAGACTGCCATGGTTATGACTTAGGGTAACAAATTGTTACCACTTGTGATGAGTCATCACAAGTCAGTTGTAATCACTACAGTGAATCCCTTTGCATTGAGCCTAGTGAATATGATGCCTCAACACGACTAGTAATCAGTGCCTATGAGTCGTATTGAGGGACTCATAGTCACACCAGTGTGTGTGGACAAGAACCCTCTCTAGTGGTTATGATTCCAGTATATGACTCATAACTAAACATTTCGAGTCTTTGCATGGACCCGTAAACTGACCATCATCTTACCCAAGGCCTCTGACTACGAGTTGTAACCAATCATTATGACTCAGCTTGCGACTCATAACGATCAGTTACAAGTCATGGTCTGAGTCGTAGCCTAGGATTTTGGTATTCTAGATACATTCTGGTTTGACTATGACTTGGGTATTCATTAAGGGGTTCCTTGTGCCCATTGAGCCCAAATACCCTCTTTTTGGTTCAAGTATGAATTTTACTCTAATTTATGATCAATATCAATGTAAATTATAAAATTCATCCATTTTTCCTCATTTTTTCATTCAATTTATGCTAATTATTTTACTCCTGAGAATCATGCTCCTACATGCTTGAAGTTCTAAAACCCCATGTCATGCTCAGTCAATATCATGTCAAATTCTTAAATTCATGCTTTAAACTGTATTTACATGATATCTTCCCAAGGTTGACTTATCTCATGTTCAAATTCATGTAATTTATCAAGTTATTATAATATCTCATGTTCTTTTGGGTTTTTGAGTCATGACTTTATGTCACGATTTTTAGTGTTGTTATCTTATTCTGTAATCATTCAGTGCTGGCAGGTTATGAACACCCGATAACTACATGTTTTTTTGCATTCAAACTTTTTAAGTAATTAGTCAGTCAACTCATGATTTTATTATTTCACCCAATATTATTTCATGACAAATTATCAGTTTTACATGTTCATAATTTCTTCTGATTAGGAAGGCACTTCCAGTTTTAAAATACCTTATGTGATCAAATCATCTATAAGTGTATGCATTAGTTGGTATTTGAGTGTGTTTTATTTGGGAGTAGGATTTATCACCGATCAAGAAGTGTGGGTTCAACGCATCCTACTTCCAGAAACTACGTGCTACTATAGGTTTAAGGGCCTCGCAAGAGAAAGTTTCCCTTTGCATAATATGGGCTCAGTTTAGTAATCACTCTAGTTCAGGTTATACTCTGATGGAAATGATATAACATCCCTCCTCAATGTGGGTCAGACATTGGACTCCATGATAGCTCACATGGTTTATGTCGGTTACATGATAGCTCCTATAGTTCTAGTCAGTACTCAGTTGATCTCAATTCAGGTTTGCTTGACTAAGTAGACAAATTTCAATATTTATTTAGTTAGTTTTACTGATTATTTTTATTATTATGATAATAGTTATTCAGTTATTCAAATCATGTCATTATATACTATACTTGGTCTTGTATTCTTAGATTTACATGTCCATGCATCCATGTTCAGATTTCACATGTATTTTAGTAGTCCTTGCCTCACGTGCCAGTACATTCAAAGTACTGATCGCATACTTTTCTTTTGTTCTATGTTGTCTTATAAAATACGTTCAGACACACAATTTCCCGACCATCCCTAGACAGCTCAGCAAATTCCCTACAGCAGTAGTGGTGAGTCCTCATCCATCGAGGATGTGACTAGTTATTTTAGTTATTTTAGTATTTCTTTATGTCCAGTCAGTTAGAGTTAGTTGGGGTTTGTCCCATCAACTCCTTCTGTTTTAGAGGGTTTTCGATGGATAGCCTATTTTCTAGTATTTGTTAGATGTTTCAAACACATTTTTTTATATATTACAGTATTTTAGTAGATAGTACTTTATTAGTCTATCTTCCAAATATGTTTTCTTATCATTTCACTTAGTGCTCACAATAGGTACCAAACCATGGGTTAGCTTAGGATCACTTGTGGTCTTGAGCATAGTGTCACGATTAGGGGTTGTCTCGGGTCGTGACAACCTTGTTTTAAATTGAATTCTAAGGTTAGGCCCTAACCAGAAGTTAAACTTGAAGGAGAAGAGTAAAACCATAAGTTGAGCATGTTTATTTTGCCTTGAAAAGAATGATTCTTGATAGGTGTATGCACATTAGACTTGTTGATATTTCAAATATGTTATAGGGGTTCGAAAATTGAGGAAAAATTCGAACTTTTAAATTTTTTGAGGTTTTGTTCAACTTTTGCTATCCCTCATCTTTTATTGGAAACTAACGACTAGTTTTTCAAGTACATATGTCACCTAAAGTTGCTAAGAAGAAGAAGGCTGATAACTCTAGGAGATGGGCAGAGTCGATGTAGCGATGTACCAGATGTAGCAGATGTAGGAGATGACCCAAAATCTGCCCAAAATCACGAGAGATGACCTGCAGTATTTTTGGTACTGGCACTTGTGGTCGCCACTTGCGCCCCCTTGCAGGATGCAAGTGCTACCTGTGCCCATGGTCAGGGTACATGTAGAGACCATAAGTGGCCACCAACCCTGTTTTGTCCTATTTCATTTGGGCTTTGATTTTAGCGTTTCCTTATGTACTATAAAAAAACCCTTATGTGTTTTTAGTAGAAAAAACATACTTTTGCTACTCACAAACATATTTTGATGAGATTCGATTTTGATTTGGGAATTCTCTTGTATTAACTTCAATTGATTAATTCAGTTATGGTTGCAGGTTTTCTACTTCTTATTATTGTCATTTCATGTTTTCTTTCAATCATGAATGTTGTTGATATCTTCACAAGCATGAGCAGCTAAAAACCCATAGCCAGGGTAGTGGAAACTCTGGCAAATTGACAAAGTAGAGGAAGTGCAATTGTTGTTCTGAACCGATACCCGTGTATGTATTTCTTTATATTCATTATAATAGTTTTCTTAATGGGTGCACATGTTAGGATCCTGCCTAGATTATTGCTACTTACTCCAAAAGAGGAGTAGTGACTAGGAAAAGATATGGACAACAGTAATTTGGAGTTTAACTATTGATCCATGCTTCTAGGTTTTATCTTAGTAAGATGGTTAGGTTTCATCTAACAATTAGAGACTCAAAAGGTAATAGTTAACTGGGATCAAGATAAAGGTTAGTTAGGCGACATCCTAATATTCAAAAGGTAAAGGAAAAAATCCTTCTACTCGTCCAAAAGATTGTGCAAGACACATAACTTATCGATTATGCATGTACGGTATTAGGTTGGTTCAATAAGGCACGATAAGCCTATAGAATTGAGAAGCCAGGGGGAACACAATCCTACTGTTCACCAATACTGATTCCAATCAAAGTTAATATTTTCTCCTTGTTCAATATTGCTATTCAAAACCCCTCATTTATTTTTCCTGTTTTTCCCGTTGATTTCAATAACTAAGAGACATGATTCCATGTTTCCCTTGTGATTTGACTCTAACATTTTTTGAGTTACTATATTTGACAGAGACTGTATCATCTTCTGAGAGAAGGTGTAGCTTGGACATCACCAGCAACTCAACCTCTTGAGACATACCACCGGGCCTCAAGTTCTCAACCTTCACTTGCTGACACACCATATACTTAGCCATGAAGTTAGCCACATCTCAATTCATGTTGTTCCACCCATAAATCTTCTTCAGGTCATGATACATCTTCGCTGATCCTAGATGAGCTATATAACTAGACTCATGAGTCTTAGTAAAAACTCTTTTCTGCAGCCTATCTACACTAGGAACACACAATCTACCTTGGTACCTTAATATACCATCACCACCAATCTTAAATGCCATGACCTTCTGCTGGCCCACCTCAGCCTTAATATGCATCACGATAGGATCCAAAACTTGTTTCTCCTTTACCTCGGCGTCAAGAAATGACTTCACCACCTCTTGAACAGTCAGACCACCATCCTTAAAGTCCAAAAGATGAACTCCAAGATTAGTCAACTGGGGAATGTCCTTCACCAATACTTGATTCTCCTCATCCACATGAAACAAGCTACCCATGGACAACCTGCTAAGAGTATCAACAACCACATTAGTTACCTGGACGGTATTGAAGACTCATATCATAATCCTTAAGCAACTCAGGCCATTTCCTATGCCTGAGATCCAACTTCTTCTAAATGAACACATACTACAAGCTTTTATGATCTGAAAAGATATCAACATGAACCCCATATAAGTAATGAAGCCAAATTTATAAAGAAAACACAAAAACCGCCAACTCTAAATCATGAGTCGAATAATTCCGTTCTTGAACTTTCAGCTTCCTAGAAGCATAGGACACAACCTTACCATGCTTCATCAAGACATAACCTAGTCCTACACGCGATGCATCATAGTAAACAACAAACCATCAATACACTCTGGTGGGGTCAAAACTAGAGTAGAAGTCAACTTATACTTCAGCTTCTATAAGCTAACCCCATAAGCATCGGACCACAGAAACTTTACCTTTTTCTCTGTCAACTTACTTAGTGGAGAAACAATAGTTGAAAAAATTTCCACAAATCTCCTATATTACCCGAGTAAGACCAAGAAACTCCGAATGTCGGTTGGAGTAGTGGGTAAAGGCCACTTCTTAACTTCTTTAACTTTTTTGTGGATCTACCATGATCCCCTTAATAGACACGACATGACTCGAAAAGGTCACAACATTCAACCAACACACACCCTTTGAAAACTTGGCATACAATCACCGATCCTTTAGAGTCTGCAACACTACTCAGAGGTGATTGGCATAGTCCTCTTCACTCTTAGAATATACCAAGATGTCATCAATAAATATGATTATGAACAAATCCAAAAAGTTTCTAAATACCCAGTTTATCAAGTTCATAAATGTATCCAGAGCATTAGTCAACCCGAATGACATCACTAGAAACTCATAATAACCATATTGGACTTATAAGGTAGTCTCGAGGATATCCGACTCCTTAATCTTCAACTGATGATAAACCGACCAAAGATCAATCTTAGAAAAACATCTAGCACCTTGAAGCTGGTCAAAGTAATCATTAATACTAGGAAGAGGATACTTATTCTTCACTGTCACCTTATTCATTTGCTGACAATCTTTACACATCCGAAAGGAACCATCCTTATTAGGCACGAAAAGCATAGGAGCACCCCACGAGGACACACTAGGATAGATGAAACCCTTATCAAGAAGATAGCCATTCTAAAAGGAGGAATAGATATAGGATGGTTATCAGACAGAAGATTGATTCTAAAGTCTATTTCCCAATCTAGAGGAATACCTAGAAAATCATTGGGGAGCACTTCAAGAAATTCATTAACAATAGGGATAGAATATAGAGAGAGAACCTCAGAAATAGAATCTTTAACCCAAACTAGATGGTATAGGCAACACTTAGAAATTAATTTTTGGGCTCTAAGATACGAAATGAACCTCCCCTTAGGAACTAGGGAACTTTTCTCCTATTCCATTATCGGTTCATTTGGAAATAAAAACTTGACATTATGGGTCTCATGATCTAGAAAATCATAGCACAAATGGAGCCAATCCATCCCCAAGATCACATCAAAATCTACCATATCCAATTAAATAAGATCAACCAAAGTCTCCCTATCACAAATAGATACCACACAACCCTTATAGACCCTTATATCCATAAAGAAATCACCCACTAGGATAGACACAGAGATGGGATCAGAAATAATCTTAGGATTGAAATAAAAATCAATAGCAACATAAGGGGTCACATAAGAAAGGGTAGACCCTAAATAGAGTAAACAGTACACGTCATGAGATAAAAGTTATAATTTACTAGTTATAACATCAGAAGATGCCTAAGATTCTTGATGGGTGGAACGAGCATAATGCTGGTTTTGACCAGTGCTGATACTAGAATTAGCATCCTTTGGTGAAGGATCTAAAGAAGTAGAAACCGAAACCTTATTAGATCCAATAACGATATTTGCTGATGGATAGTTCCTCAAAAAATGACATGGCTAGCCATATTTAAATTACATGTCCCCCCATCATAATAACCATGGTGCATTTGTCCACAGAATCTACAAAGAGGGTATGATAGAGCTGACTGAGCTTCACTAGCCTGGGTCTTCGCACCATGGGTCTTAAATGCTCTGTCAGCCTAAAAACGATGATCACTAGATGACTTAGGATAAGGAGCACTTTCCGTAGAATATGAAAGAAGAATTTTCTCAACCCTTCTTTTTACCCCACTGCCTACCATCTCTAACAATGTTCTGATGGCCTCCACCCTACTCTGAATATATGAATTTCTTACTCTACCTCTATCCCATTTTTACTTGTTTCTTCTTTTCATATTTAACCTGCTGCCTACACCACTAACCTAGAGATATCCATGTTATTATTCAATATTGTTTCCTTACACTCTAGTACCAGGTCTTAAGACGAATCCAAAGAAAACTTCCTTATTTTTTTCCTCATACTAGACACAATCTTTGGGGCATAATGTCATAGCTAGTGGAACTTCAAATCATACTTCTTCACAATCATCTTTCCCTACTTTAAGTTCACAAGCTCCTCAAATTTATCCTCTCTTAACTCCTGAGGAAAGAAACGATAAAGGAAAGCACTAGAAAATTCCTCCTACATAGCCTGCTCAGCATCATCACCCCTCAACTGCTCCCACTCCTCATACCACTTGTATGCCAGATCCTTCAACTATATTTAAAAAATTCCACATCCTCCACATTAGTAGTATGCATCACCCTAGATATCTTCTCCATTTAATTAACAAACATTTAAGGATCTTTCTTAACCTTAGAGCCTGTGATGGTTGGGGGATTTAACCTTATGAACTGGCCAACTCTAATGACCTCAGAAGATAGAGAAATAGAACCAACACAGTTAGGCTGATGAGACTAAAAACTCACCAACTGAGTAAGCATATGAATAGATCAATAGAATTCGGCATTAGAAATGTCTTCTTGGGCAGGTAGGGAATGAACATCATCAGCCCAAGAATCTCAAGGAGGACTGGTAGGCACAGATGGAAATCCACATGGGTAGATAGGAGCAGGGGCCCTAGACCGGGTCTGTACTCCAAAAGTAGAATGAGTTTCATCGACATTGTCCTCAGGTAGGACAGAGGAGTTTCCATGAGCATTAGATCTTCAGGGAGGCATAATATAAAATGTGATCAAATAGAATTAGAGGAGATTTCAAGACCTTAGACTTTGGAGCCAAAAATGTAGATCACAAGAAAGGGAAATATTTCTAAATTCGTCGTAGAATCTCCCTTATAAGTGTGGCGCACTACACACCCATAAAAGACATTCTACTTGTCATGTCTTTGTGGACACCCAATACCATGAACCTAGTCTTTGTTACCAAGCTTGTCATAACCCAAACTAGGGGATGGACATGATGGGTATCTCAAGTCCACGAGGATAGGAGACCACCCTTTTAACCCTATCCAACCAGAACACAATATAACTAGAAGTGGATGAATTCCAAACATATAACAAGATAAGTAACTCAAATATCTCAGAACGGAGTCTAAAAATATCAATAACGATCCTAATCTACAGTAATCCACAAGGCCTTAAGTAACCAAGAATAACCTAAGTTGGGACATGCATCCGACCATATCCAAAATGAGTCCAAAAGGAATAGTCTAAAACTAGATTGAAACAACACCATGAAATAAGTGTCTTCCTAAGAATGAAAGATGACCACTTTAAAGATGACTCACGAGCTATACAGAAAATACCTGTCACTGTGCAGTAAAAGCAGAGGTGACTCTCTTCCCAGTATTGCAAGGGGATACAATGTTCGAAGATGGTTAGTGGAGTGAGCACTTATATGTGACTTAGGATAGGGATAAAATAATTCCAATTTAGAATCATGTACAAACTAAATGTACATGTTCGCATACATACATGCATATATATATACACATATACGTACATACATACACACATACTTACATATATACATATATATATATATAAGATACTAGGATAGGTAATAAGGTTTAGCTTGAGATTTACAACCATTAATCTAGATTGTGCAACTCTAACCATCCTAAGGGCGCCTACGGGCTATATGGGTTTAGCTCCCACTACTAAAATGGTACTAGTGCGTATTAGCTGCACGAACTAGGAAAAATCCAAGGATGAGCCATGGAATGCCTCGATCACAATCAGTCCTACATATATATATATATATAAAAGTGTGAACTATGCACACGGTCATAAAGACTTCCACGTCGGCAAACCTGGTTTCCAATATCGGTACCTCAAGGACCTTTACCTTATATAGTGAGCTACAAAACCCTTTTAAATCCCAATTAAAACAAGTTTCAAATAACCTATGCATTTAACAAGGGAATAATACATTAGGGCGTCAACCACAGGTATCGTCATACCATTATGCTTGCAAGCTTATAATTATGCCATACTAATTCCATCAACTTAGGGGAATACCACGACCCCCTTTTCTCCTTAAATAAAGTTGGGGGAATACCAAGACCCCATTTATTTTTTAAATTAAATTTAAAATAAAAGACATGGCCCACAAGGCATTCAAAACCCTTTTTATCCATTTATCTGTTCATGCAATGCAATAGTTTAGGGAAGTAGGCCAAATCATGTGATTAACCATATTTCAAATACAATTATTCAAGTGGGTTGAGGAAACTCAATTTCAAAAACAAAATTCCAAACCAAAATCATCAAATTAGGGGAATGCCTCGACCCCCATACCATTTACCATACCTATGCACCCCAACGGGTTTCAAAATACATAAATAGAACATTAATACTTGCATTAAAACCATGGGAATCTGATTCAAGTAATAATAATTCAAAAACCCTCAACCCAAATCAAATTCCATATTCAAATCCATGTGAATAACCATTTAAAAAAACTTTTTAAATAAAATAAGTTTAAAGGGAGAGATACATGCCTTAAAAGAATTAGAAATTATAAAGTGAAATCAGCCTCTGTACCCTAGTTGATAAACATTGATAAACCCTAGCCTTGTTATTTCTTTGAGGAATTTGAGAGAAGAGAAATGTATTTTGATTTCTTTTGGAGTGATGATAAGACCCTAAAGTGTTTTTAATTTGTGGGTCACAATTGGGGAAAAAGGGAAATGAACAAAGTGCCCCCAATAAAAACACAAAAAAACTGTCGCCAGCGATTACGAGTCATATCACGACTCGTAACATCTGGTTAAGAGTCATCACCATGACTCGTAGTCGTGGAAGAGACATGGGTCTTATTCTCTATTAATCCTATGAGTCATACCCTATGACTCATACATAGGCCTTATGACTCGTGGGGTCCTAGTTGTAACCATAATAGTGACTTGGGTCACCCACACTGGTTTGGTCATGAAAAGGACCTTACAACTCGTAAAGAGTCATTACGACTCGTGACATCCTAGTCTAGTCATGATAAAAACATGGTAAACCCTCACTGGTCACCCTATGACTCAAGTTTTGTGACCTATAAGACGACCTTATGACTCATTACGTGAGCCATAGTCTAAGTAGTGAGCTCAAAACTCAAGAATTTTTCAAATGAAAAAAATCTGGGTTGTTATAAAAGGATCCAAAGTTTGGAGCCTAACTGTTAAATTTCTTGTAAACCCTAGTATCTCTTGCCTTGGAAGTTAAAGAGAAAAAGATAAAGGTTTGATCTTTATAACTGAAGGCAAAGAGTCCATTTTGGTGTTTTTAAGTCATGGCAAAGAGTTTGAAGTGATGAAAATACCAAAAAGACCCTAATTAAAATGTGTAGGAAAATCTTGAGAACATTCTCATGGCTTGGGTAATGACTCATGAGGTATGACCATGAGTTATGGACCGAATTCATTACTTGAGGATCGACTATCTAGCCCTTCAGTCTTTTGACAACTGGTCTCTCATAACCACACCTTGTCTAATGTAACAAGTCATCATGATGAATCTTGGTCAGGGGCTGAACTCTTGGGTATCTTTGTATTTTGACAAGTCCCTTCTAATGACTCATTATGTCTTAGAACGAGTCATACCCTTGACTCATTATTAAGGGACCAAGCCCTGGGCTTCCTTACTTCCGTGGTAATGGGTCCTCTGGATGACCCATTATGTTTTACAATGAATAGTCATCAAGGTCGTTATCATTGGTAGTTTTGACATCACTTCAATAACTTGGCTAATTCAATTATTCAACTCTTGGAGGGTCTAGATCCCAAGAATTAGGATGTTACAATGATCTTTGTGTATATCATACAATGTACAAGAAAATGATTGAAAATATTCTATATCTTAATATGACAAGACCAGAGACATCTATATAGTGCTCAAACCTTAAGTCAGTTCCTTCAACAACCAAAAAATTCTTACTTGGATACAACATTAAAAGTAATCAGGTACCTAAAGAAGAAACCAAGACAAGATTACTTTTGGCTAGTAATTTAAGTGTTAAGATAACTACTTTTTGTTATGTTAATTGGGTAGCATGTCCCGTACCAGGAAATCTATTATAGTTTATATGATCAAAGTACGAGGTTCGCTGATCTTAGGGAAATCTAAGAAACGGACTACAATTTCAAGAAGTTTAACTAAGGCTGAATATAGAAGTTTAGCAAGTACAGTTTCTGAACTAATTTGGGTAATTAGAGTTTTGAAGGAAGTAGATAACAATGTACAATTACCAGTTCAGATTTATAGTGAAAGTAAAACAACAATTTAAATTACTGCTAATCTAGTTTACCCTGAAAGAATAATATATATTGAAATGACTACCACTTTATTAGAGAAAGACTGCAACAAGGTTTGATCAATGTGAATTATATAACTGACCCGACTCGACTAAGGGCCTTGTCATAATAGGCATACCAAGTCCAATCAAGACTGAAGACCACCCCTAATACCCAACCCAACCGTCCATATGCATACCTTGAGTTGGATGAATTCTGAAGGTATAACAAGATAGCAAGTAATGGTCCAAATCTGAACCCTAGGATAGGTCTATGACCGAGACCGACCCAACCGATTCTAACAGTCCTAAACCCAACCGATAACCATAACCAAACAAAAAACTAGAAGCCAAAACCAAAATAATAACCAAACCAATTTCCATAACATAATGAAAAAGGATGAACAACCAACAATTCTACCAAATAATATCAGCCCCAATGCTAATGTGGAAACTAAGGATGACATCAATATCGATCCCACCCATGCCAACCCATAGTAGTTCCAATAAGCCTCTAACTAAAAGAAAAGTAATATTTGATTGTGACATGCCCCCAACCATAGCCAAACTAATATCCATAAATAATTCAAAGTATGTAAAATCTTTCATTAACATGAAATGGAGCCTTCTGGAATATGGAACCTCACCACTTCAATCTAATCAAGCTAATCCCAAAATCTGAGAACTAAATAGCAGGAGTAGAATTGTCAGTTCCTATATCGCATGGGGATACAGCCGCTCGAGGACGGGTTAGCAGGTGAACGCTAGTAAGTACTTAGGATAAGGATAAAATAATGACAAACAATAAAACCAAGTAAACCATCCATATGCATACAAACCAGACATATATATATATAGTCATTCCATGGAAGTGAACCAGGTTTAGCATGCATTTAAAACATCAACCTGGGTATGTGATCTTAACAGTCCTAAACCACCCAAGGGCTATATAGGTCCAGTGTAATACCTTGAACGGGAAACGATGTATGTAGCCGCAAGAACCAAAGATACCATAAACAACTCTTTTTCACTGTGGGACACTTTTGTGTAGATGGATCGTGTTTGTTAATTTATTTCTTGCACCTGTTGCACTATACTACTTGATCAATGCTTTTATCACCAATAGTTTTTCTTCTTCAAAACCATCACACCATTATATTCTTATGAATTCTCCCTTTTTATGATGATAAATAATTGTCATTTTGCATTTCTTCCTATAAAATCTGAGACATTTAACGAAGTACAAATAACAAGAAATACTTTCGTGAACCATGTTAGTCAAGGGTTATAATGTCTGCACAATCTTATATCTTACCCCTTTTGTCTTCATTGAAAAGGTATACAAGAAAAGAAGTATAATTTCAAATTAGATCATTCGTGGCTATTTTGGTCATCACCAAGACAATCAATCATAAGATCAACAACCTAAATAAAGTAAAAAAAAGTACATACTAAAAGAAAGGTAGAAAATGACATATACTTCTTTGATGAATACCAAAAATTCACTTACAAGATGCTATAAATTCCTAAAGAAAAAAAAAATTCAGATGTTTTAATATTGCAGTGTGAGGGAAGGAATGTTTGCATTTTTAGATTGAAGATAATGAAGGAATAGATGGGATGAGTGGAGTCAACCTTGTTTTTATATTTGTGATTTAGGATTCTCCTCTCTTACGGCTTGGAAGATAACTCTTGGTAATATCTCCAACTAGGCTTTCCATAAGATTTTTTTATTTTCCTTAAATCTAGCCTACCGAAAAAACTCCTTTTTTATTTTCTTTTATTTTGGATAGGATATGTAATGATGTTTGGAGAGATGTAGTTAAATATACTGGATGACAAGAAGAATTCTTAAAGGTTCTTTGGACAACAAAGGGTTTTGTGAAGATTTGAGTGTGACTAGTTTAGAAATCTATGATATGGAATAAGTAAACTCAAGTATTAATCTTAGATAATAAGTATAGCATAGTGTAGATACATACCTAATAAATCGAAATGTGAAGTCACCAATGCTAACTTCCCCCTATTTCATAGCCTAATTTAGTACAACTCTAAGTTAATTATTTCAACCAACTGGACTTGGACATACAACTAAATGTGAAAGAATAGACAAAATAACCAAGAAATTTTTATTCAAAATAAAATTAATGTGTACTTATTTCAAGCCAATCGCTGAGGTTAAATTCTCACAATCTTAATTATCTCTAAGTCTAACCTATTCTTTTCAAATTAGTTCCTATTAAATGTCTTTGTAAAAATATAGAAATTTGTTCTTTAGTGGAGAAGAACATAATAGATACATGACTTTTTCCCCCATTGTCGTTGACAAGTGTCTTATATCAATATGCTTAGTGGACTTGTTCTGGACTACATTTTAGCAAATACTGATCGCACTTGTTTTATCACAAAAGATTGGAACACACCCTATATACATACCAAAGTTTAGTAGTTGTTGTTTAATACACAACAGTTGGGCACAACAAGATTCAACAACTACATACTCAGCTTCAGCAGTTCACAGGGCAATAGAGTTTCACTTCATGGTGGACTAGGAGATCAGACATGATCTAAGGAAGTGTGGCATACATGAGGTCATTTTTCTATCTACACTGAGTACCCAACAAGATTAAAATTGCTCCTTTTAAGATACCATAAACCAAGATCAATAATCCTCTTTAGATACCTCAAGATTCTTTTTTACAACCTAAAGATGAGATTCTTTAGGTTTGGCTTAAAATCTTGCACAAAGTCCACACTAAAATTATACCAGGTCTATTTACAGTAAAATATAAGATTGAGCCAACCATGACTCTATAAAACTTCTATTCCACGGACAGACTTATTTCATTAAAGGTCTTATTTTGTTGTAGCAGCAATAGGGGTGTTGATCACTTTAGCTTCATCTATCTTGAATCTCTTAACTAGTCTCCTTCATATACTTTTTTTGATGGATCAAAGTACCATTTGGAGTGCATTTAAGTTGATGACTAAGGAAGAAATTGAGCTCTCCCATCATACTCATCTCAAATTCTCCATTAATGAATTGGGAAAATTCTTGAGTCATTTTTTATTTGTGGAACCAAAGATGATATCATCTAGATATACTTAGAAAATTGGTATATCCTTTTTATTAGCCATCAAGAATAAGGTATTATCAATATTACCTCTTTTGTGCCCATGTTTTAATAGAAACTTTCATAGCCTTTCATACCAAGCTCTTCGAGCTTATTTTAGCCTATACAATGCTTTGTCTAACTTTTAGACACGATCAAGAAATCTAGTGCTCTTAAATTAGGAGGCTATTTCACATAGACTTCTTCTATCAAATTTCCATTCAAAAATAAACTTGCCATATCGACCTTATACATTGTGAATTCCATAAATGAATTAAATGTAATGAGTAGCCTAATTACTTCCAGTCTTGTCACAAGAGCAAAAGTTTCATCATATTTAATTCCTTCTTCTTGATTGTACTCCTTGACCACTAGCCTTTCTTTGTTCCTTGTTACTATATCATCCTCATCTAGCTTATTTCTCCACACCTACCTTGTTCCAATGATAGTTCGATTTTAGGAGGAGGAACTAGTTACCGCACCTTACTTTTTTCAAACTGATTCAACTCTTCCTACATAGACTATATCCAATCTTTATAAAGGAGATCCTATTTCACCTTTCTGGGTTCAATCAATAATAAAAAGGCACTGAATGAACTTAGGTTTTTGAAACCTGATCTTGTGGTGATACCAAAACAAAGATCATCAAGAACATTATTAATTGGATAAGAACTCTTGTATTTGTAGTTCTTGACTATTAGTTCTTGTGAATTTTTTGCATTTTCTTAAGAAGATGGAGTTGGATTCTCAATTATTTTTTTTCCTGTTCAACTATCTCTCTGTTAACATTTCTTTTATCTTTGTATTTGATGGACTCGGTAAACTTACCTTTTCTTGTGAATTATCTCCTATTTCATCATCATCTTAAGAAGTAGACTCAAGCATAGTGTCCAGTTAATCAAATACTACATTAGCACTTTCTTCAACACAATCTGTTCATTTGTTTCAGCACCCTGTATGATTTATTATATAGAGTGTATCCTACAAAAATTCCTCATCACTTCTAGTATCAAATTTTCCAAGATTTTCCTTTTCATTATTGTGAATAAAACACCTGCAATCAAAATCCCTACGATGGTATGTTAGGATTTCTTCCTTTCAGTGGTTCATATGGAGGTTTTCCAAGATAGGACTAGTTATGCATCTATTGATGATATAGAAAGCAGTACTCAAGGCCTCAGCCATCAAATTTTTAGAAGGATTTCTAACAATAATCATGGTCCTAGAAATATATCCTAAAGTTCTATTTCGCCTTTCAACTTCTCCATTTTGATGTAGGGTTCTAGGAGCAGAGAAGTTGTGATCTACTTAACTAAACAATATTCCAGAAATTTGGCATTCCCATACTCAGTTCTATGATTAGATCTCATAGAGACCAAAGAGTTTCAAAGTTTCTTTTCTATCTTCTTAACAAATATGTAGAACACATCAAATACATCTTCTTTAGAGGCCCAGAAAAAAGTCTAGGTGAATCTTAAATAATCATATACTAGAATATATATATATATACCTCTTTTCTCCTCTGATTTTTACTCTCATCGGTCTATAATGATTCATATGGATCAGCTCATGACACTTGGTTATACTTACCACGTTCTTTGTCTTGAATGATGTTCTCACTTGTTTCCCTCTTACACTAGCACTACATTTTTTTCATCTTTCAACTTAAATTTAGGAAGCCCTATGACCAAGTCTTTGAAGCAAGTTTGTTTATCTAGTGCTTACTAGTATGACCAAGTTTTTGGTACCACAGTAGAGAGTCATGGTCCATCGTACTCAGACATGAGAAATAGGTGTTTGATGCTCTTAAGATTTTAGGTTTACACACATTTTGTATCTTATTAAGGTAATCACTACATCTTTTATATCAAGATTCTTGGCTTTGCCTCATGTAGAGGTGAAGATCACCTTGTTCTCTTTGTCACACAATCGAGAGGTGCTTAAAAGATTGTGCTTTAGTCCTTAAATATGATAGACTCCTTCCATGGGTTTACTATCTATCCTACAAATATTTCCTACTCTAGTAATGATCCCCTTCTTTACATCCCCAAATCATACATCTCATTATTTTAGTGAGGTGAGTGAGAGAATGTTTTTTGTCTCAAATTATATGTCTTGAGTAAGCACTATCCATGTACTAATGTTTCTTTCCCCCTCTTACTCTTACCTACAAAATAGTTCATACATTATTTTTAGGCACCCAAATGATCTTAGGTACTTCTTATGAGTAAATGGATAAATAAAGTTTCTTCTAGCCCATACTGGCAATAGGTTGGTATACCTTTTTTTTTTGGCTGACATATCATCACTATTTTTTCTTGTAAAGAGCCAAATCTATTTTTTTAGTTAACAACTTATTTCCTTTGATATTAAAGGAACCTTTCACTTCAATGATCTCTTTATTTTTCTTTGTTATTTCATTCCGCTTAGGACACCAAGCAGTAGGATGTCCTTTTTTTCCACAAGTTTAATATAAATCCTCTATAAAAACAATATTTTGTAAAAACCTCATCTCACCATTTTAGTATGAATTTAGATTATTTATAATTCTAAAGGATTGAGACCATTTGTTATCCCTTATAAGATCCAGACTTAATCTAGTGTTCTATGGATTAAATTTTCTTATTTTTTCTTTCTAAAAGAGTAAATCTTTATTTTTTTTGTTTAATAGTAGACTCAATATTTAGAAATCATCACTAGTACTGTTTTTTCCCTTTATCAGTGATGAAGTTTGAGAAATTTTTACATAAGAGCTAGGATGGTCGCGCCATGTTGGTTTACATTCTCTTTTAGAGTACAGTTTTATTTCTCAATAGTGTTCTTTCCTTTTTAGTAACTATGAGTTCATACTTGAGGTTGGTAAGAGTTTCGACTAACAGATCAATGTTAGTGTTTAAGTCATGGAATTCATCAACTAAATAAACTAATAAGATGTTTAATTTTTATTAGAGAAAATATGAAGCTTATCTTTTAGTTCAAGGATTTTGAAACACCCCAAATTTTTGGCCCTTGGAAATTTTTTGAGCCTTGAGCTTACTGCTTTGGTTACGACTGGAACCCTAGAGTCGTAGGGTGTCTTGGTGACTCATTTAGATGAGTCATAACCAAATCATGTAAGTTTATGGCATGATTCTACTCTAAGTAGGAGTGGCTCACTATGAGTCATTAGGTGTAATCATAGGGTGTCCAATGTTTACCCCAATTTGAGTTATGTGTTTATTACGATTGGGACCTACGAGTCGTAGGGTACCATTACGATATAGGTGGTTGAGTCATAATGTCAGCAGTGGGTGGTTTCATAGAGACTATCCTGGTTATGACTCATGGTGACGAGCCATAAGGAGTGGTTATGAGTGGATAGTTGACTCGTACTCAGAGATGAATTTTTTCTGCTGTTAAGTTAAGGGCATTCTAGATATTTTTCCTCTTACCCAACTTAAAACCCACATCTTATAACCAATTTAGTTCATCATTAGCACATAGAAACTCATCAAAGTAAATCCTCAAATACTCTCAAATCCCCAAGGTCAAGAACACTTAGGGTTTTCAAGAGGCTGATCAATTAGGGCTTTCAAGGGTGATTTCTCTCCGTACATCTTATCATTTCAGGCATGTGACACTTCTCTCATTGTTAATTTTTTTTAAAAGCATATGTATTAAAGTGTTATTCACATGGAATTATCTGTCTTTGAAAACAATAGTTGTGGGTTTTGAATGCTTATTGTGGAACAATTTTTTCCCATGATTTAAGTATGATTATTCATGCTTTAATTATGGTTTTGAGCTTACGGGTGCATGGGTATGGTGGATGAATTAGGGAATTGTGATTTTCCCAAACTTGTGACTTTGAAATAGTTATGACCCCAACCCATAATGTGAAATTGATTTTGAATTATGAGAAAAGTGGAATTTTGTGAAATTGAACTAGTCTTGAACTGTTGCATGTTATAAAGAGGTATTTGTAACACAATTTTCTAATTTAATGAACAAAGGAAGTCGTTGTTTCCCACCTTATATTAATGAACAAATAGAGCTTTTCCCCAAGGCTGGGCATGTTGTTGTAACCTTTCAAGTGTAGTTGGTATCACGATACCAACAGTGTATGCCTTATTGTGGAATGTGGTTCATGAATGGGATTGTGTGATAAATGCTTTAACTTGGTTATAAATCAGTTTTGTATCTGAGTCATGAACGTGGAGGTCTAGGTGACCGACACTGGAAATCATATTTGTCAATGCAGGGGTCAAAGTGACCAAGAAAGTTCTAGTCCCTCTTATTATTATTTCATGATTAGGGTGGTTCGAGTCCCCCAGTAAAAGATTACATGATCGAGCGCTTAAGTCAACTTAGTATATTTTGGAAGGTTCGAGTCCCCCATGTGCATATACATATAAGATTTTTCTCTGATTCGTTTGGCTACATGCACTGGGGCCCTACCAGGGGGTGAGAGCCGGGACCCATTTATCCCCTAGGTACTATGTTAAGACGGTAGAGCTACACTGTCAAGGATAATGTTTTAAGTGAATGTTAAACCTTGTTCTCTATACCGACATGTGAAGTATATATGTATATGCATGTCACAACCTAAAAATTAGGGTCATGATGGCACTTGTCGCAGCGTACCTTGACAAGTAAGCCTATCATCCAAACTAATACAATAAAAGAAAAAAACAGAAATACCCCAAAGTAAGGCTTCTAGAATGAAGCCAAACCATACAAGTAATCACAATATTGCGGAAAGAACTTATCCAAAATACAAATCATACCCAAAACTAGGTGTCAATAGTGTAAGAACTACTAATATAATTCAGGAGACAAATACATAAGGAAAATAACCACAGGAATAATATTTGTCTCCGAATACTAATAAAGACATAACTACTATAGAAAGATAGAGGTGAACTCTGGATCCATGAATGTCCAACCGCTGCCTTGGAAGATCCAACAATTACGTGAGTAAAGAAAACTGAGGCACACTCTAGATAGGACCTGCACCTAAAGGGTGCAGTAGGCATAACTACAATCCACCTATACTCAGCAGGTATCGTAGGCTGACCAAGCAAAGTAGTAAATAAATCATATAAAATATACACTAAGGGCAAGTCACCTGCGATAAAAAAATGTCCCATAACGATAGCCCACACCACTTGAACTAATAGTTCTAATATATCACATATATTGCAACATCACAACAAAATAAAACACAAGTATGAATTATATCACATATAAGTAGAACAAGGGGGAACATGAATATATAAGATCATCAAATACAAGCAAAAGAAGATAAGACAATTACATAAATGGAAAGTAAATATGGCAATACAATACAAATATAAACACAATAACATAAGTGAAATGTATATGATGATGATGATGATGATGCACGAGGTCGTCGCACAACCTATGGGATCATCGTACTAACCCCGTATACACCTACGGTGGAAAGCTTCCCAACACAGGACTCATGGGGGGTTCGTCAACCCATATATAATCCATTTATCTCATATCTCCTCCTTGGCACATCGCTTGAGGAGGGTTTGTATAATGTTTTACAATATCTCCTCCCTGGAACTTACCTCAAGTAGGGTTTTATAAAAGGTGTTGACTGTATTTCTCAATGTTTCCTTGGTGGTACCAATGTTTCATGAATGAGTATGATATGAGAATGTAATGTTCACAATCAATCACAATGATATATTTTCACAACCAATCACAATGATATATTTTCACAAACAATCATAATGATATATTTTCACAAACAATGACAATGATACATTTCCACAATCAAGTGAGCCAATATCCACTCATTATTTTCCTTTCATCCATGAATTTTCACATTTCTCGTATGCCAATAAAGTATGAATATAATCAAAATACACAAATGGTACCACATTAATTATTTTGACAATATAATACAATTATTCACATGTATTCAAGACTATCAATATCAAATAGGACCACACACATACATATCACATAATATCTCAATTTCAACAATTACATCACATATAGGCTCTCACACAGGCACAAGACATTTATAGATATTTTTCATTATTAGTTACCACCCTAAACATTCATTTTGTACCATTATTTACTACCCAACTCAGGCTAAAAGCATTAAGTCATAATCTATCTCAAAGTTGAAACCAGCCTGCTACACTTCAAATCCACGACCTTAATTTTCACAAACGATTCTGAACTCCACTAAAAATATAAAATATGAAATCTACGCATCAAATCAAAACCAACAACACCCATATTGACTACTTTTGTTGCGGGGTCAAAAGGAACCTCTGAAATGAATTTTCAAAAAAAAAGGGAAAACATAACATTACTCCAAAAACGTATTCCCCATAATTTTAGAAATCTATAGCTAAAAATCCAAGTCAAATCGAGTAAAAAATGAGGTTCAAATCAAATAAAAATCATTTTTAAGCTCTACCGAGTAAAAACTTTGAATTTCGGATTAAAATCAAGAATCAGTGTTGTTTTGAAGGTTAAATTTATGAAAAACTAGTAAGTTTAAGATCAAAACATTATTCAAATGAAAAGGAGTGAAATTTAGGTTTAAAATCAAACCCTAAGATTTTTGAATTTTTGAAAATTAATCAAAAAATTACTAAGAAAAGAGTGAATTCTTACCTTAAATCCGTAAGAGAATCAAGAAGTAGATGTTAATCTAACTTACCAAGCTCCCACGGGTTCACTTTTAAGCCCCCACACTATTTTAGGATTTAACTCTCAAGAGAAAAGGTGAAAAAAATGAGCAAAAAAAGGGGAAAATCTGAACTATTGCAGAATTTTCTAAGTTCAAACGAACTTCGACGTGGTGCCTGAGATTCGTTCAGAGTCCGATATATGCAAAAGAACTATCCAAACACACTAAATTTGATATTCCGGACTCAATCGAGATATCAGATTTTTGAAAAATGTCATTTTCATAAAGTTGAACCCAAAACCCAAAATCACAATTTTTCAAACCAAGGATCGAAATGAGAATTAAAAGCCAAAAAATCACACCAAATATGTTACCATCCTAAAATAGACGTTTTGAATTTATTGACAAAGTTGGATTTTCCATCTGAGGTCATTTAGACTAAATGTGGATCCCACACCTATGTTTCTAATTTTTCAACTTTCCTACCAATAGGTCGAAATGAGCTCCGGTGAATCGGGACTCGAACCAAAGGACTACCTAGCCTAAAATCAATATTTTAGAGTTGTTGGCACAGTCCATTCAGCCATCCATTTCACAGATCAAAAGATATCCACTTAAGTCAAAAATAGGGCCCTCGAAGCCATCAAAAAATGCAATATCCCATAAATGATATCAAAATACATCAAAAATTATGTCAATCGCCCCCACGCTCTAGAAAATCATAATGCAACTATGGGGAGTGGTAAAATAGTCAAATCACATAGAAATTCATAATTCACATAGTTCATCAAAATGTTGTTCGTTACATCATCCACCACTAAAAATCTAGTTCGTCCTTGAACTAAGGCAAAGAATACCTGAATCAATGAAGAGTTGGGATAAGAACTAAGCATATCATCCTCAACCTCCCAAATATCCTCATCTATAGGTCGATGTCACCACTGGACCTTAACCCCAGGGATCACTCTAGAGCATAACCGCCTGACATCCCTAGTCAATATAGAGACCGACTTCTTAACAAAAGACAATCGCTCATCGAACTAATTTGACTCCCAGCGAATAATAGGAGACATATCTGAAATGTAACGATAAAGCACAGAAACAAAAAAAAACTGGATGAACAGCTGATAGATAAGGGCCAAAGCCAACTCATAAGACACATCATCAACTGTCCGAAGAATCATAAATGGACCAATATACCTGGGGCTAAGCTTTACCCTCTTCCTAAACCTCATTACACCCTTGATGGGTGAAACTCAAATAAAAAAATAATTCCCAACACCAAATCTCAAGGAACAAACTCTACTATCTACATAGTACTTCTGCCTACTCTAAGTTACTCGAAGACTATCCTGAATGACTCGGAATCTATCAAAAGACATACAAAGCAAGTTTGTACCTCGATGTCTTACCTAAGAAACATCAAACCAACCAACTGGCGAGCGATAACACCTACCATAAAATCCCTCAAACAGAGGCATATCAATATTGGAATGGTAGTTATTATAACATGCAAATTCTACTAAGGCCAATAGCTTATCCCACTGGCCACCAAAATCCATCACGCATGCGTGGAGTATATATTTTAAAACCTGAATAGTCTGCTCTGACTGACCATCAGTCTGGGGTGAAACTCTATGCTAAGAATAACCGAGTACATAATTAATCCTGAAAAGTATTCAAAAAGTGAAATGTGAACACATAACCTCAATCTGAAATAATGGACACCGGCACACAATGCAGATGCATATCTCACGAATGTAGATATGGGGCAACTTCTCAACAGTGAATGAGACCTGAACTAAAATAAAATGAGCTGACTTGGTCAATCGATCAACAATGACCCAAACACTGTTAAGAACTATGAGATGTACAAGGAAAAATAGTCACAAATTCCATGGTGACCCGTTCCCACTTTTCCTTAGGAATGGGTAACTTCTGAAGCAACCCACAAAGCCTCATATGCTCGGCCTTCACCTACTAAAAACATAAGCAACGAGTAAAAAATTTGCAATATCTTAGCTCATACCACCCTACCAGTACTGCTGCCTCAATTCACAATACATTTTAGTCACACCTGAATGGATGGAATATCTGGAACAATAAGCTTTCTCCAAGATCAACATAATCCAGTCACCTACTCTCAAAACATAAACTTGGCCTCTAATCCACAAAACTCCATCTTAATCATGTTAGGCTTCTTTAATTACCCCACTCAATACCTTATCTCTAATTAACCTCAATCAACATCATCAAACTGATGAGCTTGAATCTACTCCATCAAAGAAGATTTAGCCTCCACAAATGCCAAAATATGCCCAGGTGTTGAAATATCAAGTCTAATCATCTGGTTAGCTAAGGACTAAATCTATAAGGTTAAAGGCCTCTCTTGGCTCAAAATATATGCCGAGCTACCCATGCTAGTCAACTTCTATCTCAAGACATCCGCAACCACATTATCTTTGCCCGGATGATAGAAAATGATCAAGTCACAATCCTTAAGTAACTTTATCCAATAATGATGCCTCATATTAAGATTTTGTTGGGTGAAGAAATACTAAAGGCTAGGATATTTGAGAAGATCTCAAAATGAACTCCATACAGATAGTATCTCTACAACTCCAAGGAAAACATAACAGCGCACAACTACAAATCATGGGTACAATAATTCCTCTCATGAGACTTCAATTGACAAGAAGCATACATAATCACCTTAGCCTCCAATATCAACACAACACCTAACCTAACCCCTGAAGAATCACAAAAGATAGTAAAGCCCACGCCCTCCTTGGGTAAAGCCAATATAGGAGCTAAAGTTAACAAATCCTTGAGATTTTGAAAGCTCGCCTCACAAGCATCGGAACACTAAATAAAAGTCTTCTTATAGGTTATCTTGGTTTAAGGAGATACAATAAAAGAGAAACCCTCAACAAAATGCTGATAATAACCTGCCAAGCCAGTAAGGCTCCGATTCTCGCTAGGCGAAGTCGGCCTATCCCAATCACGAACCGCTGCAACCTTGGCTAGATCAACCATAATACTTTCCTTAGACACCACATGACCTAAGAAAGAAAAAAACTCCAACCTAAACTCGCACTTAGAGAACTTCATATACAACTTCTCATCCCTCAGTATCTTACGTACAATCTGCAAATGCTCCTCATGCTCAGTCTTACTCTTGTAATACACCAAGATATCATCTATAATATAATAAAAAGGAAGTTAAGATACGGTCGAAACACCCAGTTCATCAACTCCATGAATGTAATAGGGGCATTGGTCACCTTATTCTGCAACCGATAATCAATACACATCTGCATAGAACCATCTATTTTCTTAATAAACAAGATAGGTGCACCCCAAGTGATACATTAGGTCAGATAAATCCCTTATCTAATAACTCTGATAACTGATCCTTTAGTTTCTTTGACTGTGCTGAGGCCATCCTATAAAGAGTAATAGAAATAGGCTTGGTGCTAGGCTCAACATCAATAACAAATTTAATATCTCGATATAAAGGCATACTAGGCAATCCCATAGGGAACACATCCACAAACTCACAGATAGAACAAATAAAATCCATGGAAGTAGGCAAAACAACACATGATCAGTTCACCAAATCTATCACTAAAGAATTACCTACCAGGGTAGATACATGAATAGGCATGCAAGACCCTCACTAATAGAATTAAAACCCAAAGCAAAATACACAGACACATAGGAGAAAGTCGATCTGGGATCAAATAATATAGATACAGGTTTGAAATAAATGAGGATGATATCTATAATCACAACATCAGAAGCCTCTACCTCAGGTCTAGCTGGTATAGCATAACACTTAACATGACCATCAACTGCCTGGGTTATCCCACGACCACCAACTGCCTGAGTGACCCTATGACCACCCCTTAGAGCTCTACTACCTCTGCCTGTCGCACCTCTAGTAGTACCTTTAATAGCACTTCCACCCCTCACAGCTTGAATAGGAATAGACTGAACCACCCAGTACAGACAGTCCTTGGTAACATGGCTAATCTCATCACATACATAGCAACTTCTACGACCAGTCTTAATAATAGGAGGTACAACTAGGCCCAAACAGTCACTTTGAACTACTAAAATAGAAGGTCCACTACCTGAACTCTACAAAGCTGCCTGCACTAGCTTCCCATGGTATCCATTAGAACCTCTAAAATCTATTCCTTAAGAGGTTTGACTCCTGAACTCATCAAAACATCATGCCTTTTTGGCACGCCTCCCTATGGTGCACTAAGAATGCCCTCTATCATCTTTGCATGATCCCCAATACTCTAAAAAGAAGCCCCAAGAACAACTATGTAAGACGTAGCCAACTAAAGCAAGACATTTAAACCCTTCACAAACTTCTAAATCTTCTCAAACTCAGTGAAAATACAATCATAGGAATATATAGGCAGGGTATGGAACTGTGCCTCATACTCAAAAACTATCATAGAGCCCTGCTCCAAATGATCAAACTCATTTCTCATATGATCTCTCACATTGAAAAGCACAAATCTCTCTAGGAAAGCCTTGGTAAAGTTATCCCAAGTCATCATGGGAGTATCATGGGGTATAAAACTTAATAATGACCTCCTCCAAACTCTTGCAATATCTCTCAATTGATAGGACATATAAGCAACAATATCTGCACAAAAAGAGCGAAACACAACTCAGAACACAAGGTATGAAAATTTTTGCATGATAAGCAACAAAATGAGGGATGTTTTCTAAAGACATCCTATAGCTTCTCGAAGATAGATACGAACATCTATGTACCAATCTATGAGACTCTATTAGACTTCTCATTCTTACACCATTGAGACCATTGAAACTTGGCTTCCCTAATACCAAATTGTTATGACCCAAAGGTGAGGGTCATGATGGCACTTATTTTAGCATACCTTAACAAGTAAGCCTATCACTCAAACTGATACAATAAAATAAAAAGACAGAAATACCCCAAAGTAAGGCCTCTAGAATGAAGCCACACTATATAAGTAATCATAACAATGCGGAAAGAACTTACACAAAATGCCAATCATGCCCAAAACTAAGTGTCAATAGTGTAAGAACTACTAGTACAATCCTGGAGTCAAATACATTAGAAAAATAACAACAAAGGAAGAATATCTATCTCTAAATACTAATAAGGATATAACCACTATAGAAAGATAGAGGTGAACTCAGATGCATGAATGTCTAACTACTACCTTGGAAGTGCAGACAATCGCTTGAGTCAAGCAAGCTGAGGTGCACTCAAGCTAGGTCTTGCACCGAAAGGGCGCAGTAGGAATGAGTAAGGTCCACTTGTACTCAGTGGGTATCATAGTTCAACCAAGAAAAGTAGTAAATAAAGCATACAAAATAAACACTAAGGGCACGCCACCTGCAATTAGAAAATGCCCCACAAAGTAGCCCACACCACTTGCATTAATAGCTCTAATAAATCACATATATTGCAACATCACAACAAAATAGAATAAAAGTATGCATTATATCACATATAAGTAGAACAAGGGGGAACATGCATATACAATATCATCAAATACAAGTAAAAGAAGATAAGAAAATTACATAAATAGAATGTCAATGGGGCAATACAAAACAATTATAAACACAGTAAAGTAAGTGAAATGTATATGATGATGATGATGATTATGATAATGAGGCACGAGGTCGTCACACAACCTACTGGATCACCGCACTATCCTTGTAAACATCTATAGGGGAAAGCCTCCCGATGCAGGACTCGTGGAGGGTTCGTCAACCCATATGCAATCAACATATCTTATATATCCTTCTCAGTACATCTCTTACATAGGGTTTTATAAAGTTTTACAATATCTCCTCCCTGGAACTTACCTCAAGAAAGGTTTTATAAAAGGTATTGCCAGTATTTCTCAGATGTTGCCACGGTGGTACTAATGTTTCATGAATGAGTATGATATGAGGATGTAATTCTCACTACCAATCATAGTGATATATTTGCAAAACCAATCACAATGAAATATTTTCACAACCAATCAGAATGATACATTCCACAACAACGTGAGCTAATATCCTCTCATTATTTTTGTTTCATCCATAAATTTCCACATGTCTTATATGCCAATAAAGTATGAATATAATCGCAATCCACCAATTTTACCACATTAATGATTTTAATAATTCAATATAATTATTCACATGTATTCAAGGCTATCAATATCATATAGGACCCCACACAAATATATCACATAATATCTCAATTTATACAATTACATCACATATAGGCCCCCACTCGGGAAAAACACATAGATAGATATTTTTCATAATTAGTTTTGACCCTTAACATTCATTTTGTACCATCATTTACTTACTAGACCAGTATGAAAGGGTAAAGTCATAACCTACCTCAAAAGCCAAAACTGATCTGCTATACTTTGAATCCACGACCTTTCTTTTCACAAATGATTTTGAACTCTACTATAAACATAAAATATGGAATCTATGAATCAAAAGAAAACCAACGAGACCCATATTGACTATTTTTGGTTTGGAATCAAAATAGACTCCTGTAACGGATTTTCAAAAAAGAAGGAAAAAATCGTAACTTTACTCAAAAAACGTGTTCCTCATATTTTAAAAAATATACATCTGAAAAATCAAGTTAAATCGAGTGAAAAATGAGGTTCAAATTGAAGAAAAATTATTCTTAAGCTTTACCAAATAAAATCTTTGAAATTCAGGTTAAAATCAAGAATCAAAGTTGTTTCGAAGGTTAAATTGATGAAAAAATAGTAATTATAAGATCAAAATATTATTCAAATGAAATTTATGAAATTGGGGTTTAAAATCATGCCCAGTGATTTTTAAATTTTGAGAAATTAATCGAGAAATTACTAAGAAAAGTGTGAATTCTTACTTTAAATCGATAAGAGAATCAAGAAATAGATGTTAATCTAGATTACCAAGCTCCCACGAGCTTCACTTTTAAGCTCCCACACTATTTTAGGATTTAACTTTCTAGAGAAAAGGTGAAAAATGAGCAAAATGAGCAAAACAAAGAGGGGAAAATCTGCTTTTTGTAGTAGAAAAATCTGTACTATTGTGGATTTTTCTAAGTCCAAACAGACTTTGACCGGGTGCCCGAGATTCATTTGGAGTATGATGTATGCAAACAAACTATACAACCACACTAAATTTGATATTATGGACTCTATGGAGATTTCATATTTTCTAAAAAATGTCGTTTTCATAAAGGTGACTACCGAAACCCTAAATCACAATTTTCCAAACCGAGGATTGAAATGAGATCTAAGAGACAAAAATCACACCAAATATGTTTAAAAACTAATATTAAAGTTATGGATTTGTTGTAGAAGTCGGATTTTCCATCCGAGTCCTTTTATACCAAATGTGGATTCCACACCCATATTTCTAATTTTCTAACTTTTTGCCCAATAGGTTGAAATGAGCTCCGGTGCACCAGGACCTGAACCAAAGGTTTAACTAGACTAAAATTAATTTTTTGGAGTTGTTAGAACATTCCATTAAGCCATCCATCACACGGATAAATAAATATCCACACAACTTCAAAATAAATCTCACAAAGCCATCAAAAACCACAATATCCCATAAATGGTACCAAAATGCATCGAAAACTATGTCATTCACTCCCACAATCCATAAATATCATATTGAAACTACATAAAGTGGTAAAAAATTCAAAATAGAAACACATAATTCACATATTTCATCAAAAAGTTGGTCGTTACAATGCATTTGATTATCTGCATTGGTTTTGAATGATTTTAAACTAGGACATTATGTTATCCTTATACCTAAGTACATGCTAGAGTTCACCCCGCTAACCATCTTTGGACAATGTATCCCCATGCGATGAAAGATTTGGCCATACTTCTACAACTACTCAGTGACTTGGATTCGGGATCAACTAGCAAGTCAGATTGAAGTGGTGAGCTTTCATACTTTGGAAGACCCCATTTCATGGTTATGGTTTCCCTTATACTTTACAATTCCTTTGGATTTTATTTTTAGCTATTTGTCACGACCCAAACCAGGGGCCTAGCTGTGACAAAAATCTCAAGTACGATGTGGACCGGAGATTACCTCTTGCACATAACTAAACCAAACAAACCATACCCCAAGGATGGTTGAATTTTGAACATATTACAAGATATGAGAATATCAATTTAAAGACATTAAAATAAATCTATAACCAAAATCAACCGATACCAGTATCAATGACATACCAACACTAATATCGATACCACCCATAGCTACAATTGTCCAAACAAAGACTTCTAACAAGTTCCAAAATTTAATATCAATAAAGCATCGGGACATGCCCTTGACAATAGCCAAAAACTGAATCTAAAGGAATAATCATATGTAAAGGAAACCATAATCATGAAATAGGGTCTTCAGAAGTATGGAAGCTCACCATATCAATCTGACTCGCTAGCTAATCCCAAATCCAAGTCACTAAGTAGAAGATATAAAAGTAGGACCAATTCCTGCATCACGTGGGGATACAATATTCAAATACGGTTGGGTGAACACTAGCATGTAAATCAGGGATAAGGATAACATAATGATATGATCAAAAGTTTAAAATCATTCTAAGACAACACATATAATCAAATGCATATACATAAATACATATATATATATATCATGATGGAATAGGGAACAAGGCTTAACATGTTTTTCAAAACTTTAGGCTGATTGTGTTGCTCAACCATCATATACTAGTACCCATGGGCTATATGGGATCCATATCTCACCCCCTGGTCGAGCCCAAATACATTTAGCCACACGAACCGGAGAATAATATCATATGTATGCACATGGGGGACTCTAACCCTCCAACATATACGAAGTTGACTTAAGAACCCGACCATATAATGATTTACAAAGGACTCAAACCTCACTAATCCATGAAATAAAAATAAGGGGGACTCAAAACTCCCTGGTTACATTGACACTCACGTCGGAAAATGCGGTTTCTAGTATCGGTTACTCGAACCTCCACTTTCACGACTCAGCTACATAACCCTTATTTAAGCTCCATTAAAATAGTTGTCACACATTCCTATTCAATGAACCATAGTATACTTTAGGCATACATTGTTGGCATCGTCATACCAACTACACTGATAAGGTAACACATTATGCCAAAACAATTTTCATTAACTTAGGGAGAAAAACTCCCTTTGTTCATTAATACACATTGGGGAACACCTATTCCCTTAGTTAATTAAATCATACCATTGTATTTTAAATAATTCTTTATGTCATGCAATAGTTCAAGACTAGATAAATTTTGAAAATTCTTTTTCTCTTAACTGAGACAAATTACACATTATGGGGTTGGGTGTTAAAACCACTTCTAAAGCCACAAGTTTGGGAAATTCACAATTTTCTAGTTTATTCACCATACCCATGCACCCATAAGTTCAAAACCATATTTGGAGCATGGAAATTACAAATAAATCATAAGAAACTTTGTTCAATTCATAAAAATAAAAAAAAACATTTATTTCAAATCCATTACAATAGACTCATGAGCAATACTTTAAATCACATGTTTTTGAAAAATTAAGAATGAGGGAATAGTAATATGCCTGAAATTGTAAGATATATGGAGAGGAACCACCCTTGAGAGCCCTAATTGATCAACCTTTTAAGACCCTACCCTTAACTAAAATAGAGAGTTTTAGAGAGAATTTAGGAGTGTTTAATTGGAAATTATGTGATAATAAAGTCCTAAGAAAGTCTTTAAGTCATGGGGTCCAAGGGGTTAAAGTGGAAAATGTCTAGAGTATCCTCAACATAAAAACTAAATAAGAGTTGCCTTTAACCATTAGTCTACCCCTTGATTCATAACCATATTATATGACTCGTCACCATGAGTCGTAACCAAGATAGTGACTAGGACCCCAATACACTGTCGACCTTAGGACTCAACAAACCCATTTGTAATGACACCCAACAACTCATAAGGTCCAGTTGTAGTCAACACAAAATAAAATTTAGGACATACACTAGATACCCTATGATTTCACCTAATGAAACATGACATACCTTACGTCTCTCAGTGAGCCACTCATACTCAGAGCAAAATCAAGCCTCAAACTTACTGATTTGGATAAAACTCATCCCAATGAGTTATCAAGACACTCTACGACTTCGGGGGGTCCAATCGTAACCAAGGTAGTGATACCAAAGCTCAAGAAGTTTTTAAAGGCCAAAATTCAAGGTTTTTTAGAATTATTGGGGGTATGTCCCAACATTTTACTGATATTTATTTTTAGATCTTGTTAGAAGGATTTGTTTGGACTGTTGTGTTTATTTGGTGGTATCGATCGGTTGGTCGTTTGGTCGGTCGACGGTGGTTGGTCACGAACTTAAAATAAAATTTTCTTATGCTATTGCATGCTACCTTGTTATATGTTAAGAATTCATCCAAATTTATGGTATGTTGTGTTTTGATTGGTTAGGTGTAGGGAATGATATCCAGTCCCCTTGGAACTTGAGATACCAATCACGGTCATGCCCTAGTTTGGGTCGTGACAAAGATGGTATCAGAGAACAATTTATTCTTCTTAGGTTTCTAATAAAGAATTTTCTAGTAGAGCCTTTTTTATGGGTGTGTAAGATACCACACTTCTAAGGGATGGACTACAAGGAATTTTGGAATATTTTTCTTCATTTTTGTTCTATTTTGAGCTATAAATTCTGAGGTTTGGAATATCTTTATTTTGTGTTTGTTAGCCTTTAAGATCATGCCTCCAAGAATATCTAATGTTAGCGAGAACTCTTCTCTCCAGTTCGAGGACAAAGTGAATGAACCTCATCTAACTCCAGGAGTTGAGAGCTGATCTAGGGTCGCTGCTTCTGATTTCTTTGATGAAGCTGCACCAGCTCCCCCTATTCCTCCCTTGGCATATCAAGCTGATGTGTCTAATGCTAAGTTTTATCAGTCGATTCACTTTCTTACAAAGTTAGTGGCCTCTCAGACTGAGCTAGTTACTTTTGTTACTGCATCCTCTGAGGCCACTAAAGTTTGCAAATTCATGAGATTGAGTCCTCCAATTTTTACTTGTTCTAAATTTGAGGAAGATCCTCAATATTTTATTGATGAGATAGAAAAAATGTTTTGTGTGGTGTATGCCACTAATATGGAGGGCGTGGAGTTCACTGCCTACCAATTGAAATATATTTTGTATTAGTGGTATGAGGTATAGGACTAGTCTAGGGGCAATAATGTTAAGTTTGCTTTATAGGAAGATATTTTTAGTGCTGTTTTAGACCTCTTCTTTCCTCAAGAGTTGAGGCAAGAAAAGGCAAAGAGTTTGTTAATTTGAAGCAAAGTAAGATGTCAGTCAAGGAGTTGCCTTGAAGTTTCATCAGTTATCTAGATATGTTCTAGAGTTGGTGTCAAGAATGAGGGCTCAAATGAGGAAGTTTGCTTTTTGGTTTTCCCAAGACTTGATTCTGGAAAGTAAAGCTACCTTATTAAACAAATATATGGATATTTATTGGCTTGTGGTTTATATGCAGCAAGTCAAAGAAAAGAAGAAGAAGCAGGCTAAATTTGGGGAAAGGAAGAGTAATAAGTTTTGCTATTCAAATTAGGGTGGAATTCAGCAGCAAAGTGGTAGAGTTGGAGGAAAATAGGCTAAGAAGAAGTGGGAAAACTATGGTTCCTACTTAACGTCTAGTGCTTTATACCTGAAGCTATTAGGTGATCACCGTATGTTGAGTAGATATGGTTTTGGGGTACAGGGTTCCCAATCTTAGGCTAGGTGGGCTCAGTCATCTCTATCATATCCTTCTTGTAGATTTTATGGTTAGATGCACCATGGTATTGCTAAAAAGGAGGAACAAATTCTTTAAGTGTGGTCAGATTGGTCACCTACAGAGATATTATCCTTCTATGGTTACTTCTGGGGCAAATAAAGTTCCTTTTACTACTCCATCAGCTCTTGCACTAAAGAGTGCTACGTCTACTTCTGTCTGACATTAGTTGGAACTGTCTTTATGCTCTCACTGGTTGCTAGGAGTCCAACGCATCCCCCGATATCATTATTGGTATGTTGAAATTCTTTTCTCATAATGTGTAATGTTACTTGATCCCATGTCTACTCTCTCTTATGTTACCCCATTTATAGATGTACATTTTTTTGGACCTAAGTATATTTCAGATCCCTTTGTTATTTCTACCCCAGTGGGTGACTCTATGGTTTCTTAGAGAGTCTACAGGGGATGTGTGGTGTCTATTGGTAATATAGAAATTTTGGTGGATCAAATAGAGTTAGATATGGTTGATTTTGACTTTATACTAGGGATGGATTGGTTGCATTCATGTTATTCAGCTTTAGATTATAGGACCCATAAGGTCGTCTTCAAATTCCCAAATGAACCAGTTATTGAGTGTGAGGGTAGTTCTCTAGTACCTAAGGGAAGTTTGTTTTTGTATCTTCTAGCTCAGAAATTGGTTTTTAAAGGGTTCCTCTATCACTTAGTGAATGTTAAGGATTCTAGGTCTGAAGGTCTTTCACTGCAAACTATCCCTATGGTCTGCAAATTTTTTAAGGTGTTCCCTGATGATTTTCCTGGTATTCCTCCTGATAGGGAGATTGATCTTATTCAGAACACTTGTCCTATCTTTATCCTTCTGTACAAGGGTTTTATCCTTCCTAGTGTGTCACTATAGGGTGAACCCATTTTGTTTATGCGCAAGAAGGATGGCTCGCTTCGAATGCGTATTGATTGATCAATCAACAATTCAATAAAGTAACCATAAAGAATAAGTACCCTCTTTTAAGGATTGGTGACCTCTTCAATTAACTTTAACATGCTAAATTTTCTCTAAGATTGATCTTAGGTTTGGGTACCATCAATTGAAAATTAGGGAGACGAAAAGCCCTAAGACTATTTTTTGAACCCAGTATGGATATTTTGAGTTATTGGTAATGTCCTTTGGTTTGAACAATGCCCCATCCATATTTATGGATCTTATTAATTAGTTTTTTTATTAGTTCTTGGATTTCTTCAGGATTGTCTTTATCTATGATATTCTAGTGTATTTAAAGAGTGAGGTAGATCATGCTTATCAACTCCACATTGTGTTGCAGTCCCGAAAGGATCAATGTTTGTATGTTGTGTTCTCCAAGTTGAATTTTGGTTGAATATTATGACTTATCTGGGTTATGTTGTTTCTAGTGAAGGGATTATAGTGGATCTGCAGAAAGTGTAGTAGTTAGGATGTGGCATAGGACTATGACTCCAACCATTATTTGGAGCTTCTTGGGTTTAGCCAGTTATTATAAAAGGTTTGTGGAAAACTTTTCATCGATTGCTACCTCTTTGACCAAGCTAAGTCAAAAAAATGTGAAGTTTTTGTGGTCTGATGGTTGTGAGTGTAGTTTTGAGAAGTTAAAGAATAAGTTGACTTCAGCTTCATTTTTTACCCTACTTGAGGGTAATATTGGATTTATGGTTTATTGTGATACGTCCTTGGTGGGACTGGGTTGTGTATTAAAGCAGCATAACAAGGTGGTTGTTTATGCTTTAAGATAGTTGAAAGTTCATAAGAAGAACTTCGCGACTCATGATTTGGAATTGTTAGCTGTGGTGTTTGCATTGAAGATTTAGCGACATTATTTGTATGGAGTTCATGTTGATATTAGTCTGATCATAAGAGCCCACAATATGTGTTTACTAAGAAAGAGCTAAATGTCAGGCAAATAAGGTGGCTTGAGCTACTTAAGGACTATGACATAAGTCTTCATTACCACCCCAGTAAATCTAATATGGTTGCTGAGACTCTTAGAAGGTTATCCATGGAGATTCTAGCTTATGTGGATGAGGATAAGAACGAGTTGGTGAAAGATATTCACTATTTGGATAATCTCAGAGTTCGTCTCTTGGATTTTGAAGATAGTGGCGTATTTCTTCAATGGGTGGTGTAGTTATCTCTTGGTAATAAAATAATGAAGCAGTTATTGGATCTTTTCTTTATAAAGATTAAGGGAGATGTTAGACAGTAGAAGGTTATAGCTTTTGAGATTGGTGATGATGGTATCTATAGGTACCAAGGCAGATTATGTGTTCTTGATATAGATGGGTTGCGAGAAAGGATCTTGACTGAGTCTCATAAGTCATGCTATGCCATTCATACTTGTTCAACAAAAATATATCATGATCTTAAGGAGATTTATAAGGGGAACAATATGAAGCGAGATATGTCCAATTTTGTGGCTAAATGCATGGTGTGTTAACAGGTGAAGGTTTAGCACTTATAGCCTAGAGCGTTGTATCATGAAATTGAGTTGCCTAGATAGAAGTGGGAAGTGATTAATATAAATTTTAGTACTGGTCTCCCTCGGTCTCAAAACCAGTTTGATTCAATTTGGGCCATCATGGATAGGATTTTTAAGTATGCTCGCTTCTTGCCAGTGAGGACTAATTATTCAACAAAGGATTATGCGAAGTTGTTCCTCTAAGAGATTGTGAAGTTTCATAGGGCACCTATTTCTATTATGTCAGATCATGGTACTTAGTTCTCGTCACTCTTTTGGCTTTTGTTCCATAGAGGTTTAGGAACTAAGGTGACCTTAGTACCGATTTCCACCTGTAGTCAGATGGACAAGGAGAAAAGAACTCTTCGGACATTAGAAGATATACTTTGGGTTTACGTGATTGACTATGGTGGTAGTTGTGTTGATTATTGCCACTTATAGAGTTTGCGTTTAATAATAGCTACTACTCTAGTATTGGGATGACCCTGTTTGAGTCATTGTATAGAAGTAGGTGTAGATCTCCTATTGGGTGGTTCGAGGTTGGTGAGGCAGAGATATTTGGTCCTGATTAGGATCACCAAGCCATGGAGAAGGTGAAGGTGGTTCGGGATAGACTTGAGACCTCCCAAAGTCATTGAAAGTCCTATGCAGATGTGAGGTGTAGGAAGTTAGAGTTTGGGGTTGGTGATTCGGTGTTCTTGAAGGTGTCTCCCATGAAGGAAGTAATGCGGTTTGGTGAGAAATGGAAGCACAATCCCCGTTATGTTGGTTTATACTTGGTGTTGAAGAGGGTTAGTATTGTTGCGTAAGAATTAAAGTTTCTGTCTAGTTTGAGCTCCATTGATTCAGTGTTTCACGTGTCGATGTTGAGAAAGTGTGTGGGTGATCCATCACAGATTGTGCCTATCAAGGATACTGGTATTTTGGATTCATTGTCTTATGAGGAAATCTCGGTTGAAATTTTGGATCAGTAAGTTTGTCGGTTTTGAACAAAGGATGTAGCTTCGGTAAAGGTTCTATGGAGGAACCACAAGTTTGAAGAGGCTACTTGGGAAGCCAAAGAGGACATTAAGTCCAAGTATTTTTGATATCCCTAGTTGCGCTCAAGAATGAAAAAATAATAAATTGAATCATTAAAAATTTAGAGTGTCAAGTGCCTTGGCCTATCATTCGAGGACGAATTATCCAAGTGGGGGAGAATTGAAACACCCTAGATTTTTGGCTCTTGGAAATTTCTTAAACCTTGAGCTTACTGCTTTGGTCACGACTGGACACAGAGTCGTAGGGTGCTTGACGAAACATAGGGACGAGTCGTAACCAAATAATGTAAGTTTTTGTCATGATACTTCTCTAAGTATGAGTGGATCACTATGAGCCGTAATGGGATGTTATGATTCGTTAGGTGTAATTATAGGGTTTCCACTGTATACCCTAATTTGGATTTTGTGTTGATTATGATTAGGACCTACGAGTCGCAAGGTCCTATTTTGAGTTGGGTGGTTGATTCTTAATGTCAGCAGTGGGTGGTGTCTAGATTGTCCTGGTTACGACTAATGGGGAGGAGTCGTAAAGAGATGTTACGAGTCATTAAGGACGACTTTTTTTTAGCTTTTAAGTTAAGGTCATTCTAGACATTTCCCCTTTTACCCAACTTAAAATCCACATATTATAACCCCTTTAGGCTATCATTAGCACATAGAAACTTATCAAAGTAACTCCTCTATTACTCTCAAATCCCCAAGGTCAAGAACACTTAGGGTTTTCAAGTTGTTGATCAATTAGGGATTTCAAGGGTGATTTCTCCCCATACATCTTACTATTTCAAACATGCGACTTTTCGCTCATTGTTATTTTGTCAAAAAGCATATGTATTAAAGTGTTATTCTTATTGAATTCTTTGGCTTTGAAAACAAGGGTTGTGAGTTTGAATGCTTATTGTTGAACAATGTTTTCCCATGATTTAACTATGATTATTCATGATTTAGTTATGGTTTTGAGGTGCATGGGTATGGTGGATGAATTAGGGAATTGTGATTTTCCCAAACGTGTGACTTTGAAATGGTTAAAACTATAACCCCACAATGTGAAATTGGTTTTGAATTATGAGAAAGGAGGGAATTTGTGAAATTGAACTAGTCTTGAACTATTGCATGTTATCAAGAGGTATTTGAAACACAATGGCCTGATTTAATAAACAAAGGAAGTTTGTGTTCCCAACCTTGTATTAATGAACAAATGGAGTTATTTTCCCTAAATCTTGGCATGTTGTTGTTAACTTGCAAGTGTAGTTGGTATGACGATACCAACAATGTATGCCTTAATGTTGAATGTGGTTCATGAATGCGCCTGTGTGATAAATGCTTTAACTAGGCTATAAATTGGGTTGTGTAGCTAAGTCATGAAAGTAGAAGTCCAGGTGACCGGCGCTGGAAATTGCATTTGCCGATGTGGGGGTCAAAGTGACCAGGGAGGTTCGAGTTCCCCATAAATCATTACATGATCGGGTGTTTAAGTCACCATAGTATATGGTGGGAGGTTTGAGTCCCCCCGAGTGCATATATATGAGATTGTTCTGTGGTTCGTATGGCTACACTGGGGCCCAACCAAGGGGTGAGAGCTGGGGCCTATATAGTCTGTGGGTATGATGTTAAGATGGTTGACCTACACAATCCGAGATAGAGTTTAAAGTGCATATTAAACCTTGTTCCCTATCCCAACATGTGAAGTATATATATATATATGCTTTGATTATGTGCATTGGCATTGAATGATTTTAAATTGTTAACCCTGACATTATGTTATACTTATCCTTGAATAACATACGAGTGTTCACCCTGCTATCTGTCTTCAAATGTTGTATCTCCATGTGATGTAGAATTTGTCTATACTTCCACATATCCTGCTTAGTGACTTGGATTTGGGATCAGGTAGTGAGTTAGATTGAAGTAGTGAGCTTCCATACGTCGGAAAATCCCAATCCATGATTATGGGTTCCTTTACACTTGACTATTCATTTGGATATATTTTTGGCTATTGTCGGGGGGCATGTCCTGACACTTTATTGGTATTAAGTTTTGGATCTTATTAGAATGATTTGTTTGGACTACTTTGGTTATTAGGTGGTATTAGTCGATTGGTCATTTGACCAGTCGAAGGTGGTTGGTCATGAAATTGAAATGAAATTTCTTAAGCTATTGCACACTATCTTGTTATATGTTTGAAATTCATCCAACTTTGGGGTGTGTTGTGTTTGGGTTGGTTAGGTGTAGGGGTGAAATCCATTCCAAAGGGGACTGGATATACCCATCACGTCCAGGCCCTTGTTTGGGTCTTCACTTGAGATACCCGTCATGGTCACAACCCAATTATGGACTGGCTGTGATGGGTATCTCAAGTCCCACGTGGACCGGAGATCACCCTTGTACCTAACCAAACCAACCAAAACACACCCCAAAGTAGGATAAATTCCGAATATATAACAAGATAGCGTGCAATAGCTTAAGAAAATTTCATTTCAAGTTCATGACCAACCTCGACCGGCCAAACGATCGACCGACCGACACCACCAAATAACCACAGTAGTCCAAATAAAGACTTCTAACAAGATCCAAAACTAAATATCAATAAAGTGTCGGGGCATACCCGTCATAATTGCTTTATACCAAATCCAAAGGAATAGTCAACTATTAAGGAAATCATAATCATGAAATGGGATCTTTTGAAGTATGGAAACTCACCACTTTAGTCTAACTCGCTAGCTAATCCCGAATCCAAGTCAATGAGTAGAAGATATGGAAGTAAGGTCAAATCCCTGTATTGCATAGGGATACAATGTCCGAAGATGGTTATCGGGGTGAATACTAGCATGTAACTCAGAGATAAGGATAACATAATGTCATGATCAATAATTTAAAAGCATCCAAAACCAATGCACATATTCAAATGCATATATATATCACATGTCGGGATAGGGAACAAGGTTTAACATGAACTTAAAACTTTAGCCTGGATTGTGTAGCTCAATCGCCATAATATAGAATCCATGAAATATATGGGCACAACTCACCCTCTAGTCAGATCCCAATGCGTGTAGCCGCATGAACCAGAGAACAATCTCAAATATATGCACACGGGGGGCTCAAACCTCACAACATATACTAAGGTGACTTACGAACCCGATCATTTAATGATTTATAAAGTACTAGAACCTTTCTAATAATGAAATAATAATAAGGGTGACACCACCCTCCCTAGTCACTTTGACGCTCGCGTCGGCAAACGCGGTTCTACACAACCCTATTTATATCCCAGTTAAAGCATTTATGACACAATCCAATTCACATTCCTCATTAAGTCATGCATTTTTAGTATCATCCTACCAACTACACTTACAAGGTTACAACAACATGCCAAGACTTGAGGTAAGAAACTCCCTTTGTTTATTAATACAAGGTGGGGAACATCGACTCCCTTTGTTCATTAAATCAAACCATTGTGTTTCAAATACCTCTTTATAACACGCACCAGTTCAAGACTAGTTCAATTTCACAAATTCCTACATTTCTCATAACTTAAAACCAATGCATATTATGAGGTTGGAATCATAACCATTTCAAAAGTCACAAGTTTGGGAAAATCATAATGTCCTATTTCATTCACTATACCCATGCACCCATAAGTTCAAAACCATATTTAAAGCATGAATAATCTAAATTAAATCATAGGAAAACATTTTTCAACAATAAGCATTCAAAAGCTGCTACCCTTATTTACAAAGCCAAACATTTCCATGTGAATAACAAAATAACAATGAGAGAAGTGTCACATCCCTGAAGTAGTAGTTATATGGAGGGAAATCACCATGGAAATCCCTAATTAATCAACCACTTGAAAACCTTAAGTGTTCTTGACCTAGGGGATTTAAGAGTATTTGAGGAGTTTCTTTGATGAGTTTTTGAGTGCTAATGATACCCTAAAGGGGTTATAAGATGTGGGTTGTATGTTGGGTAAGAGGGTAAATTTCTAGAATGCCCTTAACTTAAAAGTGGAAAAAAGTCATCTTTGACTACAGATGTTGGGTGTATTTATGCATTCTAGTGTCGCTATTCTAGTCTTTTTAGCCTTGTTTTGAGGATAATTTATGTGCTTAGTGTGTTGATAATGATATGAATAAACATATAAGGTTCCATGTATGTGTTTACAATTTTTAATGATGTTTTCCAACAAGTTTTGATTCAAATTGTTCATTTAGAGTTCAATCGGGAAAACTAGTGTGACTAGCTTGAGCTAGGTGTTTGTCTAGTCTATCGTGTTAGGTTCTAATGTGTTTAATGATTTCCTAATATTGTTATTATGTATTTTTATGTGAAATAACTTGATTAGAATGTTCAAGGGTCAATTGGATCAAAACAAGAGTCAAAATAATGAACTAAAGATCAAAGGGAATGAAGCCTAGTCTTAGGTCATGTTTCTAGTTCGTCTTCTTGGATGTTGTGTTTTTTTAGCTCTAAATTATTGTTTTTAATTCTATAGTATTCTTGGTGAATGGATTATGATGATATTCAAAGGATATAAAAGCTTCAAATCAAGTGAAAACAACTAAAAAAGGCTTGGAATGGATCACGGAAGCACAATACGTAGTTGACACCAATTTTGACACCTAGAATGTCTAGGGATAGCGAGGGAAATTACAAAGGTTTTTTGGCACGTGCATTACTTTAAATGGTTCATAAGGTACCCAAACAGTGAACCAAGGCGATATGGAGGCGACGCCTTACCTAAAGCGCCACTCAAACTAGGGCGCAGCCTTTCCTGGAGCGGGGCTATAGCCAGGGTAGTGCCCTCTACACTCCCGGGCTCAAAAAATGAACATTTCCAACTCCAACACAGACTTGGCTTGCTCCTATACCAATAAAATATATGTTATATCACTCTTTTACATACTTTTGGACGTCTTGGACTAGTTGAGGTGTTGTTCAACACTTCTTTTAAGGTTTTATTTTCTTAACTTTAGTTTCTTTCATGGTTTGTTTCATAAATCCAAGGTATTGGATGATGAATATTTCCATTAAAGTCTAAAACTCCTTTTTTGGGTTTAAGGCTAAGATCATGACTACTTTTATTTTGAATTAATTTTGTTTAATTGCTTATCATTATGGTTGTTTTTTTATTCTTGATTTAATTATTTTGAGGATTGATCACCCTTAAAATACATATATTGTCAACATTTTAATCTTGGGAGAGGAAATAGGGAGATAGAACATGGGAATAAACAAAGTATGGTTCTTATTTCTTTATAAAATAAGGAATTCGAATTAGCATCTAGGACAAAGATGTACTTAGAAGACTTACTTGATTCACACGTAGGATAATAGCTTTAAAACACTTAATTGGATTATTGCATCCCCGCTCAACGATGTATTTGTAATGTTCAGATTAGGTAAAAGGTTAGAAGTCGGGAGACCATAATCATGCAATTAACCCTACGAATCAACAACCAAGATAAGCGATTTACCGAATAAAGTTTAATATCATAGTAAGAATTCTCATAAGCCTTGTCCCTGGGCTTCTATCCATTGATTGTCCAAATTCATTACTTTTCCTCATTAGTTTATTTTAGTTCTAATTTATAATTCTAAAACTGTATTTGCTACTCTCCTCTGTCGGTTAAACTAGAATGGGATCATCAGCGAACACAAGTCCCTAAGAGATCGATACTTGGGATTTCTTGAAGCCACTTTAGTACTTGATAAGACGACGTACACTTGCGTGTGCACTGGGGCGCTGTCATGTTTTTGGCGCCATTGCCGGGGACTTGTAACTAGGCAACAATCTTATTTTTAGTTTTTCTATATTGAGTTGTAAATCATTTTTGTTTAGTTTCTTTTTATTTTCTTTTTTTCTTTTTTTATCACATTCTTCTTGAGATGTCAATCTTTGATAGACGGTTTTCGAGGGATGATGATTCTTGTCATTATTGTGGAGGATCCCACTTTGAGTTTTCTTGTCCAGATTTTGATCCAAGAATTTGGAGGGGACCTATTTGTTTTCAACCTGTAGAGCAACCCATAAATTAGTGTGTGGTTTGTTACAGTCTATATCACTTAGCAGATATGTATGCTTTTAATCCTAATTCAGTCATGTTTGTGGGTAATACTTACAAGACAACTATGGAGGTAGATGCAGAGGTGAATCTCCAACCAGATGCAGACAAAGTTGCTAACAATTTGAGAAAGTTTGAGTACTCAAAAACTGAAATTGTTAAAAATATAAAGGAGATACCACCACCACCACAAAAATCACAGTTATTCAGTTGTCATCTTTATCTTGGGACTGAAATTAAGAAGGTGGATAAAAGTGAGGGTGTTGTAGATTGGGTAGATTTTGAAATGGGATTAGTTGGGCCTCATTCAAAGCACTTTTCTACATTATTTTTAGATGATGTCTTATCTATGGAATCATTTAAAATAGTGGAAGAGTGTGAAGATGAGAAACAAGAATCCTATATTCTTGATTTTGCACCGGTTATGTAATATAAAAACACACTTCACTTTAAGGCCGAGTGGTTTACCATGCATATTCCATTACTCAGTTCATTAGTCTTTGTACCAGGACCTTATGGTTGAGGCAAAAAAATGGATGCAATGTTGGGGGTGAAATTTATATCCTTAAGGTGGAGGAAAAAATTGATTGGGTCGTGCAGCGACACTAAATTAGGTGCTTATTGGGAGGCAACCCAAGTTAAGGTATGTTTTATTTTTATTTTTTGGTTTTATTTCAAGTAGTTTTTGTTTTTTGTTGAGTCACAAGTTGATGGTAAGTGTGAGTATCGGAAACCTGAACTAAGAACCATGGAAAAAACTTATTGTGGGTTCCCATGGATATACATTATGTGTAAAGATACTACTAGCTAGTCCTAGAGTCCTCAGGGAGTATTTCTATCTCTTACTTTAAAAGTTCACTTTGGGGACAAAGTAGATTTCTAAGTGTGGGGTGGGAAAATTTCCAATTTTTGGCTCAATTTAAATTTTTTTATGTGAGGAATAAGTGAGATATTCTTATTGGTGTTATTTTTGATTGTATGGAGAAAGTGTTTTGTTTGGTAAAAGCATGTTGAATGAGTGAATTGCTACTTTTGAGACTCCTACGCTCATGTTTGTGACTCTTGTACTTTTTGGCTTAAAATTGAATTCATGTTGTTGTTTGGTTGGTAGTCTATGATGATCCTATTTAGTTGAGCATGTGCGAGTGAGATTTTTTATATTCTTTGTTACATGTGATGTCTAGAACTTTCTCGGTGTGTGTGTAAAGAGAAATAAAGAGTGTGGGTTTAGGAGCTGATTTAGGCATTTCTTTGATAGCCTTGTTTTATAACTTCTATTTGTCCTACCCTTTGTACATTATCCTTGTTAACCTCGATTGAGACTTTAGCCTTTTCTTTGTTAGCCGCATAAGTAACCGAATCCCTTCTTTGATAGACCATAATTTGATCCAAAAAGCTCCTAAGTGCTTTAATAAAAAATGAATTTGGGAAAGGAGTTTGAGAAATTGAAGAAGAAAAGGGTGAAATTGATGCCCAAAGGTAATAGTTATTGGTGTTTATATTTGATTTGTGGTGGTTGGGAGTGATATAAATGGTGTTAGAAATATTCCCATGATTGTAGAAAATGAGAAAAATTGAATCTTGAAGGAATAAACAATACGCCCATCATGTGTTTATGAAACTGCTTAAAAGAGATGTGGTAAAAACAAATGATATGGGTGGATGAAAAAGTATAATTTAGTTGTTGGAGATTTGATTTAATTGTATAAGGTAGTGTATTAAAGCTGTTAGTGAGGTTAGTCACTATTTTCAAATAGTTCCTACCTATCCCTTAGCCTACATTACAACCCGAAAAAGACCTATTTGATCCTATAATTGACATTCTAATATTAGTGGATCACTATAATAAGGGTAATACTATGGTTCATTGTGTGTAACTTGTGAATTCCTTGTGAGGGTGAGTGTAATTTGATTCTTGTACCCATCATGTTATGAATTGCTTAATTGTGAGTGATTATGAGTAACTCTCTTATTTGAGGGGCACATGTTTGATTAATGTGGGTGATTTTTTGGATGTCCTTGATTGAATGATAAGCATGAGTTTTCCATTTATTGAGTCAATTCTTGAGGCTAGGATATTTTGGAGTAGGATTCTTGAGCTTTCACTTGTGTATAACATGTGTAGTGTTGTAAACTTGCATTCCATGTAGTCATTGTAGTACTAGCTTGAGATTATTGAATATAGTATAAGTTTGGAGTCTCTTCAACTCATGATTCTTATAGTTAAGAATTGTTCGAGGATGAACAAGGCTTTTAGTGTATGGTGGTGATGTTTGGTGTATTTATGCATTCTAGTGTCACTATTCTAGTCTCTTTAGCCTTGTTTTTAGGATAATTCATGTTCTTAATCTGTTGATAATGATATAAATAAACATCTAAGTGTCCACGTATGTGTTTACAATGTTTAATGATGTTTTCAAACATGTTTTGATTCAAATTGATCATTTAGAGTTCAACCGAGAAAACTAGTGTGAATAGCTTGAGCTAGGTGTTTATCTAGTCTATCGTGTTGGGTTCTAATGTGTTTAATGAGTTACTAAGAATGTTATTGTGTATTTATATGTGAAACAACTTTATTATAAGGTTCAAGGGTCAATTTCATTAAAACAAGAGTCAAAACAATGAGTTAAAGATCAAAGTGAATGAAGCCTAGTCTTAGCTCGTGTTTCTAGTTTGTAGTCTTGGATGTTGTGCTGTTTTGAGATCTAAATTTTTGTGTTTAATGATATATGATGCTTGGTGAATGGATTATTATGATATATTAAGGATATACAAGCTTCAAATCAAGTTTAAAAAACTCAAAAAGGCTTGGAATGGATCACGGAAGCACAAAATGCTACTTGACGCCAATTTGGACACCTGGAATGTACAGGGAGAGTGATGGCACGTGTGAAGGTTTTTTGGCACGTGAATCACATCAAACAGTCAGAAGGAACCAAAACAATTAACCAAGTTTATATGGAGGCACCGCCTTTCCTGGAGCGGCGCTCAAACCAGGGTGCAGCCTTGCCTGGAGCGGGGCTATAGCCAGAGCGGCTCCCTCTCAACTCCCGGGATGAATAACTAAATGTTTCCATCTCCAAGATGGACTTTGCTTGCTCCTATACTATGAATACATGTTATATCACGTTTTTACATACTTTTGGATGTCTTGGACTAGTTGAGGTGCTGCTCAACACTTCTTTTAAGGTTTTATTTTCTTTACTTTAGTTTCTTTCATGGTTTGTATCATCAATCCAAGTGATTGGATGATGAATATTTCCATTAAAGGCTAAAACTCCTTTTCTGGGGTTAAGGCTAAGATCATGACTACTTTTGTTTTGAATTAATTTCGTTTAATTGCTTATCATTATGGTTGTTTGTTTATTCTTGATTTAATTATAAAATACATATATTGTCAACATTTTGGTCTCGGGAGAGGGAATAGCGAGATAGAACATGGGAATAAACAAATGATGGTTCTTATTTCTTTATAAAATAAGAAATTCAAATGAGTATCTAGGACAGGGATGCACTTAGAAGCCTTACTTGATTCACACGTAGGATAATAACTTTAAAACACTTAATTGGATTATTACATCCCCGCTCAACGATGTAGTTGTAATGTCCAAATTAGGTAAAAGGTTAGAAGTCGGGAGACCATAATCATGCAATTAACCCTATGAATCAACAACAAAGATAAGGGATTTACCGATAAAGTTTAATAACATAGTTGGAATGCTCATAAGCCTTGGCCCTGGGCTTCTATCCACTGATTGTCCAAAGTCATTACTAATTTACAATTCTAAAACTCTATTTGCTACTCTCCTCAGTTGGTTAAACTAGAATTGGATCATCGGCAAACGCAAGTCCCTGAGAGGTCGATACTTGGGATTTATTGAAGCCACTTTACTACTTGATAAGACCACGTACACTTTCGTATGCACTGGGGCGCTGTCAACTATGAGTCAACCATCGACTCATAAATACTCCTTACAACTCGTCACCACTAGTCATGACCAGGAAAGTCCCTACGAAACAACCCACTACTGACATTACGACTCATCCACCCAACTCATAATGGGATCATACCATAAACTTACATGATTTGGTTACGACTCATCCCAATATTGTCAATACACCTTACGACTCCGAGGATCCCTTCATAACTAAAGCATTGAGCTCAAAGCTCAAGAAATTTCCAAGGGACAAAATTTTGGGGTGTTTCAATTCTCCCCCACTTGGATCATTCTTCCTCGAATGATTGTACAAGGCGTTTACCAGCACGATTAGATCCCAAACATCACTACTCTTACCTTAAAGATAGAAAACAAAAATACCAAGGAATTTATAATTTCCTTGAACAAAGACAGAAAACAAACATGTTAATAACAAAACATACCTTAAGCACAATTTTTCTGGAATAGGGAATAGGAATGGATACTTGGACATCATGTCCTCTTCAGCTTCCCAAGTAGCCTCTCCAACCTTATGGTTCCTCCACAGAACCTTTACCGAAGCTACCTCCTTCTTTCACAATCGACGAACTTGTTGATCTAAAATTTTAATAGGGACTTCCTCATAATACAAGGAATCCAAAATACTAAAAAATTTTATAGGCACAATCAGTGATGGATCACCAACACACTTCATTAACATCGACACGTGAAACAGTGGATGAATGGAGCACAAACTAGAGGGAAACATCAATATATATGCAATATTACCAACCCTCTTCAACACCAAGTACGGACCAACATATCTGGAATTGAGTTTTCCCTTCCTACCAAACAACATTACGCCCTACATGGGAGACACCTTTAGGAACACCAAATAGCGAACCCAAAATTCTAACTCCCTACGCCTCACATTCGCATAGGATTTTTGGCAACTTTTGGTGGTCTTAAGTATATCCCGAATCACCTTCACCCTATCCATGGCTTGGTGAACCAAATCAAGACCAAACATCTCTGCCTAACCAACCTCAAATAACCCAATAGGATGTCTATACATTCTTCCATACAATACCTCAAACAGGACCATCCCAATGCTAGAGTGGTAGTTATTATTATATGCAAACTTTATAAAAGGTAATTAATCAACCCAATTACCTCTATAGTCAATCACACAATCTTGAAGTATGTCTTCCAATTATGAACTGTTCTTTCCGCTTGCCCATCCGACTAAGGAAGGAAAGCGGCACTAAGGATCACCTTAGTTCCCAAACCTCTCTGGAACGAATACCAAAATTGTGATAAAAACTAAGTACCTGATCTGACATGATAGAAACAGGTGCCCCATGCAACTTCAAAATCTCTTAGAGGAACAACTTCACATAATCCTTTGTCGATTAATTAGTCCTCACTGGAAACAAGTGAGCAGACTTAGTCATCCTATCCACGACAACCCAAATAAAATAAAATTGATTCCAAGATCAAGAAAGACCGGTAACGAAATTCATATTTATCACTTCCCACTTCCACATAGACAACTCAATTTCTTGACACAACCCTCTAGGTCGCAAGTGTATAACCTTCACTTGTTGACACCATGAATTTAGCTACAAAACCAGCCATAACTCACTTCATATTTCCACCAATAAATCTCCTTAATATCATGATACATTTTTGTTGAACCAGGATGAATGGCATAAAGTCAGTCATGAGCCTCTGTCAAGATACTTTCTCGCAATCTATCTACATCTGAAACACATAATCTGCCATGGTACCTCAAGATACCATCGCCACCAATATCATAAGCTATAACCTTCTGTTGTCTGATATCTCTATTAATCTTCATTAAGACACAATACATTACCTGTTTCTCCGTTATTTCAGTACCAAGAGATTACTGCGCCACCTTTTGTACAAACACATGACTATCATCGAAATCCAAGAGATGAACTCTAAGATTAGCCAAACGGTGAATATCTTTCACCAACTCCTGCTTATCCTCATCTACATGAGTTATACTCCCCATGGATAACCTGCTATGAGCATTAACAACCATATTAGCTTTACCTGGATGGCAATGAAGACTCATATCGTAGTCCTTGAGTAGCTCAAGCCAACTCTTTTGCCTAAGATTTAGCTCTTTCTGAGTGAATGTATATTACAGGCTCTTATGATCTTAATAAATATCAACATAAATTTCATACAAATAATTTTTCCAGATCTTTAATGCAAACACCACGACTAATAATTCCAAATCATGAGTGGTATAGTTCTTCTAATGAACTTTTGACTTTCTAGAAGTATAAGCAACCATCTTTCCATGATGCATTAATACACAACCTATTCCCGCCGGGATGTATCACAATAAACCACAATTTTATCATTACCCTCGGGCAGGTTCAAAACTAGAGTTGAAGTCAACTTATCCTTCAACTTCTCAAAATTACCCTCACAGTCATTAGACTATAAAAACTTTACCTTCTTTTAACTCAGCTCTATCAAAGGGGCAGCAATTGACTAGAAGTTTTCCACAAACCATCTATAATAATTGGACAAACCAAAGAATCTCTGAATATTGATTGGATTCGTGGTCCTAGGACACTTCTTAACTAATGCAATTTTCTGTGGATCCACCATGATCCCTTCACAAGAAACAGCATGACCCAGATAAGTCACAACATTCAACCAGAACTTACACTTAGAGAACTTAGCATACAAACACTGATCCGTTAGGGTCTGCAACACAAGTCAAAGGTGATCAACATAATCTGACTCACTCTTTGAATACACCAGAACATCATCGATAAAGACAATCACGAACAAATCTAGGAACTGATGGAAAACCCAATTATAAGATCCATAAATGCAGTTGGGCATTGGTCAAATCAAAAGACATCATTAGAAACTCAAAATATATGTACCAGGTTTAGAAAGTAGTATTTGGGATATCCGTCTCCCTAATTTTCAACTGATGGTACCCGGACCAAAGATCAATCTTAGAGAATAATTTAGCACCCTTAAGTTTATCGAAAAGGCCGTTAATACTTAGAAGAGGGTACATATTCTTTACGATTAATTTATTCAATTCATAGTAATCAATACACATTCAAAGGTATCCATCCTTTGTACGCATGAGAAAAATAGGTGCACCCTACAGGGACATACTAGGATGGATGAGACCATTGTCTAAATGATCTTTCAACTACTTCATGAGTTCCTTTAACACAACTGGAGCCATTTTAAATAGAGGGATAGAGATAGAATGAGTGTCTTGAATAACATCAATCCCAAAATTAATCTCCTTATCAAGAGGAATACAAAAAAGATCATTAGGGAATACCTCAAAAAATTCACTGATCCCAGGGACAGTTTGCAATGAAAGACCTTCGAATCTAGAATCCTTAACATCCATTAAGTGATAGAGGCACCATTTACAAACCAATTTCTGAGCTCTAACATTAGAAATAAACCTTTCCATAGGTACTAGGGAACTACCCTCCCACTCAATAACTGCTTCATTTGGGAATTTGAAGACGACCTTATGGGTGCGACAATTTAAAGAAGCATAACACGAATGCAATCAATCCATCCCAAGTATGATATAAAAATCCAACGTATATAACTCTATTAGATCCACCAAAGTTTCTATATCACCAATAGACACCATACATCCCCTGTAGACTCTCCTAGCAACTATAGAGTCGCCCACCGAGGTAGAAATAAAAAGGGAATCCAAAATACACTTGGTTCCAATACCCAAATATACAACCACAAATAAGGTCACATAAGAGATAGTACACCTAGGATTAAGAAAATAGTGCACATCACGAGAAAAGTGTTTCAACATACCAATAACGATATCAATGGATGCCTTGGACTCCTAGCATGCAGTGAGAGCATAGAGATAGTTTCGACCAGTGATAAAGTTGGAAGAAGACATAGCACCCTTTGGTGTAGGAGCTAATGCAGCAACAACATGAACCTTGTTTTCTCCAAAACCAACCTTGGAAGGATAAGCTCTCTGCAGGTGACCAACCTTACCACACTTAGAGCACTTATTTCTCCCTTCTTTGCAAAACCCACGGTACATCTAACCACAAAATCTACAAGGAAGATATGATGGAGCTGACTGAGCCCAACTAGCTTGAGACTGGGTACTATGCTCCTTAAAACCATCACCACTCTACATACGGTGATCACCTAATAGCTTCGGGTAGGGAGCACTAGACGTTGAATAGGAAAAAAAGTTGACCCACTTCCTCTTAGACCATTTTTCTCTATCTCTACTATTTTTATGCTGACTTCCACTCTGATACTAATAGCGAAACTTCATACTCTACCTTTTCCCAAATTCATCATGGTTCTTCTACTCTACTTTAACTTGCTGTATATGGACCATAAACGGAGAATAATCCATATCCTTATTTAACAAGGCAACTTTAATTTCTAGAATTAAGTCTTTGGACAACCCTGAAGAGAGCTTCCTCATTCTAGCCCTCAAGCTTGAAATAGAACAAAAAAAGGGAAATAATCCTAAATGCTTCGTATACCCTCCCTTATAAGTGTGGTGTGGTACACACCCATATAAGAGACTATATTTAACTCGGCTTTGTTGGACACCCAAGTTCTAAACTTTATTGGACACCCAAGTTCTAAACCTAGGCTCTAATACGATCTTTGTCATAACCCAAACCAGAGCCTGGCCGTGACAAGTATCTCAATTCCTATGTGGACCAGAGATCACCCCCTGCACCTAACCAACCATTGTCGAGGACTAGTATAATTAGTAAATGGCTAAATTTTTGGTTTTCTTATAATAAGTTTAAGTGTTAACGACTTGATCTTAGCAGTTAAATTTTTACAGGATTAGCTGACTACAGGACTGGTGAGAGATAAAGAGTTAGTAGAGCCTTTTGTAGAACCATAACTGATATTTCAACAAAGAAAAAGAGCTCACTACCCAATTTAAAAGGTTCAAATAGTTGAACAAAGAAATTATCCAGTTGATCCTATCGATCCAAATGTTAGAAATATCCCAGCTCCAGTTATCCTAGTTGTTCTAGCTCAACCTACTGCTAGACTTGTTCGTGAGGTGGAAATACCACTCACAAACAATGTGACTAACAGTATTTGTAATCCTGAGCCAGGTGGTCGATTTGAATTGAAGTCGAATATGGTGCAGTTATTGAATTCAGTGGGGAAATTCTCTGGCCTTTCATATGAAGACCCGCAATAGCACATATAGACCTTCCTGGAAATAAGTGATACTTACATTCATGAAGGGGTGAATACTGATTATGTCAGATTGACACTCTTCTTTTTTTCTTTAATTAGGGAAGCAAAGAGGTGGTTTTATGCTGAACCACCACTCTCTATCACTTCATAGGATGATCTAGCTTAGAAGTTTCTTATTTTCTTCTTTTCATCATGGAAGACTGCACGATTGAGTAGCGATATTTTGAGTTTTAGACTGAAAGAAAGAGAGAATCTCTACCAAACTTGGGAAAGATTTAAGGGTTTACTCAGAAATTGCCCTTACTATCATCAGTCTAATGATGTTCTTGTTCATACTTTCATTGAAGTGTTGGAGACAAATACCAAGATTCTTTTGGATTTTGATACAGGTGGACAAGCTCTTGAGAAGACTTATGATGAATTATACACATTGCTGAATAGGATTTCATAAGGGAATCCTTATTGGCATGCTGATTTGAGAAGTGCTCCTAAGAAGGTTGCAGGGGTATTAGAGGTAGACCAGTTTACTGCATTACAAGTACAGATTGCAGTAATGCAAAATCATATGATTACTCATCTTAATAACCTAAAGTTTGGGGTTCCACAAGCATCAGCTACAGCTAATGCAGTCCAATAGGCAAATTCTTGGTGTGAGGTTAGTGGAAGTAGTAAGCATGCAGTAGATGCTTGTACGGCTAATCAAGATTCTATCAACTATGTAGGGAATGTGAATCATCAGGAATAACAAAATTTTTGTAATACATATAATACCAACTGGAGGAACCATCTCAATTTCTTATAGGGTGGAAAGAAGGCACAGAACACTAATCACTATAAGGGGCTAGTGCAACAAAATCAATAACAGGTTCAGAATAATCAAGATGCTACTCAAACAAGTAATATGGAAGACATGATGAAGCAACTTTTAGCTCAACAAGCATAATTTGTAGAAGAGTTGAAGAGTCAACAGTTTCTTACTAGAAATTTGGAGTTACAACTCGGTCAAATTACAGAAGCACAAAATACAAGACCTCAAGAAGGCCTACCTAGAGACACAGAGGAAAATCTAAATCAGGTAAATATAGTTACAAGAAGGAGTGGGTTGCAGTTAAAGGAGGTGGTACATAAGCATGTTAGTCCCACAACCAATAATGATGACTCTAAAGACAAGGAGGAGCAAGGGGTCAAAGAAAAAATTGTAGGTGATGAAAATCAAGTGGAGAATAAGACTTTACCTTTACCTTCCCCTGAAAGGCAAAGTAAGCATTAAGAAAAGGCGAGTTACTAGAAGTTCTTGGATCTTTTAAAGAAGGTTAATGTAAATCTTCCTCTTATTGATATTCTGCAGAGTGTTCCAAAATATGCAAAATATCTGAAGGACATTTTAAAAAATAAGAGCCGGTTGATAAAGTATGCTACAGTTGAACTTCTTGAGGAGTGCACATACAAGATTCAAAACAAACTACCCATGAAGCTGAAGGATCCAGGTAGTTTTACTTTGTAGATCACCATTGGGAAAACCATCAGTGCTCGTGGATTGTGTGACTTGAGATCTAGCATAAATCTTATGCATACATCATAGTTCCAGAAGATGGGTCTTGGGAGTCCCAAACCCACTACTATTATTTTGCGGTTGGCAAATAGGTCCCTTGCTAAACTGGATGGTATTATTGATGATATTTTGGTGCAAGTAGGATCACTAATCTTTCTGCTGGACTTTGTAATTCTTTACTTTGAAGATGATCCAGTTGTCCCATTTATTTTGGGATGGCCCTTCTTAGCAAAAGAATAATCATTAATTGATGTAGCAGCATGGGAGATGACAATAAGAGTGCATGACAAATTTGAGGTTTTTGATATGTACAAGGCACTGAAATTACTAGCTAAATATGAGAAGTTGTCTTCTATATCCGTTATAGATCTCGAGTCCGATCAGAGGCTGTTATTGGCAGATGATCCATTAGAGCGAGATTTAGCGGGTCATGATCTTTATGCAGATGTGGAGGCATTGGCGTTAATTCAAGACATGAATTCAGCAATCATTGAAACAAGAAAATTACCTTTTGAGCCATTGAACAGGCCAATTGGGCCATCCCTCAAAGCCTCAATTGATAAAGCTCCAAAATTGGAGCTTAAGGTTCTACCTTCTCACTTGAAATATGTTTACCTTGGTGACAATGATACCTTGCCTATTATTTTTTCTATAGGTTTATCTGATATACAGGTAAAGAAAATAATGACAGTCTTGAAAAGAAGGATGAAGGCGATTGGGTGGCAGATGTCTGACATTACAGGGATAAATCCAACTTTTTGCATACACAAGATACATATGGAAGAAGGTTTCAAACCAAGGGTGCAACAACAATGTAGGTGGAATCCAGTGATGAAAGACGTTGTATGAAAAGAGGTCATCAATTGGCTCGACAATGGGATTGTTTATCCAATTTCAGACAGCAAGTGGGTAAACCCAATACATTGCGTCCTAAAGAAAAGTGGTATGATCGTGGTTATAAATGAAGCAAATGCGCTAATTCCCACTTGCATGGTGACTGGATGGAGAATTTGTATTGACTATTGGATGCTAAATGAAGCCATAAAAAAGTACCACTATCCCATTCCTTTCATTGATCAGATATTGGATAGGATGCAGAGAAAGAGTACTACTATTTTCTTGATGGTTACTCGGGTTATAATCAGATCACCATTGCACCCGAGGATCAAGAGAAGACTATTTTTACTTTTTGTATGACACATCTGCGTTCAGACGCATGCCTTTTAGCCTCTACAATGCACCTACAATGTTTCAGAGATGCATGATGGCAATACTCTATGACATTGTTGAAGAATTTGTCTAGGTATTCAATGATAATTTCTCTATTTATGGTGATTCTTTTTATAAATGCTTACAGAATCTAGATCGAGTCTTAGATCGATGTGAAGAGATAAATTTGGTGTTGAACTGAGAAAAATGCCACTTTTTGGTGAAGGAGGGAATATTCCTTGGCCATAAAGTGTCATATAAAGGACTTGAGGTAGATAGGGATAAAACTAAAGTGATTGAGAAGCTGCCACATCTGGAATAGTCAAAGGAGTGTGAAGTTTCTTGGGGCATGCAGGTTTCTACAGGTGTTTTATTTAGGAATTTTTGAAGATTGCAAGCCCAATGTGTAAATTGTTAAAAAAAGAGGCAAAGTTTGATTTTGGGGCAGATTGTCAAGAAACCTTTGAGAAGCTGAAAAAGAAGCTGATAGAAGCTCTTATTTTGATTTATCCAGATTGGGAGTTTCCATTTAATTGATGTGTGATGCAAGTGACGCGACTGTTGGAGCTATTTTGGGGCAAAGAAAAGACAAGTCCATTTATCATGCTAGCAAAGTTTTGAATGATGCTCAGATGAACTATACAGTCGTGGAAAAGGAGATATTAGTGGTGGTTTACGCATTCGGAAAATTTAAAGCTTACTTGGTGGGCACTAAAGTTATTATTCACACAGACCATGCGGCCATCAAATATCTTTTCAATAAAAATGATGCAAAGCCTCGTTTGATCCGATGGATTTTATTACTGCAAGAGTTTGACCTGGAGGTTCACGATGGAAAAGGAGCAGAGAATCAAGTAGCAGATTATTCGTCACGACTGGAGTATCATGAACATATTGTGGATGAATCTATTTATATTCAGGAAGAATTTTCAAATAAGAAATTATTGGCTCTAGATGCGTGTGAGCTTTCGTGGTATTCTGATATTATGAACTTAGTAGCATATTCAGTTTATCCTCCCAAAGCCACCACTCGACAAAGAAAGAAACTGCTCTATTATTCTTGTGCTTATATATGGGATGAGCGGTATCTTTTCAAGCAGGGTCCTGATGGAATTATACGTAGATGTATTTCGGAAGCTGAATTCAGACAATTTCTACAAAAGTGTTATTCATCCCCTTATGGTGGATATTATAGAGGTGAAAGAACAGCCCAAAAGGTGTTGCAATTCGGTCTCTTTTGACCAACATTATTTCGAGATGCAGTAGCTTTCATAAAAAGTTATGATCAATGCCAGAGGTTAGGTGCAATTTCAAGGAGTCATGAGATTCCCCTAAACAACATCATTGAAGTTGAAGAATTTGATGTTTGGGGGATTGATTTTTTGGGAACATTCCCACCATCAAATAGTAACTTGTACAAATTAGTGGCAGTTGATTACATATCTAAGTTGGTGGAAGCTGCAGTTTGTCCGACTAATGATGCGAGAGTGGTACTAAAATTTGTGAAAAAACATATATTTTCCCAATTTGGCACTCCTCAAGCTATAATCAGTGATGGAGGTACGCATTTTATTAACACTTGGTTTAAAAATATTTTAGCTAAATATGGTGTTAGTCATAAGGTGGCCACTGCATATCATCCACAAATAAGTGGTCAAGTTGAGATGTCCAACCGAGAGATAAAAGGGATACTGCAAAAGACTATAAATGGGCAATGAAAAGATTGGGCCAAGAATCTAGATGATGCATTATGGGCATTTTGAACAACTTATAAGACACCCATTGGAACCTCTCCATATCATTTGGTTTATGGAAAAGCATGTCATTTTCCTGTAGATCTGGAACATTAAGCTTATTGGGCCATTAAAAAGTTAAATCTTGATATAAAGGTCGTAGGAGAGAAGAGATTGTTGCAGCTTATTAAACTTGATGAGTTTCATATCCATGCTTATAAAAATTCCAAGTTGTACAAGGATAAAACCAAGATATATCATGACAAGAAAATTTAGGAAAGAATGTTTAAACCCGGACAACTTGTTTTGCTATTGAATTCAAGGTTAAAGTTGTTTCCGGGAAAATTGTGATCTAAATGGTTTGGGCCTTTTGAGGTGGTGAAAATAATGCCCCATAGAGCATTTGAACTTTGGAATAAAGAGAATACTGAGAATTTTTTTGTGAATGGACTACATGTGAAGCATTATTAGGCTAATCATGGAGATAAGCACAACGTGTCCATCACTTTTGCTGATAAGTGGGATTGAGCTAAGTCGTGCCATGATGAAAAATAAGGCGCTATGTGGGAGGCAACCCACAATTGTAATGTAATAGATAGTTTAATTTTTAGTTGTTAAAGATAAAGAGAAAAATATAAAAAGATGAGTTGTGCCACGACAAAAACTAAGGCACTGAGTGGGAGGCAACCCACTTTCTCTTGTAACGGTTTCTTGTTTTTGTTTGATTTGTAGGGATGACAAAATTGGAACCAAAGAGAACATCATTGTTCAAGGAAGCAATCAGGTTTACAAAAATTGATGTGTGTAAGTCAGGTGCAAAAAATCAGGTAAAAAGGTTAAGAAATGCCTTGGGAATGTGAACTGGGAGGACAGCGAATCGCGGAGCCGGCCAAAATGGCAATTGTCAAATTCCAGTGGCCTGGCAGGATACCCATGCATCGCAACGTCTGGCAAATTGATAATTTTCAAATTCCAGTGGACTGGCGCTATACTACAACATCGCAGTGGGTTGTTAATTGGCAATTGGCACTTTTCAGTGTACTGACATGATCCTTCCGCGTTGTGGTGGGGGTTAAAATCGGACTTAAATTTCTAAATTAACCTAACCCGACCCGTCCCTCTATATATAAACCCTCAACCCTAAATCCCTTAATTTCTCATCTTCAGCATCGCCTCCCATCCCCTTAAACCAACTAACTCTCTCAAATTTCCATAAGATTTCATCCTTTTATCAACAACTGAGGTAAGTACTTCAAGGCTTAAATTTTCCCTCTGTTGCATTGAGAATTTCAATATTTTTGGGCATGAATTGGTTATATTCTTCATAATTGTTGTGCATTATAGCCCTATATGCTACAATTTTCCTTGAAAGTTTTGTGAATCCTTCATCATAGTCTTCATAATATTACATTGATTTTTTTAATTGGTGAGATAGTGATGGATTAACTAAAGTGCGGGGTTATACTCACGTTTTAATTGGGTAATTTGACTGTTTGGGGACATTAATTTATCAAATATGTGTGGTAGGATGTAGGTTGAATTATATATTTGGGAATCCATGAGGTACATTTATTGGAGATATTTTGAGTTTGAGTTCTTATGAGAAAATTTTGTTGACCATACTTTACATTTTGTTGATTATACACAATTTACATTTTGTTGATTATACACAACGTATGAATGTGTTAAGCATGGGGTAATGTACGTCACCACGAAGAAAAGTCTGAGTACCTTGCATGGTGATGATGGACTAATGTGTAACTTATTAAATGTAGGGTAAATTAAATTGGTGCTAGGCCTATGAGTGAATAAGATTTTCAAGTCCTGATTGACAATATGAATAGAGAGTTGTACAAACTGTGGAATTTTGGGTTAGTGTGTGTGATTGAATCATTAATGTAATATTGTGCACACCTTGATTGTCGACCCTTGATTTAATATATAGTGAAGTTAATGAATATGCCAACTTGTATCTACTTGTAATTGTCTCACAATCGCATTGAAGGGATGTAACGAATAGGGAACATCACTGTGGATAGCTGTCTGTGATCTAAAATTTGATTTAATATGTGAGGATTGCTTGAGTTAATGACATACTAGGGTCCTAGTTTGTTCTGGTTTATCTGAAATTTGATGTTGCTTAAATTATGGACCCATGTGCTTGTGTTAAATAATTAGAATATGGGGAAGTCTGAGTACCTTGTTCTTATGTAGGTGTAATTGAGCTAACAATTAAGTTTGGGGTGATGATTGTGACTTGCCCACACCAAGTTCAAGTTAGCACAACTTAAGACTCACTAGCTAGGAAATTGTAATGCCCCGAAATCGGGTCCCGAGACGTCACACGGTGCTTAGGATCACAAGTGACCCCAAGTTAACCCTTCTACTGGCATAACTTATAAGCAACTGAACAAAAAGTATAAATCTATACAAATCTGTGGAAAATAACTCTTTTCTGAATATGATAGATACAAAACTAAATTTACAAGATTACAACTCTGCTTTTACAACCAAAACTGAAACAAAATACATCAACTTGTACTAACAGTCTATGAAGCCTCTACTAGTACTGACTATAGGTAGCTAGGTCATGACTCCCCACTATCCCAACTCAATACGGCTGGATAAAGAAAATACAACACTTCTCGAACTGTATAACTAACTCAAGCCCTTGAATCAAAAGGACTCATCACCTGCTGACTGGACACCGCGAACTGACTGGATGTGAAGATGTACACTATACCTTGTACCTACATTCTGAGAAAATGTAGCCCACATACGAATATGTGGGTCATTACCATGGAAACGTACTGAGCATATGGGGGTGCAATGCATATATAAAATAATATCTTAATATCATCACAGTTTATAAAATTATGCATGCTGATATAAATGACTCACTTAGCTCAAATTAAAATCATCATAATCATAAGAGAGTAAAATATATCGGGTGAAATATGTGAGTCATCATAATAAATCTCAATTCACTTCCATCTCGATTCTGAATCATCAAAGCAATCAAATCTCATAACAATTCTCTTTGGAGTATATGTTCATTGAATCTTTCGAAAACAATGACTTTCTCAAACTCATTTTTTCAAACAAATATGTTTTCATCTCAGATAGAAGAATAAGACTTTTCATATTAGATAGAAAAATACACACACACACATTGGGAGTCTCTTACAAGCGAAATAAACCATGTGAGCTACATGGAGTACAACGTCTAACCCATGTTGGGGAGAGTTGTCCTATCCTTGCCATCAGAGTAGGACCTTAAATCATCAATCCAAACACTAGTGATCACTATATAAATCAGCCTTAGGCTCACATCCTACGGGGGCACATAGTTCTAGGGAAGTACCAAAAAGTTATACCTCCCGCTCGGTGCTAAAGACTACTCCCGGATTTAGCTCAGATCTTTTCAAAAGAAAATCCACTAATAAATAGTTCAACAATTCACAACGAGAGCCATCTTGCTACCCTTTTCATCATAATCAATAAAAGTGGATTTCTTTTCTCATCTCGGGTTCAAAAACACCCCTTTTTACGACCGAAAGGTCAAAGCTTCTTCATCATCTCAAATCATTCAAACTCAAGGTGTTTATAACACATGATTTCCCAAAAACAACAATCTCAAATAGAGTTCAAAACTCATGTCTCAATATCACATTAAAACTTATCAAGATTCAAGCTTTACATCATAATCATACATAAATCCCTTCAAAATTTGGAAAATTCAGTTATAAGGCACAAAATATCATCATTCTCATATAATTCCGCTTCTAAAATATCAAAAATATCATAATCTCTTGATAATAAATATAGGATATAAGTTTATGCTTCAAAATCATAGTAAAACATATGAAATCCATAACTTCGTAAAAGAAAGTATCTTTGGGCACAAGAACGAAAGAGTGTTCTTGTTGAAAAAACCCCACATACCTTAAACTTGAAGCTTTGAATGACTTTTTGAATGACGTAATGTTATTCACGAACCTTTGGGTGTCACTCGTAGCCTTTGTAACGGGGATTCCGAATATGTAAAAATTATAGAATTCTCACGGTTGAATCTCTAGTTATTGGGGTTTTATGTTGAAACTCTAAAGGTTGTTCTTGGTGATTTTGAGAGAAAGTAAACTTATTTTGATGTTGTGGGAGTTTAATCCCGTGTTATAGACATATATAGGGGTGTTTTTGGCACTTGGAAGTGAGGTATGCGGCGTACAACCCATGGCAGACCTTAAGGTGTGCGTCGCACACCTTATGGCAGACATTTAAGTGTGCCTCGCACTCCTAACCGCACACATTTGATTGGGCGGCGCATTGCCCATCGCACACCCTTACTGCCTCTCACAAAAATAGGCATAACTCTTCGCTCGAGTATCGGATTTTTGTTAAATTAGTATCGTTGGAAAGATAATTTAATTATATAAAATTTGATAGGTCTTGGGATGAAAAATTCCATGTATATTAAGATATATACATGTTTGAAGTTGACCCTTGTAGAATCAAATATCAAATATTAGACAAATCAAATGATCTTAGCTCAACTTGGCTCAAAATGATTTATATGAACATTGTTTACCTCAAGAGAACTTCACATACTAGGATAAAGATCATGAAATCTATATTCATGTGGAAATCATTTGGATTAGAGCTTAGACACTCAAGAACGACAGTTAGAATTCAAGCACGAAAATATGGGGTATTACAGAAATGGAGTAGGCAGTCTGAAAATCAACTTTCTAGGGTGCCACGTGCTACACCACTATAGCATGGGCAAACAAGAAAGTTCGGGTTCAAGGTAGTCCAAAAAGTAGGCAAGTAGTGTTAATACAAACACACTAAATCCAAATACATTTCATAGGTTTTCATTGATAGGGCGATCCTATTAAGGGATTTCCCAAGCAAGGTGCGACGAATAGAACGGCTGAATATGAACTTCATCTTTCATCAGCCTACTGAGTGTAATTTGTACTTAGTACATGAGTTTTATGTAAATTGGGATCCAAGTGACCTAGATCATGAACTGAAGATTTGTGGTAAAAGGGTTTGTTTCACAGCTACAGATATCAATGATTTGTTGGGTATACCTGAAGTGGATGCGAACTAATTAAGGCAATTGATTATTACTCCCCTTATGCTCATATCAGACATTTGCTATACAGTACACGCTCATCAGCTAGGTGGACAAGGCACCGGGTTACTGGCTTGCATAACTCTTTTCCTTATGCACAAATAAACAAGGAGACCCAAATATAGGGATGGATTTTATATCATTGTCTTAATCAAGAAAAACATATAACAGAGGTTACACGTGACCGGGTATGTCTAATTTATGCTTTAATGTGTGATGATATTGAGACTAATGTTGGCCAGGTCATATTCTCAGATATGAAGGAAGTATTCTACCACTTGGGAAGTAGCTATGGTTTGGAGGACTGCTGACTAGGTTCTTAAGGAGGCTTAGGGTGGATGAGAAGGAGTTAGATTACAAGACAGATTTTTTCACTCGCCCGATTGATATTATGACTGTTAGGAGCATCGTTGGGGCCCAAGTCCCAGTCCAAACTATGGCCGAGCATCAAGCTCGGGATGATGAGATATCTTCCCAGATGTTTGGTCTACAAATATTGCAGCTGCAGATAGGGGAAAGATCTGCAACAAATTAAGAACTTTATGCTATGGAGTTAGATTACCCCCTGGGACATCATACTAGAACTTTGTTGTGGATCGAGCCTGAGTTCATAGAACCCTTTGATGATGACGTACCTACTGATGTTGAGAGACGGTACCAAGACTCAGATGTTGAGTCAGATGCTGAGGATCAATCAGATGAGGGCGAGGGCGATGCAGAAACTGATGATACTTATGAAAAGGAAGGTGCAGATGATGCCATGATAGCGATAGTGCCCTTTGATTGAGCAGGGAGTATGACACCAACTTGCCCTATGCTTATTGAAAGCACTGGGACATTTCTACATTTAAGTGTGGGTGGTTGTACTTCATTTTCATCAGTGATTTCTATCTTGATTTATTTTGGTTGGACAATTTCTATTTTTTTATTTTTTTTCGGACAATTTCTATTCCTTTTATGTTTTATTGGATTGTAATAGTTAGTAAGTTGAAAGATGGATTTGTGCAATTTTCCCTAAAGGCATTTTTTACATTGCGCTATCAGTTTAAAGTGTTTGTTTTATTTATATTTGTTCTCCATGGAAAATTTCAGTTTAAAGTAATTATTTTTGCCCTTTTTGGCAATTTGAAATAACTTGTCATAGCTAGTGCCTTCCCCTTTAATGGATGAATGACGACCGTCTTAAGGGGAGTTGGTCTTAATAAGGAAAGAATTGATGAGAATCCATCACAACTTTAGAGAAGTGATGTGTGTGGGCCATATTTTGCAGGGATTTGGGATGAATTGAATTTTAATAACAAAAGCATGTCTAAAATTTCAAAAAAAAATTGATTGTAAACTGCTTAATCTCGATAGGTGAAATACGAGTTGTTGGCTTAATGTTGAATTTGACAAAGAACGAGATCGGGAACCGTAATGATCCGATTTGATTCCCTGCATGCACCGTGAGTGTGAGTATTTGTGTATATTCTACATGTATAGGAGTGTCTAGAACTTGCCCGGTGTGTTTGCAAAGAGAAATAAAGGGTGTTGGATGAAGGAAATGATTTAGGCATTTCTTTGTTAGCATAATTGTTAAAACTTTATTTACCTACCCTTATGCATGTCCTTAGTTATCCTCGTTGAGACTATAGCCTAATTTCTTTGGTAGCCTCTTATGTAGCCAAATCCCTTCTTTGATAGGCCTTGAATTGATCCATAGCTCCGCAGCACTTTAGTATATATGATTAAAGTAGTAAGGAGTGTGAAATTGAAGTAGGAGAAATGTGAAAGTGAAGCCCTAAAGAAATAGTTATTTGTGTGTTTAATTATGATGGTTAGGATTTATAAGAAATATGAAAAAAAAAATAGTTTTGTAGCCCGATTTTGTTACAATGAACTTTTTTTGGCCCTGTTCCATTTCGGACATTGTGCACCTCAACCAAGGTGAATAGCTTTAGTTGAGAGTGGCTATAATATGGGTGCGTAATAGTAAAAGGATGTGAAGAAGAGCTGAAACTTGAATCGTGGTGCAAAAGAAAAATACTCCTACCATAACTGTTGTTAATGTACTTGATAAAATTGGAGTGATAGAATGTGATGTGTGAAGGTAATGAAGTGGAAATTGGGTTGATAGAATGTGATTTTGATTTTGATTGATGTTTATTAAAGCACTTAGGGAGATTAGTCATTATTTCCTAAATAGTTCCTACTAGTCCCTTATCCTACATTACAACCATGGAAGACCTAATTGATCCTACGTCTTAACACCCGACTATTAGAAGAGTAGTACACTAAGGGCAATCTTATGGTTCACTATCTATCATGTGTGAATTCTTTATTGAGAGTGAGTGATTGAATTTTGATATTCCCCTAATATGAAAAACGGAAAAATTGTGAGTGGTATGGAGAAACTCTATTGTTGTGAGGGTACATGCAGATGAAAATCCAGAACTCTTGTTGTGTTGTTTGATTAAGTGATTTGATTAAGTTTGCCAACAAAGAGAATGTCACTATTGAGATAGTGAGGTTTGAAATAAATTATCCATGAGCATAATAGTATTTTTGACATGTTTTGAGATAAAAAGTCATCGTTATAAATTGTAAGCGCCCAATGCAAGCATAAATCTTTGGTTGTGATGTGAAGATTGATTGAGAGATTGCGGTTGTGGTTGTTCGAGGACGAACAAGGTTTTAAGTGTGGAGTCATTGTAGTATAGTGGTAAGTATTCCCGCCTATCACGCGGGTGACCCGGGTTCGATCCCCAGCAACGGTGCCAAAAACTTGTTTCCGCTCAAATGCACACGCAAGTGAACGTGATCGTACAAGTAATATAGTGACTTAGACAGTCAGATATCCACGAGGACTAAACAACTAGAATTTAACCCAACTTTTAGTTTTAGACAACGATGTATTAAGTGTTGTAAAGTATCAAGGTGTTTGTGAACTTGTGAATAGAAATTATAAATAAATAAGAAATAGCAATTTATGACAATAGCAAAGCAAGCAACGGTTGTAACAGTAATGATGAGTATTCCATGGTTGAGGCACATTGAACAATCATACAATTCTATCTTCTTATCGCATTCTATTTGGTTATCGGGTTGTTGATTCGCAAGGGTTATACTACGATCTTGGTCTCCCGACCTTAAATCTTCTATCTATTGAATATTGTAACTACAACTCCCGTAGAGATACAACAATTCATCTAGATTGATAAAGTTATCTTCTTTCCATTGAACTAAGCAAGGCTTCTAGGTATATCCTTATCCTAGATGCTAATTCAAACCCCTTATTTCATAAAAGGATAAGAACCTCGCTCCTCAATTTCTTTGGTCTATCCTATGATTCTCCTCCCGAATTCACATAGAAATATAGATTCATTTCAATGGTGGCCACTTATCAAAATAGTAAGCTCAAGAGATTAAGAACAACCCAGATGATAATCCAAAAAGAAATTAAGATAAAGAATATCAATGAGTAATCATGTTCTTGGTCTCAACCCCAGAATAAGGGTATTTAGCCACACATGCTTGAATTCAATATAAAAAATAAGCAATTAATCCTACCAAGAATTAATGTTAAAGCGATGAAGTTCAAAAGAAATTCTAAGAACCCTAAGAGAGAGAATTTTGAGTTTTTCTACCACTACTATGCTTTCCTAAGTCTCCCTAAATTGTTCTAAATTTTTCCTTTTATAGCTGGGCACAAAAGACCCAATTTGGACATTCGACGCGTCACGTCGTGCTGTCAAATGCCATATTCCTTACGGATCTGGGCCATCACAAAAATTTACTATTTTGGGACGATTGCGATTTGGCTTATCACCACGACGTGGTGATATCGCAGAGGGCTATTGGTTTGTGACAAATGTGAATTCTTCTTCCTTCGCAAAGCACTAAGCTTCAGATTTTGAAAAACTTGCAACTGGAGTTTTACCACATCATGGTAGTATCGCGCCAGGACTCTGGAATCATGATAATTGGGACATGGCTCCTCGCCGCGACTAGGTGAGTTTGCAGTACCTTGCTGGATTTTGACAAGTGCCATTATTTCCCTCCCCGCGACGTGCTAACCACACCAATTGAATGTTCTGACTTCCAGTTTGCCCTATTGAGCTATATTTCAATGCCTTTGTTTTCTCTATTTACCCTTTCATATCATTAATGCGTCCAATCATGTCCGATTCATCACAATCTATCCCTGCAAATAATAATCATGTCCATTAGATAAAGAACACACTTCAAGCTCAATTATACTCAAAATAGCACATTATAGCTCTAGAAACAAGTCTAAATCTGGGTGAATATTGGTGCTTGGACATATAAATATGCCCAAGATCAACAACCCAACCACAACACTTCTCAAAGTTGGATGAATTAAGAACATAAAATAAGATAGCTTCCAATAGCTTAAGAAAAAATTATTTCAAGTTCATGACCAGCCATCGACCAGCCAAACGATCGACCGATCAACACCACCCAGTAACCACAGTAGTCCAAACAAAGTTTTCTAACAATATCCAATACTGAATATCAATAATGTGTCGGTACATGCCACCAACAATAGCCAAAAAACTAAATCTAAAGAAATAGTCAAGTATAAAGGTAACCATAATCATGAAATGTGTTCTTCTGAAGAATAGAAGCACACCACTTCAATCTGACTCTCTAGATGATCCCGAGTCCAATTCAATGAGCAAGAGATGTGTAAGTATGGACAAATCTGGTATCACATGGGGATACAACATCCCAAGTCATTTAGTAGGGTGAAAGCTAGCGTGTAACTCACAGATAAGGATAACATAAGGTCATGATCAATAATTAACATCATTCAAAACCAATGCACCTAATCAAATGCATATATATATATATATATATATTTGTATATATATACTTCACATGCCGGGATAGTGAATAAGGTTTAACGTGCACTTAAAAATTTACCCTGGATTGTATAGCTCAACCGTCTTAACATAGTACCCATGGACTATATAAGCCCCTGCTCTCATCCCTTGGTATAGCACCAGTGCGTGTAGCCACACGAATTGGAGAACAATCTCATATATATGAACATGAGGGACTCAAACCTCCAACATATACTAAGATGCCTTAACACCGGATCATGTATTGATTTATGGGGGACTTGAACCTCTGTAATCATGAAATAATAATAAGGTGGACTCAAGCCTCCCTGATCACTTTGGCATCAGCGTCGGAAAATGCAGTTTCCAGCATCATTCACCCAGACCTCCACTTTTATGACTCATCTACAAAACTATATTTATCGTCCAGTTAAAGCACTTATCACAAAATTCCATTCCTGAACCATATTCCACGTTAAGGCGTACATTTTTGGTATCTTCATACCAACTATACTTGCAAGGTAATAACAATATGCCAAGACTTAGGGAAAACAACTCCCTTTGTTCATTAATACAAGGTGGGGAACATCGACTTCCTTTGTTCATTAAACCAGACCATTGTTTTTCAAATACCTCTTTATAACATGCAATAGTTCAAGACTAGTTCAATTCACATATTCCCACCTTTCTCATAACTCAAAACCAATTTCTCATTATGGGGTGGAGGTCATAACTATTTCAAAGTCACAAGTTTGGGAAAATCACACTTCCCTAATTCATCTACCATACCCATGCACCAACTATTTCAAAACCATACCAAGAACATCCGGTCAGGACATGCCCCCGACCATAGCCAAAACAAAACTCTAAGAAACAAAGATACTGTAAAGAAGTCCATAGTATGAAATAAAGCCTTTCGGAGTACGGATGCTCACCACTTTAGTTTGACATGATTATTGGCCTCGAATCCACATCACTGATTATGTGGAGTAGTATGGTCGGTTCCTGCATCACATGGAGATACATCATTCGAAGATGGGTTAGCGGGTGAACACTAGCATGTACTTAGGATAAGGATAGAATAATGTTGTTATTTAAACTAAAGTAAATAACCATGTGTAATCACATCTATACATATATATATATATATATATATCATGACGGGAAAGAAAACCAGGTTTAGCATGCGTTTAAAACCTTTAACATGGGATTATGTATTTTGGCCATTATAAAACCACCCATGGGCTATATAGGTTCATCTCCCCTTTTTGTGAGGGCCTCGGTGCGTGTTAGCTGCACAGAATAGAGAATAACCTAAGATGATTAGTACATCTTCCAAAATATAAGTGTTACATCATGCATACGGTTACCAAGACCAAACTTACATCGGCAAATGTGAGTTCCATTTTTGGTCCCCTGAGACCTCCATCTTCTACGGTTTTGTTAACACATCCCTCTTTAAGACCATATTAAAACCATTCACACATAACCAACCATCTACCAAGGAATCTTATTTGTTAGGCATTACTTATTGGTATCCTCATACCAACACTAAAGCTTGCAAGTTAAACCATTTATGCCATACCAAAGCCATTAAACCAATTTGACTCTAAAGTTTCCAATTAAACCATTATAATGGCCACCAAGGCCTTTCCAATCCATTTAAAACCAACCATGCCAATATAAGTTCCTTTACCATGTTATGCAATGTAATGTTTTCAATAAAAATCAAACTATGTGACAAAAGCATTCACTTTGGCATTTTAACAAACATGTCGAGGGCATAAGGTTTCCAAGATCCAAACCCTAGTATCAATTGACTATTCCCATGCAACCACATGTTCATACCATAATTTTAACATGAAAACCATAAGAAAAAAAATGAGAAAACATTATCCAACCAAGAACAACCAATACCTCCAATATATAATTCAAAACCCAAAACAATGTTATAATAACACCATGAAAACCATTCATTAAATCATTCTTTTAGTTGAACCAATAATGAGGGAAGAGTAACATGCCTTAGACAATAAGGAAGACGAGGAGAAACCAACCTTTAGAGACTTAATTAATTGCCTTGTAGAAAAACCTAACCTTCTTTGGACTAAGAGATTGAGAGAGATTTGAGAGTGTTTGGATGTGAATAATAGGTTAAGAAAACCTCCAAAGGTGATTTATGCAATGGGGTCCAAAGGAGTTATTAGGGGGAAATACACAGAATACCCCCAACTTAAACTGTAAAAATTCCCGCAGGTGGGTACGATTGGAATCCTCGGCTCGTAACCACATCATATGAGTGGTATGATCCCGTCATGCCAAAGACAGAAACCAAAGGGACTAACACAAGAATGACTCATCACCAACCATACGAACTATACCTACTAAGTCGTAACCACAACAGAACTCCAACTACTATATTCTGGATAACTTATAAGTTAGGTCACCTGACTGGTACCCATAATATATGACTCGTATGGTAAGTCGTATGATGATCTAAAAGCTCATGACTCGAGGAATTTGTGAGGGATATAACCCAGGGTGTTTCAATTCTCCCCAAATTGTATTATTCATCCCCGAATGATGGAACAAGGCAGCAAAAGCACAATTTAAACCCTTAAACGTCTCTACTCTTACCTTTGAGACAGAAAACAAAACACCAAGGAACATATCCTTTATACCTTTAACAAAGACAAAAAACAAAGACGTTAAGAATGAACACATACCTTGAGCTTGAATTTTCAGAATGGGGAATAGGAATGGATACTTGGACCTAATGTCCTCTTCAGCCTCCCATGTAGCCTCTTCCACCTTGTGGTTCCTCCATAGAACCTTTGTCGAGGTCACATCCTTGGTCTGTAATCAATGAACCTTACAATCTAAGATCTCAACCAGGATCTCTTTATAACACAGGAAATCTAAAATACCAATATCCTTGACTGGCATAATTTGCGATGGATCACTTATACATTTCCAAACCATACAAATATGGAATACCATATGAATGGAGCTCTAACTAAAGGGAAACTCCAACTCGTATGCCACATTTCCAACCCTCCTAAAAATGGTATATGGACCAACCTACCAAGGACTGATTTTTCCCTTCTTCCCATATTACATCACAACCTTCATGGGAGACACCTTAAAAACACCTTATCCTTAACCTCAAACTCCAACTTCTTATGCCTCACATCCGCTTAGGATTTTGAAAACTTTGGGCAACCTTAAGCCTATCATGAATCACCTTCACCTTTTCTATAGCTTGGTAAACCAAATTCGGGACAAACAGATTTGCCTTACCAACCTCAAACCATCCTATAAGATACCTAGACCTCCTACTTAAAGCGCCTAAAATAGAGCCACCCCAAGCTAGAGTGGTAGCTATTATTGTATGAAAACTCTACAAAAGGTAAATTCTCAACCCAACTACCACCACAGTCAATCATGCAAGCATGAAGCATATCCACAATGTCTGAATGTTTTTTTTTGCTTTCCCATCTAACTGCAAGTGAAAAAAAGTACTAAGACACACTTTGTTCCCCAAAACTCTCTAAAAAATAACCAAAAGTTAGATGAAAATTGAGTACCACGATAAGAGATAATAGAGACCATAACTCTTTACAATTTAACAATCTCTTGGAGGTACAACCTTGCATAATCCTCAACTGAGAAATTAGTCCTTACTGGAAAGAAGTGAGCTGACTTTTTCATCCTATCCACGATGACCCAAACAGTATCAAAATAATTTTGAGACTGATGAAGACCAGTAACAAAATCAATGTTGATCACTTCCTACTTCTATTCTGGCAACTTAGTTTCTTGATAAAATCTCCTAGGCCTCATGTGTTCAACTTTTACTTGCAGACATACCAAGCATTTGGCCACAAAATTTTCCACATCACTCTTTATACTGTTTCACCAATATATCTCCTTGAGATCATGATACATTTTCATCGAACCAGGATGAACAACATAGCATGACTCATGTGCCTCAGCCAAGATCCTTTCTCACAAGCAATCCATATCAGGAACACATAATCTCCATTGGTACCACAAGGTACCATCACCACTAATTTCAAAGTCCAACACATTTTTCCCACATACATCACCCTTGATCCTCATTAAGACAGGTTCTAACATCTACTTCTCCTTGATTTTGGCACCAAGAGACGACCGCTTCACTACCTGCATAAACACATCACTATTCCCAAAGTCCAAAAGGTGAACTCCAAGGTTAGACAAACAGTGAATATCCTTCAACAACTCCCACTTCTTCTTATCCACATGAGCTAAAATCCCCATGGAGAAGCAGCTAAGAGCATCAACAACCACGTTAGCTTTACCTGGGTAGTAGTGAATACTCATGCCATAATCCTTAAGAATCTCAATCCATCTCTTTTGCTGAGGTTATTCTCTATCTGAGTAAAGAATATTATAGGCGCTTATTATTAGAGAAGATATCCACATACATCCCATACAAGTAGTGATGCTAGATTTTCAATGCGACCACCACAACTAAAAATTCCAAGGCATGAGTTGGATAATTCCTCTCATGCACCTTCACCTGTCAGAAAGCATAAGCTATTACCTTACTATGCTATATTAAAACATATGAAGCACCACACAGGATGTATCATAGTAGACCACAAATCCATCTGCACCTTCCAACAAAGTAAAGACCAGCGCCAAAGTTAGCTTATCCTTAAACTTTTTGAAACTACCCTCACAAGCATTAGACCACAAGAACTTTACCTTCTTTTAAGTCAACTTAGTCAACGAGGAAGCTATAGTTGAAAAACTTTCCATAAACCTCTGATAGTAACTAGCTAAATCCAAGAAACTCTAAATATTGGTTGAAGTCGTGTGTCTAGGATACTTTTTAACCACTGTAACCTTCTGCAGATCCACCATGATCCCTTTAATAGAAATTATGTGACCTAGAAAAGTTATAGTGTTCAGTAAAAATTCACATTTCGAATATTTGGCATATAGATGCTACTTCTTCAGGGTCTGCAATACTGCACAGAAGTGATTCAAATGAGCCACCTTGCTCTTAGAGTACACAGGAATATCATCTATGAAAACAGTGATGAACTAATCTAGATACTAGAGAAAGACTCCATTCATTAAATCCATGAATGTCATCGGGGCATTAGTTAACTCAAAAGAGCTAACCAAAAATTCAATATGCCTATTTTGGGTATGAAAAGCAATCTTAGGGATATGCACCTCCCTAATATTTAACTGTTGATACCTGGATCGAAGATCAATTTTGGAGAAAAACTTAGCACCCTGCAACTAATCAATTAAATCATCTATCCTTGGAAGAGGGCATTTATTATTTACCATCACCTTATTCAACTATCGGTAATCAATGCACATTCAAAGGGAATCATTATTCTTATGCATGAATAACACCGGTGCACCCTAAGAAGACACGCTAGGATGGATGAAACCCTTGTCGAACAGATCTTTTAGTTGTTTTTTCTGTTCCTTCAACTCAATCGGAGCTATTTTATATGGGGGAATAGAAATTAGATGAGTGCCCGAAACAAGATTAATCCCAAACTTAATCTCCCTATCTGGAGACACACCAGGAAGGTCATCAAGGAAGACCTCAGGAAATTCATTCACTATCGGAACAGAATACAAAGAAGAACCCTCGTAGTTAGAATCATAAACCCAAAAAATATGACAGAGACACCCCTTGGAGATCAATCTTCAAGATCTAAGATATGCTATAATCTTTCCCCTAGAATTTAGGGAACCACCCTTCCACTCAATAACTGGCTCATTCCTTTCAAGTTCGACCATCTAGAGAAGCATAGCACGAGTATAACGAATTCATCCACAATATGACATCGAGTCAACCATGACTAATTCAAACAGATTAACCAAAATCTCCTGCCCGCCCACAGATACCCCACAACCCCTCTAGACTCTTCTAGAAACCACAAAGTCACCCCTAGGGTAGAAATAGAAAAAAGGTCCAAAACACAGTTGGGACCTAACTTAAAATGCACAGCCATAAATGGGATCACATAAGAGAGTGGACCCCGGATCAAGTAAACAACACACATCATAGGAAAAGAGTTTTAACATACCAGTAAAGACATCATGTGATGCCTCAAACTCCTAAAGATTAGTAAGAGAATAGAGATGGTTCTAACTAATGTCGGAGCCAAATAGTGCACCCTGTGGTGCCGGAGCTGATGAGGAGACAACTATAACCTTGTTTTCCCCCGAAGCAACCTTGTCCACTAGACAGTTTCTTAATATATTCCTTGGATGACCACAGCTAAAGCACTTATCCCTTCCTTCTTGACAGTAAACCCGATGCAATCTACCATAAAATCTGTAGGAAGGATGGATTGGAGTTGACTAGGACCCACTAGCTTTAGATTGGGCACCTAGTTCCCTAAAATTATTGCCACCATAAAAACGCCTGTCTCCCAACAACTTTTGGTAGGGAGCACTAGTTGTTGAGTATGACCCAGAATTGCCCCACCTCTTCTTGGGCCACTTTCCTCCATCACCGCCACTCTATTATTGCCACTACCCTACTCAGGAAATCTAAACTTCTTGCTCTATCTTTCCCCTATCTCAGCCTGCTTCTTCTTCTCCTCCTCCACTTGTTTTATACACATAATGAATATGGAGATATCCATGTTCTTGATTAACAAGGAAGCCTTACTTTATAATATAAAGTCTCGAGACAACCCAAAAGCAAACTTTCTTATTCTAGTTTTCATACTAGAAACTAACTCCGATGCATACTGAGATAGCTACTGAAATAGCTACTGAAACTTCAAGGCATACTCTTTGATAGACATCTTACCTTGCTTCAAATTAAAAAAATCTTTCACCTTTGCTTCCCTCAACTCCTGAGGAAAAAAATAGTCCAGGAAAGTATTAGAGAAATCCAACTATAGAGCTGACTCATCACTGTCACCCCTGGACTGATCCAATTCCTCATACCACTGGTAAGTCATATCCTTCAGCTGGTAGGTGATAAATTCCTTCCACATAGGTGGTATACAAAACACAGAAGATCTTTTACATCTCATCTAGAGAACCTTAACGATTCTCCTCTACCTTAACTCCAGTAAAGGTCGGAGGGTTCAACCTCATAAACTGACCAAGCCATGTGGCCTCAGAAGATAGCGTAACTGATGTACCACTCTCCGCCTGAGAAGTTACCAATTGAGCCAACATATGAATACACTGATAAAACTCAGCATTCGTCACATTAGACTGGGGTACTAGAGGAGAACTGGAGAAAACCAATGGAACTCTAGGAGGGCAATCACGAACTGGACCCCTAGACTGGGTCTGGACCACAAAAGTAGAATGGGTCTTATCAATATTTTCCTTAAGTAGGACAGAGGAACTTCCATGAGCTTCAGATCATCAAAAAGGAATGATATAAAAAGAGAACAAACAAGGATTAGAAGAGAATTCAGGACCATAGACTCTACAGCTCAAAAATAGAACACAAGAAAGAGAAACATTCCTAAATTCCTCATAGCCTCTCCTATATGGGTGTAGCGTGGTACACACCCTTTAGAGAAACACTACTCGACATGGCTTTGTGGACTCCTAAGTGACCATGAACCTAGGGATCTGATACCTATCTGACATGACACAAACCAAGGCCTAGTCATGTCAGGCATCTCAAGTTTGACCTAGATCGGAGACCTCCCTAAATTCCCAACCATAATTGACCATTATCATATGCAGGATGAATTACGAACATATAAAAACATAAAACAAAATCAATTGAAAGACATTTAAAGAAGTTCATAACCATAACCAACCAAATATCCAATCAAATATCCCATCGGTGTCAACCGTAATACCAATACCAATGCAAAGGTTGGCACCAATACCGGCATTACTCATGCCCATAGTAGTCACACAAAGCCTCTAACTGAAATCCAAGAAAATTTGGTTGGGACATTCCCCCAACCATAGACAAAACCAATGTTTAAGAAACAAAAATACTATAAAAAAGTCCATAGCATGAAATGGAGCCTTACGGAGTATGGAAGCTCACCACTTTAGTCTAACACGAATACAGTCCTCGAATCCAAGTCACTGAGCAAAAGAAGTAGTATGGTCGGTTTTAGCATCACGTGGTGATACAACGCCTGAAGTCGGGTTAGCGGGTGAACGCTAGCATGTACTTAGTATAATGATAAAATAATACTATGATTCAAACCAAAGTAAATAACCATTTACAATTATATTCATACATATATATATGTATATATATCATGTCAGGAAAGAGAACCGAGTTTAGCATACGTTTAAAACCTTTAACTTGGGATTGTGTAGCTTGGCCATCCTATAACCACCCATGGGCTATATGGATTCAGTCCCCCAAGATAAAAGGACCACAATATATGTTAGCCATACTAATTGAAGAATAACCTAAGATTACTGGTATATCTCCCAAAATATAAGTGTGATATCTTGCACACGATTACCAAGACCAAACCTCACATTAGCAAATGTGAGTTTCTAATATTTTTTCCCTTGAGACCTCTACCTTACACGACTTTTCTAATATATCCCTATTTAATCCCATATTAAAACCATTCACACATAACCAACCATTTACCAAAGAGTCTTATTTATTAGGCATTACCTATTAGTATCGTCATACAACCACTAGAGCTTGCAAGTCTAACCATTTATACAATACCAAATCCATTAAACCAATTTGACTCCAAAGTTTCCAATTAAACCATTATAATGGACACCAAAGCCTTTCCAATCCATTTAAAAACAACCAAACAAATTTAAGTTTCATTGCCATATTAAGCATTACAAAGTTTTCAATAAAATCAAAATATGTGACAAAATCATTCTCTTTGGCATTATAACATACATGTTGAGGGCATATAGTTTCCAAGATCAAATACCAAGTATCAATTAACCATTCCTATGCAACCACATGTTCAAACCATAATTTTAACATGAAAACCATAAGAAAATCATGGGATAACATTATCCAACCAATAATAACTAAAACCCTTAATATATATTTCAAAACCCAAAATAATGTCACAATAACACCATGAAAACCATTCATTAAATCATTATTTTAGTTGAAGTAAAAATGAGGAAGGAGTAATATGCCTTAGAAAATAAGGAAGACGGAGAGAAACCACCCTTTAGAACCTTAACTGATTGTCTTGTAGAAAACCCTAACCTTTCTTAGACCAAAAGCTTTAGAGAAATTTTAGAGAGTGTTTGATTGTGATTAAAAGGTTAAGAAAGCCTCCAAAGGTGTTTTATGTCATGGGTCCAAAGGAGCTATTAGAGGAACTATCCAGAATACCCCCAACTTAAACTGTAAAAATTCCTGCAGGTGGGTATTATTGGAACCCTAAACTTGCTACCACATTATACGAGTGGTATGGTCTAGTCGTTCCCAAGAAAAAGACCAAAAGAACTGATACTGGACAATATATGTCTTTTCTACACCACCCGTACCCTATCCTTATGGCTCTTAGTGAGCCACTAGTACACAGAGCCAAGTCAAGTTACTAAGTTTCAGATTAAGTGAAAAAATGACTCGTCACCAACCATACAACCTGTATCCATTAAGTCGTAACCACAACAAAAACCCAACGGCCACATACTAGACAACTTATTAGTTGGTTCAGCTAACCCATACCCACACCACATAACTCGTATGGTGAGTCGTAAGATGATCAAAAATCTCAAGACGCAAGGAATTTACAAGGGCTATTACCTAGGGTGTTTCAAAAACCTCCCAACACATACTAAGGCGACTTAAGAACCCGATCACATAATGATTTATAAGAGACTCGAAACTCCCTAATCAAGAAATAATAATAGGGGGGAATCAAATTACCCTAGTCACTTTGACAACAGCATTGGTTAACGTAGTTTCCAGGGTCGGTCACCCAGACCTCCCCTTTCACAACTAATCTACACAACCTTACTTATAGCCCAGTTAAAGCATTTATCACACAATCCCATTCATGAACCACATTCCACACTAGGGAAAACATTTTTGGTATCGTCATAACAACTACACTTGCAAGGTAACAACAATATTCCAAGACTTGGGGAAAGCAACTTCCTTTGTTAATTAATACAAGGTGGGGGAACACTGACTCCCTTTGTTCTTTAAATCAGGCCATTGTGTTCCAAATTCCTCATTATATCATGAAATAGTTCAAAACTAGTTCGATTTCACAAATTTTCACCTTTCTCATAACTTAAAACCAATTTCAAATTATGGGGTTGGGGTCATAACCATTTTGAAGTCACAAGTTTGGGAAAATCATAATTCCCTAACTCATCAATAATACACATGTACCCATGAGTTAAAAAAACATATTTATAACATGAATAATCATAATTAAATTGTGCAAAAACATTATTCAACAATATGCATTCAAAATGCAAAACCCTTATTGTCAAAACCAAACCAATTCTATGTGAATAACAATTTAATACATTTGATTTTTAACAAATTAACAATGAGGGATGAGACATGCCTAAAATGGTAAAATGTATGGAGAGAAATAACCTTTGAAAGCACTAATTAATCAGCTTCTTGAAAACACCAAGTATTCTTGAACATGGGGATTTGAGAGTATTTGAAGAGTTAATTTTATGAGTTTGTGTGTGCTAGTGTTACCCTAAAGGGGTTATAAGACGTGGTTTTTCAGTTTGATAAGAGGGGAAATGAATAGAATGCCCTTAACTTAAAAGTTGAAAAAAGTCATCTTTGACTACGAGTCAACCATCGACTCATAACCACTCCTTATGACCCGTCATCATGAGTTGTAACCAGGAAAGTCTTTAGGACACCACCCACTGCAGACCTTATGAATCAACCATCCAACTCATAATAGGACCTATGACTCATAGGTCCCAATCGTAATCAACACTGAACCCAAATTGGGGTATGCACTAGACACCATATGATTACACCTAATGACTCATAACATCCCCTTATGTCTTTAAGTGAGCCACTTGTACTCAAAGCAGAATCATGCCACAAACTTACTGATTTGGTACTACTCTTCCCAATGAGTCATCAAAACACCCTACGACTCCAATGTTCCAATCTCAACCAAGGAAGTGAGCCCAAAGATTAAGGAATTTTCAAGGGCCAAAAATTTGAGATGTTTTAATTCTCCCCTATATGGATCATTTACTCTAGCCTTTAATGATGGTCGGACAAAAATGGATCCAGTATCACTTATTTTTACCTACAAACAAGAGAAATACATTTGATGTCAAACAAGAGAATAAGAAAAAGAACATTACAAAAGGGTAATACAAAATTAAGAAAATCAACAGATGACCAATCTGATGCAACAGATTGCCCATCTGCTCAACTGATGAGGTATCTGTTGCAACAGATAGATGACACATTGCAACACATGGGTCATTTGTTGAAATAAATCAAACCAGTCTTGCTACTAATTTGATTTCCTCAAATAGTTACTCTATTTGTACAAAAGGGTAAAACAAAATTGAGTGAATCAACAGATGACCAATCTGATGCAACAGATTACCCATCTGTTCAACCGATAAGGTATTTTGCAATACATATAAAAACAACAGTTCATTCATTCAAGACTTAAAAGTTACCTTTCCTTCAATTTTCTCAATAAATAGGAAACTATTAATGGGTAAATCATCAATAGTAACATATGAAAATATCTAATTTAAATGACATACAAAGAATAAGACGAGATAGAAAGAGCAATAGTGAACCATACCTGCAATGTGAAAAAAGCAAAGGGATCAGAACATCCTGTTTAGTGGAGAAAAGATATTGATCAGTTGAGATCCGAAAGGATCCTCATCCAAAAGAAGAGAGAAAAAAAAGGCAAAAGGAAAGAAAGAGAATTAAGAAGAAAGAAGAAAGAGTGATAGATGAGTTTAATTTTCTTGAGTCTTACTTATGTTATGGTTGAACTAGAGAGTATTCTTATAGATATGGGTTTTAAATATTCATTAATAAATTTTTACTTTTGAGGGGCACGAGGAGATGGTGACATTGAAAAGATCAGATAAGACTACTCGCTCAGGAGATTTTTGAGTAATCCAAGTAATATTTTTTACCGCCTTAGTATTTTAACATTTTTTATCTCAGATAGAAAATACCTAAATTGCTTTTTTTAAAAAGGGTCTTAAAACATCTAAGTGGAACAAATAACAATTTCTGTTTAAAATTTTTAAAGCTCGGTCATCCATCGCAACAGATGCGTAATATGTTGCAACAGATGACTTAATCTGTGTGATTAATTCCAACAGAAAAGACGTCTGTTGCAACAGGTTGAACATTTTCTTTTATACAATTTCAATTGATTTCACATGTTAGACTAATACCTTTAGGGGTCGTTTGGTAGAGTGTATTGTAAAATATAATACATGCATTAGTTATACACTCTATTGTGTATTGAAGTGTGTATTAGTAATACGCTATATTTCCTATGTATTAGTTATACAAAGACTTTAAATACATGCATCAACTTATTAAATGACCTTAATACCCCTCAATTTCCCTCTCAAAATATTTCACCATTCCTTTTCCCGCCATTTTAATTTGCACTAGTGAATCTTTTCAAAATATTTCACAATTTCTTTTCCCGCTATTTGAATTTACAACAATGAATGGTTGATGTAAATAACTATAACATATTTTTTCTTTTCTTCAAGAGTCTTTAAAAAGATTTTAAAAAAAATTGAGACTATTTCTTAATTTTACGTCTTGTATTTTATTTTATTTTCGACTATGTTAATCCGTTGGCGTAAAAATTTTGCGCAAAGACGAAGGCCTTGCAACTAATCCTAAACCTCTATATAATAGTTCAACAATATTAATTATGTTTGAAATAGCAAAAGAACTTTGTTGCAAAAAAGTATACAAAATCAAAGAAAAGCATTTTTGTAAACAAAAATTTCTTTTATAGAAATTATGTAAGATGTATTATTTATTATACATCAAACCAAATAATGTATAAGAAATAATACATCCATAACTAATACAAGCATAAATAATACAAGTATTACGAATGCAAGCATTACTAATACACTATATTTTGCGTTGTTCTTATACACTCTACCAAACGACCCCTAATTGATTAATCTAAGACCAGGGGTGAGTTCTCATAGGGTCAACTACAACTTCAATTGAGTTTTTTGGCAATTGAATTATGAGACAGTATTGTGTTCCTCCCGACCAGAGTAATCGATCGATCACTCTGAGCTGAACCGATTCTTACCACCTCATATATTATATTAATACCTTAAATTGATTAATCTAGGACTAGGGGTGAGTTCTCATAGGTTCAACTACAACTTTAATTGAATATTTTAGCAATTTAATGATGAGGTAGTATTGCGTTCCTCTCGACCAGAGTCGTCGATCGATCACTCTGAGCTGAACCAATTCTTACCACCTCATATGTTAGACCAATACCTTAAATTGATTAATATAGGGCCAGGAGCGAGTTCTTATAGGGTTAACTACAAATTCGATTGAGTATTTTGGCAATTGAATGATGAGACGGTATTGTGTTCCTCCCGACCAGAGTCGTTGATAGATCACTCTGAGCTGAACCAATTCTTACTATCTCGTATGTTAGACCAATACCTTAATTGATTAATCTAGGACCAGGGGTAAGTTCTCGTAGGACCAACTACAACTTTAATTGAGTCTTTTGGCAATTGAATAATGAGACGGTATTGTATTTCTCCCGACCAGAGTTGTCGATAGATCACTCTGAGCTGAACCGATTCTTACCATATCATATGTTAGACTAAAACCCTAATTGATTAATCTAGGACAAGGGGTGAGTTCTCATAGGGTCAACTACAACTTTAATTGAGTTTTTTGGCAATTGAATGATGAGACAGTATTGTGTTCCTCCCGACCAGAGTCATCGATCGATCACTCTGAGATGAACTGATTCTTACCACCTCATATGTTAGACCAATACCTTAAATTGATTAATCTAGTGCCAGTGGTGAGTTCTCATAGGGTCAAATACAACTTCAATTGAGTTTTTTGGCAATTGAACAATGAGACGGTATTGCGTTCCTCCCGACCAGAGTCATCGATCTATCACTCTGAGTTGAACTTATTATAACCACCTCATATGTTTGACTAATACCTTAAATTGATTTATCTAGGACCAGGGGTGAGTTCTTATAGGGTCAACTACAACTTCAATTGAGTCTTTTGGTAATTAAATGATGAGGCGGTATTGCGTTCCTCCTGACCAGAGTCGTCGGTCGATCACTCTGAGCTGAACCGATTTTTACCACCTCATATGCTAGACCAATACCTTAATTGATTAATCTAGGACCAGGGGTGAGTTCTCATAGGGTAAACTGCAACTTCGATTGAGTCTTTTGGTAATTGAATGATGAGACGGCATTTCCTTTCTCCTAACCAGAGTCGTCGATTGTTCACTCTGAGATGAAATGATTCTTACCACCTCATATGTTAGACCAATACCTAAATTGATTAATCTAGTACTAGGGGTGAGTTCTCATAGGGTCAACTACAATAGATGGCAGCCCCTATTTGATAATTTACAACAAATGGGTAATCTGTCGCAATAGATTACTTAATTTGTTTGATAATTTGCAACAGATGAGTATCTGATGCAATAGGTTGAACATTTGTTTTTATACAATTTCAATTGAGTTTATATACCTAAATTGATTAATCTAGGTCCAGGGGTGGGTGAGTTCATAGTGTCAACTATAACTTTAATTGAGTCTTTTGGCAATTGCATGATGAGAGGGTTAAAAATTATGCATATCTTTTATAATTTTAAAAAATAATTAAGATTAATTTGGACCAAATTAATATTTTCAAAACTTGTGATTCTTTTCCAAAAAACAAATCAACCCATGAAAATCACCCATTTGCAAGAAAAATATTTCATTATTTCAAATCTCGAGTTCTTGCTCTTTTCTCTTTCTCACTCAATTATACAGTACAGACAACAACTACAACTACTTAACAAATTGCTCAACCCTTCACAACAGATCAATTTTCTTCTCATTTTTGACCACATAGGTATTATTTTTGACTTTATTCTTGCTTGTATCAGTCGTTTTCTCTGTCTTCATAGGTAACAGAGTTTGAGAAGAGTTCTATATTTGTTATTTTTCTCTAAAAAATAAGGGTTTTTAAGTTAATGATGAAAAATAAAACTTTAAGTTGTATTATCTTCGAGAATGGGTTTGCAATTTTGAGTTTTGATGGTAAAATCGTAGGAAGAACTCAAAAAAACCCTAGTTTCTATTGCATTATTTCGTTGACTGCCGTGGTATTGTTGGATAGTGTTTGTGGTGTTTGTGGTGGTGGTGGTGGTGGTGGTCATCGACGTTGTGGTGGCACTGGTGGTGGCTGTTGGTGGCATTGGTTGGTGGTGTTTATGGTGGTATTGATTTGTGATGTTTGTGGTGGTTTTTGATAGTGTCGGTATTAGTGGTATTTTTGGAATTGGTTGGTGGCGTTTGTGGTGGTGGTGGCTGTTGGTGTGTCGTTATTGGTGGTGTTTGTAATGTATTTTTAAAAATTTATGCATACATCAATTGTAATGTAATTTTTATTTTTCTGATGTTTGTAGGTAAAACATGTCTCCTAAAATAAAAGAAAGTGAAAGTGGATCAATGTCTGACCACCTCCATAAAAACACTACAGTACAGAGGGATTCGTAGGAGCTTCCTAAACAATCTCAGTCAGGGAAACAAAGTGAAGCTTTAAAGATATATGATAACAATATTTAGAGAGGTGGACAAGGTTCTGTAGATGATGATAAAGAAAATGAAAGTGAGAAAGAAGAGGAATTAGAGAGTGAGAAAAAGAAAGAGAAAGAGAAAGAGGATGATTATCAACATGATGATAATGGATCACCAATGGGGAATGAATTAATATTGACATCCCAGCATGATCCTATCAAAACTTTTAGTATTGACAAGTTTCAAGTTACGATGTCGATAAAGGACAAAAAAGCAGAAGAAGAAGAACTAACTGGTAAAATTGTACTTAAATGTTAGATGGGGAGTAAATTTATTTGTTTTAGGAAAATTACGAAGGACGAAAACATAGACGAACTTTTTAAGAAGAGCTACTTTGGACGCTTTCTTGAGCTGGCTGAGGATGACCCAGCCCATTTTCCAATGAGGATGATATATGGTCTTCTCAAGCGCAGGATCAAGTACGTGGAGGATGATGATGATCTGAAGGAGGGGGCAGTAAAAAGATGGATGAAATCTGGATCAACTACTGTGGCATGCCGGTTTGTTTTGGCTTGCAAGAGTTTTCCATAGTAACGGGCTTGAGATTCCATTGTCCATAAGAACAACCTACCTCTAAGGGAACACCCCGTAAAAGATCCAAGGCAAGAAAACGCAAGGGAAAAATAGATGGGTTGTTTGACATTGCTCGACGTGGCTACAAAGCATCGGATTTGTTGACAGATCTCATGGATAAAACTATACCAAAGCAGTACAGGGAGAAATTATGCTTATTTTGGTTTGCCCATTCGGTTATATTGGCAAGAGATGTCAACAAGGTCATAGAACATGATTTATTGGTACATGCTAAGGATTTTGATAAATTCAACAATTATCCCTAGGGATATGACAGATTCTACTAGACTGTCCAATATTTACTGACAAAGCTATCCTCAGGGAAGATCACATTATACGGCTTTCCTTGGGCTTTCGTGGTAAATTTAGTCACTATTTTAACTCATCCATTAAGTTATATTGAATATAGTTAGTTATTATGACTTTTTTTTGCTTGCTTTCTGTTTACATTTTTTAGGATTAGGCATTTGAAGCCATTCCTCCCCTCCGAAAGTAGGTAATGGATTACCCAGATGAGGTTTCTTATCCAAGGACGTTTAGGTGGTTGGATGCAAAGAGAAACACCAAAATTAAGGAGGTTGATCTCTTTAACCCTCCGAATGATGCAGTACGTCTTCTTCAAGTAAAATAATTTTACTCAATGAAAGATATTGAATAGATGTTATATCTGGTGCAACAGATGTTATATCCGATGCACCATCTATTGCACCAGATGGGATATCTGTTGCGACAGATTGCCTTACCTATGCCAACTGGTGCAACAGATGGATAATCTATTACGACAGACGATTTATATCTTGAATCAGATTACCCATCTATTGCTTTGGTTCTCTGAACTCGACTCCTAACAGATTAACCATCTACTGCAAATTATGCAATAGATGTGTAATCTGATGTAACATATTGTTAATACACATACAAATCATCTGTTGCATAACATGTAACCCAACAGATGACCCATCTTTTGCAACTAGTGCAACATATTGGTAATATGTTATGACAGATGATTGATATTTTGAGTCAGATTATCCATATGTTGCTCTGGTTCTCTGAACCCAACTAAAATAGATTTAACCATCTACTACAAACTATGAAAAAGATAGATAATCTGATGCAATATATTATTAATTTGTTGCAGAAGTTAACTGTTAAAATTTTAACACAACTGTAAAAATTATTATATTATATGATTTAAATATATCTATCTTTTTTTTCTTGGTTGTGCATCCATAGATCGTGCCTGCTGAGGAGGAGTCGTTGATGACTTCTTATATTACTCTAGGTTATATTGATACCATAGCAGACCCAACGGTGGAGTTATTAAGAAAGGAATTAGCTGGAGCTATAGCCATAAGAAAAGCAATTAGGCAAGGTCAGCCTAATGTTGAGGGTCTTCATGACCAACCTACTAAGGCAGATCCGAGTGCTTCTTCTGGTGGAGTTGTTGGTGTTAGAGGCAGGCATACTGATGCTGCTACCACTCATGATGATGAGCATGTTGATGCTCAAGAAAAAATAAATATGTTTGAAAACACCCTTTTTCACCCTTACACAGGTCCCTATCACCCCTCTTCACCCTCGTGTTCTCGTTACAAATGCGGAATGTGCAAGGACAACCAGGATAAACTCTTTGAAAAAGTAGAGGCTATATCTAAAGCTGTCGAAGAATTCAAATCCAAGAGGGGTGTCATACCATCCAATAAATTGAGGGAGCGATACACTCTTACAGTGTTGGTTAGGAGGAAGAAAAGATCAATAACCGACATACTCTCCTGTCGAAAATAAAAAAATAATTGCAACTTCTCCCTCTCAAAAAACTGTTGAAGTTGAGGGGCCATTCAATAAGGTGTACATATACGCGGAACTTGGCGCCAAAGAGAATAGGGATCTGCGACAGGCCAAGAATGACAATCCAGGAGCACAAGATTACCCCAGGTCTCCCTTTTTCCCCCAAGACTTCCAGACTATGACAGATATGCGTATGTGTTACGAGGACAAGGCAAGTTTACTTTACTAGCCTAGCCTTCTAATCTAATCTACCTCATTAAGAAAAAGCTACGCAACAGATGTGAAATCTATTACAACAACTAGGTACTCTGATGCAACTGGTAGTGGTTCTGTTGCAACTTACTATCCATCTGTTGCATAAATTGTGTTGGATTATTGATTTAGAAAAACCTATGCAACAGATGGACCATCTTTACAATTACTAACATATTTAAAAATTATCTTCTTATATCACAGCATGTTGACAGAATTCTCTACCTCATGAGGAAAAGGCAATTAATGTACCCGAAATCTTATGACATTGCCGATAGGATAATGGATCTTGACTTCTGCAAGAAACTCAAGGATAAGTATGATCAACTCAATAATGTCGTATTAGACTGTGGCATGAGATTTGATTTCTTAGTTTCTACGTTGTACTGGGATGAAGAAGAAATGATAAAATATGTTAGAGGGGAGAGGCTAAATCCACACGACAAGAGTTACACCGAGGTAAAGAGAATTCTTGCAGTCATTAGCGTGAATGACATACATTATCGGATTTTTGAGATACTACTTGAGGAGGGAAAGATCAAAGTTTATAACTGTAACGAATCTCTTATCGATGATGTCGATCTTTTTCTCCTTGTGCAGCCACTGATGGAGTTGTTGCCCATCTTGTTGAAAAAGAGTAAACTGATGAATCATTTGCCAAAGAAAGTATTAATGAAGAAATCATGGGATTTTGAAGGTCGAAACTAGGGCATGACCCTTCCAAAAAATGATGTCGGTTACGCGAGCGGCTTGCACACTCTTGCACACATCGAATGTTTGCTGACAAACACAGAAATGTCCGAGCCAATGACCTTTCTATACGACAACACTGTGGCAAGCCTGTAAGAGGTCTGGGCTAATAGGGTACTAACCGGACGCTTGGAGCCTGTGTATATAGAATAGCCTATGAAATAACAGTTTTTTATTTCAAGTCACACTTCACTTTACTTTAAATTACATGTACATGTAGTGGCAATAATTTTTTCTGATGAATGAAAGTTGAGTTTTTTATAATGCAATAGATTGTCAATCTGTTGTAAAATATATTCTATCTGTTCTGTCAGATAGTTTATCTGTTGCAATAGGTTGGTCATCTGTTGCATTATGCCGATGTTATTTCCATCTAATCTAAGTCTAATTTGTAGCAACAGTGGGAAGACCTATTTGATAATTTCCAATAGATGACCTAAATTTTACAACATATGCCTAAATTTGTTTGATATTTTGCAAAAATTACACGCTTGAATATCTATGTGCTCGACAACACCAAACCATTAGCAAATACACCACCATGAAAATTTCAGCAATTAGTCTTGAAAATCCATGTGTCCAACACCACCAAACCAGTAGCAATAACGGCAATAATGTAGTATCTTCTTGCTCGATTTTGTTTCTCTTCAGAAGCCTTGACTTTTTTCAACAAACTCCAGATTACACGATTTGCTTGTGAAGGGTGTCGTTCTTCATACCAATCAAAGTAATTGCATCCACCCAATTTCTATAAAAACAAGAACACAATTACAAAATAATTACAAGTCAATAATTAATCAACTAATTAAATAAAAATAATATTATCTTTGAAATTTTACAAGTAAAAAACCTACGACCTAGATTTTGTTGAGTCCAAGAAGTCTTCAATAGAGCTTCATGACCGCACTTACAATATCAAAAATCATTATCACAAAAAATAGAGGAAGATGCGCTCGACATTGTCAAGCTCAGTTGGAAAAAATAAAAAAAATGAAGAAAAAAAAGACCAAATGCAAATAATATGAAGAATTTAGATAGATAAAAAAATGATGACGAAGAAGAAGATTTGGGAATTTAGGGTTAAATTTTAGAAAGAAGATGAATATATAAGATATTGGGGGGGAAATGACCGTTGGGGGCAAAATCAGACGCCAAGTCAGCAAAAAGTGACAACTTGACACATTTGTGCCTATTTTATTTTACATGTTTAAAATGAACACTGTCTACTTGATGCTTATTTTATTTTAGGTGTTTGAACTGAACACTATCGGTGGGTTCTCCCTTTTTATTTCAATTCACTTTTATTTTTTTACATGTAGTGGCAATTTTTTTATGTCCAATGAAAGTTGAATTTTTATAATGCAACAGATTCTCCATCCGTTGTAATAGATATTCTACCTGCTCTGACATATTATTTATCTATTGCAATAGGTTGGTCATCTATTGCATTATGTCGGTGTTTTGTGTTTCTATCTAAGTCTATCTGTTGCAACAGTGGGAAGACCTATTTGATAAATTCCAACATATTACCTACCTGTTGCAACATATGTCAAATCTGGTCAATATTTACAACAGATGATCCCTCTATTACAACAGATACATTATCAGTTGCAATATTTGAATAAAGTATTCTATTTCAATTAATAAGTTCAAATCTAAGAAAAAAATAAAATTCATAGATAAAATAAAATAAATCGAAGCTTTAAGAAGTTAGCTGAAATAAAATCAATGAATAAATGAAATGTAAAAAAATTGTTATGGGTACATATCTCAACAAATACATCAACAATTTAAGTATTGATGCCAAGGATTCCTAAGGAGGGGTGAGGTTATTATTTTGACAGACTCAACTCAAGCTGTGAAGATCTACTCAATATGGACAAGTTGTTCTTCATCCGGTGCTATGGAATTAGGCTTTGCTCATCGTGGATCTTTATTGTCGCTTACATATGGTTTCTGCGCTTTCTGTTCTCTGTATTTCCATAAAAAGAGTAGAGTAGCATATTGTCAATATTGTTCAGCAGTATCTCTACATCCACCTGGAAATCTAGAATTGGTCAATGCTAATCACAGAGATACAACAAAACGGAAAAAGATAACTCATCTGTTCTAGCAAATCAAACAGGTCTTCCTCCTGTTTTAAATTATCCCAAACAGATTATATTTCTGTTGCAACAATGAATCAATTGTTGGGTCAAATTTCTACATGAGGAAGACCTGTATGATAATTTCCAATGGATGAACCATCTGTTGCAACATATGACTTATCTATTACAGTAGATAGGTCATCTATTGGTATAAATAAAAGTGGTACGAAGAGTTGTTTGATTTGCTAAAATAGAAGACATATATGTCACAACAGGTACTTTATCTGGTGCAATAAGTTAGTCAACTATTGCAACAGATGTATATATTTGTTTAATAATTTTCAGTAGATGTGTCATCCGTTGAAACAGAAATGTATCTGTTTGTTAGTTGGAAGACATATATATTTACCTTGTTCAACTTGTGCTACTTTTCTTTGTATATTGTACATTGCTCAGTGCAACACACGAACAGAGGAGTTGCAATTTTGCTCTTTTAGATGCTTAATAATGCCATGGAAATCACTTTCCTTCTCCTCTTAGCCTTAATCTCTAATGGAGTGGATGGAAATAAAATCATCTTTGATGGAATGACACCCCTATTAGATGTCAATTCCTTTATAGAAGCAGTTAATGTATTAATAGCATTAATCACTACATCATGTTTCGTTGTGCAGTCTTGACATTTGCATGCAAAACATTCGCTAGATAAGGCGAAATCTGTATAACCAGTATGATCATACTCATAATGGTTTGTTTTAAATACTGTAAGAGGAGCATCATTAGCACCAATAGTAGCACCACTACCACTACCAACAGCTCCATCACCAGTAAGACCATCCACAACAACAAGCCCACCCTCCAAAATTATTTTTCTTATAATGGTTGTTGCTCCAAACAATTCTATTTTTATTTTGTATATGACCTTAGGGTCCGATAAAGTTTGTACATACCGTAAAGTAAGAAAAAATGGCATCTTCAACTCTTGATTGTCCGGAACTAGCGACGGATGCATAATATAACATAAATCATTACATATATTAGAATGATGATTAGATCATTCAAAAAAATCATTAATTAAAATAAAAAATTAATTATAATTAAACTTACTGCATCCTTCGGGGGGTTGAAGAGATCAAGATATTTTGCATTTTTATCAGTTTTGGCCGACAACCATCTCAAGATTCTTGGACAGAAAACTTCTTCCTGGTAGTTCACTTGTTTTCTCAAATAAGGAATGGCTTCAAATTCCCAAGACTATAAAATAACGCCAATAAATCAAAACCATTATTGAGTAAAAATAAATGAATGATATTATAATAAAATAAAGAAATGAAACATTTACCATGAAAGCCCATGGAAAGCCATATAATTTGACTGTCTTTGGCGCTAATGGAGTCAACAAATATTGGACAGTCATTTTGAAGCTTTCATAACCCTAAGGATAGCTGTTAAACACCTCAAGATCCTCGGAGAGCTTTATTATACCAACGCTTATGTTGTTGTTAACGTCTCTCGCCCAAAGAATATTATGTACAAACCAAACCAAGTACAATGACTGCTTGTGCTTCTTTGAAAGTTCTTTACCTTTCAACGCTTCTATCAAATTTTTGTTTTTGAAGCTTGGACCAACAATGGACGCCAAGTCATCACAATCACACGACTTGTCTTTGCCTAATTTGGATGTGCGGGGTGCTTTTTTCGGTTAGAATAGGTATAACTTGAGAAGAAGGATAACATTTTAGTTTGGTAACTATGGAAAACTCCTTCCAACCAAAACAAACAGGCATGCCACAGTAATTTATCCACACCTCATCCATCTTATCTTTGTTTACATACATAAACCTACGCTTGAGAAGTTCATATACCATTTTTATTTGGAAATGAGCATTGTTGTCCTCCAATAAATCAAGATATTTTCCAAAGCAGTTGTACCTAAAATAAGCATCCAAATTTTGTTCTCGAAGTATTTTTTTGAAGGCGTCGAAAGATTTTCCCATGGTTGACTTAACCACGAAATTGCCCGTTAAATCTGCAGTACTATCGCACTGCATTCTCATAGGATAACGATCAATGCTGAAGGTTTTGACCAACTCTTCGATGGAAGGGCTATTAGTATTTGGATTATCTCTTTTGAAACATTCCTCTTCCCCGTGTTCATCATATTCTGCTTCTGATTGACATAATGCTTGTAAAGAAAGCTCATAGAGTGGTGGATGTAGCTTAGCTGCTTCACTTATTCCTTTACTTGGACTTGATTTGGCTTCTGTTCTTTTAGGAGACATATTATCTAAAATTAACAGGAACATAAAAAAAATATATTATAGTTGACTAATACATTGTTAAAAAGGGATAACAGTAAATCTAACAAGCAAAACAGTAAAATAACAATTCCAACAGATCGCTTATATGTTGCACCAGGTGGTATATCTATCGCAGCATATAACAAACTTATTGTAGCAGATGAGCAATCTATTGCAATATACAAAATGTATCACTCATCTTTTAATATAGATAAATGGTTTGTGCAACAGATCATATATCGTTGCAACATGAGTGATCTGTTGGAATCGTTAAATAACCTGTTACAATGGATGAGTAATTTATTGCAAAATACAAAACATATCACTCATCTATTGAGAAAAATAAATGGTTTGTGCAGCAGATCACACATTTCATGCAATATCATCTGTTGCAATATATGAGTGATTTGTTGGAACAGTTAAATAACCTGTAGCAATGGATGAGTAATCTGTTGTAATAATACAAAATATATCACACATTTGTTGAGAAAGATGAATGGTCTGTGTAACAGATCACACATCTATTGCAATATATGAGTGATCTGTCAGAACAGTTAACTAACCTGCAGCAACAGCTGAGTAATCTATTGCGACAATACAAAATATATTACTTATCCATTGAGAAAGACGAATGGTCTGTGCAACAGGTTACACATTTATTGCAACATGAGTAATCTGTTGGAACAATTATCAACTGTCAATATTGTTTAGATTTCTTCCAAAATTAGGTTGTCTATCACAGCAAATGAATGATCAGTTGGAAAATCATGTCTTGGACATGTCCTGTAGAAAGAGTTGATAGGATTTTATCCAATAGAATGTTCATCTGTTGCATCAAATCATTAATTCGATAGTTCTTTCGTTATATCAGATGGTTAATCAGTTGCATTAGATTTTTTATCTGATGCTTAATCTATTGCAATATATGGTTAATCTGTTGCATCAGATAGTTAAACTATTGCATCAAATACTAAATCTGTTGCATCAAATGATTAATCTGTTGCATCAAAATTATAATCTGATGGTTTCTCTGGTACATCAAATGGTTGATCTGTTGCATTATCTGACAAATCTGTTGCATCAAATGGTTAATATGTTGCACCAGATGGATAATTTGTTGGATAAAACAAAAAACAGTAGCACGATTTTGTTCAACAGAAAAACAGCAATATCACTATTTTTACCAAGAACAAGAACAGAACAAATCAACCCAAATTATTATTTTGTTTTTGTAAACACAAACAACAAAAATTAAACTTCAAAAAAATGCAACAAATAACAAAAAATCATAATTCACTTCAAAAAGAGGAGAGAAGAAATACCAGAAATTTGGGTTTTGTTCAGATCACATTTTAAATTAAAGAAACAAATATTAAAATTGTTAACCAATACTATAAGAGAAGTTGGCTCAATTTTCTCATTTTATTTAAAACTAAAAAGGCCATAAATTTTTACTTGTGAAGGAAGAAAAGGAACGATGATGAATTCGAAGCTGATGTGGTCAGAGAGCAAAGCTATCACGTCGATTGAAGGTTGAAGAATTCAAAGTTCTTGTGGCCAGAGAGCAAGGCTATCACGTCGATTGAAGGTTGAAGTTGAAAAGAAACTCAAAGCCCAACTATTTTTCATCGGATGTTGAAGTCACTGAGGATTGAAAGAAGAAATTTGCAGAACTGTTGGTTGGGAGAGAGTTGGGAGAAGTTGTTGAGAGAGACGAGAGAGACTGGTTGATTTAGATTGAATAGGGGTGTGGGTTGGGTTGATTTGTATTTTTGAAAAGATTAGAAAGTTGTGAAAATATTAATCAAGTCCACGATTAACTTGGTCAACTTTCCTAATGATGTTTGACCCTTTAAGTTGGTCAATGTCACCAATCCTTCATTCAAGACTTAAAAGACACCTTTCCTTCAATTTTCTCTGGTTTCTATATAGAACCCACCTTTTTGTATTTTCTTCATTTTTTTATTTGTTCTATTTTTTAAAAAATATAAATTTTGATTGATATTTTAAGATGTATTTTTAATTAAATTAAAAAGAAAAATTATAATTTATAATACTTTTTATATGATTTTTGAATATCTAAATTTTAATTTTAATAATTAAATTAATCAAATTTAATTTGACTCTAAAACTTTGTTAAATTAACTCACTAAAAATGAACAGAGCATATAAACAGGAATAAAGGGAGTAATAAAAGAGATACACCAGAAGTAACACTATTTATTCTCTCTAGTTATTTTTCTCTTTGTTCTTTTTTTTGGTGAGGGAGAGAATGGAGATTTATTCATTACTACTAAATGTATAGTTGGCACATGTCTAGCCGAAGAAAGTTCTTCCCCCAACACTACAAATACAAACATCCATAGATATGGGCATACATTGCCCTACAAGTGCAGCTCCCGCCTTGTTTGATTCCAATTGTATCCAAACAAACATTGGTGGAACTACCCATTCTTTACAAAAATAGTCTTGAACTAACTTATTGCCCTCCTTAGCTAGCCTGTTCGCAACAAAATTTGTAATCCTTTCTTCATGGAGGACCGACGGATTCCCCATCAGCTGCAAAAGAGCCCAGCAACGACGGATTAAGTTATTTTCATTAGTGCAGTTGTCGTTTATTTCTTTGTAAAGTTGCTATGACTAGTTGGGTATTGTTATTTTTGACAGCCAATTGCAGATTCATAAGTTAAGCCATAGCTTCAGCTTCAAATGCAGACTTTACATTGACAAAAGCACTGAAACCTATCATCCATTTCCCATGGGGATTGAGTATCAAATCTCCATCTCTTCCTTTTTTGGATTTGGCAATGAGCCATCTATATTCAGCTTTAATCCAATGTTAGGATCTTGCCATTTCTTCTTCTCTATATATGTTGTAGCTAGTTATACTTATCTGCATAGTAAATGAATTCCATAGCTCGCTCATAGGGGATGTTAATGTGGATGTCATTGGTTACTTTCATTCAGTTAATACTTTGTTTTATAACATGTTATTAGTATGAGACTCTGTCATCTCAAATAAATTCTTTTAAAGGTAATAAAGGTAAGAACTTACATTTCTTAAAATAATGTCGAATATATCTAAACGTGAATTTATTGCCTTGGATATATGGGGAAATTCCTACTTATCTTAAGCACTTGATGTCGAAATTCATTTGGATGTGATGGATCTGGCAGACACTATCAAAGATAAAAATCAAGCATCAAATCAAGCTTGTACAAAGGTCATAATATTTCTCCATCATCACCTTAATGAGGAATTATAAATAAAATATCTCACTGTTAGGGATCCTCTTATAATGTGGAGTAATCAACAACAACAACATACCTAGTGTATTCCCATAGAGTGGGGTCTAGGGAGGGTAGAGTGTACGCAGACCATACCATTACCTCAGGTGAAGTAGAGAGGCTATTTCCGATAGACCCCCGGCTTAGGACCGATAACAGTATTACCAACACAAAACATAAATGCATATAAACTAGTACAGTATGAAAAATTAACACCACTAGCCACAAGATAATACTACAGCCACAAGATAATACTAAAAACTATCTAACTGAAACCATAGACATTGCACAACATCACGACCTAGAAACTTCAAACACAAAAGAACGCTCTCCTACTGTTACCAATGCACTCCCACCCCTAACACGTTTCTATCAAGGGTAATGTCCTCCATAAGTTGTAACTGCTCCATATCATGCCTAATTACCTCTCTCTAATATTTCTTCGTCCTACCTCTACCACACCTAAAACTATCCATATCTAAGGTCTCACACCTCTACACTGGAGCATTAGATCCTCTTCTCATTACGTGCTCGAACCAACGTAACCTCACTTCTCGTACCATGTCCTCCACCGAAGCAACTTCAACCTTCTCTTGAATAATCTCATTTCTCACCCTATCTTTCCTAGTATGGCCACACTTTTATCATAACATCTTCATCTCTGCCACCTTCAAATTTTAGATGTGGGAGTTTTTGACAGGTCAACACTCTGCTCCATACAACATAGCTGGTCAAACTGCCACTCTGTAGAACTTACCTTTAAGCTTCAAGGGAACCTTCTTATCATATAAAACTCCCGAAGTGAGCCTCTATTTCAACCACCCTACCCCAATATGATACGTGACATCCTCATCAATCTCACCATTTACCTGAATCATAGACCCTAGATACTTAAAACTCTCCTTATTCTGAATGGCCTGGGAGTCCAGCTCTACAACCATGCCAGCCTCTTTCACTACATCACTAAACTTACACTCCAAGTACTCTGTCTTGGTCTTGCTCAACCAAAATACTTTAGACTCAAGCGTTTGTCTCCAAATATCCAACTTATCATTAACTCTTCCCCGAGTCTCGTCAATCAGAACCACATCATCCACAAATAATATACACCAACGCACCTCCCCTTGTATATGTCACGTCAAAACATTCATCACCAAGGCAAATAAAAATAGAAAAAAAGTCAATCCCTGGCGCAATCCTATCAAAACTGGAAAGTGATCTGAATCTCCACCTACCATCCTCGCACGAGTCTTTGTACCATCATATATGTCCTGAATCGACCTAGTGTACGCCACGGGTACCCTCTAGCCTCCAAAAGATATATAACCACTTAAAGATGGTTGTTCTTCCATAGACACGTTATGAATGGATTCATTTGAGATTACAAGATTTTAAAAATATAACTGTGTATACTTCTGCCATGTTTAAAATTATTTCATAATTAACTTTATGCGGAGAAAATATCACAAATCATGATATGCTAGAGAAAACTCTCCTACTTTTCAGCCTCAAGTTTTGTCCTACAGCAACAATACCTATAAATGGGATTTAAAAAGTATTCTGAATTAATTTTGCATTTTCTTGCGGTTGAAAAATATAATGATCTTTAGATTAAAAATCATGAAAGTTGATATATTGATACTTCTTCATTCGCTGAAGTGAATGCTGCAATTTTTCACCAACTCAGGTGTGAAAAAATTCTTGTCCCAGTTGTGGTCTAGGAATAAACTCTAATCATGATGATCGTCCTACACCAAATAATAACATTCCTCACCAACAGTATCATAAGAAGGGTGAAAAGTCTAAAGCGGTGCAAAAAATAATTTAGAAAAAATAGATGTTATTGATGTGAGGAAAAAGGACACTGGTCACGTACATGTTGTACGTCAAGGCACCTGGTTGATCTTTACCAAGCATCCCTGAAGAAGGTGGATAATAATTAAGAAGCAAACTTTATCTCTGAAAATAATATTGAGTCTATGCATTTAGATATTGCTGATTTCTTTGAACTCCCTGAAGGAAATATAAACCACCTTGTCGATGATTAATCTGTAATAGTCTAAGTATTTTACTTTTGTGTTGGTTGTATTAGTTTACGTTCCTGTTAGTTGTGTTTCTATATTCTTGTAAATAAATAAAGGTCATGACTCGATTTCTCAGGTTATGATGGCACCTAATATAACTCATCAGTACGTAAGTCAACCCATAGTCTGGAACAGCTAGTAACGGACTATCAAGAGAAATGAATAAAATAACATAAATGAATTTAAATAAAAGTCTAATATAAAATACTTTCACGTCCCGAGCCTACACGCTAGACATGACATGGTACTTGAAACCATGAGTGGACCAAACTAATCCTTAGTCTGATATGAAACATAAAATCTGAACTAAAAAGTAATGCGAAAGCTGAGACATAAGATACATTTTTATAAATAAATAATGAAATAATTTCATGACTGAGAAATAAATTATTTGAAGTATGATTATAACTATCTGACTGTCTATGAACCTCTACTAATACTTATTAATTTGTCCCCCCCTAAGCTAACTCTAAACAACTAAAATGAACTAAAATAGAATGAGAACTCTAAATAAGTTTCCCTCGAAGGATGAGGACTCACCAACACTAACTGGAATATGCTTGCACTTGCTAACCAAGAAACTATGAGAAATACCTGGGTCTATATTATGAAACAATGTAGGCACAAGAAGTATGTGTCAGTACTTTGAATATTCTGGTATGTGAAGTAATAAAGTAATACGGTTTTAGTATCTCATACTAATAAAGCTAGAAACTGAGACATGAATAATATAATCATAAATAGACCTGAATAACTAAAAATGTAAATGACTATCTTAAAGCCTAAAACTCAAAGTTATATAAGTGAAATCTTCTAAAAACATGTTCATAAAACTAAAACTGAATGACTAAAGTCTAAATAAAACTTTTTTAAAAAATAATACTCCATTAAAACTCTCTTTAAACTAGTGGCCTCGGTCAATCATACACTATCTTAAAATAAATAAGTTTTTCTTTTGGGGAGTTTCTCTTAACTGACATACCATGTGAGCAATATGGAGTTCTATGTCTTGCCCATATTGAGAAGAGTCATCCTACACTTTGCCAGGGTGTAAGACAAAACATAACTTATGGATCCAACTCTTAGCCTGAAGTCAAACCTCTGGGTGACAATGTAGTTATGGGGGATGTGACCTCGGACTCATATCCAACTCGATGCTAAATAATCCTCCCAAAACATACTAGCTTCTCATAATGTAGTCTTAAAAATACTTTTTTAAAATCATGTTTGACCTATAATATCATATCAAGAGTATATATATATATATTCTGTGTGAGCCTTGGCTATAAATCTCTTTTAACTTTTCTTAACTTTAACTTTTCAAGATACGATAAGTTTTTCTCTTTTCAATACATGATAATAGAATAAAGATCTTCTATAAACTTTTCATGAATATAATTTGCAAACTTTAATATAGAACTCAATGAAATCATGAATAATTAATTAAATCGTGAAATAGACTCTTAATAACTTGTAAGTAACACTATTTATTCTCTCTAGTTAGTTTTTGCTTTGTCTGTTGTTACTTTTATTAAGTGATACTTTACTTTATAACACATTATCAGCACGAGAATTCATTATCTCAAATAAATATTTTTAAATGTAAGAACTTACTTTTCTTAAGATAATGTTGAATCTATCTAAACGTGAATCTGTTGCTCTTACTTTTCTTAAAATAATGTCGAATCTATCTAAATGTGAATTTGTTGTATTAGATATATTGGGCAATTCCTACTTATCCTGAGCACTTGGTGTTGAAATCTATTTGGATAGGATGGGTCTAGCAGACACTATCAAAGATAAAAATCAAGCATCAAATCAAGATCATATAAAGTTTATGATATTTCTCCACTATCACATCAATCAAGGATTAAAAATAGAATATCTCACTGTTAGGGATCCTCTTATACTGTGGAACTATCTAAAAGATATATGACCACCTGAAGATGTTCGTTCTTCCACAGACACGTTATGAATGAATTCATTTGAGATTACAAGATTTTAAAGATATAACTATATATAATTTTGTCATGTTTAAAATTATTTCATAGTTAAAATTTATGCAAAAAAATCACAAATCATGATATGCTAGAGAAAATATTCTCCACCTTTTTAGCCTCGAATTTTATCCTGCAGCAACAGTACCTAGGTATGAAATTTAAAAAGTATTCTAAATTAATTTCGCATTTTTTTGTTGTTGAACAATATAATGATCTTTTGATTAAAAATCATGAAAGTCGACCCACCAATACAGCTTCATTCCTTGAAGTGAATGATGCAAATTTTCACCAACCCATGCGTGAAAAATATCCTGTCCCATTCATAGTCATGAACTGTAACACCACGGATTCTGAACCTCGGATGCTACACAGTGCTCATAATTTTGAAGGACCACAAGCTAACCCATGACTCGTACCTGCTGCAATAACTGAATAATAATACTGTATAATGCGGAAATTTGGAATAAACTTTCCATAAGGTTCAAAACTGAAATACAACTATGTATGGTATAACAATACCAAAACTAAAACAACTGTCTGAAAATACTCTAGTCTGAAAAGCCTCTAATTTGTCTGAACTTTGGAGTGATGGGACAATCCCCCAACTAACTCCATCAACTGAAATACTAAATTTAATGCAATAATAAAATAAGGAACATCCTCGAATAATGAGGACTCACTGTTAAGTCTTCTACTACTGGATAAATTTGAACTGCTAAGGGTGCTCGGGAGCCCGTGCGTCTGAACCTATGGTATAAGACACCATAGCGCAAGAGAAAAGTATGCGTCAGTACGTGGGAATGTACTGGTATGCTAGATGAGGTAAGGATAAATGCAAAGGTTCATATGCATGAATAATAACTAACTATATGATATGCAAGAGCTGGATTAGCATATGTGGAGGATCTAAACTACTGACCATACTGCACATACGGTGTGTAAGTATACTGGAACTGAATTGTATAACTGATTATACTGATAATCTGAGATCACTGATAATCTTTATTACTGATAACTGATTCTGCTAGTACTGGATGACTGATGACTGATGTAGGGTCGATCCTATCTAACGAATGACCCCTGAGATCAGGCCTATCTAGTGGGTGATCTCTAAATCTACTTATACTGATACTGATTGACTATATCTAATAGTCCTGAATCTGTAGAACTATTTGAGTTCTTTACTGAGCTGAGTGACTATATCTGACAGTCTTGATTTCTGAAATTCTAAATTGAGTTATGTTTTGAAGACTGAGACTAAAATTAAAATTGTGGAAAATAATCATCTAATCGACATACCCCAAATCTAAACTAGTGGGGTCCAACCTGTAACCCCAGATAGAAGGATTTTAGTACCGTGCCACGGGTAAAGAAACTACTGTGGTCATTCATATCTGATGGGTGACCCTAAACAGAAAGTCAAGCCTAATCTAACGGGTGACCCATGGGAGGTAGCCAAGCCTTAATCTGATGGGTGACTCCTCATCCTGCACTGGCTACGTAGTTATAGAGTGTAGGGACTTCTACTAACGAATCTGCCTGACTAACGGGGAAGTCATCATCCCTGCTCTCGCTTGGTGCTGAATCCTACTCCTAACTAAATAGACACTGAACTAATTCTTAAACTGTACTAAACTGAGCTAAATATGTTACTGATCATGTTACCTGGCTGATCTAACTGAGTGTACTGGGTATCGTTAACTGATGGAATACTACTGAATTCTATTATCTGATTGAATGCCACTGAGTTTCTGAACAGACTACTGAAACTGGATTGGACAGATACTGAGATTACTGAGTTTTTCTAAGTTTTGTAACTGATGAAATTCTACTGATCATAGCATGACTGAGACTATTCTGTAACTGACACTGGCTTTAGGCAAATAGGTAAATTATCTGGTATTAAATACCCACAGGACTCGATAGCATGGATAAATAAAGCATGACAATTTTTGAATAACATGACAATAGTCTATCATTCATAATACAATCAATGAGGCATTTCTTCAAACACTTGAAAGTCATGAACTTGTACATGAATAGGAATGCATATTAGTATGTCATGATTCATTCACTAAGGCCTTTCATCAAACACTTAGCATGCATTAACTTGTACATAAATGGGGATTTCATGTTGACATGCTATAATGGAACTACTTCATTCACATAGGCATTTTATCAAACATATGGGGAACATGCTTTGGTTATACAACAATTTACTATATCTAGGTATCGTGGCTACATCAATGAACTTGCAACTTGAAGGATTTATCATGAACATCATGCAAATCATCACATACTAGGATCAAATCTTGGAACTTGTAATCTAAAACATGAATCAACACCCAACAACAACATAAACGTGAACTTTAATTCAGGTAAATCATGAAAACTTATAAATACACAATCTTATACTTTGAAAAGAGATTCTTGGGCTTCATGGGTGGAAGAGACCTATGAATAAACATCTAATATACCTTAATTCGATGAGCTCTTGAAGTTCTTAGAGGGAATCTTGAAATTCACCTTGATTTCTTAAGACTAAGGTTTGCTAATTTGAGAGAGAATGCTTTTATTCTTGAGGAATAGTGAACATAATGAGCAATTTTGGCTATTAAGGGTATAAATCCCATATTTAGGCTGATTGAGGGCTTTGGGAAATTACCAAATGGTCCCTGAAATTAAATAACGAAACCTGAACAAAATCCCAATTTTACATGCTGGCGCGATGCGGTGAAATCGCACTAGCTCGCTGGAAAGTGGACGAATGAGAAACTGGTTGGTGATGCGATGTGGTGGTATCGTGTTGCCACTTTGGATGCAAACTGGAAGGGCACCACGACGTGGTATAATAGTATTGAAATACTGGAAAAGGACCATTTCTATTTTGAGCCTTGGTGCGACGCGCCATGATCACGGAGGCTCACTGGATTTTAACGATTGTTATTTTTTCTGGCTCCGTGAAGCACTGATGGCTTAGGTGATACACTATCTTACTAAAATAGCCATAACTCTTCGCCCGAGTGTCGAATTTGGGTGAATTTTATATCGATGGAAATCTTATTCAATTTTCCACACAATGAAAAGTAAAAATCTTTAAAATTACATAGGAATAAAATGGTATTCATTTTTAAAGCTAGTTCTTAACATTCTAGGAGCGAATTTAAGTTAGGAAAAAGTATGGGGTGTTACAATATCTCCCCCTTGGGAACATTCGTCCTTGAATATGGCTAGTTAAGATGAAAGAGTACTGACAGACTGAGTTTATACACTGGACATGCATGTCTGATGCATGGAATACATGACTGGACTGATTAATGAATGCGTAACTGAATTTGCAACGATAGTTGATACTAAGATTATAGTTGTAACTGAACATGAGACTAAGTAGATCTAAGAAAGACTATTACCTTAAGTTGAGAACACTAATAAGACTAAGATTAATTACTGAACATGCATGAACAGAAACATGAGTACATGAACGAGTCTGAAACATGACACGCAAACTGAATATCGTGAACTGAACTGAGCCCTTGAGTACCCAGCTTACGACTGAGATTAGAACTAGAGGGTCAACTATGAGTACCCATTACCTCAAATTGGATTTGTTACGTAAAGATAAAATGAAAGGTTTAGATCATGATAGCTCGGGGGTTATAGTGTATCTCCCCCTTGGGACACTGTGTCCCTCTAAGAATTATTACTCTACTGAGATACTGGGGCGATGCACAGAGCACCTACGAACTGAATCGTGACTGAATATATGGGATCTAAAAATAATGTATAATTTATGAACTGAGTTGAACTCGCTCGATCTTATTTAACGGGTGACCCCTGAGATCAGGCCTATCTAGTGGGTGATCTCTTAATCTGCAATACTGATACTGATTGATTATATCTAACAGTCCTAAATCTGTAGAACTAATTGAGTTCTTTACTAAGCTGAGTGGCTATATCTAACAGTCCTAATTTCTGAAATTCTGAACTGAGTTCTATTCTGAAGACTGAGACTAAAACTGAAACTATGGGAAGTAATCATCTAACCGACATGCCTCAAATCTGAACTAGTGGGGTCCAACCTGTAACCCCAACTAGAAGGGTGTCAGTACCATGCCACGGGTAAAGACACTACTATGGTCAAGCCTATCTGATGGGTGACCCTAAATAGAAAGTCAAGCCTAATCTGATGGGTGACCCTTGGGAGGTAGCCAAGCCATAATTCGATGGGTGACTCCTCATCCTACGCTGGCTATGCAGTTCTGGAGTGCAGGGACTTCTACTAACAACTTTGCCTAACTAACAGGGAAGTCGTCATCCCTGCTCTCGCTCGGTGTTGAATCCTACTCCCAACTAAATAGACACTGAACTGATTCTTAAACTGTACTAAACTGAGCTGCATCTGTTACTGATCATGTTACCTGGCTGATCTAACTGAGTGTACTGGGTTTTTTTGACTGATAAAATACTCCTGAATTCTATTATCTGACTGAATGTCACTGAGTTTCTGAACTGACTACTGAAACTGGATTGGACAGATACTGAGATTACTGAGTTTTTCTAAGTTTTGTAACTGATGAAATTCTACTGATCATGGCATGACTGAGACTATTCTGTAACTGATAATGGATTTAGGCAAACAGCTAAATTATCGGGTATTAAATACCCCCAGAACTCGATAGCATGGATAATATTAAGTATGACAATTTTTGAATAACATGACAATATTCTATCATTCACAAAACAATCAATGAGGCATTTTTTAAAACACTTGAAAGTCATGAACTTGTACATGAACAGGAATGCATATTAGTATGTCATGATTCATTCACTAAGGCCTTTCATCAAACACTTAGCATGCATTAACTTGTACATAAATGAGGATCTCATGTTGACATACTATAATGGCACTACTTTATTCACATAGGCATTTTATCCAACATATGGGGAACATGCTTTGGTTATACAACAATTTACTATAACTAAGTATCATGGCTACATCAATGAACTTGCAACTTGAAGGAATTATCATGAACATCATGCAAATCATCACATACTAGGACCAAATCTTGGAACTTGTAATCTAAAACATGAATCAACACCCAACAACAACATAAATATGAACTTCAATTCAGGTAAATCATGAAAACTCATAAATACATAATCTTGTACTTTGAAAAGAGATTCTTGGGCTTCATGGGTGAAAGAGACCCATGAGTAAACATCTAACATACCTTAATTCGAAGAGTTCTTGAAGTTCTTGGAGGGAATCTTGAAATTGACCTTGATTTCTTGAGACTAGGGTTTGCTAATTTGAGAGAGAATGCTTTTGTTCATGAAGAATAGTGAACATAATGAGCAATTTTGGCTATTAAAGGTATAAATCTTGTATTTAGGCTGATTGAGGGCTTTGGGAAATTACCAAATGGTCCCTGAAATTAAATAACAGAACCTAAACAAAATACCGATTTTACATGTTAGCGCGACACGGTGAAATCGCGCTAGCTTACTGGAAAGTAGACGACTGGGAAACTGGTTGGTGGCGCAACGCGGTGGTATCGCATTGCCACCTTGGATGCGAACTGTAAGGGCACCGCGATGCGGTGGAATCACGTTGGAACACTGGAAAAGGACCATTCACATTTTGAGCTTTGGGGAGACGCGCCATGATCGCGGAGGCTCATTGAATTTTGACGATTGTCATTTTTTCTAGCTCCGCGATGCGCTGATGGCTCAGGTGGTACAGTATCTTATTAAAATGGCCATAACTCTTCGCTCGGGTGTCGTATTTGGGTGAATTTTATATCGATGGAAAGATTATTCAATTTCCCACACAATGAAAAGTCAAAATATTAAAAATTACATAGGAATAAAACGGTATTCATTTTTGAAGCTAGTTCTTGACATTCTAGGAGCGAATTTAATCTAGAAAAAAGTATGGGGTGTTACATGAACGTAGTCGAGAAATAAAATCTAATCCTCATCAACGGTTTCATAAGAAAGGTGAAAAGCCTGATGTGGTGCCAAAAAAAAATTAAAAAATAGATGTTATTGATGTGGATGAAAAGGACACTGGTCACGTACATGTGGTACGCCAAGGCGTCCGGTGGATCTTTACCAAGTATATTTGAAGGAGATGGATAATAATGTAAAAGCAAACTTTATTTATGAAGATAATGTTGAAGCTTATGCATTTAGATATTGCAGATTTCTTTGAACTCCCTGAAAGAAATATAAATCACCTTATCGATGGCGAATCTGTAATAGTCTAAGTATTTTACTTTTATGTTGATTGTATTAGTTTATGTTTTTGTTAGTTGTGTTTCTATAGTCTTGTAAATAAAAAGATGGAAAAGGTACAAAATATCCTCAAACTATGATAAATGGTGCATATATACCCTTCTTCATACTTTGGGTATACATATGCCTCAACCGTTAATGAAACGATACGTATATACCCCTCATACTAATGGTAGGGATATGTGTATCCAAAGTATGATGAAGGGTATATGCGTAACATTTATCATAGTTTGGGGGTATATTTTTTCCTTTTTCATTTTAATTTTTTTATTTCAAATTATTAACCCAAACTCTCTACCCCACTCAATAAACCAACTACCTGATTCAGTCCCAATTAAAGTGTAAAAGACGTCTATCTAACACGTGCTTTTCTTATCCTTATAACGATATACACACATAATACAGTAACACTTACTACTATCAATTTCATAAAAAAAATATTAACTCATAACACTTCAAAACAATACCAAATAAATTGAACCTCTCACGTTTTAATTTTCAGCGAAATTTCATTGAAAAAATGCCACCCACCATCAGTCAACATCATATAACCACCATCTTTGTCGAACCAAAAATATCACACCGGCAAACCATCGTTGCACCCCTAGCTTCGTCCATCCTCGGCCTAATATCTACTCCCTCCAACCAGTAAACACCAACTAGTAGCAGCAATCAATCATTGCAATTTGATGAAACTCATGTTTAAGAGAAAAACAGAGGAAGTATCGGGCTTGGAATAAAAAATAGTTGGTTTGAATTAATTATTTGAAATAAAAAAATTAAAATAGAAAAGGGACAAATATACCCCCAAACTATGATAAATGATACGTATATGCCCTCTGTCATACTTTAGGGATACACATATGCCCCCACCGTTAGTGCGAGGGACATATACGTACCATTTCATTAACGGTAGAAGCATATTTGTACCCAGTATATGTCGAGGATATATACGTATATTTTATCATAGTTCAAGGGTATATTTGTCCCTTTTTTCAATAAATAAATGTCACATCTCTATTCTTAGGTCATGATGGCACCTACTATAGCCCACTAGTAGATAAGTCAATCCAAAATCGAAACAGCTAGTAACGGACTATCAAGAGAAATGGAGAAAATAATGAAAAAAAAGTTAAATAAAAGACTAATATAGAATACAAACCCACCATGACTTGGTGAAGTTAGTACAAGAACTTCCAATACAATCAGAATACAAAGTGAAATACAAAATAAATGTACTTTACCAACAATCTCTGAAATACAAAATAGAGGTAAGTCAAATCAATATGAAGGAGATCAGGAATACGCTGAACGTCAGGAGCTAATCCCAAATTTACAGAACATTTAAACTTTACGAAAGTCTTATTACACCCTAAACAATTTTAAATTGATATATTACACCTTTATAGATCACCTCTCACAAAGAGTATATGCACTATATTTTAAAGCGAATAAAGAACTCAAGAAAAAATTCTAATTTTTCTTTATAATTTTTTTCCTATAAAATTTATTTTGATTTTTCTTATTATTTTAAGAAAAAATAACTATTACCTTCTTGAATTATAACGAAAATTGTTGAGACACACCCTAAATTTAAAGGAGGTCATATTAGCCCCCCCCCCCCCGAATTATTTTAAAGTATAATAAATACGTCATTCAATTCTGACGTGGTACCACAACCCAACCCAACCCAATTCAATTAGTTGTGGTTCTATACACGCGTCGCCACGTGTATAAATATTTTTTTAGTTATTTATTCTTATTTTCTTTGTCTTGTATTTAAAATAAGTCAATACATTTAATCTTTTTATTTTTATTTTCCTTGTATTTAAAATTTTCTCAAATGCATGTACTATTTTCAGTTCTCTTTGTCTTGTATTTAATATTTTCACAAATACACCCAATTTTTTAATTTTTTAATTTTTTCTTGTCATCTTATTTTTTCTTATATTAATATTCTCAAATACACATAATTTTTGTATTTTCACTTTCGTTCTTTTTTGTATTTAAATTTCTCTCAAAATCCACATAATTTTTTAAAATTTCTTGCCTTCTTATTATTTTTGTTACTTATTTTTTTTATTCTCTTTACCTTTTCTTTGAATTTAATTTCAAATTTCATTACAATGCTTTGTATTTAAAATAAACTAACTTTGTACGAATACCAAAAAGAAGTGAAGGAAATCAAATAAAAAAAGGAAAAAAAAAAGGAAAAAAAAAATCTATTTTCTTTTTTCTTTAAAAAAATATAATTTTTAAAATTTGTTAAAATTTAAAATATAAGAAACTAATGAAATAGAAAAGGAAAAAAATATAAAAGTTTAAAAATGAGGAGGAAAATAATTTCCAAAAATAAAGAAAGAAAACATTAAATAAATATAAATTTTAATCTATATCTATAATCTATAATTTATCTATATCTATATCTATATCTATATCTATAATATATTAAAAGTGTAAAGGGCCTTAAAAATGTTGTTTGAACTTTATGCCCTTCATTAAAAGTCTTTGCTTTAGATAAAATCGTCTTTTCACTATTTTTTTAATATTTCAGAGTTAAAAGTTAATTAAATATTTATAATAAAAAAAATTCTTATTAAAAAGTCATCAAAATTAATGACAACTAATACCTTTTTTTCAATAGTTTAAGAATTCTAAATCAACTAAAGTTGATTTTAAGAAGATTTGATAAATCTAGAAATAAATATGAAAGCGTTATAATAAGAAAAATATAAGGAATACCAAATTTTTAAAAGTTTTAAGTAAGTAATCAAAGATTTTCTAAAGATTTAACTTTAAAATAAGAAAAAAATTTAAATATAGAAAAAAAAAATGTACTACAAATATGGTTCAAATCGATGCATCTCTCTTAACCTCTAGCAGCAAGAAAAAAAGGTATTGCATGACATACACAAAAGTGATGATCCATTAGCCACTTAAAACTTCTGGTGGTAAAATATATATGTTCTTACAATAAAATATATGGTATGTTTACATTTGTGGGCGATGAAATTATATTAAATTTAAATCCGTACGAAATTCAGATTATATTAAATTCAAAATATATTAGTCCTAAGTAAATATTATGGATTAAGATAATTGAATTAATTATTTAAGTCCAAACACAGAGATTTAAATAAGGTCCAATATTTATTGGGCTAGTCCATTGATTTAGGCTACAAATGATGAGCCCACTTAGTTAAGCCCAAGAAATTGTCATATTCTAGAGGTCCAAATAAGCACCACATGTCAAATGATGTGGCATGCCAAGTCAAGTGAAGGAGACAATAGGACCATGCCACATGTCAAAATGATGTAGCAGGCCCAATGAAATCAAAGCCCATAAAAGACATCACGTCACTTGAATTTGATCGGGCAAAGGAAGTCCATCTTCACCATGACTTTTCCATTTCCAAAACTATAAATAGGGTCTCATAAAACCAACAACTCTAACAAAAAAAAGAGAAAGTTCGTTAATCAAATGCTGCAATTTCTCTACAAAGCTCAAGCATTTAAATCCAGTTCATCAAGATTAAAGATCAAGACCCCAAGATTCAAGAACTAGCTTAAAAACCCTTGAATTCAAGCATGATAACGCCCAAACTACAGCTCTCGTAAGAGTGTAAGCGGTCGTTGTCAAATATAGAACCTAACTGGGTTGGGTGTCGAATCCCACAGAGAATACTTGGTCACTAAGTGTTGCAATTATTAGTAGATTGTTGATCGAAAATTCCACGGAAAAAGGGGGATTGGATTGTGGCGTGAATTAATGCTATCAAAGTAACAACAGAATACTTTGTTTAGTAAGATTTAATCACAGAGAAAAATAAGTTAGGGTTATGTCCACCTTATGAGTTCTACGTATCTATTAACTATGAGTAATGCAGAATTCAGACATGTATGCACTTATAGAGATTCGTATTCTAATGGTAAATCCTAGTGTTTCTCAACCATCAAGGATTATTTCACTTTAACTCTCTCGAGCTTAAAGCATATAACTAATGGTACGAACTCTCCAAGAGATTAATCCGGTTAAGGCATTAATGTGTAAATAGGGGTTGGTAGCCCTATTTCCTTGTCACACTCTCTTTTCCAAACATGTAATTTTTCTCTCGAACAAGTTAATGCTATAATGGCGTATTCTATATGTTTGCAACCACAAGAATTTAATTAAAACGAAGAGAGTAATGATATAAGTAGCATACGCATCAAGAATTCACAAACTCATAGCAATAGATAGTATATCAAAAGGCTTCCATAACCCTAACAGAGAAGTTTAGCTACTCATGATTGTAAAGGAAAACAACGAAGACATCATCATCATCATACCAAAACGATAACAATCTCACGATGGGTATGTATTGGAGTCACAATGAGAATGACATGATTTCCTCTCTAGCCGTTCTTGTAGCATTTTTTCTCTGTCTAAACTTACAGAATCTGTAAACTGAATAAAATAAAAAGTGTCGACTCCATTAAAAAAAAGCAATAATGAATGAATCAATGAATGCTGAAAAATTCAGCAAATAGGGTTTTTATAACATCCTTGTCCTAGTCCTATTAAGTTACTGCTGCACCCCTAAGTATTTAAAAATATTGCTTTTGCCCGGGATAATTTCTCCATGCGTCACATTCAGTCCATAAGCTTCCAAAAGTTGCCTTTCCTCTTCTGTGAAGTTTTCCTTTGCTGCCCAAAGGTCCACAAAGTGCTGAAATCTTCATCATTAATACCTGAAAACATGCTAATCACGTAGGTTAGCTCACTTACAGGAAAATGGACTAAAAGTGTAGGAATTATATATTTTATCCTCAAAACTTAGCTATAACATAGGTAAATTATGGTGTTTAGGCGTGTAAATACACCCAACATCAAAGCACAAGTCAAGATCAAGTCCAATAAATCAAGTTCAAATTCAAGATCAAGCTTTAAGCCCTTGAATTTATATTTGAAAAGGCGAATCAGAGGATTCATAGAGATTGTAACACTCACATTGAAATAATAAATTGATTGTTAAAATATTTTTCTTGTCTGGATTATTTATTTTTGGTCTTGAAATTTTATTGCCCAACAAATTCTGGCACGCCTAGTGGGACAATTTCTACTTCTCATCTCAACATTTCCAACATCAAAGTTCAACAACACTGAAATGACTTCCAAGAAGGCCAACTCTCAGTCAACTACCTCGAAGGCTGCTAATTCCAAATTCTCGACTGAAGTATAAAGCATCCTTGGTGTTACTTTTGGAAGCATTGGAGCTGTCACGAGGAGCAAAGCGAATATGCTAGGACAACAAACACATCAAGTATTGTCCGCACCAACTCTAATTTTTGGATCTTCAACCCCAAAAGGAGGGAGATCCCATGCAATTGCTTCAGAAGGAGGAAGCAATATGGCGGAATCACTTAAGAAGACTCTATCTCTACTTGAGCATTTTGATTCTAAATATTCTGGCGCAAAGAGCAATGATCATTCAACCAAATCATCATCTCCGACTACACCGCATAAGTTGAGCACTTTAAAGATCAACTTGTGCGATAATTCGTGATACTCTCCAACGTCCCTAGTGATCATGCAAGCGATGGTGACTGATGTTTCATCTGTGGAGGAGTAACTTGCAAACCTGACGAGGGAAAGTGAAGGTCTCACTAAGTATGTGCAAAATCAAGACGCTCGAATTGATAAGTTGGAGGACAAAATAGATGGCTTAATAGATGGAGAGTCTAGCCATGCATATGGGAAAACTCTAGTAGTTCAAGAGATAGAGAATCCCATAAAACAAATGTCACCTACTAAGGAAGTACATGTCTCCTCTGAGGGATTGATCCCGATGGATCAATTGAGGGAGTTCATTAAAGGGGCGCTCAAATATAAGTATGATGTTGTCACCAAGTCTTCCCTGACATATGCCAATCCCTACATGGCAAGGATTGATAGCCTCAAAATGCTTGTTGGCTATCAACCCCCCAAATTTTAACAATTTGAGGGAAAAGGAAACCCAAAACAATATGCCACATACTTTTTGGAGACATGTAATAATGTTGGAACATACGGTGACTCTATCTATCAAAAGTATTGACGCAATAAATCCATCCTCAAGGCTACTTGGAGAGTCTATGGCTCAAAATATGACACTCCCTACGAAGCTTACAAAAAAGGGCTTCGATCCAGATGCATACAAGCTATTTGTAAAGGCTGGATATAATTCTAATAATCCATCAAGGTTGGGCAAACTTTCATTGGAAGATACAACCAGACAGGCACGTAAAGTCCTATGATACACGCAGACACCTCTAATTTGCATCTCCATAAGGAGGGCGATTAGTAACTACATCACTGTAAAAGAAGAGTCTACTGTATCTAACAAAAAGCCTTCTGTCTTTGACCGACTTGGAGAATCAACCGCAAGAACTTCAGTGTTCGAGAGGTTGGGTCCTCTAAATAAAAAGATAAGTAACAAAAATTATAGAAGTCATCAAAGTACGATAATACACTCTTAACATAAGATCCAGAAAGATTTCAAAAGTTAGATTCCTTCTAGAATGAGATGGCAGACGGAACTGGTGGTTTAATGCAACGAGGTGTTAAAATCTAAGGCTCATACTGTGGTTTATACCAAAAAGAGTGAAGAAGATAAAGAAAGTGTTAGCTCCTCATATACTATTATAACCCAAAATGAGAATGATGTTTCATCTCAAAAGAAGGTTGATGAAGAGATGGAAGATACTTTCTGTTGTTACAACATACCCATCAACGACGATGATCCGTAAGAGAAGGAAGATGCTGAAGAGGCTCCATCACAACTTAAAGAAGGAGTAAGGCCACAACAAATCCATTAAATGAAGTTAATATTGGAACTAATGAAGATCCAAGACCAACTTACCAGAGTGCTTTACTAGAGATGGAGGAGAAAATCTCTTATATGGACATACTCATAGAATATACGAATGTCTTCGGTTGGAGTTATAAGTAAATGCTTGGCTTAGATACAACAGTAGCAGTCCATCAGTTGGAGGTCTAGAACGGGGCTCGTCCTATTAAGCAAGCCCAAATGCGCTTTAGGCTAGAGTTGGTTCCATTGATCAAAAATAAAGTTAACAAACTCATTGAAGCTGGCTTTATTTGCGAAGTCTAATACCCCACGTGGATTTCAAGTATTGTTCCAGTACAGAAGAAGAATAGCCATGTTGACACCAAATTTTTGCTCTTCATGCTTAAAATTAACGTTTGCAGGCTTCCTGATTGTTAAAGAACATAAAATACAATTTTCACATATTTTTTACAATTGTTAATAAACTATTGATATCCATCCTTACTTTAGAATTTTATCAATTAATCTTCATATTTTTACTTTTTAGGATTTATTGATAATTTTTCTTATTTTAGGATTTTTATCAATTCATTATCATTTTTAATATTTTACAATCACCCGCACACGTACACGACATTACATCACATTTTATAACATTTTCAAATTAATTACATTTTTAAAATATTTTCAACATTCTTTACTTTTTTTCATAATTATAAATCAAGTTCTATGTTTTTTTACAGTCTGCAAACGCTGAGTCGGATCAATTATTTTTGTATAGTATAATAATTTGATGTCTTGTCACATCCGACAAGAACTGCACAATAATATCTTGTCACATCTGACAAGTTATTGATAATTGCCATTATTTTAGAATTTTTACTAATTTATTATCATATTTTAATTTTACGTAATATTCTTAATTTTGTAAATTTTAGGATTTTTTTAGTTTTGATATTTTTTACAGTCATCTACATACGTACATAACATGACACTACAATTCTTTTTATATATTATAATTTTAATTGTTTATAGTGTAATACATTTTTTCAAAGATAATTATATTTGCTTACATTTTTCTGTAGTTATATATATAGATATTATAGAAATAATATCGACTTATTTAACTACACAAAACAACAAATCGATCAAATTAAGGTCTCTTCACTTTTTTATCACTTTTGACTTTATTTTACCTACTATTCCTAATTTAAGGATCTTGTTAGAAAAAAGTAGATGTGACTTTTTTATTATTATTATTTTTTTCTTTTTAAATACACTAACACACATTCAGAAAAAACATATCTGGAACACACACACACACTCACGCATACATCAAATCTCTCACTCTCTAATCTCTCTTCTCTCTCGCCCTTTTTTATTTCACCGCCCCCCACCAGTCCAGTCCAGTCCAACTCTGAAGAACACTGCCATGTGCCGGTAGCCAACCATACTGCCAAGGCCACCAACCAGCCCCCTTTTTTCCCTTTCCCTACCATTCTCTTCGCTGCCCATCGCCGGATCTGGCCATCGAACGGTCGAAAAATGACGCCACCGAACGAAACCCCCTCTCTCCTTCTTTCTACCATGCCTTGCCAGAGTTGACCACCGGCAGGCAAGCTTCGAGCTTTTAGCTCTGAAGTTCCAGCCACCACACTGCCCATTTTATGTTTCATTAAAGTTAGTTCAATTTCATCATAAAATAGACAGATCTGCCCAAGCCTTGGTGTTTGCTATTGATTTCTTTTTTTATTTTTGGCGTCGCTCCGACAAGGTTGTAGAAGTGACACTACTCATCCCTCTTCCTTTTTTTGGTCACTACTTTTGATCTGTTGGTTACTTTAATTGGGTTGTTGATTTTACACGGTTATTGGGAAAATGTTAAAATCTGGTAAAATTCGTTGTTCCTATGTTTTTCGTGGTGAAACTTGTTGATGGAGGCTCTTTATTTTCTTCATTTATTGTGCTCTTGGTATTGCTGGTTCGGTTATTAGATTCCCTCAAGTGATTTAGTTGTGTATGTGCAGTTGGTTGTATATTGGACATTTGTTCAAGACTATTATATTTGCTCACCGTGTTGGTGTATTTTTTGGACCCTTACCTAGAATCTCAATTGGTTTTTCGTAGACGAAAATATCAATCACGCATGCTAATAAATAAATAGGTTTCCTTATTTTACTCAAAAATTAGGTGGTGACTCTGTACAAAATTCAATTCTTTTAGAGTCCAATAAGTCGTGCTTGTTTAACCTTGGAAAAAATAGGGTATGACAAAATGGCGACTCCGCTGGGAAATAACAGCAGGTTCTGACCATGATAGACTTAAATTTTCAATTGAGGAAGGTATTTTTACATTTTTTGTATATATTAATTCTTTGATTCTTTATCCGTTTCACATTGCCAATTGTGTAGACTTTTTCATAAATTCTTTACATTATTTGTGCAAATTAAATTTGTTGCCTTATTAATTTTTTTTATTTATTATTTATTTAATACACTGTATCTGTATATTGTAAAAACCATTACACATTATTTTTTACTTCATTTGATCATAAATCGCAATTCAATCGAGTCTTTGGTCGTACACTTCACACACTGTGGTTCACGCGGGGGGTGTCTTACACTCCCCCAAACCTTCTTTGAATTCCATAGTTTCAAAGTCGGTGCATTTAGGTTAGTGTGCCTTCTTGCAATCATTCAGTCCTATTCTCAACCATTTAGGAAAGTTCCTATTCTGGAAATAGATCAGGCCATGTACAAACTCATAAATAGTTTGAACTACGTTTTGACCAGATTCTTGTCCTGACAAGATAGATAGGCAGCCTTGTACTAGGGTTCGGTCTCTTCACTATTTCAGAATCATTTATCTGGAATTCAACTAGGTAATTTTTCTAAAACAGTTCAAAGACGCTCTTCAAAAGTCTTCAAGAGCGCAAATTTTCAATAACACTAGTGCCTAGCCGGCTTACCTCTAAATCCTCGCCCAATTTTGATCCGAGGACACCTAACTTCTTCTTTTAAATATTGTAAATCATTAAATTTACGATGTATTGATCCCCACTTTCAAAGCTAGGGTTCAATAGTCTTTCATTCATAATAATCATGTCAACTGTGGCGAAATAATGTCATAATTTCTTCAATGTCTGACTTTCTCAATCTTGTCAGCATACCGAAATTGTGTCAAAGCTCTCCTCATGCTTGACACACATCCTTTCAATCATTTGATCGGAATAATTTTGATGCTAAAAGTAGTTCTTTCCTAATCAACTTTCACATTATTTTCATGAATGACCATCACCTTGTTACAATTATACATTGCATATATAAATTTACAAATTTTCCTGAACTACGCAGACCTGATTCTTATTTTCACAAGATACGTAGGCAACCCTCTTTCGGGTTCGATCCCATTCTTTTTTTTCAAATAAATAAAAGTTCAAAATTTTGACTTGGTTGGTACCAACACAGTTAGGAATGTGCGTGAGAAAGAACAAATTGGTATGATGGAGAGGACCAACTTTATGGTAAACCATAGATTCCTTTGGTACCTTTTAATCAAACCTGAGTAACACTCGAAAATTCTCTTGCATACATCGAAGACAAGAACGAAACCAACCTCATCGTTTCAAGTGCATTATGTGGTAAGCTTTAGACTAGTTCATTGCATTGCATTAATGATCTAGAACTTGGCCTGAATGTCTGTTGAGGCAAAATTCTGAGTTACACTTAGTTTGGGAAAGGATTGTAGGCCTTCTTTGACCCGATTGTGCCTTCCACAGCCTACCAAATGGCATCAATCCCTAGTATTTCCCCCTTTGAGCCTGAAACCTTTTCTTTGGAATAACCACATCTGAGCCTATATACCTTTTGAGTGCTTACATGCACTACCCCTCTTTGGCCTACCTCATTGAGCGCACTAAATACCTGCAAGTTGCGAATAAAGATTCAAGATCAAAGTTGCCAAAGGAAAAAGACGTATATCCCCAAAAGAACAAAAATAAAAGACGACTTCAAAGAATGAAGGAATAAGGACCCCCACAAAAAAAAGATAACTCTGATAAAGGCAGGGAATCATCATCCTCCAAAAAGAAAAAAAAGAAGGAAAATATATCGAAAAGGGAAAAAACTCCAACACAAGATTCAAAAGAAGTCGAAACAAATACAAAACAAGGGGCAAAGAAGCACAACAAAGAAGATCGAGCGTCAAAGCGCAACAAATGTCAAAAGCACGAATACAGTGCAATGCACATTGAGGAATTAGTCACTTTTATCCCAAATATCATCTTACCCGACCCTAAGCCTGCATTATAAGCCAATAACAATTCCTACAAGATCCTACTCTAAGTGTTCTCACATTAGTGGATACTTACATGAAGGCCAAGTCTATGGTATCACACTTGCATTCATTGAATTTCTTTCTAAGTATGAGTGTATATCTCTAGACGTCTCCAAATTCAAAAGGAAAATAATATTAAAGTAAGTGTGAGAAAGAGACATTCTTTCTGGAGAGCGCACTTGAAATATGAGAACAAGCACAGTGCAAAATCTTTGTTTGAAGCAAGAGGAACGAATCTTGTCGATTGTTAGGTATGTCTAAGGTACCGCTTGAAGCTATAGTAGTTACCCTGAAGTCAATCTCTATTAGCTGGAAGAGATAGGGAATTCTTATACACACTACTAATTTTTGGTACCAACTACATTCAAGGAATGATTATTCTTTTTTTTTTTAAATTTCAACACTTCTTACAAAAGAAAATACAAAACAATTTTGTTGCGCTGTTCAACACTTTTTACAAGGAAAACACAAAACAAATTTTCTACAATTTTCACTTTTCAACATTCCTCACAAAGAATAACACAAAACAATTTTCTACATTTTTCAACTTTTGACATTTCTTAGAAAAAAAATACAAAACAATCTTATGCATTTTCACCTTTTCACATTTCCCACAAAATACAAAGCGATCTCCCACATTTTTCATCTTTCAACACATTTTTTTACAACAAAAATGCAAAAAAATATTTTCCTTTCCTTTCAAACACATGTCTTAATATACATGCATTACACTTTATATGCAAAACGCCCAACTCCAAATATAGACAATTACCTTTTCTTTTCAAGTTCTCGCATTCAAACACAGACATTTTACTTTTCTATTAGGTGTTCTCCTTCCAATATTGGTTCTACCTTTTCATAGCCCCATCAGTCGAGAGGCTATTACCTTTTAATTGCTCCACCAGTTGAGAGCTTATTTATTTCAGTAGCCCCGTCAGTCGAGAGGCTGTTATCTTTTGCTCCGCCAGTCGAGAGCTCTTTAATTTCAACAGCCCCACTAGTCGAGAGGCTATTACCTTCTAGTTGTTTATAGACAATCAAAGACACTATTCATCATATTAGCCTTCATAGACAATTGAAGGTGTCATGCATCTGTCTTTGTAAGGAATCAAAGACGTCACATCAGTCTCTGTAGACAATCAACACCAACCTCTATAGACAATTGGAGGTGCCATGCATCAAGTCTTCACAGACAATAGAAGACATCATTATTCATCACAGACTCCGTAGACAATCGGAGACAACAATCAACATCAGTCTCTATAGATAATTGGAGATGTCATACATCAAGTCTTCGTAGACAATCGAAGACATCATCCTTTATCACAATCTTCGTAAATAATCGGAGAGAACAATCAACTTCCGTCTCCATAGATAATTGAATATGCCATACATCAAGTCTTCGTAGACAATCGAAGACATCATCATTCATCAAGTCTCCGTAGACAATCAGAGACGACAACCAACATCAGTCTCCATAGATAATTGAAGACGTCATGCATAAAGTCTTCGTAGACAATCGAAGACATCATCGTTCATCACATCAGTCTCCGTAGACAATAGGAGATGACAATCGATAATAGTCTCCATAGATAATTGGAGATGTCATCAAGTCTTCGTAGACAATCGAAGACATCATCATTAAACATCAGTATCCGTAGATAATCGGATACGACAATTAAAAGCAGTCTCCATAGACAATTGAAGATGTCATGCATCAGGTCTTCATAGACAATCGAAGACATCTTTCATTTATCACTTCAGTCTCCATAGACAATCAGAGATGACATTCATTCGCAAGACTACGTAAACAATCAGAGGCGTTATTCATCCTCAAATCTTCGTAGACAATCGGAGACATCATGCATTTTTTTCAACAAAAAGTAAAATTAAGAACAACAACACATGTTTTCAAATTTCATACATTATACACTTGGGCAAATTTTGAGAACCGCCCCAAAATTTTCTATTTTCTCATTTCGAACTACATTGACCTGATTTCTGTAACGCCCGAGATATGTAGGAAGCTCTACGCAGAGTTCGGTCATCACAGCCACACAATCATTCTTTCTCCCTAACAAGTACACAATCCTGCATTCCCAGCATCTCACAACTCGATACTAGGGCAATTTTTGGAATATGTGAGCACTTCCGTAAGCACTTTCGTTCCCAAATAGCCCTCCTCTCAATAATCATTCCACATAATCATTTGCCCCTAGTAAAAAGGTAAGAGAAAATCTACCTATTCTTTTGAACAACACCCGACCTGATCCTCATACAACGCGACATAGCAGGAAACTCTAAATTGGAGTTTGGTCGAATTTTCTTTAAAAAAAATATATCATCTTTGTCGAGCAAAATTGGCTACATGTCAACGTTTTTGTTTAAAGACTTCTACATCGTCCTCAAATGAAAATGGGCAACTGTTGACACCCAATTTTTGCTCTCCGTGCTTAAAATTAATGTTTTCAGGCTTCCTGATTGTTAAAGAACACAAAATACAATTTTCACATATTTTTTACTAATAAATTATTGATATTCATCCTTACTTTAGGATTTTATCAATTTATCTTCATATTTTTACTTTTTATGATTTATTGATATTTTTTCTTATTTTAGGGTTTTTATTAATTCATTATCATTTTTAATATTTTACAATCACTCGCACACGTACACGACATGACATCACATTTTATAATATTTTTAAATTAATTATATTTTTTAAATATTTTCAACATTCATTACCTTTTTTCATAATTTCAAATCAAGTTCTACATTTTTTTTACAGTCCACAAACGTTGAGTCAGATCAATTATTTTTATACATTATTATAATTTGATGTCTTGTCACATCTGACAAGAACTGCACAATAATATCTTGTCACATCCAACAAGTTATTGATAATTGTCATTATTTTAGAATTTTTACTAATTTATTATCATATTTTAATTTTACATAATTATTCTTAATTTCGTAAATTTTAGGATTTTTTTAATTTTGATATTTTTTCACAATCATCTACATACATACATAACATGACACTACAATTCTTTTTATATATTATAATTTTAATTGTTTATAGTGTAATACATTTTTTTCAAAGATAATTACATTTGTTTACAATTTTCTATAGTTATATATATCGATATTATAGAAATAATATCGACTTATTTAACTACACAAAACAACAAATCAATCAAATCAAGGTCTCTTCACTTTTTTATCACTTTTGACTTTATTTTACCTATTATTCCTAATTTAAGGATCTTGTTGGGAAAAAGTATATGTGACATTTTTTTTTTTATTATTTTTTCCTTTTTAAATACACTAACACACATTCACAAAAAACACACCCAGAACACACACACACACTCACGCGTACATCAGATCTCTCCCTCTCTAATCTCTCCTCTCTTGCCCTTTTTTTTTTCACCGCCCCCCACCAGTCCAGTCCAACTCCGGAGAACACCGCTACGCGCCAGCAGCCAACCACACTACCAAGGCCACCAACCAGCCCCCCTTTTTCTCTTTCCCTACCATTCTCTTCGCTGCCCATCGTCGGATCTGGCCACCGGACAATCGGTAAATGATGTCATCGAACGGAACCCCCTCTCTCTTCTTTTCTGCCACAACTCGCCAGAGTTGACCACCAACGGGCGAACTTCGAGCTTCTAGCTTTGAATTTCCAGCCACCACACTGCCATTTTATGTTCCATTAAAGTTAGTTCAATTTCATCAAAAAAAATGGACAGATCTGCCCAAGCCTTGGTGTTTGCTGTTGATTTTTTTTTCATTTTTGGCGTCACTCCGACAAGGCTGTGGAAGTGAATCTACTCGTCCCTCTTCCTTTTTGGTCACTACTTTCGATCTGTTGATTACTTTGATTGGGTTGTTGATTTTACACGGTTATTGGGAAAATGTTAAAATCTGGTGAAATTCGTTGTTCCTATGTTTTCCGTGGTGAAACTTGTTGATGGATGCTCTTTATTTTCTTCATTTATTATGCTCTTGGTATTGCTGGTTCGGTTATTGGATTCTCTCAAGTGATTTAGCTGTGCCTGTGCAGTTGGTTGTATATTTGGACATTTGTTCAAGAATATTATATTTGCTCACCGTGTTGGTGCATTTTTTGGACTGATTGTGTCCTTTTACTATTTTTATACGTTTATTACACTGACAATAAACAAACACTACACTACATGACCAATGAAATTATCTCTACGTCTGAATATTTGAGGTCATCCCATTACAAAGACAGACTTTACATTTTTAAATTTATTATTTATATTAAAGGCCGACACTTGGCCAATGAAATTATCTCTCTATCTGGTTATTTGAGGCCATCCCATTACAAAGGCGGACTTTACATTTTCAAAATTACTATTTATATCAAAGGCCGACACATGGCCAATGACATTATCTTTCCGTCGGATATTTGAGGTCATCCCAATACAAAAGACGGATCTTTATTCTCCAAGTTATTTATTTTATTTCAAAAATGGACACATGGACGATGAAGAAATTATCCGTCAATTTTTGAGGCCTTCACAAATAAAAAGACGGATTTACGTATACAAATACGTAACAAAAATAATATTTTTGAGCGATGACAAAATCTTTATAATATTTCAAAACTTTATCTGAGCCCAATTTTTAACAAAAATTATATTTTTAATAGGTATATGCACATATGTTTTTTTAATTTATTTTGATTATTATTTATTTGTTACTAACATTTTTATTACAAGTGTTTATACAGGTTATTGGGAATACTTATCGGGTATGGCGCCAAAGAAGACTTTAAATTGTGTGCTTATATTTTTTATATTCTTATACTTGTACAAATATTAATCATAGTGAAAGCTTTATTTTTTGGGTGTTGGGCGGGATATTCTTTATTTAATCTTCACCACGCGTTTAGTCAAATTTAGGCCGTTAATATTTATATAAAAATATTAGATTGACTTAGATTATTTAATCAAATAATTTAACTTTTTACAGTAAAAAATATTATGTAGTCTTTTCTTTTAGAATATTTTTTCTTTATTCAATCTTATCTTTTCTCTTCATACATATACTTATATACTTTTGTTTATATATATTTACGATAGCAGATACATTAATATTATTTTAATATATATTTTATATGTGTATATATAATTGTATTTCTTTTATTTTTTCCCTTTTGTTTAGGTAAATTTAGACCGTTAACACTGATACAAATAAATTAAATTAAGTAAATCTACACGTTTATGTCATTATGTAATTTTTCTTTTCCAATAAAATCTTTCTCTCCATAATTCGATCAAGTCCATAGTATTATGTGTAAAAATACTTTTCCTTTTTATAGTACATAAAAGAAACTTTCTTTTCACATGTCACAAAAATACTTTTCTTTTCACATGTAATTTATACATATCTTTTACATGTGTTTCATAACAATATGATTTATTTATATATACATATACCTTTACATAGTTTTAAATAGTTATATTTTTCAAAAGAATTATTTTATACTTAATACACACATTTTTTGTATTATGTTTAATATACCTCCTCCCTCTTTGATAAATTTAGTCTAGTCGGGTACCACATTTGTGGATCCTAAAGGGTGCCTAACCCCTTCCCTTCGGGATAATTTAAACTTTTACCTAGAATCTCAATTGGTTTTTCGCAGACTAAAATATCAATCACGCATTCTAATAAATAAATAGGTTTCCTTATTTTCCTCGAAAATTAGGTGGCGACTCTGTACAAAATTCAATTCTTTTAGAGTCCAATAAGTCGTGCTTGTTTAACCTTGGCAAAAATAGTGCATCACAGGCCAAATTTGAGTTTATGTTGACTTTCGAGATCTCAACAACGCCTGCCCTAAGGATGAATTTTCAATACCCATACCAGAGTTGATGATTGATGCCACCACTGGTCAAAAGGCAATGTCCTTCATGGATGATTCATATGACTATAAATCGATGCCACCACTGGTTAAGAGGCAATGTCCTTCATGGATGATTCATATGACTATAATCAAATTCACATGGCACCAAAAGATGAAGAACTCATTGCATTTCGTATGCCCAAAGCTATTTATTGCTATAAGGTGATGCCTTTTGGTTTGAAGAACGTTGGCACCACTTATCAAAGGGTTATGAAAAACATCTTTGACGGCCTTATCCATACAAATATTGAAGGGAATGAAATTGACTTAGTGGTGATGTCAAAAAGGAAAGACGACTACTTAAAAGACCTAAGAATTGTATTTGAGTTGGTTTGAAGATATCAACTTAAGATGAATCCATTAAAATGTACCTTTGGAGTTACTTCTGGAAAGTTCCTTGGCTTCATTATACGACATCGAGGAATTAAAATTGATCAGGCCAAGGTATATGCAATTTTGCAGATACCCGAGCCTTAAAATATTCATGAGTTGAAAAGTCTTCAGGGAAGTCTACCATATTTAAGGAGGTTCATCTCAAATCTTATCGGGAAATGTCAACTATTTAGTCGTCTTATGAAGAAGGATCCTCCTTTCGAATGGGACCAAGCTTGTAGTAAGGCCTTTAAGAGTATCAAATCATACTTAATGAAGCCACCAGTTCTTGCGGCACCCATACCTGAGAACCGTTGATACTCTACATCGCGGCATAAGAGAGGTCAGTTGGATCACTACTGGCTCAAGAAAATAGTGAAGGCAAAGAAAACTCTCTTTACTATCTGAGCAGAATGATGACGCTGAATGAGCTAAAGTATTCTCCAATTGAAAAGTTGTGTTTGACATTGTCCTTCTCAATTCAAAAGATTAAACACTACTTTCAAGCTCATGTTGTCCGTCTTGTGTCTAGGGTAAATCCCATCAAGTTTGTAATGTCGAAACCAGTCCTTAGTGACCGGCTTACAGGATGGTACCTTCAATTTCAATAGTTTGAGATTTTGTATGTTCCTCAAAAGGCTGTAAAGGGACAAGCATTGGCTGAATTCTTGGTAGACCACCCGATACCTGATGACTGGGAACTGGGCGATGAACTTCTTGATGAAGATGCAATGGTTATTGAAGCCATACCCCTATGGAAGATGTACTTTGATTGTTCTACACATCGAGATGGATATGGTGTCGGTGTGGTGTTCGTCATTCCACAAGGAGAGGTCATCCCATACTCTTTTACCCTAATAAACCATTGCTCTAATAATGTTGCTGAATATTAGGCGTTAATACTTGGACTTGAGATGGCAGTTGACATGTAACAATTGCAATTACAAGTCTTTGGTGACTCCCAATTGACGATCAAGTAGCTTTTGGGAAGCTGGGAAGTCAGAAAGCCTAAGCTACGACCATATCATGATTATGCACAGAAGTTGATGGGGTGTCTTGGTGATGTAACCCTCCAACATATGCCAAGGAGAGAAAATAAGCAAGTTGATTCCCCAGCTGATTTATCCTCAACCATGACTCTTCCAAATCAGACATGAGTTACTATCCGCCAAAAATAGGTAGTATCGTCGTTAAATGAGGATCTAAAAAATAAGGTTGAATACCTCATTGCCGTGTCTGAAGCTGTAAAAAAAATTGGCGATAACCTATCACTGATTACTTTTGTTATGGGATACTTCCAGAAGATTCAAGGAGAAGGACTGATATTTGTCATCGTGCACCTCGCTCCCTTTACTATAAAGACACGCTATACAGAAGATCATTTGAAAGAGTACTCTTGCGATGTCTGGGAGATAAAAAAGCAATTCAAGCTTTCCAAAAAGCGCACTCAGAAGTTTGTGGATCGCATCAGTCTGTACCGAAGCTTCATTTTCACATTAAAAGAATGGGATACTATTGGCCAACGATGGTGAAAGATTACTTGCACTATGCTAGAAGATGCAAAGATTGTCAATTCCATGCGAATTTCATACATTAGCCCTCCTGAAGTACTACACCCAACTGTAATATCTTGTCTATTCAACGCTTGGGGAGTGGATGTTGTTGGTCCACTACAAAAATCTTTTGGTGGACATTTATACATCTTAGCCGCAACAAATTACATCTCAAAATAGGCCGAAGTTGTTGCTCTCAAAAAAGTAAAGAGGGAGAATATTGTAAATTTTGTTCGAGTGAATATCATCTACCACTTTGGAATCCCTCAATATATAATAACCGACAATGGTAAGTCATTTGATAACAAGATGATGAATAAGATTTGTGATCTCTTTGGCTTCAAGCAGCGCAAGTCTTCTATGTACCATGTTGCCGCCAATGGTCTAGTCGAAGCGTTTAATAAGACTTTTGCAATCTATAAAAGAAATTCATCTCCAAGTTTAAGCGACACTGGCATGAACTAATGGAAGAATATTTATGGGCATAGAGAACAATTTACCGCAGACCAATGCAAGTAACCCTATATTATCTTGTTTTTGGAGTTGAAGTCATCCTGACACTTGAGCACCAAATACCTTTTTTGAGATTGGCTATTCAAGAAGGGCTCACTGATGAAGAAAATACTAAATTGCGTCTTGCAGAGTTAGAATCTCTTGATGAAAAGAGGTTGGAGGCTCAGCAAAATCTTGAATGTTACCAAGACCGTCTATCCCATTCTTTCAACAAAAGAGTTTGATTGAGGTACTTCCAAGTTGGAGATCAAGTCCTTACAGTAAGAAGGCCCATTATTACTTCTCATAAGTTTGGGAAAAAATTCACCCCAAGTGGGATGGGCCATATGTTGTACAAGAAGTATATTCAAATGGTGCTTATAAGCTTGTCGATGCAGATGGTGTGAAAATTGGTCCTATCAATGCCAAGTTCTTGAAGAAGTACTACCCTTGAAGGAAGATAACACTCCTTAAGGCATGAGTATAAACTACATGTTCACTCCTGGCCCGAAAGAGTATAAACTGTGTACATCTCAAAAAAAATGTCCACTAGGTTGGAAACCTCGAAAGATCCGGCCTAGGCAAAAGTTAGGACACAAAAAAAAAACTCACCCAGAACTACGTTGTGACTTGATCCTTTTTACTGAGGTACAAAGGTGCTTGAAATTTCATTCTGAGTTCAGTTGCATGTGTGTCAAAAAAATATGTTCCTGCTGATGATAGGCGAATTTACGCGCCTATATCAATATATTTTGCCCATATTTTAGCCTAGTTTTGAGAACAAATTATATATTTCATGCACTTTTAGTCCTTTTTCCTGTAAGTGAGCTAACGAACATGATTAGTAAAGTTTCAGGTATAAATGATGCAGAATTCAGCATTTTATGGCTTACTTGACGCAAAAGAAAGCTCACGAAGGAAGGGAAGGGAGTTTACACGCCTAAGGACCAAAACTGTTGCATAGAAAATCTGTCCCGGGCTAAAACAGCAATTCTGAAGACTTTGGGGACTTACAGACACAAAACTGGATTTTGACAATGATACATTAACCTAGTACAATTAGGTTATGTATTTCATTATTTTATGTGGATTATGATAATGTTACCTTAACCTAGTACATTTGGGTTAAGGATTTCATTAGTCTAGTAGGATTTGATTATTTATTTCATTAGCTTAGTAGGAGTAGGATATGGGTATTATAAATACCCTATCTTGCTAGAGATTTTAGAACATCTTCTTAACTTCTCGTCTTACAATTCAATTCTATTTTTCTTCTTCTACTCTTCTATTCTTAAATTCCACAACAAGAGAATCGTTACTTGCTAAGGAATCACGCCTCACGCCTATCACTTGATCTACACGCCATTACTCAATATCGTGATATAATAACAATGTCAATCGTGATTTCCTTCGCATTCATGGGTAACTAAACTTCTCTGTTGGGGTTATGAAAGCCGAATGAGTTACTATCTATTGCTGTGAGTTTGTGAGTTCGAGGCACGTATATTGCTTATATCATTATTCTCTTCATCTTAATCTACATTCTTTGCGGTTGCAAACGCAAGAATACGCCAGTCTAACATTTAACTTGTTCGAGAGAAAAGTTATTTGTCTGGAAAAGAGATAATGTCAAGGTAGTAGGACACCCTTTCCTATTAAAAAGCTAGTGCCGTAACTGGACTAACCTCTTGGAGAATTCGTACCGTTAGACACGCTTTAAGCTCGAGAGAGTTAAAGTGAAATAGTCCTTGTTTAGGTCGAGAGACGCTTGGATTTACCATCGACTACAATCCTCTATAAGCAATTGCATGTCAGAATTCTACACACTCATAGCCAATAGAGACGTATACCTCAGAAGGTGGACATAACCCCAACGCTTTAATTCTCATTGTTTACAACCAACGTAACAATCTCTCTCTTTTTACTTTATTATTTTCAGCTTTTGTTTACATTACTTGCAAGACAAGAATCCCCCCTACTTACGAGACTTGCACCAAAAGTTTAGTAATTTTACTTACTTGTTGGCCAAGCTATTCCCTGTGGGATCGACACCCAACCCAGGTTGGGTTCTATATTTGCTAACGACCGCTTTACACTCAAACGAGAGCTGTAGATTGAGCGTTATCAAAAATTGGCGCCGTTGCCGGGGAATACAAGTGTCAATTAAGTTCGTGAAAATTACTAGACCCTTTGGTCAAAGATTCTCGTACTTTTACTTTTAGTTTTTATTTTTGTTTACTGCAGGTTTTTGTTCAAGTGCATCAATGGATGCACAACGTGAAATACCATTCGATGATGATGATGATGATCTTGATGGAGCCGGAGCCACTGGAGCTATAATTCCACCACCATTAGCGCCCGGAGCCAAGTTCAACATCACAAGTACCATGATTCAGTTATTGCAACTCAAGGGATTATTTGGTGGACTAGCAGGCGATGATCCGAATATGCATCTCATCAACTTTATTTCTACATGCAAGTCTTTTGACAATCCTGGTGTTGGTCAGAATACAATTCGATTACGTCTATTCCCTTTGTCTCTGTCTGGGGAGGCAACACTATGGTTGAATGGGCTGACTCCTGATTCAATTACAAATTGGAGGCAATTGAGAGACGCTTTCCTAGAAAGATTCTTTCTGCCTTCTAAAAGGGCACAATTGAGAGATAAAATCAGCAACTTTCGTAAGCTTCCCACTGAAGCTCTCCATGAAACATGGGAGAGGTTCAAGACAAAGCTAGCGAGATGCCCAAACCATCACATGACTAATGTTCACCTCATGGAGATATTGTATAGAGCCTTGAATTCAATAACTAAGCCAGTGGTGGACAACGCAGCTAGAGGATCTTTTATGGACCTCACCTTTGGTCAAGCAAGCAATATGTTAGATCGCATGACGAAGCAAAGTAGAGCTTGGCATACCAGGGATTCAGAGGTAGCAAGCCCCACTTTATCTATAGGCATGACTGCAGATCAAAGAAGAAGACAAGAAAAACGTGATCAAGATATGGCGCACATGAAAACACAGATGGATCTTCTTACAAAGTATTTATTATCAGGGAAGACCAAAAAAGTGAAAGTTGTGGCGCTAAAAGGAAGAGACGAATCTGATTCGGAAGAAGAGGCCAACTACTTGAACAATCAGGGGGGTTTCCGAGGGAATACCCAAGGAAATCAAGGTCGGAACTATTATGGTAAATCTGGAAACATGGACCAAGGTAGTTGGAAGAACAAGAATGAAAAGAGTGGTTTGTACGTTCCCCCTGGTAGTCGTGATACCACCACATCTAATTCTGGAAGTATGGAAGACATGATGGCTAAATTATTGAAAGGAGTGGAAGCAACGAGCGCGGGAGTTACTGAGGTAATTAATGATTTGTCCTCCATGAAACAACTAGTTGATTCTCATTCCACTTCAATCAAGCAAATAGAGCAGCAATTGAGCCAACTTTCAGCAGCACTCAATCAAAGAAAGGCTGGCACTTTACCTAGCGATACTGTGCAAAACCCAAGGAATGATGGGTCATGCATGGCCATCACTACCAGAAGTGGTAAGGTGCTGGAAACTTCAGAAAAAGGCAAGCAAGTGGCTGACGAAGAGGCGGAAATTGATGATAAGGCGAAAGGGGAAGATGCCACAGCAACCGATCCTAATGTCCTTAACGTCAATCCTCACGACGTACAGCCTGGAAAAGCTGAAAAACGGAAGCAAGAGGAGAAGAAAGCCATGGAGAGAACACTTCCATACCCACCACCACCTTTTCCCCAAAGATTGAAGAAGGTGGCGGATGACACTAAGTTCAGCAAATTTATGACTATGTTGAAGCAGCTGACCATTAATGTTCCATTGGTAGAGGCACTTGAACAAATGCCTGGGTATGCGAAGTTTATGAAAGATCTATTGACTAAGAAGAGGGCAGCAAGTTATGAGATGAAGGATGATGTGCATCATTGTAGTGCAATTGCTACCCGATCGATAGTTCAGAAGAAGGCCGACCCCGGAGCTTTCACTATTCCTTGCACCGTCGGATCTTTGAACTTTGCCAAAGCATTATGTGACCTAGGAGCCTGCATCAACTTGATGCCATTATCGATCTATAAGAAGTTGGGGTTAGGAGATCCTACACCAACTAATATGAGGCTTGTTATGGCGGATAGGTCGGTAAAACGACCGGTTGGTATTCTATGCGATGTCTTGGTAAAGGTTTCTTCATTTATCTTTTCAGCAGACTTTGTCATCTTGGATTGTGAAGCAGATTCAGAGGTTCCCATAATCTTGGGACGCCCCTTCCTCGCAACTGGAAGTGTGTTTATTGACATGAAAGATAATGAGCTTTTATTTCGAATTAATGACGAAGTGGTCCGCTTTGATATATGCAAAGCCATGAAGCAGCCCAGCGATATGAATGAGTTATCTGTAGCTGATGTTCATCATGAGGATATGAAAGCATTATCTATAGAGAAACAGCCTACTGTTGAGCCATTGTCTGCTGCGCCACTGAAAGTTGAGCATGAGGATAATGAAGATTATGAAGAACTTATGGGTGCTCTAACAGAAATAGAGTCCTATTCCCATACTCCTAAGCAACCGGACCGTGATCTTAAGAATCAACCATCACCAACAGCGAAGACTTCCAGTGAAGAGCCACCAATGCTAGAATTGAAAGAGCTCCCCGATTATCTAAGGTATGTGTTCTTGGAAAGTATAAATATACTTCCGGTGAGTGCGGATGAATTAAGTAAACAGCACGTAGAGGCTATCATCTCTGCTCTGAAGAGATACATGAGAGGTATGGGTTGGACTATTGATGATATAATTGGTGACCCTCCGGGGAGACGTATGAGTCTTCTCGAAGAAGATTGCATGCCTACAAGTAAGCCTCATTGTCGTCTAAATCCTTTTAGAAAACGATCCACCATTTACCTCGACGAAGTCTGAGTACTCGAGGTAACCATGTCGTGCCACGACAATAAATAAGGCGCTAGATGGGAGGCAACCCATCGTTTATTGTTTTTCATTTATCGTTTATCGTTTTCTTTCATTCTAGTACTTGATTTGTTTTTAATTAATGAAAATCCAAAAATAAGAGTCGTGCCACGACCAAAACTAAGGCGCTTGGTGGGAGGCAACCCATCGTACTAATCGTTTTCATTTGTTTGAGTGAATATAGGTGCAAGAAGTAGTCAACGAGGAGATTGATTTCAATTGACGATTTGGATGCATTGTATGGTAAAGTTGGTAAGTTAGGAAGGGTGATGCATAAGGCTATGGATTGAGCCTTTCTCACGCCAAAATAGGCTTCGAGGAAGGCTAGGCCTTGGTAAAACTAGGCCAAGAACGATGCACAACCTATCCTATAGCCTAAGGTCTCGGAATCTAGTGTGATATACACTATGCGCCGCCTATTCCTAGGTATTCTTTTGACTATGCGCCGCCTATGCTATGGCATTTGGTCTCAGTATCTCATATGCCATAGACTATGCGGCTCATATGTCCCATTATGCTATAGACAATGCACCGCATAGTGTATGGCATTCTTAAATAAATGCATGGCATATGCTATGGCATTCTGCTCAACTAGGCAAAGCATTAGGCACCACCTATGGTCACTTTTGGTCTCCAAATCCGATTTTAATGGTCCAAAAGTCGACCCAACCTTTTCTTATAAATATGAGACTTAGTCTTGAACCAAAAACACATTGGAAACCTAGCTAATGCACCACCTATAGTCTCCAAAACCTATCAAAAAGTTTTTTTTTGCTCTTTTTCATCACAAGAACATCATCCAAAGGCTTCAACCAAGTAAGTAATACTTTGTTCTTCATTTATATTTTGTAAGTACTACTTTACTACACCTATTATGAATTGCTAAATCTTGAAAAAGTATTGGTGATGTGAACGTGTTTGAATTGTTGATACAAAACCAAGTGAGTGAACATGTACGTTAGGATGCTCTTAACTTATGTCCGACTTGAATTTGATTTTGATGCATTGTTATACTACTTGCAGAATTGCTATAGTAATGAACATTGCATAATCTTGTCACTTGAATACTTACATGTTAGAATATCCCGTTCATCGGAATAAGACTTATAACTGCCTACCGACATAGGAGATTTAGTTTATTGATAGAAACGATACCATGATGTAATCCCTATGTAGTAGTCTTGTTATACCTAACATGAAAGTATTGAAAAGGTTGCAAGAAGTGATATATCTCTGATTTTCTCGTTGGAATATAGCTCCTAAAACGCATGTCGATGAAGTCTAAGTAATCGACCACTTTCACTTCACTAATTTGTAGCAACAAACTAAGTGTGGGGTGGTACCCCTACTGCTTGTGCATAGATTGTATCCATTGATATTGTGCTACCACTAACACTATTTCTAGTCTCAGGTACAATGGCACCTAAAGCGAGACAAGGCAAGGAGAAGGCTACCACCTCCAAAAAGAGAAGTCGCAAGGACCAAGGAGAACCCTCCTCACTGCAAATACCTCGACTCACGCTTGGAATTAAGTGGGATACTTATGAGGAACTTCTGAGGATGACGACTCTGATGATGATTCCGATGCAAGGGGTATGACCCCAGACATAGAGGATAAGTCCGACCAACCAGGTTCCTCATATTTATTTTCCACTGAGGACAGTGTCCCGACTAAGTGTGGGGTGGTGGTATTGCATGCTGTACTTCTCTATTCGCATCTATGTTTGTTTGCTTTTGTTTCATTTTTATTTCGTTTTGTTTTTTTTAGTAGTTAAAAATAATTTTTTTTAGCTTCGCATGAAATTATTTTGATAGGCAGCATGAGATTATAACAAGAGTATGTGCTACAATTGTGACTATTGAAACGTTTAGGCTCTAGTTGTGACTCAATATGTGATATTGTGTGATTCAATTCCTTCACTTGTTGGGTCGAGAGTCTATATTACTTCCAATCAAGTCGACCATGTGCCTTGTGTGTGTGAGATAATAGTATATTCTATGTATGTGGCTGATGCTAGAACTTGCCTGGTATGTATGCAAAGCGAAAATAAGGAGTGTAAGTTTAGGATATGATTTAGGCATTTCTTTGGCAACCTATACATGTTTACCTTCAGTTTTACCTACCCATGGATATCATCCTAGTTAACCCTTTTTGAGCCTTTAGCCTATTTCTTTGACAACCTTGTATGTAAGCCTAATCCATTTCTTTCAAGACCGTAATTTGATCCCAAAATCTCTAAGTGCTTTAAAGTGAAAAAGTCATGTGACAACATAAAAGGAAATTGGGTGAGTATAATGCTATAAATTGGAATGGTTCTTGAATGTGTTATGAAAAAGAAAAAAAATGCTATCATAAGAGGTATGTTGTGAAAAGAAAAAGGAAAAGAAAGATGAAAAGTGAGTTGTGCTTAAAATTAAAAAAAGAGGAGAACAAGGGTGGTAGAAAAAAGAAAGAAGAAAGGTTGAAAGAAAAAAGTGTCAATGATACAAAGTGATGTATTAAAGCGCTTAGGAACCTAGTCACTATTCTTGGCCAAAATAGTCCTACCCGTCCCTTAGCCTACATTACAACCATCAAAAGACCTACTTGATCCTAATCTTAACATTCCGACATTTAGTGGAGTACTACATTAAGGGCAAGCCTATGGTCATCAGTTGCTACATATGAACTCTTTGTGAGAGTGAGAGCAAGGACATTTTGATACCCATGTTTGAAAAATATGCTATATTTGTGAGTGATTATGGGTACTATATTGTGAGACACACATGGTTGATGAGTTTTGGATAGTTGTATATGATTCCATGCACTTTAACGTTTGCATGCGAGTTGATCACAATCACGAGTCTATACTTTAGGTTAAATTGTTTCTACTTATAATCGGAAAGATACTCTTGGTTGATAATTGTTGTGCTTATCTTGACGAATATTTTGTGTTGTTGCTGTAAAACCCTAAGTTGATGTTTAGAAGGACATGATAGTTTGTTCGAGGACAAACAAAGCTCTAAGTGTAGGGTGTTGATGATAGGCGAATTTACGCGCCTATATCAATATATTTTGCCCATATTTTAGCCTAGTTTTGAGAACAAATTATATATTTCATGCACTTTTAGTCCTTTTTCCTGTAAGTGAGCTAACGAACATGATTAGTAAAGTTTCAGGTATAAATGATGCAGAATTCAGCATTTTATGGCTTACTTGACGCAAAAGAAAGCTCACGAAGGAAGGGAAGGGAGTTTACACGCCTAAGGACCAAAACTGTTGCATGGAAAATCTGTCCCGGGCTAAAACAGCAATTCTGAAGACTTTGGGGACTTACAGACACAAAATTGGATTTTGACAATGATACATTAACCTAGTACAATTAGGTTATGTATTTCATTATTTTATGTGGATTATGATAATGTTACCTTAACCTAGTACATTTGGGTTAAGGATTTCATTAGTCTAGTAGGATTTGGTTATTTATTTCATTAGCTTAGTAGGAGTAGGATATGGGTATTATAAATACCCTATCATGCTAGAGATTTTAGAACATCTTCTTAACTTCTCGTCTTACAATTCAATTCTATTTTTCTTCTTCTACTCTTCTATTCTTAAATTCCACAACAAGAGAATCGTTACTTGCTAAGGAATCACGCCTCACGCCTATCACTTGATCTACACGTCATTACTCAATATCGTGATATAATAACAATGTCAATCGTGATTTCCTTCGCATTCATGGGTAACTAAACTTCTCTGTTGGGGTTATGGAAGCCGAATGAGTTACTATCTATTGCTGTGAGTTTGTGAGTTCGAGGCACGTATATTGCTTATATCATTATTCTCTTCATCTTAATCTACATTCTTTGCGGTTGCAAACGCAAGAATACGCCAATCTAACATTTAACTTGTTCGAGAGAAAAGTTATTTGTCTGGAAAAGAGATAATGTCAAGGTAGTAGGACACCCTTTCCTATTAAAAAGCTAGTGTCGTAACTGGACTAACCTCTTGGAGAATTCGTACCGTTAGACACGTTTTAAGCTCGAGAGAGTTAAAGTGAAATAGTCCTTATTTAGGTCGAGAGACGCTTGGATTTACCATCGACTACAATCCTCTATAAGCAATTGCATGTCAGAATTCTACACACTCATAGCCAATAGAGACGTATACCTCAGAAGGTGGACATAACCCCAACGCTTTAATTCTCATTGTTTACAACCAACGTAACAATCTCTCTCTTTTTACTTTATTATTTTCAGCTTTTGTTTACATTACTTGCAAGACAAGAATCCCCCCTACTTACGAGACTTGCACCAAAAGTTTAGTAATTTTACTTACTTGTTGGCCAAGCTATTCCCTGTGGGATCGACACCCAACCCAGGTTGGGTTCTATATTTGCTAACGACCGCTTTACACTCAAACTAGAGCTGTAGATTGAGCGTTATCACCTGCAGTATTCTCCATACGAACGCCAAGTATGAAACTATTCTAATTAAATTTTGAACTTACTCCAAATATTTGTGGCTCAATAAGGGCAACCTATCAAAAAGAAAAAGAGTTCCTTCAATGGGATTTGGAATGCTAAAGTTCTCCAAGTCTACAACTAAAAGGATCTCAAAATTTTCATGCCTTAAGGTGGACAAAATTTGTCCCTTTGAACATCAAGCTAGCCTCTTACGAGTTTATCCTTAAGAGGATCTCAAAATTTTCATGCCTTAAGGTGGACAAAATATGTCCCTTTACACCTTAAGTTGTCCTCTCACGAGTTTATACTTAAAAGGATATCAAAATTTTCATGTCTTAAGGTGGACAAGATTTGTCCCTTTGCAACTTAATCTGGCCTCTTACGTGTTTATCTTTAAAAATTTCCATGCCTTAAGGTGGACAAGATTTTTCCCTTTGCACCTTAAGATGGCCTCTAACGGGTTTACCCTTAAAAGGATGTTGAAATTTCCATGCCTTAAGGTGGACAAGATTTGTCCTTTGCACCTTAAGTTGTCCTCTCACGGGTTTATCCTTAAAAGTATATCGAAATTTCCATGCCCTAAGGTGGACAAGATTTGTCCCTTTTCACCTTAAGCTAGCCTCTTACGTGTTTATCCTTAAAAGGATATCAAAATTTTCATGCCTTAAGGTGGACAAGATTTATCCCTTTGCACCTTAAGCTGGCATTCAAATGGATTTATTATGTAAAGGGACCATCTTGAAGTCAAATTGGTCAGTCTTAGAGTGTACGGAGGCAAAATTAAACTCTCGCACCCTAAGCCGATTGTTGCATAGCCAGCATCTTAAGTTAAATTGGTCGGTCTTAGAGTGTACGAAGGCGAAGTTAAACTCTTGCACCCTAAGCCGATTATTGCATAGCCACCGTCTTGAAGTCAAATTAGTCGATCATAGAGCGTATGGAGGCAAAGTTAAACTCTTGCACCCTAAATCGATTATTGCATAGCCACCGTCTTGAAGTCAAATTGGTCGGTCTTAGAGTGTACGAAGGCAAAATTAAAATCTTATACCCTAAGACGATTATTGCATAATCACCATCTTGAAGTCAAAATTGGTCGGTCTTATAGTGTACGGAGGCGAAGTTAAACTCTCACACCCTAAGTTGATTGTTATATATTGTTATTTGTTTCAACCCTGCAAAAAAGGGGGGAAAACAAGAAAGAAAAAAACACAAATAGAAAAGATGTTACCTATCAGAGCGTTGCGATCTTAGAAGTTGTATATCACCAACTTGGATTGAGACAAGATGCCTTAATGAGAATAAATACCTCAAAATCTAGTTTGAAGAAATCAAAAATCCCTTTGATGGTGATAGTCCCACATCAAGATATAAATTATTTGGAAAGGCGATGCAAATCTGAAATCCTTTGTCGGGCAGAATATAGGATCGACTTCAAAATTCGTCTAGAATAATCCAAGAAATGTTAAAATGCAAATCTTAGATATGATATATAGACATATTTCCAGTATCTATAGAATTAAGAGGATCATGATTTTAATACTTCCACTTTGAGATATATTTTTTTTGGTGTCATCGTGCAAATCTGAAATTGTTGGTGCATCAAAACTCAATGTTGATTTCAGGATAACACCTATAAAAATCTCAAATGTATTAAATTATAAATTTTGTATATGTTGTATATCTTTGTGTCTAGTTTTACAAGAATCAAGCGACTTGTGATTTTGTCATTCCTGCTTCAAGACATGAAAGTTTTAGTAAAGACGCACAAATCTAAAATTTTCATCATGATAAAATTCACAGCTAAATTCAAAAAATTATCGAGAATTGTATTGAAGGAAGTTAAAGCTAAATTTTGGATATGTATTAGATCTCGAAGTCTAATTTCTGGAGTATCAAACGGTTCATAATTTCAATATTTCTATAATGAGATATGAATTTTCTACCACTAACATATTGTTCTGAAAAATAAGTGACGAAAATAAGAGAAAAGTAGGAGGGAAAGAAATTACCTCAACATTATTCATGGCTTGGAAATCCTAAAATTGATATTGAAAAAGTGGAGAACCTACATCCTTTTATAGAGTTGTAGGATGAATGTTTCCTTCTCAAATATAAATTCAAATTGAAAGAGCATCCATCTCTAATACAAACTTATATTGGGGGTTGTTTCCATCTTCAATACAAATTCAAATTGAATGAGTTTCTATCTCCAATATAAATTTGAATTGAAGGTTGTTTTCTTCTCCCATATAAATTCAAATTGAAGGTTTTTTCTTTCTCCTATATTACTTTAAATTGGGGAGTTTTATTCCTAGTTAAGTAAGGCGGTAAAAAAAATTATAAAATCTATTTGAAATGGGATATCATGCCTCACCAACGGGTCTTACGTGTAGAGATTCATAAAAAAAAATAAGAAAGTTTTTGAGAGGCAATATCAATATGTAAATTGCATGGTTCAGCTTTATGGAAATCTTTGAAGCACCAAGAAAGCATGTTTAAATAAATCATACTTCAAGGCTAGTCTCCAAAATATTAAATATCTTGACAAGTCTTGAAGTAGAGGGCATTTGTGGGCGATGAAATTTTCTTAAATTTAAATCTATTCGGAATTCGGATTATATTAAATTCAAAATATATTAGTCCTAAATAAATATTATGGATTAATATAATTAAATTAATTATTTAAGTTCAAACACATGGATTTAAATAAGGTCCAATATTTATTAGGCTAGTTCATTGATTTGGGCTACAAATAATGATGGAAAAATTTTAGAAATAGCAACTATAGAGTCTTAATTGTAACTTTTATAGCAACAGTTTCAAAATTACAAAAAATAGCAATATGTATTTTATATTTCAGTAAACTGTTGCTATTTAAATACATATACAATCAGAGATTCCCTTCCTAATTTAATGCTAATTTGTTTGAGTTAAATAAGGAAAAAATTATTCCTTAATTTATGGCACATTTAATTTTACAGATTCTTTTACCTTATAAAACTCTTTTTTTACCACAACCGTTAAATTACAACTACTAATTGAAATTAAAAAAACGTTTTCCATAATCAGCAACTCAAATCAAATTCAAAATACAGATTCAAATTCAAAAACGTTTTTCTTCATATTTTTTTTTGTTGATCGACTAAAATTTTGAAGAAAATATTAAAAATACAATGGTTCAATTACAGGTATTGATCGACTAACTCTATTCTATTTGTGGTTTTCATAAAATTAAAGTGCGAAATTGCTGAAAAACTTGTAACGAATTTGTGTAATAGTCGCGGGATTCAAAAATTTGAGATCGTATACGAATTTTATCAGTTCTCGTAAAAAATGGTTTAAGCGAAAAAAAATTTCAATTTCAAATTTGTTCGTGTTGTTCTGTTATTTGAAAGTTGAGATGCAATTTTTATACGTTAAACTTGAATTTTAGTTTAGGATAACTAGTGTTCGACTAAAAAATTTTTTTATTTGAATTCATTTTCCAGTTTTATATATACGAATTAGTTGTTGTATATAGTACGTATATGAGATTTAAACAAACTTGATTCTATTTGTGATTTTCATAAAATAAAATTGCTAAAATTACTGAAAAACTGGTAACAAAATTGCGTAACAATTGCGGAATTCAAAAATCTGAGATCGTATATGAATTTTATCAGTGCTCGGAAAAAATAGTTTGATCAATTTTTTAAAAAAAAAATTCAAAGTTATTTGTGTCGTTATTTATGTAAAAATTGAGATACAATTGTTATACGTTAAATTTGAATTTTAGTCGATGATAACTAGTATTCAAATAAAAAATTTCTTTTCATTGGAATTTGTTTTTCAGTTTTGTATATACGAATTAGTTGTATATAGTGTGTATTTGATAGTTAATTTTTTTTTTATTTTTTTTTGTGTTTTGGAGATTGACAATGGAAAGCATATCTATTCTTGTTAAAAACTCTTATCGATGGACATATAAACAACATTATGAAGATTACATATGTTTCCAGGTATATGTATTTATAATATGCATATGCAATACATTTATGTGTTCACTAGCTGTACGTATTTATAATATACATATGTAGTATTTTATGTGTAAAAATTATGTATTCTTATATGTATTTTTTCAATATGCAGGACATGTATTTTCTTTGGCATATGGTGTACGTGATTCTGAGAATGATGCATCTTGGACTTGGTTCCTTGAGAATCTGAAGAAAACATACGGTGAAAGAAAACATATGTGTGTATTTTCTGATCGTAATGCAAGCATCATAAAAGTTGATGGTGGTGTGTACAATGATGTACCACATTATGCATGTATGTGGCGTCTATGGAGAAATGTACAATAATATTGTTATAGTTTAAATGTTGCAGTTATAGTTTAAATGTTGATTTGTTCATGATGTAGCATTATATCAAAAAATAATTGCTTCATTTTTTCAAAGATAATATATGATGATTCTGAATTTTGATAAAAATGTTTGATGTTGTAAATTATTATAGTTAAATTGTTGTAATTTTTTAACTGAACTTGCTTAACTTAATTCATTATGAATATATTGTACAAGACATATAACATCATTGATTTATACCTAAGAAACTGGAAGCCACACTTATCAAATTTTTAATCTGAAAAAATACATATGAGAATCTATTAAGTACCTATGCTCATCTATTAAAACTAAGAATAAGTTAACATACCTTTATGTAATAAATAAAAAAATAAAAAAATACATATAAAGACATATCAACTACATAATCAAAACTTTGAATACATATATTTTAAAAAAAATATATGTATTAATCATACATAAATATGCATTATTCATAGATATATATGCATAATTGAAAAAAATCTATGGATAACTCATAAATACATATGCATATCTGCTTAAATACATATGTATAACTGGTAATAAACATATGTATTAAACTGGACAATATATATACATATGCATAGACAAATGTATATATATATATATATATATATATATATATATATATATATCCATAGCAGAAAATATATATTCTGACTTGTAAAAAACATATACAATATTCATATATACATATGCATTATGCATAAATACATATGCGTTAATAACATATGCATTATGCATAAATACATATGCGTTAATAATATATACATATGCATTATGCATAAATACATATGCATATCTGGAAAAAAACACATGCATTACTCAAATTACTTATGCATTAGTCAAAATTCATATGCATAAAAAGGAAAATACAAATGCATATATGGAAAATACATATAGTAACTGAAATATACATATTAATTACTCAAAAATATATTCAAAATTGGAAACCACATATTCATACCGACATATGCATAATAGTAACATAAACTAATTGTTGTCAAATACATATGAAATATTCAACATTAAAGTAACATATGAAACCTAAGAAATATTCAACTAAATGTTAGTCGACCTAAAGTTAACTGTTGTAAAATACAACAAATTCAAAATAAACGTCAAAAATCATGCACTTCATATCTTTTGTTATCCCAATTTCCATAGGAGGCCTCATTGGTGCTTCATCATCACTTTGTTTATTCTCTTCTTCTTTCCTCAAACCAAAATGCCACAACATTGAAGCATATCTCATGCAAAGAAGATTTGAATCAAAGTCAACATTTGGAACATATTCACCAAAAGTAAGGCACTCCGCATATGTCATCATATATAAACCACAATCCCTGCAAATACAAATATATATCTATACTGTGACAAATACATCTTATATAATTCCTAAAATACAAATACATAACTGAAATTTAACAGATACATATCTTCACATTATAAAGACAAAAATACATATATGAACATATTGTCCATAAAATATAAGATTACAAATAAAAAAATGCATATCTATACTGTAATAAATATAAATCTTACAATACCAAATACAAATACATATCTACACTGTAACAAATATAAATCTTATTAGTACCAAATACAAATACAAATCCTAGGTTTTATCTTAATCATTTTGGTGATTTAGGCTACATTCAGTGCATGAATTTTGCATAATTTCATGTGGCCCTTCCTAAATAAAACACCTGCAAATATCTTGTCCTTCAGTAAAGGCAGAAAGTAAGCCAATAACTTTTTGAGTCAAAAAGCCACCTTCTTTTTGCAAGTAGTAATTGTGATCTGTCACGACATTTCATACTACATACACATAAGAGCATGTGAAACATACCACCTAGCTCAAACTTTTAGCAACACCAATTAGGAAAAGTACATTGATATTTCATAAACATAAGCAGTGGCGGAGCCAGGATTTTTATTGAGGGAGTTCAGAAGTAAACATACAGACTAGTCGAAGGAGTTTCAACATCTACTAAATATACATACAAATATTTTTGACCATGTAAAAACAGTATAAAAATAGTATAGTTTTTCGTCGAAGGGGGTTCGGATGAACCCCTAAATTTAAGGTGGCTCCGCCACTGAATACTAGTAAGTAATCGAATCGGGTTTAACTTATATACATTAACAGTGACAATGCGTTCATACTGTCAGTGTAATTTAACATGTTATGATACATCGATATGTTGTCTAATATTTTCTTTTGTAAATGTAGGGCTTATTATCGGTGCACACACAAGCATACACAGGGGTGTTTGGCAACAAAACAAGTCCAAAGAATAGATGAAAACTCAACAATCTTTGAGGTAACATACAAAGGAAGGCATAGTTGCAAAGTTGCACAATCAGATATCTTTTTACTAAACAACAAAAAATGCCAGAAACACAACAAAAACAAGAACAAAAGATGGTAATATTCAACTCTACACCACACCATAACGTAGAAAACTTTAACATCACAACAAAAGAAGAAGTTTTCACACCATTTTTATTTCTACCTACACCCCTACAAAATTCTTTTCTGATTCTATGGTACCACTGTTAACATCCCAAAATCAAGAATTTGGAATGGACTATATGACTCTGCACAGCTCAAATTCAGATCTCACTAAATTGGTCTTGAACCGAACTCGATTTCTAATGCTTCATTTGCTGGAGACTGGGATTTGTCTGAGGATTTTGAGCCTAATATCACATTTGATATTGAAGAGCTCTTCAGTTAATTTGAAATTAGAACATCAAGTTCGTAATAGTAGCATGTAAGTTTTGTGCAATAATTATATTATTTTTTAAGGCTAATTGATCGTAAACTAAATTCAATTGACTGATGTTTAGAGAAATAGTTGTAGTAAAAATTGTACGTCGATGAATTCATGTTTGTAATAACAAGCTTTGGCAAAATACATACAGTAACAAACCTTTGTACAAAATACATATCTTACATATAACAGATATAAAATAAATACAATTAGGAACTACAATTCCACATCTTAACAACACATCAGGGACTACAATTTCATATCTTAACAAAACTGGAAAATAAATAAACACCTAATAATTGTATAAATGAAATACATATATGAATATGTTGTCCAAAAACTATAAAATTTTACAAATAACATCATACCTCCTCCACTTTCACTTCTTCGAATTCATAATCAGATGAAACATGACTTGCAATTTTACTAGATTCACCTTTTTCATCCGACTTCATCTTTTTCATCGATTTTTAAATTTTTGTGGGGTTTGGGGATGAAGATTTTCTCAAATCTTTCCGTTTCATTTTTTCCACAATGTTCTCCAGATTGTTAGGGTACTTCAAACTCACTTCTTCACTGCTAACACCACCCTTAGGCAAAATTTTAGTAAAACACAAGTTAAGATCTTCATCTTATGTTAACCCAAGACTAAACGATGGTAGTTCATCGAAAACCAAATTCCTCGGTTGAATACCTTTAATGGAACTGCTACGATTTGCATGTTGTGTCATTATAGAGGAACGCCAAAAAATTTCAATACACACACAAAAAAAGAACCTTAACAGACCAAATCGGCGAAGAAGAATGAAAAATTTGAAGAAAAAAAATCGACAATAAAATACATAAAAGAATTTATATGAAAAATATAACTTGCATGGACTTTAAAATAAACTTACCTTAATTGAAGGATGCAATGTTTATCAAGATCTTGAAAGATAAAAATGGATTTTGACAAAACAAAATTGAAGATTGGAGAGAAGTAGATTTGGTAAATTAGTGTGAAAAAGGGATGGGTAAAAAGAGGAGTTCAAGTCACGCGCTTTTCCCCAACAAAGGTAAAATATTGCTATATTTTGTTATTAGTTGTAATTTTGAGAAACTATTTGCTATTAATTGTAATTAATGTCTTAAAGTTGCTAGTTTATGTAATTTTTCCAATAATGAACCCACTTTGCTAAGCCTAAGAAATTGTCATATTCTAGAGGCCCAAATGAGCGCCACGTGTCAAATGACGTGGCATGCCAAGTCAAGTGAAGGAGCCAATAGGACCATGCCACATGTCAAAATGATGCAACAAACCCAACGAAATCAAAACCCATAAAAGACGCCACGTCACTTGAATTTGATTGGGCAAAGGAAGTCCATCTTCACCATGACTCTTCCTTTTCGACAACTATAAATAGGGTCTCATAATTCAAAAAAAGGACCAATAACTCTAATAAGAAACAAGAGAAAGCTCATGGATCAAATGCCGCAATTTCTCTACAAAGCTCAAGAATTCAATTCAGTTCATCCAGATTAAAGATCAAGATTGCAAGATTCAAGAACAAGCTCAAAAGCCCTTGAATTCAAGCACAAGTCAAGATCAAGTCCATCAAATCAACAAATCAAGTTCAAATTCAAGATCAAGCTTTAAGCCCTTGAATTTATATTTGAAAAGGCGAATCATAGGATTCATAGAGATTGTAACACTCACATTGAAATCGACAAATTTATTGTTGCAATATTTTTCTTATCTCGATTATTTATTTTCAATCTCAAAATTTCATTGGATAAGCGTGAATGATCTTTGAAAATTCACGCTCGATTATTATATTAAGCGTGAATGATCTTTGAAAATTGAACTTTTTTGCACTTTATTAAAACTTCACAATAGACAAAATCGTCTAGTTTTAAATAATCAAAAGTCATACGTGTGAGGCACAAACCATAGGTGTCATTTGGTGTGAGGTATAAGGTATAGTAGTCTTTGGATAAAATGCAAAATTATTTTATTATGTGTTTGATTGAAGGTATTAGTTAGTCTCGTACTTATTTATCCTACCAATATTAAAAATGTGAAAAATCTTATAAATAATGTTTGAACTTTTACCCTTCATTAAAAGTTTTTGCAATAGACAAATCTGTCTTTTCACTTTTTTCTTTTCAGTTATTATTAATTAATATATGAAAATATGGAAGGTTTTCTAATAACAACTAAATTCTTAAGTTTATCAGAACTTTAATTTGGTACAAATTTCAAAATAAAGAGGAATAAACCTGTAGTTCCAAAGAAAGAAATATCACTTCTACATGCCAATGCAATTCCTGAAATAGATTCTTATGAGACACTTAACCTTTACACATTAATGTAAATTAAGCAATTAACATAAATTTCTAAGTGTAATTTGACATAAGGAAAGCAATATAATATATAAAAAGTAGAGATGTAAATGGATATTTACAAGGATAAGGAATACAGTTTCAACCAAACAACAGTCCAATCCAACGTTGATTTTGTCTTTATAAGACAAATTATTGACCCTTCAATTTTTATCTCTGCAAATCAATCTTCTCTACGACTTGATTTTTCAGAGAAAATGTAATTTATCTACAATTACTACATATCGAGTTAAAATTATGTATAAACTAATTTTTAAAATTATGTGCACTAACCAATTATAAAATATCCAATTAAAAAGAGACATGTGTGTCTATTACTGATCAGTTTTTTGTCTTATATTTCGTCCTTCACTTGCTTCTAAGAGAGTGTAAGACTCTCTGTGTCACATCAACACTGAATAGTGTAGTTATTGCACTTTAAAATAATTTAGGAAATAATAAAACTTCGTGAAGTTTAAATGTGTCAAAACACTTCGCCTATTGTTTGAGGGGCAATAGTGTCTTACCTCTTATTTCAACTCTTTTCTTATTTTTTTCTTTACTTTCTCTTTCTTCTTCGAAAATAAGTTGACATCTCTATCGGACTCCTACCGCTTCCAACGCCACAATTTGCCCCACAATTCTATCCATCTTATTTTATTATTATATTTAGCTCTCTTTAATTTCAAGTTCTTTTACAAAAAAAAAAAATTATTTATATTTCAAGCTATTTTGTAAAAAGAAAAAACAATTGATTTCAAGATTATTAGAAGGTATCATTTAATTTTTTTTAATTAAAACTTCAATCCAGCTATTTAAGGATTTTACTAAAATTCATTGATTCTTTTACAAAACCTTCATTTTTAATATTATCTCATATCATTCTTTTCAAAACTTTCATTTTTAATATATTATTTTTTTTAAAACCTTAATTTCTAAAGCTATATAAAAATCAAATAAATTAATTGATGATATTTAAGAATTTGACTGAATCATTTAACAATGATTAAATGTCCATGGACAAGATTTAGCTTGAGTATTGACTTAAGGATAACAACGATTTTCAAACTTTGGATTAATTGATTATTTTATATAAATCCAACCATCCTTTTGGATTTATATACACCGTATCTGCACCAGACGATCAAGAAAGTGGTTCTGAATTTCTCAATGACTTTTGGAAAGCTGCACTTATGGGCTATGTAAGTGGACTGTGTATTGGATTATCCATAATATATTTCATGATTTCAACTGAAAATCTGAAATGGCTTGCAAGAATCATTGAAGAACTGGAACAAACGATCATTATGCGAAGGAGAAAGAAGCAGCAAAAGTCAAAGGAATTACATATGAAGCAATAATCGCTTATGGATAAGTCATTAATCGAGAAAGATTTGATTTTAGAATTTCAGGTATTCAAGCTAAACTCTACACTAATCTTTTTAGTTTACTTTAACAACTACTCCCTCCCTTTAAAAAAGAATGACCTACTTTGACTTGACACAAAGTTTAAGAAAATAAAGAAACTTTTGAATCTTGTGGCCTTAAATTAAAGTAGTGTCAAATGTACCAAAATGCTCTTTAATCTTGTGGTCATAAACATGCCATGTGGAAGGTTTAAATTAAAGTATTGCCAAAAAAGAAAAGGATCATTCTTTTTAAAACGGACTAAAAAGGAAAGCAGTTCATTCTTTTTTAGACGGAGGGAGTAATATACTAGTTTCCATAACTGTTATAACAACTGATCAATGCTCTGTTAAACACATTTTTTTTCTTACCAATAAAATACTTTTAAGACATTGAAAAGGATTAGCTTGTTTATGTTTATGATAGTTTCAAGTGAAAACCAACGTATAATTTGATTTTAGCATGCTCCACCAATACAATTCTCTATATTTTGAAAAATAATTATGAAGTGTTTGACTATCATATTTTTCAAAATTTCAGATGTCAAGGATAGGAAGACGTTGGCACAATGGATTTGGCGATTCCTATGTTCACTTATAAGCTTTAATTTTGTATTATGCATATCATTTGTGTTTATTCTTTATGTGACTCTTGACAAAAGTTTATATTAATATACTTGAAATTTAGTAGTGTGATAAATCTGATTACATTATTCTAAAGGGAAGAAAATAGCTCTTTGTTTTGCTCTCAGGAACACCCGTATTTGGATACATTTGTTCTATGAATCATTTCAAATCAAATCAAAGGGAGATACGGTAAAAAAAGATCATCATCCGGACAAACTTACTGTTTTACTGTAATTTTGTAAGGAAATGAATTGATCAGAATTTAACTGTTTTTACCAAGACGAGGCAAACTCTGTGGGCACACAAATTACTATTCCATGAAGTCCGAGAACAAGTTAATTAGGAAGCTGATTCAGGACTAGAACTCCAATTGCTTGCCAAGCACAATTATGGATAATCGCATTGCAACTGAAAAATGTGGTTCCATCAACTTATGATGTCAACTTATTTCATTCGGAAGACATGACAGTACACGAAAAATGTTGTTAGCGCACTCCTCAACTTATCAATTAACAACAAGTGTGCACCAATTGTAAATTCGGGTGAGCAATTGAACCTCTGCTTTATGTCCTCCGGAGAGAGAGTCTCTGTTGTTACACCAATTTCATTCACTTCTCTTGAGCCAACTGATAAACACACCTAATTCACACTTCACACGCGTTGCGCACTTACAACTAGGATAAACAGCCCAAGACAACTATATATGGACTATGATGTATGCTTGTCAGCATATTTAGATCACAATGATACTGCCAAGTAATCCTAGAGGAGGAGCCTTGTGGGGAACTGGTGTCAGTGGAAAGTGCAGAAAACTATATAGCAATCAGTTCCTTGCTATATATTTTGGACCCTTTGAATGGATTTTTTTTTCTCATCGAAACGGAAGCAAATCCAATTTCTAGGGAAAATGTCACATTACATATTAAATATTAGAGGTGCCATCGCCAAGTCATTCGGCCCTTCGCCAAAATGTAGCCTTAGATCGTCAAAATGAACAGTTTCTGAAGGTTTTTGGGACATTTCGGCGATCCAAATCTGCACATCGCCAACCCATTCGGCGATAACATGTTTTAGTAAAACGGCTATAAACTTCTGCTACAGAATCAGATTAACGAACGGTCAATTGCTTTGGAAAGAAGACTAGAGGACCTTTAATTTGGTAGGTCTTGAGCTACCAAACTCCTCATATTCCATTAGTTATGCTCATCTGAAGTTGACCCTAGAAAAATCTCATAGGAAAACTTAATCGGTGAAGAAGCTTTCAACTTAACTTCAAGCTAGAAGCTCCTTATGAACTTAATTGATAACTAAAGATTTTCTTACGCTAAGAAATTGGTATTAACACCTATGCAAGATTAGAAATCATCTGATTTGGATCTATATGCATTTGAATAACGGTTTGGATCTTAATTTAGAAGTTTGGGTGTTACATGTGTAGTCATCATCAAATAGATGAAACTTCAGTACATGCATAATGCATTGCCACTTCGACCAAATTATTTAATGATATACATAAAGTAGTGCTTTTCAAGACTAGATAGAGAGCACATATATTACATAAATTTACTGGACTTCAGTGCAGTCAATGTTGACGCTAATCTTGTAAGGAAAAGGGACACCACATTTGCTAAGAAGTGTAGCAGCCTTGTTAGAATCAATACTGTTGCCAAGACTTGTTGCCCCTGAATTCAGGCAGGAACATACCCCCCACCCCCCATCCCGTCAGTCTGCAGTAGTGCCAGCCGATGTGTTGAGGGACTGTATCCCACTGCAGCTTGGTCGCTACCTCCTGTTAGAGTTGTGACCCAAATTTTGTTGATCCGGCCCAGAAAATTTCGCGGTGCGACCCATGTTTGTGATTTTCAATGGGGTCTGTGGGACCGGAGTAGGTATGGACCTTTATGTTTTTGGGCCTAGAACCTATTTGTACGCATATACTATATAAATGCAATTAGTGGGTCGGTTTTGATTATTCAGAAATTACATCGCTCCACATTGTACTCCTTTCATAGTGAAACCTCCTCTGACTCTGCCCGTGGTTTTTCCTGCAACGTTTCCACGTAAATCTCTGTGTTCTTATTTTCTTTCTGCTTGTGGTTTGTTTTATTTCTGCTGTATTTCTAACACCTCCCATGAGGTACCTGAGGCAGGGAATTAGCTTAGAGTACACTGTGTTGCATGATATTGCAGCTTCTGCATGGAGTGAAATGACCACCATGCATAAGAGGAATTTGTGCTTTGTTAATTGTTAAAAATTTCCTACTATGTATATTTTCATTATAAAGGAATTGAAAGATTCATTTCTGATTATTACATTTCTTCTCCAAATGTCAATTTTATTTTTCACAATAAATAACTGTAAGAAAACAAGAAGCAGTATGTTTCATAGTAGGAAACTGAAAGATGGTTGTGGCGAATGCTCGCTATTTCCTCTCGCCTCTCTTTTACTTTCTGTTTGACAGATATATTTAGAGAGATCGGCGAGGGGAATGGATGAGGAAGTGCAGGTCTCAATCCTAGTGATGACATCACATCTCACGTTGTGTCAAGAGCAGCACCAAGTGTTCATGAAAAAACAGAAAGAAAAAAGAAAGATCAATGATTGGGCCATGATTCTCAATAGTCATGAAAGACGAAAAAAATAAGAAATACATTGTCATGAAAAAACAAAAAAAAATAAGAAATACATTGTCATAGTCCATGTAATACAACACTGGAGCAGATTCCCCTAGGTTAATGTCTTGACCAGTCATGCTTGCATTAGATGAAGAAATCAAACCATAAGCACCAAAAGAATTGTTAAGTTTGTCTTGAAGTCATGGATTCTAAAGCACACTAACTCATCCTACAGCAACAAAACTTTTAGGCACTACGAAGCATGGAAAATGATGATTTTTAACATATACCAGCATGTTTTCGTATTATTTTGTGAACTCGATCAAGTTGAATGACAATATGCCAAGGGCTATGTTCTCTACGACTTGAATAAAAGACATAGTCAATTTCGCCACTTGATTAAAAAGAAAAAGGCGGTGTGTGTGTGTGTGCGAGTGGAGGCAAACTCAAGTTTCTCAGAATCATCCAAACATGTATCCAAAGAAATCCTAAATAATGGCAATCTTTGTATGAAAATTATACACAAACTAGTTTGTACGATAACTGGACAAACTTCAGAGGCATCCTAGTTTTGATCGTGTAGTTGTTATCATTCTTTTGCAGGAATACCAAAGGATGTGATTTAAGAGATTCATGTTGAATGGCAACATGCTATGTGTTAAGTTCTTTCAAGTTTAGACAGATTGATTGCAAATACTATAGAGAGTGTTTAATTAACTACACACATAACCACAAAAGTAAAGGGGTATGTACCGCGAGACTCGAACATACTTAAGCAATATCAGGATCAACCATACACAGAGTGCTTTCAACCAGACGCGTCTTTCTTCTCACTTTCTTAATAGGATCCATCCAAGCATTCCATCACAAACGAAGCCGCCCACTTGCATCCACATTTATTAGTTCTTGGGATTTCATTGTCTGATGATTTTGCGAATTCTACTGAATCATCAACAATATCAAGAATCGTAAGACGACCAGTAGAACCAAATGTATAGGGCAAGGTTTCCTTGCTTCTGCCATTCATCTGCTCCCAGCATCTGTGGATTTCCCCTTAGAACTCGAAGCTTTAATAGTTCAAGTTTCTGAGCCTCCTGGCAAAATGGACCTACTTGCCTGGATAGTATGAAGCTTGCTGAACTACTATTGAAAGGATCCAAGTGACTAATCTCTAAATCAAATACTGTTAGGAAATTAAGATTTATCTAGAAACTCCTAGTTAGTAGATATTTTTGTAGAAGAAACTCCTAGATATTAGATATTTTTGGAATAGGTTCTTCTAGAATATCCTAGTGTAGTGTCTTGAATAAATATCTTGTAGAATTATCTAGATATTATAGAGTAGTAAAAGATAAGGATGACTAGATTTTTCTTGTAGATATGTCTAGAAGGATATCTAGAATCATCCATGAACTAGTATAAATAGAAGGCATATTGAGCATTTGTAACCATCCTGAAAAATAGAAAATACTCAATAAAATTTTCAGCTTCTCCTTCTTCACTAAAGTCTTTTTTGTAGCAATTTTACAGCTGCATCATTTTCATTGTTTTCAACTTCTTGTTTTCCAATCCCTCTTCCCCTTCTTTTGACATTGTATCAGAGCCCATTTCTTACGGGATTTGAATCTATTTTTTTATTGATTGGCTCATCTTTTTTAAGCTCTTTTCTTGGATCTATTTGCTGGAAAATATGGCAACAGAAAATCAACCAGCAACGGGTCCTCCAATTTTCTCGGGGGAGAATTATCATATTTGGGCTATAAAATGAAGACTTATTTGAAGGCTCTCAACTTGTGGCATGTCGTTGAGAGAGGACAACCTGTTGTCCAACCATTGAGAGACAGCCCAACTCTCAATGATATCAAAAAGTATGAAGAGTTGGTGACTAGATCTCCAAGAACTCTCACTTGCATACATTCAAGCCTTACGGAAGTGATGTTTACAAGGATTATGGCTTGTGAGACAGCCAAAGAAGACTGGGATAAGCTAAAGGAGGAATTTGAAGGCAGAAACAGAGTTAAGTCCGTTAAGGTCTTAGCTTTAAAGAGGGAGTTTGAGCTCTTGAAGATGAAGGATTCGGATAGTGTGAAAGAATACTCTTCCAAGCAGATGGATATTGTGAACCAAATAAGGATACTTGGTGAAAATTTCCAGATCAGAAGGTTATAGAGAAGATCATGGTCAGCCTTCCGGACAAGTTTGAATAAAAAATCTCAGTTATTGAAGAGTCTTGTGACTTAACTACTCTTTCAATAGCTGAGTTGATCTCTAAATTGCAAATCCAAGAGCAACGGGTAACCATGAGAAGTGAAGGGACAGTCAAAGATACCTTTCAAGTAAGGCATAAATTCAAGCAACAAAAGGAAGGCAGAAAAGTCTCTTCAGACCACTCTGGAGAGGTGAAATCTGGTGGATATCAAGGCGAATCGTCGAGGAGAGGAAAATTTTCACCTTATGGTATTTGTAAGAAGACAAACCACTTGGAGAAGAATTGCTGGCAGAAGTCCAAGAGCTCTCCTATTCAATGCAGATACTGCAAGAAGTATGGGCACATTGAGAAGTATTGCAGGCAAAAGCAAACTCAAAGTGGTCAGTCTTCCCAACGAGTAAATTTTGCGGAAGATCACCTGGAAAAAAACAGAGGAGGAGGTATTCATGGTTTTGCACACATCACGTGTTGATCGATATAATTGGTATGTCGATAGTGCGTGCACAAGGCATGTGGCAATTGATGAAAATCTTTTTGTTAGCCTGGACGGGTCTGATAGGACCAAAGTGAAGCTTGGAGATGGTGCACTGGTGCAAGCTCAAGGAAAAGGATCAGTGAAATTCCCTACAGACAAAGGTATGAAAATCATAAACGATGTTCTTTATGTGCCAAGCCTAACTCAAAACTTGTTGAATGTTGCTCAGTTGCTTCACAATAATTATTCACTTACTTTTAAGGATAAAAAATGTGTCATTTATGATCCTAAAGATTGTGAAGTAGCTAAAATTAGCATGATTGGTAATTCCTTTCCAATTTTATGCTATTTTGCTGAAAGTTGCTCTTTCAATGTTGAAATGAGTGATACTTGGCTTTGGCACAAAAGATTTGGTCATTGCAACCTTAGTTCATTGATGTATATGCAATCCAAGGGTATGGTGCTTGATGTACCCAAAATTGACATGTGCCGAGATGTTTGTGAGTCATGTCAATTTGGTAAATTGCATAGACGATCCTTTCCTAAAGGAAGTCTTTGGAGGGCGAAGGAAAAACTAGAGTTGGTTCATACAGATATATGTGGACCAATGAGGACGGTTTCTTTGAGTGGGAATAAATATTTTATTCTCTTTATAGATGATCTAGCTCGAATGACATGGGTCTATTTTCTAAGTAGAAAAGTTCAGGTGTTCTCTATTTTCAAAGAATTTAAGGCTATGGTAGAAAGGGAGAGTGGCTGTCGGTTGAAGTATATCAGGTCAGATAATGGAACTGAATATACTTCGCATCAGTTCAGCAGGTATTGTAAAGATGTGGGTATTCAACAACAATTCACTGTTAGCTACACTCCAGAAAAGAACGGGGTTTCTGAGAGGAAGAACAGAATAGTGATAGAGATGGCGAGATGCATCTTGGTAGAAAAGAAGATGCCTAAATATTTTTGGGCTGAGGCAGTCAATACTGTCGTCTATTTGTTAAACAGATTACCAACTAGAGAACTCCAAGACATGACACCATTTGAAGCATGGAAAGGTATAAAACCGTCTGCGAGACACTTAAAAGTCTTTGGTTCAGTCTGCTATGCACATATTCCAGATGCTAAAAGAGGCAAATTGGATAACAAGGCAGAGCTCTGTATTTTGTTGGGCTATAGCACAGCTACAAAAGGGTACAAAGTGTATAATGTTCGTACGAAGAAGGTGTTTATCAGTAGAGATCTTGCGGTGGACGAGTCTAGCCACTATGATTGGGATCGAGATATTGTTGTAAAGAACCAAGATGGGAGTACTTCAGTTGCAGCTCAAAATCTGCAGACAAATGATATTTCTTCCGGTCCTATTGCTGGAGCAGGACACCTTTCAAATGTTGAATTGACAACTGATTCTCCAATTTTGAAGACCAGATCACTAGCTGGAGTTTATGAGCAATGCAATTTTGCTCTCGTCGAACCATCTTCCTTTGAAGAAGAAATAAGTCATAACGCCTGGATTTCTGCAATGGAGGAAGAGCTTGCATGATTAATAAAAATGATACTTGGGAGCTGGTCGATAGGCCCGACCAAAAGAACGTCATTAGTGTCAAATGGGTCTATACAACGAAGTTCAATCCAGATGGCTCCATCTTCAAACATAAAGCCAGACTCGTAGTTAAAGGTTATTCCTAGCAGCCTGGAGTGGACTTTGGAGATACGTTTGCTCCTGTCGCGAGGCATGAAACAGTAAGATTTCTTGTCGCTCTTGCAGCACAATACAAGTGGAAAATTTATCATTTAGATGTCAAATCTGCATTTCTAAATGGATTTGTTGAAGAACATATTTATGTTGAACAACCTGAAGGTTTTATAGTTGCAGGTGAAGAAGACAAGGTGTATAAGATTAAAAAGGCTCTCTATGGCCTTTAACAAGCTCCGAGAGCTTGGTATAGTAGGCTGGATACTCATTTGTTGTCTCAAGGCTTCAACCGAAGCCTAAATGAGCCTACTTTATACTTCAAAAAGCAAGCTGATGGGAAGTTAATTGTGATATCCGTTTATGTTGATGATTTGATGATCACAGGTGAAGATTCCCTTGCAGTTCAAGAAGTTAAAAATACGATGCTAAAAGTTTTTGAAATGTCTAATCTAGGGGAGATGAAGTTCTTCCTAGGAATGGAAATTTCTCAATCTTCTGAAGGAATTTTCTTGTCCCAAAAGAGGTATGCCCTGAATCTCTTAAAAAGGTTCAAGCTTGATAAGTGAAAACCTGTTGCAACTCCACTTGTTGTGAATGAAAAGTTAATGAAGGGTGATGGAGAAGAGCGGGAAGATTCAAAACTTTATAGGAGCCTTATTGGAAGCTTGTTGTATCTGACTGCTACAAGGCCAGATGTGATGTTTGCAGCCAATCTATTGTCCCGATATATGGAATGTCCCAGCACCAAGCATCTTGGAGCTGCTAAAAGGGTGTTGATGTATATTAAAGGGACAACTGATTATGGCATTTGGTACAGAAGTGTGGAGAATGGAGTTCTTATTGGCTATTCAGATAGTGATTGGGGTGGATGTTTGGACGATTATAAAAGCACGTCTAGTTATTTTTTTTCATTTGGTTCAGGCATTTTTTCTTGGAGCACAAAGAAGTAGGATATCGTAGCTCAATCTTCAACTGAAGCCGAGTATGTAGCTGCTGCATCTACTACAAATCAAGGAATTTGGTTGAGGAAAATCTTGTTTGAATTGGATCTTCTGCCAGAAGAACCAACAGTGATCTATGTGGACAATAAGTCAGCCATTGCTATGGCTGAAAATCCAGTGCAACATGGAAGGACGAAGCATATCAACATCAGATTTCATGCTTTGCGAGATGCCGAGAAGAATGGCGAAGTTAAGCTAGTGCATTGCAGAAGTGAAGAACAACAAGCCGATATTCTAACCAAGGCTCTTCCCACAAACAAGTTTGAGTTTCAAAGGTCGTTGCAGAGAGTTTCAATGAAAAAACTTAAGGAGGAGTGTTAGGAAATAAAGATTTATCTAGAAACTTCTAATTAGTAGATATTTTTGTAGAAGAAACTCCTAGATATTAGATATTTTTGGAATAGGTTCTTCTAGAATATCCTAGTGTAGTGTCTTAAATAAATATCTTGTAGAATTATCTAGATATTCTAGAGTCGTAAAAGATAAGGATGACTAGATTTTTCTTGTAGATATATCTAGAAGGATATCTAGAATCATCCATGAACTAGTATAAATAGAAGGCATATTGAGCATTTGTAACCATCCAGAAAAATAGAAAACACTCAATAAAATTTTTAGCTTCTCCTTCTTCACTAAAGTCTTTTTTGTAGCAATTTACAGCTGCATCATTTTCATTGTTTTCAACTTCTTGTTTTCCAATCCCTCTTCCCCTTCTTTTGACAAATACGCTCACCAAACCGAGCTCATTTAACTTATGGATTAAAGAGTTACTTCCCATCATCTGCGCAATGACGAGAAGGAATTCATCAGCTGATTATTGGTATGATAGGACAAGAATAAATATTAACACAACAGTTCCTGCAGCTTTGCCTCTGGAAGGCTAAGTTTTATAGAAGGATCTTCAACGTCAGAAGCAAAATCATTACAGTAAAGAGGCTTTATGTTTTCAGATTTGCAACTATCTGTTAACACAGGTTAGATAATTGTAGATTCATTTGCATTTCCTACTAGGCAACTTGCACCTGAGAATGATCCAGAAAAGAAATGAGTCAATGATCAATAAGAAATTAAGATAAAATTCATTCCACAACTGAAGCAAACAAATGGCCGCTGAAAAATTTCAGCATCCACGGCAGAGAAACACTAAAATCTAGTCAAAAAGTATCTCTTATATAGATAACAGCAGCTATGTTACAAATGTCCCAAATTGGCTATTTGCAAACAAGAATAATCGCTATCTGCATGTTTCTAGTCTCAGATATTAATTAGTGGATCTCATAACAGAGGCATTCATGATACTCCAACACCAAGCACGAGAAATAGTGGAAGTGAAGCAAAGTTGTTGTTCGTGTTGCAATTTTTGTCAGAAGACATCACTTACCAAGTTAATGCTTTGTGGCTTCCATAATCTTCTTAATCTTGTCTACAGAAACCCTTGGAAGTGTCGGAAGAAAATTCAATTCTCCATTTGACAATTTTAATTGATTTCCAGTGATCATATCCAGTATGCATTTCAACGGTGATCAAAGCACAGATGTCACTTCTGAAGATGAGGCAATATATAATTAAAGACCGCCCTTCATAGCTCTAGTTCTCTGTTTCTTGAAACCTGAGACATAAATTATTCTGGAAAAAATTAAGGCCACCTGAAACACCAGAGATGCAGATAGTAAAGCACTTCGGAATAGTGTCATAGAAAAAACATATACCCTTCAAAAGAAAAAATCAGCGTGAACCATCCTCCTGAATTAAGAATCACACATAATTTTGCAGAAGGTAACTCTATATCCTAGTTAATTACCATGTCAATGTCAAATTTGGACGCTAGAAAGAATAATAAATATATTAACAAATAGAATAAGATGCTAAATACTGTAGTTTATGGAACCTTCAAAAGGTCCCAAAAGGTGGTGATTGAAGACTGGAGAGCCCTGAAATCTTAGGTATGAGGATAAGCACTAGTAAATCTCATAGGATACACTAGTGAATAGTCCATTCATGGAACTAACATGCTAATGCTATCAGCAGTCAAGTGCCAATACTTTCATTTGCAGAAAAATTGCCAAAAGAAGCAATGAAGTCATTACGGTTGCACGACTTGGTAATTCTTGGTAGCCAGCAACGTTCTTTGAGAGAAGTTGGGTGGAGACCCACCTTTCAATGGCAGAATGTTGACCACTAGAAAATTACAGTGAATCAACGTATCAATCGACTCTGAGGAACATTGGTTAACAAACTATTGGACATAGCCTTGGAAAACATCAATTGCATAAAATCACAGCAGACTCACTCAACATTGTAACTTGTGTTCCACATCAACACTGATGTTGGGTGTATTTATGCATTCTAGCCTGGCTATTTTAGCCTTTTTAGCCTTGTTTTGAGGATAATTCATGTGCTTAGTGTGTTGATAATGATATAAATGTGCATTTAAGTGTCCATGTATGTGTTTACAATGTTTAATGGTGTTTTCAAAAAAGTTCTGATTCAAATTGATCATTTAGAGTTCAACCGAGAAAACTAGTGTGACTAGCTTGAGTTAGGTGTTTGTCTAGTCTATCGTGTTGGGTTCTAATGTGTTTAATGAGTTCCTAAGGTTGTTATTGTGTATTTACATGTGAAACAACTTGATTATATTGTTCAAGGGTCAATTGGATCAAAACAAGAGTAAAAACAATGAGCGAAAGATCAAAGTGAATGAAACCTAGTCTTAGCTTGTGTTTCCAGTTCGTCGTGTTGGATGTTGTGTTGTTTTGAGCTCTAAATTGTTGTGTTTAATGCTATAGGATGCTTGGTGAATGGATTATGATGATATATGAAGGATATACAAGCTTCAAATCAAGTGGAAACACGAGCTAAGACTAGGCTTCATTCACTTTGATCTTTAGCTCATTGTTTTGACTCTTGTTTTGATCCAATTGACCCTTGATTGGAATGGATCACAGAAGCACAATACGCAACTTGACGCAAATTTGGACACCTGAAATGTCTTGGGCGAGTGAGAGAGCGTGGAAAGTCCTTTCGGCGCGTGCAGCACTCCAAACGGTTCAGAAGGCACCAAAACAGTGAACCAAGGCTATAAGCCCATGGCGCCCTAGCCATACAAGGGCTCTAATCAAAGAGACGCCTCACCCAGTCCGGGGATCAACCCAGGGCGGCGCCCCCTCTACTCCACTGCTAAGTTCTTTGTCGCTTCCAACTTCTACACGGCTTGGGATAACTCTTATGTTGTATACACATCAATTGCACGTGAATTCTTCTCCTATTGAGCATATGATTGGTAGACCATCAATTTAACGTGATATTGTGCACTCCTAATTGGATTATGATTGGCTACTACAAATACATAACGTTGCACACATTGCTACATACTTTTGGACGTCTTAGACTAGTTGTGGGGCTGCTCAACACTTCTTTTTAGGTTTTATCATTCTTTGATTTAGTTTTCTTTATGGTTTGTATCATCAATCCAAGGGATTGGATGATGAATATTTCCATTAAAGGCTAAAACTCCCTTTCCAGGGTTAAGGCCAAGATCATGACTACTTTCGTTTTGAATTAATTTCGTTTAATTGCTTATCATTATGGTTGTTTGTTTATTCTTGATTTAATTATTTTGAAGATTGATCACCCTTAGAATACATGTATTGTCGACCTTGTGATTTCGGGAGAGGGAATAGGGAGATAGAACGTGGGAATAGACAAAGTATGATTCTTATTTCTTTATAAAATAAGGAATTCGAATTAGCATCTAGGACAGGGATGTACTTAGAAGCCTTACTTGATTCAAACGTAGGATGATAGCTTAATGAACTTAATTGAACTATTACATCCCCGCTCAATGATGTAGTTGTAAGGTTCAAGTTAGGTAAAGTATTAGAGGTCGAGAGACCATGATCATGCGATTAACCTTACGAATCAACAACCAAGATAAGCGATTTAACGAATGAATTTCAATAACGTAGTATAATTGTACGTAAGCCTTAACCCTGGGCTTCTATCCATTGATTGTCCTAAGTCATTACTTTTCTGCATTAGTTTAGTTTCTTTTGAGTTTTTAATTCTAGAACCTTCTTGTTTACTTTTTCTCAATCGTTAAACTAGAATTAGATAGTTGTTTAACACAAATCCCTGTGGGATCGATATTCGGCTTTCTTGAAGGCCACTTTACTACTTGGTAGACCACGTACACTTGTGTGTGCGCTTGGGCGCTATCACACACCCCCAAAATATTTCTCTGAGAAAATGAACAAAAAATATCCTGGAACAGACATGAAAAGGATTGGATGCAAGCAAATCAAAATAGGAAGAACATGAATGAGCAACCTACTGGCTGAAAAGGGAGGGGCACAGTATCATGCCTAAAAACAGGTTCAAACCTTCAGGTCAATGGAAGTTCTTGAGGCAGGAAAACCGGAGGAAATTGGGAACAAGACAGTATGATGATAAGATCTACTTCCGGGAAAAACAGATTCTAGTGATCCACAAACAAAGTACTTGAGATTGTGTGCGTCAAGACAAAGAGTTTCGACATAAGCTTACTTGTGATTAGAATTGTCTATGAGAACTATAATCGCTCCAGAGCTGAATTTCTAGAATCATACCTGCAACCAATGGGTGAAGATATTTAATACTAACAGAACATTCGATAATGGGAACAGACCTCACCATTCTCACTCACATCACAAACAGTTATAGTCGTATTCAATGGATATGATTTTGGGTTTCTTGATAAGGCAAATTATTTGAAATAGTACAAAGAAGGTACATAAGGATACAAGAATCAAAGCAGATACTGACTAGGCAATCTGCTACTCTTTCTAGCTAACAACTCCATCATACTCGCTGATTTTGGTTTTGACGCTACTAGGTACAAGCAGTTACAGAGTCTGATTGCCAATTTCGACTATAAGTGCTTATATTGCACGTCTTCCATTCACATTTTGTTCTAAAAGTAGTCAAGTTACTCCAATACAACTTGAGCTGCATAACCTCAAAAACACATTTACAGTTGGTGCTGATGTGACAACTGAATTCATATTTCAGTTCTCTTTACAACTCAAAATCACTAAAGAAACTGAACAATTCAACACTCAAAACCAATATCCGCACAAAAAGTTGTGTTCTTACCATCAGCAGCTAGTCTATACAAGGTGCAACATGATAGATACGGAATACTGATTTCTTCATCTAGGGAAGCAAGGGGAACTGAAAATTAGCAATGAAAAAGGAGAAAATAAATAACACCCATCCTTAACATTAACCAAATAACCATATGAGTCATTTTATACTACTCATGATCTATTTTAATGAAGTCCTGAAATCGTTGGTATTATAATTATAAAGAAACTTGTGGTTCGAGACCCAACCCTTTAACACCTGAAATAGATTAGATAAATAACACCTGGAATATGTTGGTTCTTCAATTGGGATTAGAAGCCTTATCATTAGGCTTGATCTTAGGTTCTTTTTTTGCCCTAAAGTAATCTTCTAAGTACATAAAATAAACTTGTGAAGCAGAATCAGTCTAAGTACATAAAATAAACTTGTGAAGCAGAATCAGTAGCTTATTTTCATATACTTTCGCCACATAAACAAGTTTAAGAGATAAGCAGAAAAAAGAACTAATAATGGCTAATACAGTAATTCCACTAAACTACTACACCAAAATTGTGCATTATGATCCACTAGTGCTCTCAATATCCATACTCCTATATTTCACTATCCACAACAGAAAGTACCTAATACTCAAAACTGGATCATAAGAAAACTCCGTGTCTTATCATTGAAAAGTTGAAACTTTATACACCTCTCATCCCCAACATGTAAATTGTAAAGGTTGGCTGTGTCCTAATCATTATAGTGTATCAAAAAGTTGAATCTAAAATTTCAGGAAATATAAAAATCAATCCCAGTTTTGTACACATCTACAGGAGGAATATAACACACTTACAACACATCTCTTCATCAAATTGCAATGCACGTCCTCACTTCCTTCCCATATCCAAGGCCAAGGGTCTGCTTGTGGGGGAACTTGCAAACCTGCTTGCGGATCATGCCAAATTCTTCTTGAGATTGATGCCCTACTCTATACTTCTTTGTCTGGTGTTCCCTGTCAGCAGCACTCCTGTCTATAGGAGGAGAAACCTCGATTCCTAGTATAATTCTGGCAACTCTATCTCTCGTTCTTGATTTCTCTTTACCTTTGCTTGTACTGGACTCCCTCTTGGATATCTTCAGTTTCCTGAATCCACCGCTAACCTCCCTATCAACAGCATTAATATCACTGTCACCCAAGCCATTACCATTACATAGCGAAGTCACTAAACAATCTTGATCCTTCAATTTTCTTTTCTTTACAGAAATTTCCCTTCCATTATGTGCTATAGAGCCCTTGCCATCACGATTCTGAAAGTTATTTAGTATGAGAAGTTGGTATATGGCATGTAGACCCCTCGTCGTATCCTCCTCAGAAACGTCACAATGGTCCATTCCAGGAAGCCAGTCTAACATACTGCAGAGCCAACTATCAGACAGTTGCTCGCGTTTTGTACCATATGGGAGAAGCCTCCACTTGCGACAATGACCACAACAAATCCAATCTCCTTGTATAATGAATGGAGAAACTGGTGGCTCATCCCTATGGCTTGCAACTCTCTTAACAGCTTTCTTTCGCACAGAGACAGGCCCACCAACGGAACTAGTTGTTACTTCATGATTAAGTTCAACACTATTGGATTGTTGAGAAGAAAACTGTGAAGCGGAAGGAACACTTTGAATGGTTGGATGAAATAGAAGGGAAGGGGGACGTTGATAACAGGGCAAAAAGCTACCGTACATCCCAAATCTTGGTCCCAAATTCTCAAAAGAAACAATTCCTTCAAACTCTTTTCGATATTCACTCAAATATCTTTCAATCTTCATATCAATGTCAGCACAATAATCTTGACATATTTCTCCTTCTTCGACCTCTACTTCTTCCGCCATACTATTTCTCAAAATCGAAAAAGAAAACCTTAAAAATTGGAAAGATTGGATTAAGTGTATTTAATCAAATTACAGAGTTTGATCTATGCATTTGATTGAGGATTTTGTTAGGAAAGCCAACTGAATAGTTTTGTGTGTTTGTGACACCAAATAACCTAGTAGAGAGGAACATGAGTGTAATTAGAAAGTGTATATAATTAGTTGTCCGTGTTTTCTTTTTTTTGGCGCCCAAGTAACAGTACTTGTTGCCCATCTAACTTCATGATCAGGTAATGTGGTTTCTATATATAACTCCTCTCCTTTGTATTTTCTCCATATTTTTTATTTGTTCTATTCTCTTTTTCAAAATTAAAGAAATATAAATTTTGATTAATATTTAAAGTGTACTAATTAAATTTAAAAAAGGAAAATAATAATTTATACTCTCTCCATTTTAGAATAAGTGAATTGTTGGAATATTTATTGGTGTTTCAAAATAAGTGAATCATTGAATTTTTTTTCAAATTTGCCCTTATGATTTGACAACCAATTAACTTTTGAAAAGGTATTATAAGGTCAATTTTTTCTTTTTTGGGGTAAAGATGGAAAGTTGTGTTAAATTTATGTCTTTAATGTTTTTTCCTTAATATGTGTGTCAAAATCCAACAATTCATTTATTATTAAACGGAGGGAGTAATATTTTTATATAGTTTTTAAATATTTAAATTTTACTTCTAAAAATTAAATTAATCAAATGTAATTTGAGTTTAAAAGTTAGTTAAATTAAGTAACGAAAAATGAAGGGAGCAAATAAAAATGAATGAAGGGAGTAATATAAGTGATACACGAGAAGAACACTTTTTTTTTATCAAATAAGATTTTATTTATATAACAAAAGTTCTACAGGGACAATAATTGTGACATAGCCACAACAGGAGAGCTAGCAGTAGTCCTAGCTAGGCTAGTAGGAATATATACAACGTCAGCAACACTTATATTATATACATCCTGATCTAGGGGTGAGTATTTCACCCCACGAACTGTCAAATGAGAAGTGTACTACTTATTCACTCTAGTTATTTTTTTCTTTATCCTTTGTTAATTTCATTAATTTTACTTTCATTAATTAATATTTTATTTTATAACATATTATCAGCACAAGACTCCGTCATCTCAAATAAATACTTTTAAAGGTAAGAACTTACTTCTCTTAAAATAATGTTGAATCTATCTAAACGCGAATTTGTTGCTCTTATGTCATCTCAAATAAATACTTTTAAAGGTAAGAACTTCTCTTAAAATAATGTTGAATCTATCTAAACGTGAATTTATTGCTCTTATTTTTTTAGAAATAATGTCGAGTCTATCTAAACGTGAATTTATTGCCTTAGATATATGGGGCAATTCCTACTTATCTTGGGCACTTGATGTTGAAATTCTTTTGGATGGGATAGGTCTGGCAGACACCGTCAAAAATAAAAATCAGGCATTGAATCAAGATCATACGAAGGCTATGATATTTCTCCATCATCACCTCAATCAGGGATTAAAAATACAATATCTCACTGTTAGGGATCCTCTTATACTATGGAATAATCTAAAAGATATATGACCACCTGAAAATGGTCGTTCTTCCACGGGCACATTATGAATGAATTCATTTGAGATTACAAGATTTTAAAGAAATAACTATGTATAATTTTGTCATGTTTAAAATTATTTCATAGTTAAATTTATGTGGAGAACATATCGTGAATCATGATATGCTAGAAAAAACATTCTCCACCTTTTCAGTCTTGAGTTTGCTCCTGCAGCAGCAATACCTAGGTATGGGATTTAAGAAGTATTCTGAATTAATTTTGCATCTTCTTGCTGTTGAACGACATAATGATCTTTTGATTAAAAATCATGAAAGTCGACCCACCAGTACTACTTCATTCCCTGAAGTGAATGCTGTAAATTTTCACCGACCTATGCATGAAAAATGTCCTGACCCAATCGTGGTCATGGCCATGGTCGAGGAATAAACTCTAATCATGGTTATCGTCTTGCACCAAATAGTAACCTTCCTCACCAACAGTGTCATAAGAAGGGTGGAAAGACTAAAGCGGTGTAAAAATAATTTAGAAAATAGATGCTATTGATGTGGAGGAAAAGAACATTTGTCAAGTACCTGTCGTCCGCCAAGGCATCTGGTGGATCTTTTCCAAGCATCCCTGAAGGAGATGAATAATAATGCAGCAGCAAACTTTGTTTTCGAAGATAATATTGAGACTATGCATTTAGATATTACAGATTTCTTTGAACTCCCCGAATGAAATATAAATCACCTTATTGATGGCAAATCTGTAATAGTCTAAGTATTTTATTTTTATGTAGGTTGTATTAGTTTACATTTCTGTTAGTTGTGTTTTTATAGTCTTGTAAATAAATAAACGAAAAAGGGTTAAATATACCCTTGAACTATGATAAATGTATGTACATACCCTTCATCATACTTTGGGTACACATATGCCCCTACCGTTAATGAAAATGGTACGTATATACCCCTCATACTAACGGTAGAGGCATATGTGTACCCAAAGTATGACGAAGGATATATACGTACCGGTGCCTGGCCTCTCGTTACTATCCATTGGTGCCGGTTCAAGTACGGTGCACATCTGGATGACTATCATGATTTCTTGGGATTGGCTCAGTTACAGATTATTTACGTTTATTTTCTTTAATTGCTACTTTTGTATCCCACCGGCTTATGGAGATACGGTTGGGTTAATTGTCTTCTTCAGTGTGCCTAGCGGGCTTATGGGGGCCCATTTAGGTTATGTTATGTGCCTAGTGGGCTTATGGGGGCCCAGTTAGGTTATGTTGTGTGCCTAGCGGGCTTATGGGGCCCCAGTTAGGTTATGTTTGATTTGTCTGTAATTACAGCGTTATTTATTTTCTGTATCGCTTACATTTATTCCTTTATCTCATTGGCGTAGCTTGGCAGTTGTTTACCTTTCTGTCCCCGTTTAATGTTGATTTAGATTAGACCCTCGCATTGTAGTTATACCTTTTCTGTATTGCGCTAAGTCGGCCGATGATGCCTACCGAGTACCCGTGGCTTTGGTGCTCATACTACACTTCTGCATCTTTTTCCTGATGCAGATCCAAACAGTAGCAGCCGACATTAACGTGATTCCTACCTTCCAGTACTGATTCGGAGCAGGGTAAGCTTACTGTCGTTCGAGGCTGATCCTCCTCTATCTACTCCAGTTTAGTCTTTTATACTCGAGACTACTTGTGTATATTGGGTATATATTTTGAGATTTTTTCTAGTACTCTAGGTATATTTTAGTAGTGGCTCTAGTACCGACCTTACCAGGCCTTTGGAGGGATTCTTTTGTGTAGTTGGTCATTTTCCTTTCCTCATTTTAGTATATGAGAAATGTTTACTTTCTGTTTGTTACTTTTTATTACTATTGCTATCATTATACGCGATCTTTTCTGATTTCTGCCTATTAGCCCGTTACCTATTACTCCGGGTTATGGCTTGGCTTGCCTACTAGGGGGATAAGGTAGGCGCCATCACGACTTAAGAAATCGGATCGTGACAAATTTTTTCTTGTCCTCTTATTTTTTTCTTATATTAATTTACTCAAGTACACCCAATTTTTTTTATTTTCACTTTCCTTCTCTTGTTTTTTTATGTAAATTTCTCTCAAGATGCACAGAATTTTTTTAATGTCTTACCTTCTTATTTTTTTATTACTTTTTTTAAAAAAAAAAATCTTTACCCTTCCTTTGAAATTTGATTTCAAATTTCATTTCAATGCTTTGTGTTTAAAATAAGCTAACTTCGTACGGATATAAAAAAGAAGTGAAGCAAATCAAATAAAAAAATGTTAAAACAAAGAAAACGTTTTTCTATTTTCTTGCTTTCTTTAAAAAATATAATTTTTAAAATTTGTTAAAATTGAAATGATAAGAAACTAGAGATAAGCATCTAGTACCCCCCTCGAACTCTGGTCAAATGATATGAGACAAGACAAGGGAGGCACGAAACACACACCAAAATCAGTCCACAAGTTCAAGAACCCGAGCACCTATTTGGTGACCAACTCTCGGATTCACAATAAGAACAAGAAAGAGATGATTTCAAGGTGTTTAACACCTATTTTTTAGCCAACCAAACTAGATTAACAACACATTAAATGAAGAACAAGAAGAACAACAGCTTCGGCTACAAGAAACCAAAAGGACGAGAGTAGGCAACAAGAACAACACAACAAGATTACAAGAAAGTAAAGGATAGATAGTGAGACCAAGATTATTACAAGATTAAGAACCAAGTGTATTTCAACACTAACTCCTAATGAATCTAATAATCAAAACCACACTCTTACGGTGACCGCCAAGGTAATCAACTCACCTCAAGATCCACCATTTTCAAGCAAAGGTCAATATTAGCTTTTCCAAGCCCTATACTAAGATGGCTTTTCCAAGCCCTATCTGAGAACTACACTAAGGTGTTCTACTTTCAAGAGAGAGAATTTGAAATGTTTCATACATTAATCATTCATAAACTAATGAGAAAGGACCTAAACGAGACAATATATAGTATATTACAAAAGAAAGACAAAAAATAGCTCCAATGCCCTTAATGAGGTGGGGCAGCCATGGAGTGTTTTTTAGACAAGTCTAAATAACTTAAATGCCCTCAAGGATAAGTAACCAAAATGCCCTTAATAAAGGGAACCAAAATCGTGAACCACCAAGTGTGGCCGAAACCCGAGGGTCCTCAAGTCTTCAAGGCTCTAAGCAATCTTCCACACTTGATTTGTTTAATGACATGATCAAGACAACCCCTCCAAGTATGATCCCGTGCCCTCCATGTGACCAAAGCTTAATTATTCACGTAGTGACTTTGAATGATGTCATCAAAAGCTAAGGCGGCAATTTGACTTGTATCATCCTCCCCTTCTTGAAAAGGATCCGACCTCGAATCCATACCTTGCAAAACTAGAGAAAGGACAAATAAGCACAACATCCTTATGGGATGAGGGTTAGTGTTAGCACAATAATAAACATCATCACGCCAAGGTAGCACATGCTTGAAGTATAACCAAGGGTCCTTTGAATGAAATATTAAAAACTCAATGAAAGATGTACAAAGGATTTGGTTATGGGATTCACCAAGAGTGACATTTTTCTTGTCATGTAGACCAAGTGACAAGTTGGGTGCACCAACATCACCATTTCTACATTTGGCACTGGGGTCAAACGGGAAGAGTGGCCATAGACACGGGTCTAGACAATACTCCCCTATCCCGTGGTCTCCACCCAAACTAAATGACATACTCTCTACAATCGCATACATATCATCCAAAGCAAATAGAGAGTAGAGAAAGGTATCACTTAAGTCGACTTCTACTAAGATTCCCTCATGTGTGTACTCACTACTAGTTTCCCAATCATCACCATGAGTACTCTCAACAATAAAGTCATACAAAGTAGAAGAAGAAGTAGTTTCCAAGACCACACATTCCTTACCCTTAAGAGTACTCTCATCTTCCAAGAAGAAATGTCCATCTTTAGGAGGAATATTGTCATACCATAGTGGGTTAGCATATAGGCTATAGCTTCCAAGGCAAGCTATACCATCATTTTCACCACTAGGTATATTAGGAGTGTTTATATCATCTTAAAACAAGACATTATACCTAAATAGAGCATGATCTATTTCACGGGAAGATTCGAAATAAACACGTTCATCACTCTTTATAAGATCAATATCAAGTTTCAAAGAGATTTCAAGTACAAGATTATCCCAAGAATAGCTCTCGGATTCACTCCATTTTGTTGGCCAACATTTTCAAATACTTCACTCACTTGAGTTCTATTAAGCACATCACACATAACCTCAAGTGGCGGGCAAGTTTCACACATAAGTTTATCTGCACCAATTACATAAGATAATGTACTTTCATTCAACATATTGGCTTCAACACTAGGTGGACATAATCATCAATAGGATCAACTAGCGTATCCACACTCACAACATGTACATCATCAACAAGAGGCAAAGAATCATTAGACTCACAAGTAAGTAAGCTACAACTCATACTCAATGGGCTACTATCCACACAATTATCATTCACACTCACCAAAATGTAAGAGTTAGTTATTTGACCTTGAAGTTCTTGAGTAGACTCTCGTTTGCCGTGTTGTGAAGGTCCTCCACAATCTTGGGCAGAAAATCAGCATTTCTCTCCTTCGTTTTCCATATCGGTACTACACAAATGTCCTTAGAAATAAAAGGACAAACAATGTTAGCTTGGTTTGGTGGCAATCCCCTAACTTCGCTCCACATAACCTCTCCTTTTTCCACTCTATGATTACCACCTTACACACTCTTACTCCTCTCAATCTTTTGTCTTTTATTATCATTTGGATTGGAGTAGGTAAGCACTTTTCTTTGTGGCCCGGGCAGAATATACGTCACGAGGCGATTTCCCCATCGGTCTCTTATAACATTAGGCTAATTTTGCACATTTGGAACTTTATGTTGTGCAAACCAATCAGCATCTAAGCTCACATGACCATAGGTTAAGGTAAAAACATCATACCACACCTCCTCATGGTAATCAAATTGGGAGAAGACAACCCTCACCCTCTCGGTAACCTTAAACCCGTCCAAGAAGTATGGAACAAGTAAAGGCTCTTGAAACAATCCCAAGTAGTCAACCATGGATGGAAGGATATAGTTTCTATAGTACCTATCATTTAACACAATGAGTCAGCCCGGTATCCCACAAATGGTCACCTTTCCGGAGTGTACACTCCTTCTCGGATCAACATTATAAGGCACATAATTACCCGTCGGTTTTGGAGATAAATATCCTATTCTTCTCATAGGACAACCTCTACTATAGATAAAATAACCATTTATACCATGTCGATCTTGATAAGAAGTACTACAAGGTGAAGAAAATGAATTTTCACACTCCTCAGGTGTACTCTCAACATAGCTCTCATAAGTTTTGCGAATGAAAGGGTTATACCTAGCACCAAATCTAGGTTCAGAGTGGGAAGTGTAAGACTCCTCACATGCCCCAACATCATTATAAGAACCATCACGAGGTCCTACATCATCTCCAAATTCACCATACGCACTAGGTACTTCATTTCCCTCATTTTGTATCCTAAAATCGTGTCTCTCTCAACTTCGTAGCCACAAAACCCCTCACTACAATCATAGTCTCCCATATTGTAGTCACAATAATCCCCGTCCATTGAAAACATGTTCCCCTTATATCACATTTATACCTACGCAATGAACAAACAAGATTAGTAGTAAAAGCTCTTCACCAACACTCGTATACACTCACCTTTGTGATTCTCACATTTGGAGCGGCGAATATTAGAAGTTGTTTATACTCCGGTAGTCAATAGGATGTCAATTCTAATTGGCGATCAAAATGGATTCGTGTTTGATCGACTCAAGACACAGAAACAAAATTTACTTATGAACTTGAAACAAAGAAGTTACTACGAGTTAAAAAATGAGAAAAGCACAAAAATAACGCTAACACAAAGAACATACTTAAAAACTAATTTACAACTTAGTAGGTATTTATTAGTTGTCAATTAGTATAAGAGTCAACAAAGTTGAAATCAATGGAACAAAGAAAAGAAACTAGGAATTCTAATTCTTGAGCTTATGACGATGTGGCACTTGTCTATTGGTCATTGGAATGTCGTTGAAGTTGAATTTTTTTTCGTTTCAAGAATTTAATTGTTCAATTTCATATTTGGATGAAGAAGTTTCGGTTATGGCATAGGCAAACAAGGTCTTAGACTCCCCTTTCAACATTCAAAAAGGTCTTGACCTACTTTCACTCTTTTGGCAAGACAACCTTTTTGGTAGTCTTGTCTTCTTTCCCCTTTGGGACAATTTTGAAAAGTGATCTTACTTCTTTTTGGTAGCTACACTTTTTGGAAGTCTTTTGTTTCCTTACTATTTTGGTGTTGTCTTGAAAATGTTTCCAAGACAAACACAAGTCTTACTCTTATTTTTATTTTTCAAGATCAAACAACCCTTTGAAACTACTTCTTCAACACAACAAGATGAACTCCAAGAACAACAACAACAAGCTGTCCAACAATTACCACCACACAACTTGAAACTTAGCTCAAGAACTTGGATTAATACTTAAGGAGTGTTGGAGAAAAAGAAAACCAACACAAGAAACAACTAAGACAAGAAAAACACACCTATATCTAGACACAAATCTCGGCCAAAACAACAACAATAACACAATTTCGGCCAAGACACAAAAATGGACAGATTTGCTTCTTTCTTATTTTTCAGTTTTCTAACACCTTTTTTTTTATTTTCAAGTTTACGAGCCCAAGATTGATCTTGTGGGAACAATATCAAGCCATGCTCAGATACCAAATGAAATGAGACAATACAAGGGAGTCACGAAACACACACCAAAATCAGTCCACAAGTTCAAGAACCCGAGGACCTTTTTGGTGACCAACTCTTAGATTCACAATAAGAATAAGAAAGAGATGATAACAAGGTGTTTAACACCTATTTTCCATCCAACCAAACTAGATTAATAACACATAAAATGAAGAACAACAGCTTCGGCTACAAGAACACCACAAGGATGAGAGTAGGCAACAAGAACAACACAACAAGATTACAAGAAAGTAAAGGATAGATAGTGAGGCCAAGATTATTACAAGATTAAGAACCAAATGTATTTCAACGCTAACCCCTAATGAATGTAATAATCAAAACCACACTCTTACGGTGACCGCAAGAGAATCAACTCACCTCAAGATCCACCGTTTCCAAGCAAAGGTCAATATTAGCTTTTCCAAGCCCTATCTAAGAACTACACTAAGGTGTTCTATTCTCAAGAGAGAGGATTTGCAATGTTTCATACATTCATCATTCATAAACTAATGAGAAAAGACCTAAACGAGACTATGTATAGTATTACAAAAGAAAGACAAAAATGACTCCAATGCCCATAATGAGGTGGGGCGGCCATGGAGTTTCATTTAGACAAGTCTAAATGACTGAAATACCCTCAAGGCTAAGTGAAAAAAATGCCCTTAATAAAGGGAACCAAAATCGTGAACCACCAAGTGTGGCCGAAATCTGAGAGTCCTCAAGTCTTCACGGCTCCAAGCAATCTTCCACACTCGGTTTGTTTAATGGTATGCTCAAGACGACCCCTCCAAGTATGATCCAGTGCCCTCCATGCGATCAAATCTTGATTCTTCACGTAGTGACTTTGAATAATGTCATCGAAAGCTAACACAACCATTTGACTTGTATCATCAAAGTTGCTACGACACACTCCAACTTCACATGGGTCTTATTACCCCCTAAACTCGATTTTAGCATATTTTTGTGACCCTTTTATACTGACATGACATCTTTACTAAGTAAAAATGAGGTCTACATTAAAGGTGTCATGTCAGCTAAAAAGGGTGAAAAAATACACTAAAATTAATTTTAAGAGGGTAATAGAACCCTTGTGAAGTTTGGAATGTGTCGTAGCAAATTTGGTCATAGTTTAGGAGGGTACTAAATGTTATACTCACTAATCAAATAGAAAAGTAAAAAAATATAAAAGTTTAAAAATGAGGAGGGAACTAATTTTCAAAGATATAGAAAGGAAAACATTAAATATATATAAGTTTTAATCTTTATAATTATGTGTCTAATTAATTATAAAATGTTCAATTAAAAAGGGATATGTGTCTATTATTAATCAGATTTTTGTCTTATTTTTCGTCCCTCACTTGCTTCTAAGAGAGTGTGCCACATCAGCACTGAATGGTGTATTTATTATATTTTAAAATAATTTAGGAGATAATAAGACCCCATAAAGTTTATATGTGTCATAGAAACTTTGCCTATAGTTTGATAGGGTAATAGTGTCTTATCTCCTATTTCAACTTTTTTCTTATTTTTTTTCTTTACTTTCTTCTTTTTTCTTCATAAATATGTTGGCATCTCTATCGGACTCCTACCGCTTCCAACGCCACCATTTCCCCTCACAATTCTATCTATCTTATTTTATTATTAAATTTATCTCTCTTTAATTTCAAGTTCTCTTACAAAAAAATTCTTTATATTTCAAGCAATTTTGTAAAAAAAAAATAATAGATTTCAAGATTATTAGAAGGTATCATCTAATTTTATTTTTTTATTAAAGCTTCAATCAAACTATTTAAGGATCTTACTAAAATTCATTGATTCTTTTACAAAACCTTCATTTTTAATATTATCTCATATCATTCTTTTCAGAACTTTCATTTTTAATTTATCATTCTTTTCAAAACCTTCATTGCTAAAGCTATATAAAAATTAAATAAATTAATTGATAATATTTAAGAATTTGACCCAATCATCTAAGAATGTCCATGGACAAGATTTAACTTGAGTATTGACTCAAGGATAACAACTATTTTCAGACTTAGGATTAATTGATCATTTTATATAAATCTAGTAATCCCTGGTTGACTTTTCCCTATATCTTTTTTTCTCTTTCTTTTGATTTATTATACAAATACAAACTAACATTAGGGGTGGCTCTAAAGGCAAATAAAAAAGATAAATGTCTTAGTCTTCCAAATTTGAGATGTCTCAAGTTTTTAAAATAATAGGGTGATAAGTTTCTTTAGAAAATTGAAGGAAAGGTGTCTTTTAAGTCTTGAATGAAGGATTTGTGACATTGACCAACTTAAAGGGGAAAAAATAATTAGGAAACTTGATTAAGTTAATTGTAAACTTGATTAATATTTTCAAAAAAATTTAATCTTTTTAAAAATACAAATCAACCCACACCTCTATCATTTCCAAATCAACGGTCTCTCTCCTCTCTCTCTCTCTCGACAGTCTCTCAATTTTCTCCCAACCAACAGTTCTGCAAAATTTCTCCCATCAATTCCCGGCAACTTCAAGCTCCGATGACAAATAGCTGGGTGCATTCGTTTTCAACTTTCAACCGTTAAGCGACATGACAAGCAGAGTTCTCCGACGATAAAAACTTCGAGCTCTTTGTCGTCCCATTTCTTCTTTCATGGGTAAAAATTTATGTCTTTTTAGTTATGAAGAAACAAAGGAACTTGAGCTAATTTCTCTTCTAGTATTGATTAACAATTTCAATATTTCTTGCTTAAATTTGAAATGTGCACTGAATAAAACCCTAATTTCTGGCATTTCTTCTCTACTCTTTTTGGTGTGAAATTTAATTTTTTGTTATTATTGTAGTTCTTGTTGTTGAACTGTTGATTAGATTTGTTGATAATTTTTTGTCAATGTTAATATTCTTAGTATGTGTGTGTTGTGTTGGTGTTATTGGGTTGATTTGTTATTTTTCTTGGTAAAAATGGTGTTGCAACATATGAACCATCTGGCGCAATAGATGAAATAACTGATGCAACAGATGAAACATCTAATGCAATAGATGTTTAACAGATAAAATATCTGATGCAACAAATGCAAATCTGATGCAATAGATGAACAATCTAACAGATTATTTATCTGTTGCATTTATTACAACAGACGACTCTTCTATTTGGGAGAAATTTAAATAATATTAATCCTATAGATAACTTAGTTTGCAATAGATGAGTGATCTGCTTCAACAAATGAGTGATTTGTTTTTATTGTTTTCAACGGATTACCCATCCGCTGTAATAGGTTGGTTATAGGTTGCAACAGATAACCTTCCTGGTGCAATAGAGGAGTGATATATTTTTATTATTTCCAATGGATTACTTATCCGCTGCAACAGGTTGGTTATAAGTTGCAACAGATAACCTACCTGGTGCAATAGAGGGGTGATCTGCTTTATTATTTCCAATGGATTACTCATCCATTGCAACAGGTTGGTTATAAATTGCAACAGATAACCTATCTGGTGAAACAGATGAGTGATCCATTTTTATAATTTCCAACGGATTACTCATCCGCTGTAATATGTTAGTTATAAGTTGCAATAGATAACTTACCTGGTGCAACAGATGTGTGATTTGTTGGAACTATTTCCAATAGATTGCTCATCCGCTGCAACAGATTGGTTATATGTTGCAATAGATATCCTACCTGGTGCAACAAATATGTGATCTGTTGGAACTATTATTTTACTATTGTACATGTTTGATTTATTATTATCCTTTTTAACAGTGCATTAATCAATTATAATCTATTTGATGTTCCTGTTAATTTTAGATAATATGGCTCCCAAAAGAAAAAAAAACTAAATCGAGTCTAAGTAAAAGAACAAGTAAAGTAGCTAGGCTACATCCACCACTCTATGAGCTTTTTTTACAGGCGTTATCTCAATCAGGAACAGAAGATGATGAACATGGGGAGGAGACATATTTCAAAAGAGAAGATGCAAATGCTAATATCCCTTCCACCAAAGAGTTGGTCAAAACCTTCAGCATTTAGCATTATCCTATGAGAATGCAGTGCGATGGTGCCACAGATTTAATGGGTGATTTCGTAGTTAAGTCATCCATGGAAAAATCTTTTGACGCCATCAGAAAAATACTTCGAGAACAAAAATTAGATGCTTATTTCAGGGATAGCTGCTTTGGGAAATATCTTGATTTGTCGGAGGACAACAATGCTCGTTTCCAAATGAAAATGGTATATGATCTTCTCAATCATAGGTTTATGTATGAAAATAAAGATAAGATGGATGGGTGTGGATAAATTACTGTGGCATGCCTGTTTGTTTTGGTTGGAAGGAGTTTGCCATAGTTACTAGATTAAAATGTTATCCTCCTTCTCCTTCTCGAGTTATACCTATTCTAACCCGAAAAAAATATCCTGCACACCCAAAAAAGACAAAGGCAAGTTGAGTGATTGTGATGACCTGGTGTCCCTTGTTGGTCCAAGATTTAAAAACATAAATTTGATAGAAGCGTTGAAAGTAAAAGACTTTCAAATAAGCACATGCAATCATTGTGCTTGATTTGATTTGTACATAATATTCTTTGGTTGAGAGACGTTAACAACAACATACCACTTGATTTGATAAAGCTCTCCGAGGATCTTGAGGCATTTAACAGCTATCCTTGGGGTTATAAAATCTTTAAAATGCCTGTTAAATATTTGTTGACTCCGTTAACGCCAAGGAAAGTCAACTTATATGGCTTTTCATGGGCTTTCATGGTAAATATTTCTTTTATTATGACATGATTCATTTTTTAATTCAATAATGCTTTTGATTTATCGGCGTTATTTTATAGGCTTGGGCATTTGAAGTCATTCCTTATTTGAGACAACAAGTGAACTACCAGGAATAAGTTTCTTGTCCAAGAATCCTGAGATGGTTGTCGCCCAAAACTGATAAAAATGCAAAATTTCTTGATCTCTTCAACCCCCCGAAGGAAACAGTAAGTCTAATTCTAATTAAATTTTTATTTTAGTTAATGATTTTTTAAAATTATTCCATCATTATTCTAATATATGTACTGATTTATTTTAGATTGTCCATCTGTGGCTTGTTCCAACCAATCGAGAGTTGAAGATGCCATGTTTCCTTACTTTACGGTCTGTGCAAACTTTATCAGACCCTAAGGTAGTTGATAGAATAAAGAATGAATTGTTTAGAGCAACAACGATCTACTAAAAATTATCAAACAGATATATATACATCTGTTGCAACTGTCGTATAACCTATTGCATCAGATGTGTTATCTGTTCCAACATATGTTCATCTGTTTCAGCAAATCAAACAGGTCTTAGTACTATTTTAATTTGTACCAATAGATGAGTCATATGTTGCAACAGATGGGTCATATGTTCGAATTATCGTACAACTCTGTTTTACCTTTCTGAGTTTGTCCCAACAAATGAACAATTTGATGCAACAAATGGATAATCTGTTGTATATCTGTGATTAGCATTGACAATTTTGGCTTTCCAGGAGGATGTCACAGTAGAAGTTACTACTGAACAGCATAATATCATAGTTGATAATCCATCAAATACTTTCATGGAAGAAGAAAAAGCGACATATCAGAATGGATTATTCAATGACTCGAGAGAACGGAAGAATTACCCGTTTGAAGGGTTCAACATCTCAGACGAGGCTATAAAAAAACTAACAAAGTTAATCAATGACTATTCAGAATGGATTGCCGATGGGCTATTAAAGCATCACGCCGGTAGGTACATAAATAATTTTTAAAGATATTGATTTATACAATTCTTGTTATAAAAACATGACATTAAAACATATAAATCATGTAGAAAACAAAATGACGAACACTACAAGGTGAACGAATCGAGTATTGGTCTTGATATGTTCGACTTTGTTGTTGCACATCCCGAAATAAAGGATTGGTTCTATTTGATATCACAGCCCCAAACTTGCTGAAATGATGAGGTTTAAAAGTGATACATATTACTATTAATTAATACTTTATTTAATTGCATCTGTTTATTAATTTTATTGTCATGCAATCTGAAATATTTGATAATATGTGCAGCACATCGATGTCATTTTTTACTACCTCTGAAAGAAGGCCAAGTTGCAAACACAAGAACAATACAGATACACGACAGACAATCAAGTTTACATCAATAATGCTTACGATAGGTTTTGTCAACAACAGCCAGAAGTTTTCCTAAATAAGGAATGCTTAATCAACATCATCAAAGGTTTTAGCATTCCAGTTGGCTTACCTTGGCATTTGGTCAACAAAGTGTACATCCCAATCAATTGTGGTAATGAATTCCATTGGGTGTTGGTTGTCGTTGTTCTAAAAGAGAGGCGCATCCGAGTTTATGACTCGATGTCACGAAAGAGATGTTTCGGGCCGTCATCTGAGAATCAAAAGCTAGCCAAAATATTGCCTACTTACCTTGATATGAGTGGCTTTTTGGACCAAAAGGTTCGCACTGATTGGTCGACGATTGAAGCATACCGAGATAAAATGGGTAATCCATTTGACGTAGAATATGATGAAGGAATAGATCAACAACCCATTGGTCTCCTGTGAGTATCATGATTTAGTTTTATTTCATAAATTTCATAACGCTTACATGAACTGCAAGATATGACTTGTCTTTTTGTTTAAAACGCAGGAATTGAGGTCTTTTTGTTGCCGCTTACGCCAAGTATTTGAGAGATGGATTACAAGTACTAAATAATGAACTTGATGTCGGATTAATCCGCAAAAGATATGCTGCTCTTTTGTGCAAATACGGAGAAGCGAAAGCTCAGAAACCGTACGCAACTGACATTATAGATCCACGATGACCAAAAACGAATTCCATAGCACCGGATGAAGAACAACTTGTCTATATTGAGTAGATCTTTATAGATTGAGTCTATCAAAGTAATAACCTCTCCTTGGTAATTATTGGCACCAAAGTTTAAATTATTGATTTATTTGTAGAGTAGATCATTTGTACCCATAATAATTTTTTTAGATTTTATTTATTTGTTGAGTTATTTCATGTAATTTCTGAAGGCTTCAATTTATTTTATGTTGTCTATGAATACAATTTAATCCTTAGTTTTGAACTTATTAATTGAAATAGAATACTAGATTCAAATATCGCAACAGATAATACATCTATTACAATAGACGACATATCTGTTGAAAATTATCAAACATATTTAGACATATGTTGCAACATGTAGGTCATCTATTGGAAATTATCAAATAGGTCTTCCTAATTTTTTGACTTGTTCCAATAGATTACCTATCAGTTGCAATAGATAGACTATATGTTGTAACAACTTATATATCTGTTGCGACAGAGACTGAGAATTTGTATAATGAAACAAATGACCAACCTATTACAACAAATAATCAATCTATCACAATAGATATACTATCTGTTACAACAGATAGACAGTTTGTTGCTTTATAACAAAAATAACTTTCGTCACACATAACAAATTGTTATGGTGTTTGTATTTGTACATCTTCTTATTTATATATAGGTTCCAAGCGTTTAGTTAGTACCCCATAAGCCCATACCTCTTACATCCTTTTCACAATGGTGTCGCACAGACCGGATATTTCTGTGTCGATCAGCAAACATTCGATGTATGCAAGCACGTACGGCCCGCACGCGACATCGGTTTTATTTTTTTGAAGGTCCATGCCCTTATTTCGACCTTTAAAATCCGATGCTTTCTTCATCAAGACTTTCGTTGGCAAATGATTCATCAGTTTACTCTTCCTCAAGAAGTTGGGGAACAACTCCAATAGTGGCAGCATGTGGATAAAAAATGCACTGTCATCGAAGACAGGTAAGTTGCAGGCATAAACCTTAAGCTTTCCCTCCTCGAGAAGTATCTCAACAACGAGAAAATATTTGACTTCCACGTTCATGACTGCAACAATTCTCTTTGCCTTGGTCCAGCTCTTGTCGTGTGGATATAGCCTCTTTCCTCTAAAATAGTTAATCATATCTTCCTCATATTCGTACATAGAAACTAACCAATCAAATCCCGGGCCACCAGGAGTTTCAGCTAGATCCTTGAGATAAATGTACCTATTCTTGAAATTATTGCAGAAGTTAAGGTCCATTATCCTATCAGCAGCATCATAAGCATCCAGGTACGCTAATTGTCTACCCCTTATGAGGAAGAGAATTTCATCAACATACTGTGATATAAGAAGAATTTTTTTAAATATGTTAGTAATTGTAAAGAAGAAAAACATAGTGGAAAGATGTAACGAATGGTCCATCTATTGCAGAGGGTCTCTGAATCTGTTCACAGATTACCCAGCTAACGCAAATTATGCAACAGATGTTTAATCTATTACAATAGAACAACCACCAGTTGCACCAAAATACCCAGCTGTTGTAACAGATGACACATCTGTTACGTAGCTTCTTCTTCATGGAGTAGATTAGAAGTCTAGGTTAGGAAAAGTAAACTTACCTTATCCACGTACCACTTACGCATAAATGTCATACTTCTAAAGTCTTGGTGGTCAAACATATGCATAGTGTATCTTCTGCAGGTTTTTTCTTCTTGGGATTCTTAGCATTTCGCAGTGTCGTCCTCTCTTGATTGCCAAGTGCCACGTATATGTCCACATTCTTCAGTGGCCCCAAAACTTCAACAACTTTTAGAGAGGAAGGAGTTACAATCTTTTTTGTTTTCAGGCTAGAGAGTATTTAGCTGATTTTTCTTTTCTTCCTCCTAACCACCACTATAGGAGTGTATGGCTCCCTAACCTTCTTGGATGGTATGATACCCCTTTTAGATTTTAATTCCTTGGTAGCTTCAGAGATAGCCTCTAGTTTTTCAAAAAGTTTATCCTGTCTGTTCTTGCACACTTTGCATTTGCAATGAGAACATGAGGGTGAAGAAGGGTGAGAAGGACCACTGTTAGGGTCGGAGGGACCTGTGTAAGGGGTGATTTCAAATGTATTTATTTTTTCTTAAGAATCAACATGCTCATCATTACGACAGGCAGCAGCAGCAGCATCAGGATGGCTGCCACCAACATCAACAACTCCACTAGCAACACCCCCAGAAGAAGCACCCGGATCTGTTGTAGTAGGTTGGTCATGAAGAGCTTCAACATTAGGATGATCTTTCCTAACTGCTCTTCTTATGGTTGCTTCTCCAGCCAATTCCTTTTTTATTAACTTCACTGTTGGGTCTGCTATTGTATCAATAAGACCTAGAGTAATAAAGGAAGTCATCCCCGACTCCTGCTCAGTAGGAACGATCCAAGGATGCACAACGCATAAAAAAAGATAGATACATTTAAATCATATAATAATAATTTACAGTCAGTTAGGTTACATGTTTACACAGTCAACTTATGCAATAGATGATCTATCTGTCGTAACAGCTGATGTCCATATCGCAATAGATGGGTTATATATTGCATCAGATTACCCATCTATTACAAAATTTACAGTAGATGAGTAATCTATTGAGTCGGGTTCAGAGAACCAAAGTAACAGATGGTTAATCTGTTGCGAAATATGGATCGGCTATCGCAACCGATTACATGTTGCACCAGTTGTAGTAGATGGGTAATCTGCTGCAATAGACAACCCATCTGTCGAAACAGATGTCACATCTATTTCAATATCTTTCTTTGAGTCAAATTCTTTTACTTAAAAGAAGACTTACGACATCATCCGAAGGGTTAAAGAGATCAGCCTCCTTAACTCTTATATTGCTCTTTGCAGCCAACCACCTAAGGATCCTTGGATGAGAAACCTCATCCGGGTAATCCTTGACCTGCTTTCAGAGGGGAGGAATGACTTCAAATGCCCAAGCCTAAAATTTGTAAACAGAAAGCAACCAAAAAAAAGTCAGAAATTATTCAATATAATATAAAACAATGGATGTGTAATCAAATAGTGATTAAATTTACCATAAAATCCCAAGAAAAGCCATATAATGTGATCGTCTTTCGGGATAGCTTCGTCAGTAAATATTTGGAACTCAAGTCATAGCTGTCATATCCCCAAGGATAATCGCTAAATTTCTCAAGATCATCAGCAAGCGCTAACAAATCATCTTCTATGACTTTCTTGGCGTCTCTTGCCAATATAACAGAATGGGCAAACCAAACCAAGCACAACTGCACTCTGTACTTCTTTGGTATGGTTTTATCCTTGAGATCTTCTATCAAATCCGCCGCTTTATATCTACATCCAGCAATGTCCAACAACCCATCTATTTTTTCCTTGTGTTTGTTGGTTTTGGTGGGTGGTTGCTTGGACAATGCCTTCCTTCTATTTGATGGTGGTGGCTGTTTGGATATCCTTCTTGCCTTGGACCTTATGCGGGGTGTTTCCTTGGTGAGAGGTTTCTGGATGATCGCATCTCAAGCCCGTCACTATGGCAAACTCTTTCAAGCCAAAACAAACTAGCATGCCACATTAGTTGATCCAGATTTCATCATCTTTTTCCCTCTCCTTCGAATCTTTACCATCCCCCACGTACTTGATCCTGTACTTGAGAAGACCATATACCATGCTCATTCAGAAACGGGCAGTGTGGTCCTCAAGCAGCCCAAGAAAGTGTCCAAAGAAGCTCTTCTTAAAAAGTTTGTCTATGTTTTCATTCTTCATAGTTTTCCTAAATTAATCTAAAGGTTTCCCCAACTGACACTTAAGTACAAGATCACCAGTTAGTTCACCAGAAGACTATGAAGAATGAAAACATTGTACGTCTTTCTCTTCTTGTTTATCTTCTTCTTCTTCTTCCTCTTTACTTTTATTTTCCTCACAAGCCTCTTACACCCTTCTTCACCTTCATTTTCATAACTTTATTCAGCTTCATTTTTCCCTGACGGAGATTGCTCAGGAAGTTCCTCCGAGTCCATCTGTACTCTAGCCTTTTTTGTTAAGTGGTCAGAAGTTGATCCATTTTTAGTTTATATTCTTTTGGGAGACATCTTTTAACTACAAATATCTGAAAAATAAAAATACATTACATTTGATGTCTGCATAAAATTTTTAAAAAAGGTAAGACAAATTTCAATAAATTATTATACGTCACATTACAAAAAAAATACTCCAACGATAACCCACCAGTTGGAACAGATGGGGAATCTATTTGAAGACCTATTCAATATCTCCCAACAGATGTTCCACCTATTGCAACAGATGTACCACCAAGACCACCACCAATAAAACCAAGACCACCATTAATGCCACCAAGACCACCACCAATGCCACCAAGACCACCAACAATGCCACCAATACCATCACCAAAAGCACTAAGACCATGCCCAAGACCACCACCACCACCAAGATCACCAATGCCACCAATACCCGTATCAAGACTACCAAGACCGCCAACACCACCACCAATGCCACCAATACCAACATCAAGACCATTGACACCACCACTAAAACCACCAATATCGACACCACCACCAATAGCCACCAATAATACCACAAATATCATCCAACAATACCATAATAGTCAATAAAACACTGCGATAAAAATGAGGGTTTTCTCGGATTTCTTCTACATTTTTTAGCATCAAAACTCAAAATTCTTACCCTATTCTCGAAGGTAATATAATTAAAAGTCTTCTTTTTCATCATTAGCGAAAAAGCCCTAATTTTTAGAATAATAAACAAATGTAGAACTTTTCTACAACTATGTAACCTGTGAAGACAGAGAAAATGATGAATACAAGCGAGAATGAAGTCGAAAATAACAACTATGTGGTCAGAAATGGGAAGAAAATCGATTTGTTTTGTTGAGCAATATGCTGAGTAGTTGTTGTTTGTATTGTAGAGAGAAAGAAAAGAGTGAGAACTTGAGATTTGAAATGATGAAATATTTTTTCCGCAAATGGATGATTTATATTAGGTTGATTTGTATTTTTTAGAAAAGAATGACAAATTTTGATATTGTTAATTAGTCCGAGTTAATGTTAATTATTTTTTAAAATCAATTGCAAAGAAATTTGTTGCGATAGGTGACTGAGCTGTTGAAAATGTTCAAACAGATATAGATATCTGTTGCAATAGATGACATAGCTGTTTGAATTTATTTATTTTTTATTTTAAAGCAATCTTCTATCTGAAAAAATAAAGATAAACTACTACCAAGGCGGTAAAAAAATATTTCTTGGTTAACTCCATTTTGCAAAATAGACACATTGAAAGCTTTTTTAGATTTTCTGACATAAGTCTTGAAAAATTAAGTATTTGGACACTAGGTCAACGTCATCACTTCTTATATACAACCCTAGTGCACACATAGTTTATTGAGATACATAGTGTGTCAAGCTTATTGGGATTATTCTTTATAAACAACATAGTTTATTATCGATTCTATTTTAAGTCTATTAAAAAGTCTAATTATTCAAATGAATAGATGAACAGTCGAGAATTTATGACACGTGAAAAAAGTGGTTGCACATCCACTCACACCCTGAGTTTATTGGGTATATGCTATCTCCTCAAATTCCAACGACAGACGCATCTACCTACAACTGATCGGGAAGACCAAAGGCCTCTATTTTGGTCTATATAAACAATGATAGCGCCCAAGAACACACGCAAGTATACGTGGTCTTATCAAGTAGTAAAGTGGCCTAATTAAAGCCAAGTATCAATCCCACAAAGACTTGATTTAACATCGATTAAATTCTAGTTTAACTTCTAAGATTAATTTGATGCAAAAGTAACCAAAACGAGTTTAAAATATTATAAACTAAAACTAAAGTAATAATGCGTAAATAAAAGTACTTGGAACAATCAATGGAGTAAAGTCCAGGGTTAAAGCACTTCGAACAATCACACTATGTTATTGAATTTCATTCGTTAATATGTTTATCTTTGTTGTTGATTCGTAGGGTTAATTGCATGATCATGGTTTTTCAACCTTTAATCTTTTACCTAATATGGACATTACAACTACATCGTTGAGCGGGGATGTAATAATCCAATTAAGTTAATTAAAGCTATCATCCTACTTTTGAATCAAGTAAGGCATCTAAGTACATCCCTGTCCTAGACGCTAAGTTCAATTCTTTATTTTATAAAAGAATAAAAACCCAAACTTTATTTACTCCCATGTTCTATCTCTGTATTCCCTCTCCCAAGATCACAAGATCGACAAAATATGTATTTTACGGGTGATAAATCCATAAAATAATTAAATCAAGAATAAACAAACAACCAATAATGATAAGCAAAATCAAACAAATTTAATCCAAAATAATAGTACTCATGTTCTAGGCTTTAACCCCAGAAAGAGGATTTTTAGCCGGTAATATTCATAATCACGATCCAAATAATTGAATACATGATATGATAATTAAAAACTAAGTAAAAAAATATTAAACCTAAAATACGTGTAGCAGCCTCCAAAATTATTCCACCGTTTCCACCACTTCCAAATTGTTCAAAGTTGTCCAAGTATGTCCAGTTCTCACCAAAATTGTCCTATGATGTGTATTTATAATATAATATTCCTTATAAATATAGGATTAAAAATGTTGGCACATGGATCAAGGGAGATTCCCACAAGATTCCCACTAGTCTCCTAATTACTTAATAGCTTGTGCCTGTGTCGGCAGAATTGTATTTGCCTGTGCATGGATCAGAAACGTGGCGTGTCAATGATCGTGTCGACACAAACTGGGAATAGCGATGCGACTCGTAGAGATCGTGTCGACTTACTGGAAGTAGCCTCCAAAATTTTGGTTAAGTGTTGAACGTCCCTCCTTTTTCCCATGCCTTTTGTGGTGTATTTCCAATGAATTTCAAGCCTTTTTATCATCAATATATCACCATAATCAGCTCACAAAGCCTCCTTCAATATCACACACCACATATTAGAGATCAAAACAACACAATATTCTCAACGACGAATCAAAACAAGAGCTAAGATAAGGCTAGTTAGCAATGATCTTCAACTTTATGTTTCGATTCTTGACTTAATCAAATTGAACTTTTTCCATTACAAACAAGTTATTCCGTATATAATTACACCATTAAACCATTTGAAATAAATTAAACACATTAGAATCCAACGAAGCCAACTAGACACACACCTAGCTCAAGCTAGTAAAACTAGTTTTCCGGGTTGAACTCTAAATGACTCAATTAAGTACAAACTTGTTTGGAAACACTTTGAACCATGTAATCATGTACTTGGACACTTAAATGCTTATTTATATCAATATTAACACGTTAAGCACACGAATTACTCTCAAAACAAGGCTAAATAAACTATAATAATGACACCGAAGTGTATAAAACCACCTTAGATCATCACCCCACACTTAAACCCTTGTTCATCCCCGAACAACTCTTTACTATAAGCATAAAAATCTAAGGTGACACTAAAATTCTACTAAAATAAAGACACTCAAGCTAGTACTACAACGACTACACGGAATGTAAGTTTCCACACAAAGCACGTTATTTACACAATTGATAGCTCATGAACCCTACTTTAAAACATCCTAGCCTCAAGAATTGACTCACCTAAGTGGAAAACTCATGATTATCATTCAATCAAGGACATCATACAAATCAGCCACATTAATCAAACATGTGCCCCTCACAACAAGAGAGTTACCCATAATCACTCACATAAAAGCATTTCATAATGTAATGGATACAAGAATCAAATTACGCTCACTCTCACAAGGAATTCACAAGTTACGCAAAATGAACCATAGGCTTTCCCTTAGTGTAGTGCTCCTCTAATATCAGAATGTCAAGTATAGGATAAAATAGGGCTTTTCAGGTTGTAATGAAGGCTAAGGGACGTGTAGAAACTATTTGGGAATAGTAACTAACCTCTCTAAGAGATTTAATACACTACATTGTACATTTAAAACCAATCTCCAACAACCAAATTACACCATTTTGTCTACCCTTTTCTTTTGTTTTTGCCCCTATCTCTTTTAAGTATTTTCACAAACACATGGTGGGCGTATTGTTTATTACCACATGAACTAATTTTTTTTATTATTCACAACCATGGAAATTTTTCTAGCACAATGTTGATCACACCCATCCACCATACATCAATTATCAACACCAATAACTATTACCTTGGGGCGTCAAATTCATCTTTTTCTTCTTATTTCTCAAACTCCTTACTCGATTAATTTTTCATTAAAGCACTTAGGAGCTTTTTAGATTAAATTAAGATTTACCAAAGAAGGGATTAGGTTAGATATGAGGCTACCAAAGAAAAGGCTAAAGGCTTAATAGGAGTTAACTATGAATAAGCACAAAGGTAGGTAAAAAAAGGTATAAAACAATGTTATCAAAGAAATGCCTAAATCATCTCCTAAACCCACACTCTTTATTTTGCTTTACACACACACCTGGTAAGTTCTAGACATCACATATAACAAGGAATATACAAAATACTCAGATCACACATGGCACATGCTTGACTCACATAGGATCATCATAGACTCCCAACCAAACAATAGCATGAATTTAAATTTAAGCCAAAAAGTACAAGAGTCACAACATGAGCCTAAGAGTCTCAAAAGTAGCAGTTCACTCATTCAACATGCTTTTACCAAATAAAATACTTGCACCATGCAATCAAAAATAGCACCAACTCAAATATCTTACACAAAAAAATTTAAATTGAGTCAAAATTGGGGAAATAAAATTGGGAATTTCCCCCACCCCACACTTAAAAATCTACTTTTTCCCTAAAGTGAACTTAAAAGTAAGAGATAAAAGTACTCCCTAAGGCCTCTAGGCCTAGCTAGTAGCATCTTTACGTATAAATACGATTTGTGGGACCCCGCACTCTATTTTTGTCATGTTCCTTAGCTCATCTTTTCGGTACTCAGACTTTCTATCAACCTATGACTCAACCAAAAATAAAAACTAGGTGAAATAAAAAGTAAAAATTGAAATAAAACATACCTAATTAACTTGGGTTGCCTCCCAAACAATGCCTGATTTAGTGTCGCGGCACGACCCAGCTCAACTCAACCAAATTCCTTCATCTTTTTCCTCACACTTAGAGGTCATCTTCTTATTCTTTTCAACCCTCTTGGGTGCGAAATTTCAAGATCAACAGATTTTTCAACTTTTATCATGTTGGGAAGCAGTGGGTTCATCTCAGGCCGCTCAATCAGGTAGTCCAAAGAGGGCCTTAGTGGGCTAACCACCCTACACTTGTCCCTTTCAACAACATTGATCATACATAAATCTTTAGAATGGGACGTTATGTTAGGTGTTTTATAAATATCAAATACTGCCTCTTCATTCTTTACCCTTATTTTGAGTGTGCCTTCTCTAACATCAATCAAAGCTCCTTCAGTTACTAAGAATAGATGCCCCAAGATAATTGGTACCTGTTTGTTTATCTCAAAATCAAGAACAATAAAGTTAGCAGGAATAACAAATTTACCAACCTTTATGAGGACATCCTCAATGATTCCTTTTGGATATGTCATGGATCCGTCTACTAACTGCAAAAGCACGGTGCTCAATCTAGGATTTCCTAAGCCTAATGTGTCAAACAGAGATAAGGGCATCAAATTTATGCTCTCTCCCAAGTCACTCAGTGCATGGACCACTTTACTCCCAATTTGGATAGGAAGAGTAAACTTCCCCGGGTCTCTCAATTTTTTAGGGATTTTCCGTGTCATTACCGCGCTACACTCTTCAGTGAGTGTTATCAACCCCATATCCTATAATTTTACCTTATTAGCAACCACATCCCTCAAGTACTTTACATACTTAGGCATACCCTGCAAAACATCTAACAAAGGTAAGTTAATGTGAAGTTGTCTGATTGTATCAAAGAACTTCATAAACATTGCATCCTTCTTTTCTTTAATCTATCTCTGAGGGAAGGGTAGTGGCAGTGTCGTCTGCACTTCTGGTTCAACAACTTTTTTCTTTGAGTACTCAAACTTCCTCGATTTCTCAGAAACTTTGTCGAAAACCTGTTGGGTCACGACCTCAGCATGTACCTCCTCTGTTGCCTTGGGAGGTTCTCCTTGAAACTCTTTACCACTCCTTAAGGTAATTTCCATAACTTGTTTTAGATTTTTTGTATCTGTTGGCAGACCACCTTGAGGCCTAGTATTCCATGTTTGTTGCAACTGACCCACTTGAATCTCTAAGCTTCTCCGAGCTGCTTGCAAATTTTTCATGTCCGCAGCCAATTATGTCTGGCTGGCTAGAAGTTGCTTAAACATCTCTTCCATATTGTTAGTTGACTGATTCCCTTATACCTGTGGTTGCTGAATTTATTGTTGGGCGTTCCACGATTGAGTCCGCCACTTCATGTTGTAGGCATTATCATAATTTGGCCTTTGAGCATTGCCTACATACATCATTGATTCTGGATTGGAAGCACACATAGCCGCTAAGTGACCATTATTACCGCACACTTGACACCAACCTGCATCTTGTTGGATGGCATTGACTGTGGCTGCAGGTTGTGGTTCTTCCAATTTTAGGTTGTTGAACTGAGTGTTTACTATATTCTACAATGTTGTAACCTGAGTTGATAAGGTCGTGAATAGGTCCACCTCTAATACACCTGCAATTCTTTTTGTGGCACTTCTAGAATCTGAATGCCACTTTGGATTTCCTTGTTCTATACGATTAACAATGTGTACATCTCATTATAAGTTAATTCCAGCGCTTAAACACCTACGGTTTAATCTAGCAAAATCTTCGTAATGTGATCAAGAGATTCTACAAAAGTATAAGCAAGTAACTAATTGGACTGTTGGTGGTATCGACAATCCCAAAGAAGGGCCTTGAAGCGTTCCCAAGCGTGATATAGATTTTCATCAGGCTTTTGTTTGAAGCTCGCTGTCGTACTGTGAAGTCTCACAGTCTTGCCTGATGGAAAGAATCTGATGAGGATCTTTCTGGATAAGTCATCCCATGATGTAATTGAATTGGACGAATCCGTATTCAACTACCTTTTAGCTTCCCCCAAAAGTGAATGAGGAAATAGTGTCAGCCTCACATAATCTGTACTCACCCCAATCGAAATGAATGTATCAATAAGCTCAATGAAAGTCTGTAAGTGGACTTGTGGATCCTTGTGTGAAAGCCCTGTAAACTGTCCACTGCTGATTAAAAGTTGCACCATATTGTGCTTTAACTAGCAATTCCCCCCAGCAGCCGGTCTTTGAATTGGGAAAGTCAAGTTCGTCGGAAGTGGGACTGCCACTTCCCTAACTGTCCTGTGTGTTTGTTGTTCTGCAGTCATTATAGCAGGATTCTCTTGGTCGTATGCGACTTGAGGAATTTGGGGGAGAAGGATTTCTTCTCTGCTTCGTTGATGGTAAAGTTTCTCGGGTTCTAGATTTGGTTCAATCAATTCCCGAGCCTTTGCCAGCTTATCAACCCAAAATTAAGCTTCCTGCACTGACAAAATAAAGACTAAGCGTAAAAACACCAAATAAATCTAAAAGTAAAACTAGAATAAATAATTGCTAAATTATAAGTCCCCGGCAACGGTGCCAAAAACTTGATAGCGTCCAAGCGCACACATAAGTGTACATGGTCTTATCAAGTAGTAAAGTGGCCTAATTAAAGCCAAGTATCGATCCCACAGAGACTTGATTTAATAATGATTCAATTCCAGTTTAACTTCTAAGATTAATTTGATACAAAGGTAACCAAAAAGAGTTTGAAATATTATAAATTAAAACTAAAGTAATAATGCGTAAATAAAAGTACTTTGAACAATCAATGGAGTAAATCCCAGGGTTAAAGCACTTCGAACAATCATACTATGTTATTGAATTTCATTCGTTAACTTGCTTATCTTTGTTGTTGATTCGTAGGGTTAATTGCATGATCATGGTTTCCCAACCTCTAATCTTTTACCTAATATGGACATTACAACTACATCTTTGATCAAGAATGTAATAATCCAATTAAGTTAATTAAAACTATCATCCTACATTTGAATCAAGTAAGACATCTAAGTACATCCCTGTCCTAGACGCTAAGTTCAATTCTTTAATTTATAAAAGAATAAAAACCCAAACTTTATTTATTCCCATGTTCTATCTCCCTATTCCCTCTCCCGAGATCACAAGGTCGACAATATATGTATTTTACGGGTGATCAATTCATAAAATAATTAAATCAAGAATAAACAAACAACCAATATTGATAAGAAAAATCAAACAAATTTAATCCAAAATAATAGTACTCATGTTCTTGGCTTTAACTCCGGAAAAAGGGTTTTTAGCCGATAATATTTATAATCAAGATTCAAATAATTGAATACATGATATGATAATTAAAAGCTAAGTAAAATAATATTAAACCTAAAATACGTGTAATAGCCTCCAAAATTATTCCACCGTTTCCACCGCTTCCAAATTGTCCAAAGTTGTCCAAGTATGTTCCACTTGTCACCAAAATTGTCCCATGATGTGTATTTATAATATAATTCCTAATCAACATAGGATTAAAAATATTGGCACGTGGATCAAGGGAAATTTCCACAAGATTTCCATTAGTCTCCTAATTACTTAATAACTTGTGCCTGTGTCGGCAGAATTGTATTTGGATGTGCATGGATCAGCGATGCAGAGCGTCAATGATAGCGTCGACATAAACTGGGAATAGCGACGTGACGCGTAGAGATCACATCGACTTACTGGAAGTATCCTCCAAAATTTTAGCTAAGTGTTGAACGTACCTCCTTTTTTCCATGCCTTTTGTGGTGTATTTCCAATGAATTTCAAACCTTTTTATCATTAATATATCATCATATTCAGATCACAATGCCTCCTACAATATCACACAACATATATTAGAGATCAAAACATCACAATATTCTTAACGACGAATCAAAATAAGAGCTAAGATAAGGCTAGTTAGCAATGATCTTCAACTTTATGTTCCGGCTCTTGACTTAATCAAATTAAACTTTGCCCATTACAAACAAGTTATTCCACATATAATTAAACCATTAAGACATTTGGAATAAATTAAACACATTAGAATCCAACGAAGCCAACTAGACACACACCTAGTTCAAGCTAGTAAAACTAATTTTTCAGGTTGAACTCTAAATGACTCAATTAAGTATAAACTTGTTTGGAAACACTTTGAACCATGTAATTATGTACTTGGACACTTAAATTCTTATCGATATAAATATTAACACATTAAGCACACGAGTTTCTCTCAAAACAGGGCAAAATAAACTAGAATAATGACTTCGAAGTGTATAAAACCACCTCAATCAAACAACCATCAACTATACACAATATTCATCTTATTCAACACAAAAAAATTGATAAATACGACCAAATGCTTAGCATTCCACTCAGACCACGAAGGAGGGTTCATTTCCAGCGTAGCCACGACATTCTCCTCCTCCAAAATGACCTAGATCGTCTCTTCTACGGTCTGGGTCAGGACAGAGAGAACCTTCACCGTGAACTATGGTGTATCTCCCAATTTTTACGGGCGATCGTGGAGAGGCTGAACATGCATACAGAGGAGTTCATCACCCCCCCAACACACACACACACCATCCCCTTAGTTTAGGTTTTAGTTTCTATTGTAGTTATAGTTGTAAGTTCATTGCAAAAATGCTTTTATGGCTAGGAAATTTATTAGATAAAATCTTCTTTCTTTTGGACTTTTTGCTCATATTTTTCTGTAAATATGGTGTTAAACCATTGCTGCAATGAACTTATGACATAAAGTGTTTGAAACTTTGTTGCAATGCCCTTTTTGTTTGTCTCTACATTAATTATACAATTTTGTTCTTGATTGAAATTTTGCAATTTTTCCTGTTAGAAGATAAATGAAACAATTGTCAGACGTCAAAACTAATGGTCTATCATATATATGTACGAATTCATATATGTTAATGGATAATGAATCTGGTCTATCAACGATTAAGTGGATTTCTACAAAAATAATTGCACGGTCGATATAGTATATGATTGACCGACATTAATAACTATGCGTGACTGTCTACGTAATCAATGGATTCCATTATGTAGGTTCATGAAATATAAATAATTAAATAATTAAATAATTAAATAAATGTAATTGTATCGATTGTAAATCACAGACTGCAAGTTTTGTCACTAATATACCATACTGTCGGACCTCTTATATAGACCGTAACTATAACTGATGTCTTCTCATGCGTTCAATAGATGCTAAACCGTATAGATCCACTCTCGGTCAATGCTAAGTTATATACGGATTGGTGCAACGGTTAAAAAAATATTAGTACATAGTCAAAGATATAAATAATTAAATAAGTAAAAGTGATTTGAGGGCCATATATTGTGTCCATTGTAAATCATAGACTTAAAGCCTTGTCAATAATATACCGCATTGGTTTATTGCTCTTAGTATCATATTTGAAAAAAAAAATTAATAAAATAATAAATAATTGGATTTTATGCAATTAAAGAATCGTGAACAAGTCATGTGATCGTATAAGAGTCCACGTACATTGGAGAAGTTGATCAAAGATGTGTGCGGATGGGTAGTGAATGAACAAATGAATTCCTCACAACATACTTGCGGTTTGGTAAACATTGACCTAAGGATGTTGGTTGTTCAACCACAAGTCATCACACCACACATCTTTGATCACCACTTTCAATTTATGTGGACTCCCATACGATCACATGACTTGTTTAGGCTCATTCAATTGCATAAAATCCAATGATATATTATTTTATTAATTAGATAATCCTTTTCAAAATATGTGCTAGTCATGGTCTATGAATATGTATCCTAGTCTAGTACATTTATTATTGAAGTAGTCTAAATTTTATGCTAGACTATGATTAGTTATTTACTCGACCTGATATAATCTAGAATAGAATGGGAACTAATTCCACAATTAAATAACTAGACGAGGATATTTATTTATAGACTATGACTAGCTCATATTTTGAAAAGGATTATTTAATTAATAAAATAATATAAAATTAGATTTTATGCAATTAAATGAGCCTAAACAAGTCATGTGATCGTACGAGTGTCCACGTAAATTGAAGGTGGTGATCAAAGATGTGTGCGGTGATACTTGTGGTTGAACAAATGATGAGTTGTGGTTGAATAAATGAATTCCCCACAACATACTTGTGCTTTGGGTAAACATTACCCTGAGGATGTTGGTTGTACAACCACTACCCATCCTCACACATCTTGGATCACCTTCTATAATTTACGTGGACTCTCATACGATCACATGACTTGTTTAAGCTAATTTGATTGCATAAAATTTAATTAATTATTATTTTATTAATTAATTATTTGTTTTTTTTCTTAATATGCTACTAAGGGCAATAAACGAATACGGTATATTATTGACAAGGCTTTGCGTCTATGATTTACACTAGACACAATTGATGGACCTCTATAAACCATGATAGTTACTGAATTGGTGACACAATGCAACATATAACAGTAAATTTGTTCGTCGTCATTGTAAATATATGATTTATTCAATCCATCGTGCGTTCAGTCTAAAAATTATAAAGAACAACTTCTATAATATTTGTCATTGACCTCTATAACTTAGGATAATAGCTGAACCGGTAACACAATCAACTGTTTAATCTAACAAGACAATGGAATAACTGAACATAATTTCATCAGTAAATGTCATCATTGACATGCCAAATATATGTAATTCAATTATCCATAAAAAAAATCATTAAAAACAACAAATCATTAAGAAAATTATTTGTTCCAAACCACCGAACTACATGTTATCATCATTGAGTTCCTTAACAATGCCCATCACATCCACTTCATTCTCCTAATGTTTTTTCTCCTCTTCCTCTTCTTCTACTTCTTTCTTCTCATGTTCTTTCTTTTCTTCTTCTTTTTCTTCTTATAACTTCTTCTCTTCTTTAATATTTTTGTCCTCCTGTTTAGCCACTCCTTCTTCATCAACAATCTTCTCATTTCTCTTCTTCTTCTTTTGTTTTCTCCTCATTTTCTGCTTCTTTTTCATCTGTCCTCTCCTCATTTTTTTTCTTTTTCTTCTTCTTCTTCTTCTTTCGCATCCTCTTCATCTGTTGCCGTTTCCTCTTCCATTTCTTTTTATTTCTTCTTTTCTTCATCTTTTTCAACTGCTGCAGCAATGTCAGTCACTACAACTGCAAGTTTTTCAAGGTTTACTTGATGTCGGCTACGAGGGGAACTGTCGAGGTGCACAGCTTTATTTTGAACGAATTATTAAAATTATGCAAAAAAATTAAATTGGAAGAATAAAAAATAAATTAGTTTACCTTCATCTTGATGCTTCTCCTTATTCTACTCGATTTTTCTCAACGTCTCTTCTCTAACAAAAGAAGCAATATCCAGAACACTTTTCACGAGCACAGAAACACGCTCACACAGGTCATCATCATTAGAAGCATCGAGTGTAGTTTTGAGTCCACTTGAACCAGCATGATCACAAGCTCGTGTTGGACTTGGAACATAACTATGACCACCCAAATCTTCGTCTTCGTCTACGACCTCCGCTGATGAAGTTAGGACAGTCACGCCTTTTAATTGCGCCTTTAAGGCATCGATGGACGTATCCTTAACTTCATCCGTATATGGCTTAAATATTTTCATGTATCTTTGCTCCATCTCACGGACGGTAGAGGCAAGGTAAGGGTGCACAATCTATAAAAAATATAAATTACACGATATTCACTAATATAATAATATCATTATCATATTATAATAAGTATAATTTTACCTTTGAGTTGTTTTCTTTGTACTTAAACGGGTCACTTTCCATTATGTTGTCACACTTCGACGTGTGCCATCTAAGAAGATGGGAAATGGGCAAAGGAGTATCCAACGACTTACCGGCGTAGCTTTTCAGATGAGGAAAGGCCTCATATATCCAAACCTACAATCAATAAAAGAATAAGTAAATCTACAGGTTCTATGTATTATTACATAAATAGGTAAGAGTCTATAATAAATCAATAAGATGGCAGATTATAAGTACCAGAAACGCCCAGGGAAATCCATATAACGCATACGTTCTAGTATTCCTCTTCACAAATATTTCTTTCTGCTTGGTCAAATCAATCTTCTTTTTCAAATAGCTCAATGTCAGCCCAAACGACTCTTTTTCCCATGGATTTCCGCCGAAGAAATCTCAATCAGCCACCATCTTGATGTGGTCTGAATCTACCTTCTTTGATGGGTCCTTTGCCAGCAGCATCGAGTGCACGAACCGAACCAAAAAGCACTTCAACTTTTGTTGATTAGTCAACCTATTACCTTTGATCAGGCTAACCAACCTTGAGGCAGTAATGCTTTTGTTCTTTGTTACCTTAAAGTGAAAGCTTTCTCCATTTTGGAGGAATTTGTTCATTTTTTATTCATGGGGTTATGCTGAACAATTCAGGCATGTAATCAGAGCAAATTCCTTTAAGCCAAAACAAACTGGCTTACCGTTCACACAAAACCAAATTTCATGCAGTTTTTTATTATTTTTGATACGTCGCAGCAACACATAATGGACCATCTGTCCATTAAACTTAAAATGTCCAGCATATGCCTCAAGTATCCGAAATAAGTCTTCTTAAAATCAGCATAGAAATTTTGTTCAATAAGAATCCTTCTAAACTCTCGATAGACCGTCATTCTTGCTCTTACGAAAATCTTTGTAGGAAAAAAAACTAGTTCATCCATCCAAGTAGTTAGGTCATACGACTCAACGGAGATATCTTTCGCACAAATTGGCAAGGAAAGGGGATCATCCTTCTCCGCATCTTCACAATCTCTCATGTCCTCATCTTTACTGCTATAACTTTTACTTTCTTCTTCTATTTCCCCTTCACTTTTCCCTTCACTATCCTCAACAGCGTCACTCTCATGAGCACTACTATTGTCATATTCGTAAATATCGGCAAGAATTTTTTATTCAGTTTTTTATTCGGATTTATCAACTTCAGCTTTTTCCTCTTTGAAGTTTTGGAAACTTCTTCGGCTTTTCACTTCCTACTGCTAGAAGCAGTGGAAGTAGGACTTTTAAGTGCTGAATCAACTCTCACCATTTATGATATATAACCAAAAATGAATCTGTAGATCGACCACTATCTATTAATAAAAATAGAAAAATGCAACAAAAATAAATCTGCATTGGTCGATCTATCGACCACTAGTCTATTAAGAAAAATGGGAAAATGCCTTAGATCAAACATGCAAATCAAGTTCCAACTTTTTCAGCTATTGGCAGTGCAATTCACAACAACAAGAACACTATTAAAATGGGTCCAATTCTGTACAACAAATTCAAAATCAATACGCAATATAAATACAAAAAATTTCTAGTCATTATCCAAAGTAAAACACGATTAAACATGCGGAATCGACAATGTTAACTAAAAAAACTCAAATTTTTACTAAAAGAACCCCGACACAAAGGGGAAATAAAACAAACATACCAAAATGGATCTAAACTGATCGGGGAAGAAGATTAAACTTACCTGAGAAGGAGAAAATGAAAATTTTCAACTTGGAAAGCAAGAGTAGACCCAAACTTTTTTTTTCAAAAATTATGAAGAAAAATTCGGAGAAGAAGAGGATTTGAGGAGAGAGAAAAGTTTTTGAATTTATTAAATAATTTTAATAAATATTTGAAAAATTAATAAATATAAAAAGGGATCATATTGTATTTTTTATAAAGTTATATTCTCCAAATTAAGTTTTCAAAGTGAGTTGTTGGAAATTTTCAACAGACATTTGCATTTGTTGCGACAGATGACTGAGCTGTTGGAAATTTTCAAAAAGATATTGAGATCTGTTGCAACAGATTACCTATCTGATTTAATTATTAAATAGACATTTGCATCTGTTGCGACAGATGACTGAGCTATTGGAAAATTTCAAACAGATATTGATATCTGTTGCAACAGATGACATATCTATTTGAAAATCTTTTTTTTTAATTTTAATACTACTAAGGCGGTAAAAAATATTTCTTCGATAACTCAAAAATCTCCTCCTTGAGTAGTCTTATCTTGTCTTTTCAATATCACTCATCTTCCTTGAGCCCCTCAAGTTATTAATGAACATTTAAACCCATGTCTAGAATTATCTCTCCTTCAGCCCTAAATTTATTCATCTCTCTTCCTTTTCTTTCTCTCATCTTTAGGGTTATCACAATCGTCTCTTTTTTTTCTCTTTTTTCTCTCTTTTTTCTCATAAGCATCCTTTCTGATGTCAACTGATCTATATCTTTTCTTGATTGAAATTGTTTTTTGGATCCCCTTGCTTTTGACATTGCAGGTATGGTTCATTGTTGCTCTTTCATTCTCGTCTTCTTCTTTGCAAGTTATTTAAATCAGTTATTCACATCTATTTTTAATTTAATTATCCTTTACCCATATCATATTTATTTAAACAATTTTAAAAAAAGATTACTTTTAAGTCTTGAATGAACGAACCGTTGTTATTATTAAAATATACAAAAAAAGTCATCTGTTTGGAGAAGTTTAAATGCCTTGTTGGTGCATTTTTTTGGCATGTATTTTGTTTGTTTCTTTGTTGTTGATGTTGTTGGTGGGGTTGGTGTTGTTAGAACTTTTGGTGTGTTGTTGTTGATGGTGTTGGAACAAATGATGTTGTTTCGTTGTTGTTGATTTTGTTTCTTTGTTTTTTGTTTGTCGTTGATGCTGTTGTTGACTGTTGGAACAAATCAAACCACTACCAAGGCTGGTTTGATATATTCCAACAGTTTACACAACTGTTGCAATAGACTCCACATCTGTTACAATAAATTTACAATCCATTGAACAGATGGGAAGCTGGTGCAACAGATGTGGAGCTTGTTGCAACATATTGGTAATCTGTTGCAACAGATGGATAATGTTCTTTCTGTTTTTTTCTCATTTAACAAGAATTGTTTTTCTCTTGTTTGAAGATATAAGGAAATGAATATTGATCAAATTTTGCCCAACCAACATAAGAGGCTAAGTAAAGATGGGTTCAAAGAAATAAGATGCTTGCAGATAGAACCACTTCATATGTGGGAGGTATGTATTACTGATAATGTTATCGTGAAGACACATATAGAGTACACTGATTTTGTGAGTGATTTTTTTACCGAATAGTCATTGCTCATTCAAACAAGATATTTGCAAATTTATAATTAAGTTTTATAGGTCCGAACTAATAAGGCTGAGGGACCATGAATAGGGTTCTGATATCCTATTAAGATTTAATGTCGGTTGTTGCTCGTGTCTATGAGTCAAGCTTTGTGAAGTGATCAAGTTTTGGTGGCATTGTAAAAAGATTCGATAGCGATTGGACTAACTTTCAGGGTGCATTGGAATCTGAGATGGCCTTCAAATCCTCCCACTACTTCAACCAAGAACGGAAATCAATATATTTATTGTCCTAGCCTAAATTTATATGGTTGGGTTGTTCAGGGTGATGATTATACACCAGAAGGAGCCGTAGGAGAATACCTGCAAGGGAAAATGAGAGTTGATAAAAGCCTATATCATCTAAGAGCTAATTGAAGAGGAAAACATAGGGTAGCAAAGAACTTCTAGCGAATCTGGCCGATGAAGATAAATTAGAACACAATAAATCTGAATCAAGTGCAAATATGAAGTGTATCCAGTACTGAAAATCCATTTGTTGTCTCTCTGAAAGAAAATTAGTGCAGCTGGGCACTTTGTTGGGGAGTTGCGACTAGGTAGCATGTTCGAGATGATCACCTACATAGAAAATAGCAGAACAAAAAAAAATAGCTTTGCGGGCACCGAAGGTTGAAATGATGTACCGTAAGTAAAGAAAACTTAGTCCAATAACAGCTGCATTTAAAATAAGCAATCTAAGCGAAGGCGGCAATTTCTAAATTTTAAATTGCATCTCATGTCTTCTTGTTTGTGGTTCTGATTCGATCCACTGTTATTTACCTGATCGAAACCACAAACAATATTGAGTATCATTACTTCCTTAGCAATATGAATATAATTAATTGTGTTTTCTTGCCTTAGCATGCTTTCAACATATCTTGGCGAAGATCATATGCTTGTTGTAGTATGTGAATCCCGATAATTTTCAGGCTTGCCTCCAGCTTACTGATCGGTATTCAAGCTTGTCGTTGTTGTCTTTGAGGTTACTATAGAGTTCTTTATCTTTTATGAGCTGGTCAATAAGGGAGGAACACTTTCTTCAAAGTTGTGGCATTGTAAAAGTCCTTCAGAAGGCTTCTAGAAGCCTTTCTTCGGAAGGCTTAAATGATACATGGAGGGTCCCTATGTTTGTTTTAGGTCAATATATTGATGCACACTCAAGCAGTAGTCCCAATAGTTGAACGGCTCACTTTCTCGAGCGTTGTTCATCTTGTTCTACCAACCTTCAAAGGATAGCCCAAAGGATAGCCTATCAAATCCTTTGAAGGTTTGTTGAACAAGATGCATTGAACATCGCTCAAGAAAGTTAGTTGTTCAATTTTTGGGACCACTTCTTGAGTGTGCATCAATATGTTGACCTAAAACAAACATAGCGACCCTCCATGTATCATTTAATCTTTCCAAAGAAAGTGTTCTGGAAGCCTTCTAAAATCCTTTTACAATGTCATAGCTTCGAAGAAAATGTTCCTCCCTGATTGACCAGCTCACAAAAGACCAAGTACTCTATCCTAACTTCATATACGGCAACAACAACCTTGAATCCCGAATCATCAAGCTGAAGACAAGCTTGAAAATTATCGGGATTCACATACTACAGCAAGCATCTGATCTTGTCCAAGATATGTTGAAAGCATGCTAAGGCAAGAAAACATAATCAATTATATCCATATTGCTAAGAAAGTAATGATACTCAATCTTGTTTGTGGTTTCGTTCAGGTCAATAGCAGTGGACCTAATCGAAACCACAAACAAGAAGGCATGGGATGCCATTTAAAATTCAAAAATTGTTGCTTTCGCTTAGATTGCTTATTTTAAATACAGTTATTCTTGGGCTAAGTTTTCTTTACTTACGGTACATTATTTCAGCCCTCGGTGCCCGCAAAGCTGCTTTCTTTGTGTTCTGTTATTTTTTATGTAGGTGATCATCCCGACCACGCTACCCAGTTGCATCCCCCCAGCAAAGTGCCCAGTTGCACTAATTTTCTTTCAGAGAGACAACAGGCGGATTTTCAATACTGGATACACTTTCATATTTGCACTTAATTCAGATTTCTCGTGTTTTAATTCATCTTCATCGGCCAGATTCGCTAGAAGCTCATTGCTACCCTATGCTTTCCTCTTCAATTATCTCTTAGATGATATAGGTTTTCATCAACTCCCCTTTTCCCTCGCAATTATTCTCCTATGGATATTTTTGGCATATAATCATCTTCTCGAACAACTCTTCCATATAAATTTGGACGAGGGGAATTTCTATTGGTATTCCGTTCTTATTTGATGCAGTGCGATGCTTCGAAGGCCTTCTCAAAGTCCAATGCACGCTTAAAGTTAAGTCCAATCGCTACTGGATCTCTACAATGACAACAAATGTTGATCCCTTTTCAAAACTTGACACGCATAAACATGAGCAACAACCGTCATTAATTCGTAACAGGGTATCGGCACCATCTTTATAGGCCCATCGGCCTCATCAATTTGAACCTATCAAACTAAATTGTACAATGCAGGATCTTGTTTGAATGATCAATGCCTAATCGGTTAAAAACTGCATTCACAAAATTATTGTACTCTATGTGTGTTGTCCCGATGACCTTATCTGTAATAGATTACTCCCACACATGAAAGTGGATTCATCCATCTGCACGCATCTTATTCTTTCTAGCCCATCTATGGCTTGATTTGAATAAAAAAGTGACTAACTTGTTGCAGCAGATGACACATCTGTTAAAATTATCAAACAATTATAGACATTTGTTACGACAGATGATCAATCTGTTGCAACATATGACTTATCTGGTAAAAAAATCAAACAGATATATCCATCTATTGCAACAGATTGTCAATATATTGTTAATTTTCAAACAGATATAATATATTTTGCAACAGATTACCCATCTATTAGATTTATTATAAAGCAATTTTCTTTTCTTTTCGAAATACAATAAAAGATAAAATATTATATTTAGATCCATTTTTTTAATTTACATATTCGAAAAGTCACCAGTTTTATCTAATTAAGAGATGTATTTATACATAACTCCACTTCTGCATATGGTTGATCCGAATTTGGACAAGGTGATTTTGCGCGACTCCTTGAGGAAACTAGAAAGGCAGATTCATAAACTCCGGTGGGAGTTGAGCGACATGAGAGCAAGGATGAGCAGGGCCCTGCTGCTGCCGGATGACGATGGGCCGATTGACAATAATGATAATAATAATAATAATAATAATAATAATAATAATAATTAGGTTATATTTTTTCTTTTATTATATCGGATCTACCCAAGGGTATGTTTTTTTTATTGTATATAATGGATTCAAAAATCTATGTTTGGTCGACTTTGGATTTATAATTCTTATTTAATATTTACTTTTCATTCTGTCTATTCCTTATTCTCAACATGTCGACGGTTGGAGGTAGGGATTGAGCGTTTGTGGCAACGGATGAACCATATGTTGCAAAAGATGGCTAATCTGTTGCGACAGATGGTTAATCTGTTGCGACAGATGGATCATATGTTGCAACAGGCGGTTATTAATAAAAAATGGATTATTGTTGTTATTGAGGGTGAAAGTCATAACTTTTCGATTATTTAATATGAAAAATGGTTCGTGAATAAATAATAAGGAAATAAATGATAAACACAATTTATAACCGTAAAAGAACGGTTATTTAATTTTAATAACTGATCGTGACTTTTCACCATTTTTATTTTTAAATTATTTATTTATTATATAATAAAAAAGTCACAACATTGGATTAAGGTATATGATGATTGTTAAAAAATGGTGAACAATCGTGACTTTTTGTAAAAACTCACCAGCTTGATTTAATTAAGTCATTTCTTTTCATAGAAAACAATATGAAAATAAATGATAAACACAATTTAAAATCGTAAAAAAATGGTTATTTAATTTGAATAATTGATGTTATTATAAAATAGGCGACAAGTAATGACTTTTCGCCATTTTTGTTTTTAAATCTGTTTTTTAAATTTATATAATAAAAAAATTGGATTAATGATATGATGATTATTAAAAAAGATAGATTATATGTTGCAACAGATAGATTATCTGAAGCAACAGGCTGTCGATTTTTTGCAACGGATGGTATATCTGCTGTCGCAGATAAGTTATTTGATGCAACATATGGTATATCTGTTGTCGTAGATGTGTTATCTGATGCAACAAATATAGAATCTGTTGCCACAACTCAATAGAAACAGTTACTGGAAAGAACTAATTACTAATAATAAGCTGAAATGTCATGACTTATCACAATAATCAAAAAGTCAGTCAGCAGCTTCATTTAATTAAGTTATAACTTTTAAAGTAATCAAAAAGTCACCTGTTTACTAAATTATGTAATTAATAAATGGAGGTGAACTGTCGCATCTTTTTGCCTAACTCATTCAAATTCAATCTTCTATAAATAGGTCTCTCCTTACTCATTCATTCTAGTAAATTTATTTCGTGCATCTTGTCTTTCATATTACACCTTCAACCACTTTCTCTTTCCTGACTCAACTAAATTTTTTTCTTGTTTTTTGTGTAAATATACCCAATTGATAGTGTACGTTGTATTACATTTGGATTCTTTTCTTTACTTTTATTCTATCGTTTTTTGTCAATTCATTCGTGTTTTAGATATAGTTGGTCCAGTGTGGGACGTTGCTATTTTACAAGACACCGTGCGGGAGCTTCAAACTCAGGTTCATGACCTTCAATGTGAGTTCTCTACAATGAGAGCCAGGATGCTCCGAGAGATTCGGAGGCTGAGAAGGGCACTGCTGATTGACCGGCTGGTAATAATGATGATAATAATAATTAGATTATCTTTTTCTTTTAGCCTATATATTTTTATTTGTTTTTGTTTAATAAAAAATTTATGTTTGATCGACTTTGACGTTTTAATTCTTATTTATTTTTCATTCTGTCTATTTCTTCTTCTCAACAAACATGTCGACAATTAAGGAATAATTTGAATCCAGTAGCAATAACAAGAGTTGAAATTTAAAACTTGACCCAATGCATACATTAATACTCAAGTATTGACCTCTATTGGATCATATTAATTAAGCACTTAGTAAATTATTAAAGTTGATCAAATAAAAACACAAAAATAAAAACTACAACATACCTAGTATAATTCCACAAGTGGGATCTGAGGAGAGTGGTGTATCACCAGACCTTAACCCCCAACCTCGAGAAGGCAAATTATTATTTTTTTAGTCTATGTATTTTTATTTGTTTTTGTTTATTAAAAAATTTATGTGTGATCGACGTTGACATTTTAATTCTTATTTAATTTTCATTCTGTCTATTTCTTCTTCTCAACAAACATGTCGACGATTAAGAAATAATTTGAATCCAGTATCAATAGCAAGAGTTAAAACATATGGGTTATCTGTTGGATTTGTGGCAGGAGTTGTATTGTGTTGTTCCAAACAGATTACTCATTTGTTGCAACAGAATAAAGATCCATTGCAATAGATAAATAGTCTGTTACAACAGATAAATATTCGATTGCAATATGGCACTAAAGAACCATAAACATGAATTCAACATATGAGTCTTCTGTTGCAACAGAATATGTATCTGTTGCAACAGACTAAGTGATCTGTTTAAATTGTGGACTCTTAGTTGTATTCATGAACGGGTTCTATCCATTGTTGAAAAAACAGCAGTAGCAGTGTACTCAGATGACAAATTCAACTAAAAATTATAATTTACTTACCAAAGTCACCTATGAAGTAATACCAAAGTGCAAAGTGATGTACGAAATAAAATTTCACCTAAAAAATTGATCAAGTAAAGTAACAGCAGTAGCGGTAAAAACAACAACAATGACCGACAAAAAGATGATGATAATAAAGCAGAAGATGATGATGATGAAGCAGAAGATGATAAATAAAGCAGCAGCAACAACAATGAACAACAAAAATCGCAAAGAGAGAAAACAACAACGGATGAGAAGAAGAGAGAAAAACGCACCTTTTTTCCTCCGTTTCTCGTTATATCAACTAACATTTGAATCAAAGTGTAAATTTTAAAACTTGTAGATTATTTTCAACTTTCTTAATCCATGATAAAGTAATTCTCACATCCACTCAACTATTAAAACTTAAGTCACCTACACCTCAGTTTCAAACTCTCTTGTCACTTTTAGCTCAAAGCACCACGTAACTACATCCTACTTATATTTCCAAATGATACCGGAACTCTGGCAAAACTACATAACAACGAACATAAGTAAAGGGCAATTTAGATTTGCAAGTAGTACCTAATGGACCCAGTCAAATGTTGTCTGGCAAAATATCTGCAATCTGACCTCGCACCATCAACTCATAAGGATACAATACTCAGAGAAGATAATCAAAAAAAACAAGGAAGCTTTTTCACATGAAAATCTGACAATGTCGAAAGCTATCAAGATTTTGATCATATCTTTGCATGTCAAGAGAGATTTCATTTGCACAAGAAATAAACATCTCTATGACAGGAAACCATTCTACTCCTGTATTGCAGATATTTAGACTGTCAAGAAGAAAATTTTAATCACTAGTTTATCTAGTGAAGAGCTTGAATCCAATGCTGAAAGACACAAGCGTACGGAGGTAACCTATACAATGATAGGGAAAGATGTATCTATGGAGAATTTTAACCCCAAAAAAAAAAATTCCTTTAGAATTCACACTTCCATATCTACAGCAAGACTTCTGAAAACCATAACAAACTTCAGCACAACCATCTTTAACTGCCTGGACCTGAATCTGATAAACCAGATGATGAAGCAACTGTAGCAGGTTCGCCTATCACCGTCTTCAATTTCTGAGATGAGCTTTCGCCCGAGATCCCCAAGTCCGACACATCACCAATGTCAAGAGTGTCTGGAAGCTGTTCAGAATAATCACCTGAGTAGATCTTTAAAAACAAAAGAGAACCACCTTCATCAGATCCAGAGAGTTAAAGCACCAAACTCAATTTTATTTTTGGCACCTATGGAATATCCAATAGATGGAAACTAAAGGAATGCAACCTTGAAAAATGTCACCTTTTCCACCTACAGACTTGCGTAATAAATTAGTTACTGTTTCAAAATTGCTTTAAAGAAATAAAAGCATCCCTTGCCACTAAACTAGACATTATTTTCCTTCACAGCTGCACTAAGATAACAGGAAAGATATGGTCCTCCTTGCATTAATGCCCCACAGTTTAATAGTTGTGTCAAAGATACGGCTAAAAGAGCACATACTCTCCTAACTACGGGATATCCGCATTAAAAACCACAAACTTAAGTTACCTTCTCTTCACAAAAAAAAACATAAACTTACTCGTGTCGGGGGGGTGTTACACATTTCACATGCTTCACTCTTTTGCAACCAAATAGGAAAAAAAGAAAACCAAATAAAAGACACATACACACACAGAGATGGAGAGAGGCGATGTCAGAACCATTGGTGATATTGTAAAGGGTGCACTTATTGGCACCAACTTTGCAGCAGGTAGAGATTCCGTATTCCCACTAGTATCTAAGACAATAAACTCGCCACATAAGCTAAAACTATAAGATAAAACAATATATTACAATCCCGTACTTTCTTTGGCCAGTAATAGTTCCTATTAAGAAAATAGACCTTGGGCCTAAAACTCATCCCAAAAGCTAGCTCATGAGATGACTTTGCCCAAACACCATATAAGGAGACAACAAACTGTTCTCAGAACCAATAATGGTCACTTTAACATCCCCTCCTTCCCGGGCCTGGACAGCTAGATCATGGACAACATAATATGGGGCCCAACATTGGGTAAATCAAGAATGAGGATAGCTCTAGCTCAAATGTCATGCTATGAAAATGGATCTTGAGCCTAACTCAGCTAGCTCACAATTTGAGGATTATCCAAGACCCCACAAGGAGAACAACCTATTCCCTAGTCAATGTGGAACAGTTTGACAGTTCAATAGAATCCAGAAATGTTAATTAGGAGGATTTAATGTACCAAAGGAGCTATTTTCCCTCTTTCCACAAAGTGTTATCAAAGAGGGATCATGAGAAAGACAAATTCAGTACTATTAGCAGCAATTTCCATCCATATGTAGATCATGGGGTCTATTATGTGATGAAGCAAAGCATTATGTAGGGAAGGAGAGTTGGGTGAAAATTATTTACGATAACATTAGTTATTTCAACAACACAAAGCTTCTCTAAGTTTCTCAAATTATGTTCCACTTTTTAAAGGCTGCCCAATATTGATGCTGAATGTCGTTAATAATTTATTGGCAAGATGCAGCAGTCATGATGAAGGCATGCAGAAGTCTAAGTGTGCTAGACAGATCAAGGTATGCATTAGTAGTGAAACTAAATTAGGACGAGAACAAACTTCAAAAAGAGAAAATTCACCTCAAGCTGATTCAGCATGTCAACAGCAGCATCAAGGTCACATTTGTTTGCTAAATAAACCTCAGACAGCGATTCATCTGACATTCCAGGAAATGTCATCTGAAGATAAGCCAAATCCATGTAAGATTCCTCACCCAGAACTTGTTTACCCATAGATCCTACTGGACTATGTGATGGCGAGCCATAAGCCGAATGGCCTTTCAGTTTATACTGATCAGCACTTGGGGGAGTCGGGTGTTGATTTCGTGCAGCTGTCACACCAGATGCCAACCAAACAGCCTCACTTCCACTCTTGAACTCTTTTGGAGATCTAGCTTCTTTGTTTCCATCAGGTGCCCCTCTTTTCGAAATAGGCACATATGATTCTGCATACGGATTTAAAGTTGATGTTCTTGTCTTCATTGGTGCTGGGCATATATAGAGTTCACTGTTGAGAAAAAGTAAGAACAGTCAACCATAGTAAGAGTAACACATGTCCCAAACATATTGTGCAAACTAAATATTAACTTTTTACTCATAAGGATATCAGCTGATCCGGGCTGCTGGAGGCTATTATTCTGTTAGGGACAAGCTAATTCACTTATTAAGACATCTAAAACTAAACAAATGAATAGAGTACTAGAAAATTGGTAGTAATCTTAAGCAAAGTTTAAGTGAAATTCTGACAAATAGAATGAAGAATTTGACATCATAATTAACTCGGACATTCATAACTTTTTACTCATTTTACTCTATTAGCAGAGCAAAACTCCCGTCACCCTTCCCCCAAACTTAACTTTGCGATATCCAGATAAAAACTGAACAACATCCAAGAGACATGCAATTAAAATAATAACATCTTCCGTGCCTCTCTCACCTCTTTATTATTTAACAGCATAACAGAAATATGTCTGTTGGTCACTAAAACATGTTACAAACCCATAGAGTTAAGGTGACACTTCACTTGGAATCTCTGCAACACTCTACTTCATAGAGGATCTCTTTAACAGAATACTTCAGAAATTTTGTTGTTGTTTTATTTCTCAGAATTAGAATATACTTTCTGTAAAAATAACACACGAGCCTATCATAATCAGACAGACTAGTGGTCGTCAACATTATTCCTTCTACTTAGATCAAGCCAATGTTATAACCGCAAATTTTCAAACAAGTCCTACATCTCCACCCAGTATCTACTATCCAGCCCCAAATTTTAAGGGAGAAAACTCAAGCAGACAAGAATACCAAAAATTAAGAAGATACCAAAAACAAATGTGCAATAGTGGACTAGTTATTACTTATCAAAAGAAAAACTGCAAAAAGTTGACTAGTAATACAAGGGATAGCCTGGCCACATCAAGTTGAACCAAATGGGAGAAAGTCAAATTACATAGGAGGTAAATAACAAAATCATTTCACTCCATTATCCCGGGGGAGGATACTTTTTTGATAAGGAATAGGGGCTACAATTAAAGGGCATCAGTCCTCCAAGGTGGGTTCGGGAGGAATACATGCTTGATTGTTTCCAAAGAAAATCAGTGTGATGTTACTGATCCTTCGTAATGGGGATTGCAGTTGTAGGGCCATATTAACCATTGATACTTCAGGAAGATAAAGGAACTATACGAAGATACATAGACTCATTCCACTTCTCAATCACTATTTGAGGTTGAAAACCATGTCTCAAAGTGTATAGTTCTATTTTTGGACAAAGGTAACAATCTCAAAGTGTACAGTTAACAGGAGACATCTAAAAAGGGAGCAAAAGTTAAGAAACGAAGAAGAATAAAACTGCAATTTTATGTCTTAATAGACATAGTCCAGGTTAGGAAATAGATGCTTTAAAGAGATTTACCCGCACAACTAATAAAACTGATGATGGTCATCATGCAACTGATACGGGTGTCACGAGCTCGAGACCATTTACTAGAAGTCAAGCTCGTGAACTACAAAGACTTCAAGGCGTGTTTATGAAAATGGACGCAGTTGAGCTTGTTGCGAACTCGCCCAAGGGAGTGTACGTCTTGACATGTGGGGGCTGACCTTAGGTGCTCAAAAATACACCCCAAGGCTGCCCCAAACAGTCCACACCCGCCACCCCTTCATTAAGGGCAAAGGGGTCCTTTTGCCATCCTTTTTGTAAAGACTATTTAAGGTGTCTCTTTAGATTTGTTCCTCAGTTAGCTCATTTTAAAATCACTTTGTAACATTGAACACCATATTTCCTCTCAAGAAGAGAGTAGACCACCAAACATTTTAAGCTTCACAAGTGAAAGGTTCCACTTGTGTTGTGAGACGGCTAGAAACGAGAGTGCTTGAGTGAACCGAGTTCCTCTTGTGTTCCCGTAAGAACTTGGTGCTTGTTAATGTGATTTGTAGAGGTTTTAGAGTTGGATCCACTCTTTAGTTGCTACATTTTATATTCTCTTTGTGCCAAGTTATCTATCTCCTTATCTTTCAAGTTTGTGTGTTTGTTGTTTCCGTTTGATGTCTTGTACGTGTGGACTGTTTTTGTGAGTTTGTGGACTGTTTTGTGCTCTTGTAGATACCGCTTGGTATCATGCAACCATGCTCAATTTGCACAACCATTTATTTGCACAGCTCAAAAAGGAAAATACCACTTATTCATTTATTTATTTTGACAAATTTGTAGCCTATCCAAGTTCTTCAAATGCTTTTGTGGAGTTTGCTAAAAAACTTAACTGTACTTTCTCTAGACAAAAGCACTTATGAGTATTTAATTCTTTGATAACAACAACATACAAGTGTAATCCTGCAAGTTGGGTCTGGCAGGGTAGTGGGTTTGCAGCTTTACCCCTACCTTGTGAAGGTAGAGAGACTGTTACCTTGATTTTTGCTAAGGTAATGTAAAGCAGTAACAACTAACAAGTACTTCTTCGGGTTTCCTCACCAGAGAACAAAAATCAGGCTAATTTCTGATGCCAAAAAAACCACTTGGAGTAGCAGAAACATAGGATTCTCTTTTAGGGAGGCATTTGTTTTGGTTTTGGTTTCAGACTCCTGGTTCTTTTGAGGGGTCTTTTGTTGGTGTATAAGGTTTTAGCTTCTTAAATTATGATGCATCTAAATCAAAAATATTACCAATTACAACTCAACTATCTTGATGAGAAGCAATGAATGTACAATCCATCTAAATCTGAGAAAAGCAGTAACTCCATAATGCCACATTGGAAAAGTTGAGCAATAAATGACCGATACATCTAACTCCGATAGAGAACTTACACATACTGAATAACTTAGACGATAAACAATGCATCTACTTCAGAGAAAAACACTTACTCTGAAAAGAAAATGGATCAAATAACAAAAATACAACACAGAATTAGTCCCTGCATGCAGAAACTTTGTTATGTTCAGAAGTTTGCACATAACATAAAATTTTAATCAATTATTTCACAGAGAATTTTGGTCAAAACTTTGTTTCTTATCCCCCACTCCCCACTAAAAAGGCACACTATATGTTGGCAATCACATGTGTAAGCAGCAAGGCCACCTCAAACACCTCCAAGATAGCCATTGGCCAACAGAGATAATATTGTTTTTTCATGCGATAGACCAGTAAGATATCAGATACAGTGTACCGAATTACTTACAGTTCTTATCGACTAAGAAAACCAACAACAACAACATTCCCTGTGTAATCCCACAAGTGGGGTCTAGGGAAGGTAGAGTGTAAGTAGACCTTACCGCTACCTACCCTGGGAGGTAGAGAGGCTATCTTTTAAAGACCCTCAGCTCAAGAAAAACCATATCAAAGCAGATACTATAGAAAACATGATAAAGTAAAGCATGATGAAAAAAAAAAAGAAGGAACAACAACTACAATAAAATAGTGTTGATAATCGAAGTATAAGATAGTAGAAAGTAACAAAAATTGAAGGACAAGAAACTATGGACAAAATATTACATCTACTAGTATGGAAGAATAAGCGGGACAACATTAAACTACCTGCTAACCTTCTACCATAATTTGTGTCCTCCACAACCTCTTATCCAAGGTCATATCCTCGTTAAATTGCAACACTGCCATGTCTAGTCTAATCACCTCTCTCCCAATACTTCTTTGGTCTACATCTACCTCTCCTGAACCATCTATATCCAACCTCTCACACCTTCGCATTAGGGAATCTGTGCATCTCTTCTTCACATGCCCAGACCATCTCAGCCTCACTTCCGGCATCTTTTACTCCACCGAGGCCACTCCGACCTTGTCTCATTTATCTTTATTTCTAATCCTATCTCTCCTAGTATGCCCACACATCCCAGCATACTCATTTCTTCAACTTTCATCTTCTTGAGTAGCCAACATTCTGCCCCAAACAAGGTCTAACCACCACTCTATAGACTAAGTAAACCATTGAAAATACAATTTCTAAAGTAAATAGTTGACAAGATAGATTTCAATCTCTAATGGACATGCCAACAGACGAGAACATTTTTACATGTGATCCACAGAATTAAAAGAAATCTAACTATCATAACATGAAATGTCACACATGTAGATTCTTTTACATAGCTGGCATCGAACACTATCTATCACTCTAATGTCACCAATGCAAAACTTCCTCAAAGTTTCCAAAAAAGATTGTGTCCAGCAACCAAGAGACTTAAAGGCAAGAGCTTGAAGATGTCATATAAGTACATCCCTAAACACCACCAATACACAACTTTCTAGAAGTTCGCCCAAAAATACTATATGATGCTCCTAGCTAATAAAAATTTGGACTAGTAAACAAAGACTTGAAACATACAAGAATGTGACATGGTTTCTGACAAACATATCATATGCAGTACACATTCATTGAAACCAATATAAGGAATAGATCCCATATACCATCCGCACAACACAACCAACAGAGGCAACAACAACATACCCAGTGAAATCCCACAAGTGGGGTCTGGAAAGGGTAAATTTTACACAAACCTAACCACTACCTCGGGGAGGTAAAGAGGCTGAACCAACAGAGTCAATCAAATCAAATCAGCAATAAAAATTACTACAAAATTTTCTAGAGTAAACCCCCACGTCGTTACAACCCATGGAAAAATATTCAGACCGGTCTAGCTTTACCAAATGTTCAAAAAAAACAGAAGCAAAATGAACCAAAATTCTAGCCCTAGAGAAAACACAAGACGATCAACCGCAACAGACGACGAACCGATACTCAATCACAAAATCAAACCAAATCATTCAACAAAAAAAAATTGAACACAAACAAAACGATACAAAAATCAATAAAATCAAAACAGAAATTTTAAGCGGGTGTAGCGGCAAGCAAAGACGCTAGCAATCAATCAATGAGTGATCGGACGAAGAAAAAACAAAAGAGAGAGAGAGAGAGAATGAGCAAAATTGACCTTGGGAATAGCGATCGAACAGGGAGATTCAAACGAAGAAGAAATCGATGAAAGATTTTACAAGGAAATCTTCTCCTTTCTCTCTGAGAAAATGGAGAAAATGGGAGAGAGAGAATGAGCAAAAATGGGCCTACTGTTGTTCAATATATATAGGTGTTAGAAAATGAGGAGAAAATGACAGAGAGGCGCCAGACCGGTTGTTTGCTCGCTTATACTCGCTCCCTCAGATTTACGCAAATGATAATTTAGCCCATTTATGTATTTACCTCTAAATAAGTAAAAAAGTATATCAAACAAATCGAGTTAACAACTAGTGAGTTTTTATTATCAAGATAATTATTTACAATTAAGAGCTGAATTTTTACATTTACTTTTTACTCTACTTATATTTTGTCTAAACATGTCAAATCACGGATCAATTAATTATAAGTTTTTTTTTCTGGTATACAAATATGGATTAGGAATAGTAGTTTAGAGTATTATACTCCTTGTAAAGCTACTTACTATTTTTCTGACGACTTGTCTTGTGGCTTCAGTTATGTAGCTCTTATTGCCTTTACATTTTCTTTAATTTCTTTATTGTCATATAAAGTAGGGGTGTGTATAAATATCGAAAAATTAAAATATCGAATCGAATTATTTTGATTTTTCGATTCGATTTTGATTTATTTTTTTATAAATTCAATATTTAAGTTCGATTTTCGATTTTTAGGTTGACGTGATTCGACTTTCGATTTAAACCGAAATAAATCAAAATTTTTAATATACTTTTTAAATTATTATTATTATTATTATTATTATTATTATTATATATATATATATATATTAATGTATAGGCAAAATGATTCGGTGGACCCATGTTCTATGTCGATTTTATAAGTTGGACACTTCTACTCACATGTTTGTCATCTGGTCCCTTGAACCCATTAAAAAACAACATTTTAAATACTATTTTGCATATGTGGCATTAATCTGGTGAGCTAGAAAAACGCATGTAAACATGCGTTTTTAGGCGAGTGAAGCTAGCATTTTTTATTTTAAAATATTTTTTAAAATTAAAAAATAATGAATTTAAAGACTTAGCTGTAACAAATTACAAAAAAAATCCCAAAATCTATCTCTTCTCCATACTCTTTCCCCCACGCACACATATGCCACCCCATCCCCGATCCCCCACCCAAAACCACCACCACAACATCAACAACCATTCTCACCCCTACCCACCATCACCACCACCATCACATCCATGTTATTAATACATTCAATGTAGGTGGTGTTGTTCGTCTTGTGTGTGTCGTTGTTAGTCTTCTCCATTATCCAGTCCTCTTTCTTCCACCCTACTACTAGTATGTTTATGTCCGTCTTTGTATATGTCTACATTTTCCCTCCTCCTTTCTTCTTCTTCTTCTTCTTCTTATTAGCTAATTTTGATTGCAGGTCTCGTAAATCTCAGCACAGAGGAAATTCGGATCTTGTCTGACTTTCAGTCAAAGAGTTTTTGGGCTTCTGCTAGTACCCAAATTCGATAAATTCGATTCGAAGAGAAATTCATGTTCGTTGTAGGAGTTCAAGATTTGAGTATAAACAATTGAAGGATAAATTGCGTGATTCGAAGATAAATTCATGCTCGTTGTAGGAATTCAAGATTTGGGTATAAGCAATTTTTCTTTCTCCATAAAAATTGCTTCTTGATACCAAACAGATTCAATCTTTTTTCTTTTTTCTAAAATGGATGTCGAACATCAAGAAGATATTTTGATGACTGATGGAGCTGGTTTCGTTGGACACACACAGTGGTACAGCTACTAAATGAAGGTGTTGAACATCAACAATCTTTTCTGAAAAAAATGGTGTGTGTGAGAGAATTTTGTGTGTTTATGAACTTGACTATAATGTGTGTGAGAGAATTTTATGTGTTTACGGACTTGACAATGGTGTGTGTTCGGAGTGAGCTGGCATGGTGGTGGGGATGCAAAAATGGTGTATGCTCCCTGAAGAGGGTCTTTGCTGGTTGTTGTTGTTGTTCATAGTTAAAAAAAAAAATCTTGTTGTTTTACTTTTTTTTTTTTCACTTTCTCAATTTAAATTTTTTATTTTGTTTAGGATTAATTTTGTAACTTTTACAAATTGTTAAAGATAATTAAATAAAAAATAAAAATTCATTATGTTTGTGTATGTGAATTTATAGTTAAAACTTTAAATTAATTGGAGAGAAATTTCAATTATTTAGAATAAATTTGATGTTTACTTAAATTTATTGTGTTTGTGTATTAGAATTTACAATTAAAAATTAAAATTTATAGTTGAAAATTTAAATTAATTTAAATTAAAAATTTATTATGTTTGTGTATTAGAATTTCTACAATTTATAAAAAGAATTTATTTAATTAAGTTTATTTTTATATTTAATTTCTTGTGTGGCATTTTAAAAATAACATAAAATTTAATGTAAGACTTAAAAATGACGTGGCGGTTGATGTGGCAACTGACGTGGCAGACGTGGAAGCTGACGTGGCGAGAATGTATTACACTCACCAAAAAAATGTTTAAAATGTTGTTTTTTTGTGGGTTCAGGGGTCCAGAGGACAAAATTGTTAGTAGAAGTGTCCAATTTACAAAACCGACATAGTACAGGAGTCCATCGAACCATTTTGCTTAATATATATAATATATATTTATTATTTAATATTTATAATATTTAAGCCCATTAACTATTTAGGTTTTAGCTACAGCTCACTACTGTCTACAACCCAAAGCCTCAAAATCCAAATACATTCAACAATCGAAATCGAAAGTTACTTTTTGCATTGATTTTTACAATCGAAAGTTAATAGACAGTCCTCTATCTAATTTTTGCATTGTTATTTTTGCATTGGGGGTGATTATTCTCATTTGTGACTTTATAAGTTTATATTGATTTTTCTTTAACAAAAGAAAGTTAAACTAGTCCAATTTACAAATATAATTTAGCCCATTAAACAAACCTAAAATCAAAAAATCAAAATTATTAAATCAAAATATAATCGAATTGAAATTTACATAATAGTTCGATTTGGTTTTCGGTACGCCTAATATCATAATCGAAATAAAAAAATCTAACCTGAGCCGAAATACTGAACGTCCACCCCTAATAGAAAGAACACAATTCGTGCAAGCACCATATTATACACTTGAGCTTTAGTCGAATTACTCGAAGCAATTAACAGTCCAAGCAAGTTTCTCACCTTGTTGCATTGCTTATTTGTTTACCTATTGTCAGCTTAATGATTTTCTCCATGTATTTACTGAAAATTATAAGTAAAAAACAAATGCTCTCTACATAAAGGACAAACAACAGTAAGAGCGACATACCACTGAATCAACATGTTCCTTGTATATATTTCATGTTTACCACTAATCTCAAAATGAAATTTCACTCGGGACATCTAAGATTATTACACATTTCCTTCATGGAATCTTCTAAAAAAAAACTCCTCGCAAATATTGTATAAGTATTTTTTAACAATAAAAGAGTTTAGCTTATTATATTCTTTACGAAAAAGGGTCAAAAATATCCCTAAACTATCTAAAATGGATAAAAAATACTTCTAGTTAGTTTTTTGGCTAAAAAATAAGAGTTAATACATAAAAATGACCCTAAACTTGACACCAAATTATAACTTTGACCTTAAACTTTGACAGTGCACAAATATGACCTTTAACTATTCAAAACTGCACAAATATGACCTCCAATCCTACGAGGCAAAACGCGTGTTCAACACGCAAACTGGACGGGTTCAACTTAAAATCTAAGGGCATAATACATAAATACGACCTTAAACTTCGACAGTGCACAAATATGACTTTTAACTATTCAAAACTGCACAAATATGACCTTTAAATGACTCTTCACTATTATTTTTTCATTATTTTCGGCTCAAAGATGAAAATGACATCTAATTTCTTTTGTCATTGCGGAAAAAGAGCAATATTAAAGATTTATTAATTAGGCAGGTCAGCCTCATACGAAAAAATCGAGCGGGTATGTATATATATTATAAAGCAGAAGACAAATTTAAATTATATAATATATCTAAATATTATTTATTTAATTATTAAATTAAAGATGAAACTATACTAATAATTAAAAAAAATATAGTTTTAATAAAACGTTATTAAATTAATGTTATTAAGGATAGTAGTAGTAGTAGTATATTAAATTAACGTTATCAAATTAACGTAATTAAAATGTTATTAAATTAACGAGGGGCGGACCTATGTGGTTGTCATGGGGTTCACCTGAACCCCCTCGATAAAAAAATTACGTTGTATACATATAAGATAGTAAATATATATTTATGTATGTATATTAATGTTGAACCACATGAAACAAGACACTTAGATAGCCCAGTGGTGTTATTTGCTCTTCTTGGACGCTTCCTTCAGCCTACTGTACGGGTTCGATCCCTGCTAGTGATTATTTTTTTTTTAATTAAAAAAAAGCTACGTACTGCTGCTATAGAAATAAATAAAATAATAATAATAATTTTTTAAAATTAAAAAAAAGTTAGGTGCTGCTACTATAGAAATAAATAAATAAATTATTATTATTATTATTATAATAATAATAATAATAAAAACGACGTCGTTTTAACACAAAAAACAAAACTTTGACAGTGCACAAATATGACCTTTAACTATTCAAAACTGCACAAATATGACCTCTCTCCAAATCAGCCCTTTTAACGACGTGACGCCGTGTGATTGAATTACCTTTCCACGTAGGCGCGAGTGAGACTCACGCATGAGGTTGCAAAATCGGAGGTCATATTTGTTCAGGTTTTGAATAGTTAAAGGTCTTATTTGTGCACTATCAACGTTTAAGGTTAAAGTTATAATTTAGTGTCAAGTTTATGGTCATTTTTATGTATTAACTCCAAAAATAACCTTACGTTAAATATTTGGCTCAAAAATACCCCTCCCCTTAACAGAATCTCACCAAGCATGCCACCTAGGCAAAACAGTCCACGTGACCACGCCACATCACCATCCACGTCATCTTTAATTTTACAATCCAAATAATAAATTGATCCGACCCATAATTAAAATAATCCGATCCAAAGTCAAATAAGAAAGGGTATAACAATCGGGTCTTCTCTTTCCCTTAACCGTTCTCTCTCCCCAAAGAAAATTAAGTTCTAGGGTTCACTGTGAGAGCTCGAAGAGTTGGTGAAGTTCGTCCTAGTTGAGAATACAGAAGCTGATGATGTTTTAACCAGGATTAGCGCAACTATTACCAATAAACAAACTTGTTTGGATGGTCTTCTAGCCGCGCCTTCTATTTTCCAGGTTGCGAGACTGATTACACTCTTAATTTCAAAAGGTACGTCGTGTTGAAGTTTGTGATCATCTGTCTAATTAATAGAAGCTGCTTGTTTTCTGATCCAGCAAGAGATGGCATAAGGTAATTGCTTGATCAGATATACTTTGTAATGTACATTAACTTTGCTTATGAATATGCAGTCTTTTGAAGATTTGGAACCTAAATGATTTCAATAGAGTTGTTGGTGTATTCAGATGCCAAGGAGCTGGATGGCGTAAGGTCGGCAAGAAGAACCTAATCCACGATTGTCAACCAGGGACGTCAACTGGGATTGTGCTAATTGTGTCAATTACTTACCAAGGATTGCTCATGATGGATGGACTGGCGAAGCCGTTCTCTATTCCCATCTTCACAGTAAGCTGATCTAATCACTTCTATTATGCCTACTGCATTTCTGGTTGAAGAAATCTGCATTTTGCTTACCCGATTGTAACCAATGCAGCGGATTTGGTTTGTCTTCCTAAAAATGCATCAATTCCAATTACTCTGAACGCGAGAGAATATGAAGTCTTTACAGTGGTTGCAATAAAGGAAATGTCTATAGGATCAAGATTTGCTCCGATTGGTCTTGTAAATATGTTCAATTCAGGAGGAGCAATCAAAGAGTTGAAATATGAAACAGAGGGAAAAAGTGGACTAATCTCCATGAAGGTTCGCGGATGTGGCACATTTGGAGCCTATTCATCTACGAAGCCTAAACGAATACAAGTGCACAATGAAGAAGTACAGTTTCATTATGACGAATCCTCTGGACTAGTCACTGTTAGTCTTAGAGTTCCAGACAAAGACTTATACCTTTGGGATGTAAAGGTTGAAGTGTCATAAGTGCAAGATGATCATTGTGACGTACAAATGTCCAATTCGACAAACATTGTCGTATATCACCTTTTGACTCCATGGAAATTTGAACCCAAATATTCATGAAAAATCAGAACATTTGTTGTAACATGGCTCTGCACACAGGAAAATTGTTATTTGGATGTTTGTCTTGTCGTAACCTATGTTGCTCGGACTCATCGAAATTGTCAATGGGTGCGTGTATTTTTAACGAATCCGACATGGGTGCGGCGTCATAAATGAAGAGTCCGCACAACTTAGGTCGTAACAAGTTGTCTAATGTACATAGAAAATGACCTTGTCATCGATTCATTGCCTATAAATAGCACAACATTCTCTCTTATTCATATCAGCAAATTAAACACTACTATCAAAGAAAAATTCAAGCTTTATAATCCATCTTCTGTTTTCTTCAGATAACAAAGACCCAGAAGCTCATATCTTCAAAGTAGACGATCTGGAAAATTAAGGTAGCTATGGAGAATGAAGTGCTCACCGTAACTGTTCCGAAAGAAGAGGAGAAAGAACCTGAGGTGAAGGCGATTGACATCTATGGTTAAACAAGTGCATGCAGATCAACTGTTGTTTTGTTTAAAGTCCTTTGTCAATTATATCTTTTGTAATTTGAATTATGCGTCTGTAATTGTCTGAGTTGTGGGTCTCGTCTTTGCAGTCGTAAACAAGAAAATGTTGTGAGTTTGATTAATGAATAATTTCCTTTTAACATTTATTTAGAGTTGTTTCTCTTTTCCTTCTCTTGAATTATAGTTTGTTAAACTTTTGTAGCGTTGCATTGCATGATATATAATCTGTTTGTAAGAAATGGCTCATTACCAACTACAACATAGCTGTGTTGATGCATAGCTGCTGCCATTAGCCAACGAGGGAAAGAAAACGAGAAGAAACAAGAGAATGACATGATATATGCTGAAACCACCAAAAAAGATACAGTAGTATTATAGCTTTAAACTTTACAGGCAACGGATGCTGCAGTTCCGATACACAATTAACGTGGGTTCATTACTGTCGAGACCGTTTAACATCCTAACAATATTAAGACACGTTAGGCGTGTAAAATAGAGATGCTACATCACACCAGAAAACAGCTACTAGTAATTGGTATCGAGTCTGATTTCCACTGTAAGCCTGTGCAAAACTTTTGTGACTTCATTAGCCAAAACATGTTTGTGTAAAGAAAGTCTGGCTTGCTGAGCGGAAAGATGAGACTCAATTAGTTATTATTTGCTAGTACAACATGTTATTTTTCTTCCAAAATATTGCAAGGACCAAATTAATCTTCATATTTTGGGAGTGCAGAATACACAGGAGAAATTGAGACATCAATGGAGAAATTGTCCACAACCGTAACATTGTAGTCACTATTGATCAAACATTTAGAAAAACAAAAATATGAAGTACGAATACATTTCTTAAAAAATAGGGATAATACCCACGAAAATAGCTGAAGTTTAATCAAATTTTCAGTGGAGCATATTGAACGTTGCGGGGTCCTATTACCCTCCTATACTTTTTAAATTGGAATTAATTCCCCCGAACTTTTTTAAAGTGGAATTGATCCCCCCTCAAAACGTATACCCAGTTTTTTCGGTGGGAAGTGCGGTGTACGCGTCGTTTCTTCTCCATTTTATCACTTTTCAACATTTTTTTACAATTACAACCATATTAAATATTCCAAATGATTCCATTGAGTTTATGAAGAAAGTTTTTTCAAATAATTGAATGGAATCTTCCATTAATTTTCCATTGAAACTCGGAAGATTCAATTAGCGAGTTCCATTAATGGAAGATTCAATGAAACTCGCTAATTGAATGGAACTCGCTAATTAATGGAACTCAAAAGATTCGAAAAATTTAATTTCATAATTCAATTTCCATTAATGGAACTCGGAAGATTCGAAAAATTTAATTTCATGTATGAAGCTATTCAATCTTCCGTTAATGGAACTCGAAAGATTCAAAAAATTCATTAATGGAACTAGAAAAAATTAATTTCATGTATGAAGCTATTCAATCTTCCGTTAATGGAACTCGGAAGATTCAATTTCCATTAATGAAACTCGAAATTAAATTAGCGAGTTTCCGAGTTTGAATCTTTCGAATCATCCATTGAGTTTCAATTAGCGAGTTTCATTAAATTATAACCATTGAGTTCCATTAAATTTCAATTCAATAATGGAGCAACCATTGTTGAAGAAAAGAGAGAAAGAAGAAAGAAGAATGAAGAATGAAAAAATAAATAAAAATATAAAACTTTAAATAATTATAAAATTAAGGGGCTGTTTGGCAAAAAAAAGGGAGTTTAAAACGTTTTTAATACTATTCACGCGCTCAGTGCGCGTGAATCACACGCAGTGTGCCAAGTGACAGATATATGCCATTAAAATACGAAAAAAAAAGTTTGGGAGTAATAGGACCCCCGCAAAGTTCAGTATGCTCAACTGGTAATCCGGTCAAACTTCAGGTATTTTCGTGGGTATTATCCCTAAAAAATAACAGGTTCGAACAAACAAATTGAACCCTAGAACTTAATTTTCTTTGAGGAGAGAGCGGTTAAGGGAAAGAGAAGACCCGATTGTTATACCCTTTCTTATTTCACTTTGGATAGGGTTATTTTAATTATGGATCGACTCGGTTTATTATTTAGATTGTAAAATTAAAGGTGATGTGGATGGTGATGTGGCGTGGTCACGTTGACTTTTTTACCTAGGTGGCATGTTTGATGGAATTCTGTTAAGGGGAGGGGTATTTTTTAGCCAAATATTTAACGGAGGAATATTTTTAAGCCAACAAATTAATGAGGGATATTTCTTATCCATTTTAAATAGTTCAGAGGTATTTTTGACTCTTTTTCGTATTCTTTATTAATATGTCAGTTGCCTCACAAATCTCATGCATTTTAAAGATCTTTTTGATAAACCAAGAGAAGCATATTTACGCTAGGAGGTCTACACTCGACCACCTCTTTTCGATTATATAGAAGTGGTGGCTTCGACCACCTCTTACGTAATTATCAAAACACCCCTCTACTTTCATTTAATTATATATTATATTTCAATTTATAATAATTTTATTATTTTATTATAATGGTTTAAATATTTAATATATTCTATTAATTTATATTAATTAACTATAACTACATATTGGAAGTAATTTTTATTTATTTATTTAATTGACTATCATGTTCAAAACTAATTTGTTACCACAAATCACAATAATTAAAACTTAAAATATTTAAAAGACATATAGAATTTTATTGACTCTCATTATTTTAGCAATGCCACATAAATTGTGATAAAAGAAAAAGTACTGCAAATCATAATAATTAACAACTTAAAATATTTAAAAGATATATAAAATTTTTAGTTGACTCTCAAAATTGTATAGAAGCCACATAAATTGGGACAGAATGAGTAAATATATTATTTGATAATTACGTAAAAATTATTATAAATCACAATAATTAACAAGTTAAAATACTTTTTTAAAAATAAATAAAAATTCTATTCAACTCTCAAAATTTTATCGGTGCAACATAAATCATGACAAAATAAAAAATTATCTTAATTAATTGCAACTAAATATTTAAAGTAAATAAATTTTATTATTTTAATTGACTTAAAATAAAAAATTATCTTAATTAATTGCAACTAAATATTTAAAGTAAATCAATTTTATTATTTTAATTGACTTTTATATAGAAAATTAATATTTTTATTTATTTATTTATTTTAGTAAATTTAAATTTTAAAATTATTTTTTTCTTCTTATATAGAAATACTAATATTTAAACTTAACTTTAAATTTTTAAAGTACAAAATTAATAAATTTAATTTAATAAAATAAATTTCTAATGGATATTTTCTTAGAATTTGTGTTGGGTCAATATGTATCAAGTTAAAAAGAAATAAAGAAAAATATATAGTAAAATTTTATTATTGTGAAAGATAAATATAATGCACTATCCAATAATGTTTAATAATATCATACTTTGCATATGTAAATATAGCATCCCGTATTTAATTAATATACTATTCCGATGAATTATCGATGATTACTATTGGATATGATAAAATTATATTAATTTTTATAGTAATAACATAATCAATCGCTCTTAATTAATTATTATGAGTCATCTAGGTATGAAGAAAATAAATAATATTTAATGAAAAATAAAATAGACATAAAATGCGAAATTAACTCTTAGTGTTTTAAATTAAATTTTCGTCTTTCGAACGATGATTTTACTATATCACTCCTTATTATAAGTCATTTATGTATTAGAAAAATAAGAATAACAAAATGATATGTCAATATAAAATATTTGATTGACTATCAAAATTATATTAGTGTCACATAAATTGGGACAGGACAAAAGAAGATATAAAATAATATATATTATTTGAAAATAAAATAAAAAGTATTGTAAATAACAATAATTAACAATTTTTTTTAAAAAAATTGACTGATTTCTGCTTCAGCTGCTTCAATCGTGATTTTAATGTACAATGATGTTTAAAGAGGGTAAAATGACATAATGAGATTTAAAGAGGATAAAATGTATGTAGTAAAGTGTGAGAAGAATAAAGTATAAGTAAATTTTATTACTATATTTTAAAGAAATTAAAGAAAAGAAGTATAAAGATTATTTGCAAAAGATTTTTACAAACTAATTTAAATATAAATAAAGTAAATTTAGGTCCAAAAACGTGTATCTATCACAAATTTTCTACCAAATACTTCGCATTTTTCGAACATTAGCAAATTTTCTATCAAATATGTGTAGCCATCTTTCTCAACTTTTTACAGCTCCTCAATATTAATTAACATTTCTCTGTTTTAAAAATAAAATAAAGAAAAGAAAATCTCAACTCTTCCTTCTCTATTAAAAAACAACATTCTTTTCTTGTGTTAAAAATAATAATTAAACAAAACAATAGTGAATCTAAGTTGTGTATTCTTTTTATCGGACAAGTTTACATGATTCTTAATCTTTGCGACATTGAAAATCAATAATCTGCTGGATATTTGATTTAAGCTATTTCATCAGATTTACGCCTATTCTTTCTTTATATTTCTGATCGCAAAATTCAACAAGAAGGTTAAAAAAAGGTTTCAATTGTGATCCCCTCAGCTCAATCATACTAATGAAAATATTCTACTGCTCAAACTTTCTACTCCAAGATAAATTCTAAAACTTAAAAATTGCAATCCATATGTTCTACTATTGGGCCTGTGCTGACACGGGCCTTGCACTTCTAGTTATATAATAGATAGTAGTTGTGTATCCATTGACTTCACATTTCATCTGATTTGACATAGATTTCACAAGAGTATATATTAGTTACTTGCATTGCATTAATCTTATAGCCAAATAAATATTGATACTTGAGTACTATTGTGATTTTCTTGAACAAAATAATTTTATATACCTAGAAATATTCTTTGTAATTACTAACTGTTACTATTACTTGTGACTGATGACAAGTGTTGAAATAATATACCTCTTATTATAAAAAGTGGAGGACATATATTTCAAAATTACAAAACAACAAATAAGCTTAAATGCATGAGAAATTTTTTCATGCACTTTACGACTCTTTATCTTCAATAGATTCTTAATCATAAAATCACCAAAAAAGAAATTAAAAGTTTAATTTTATTTAAAATCGCAAATAACTCTTAACCTTTATACTTTTTGAGCTATATTTAAATAATCAATGATGCTTTAAAGGTTGTGATTCCCTTGTACCCATAATATTTGGTTCATAAATACTTTCATATTTTTGTCATTATCTCAAAAATGTACTTTCCACATATTTTATATAAGAAAAAAAATTAATAAGATATAAATATAGTCAATTTTAAATTTTGAAATATTTAGAAAAATTACCTAATCTTCGTTTTTTTAAAAGTCATTTATATATAAGTAATAAAGTGGAAGTGGGGCTTTGGACTGTAGGTGATAAAAGAGTTTTAAATGAGGTGTAGGTGACACAAGTCTTAATTATTGAGTAGAGGTGACAATTACTTTATTATGGATTAAGAAAGTTGGGAAAGTTTGAAAATAGCCCACAAATTTTTAAATTTACACTTTGATCCAGATGTTTACCTATATAACGGAAAACGGAGGGAAAAAAGGCGCCTTTCTCTCTATTCTCACTCATTGTTGTTTTCTCTCTCTTAGAGATTTTTGTTGTTCATTGTTGCTGCTGCTTTACTCATCATCTTCTGCTTCATTATCATCATCTTCTACTTCATTATGATCTTCATCTTTTTCTTGTTGACCTGTTGTTGTTGTTGTTACCGCTGCTGTTGGTATTTGACCAATTTCTTAGGTCAAATTTTATTTCGAACATCACTTTCCACTTTGGCATTACTTCATAGGAGACCTTGGTAAGTTAAATTATGATTTTTAGTTGAATTTGTCATATGAGTAACTGCTATTGTGTTGTTGTTTTTCCAACAATGGATAGAACCCAATCATGAATCCAACATCAGATCCATCTGTTTAAACAGATAAATCATCTGGTGTGATAGATGAGACATCTGTTTCAACAGAAGACTGATATGTTGGATTCATGTTTAAACATATGGGTTATCTTTTGCAATATTTGACACATCTGTTGCAACAGATTAGTTATCTGGTGCGACATGATAAATATCTATTTCAACAGATTAGTAACCTGTTGTAACAGAACCTGAACACAATTCCAACAGAAGTTTTGTTTGTTGCAACAGGGTAAATATCTATTACAACAGATTACTAACCTGTTGCAACAGGTAAGTCATCTGTTGCAACAGGTTAATTATCTGTTGCAATATGTCACTCATTTATTAGAATCAGCTTCAAAGGTGATTTAGTACTGTAACATCAATCCCAGTAGGTGCTTCATCTGTTGCAACAGATATTCAGGAGCGTAACATCAATTCCAACAGGTAAGTAATCTGTTATGACTGATCACTTACCTGTTACAACAGATTACACATCTGTTGGGATTCATTCACGGCACTATGAAATCACTATCAACTTTTTTTAACAAATAACTTTATTTAGGTATCACTAATGGAGGGATCAATAACAATAGGGGTGGATTGTCATGGTTAATGGATTGAAAAGAGCAATCGATATGTATGGCGTTGGAAGAAGGGTAAAATGCTAGAGACGATAGCTATGATAATCCAAAGTGATATTCCGTATGATGATTTTGTGAACTTAATCATCAGCTTTTGTGGACTGAATTGTCAACCGGAAGAACTCACCATCAGCTACATGCACAACTCCTTTGAAAATCAGAGAGTACTGCCTTTCAAGATAACCGATCAGGTTCGGTTGCGTGCTTATCTAAGTGATTCAACCAGACCAGTGTTAAGGGTGTACATGGTTAAAAAGACGAGAGAGAATGAGAACCAGAGCGTAGAAGTAGAAGAACAAGAAGACTTCTTTGATGATAGGTTAGATGATCTAGACATGAATATTCCAGATAATGATCAAACACCTACTCCCGTTGATGCGACCAATATGATGTGCAGTTCTTCTTAATCGACACAGTCTGGAAATCTTCAAGACGATGGGACCGGTTTTTTTATTGGAATGTCATTCCAGGACAAGAATGAATTATCTAACACTTTACTTATTTCTTTCTTGAAAAAAGATTTTAGAATAAAGAAGGTGACTAATTCGAGCAGTGTCTTTTGCTTTAAATGTGCTAATTCAAACTGCAAGTGGTGGTTGAGAGCGATGAAGTATGCAAGTTCTGACAGATTCATCATTCATAAATATGAAAAGCATCACACATGTGGTTCGAAACACATCATGGGCCAAAATCCTCATGCCACGACAAAGGTCCTCGGTGAATATTTTAGGAGTAGTTTCCCCGATGGCAAAGGCCCTTCAACAAGGGTTATGTCCAATCAACTCCTTACGGATTTAGGTGTCCTGGTTAGTTATTGGAAGATATATACGTCCATGGGGATTGCCAAGGACCTGGTTAGGGGTACAATCGAGCATGGGTATGCAACCCTGGATGCTTACCGTTACATAATTGAGTCCACAAATCCTGAAAGTAAGACGACATTGCATCTGGATGAAAATGGAAGGTTCGAGTACTTTTTTATATCCTATGGTGCTTGGATTCAAGGTTTTCGACATTTGAGAAAAGACATAGTGATGATAGGCGAATTTACGCGCCTATATCAATATATTTTGCCCATATTTTAGCCTAGTTTTGAGAACAAATTATATATTTCATGCACTTTTAGTCCTTTTTCCTGTAAATGAGCTAACGAACATGATTAGTAAAGTTTCAGGTATAAATGATGCATAATTCAGCATTTTATGGCTTACTTGACGCTAAAGAAAGCTCACGAAGGAAGGGAAGGGAGTTTACACGCCTAAGGACCAAAACTGCTGCATGGAAAATCTGTCCCGGGCTAAAACAGCATTTCTGAAGACTTTGGGGGACCAAAACTGCTGCATGGAAAATCTGCCCCGGGCTAAAACAGCAATTCTGAAGACTTTGGGGACTTACAGACATAAAACTGGATTTTGACAATGATACATTAACCTAGTACAATTAGGTTATGTATTTCATTATTTTATGTGGATTATGATAATGTTACCTTAACCTAGTACATTTGGGTTAAGGATTTCATTAGTCTAGTAGGATTTGGTTATTTATTTCATTAGCTTAGTAGGATTAGGATATGGGTATTATAAATATCCTATCATGCTAGAGATTTTAGAGAACAAGGAGGGAGGAAGGAGGGAGAACACAATACTTCCTTCCATCCCTCACATCTTCTACTCCTCTATTATTCTACACTACAAACAATTCTACAACTCTTCTAATCTTTCTATTAATTCTAGTTTTCTTCTTCCATTCATCTATTCTTAATTTTCGCAACAAGAGAATCGTTACTTTGCTAAGGAATTCACGCCTCACGCCTACCACCAAAGCTACACGAAATTACTAAATCTTGTGGTATAACAACAATGTCAATCGTGATCTCCTTCGCATTCATGGGTAACTGAACTTCTCTGTTGGGGTTATGGAAGCCGAATGAGTTACTATCTATTGCTGTGAGTTTGTGAGTTCGAGGCACGTATATTGCTTATATCATTATTCTCTTCATCTTAATCTACATTCTTTGCGGTTGCAAACGCAAGAATACGCCAGTCTAACATTTAACTTGTTCGAGAGAAAAGTTATTTGTCTGGAAAAGAGATAATGTCAAGGTAGTAGGACACCCTTTCCTATTAAAAAGCTAGTGCCGTAACTGGACTAACCTCTTGGAGAATTCGTACCGTTAGATATGCTTTAAGCTCGAGAGAGTTAAAGTGAAATAGTCCTTGTTTAGGTCGAGAGACGCTTGGATTTACCATCGACTACAATCCTCTATAAGCAATTGCATGTCAGAATTCTACACACTCATAGCCAATAGAGACGTATACCTCAGAAGGTGGACATAACCCCAACGCCTAAATTCTCATTGTTTACAACCAACGTATCATTCTTTTTCTTTATACTTTGCTATTGCCGTTTTTAGATCTTATTTTGTTCACATTACTTGCAAGAAAAGAATCCCCTTTTTTTACGAGACTTGCACTAAAAGTCTAGTAATCTTTACTTACTTCTTGACCAAGCTATTCCCTGTGGGATCGATACCCAACCCAGTTGGGTTCTATATTTGCTAACGACCGCTTTACACTCCTACGAGAGCTGTAGATTGAGCGTTATCAAAAATTGGCGCCGCTGCCGGGGAATACAAGTGTCAATCAAGTTCGTAATAATTACTAGACCCTTTGGTCAAAGATTCTCGTACTTTTACTTTTAGTTGTTGTTTTTGTTTTATTCAGGTTTGTTCAGTGCATCAATGGATGCACAATGTGAAATTAAAAGGATGGCTGCTGAAGCACATCAGCAGAATATTGATAACCCAGGGCGTGCAACAAATCTTGATGATGAGAACCTGGGCGATGAGGAGCTACTAAACCCAAGGCATGATGCTGAAATCACAACACCTGCCAACAGAAGAGGTCGACAAGCTTGGTATAGACATGATCGCCAACATATGCAGCCAGCTTTCGACGATGATGATGATGATCTTGATGGTGCCGGAGCCACTGGAGCTATAATTCCACCACCATTAGCGCCCGGAGCCAAGTTCAACATCACAAGCACCATGATTCAGTTATTGCAACTCAAGGGATTGTTTGGTGGACTAGCAAGCGATGATCCGAATATACATCTCATCAACTTTATTTCTACATGCAAGTCTTTTGACAATCCTGGTGTTGGTCAGAATGCAATTCGATTACGTCTATTTCCATTGTCTCTGTCTGGGGAGGCAACACTATGGTTGAATGGGCTGACTCCTGATTCAATTACAAATTGGAGGCAATTGAGAGACGCTTTCCTAGAAAGATTCTTTCCGCCTTCCAAAAGGGCACAATTGAGAGATGAAATCAACAACTTTCGTCAGTTTCCCACTGAAGCTCTTCATGAAACATGGGAGAGGTTCAAGACAAAGCTAGCGAGATGCCCAAACCATCACATGACTAATGTTCACCTAATGGAGATACTATACAGAGCCTTGAATTCAATAACTAAACCAGTGGTGGATAACGCAGCTGGAGGATCATTCATGGACCTCACCTTTGGTCAAGCAAGCAATATGCTAGATCGTATGACGAAGCAAAGTAGAGCTTGGCATACCAGAGATTCTGAGGTAGCAAGCCCCACTTTATCTATAGGCATGACTGCAGACCAAAGAAGAAGACAAGAAGAACGTGATCAAGGTTTAGCGCACATGAAAATGCAAGTGGATCTTCTGACAAAGCATTTATTATCAGGGAAGACCGAAAAAGTGAAAGCTGTAGCGCTAAAAGGAAGAGACGAATCTGATTCGGAAGAGGAGGCCAACTACTTGAACAATCAGGGGGGTTTCCGAGGCAATGCCCAAGGAAACCAAGGTCGGAACTACTATGAGAAATCTGGAAACAAGGACCAAGGTAGTTGGAAGAACAAGAATGACAATAGTGGTGTGTATGTTCCCCCTGGAAGACGTGACACCACCACATCTAGTTCTGGATGTATGGAAGACATGATGGCTAAATTACTGAAAGGAGTGGAAGCAAATAGCGCGGGAGTAACGGAGGTAATAAATGATTTGTCCTCTATGAAGCAATTAGTTGATTCACATTCCACTTCAATCAAGAAAATAGAGCAGCAATTGAGCCAACTTTCAGCAACACTCAATCAAAGAAAGGCTGACACTTTACCTAGCGACACCGTGCAAAACCCAAGGAATGATGGGTCATGCATGGCCATTACTACCAGAAGTGGTAAGGTGCTGGAAACTTCAGAAAAAGGCAAGCAAGTGGCTGACGAAGAGGCGAAAATTGATGATAAGGCAAAAGGGGAAGATGCCGCAGCAGCCGATCCTAATGTCCTTAACGTCACTCCTCACGACGTGCAGCCTGGAAAAGCTGAAAAACGGAAGCAAGAGGAGAAGAAAGCCGTGGAGAGAACAATTCCATACCCACCACCACCTTTTCCCCAAAGATTGAAGAAGGTGGCGGATGATACAAAGTTCAGCAAATTCATGACCATGTTGAAGCAGCTGACCATTAATGTTCCGTTGGTAGAGGCGCTAGAAAAAATGCCTGGGTACGCTAAATTCATGAAGGACCTGTTGACAAAGAAGAGGGCAGTAAGCTATGAGCCGGCAGATAATATTCATCATTGCAGTGCAATTGCCACAAGGTCCTTAGTACAGAAGAAGGCAGACCCTGGAACTTTCACTATTCCTTGCACGGTTGGATCTATGAATTTTGCTAAGGCATTGTGCGATCTGGGTGCTAGCATCAATTTGATGCCACTATCCGTCTACAAGAAGTTGGGGTTAGGCGATCCGACACAAACCAATATGAGGCTCGTGATGGCTGATAGGTCGGTAAAACGACCTGTGGGTATCTTGAATGATGTGTTGGTGAAGGTGTCTACCTTCATTTTTCCTGCAGACTTTGTGATTTTGGATTGCGAGGTGGATTCTGAAGTTCCCATAATCTTGGGACGTCCTTTCCTTGCAACAGGAAGTGTGCTTATTGACATGAGAGATAATGAGCTTTTATTTCGAATGAATGACGAAGTGATTCGCTTTGATATATGCAAAGCGATGAAGCAGCCAAAAGATATGGATGTGTTCTCTGTAGATGATGTTCATGGTGAAGATAAGAAAGCATTATCTGTAGAGAAACAGCTTACTGTTGAGCCATTGTCTGCTGCGCTGCTGAAGGTTGAGCATGAGGACGATGAAGATTATGAAGAACTTATGGGTGCTCTAACAGAAATAGAGTCCTATTCTCATACTCCTAAGCAACCGGACCGTGATCTTAAGAATCAACCATCACCAACAACGAAGATTTCCCTTGAAGAGCCACCAATGCTAGAATCGAAAGAGCTCCCCAATTATCTAAGGTATGTGTTCTTGGAAAGTATAAAGATACTTCCGGTGAGTGCGGATGATTTAAGTAAACAGCACGTAGACGCTCTCATCTCTACTCTGAAGAGATACATGAGAGCTATGGGTTGGACTATTGATGATATAATTGGTACCCCTCCTACAAGTAAGCCTCATTGTCGTCTGAATCCATTCAGAAAACGATCCACCATCTATCCCGACGAAGTCTGAGTACTCGAGGTAACTATGTCGTGCCGCGACAATAAATAGGGCGCTAGATGGGAGGCAACCCATCGTTTTATCGTTTTATCATTTCTTCTAGTACTTGTTTTGATTTTGATAAATGAAAAATCCAAAAATAAGAGTCGTGCCACGACCAAAACTAAGGCGCTTGGTGGGAGGCAACCCATCGTACTAATCGTTTTCATTTGTTTGAGCGAATATAGGTGCAAGAAGTAGTCAACGAGGAGATTGATTTCAATTGACGATTTGGACGCATTGTATGGTAAAGTTGGTAAGTTAGGAATGGTGATGCATAAGGCTATGGATTGAGCCTTTCTCACGCCAAAATAGGCTTCGAGGAAGGCTAGGCCTTGGTAAAACTAGGCCACGAACGATGCACAACCTATCCTATAGCCTAAGGTCTCGGAATCTAGTATGCTATACACTATGCGCCGCCTATTCCTAGGTATGCTTTTGACTATGCGCCGCCTATGCTATGGCATTTGGTCTCAGTATCTCATATGCCATAGACTATGCGGCGCATATGTCTACAAATGCCATATACTATACGGCGCATATGTCCCACTATGCCATAGACAATGCGCCGCATATACCATGACTATGCCAAGCATTATGCGCCGCATATGTAGCATTTTTGTCTCCAAAACCGATTGTAAATGGGTCAAAACCCGACCCATTCTCTTCCTATATAAAGGAGACTTAGTCTTGAAACACAAACACATTGAAAACTTGACCTAGGCGCCGCATATACTCTCCAAATCATCTCAAAACTTTTCTTTTTGCTCTCCCACTTCACAAGAACATCTCCAAAGGCTTCAATCACGTACAATGGCACCCAAAGCAAGACCACTTCACAAAAAGGCAAGAAAAGAGGCCGAAAAGAGCAAGGAGAACCCTCCTCGCTGCAAATACCTCGACTCACTCGTGGAATTAAGTGGGATACTTATGAGGAACTTCTGAGAATGACGACTCTGATGATGATTCCGATGCAAAGGGTATGACCCCCGACATTGAGGACGAGTCCGACTGACCAGGTTCTTCGTATTTATTCTCCACTGAGGACAGTGTACCGACTAAGTGTGGGGTGGTGGTATTGCATGCTATACTTCTCTACTCGCATCTATGTTTGTTTGCTTTTTGTTTCATTTTTAGTTAAAATTTTTTTAGTAGTTAATATTTTGTTTAACTTAGCTTCGCATGAGATTATTCTAATAGGCAGCATGAGATTATAACAAGAGTATGTGGTACAATTGTGACCATTGAGACGTTTAGGCTCCAGTTGTGACTCATTATGTGATATTGTGTGGTTAAATTCCTTCACTTGTTGGGTCGAGAGTCTATATTACTTCCAAGCAAGTCGACCATGTGCCTTGTGTGTGTGAGATAATCGTATATTCTATGATTGTGGCTGATGCTAGAACTTGCCTGGTATGTATGCAAAGCGAAAATAAGGAGTGAAAGTTTAGGATATGATTTAGGCATTTCTTTGGCAACCCATATTTGTTTACCTTCAGTTTTACCTACCCATGGACATCATCCTAGTTAAACCCTTTTGAGCCTTTAGCCTATTTTCTTTGACAACCTTGTATGTAAGCCTAATCCATTTTTTTTCAAGACCATAATTTGATCCAAATTCCTAAGTGCTTTAAAGTGAAAAAGTCATATGACAACATAAGAGGAAATTGGGTGAGTATGATGCTATAAATTGTAATGGTGCTTGAATGTGTTATGAAAAAGAAAGTGTTATCATAAGAGGTATGTTGTGAAAAGAAAAAGGAAAAGAAAGCTGAAAAGCGAGTTGTGCTTAAAATTGAAAAACAAAAGAGGAGAACAAGGGTGGTAGAATAAAAGAAAGAAAGGTTGAAAGAAAAAAAAAAGAAGTGTCAATGATACAAAGTGATGTATTAAAGCGCTTAGGAACTTAGTCACTATTCCTGGCCAAAATAGTCCTACCCGTCCCTTAGCCTACATTACAACCATCAAAAGACCTACTTGATCCTAATCTTAACATTCCAACATTTAGTAGAGTATTACATTAAGGGCAAGCCTATGGTCATCAGTTGCTACATATGAATTCTTTGTGAGAGTGAGAGCAAGGACATTTTGATACCCATGTTTGAAAAATATGCTATATTTGTGAGTGATTATGGGTACTATATGGTGAGACACACATGGTTGATGAGTTTTGGATAGTTGTATATGATTCTATGCACTTTAACGTTTGCATGCGAGTTGATCACCATCACGAGTCTACGCTAGAGGTTAAACTGTTTCTACTTATAATCGGAAAGCTACTCTTTGTTGATAATTGTTGTGTTTGTCTTGAAGAATGTTTTGTGTTGTTTCTGTAAAAACCTTAAGTTGATGCTTAGAAGGACATGATATGTTGTTCGAGGACGAACAAAGCTCTAAGTGTGGGGTGTTGATGATAGGCGAATTTACGCGCCTATATCAATATATTTTGCCCATATTTTAGCCTAGTTTTGAGAACAAATTATATATTTCATGCACTTTTAGTCCTTTTTCCTGTAAATGAGCTAACGAACATGATTAGTAAAGTTTCAGGTATAAATGATGCATAATTCAGCATTTTATGGCTTACTTGACGCTAAAGAAAGCTCACGAAGGAAGGGAAGGGAGTTTACACGCCTAAGGACCAAAACTGCTGCATGGAAAATCTGTCCCGGGCTAAAACAACATTTCTGAAGACTTTGGGGACTTACAGACACAAAACTGGATTTTGACAATGATACATTAACCTAGTACAATTAGGTTATGTATTTCATTATTTTATGTGGATTATGATAATGTTACCTTAACCTAGTACATTTGGGTTAAGGATTTCATTAGTCTAGTAGGATTTGGTTATTTATTTCATTAGCTTAGTAGGATTAGGATATGGGTATTATAAATATCCTATCATGCTAGAGATTTTAGAGAACAAGGAGGGAGGAAGGAGGGAGAACACAATACTTCCTTCCATCCCTCACATCTTCTACTCCTCTATTATTCTACACTACAAACAATTCTACAACTCTTCTAATCTTTCTATTAATTCTAGTTTTCTTCTTCCATTCATCTATTCTTAATTTTCGCAACAAGAGAATCGTTACTTTGCTAAGGAATTCACGCCTCACGCCTACCACCAAAGCTACACGAAATTACTAAATCTTGTGGTATAACAACAATGTCAATCGTGATCTCCTTCGCATTCATGGGTAACTAAACTTCTCTGTTGGGGTTATGGAAGCCGAATGAGTTACTATCTATTGCTGTGAGTTTGTGAGTTCGAGGCACGTATATTGCTTATATCATTATTCTCTTCATCTTAATCTACATTCTTTGCGGTTGCAAACGCAAGAATACGCCAGTCTAACATTTAACTTGTTCGAGAGAAAAGTTATTTGTCTGGAAAAGAGATAATGTCAAGGTAGTAGGACACCCTTTCCTATTAAAAAGCTAGTGCCGTAACTGGACTAACCTCTTGGAGAATTCGTACCGTTAGATATGCTTTAAGCTCGAGAGAGTTAAAGTGAAATAGTCCTTGTTTAGGTCGAGAGACGCTTGGATTTACCATCGACTACAATCCTCTATAAGCAATTGCATGTCAGAATTCTACACACTCATAGCCAATAGAGACGTATACCTCAGAAGGTGGACATAACCCCAACGCCTAAATTCTCATTGTTTACAACCAACGTATCATTCTTTTTCTTTATACTTTGCTATTGCCGTTTTTAGATCTTATTTTGTTCACATTACTTGCAAGAAAAGAATCCCCTTTTTTTACGAGACTTGCACTAAAAGTCTAGTAATCTTTACTTACTTCTTGACCAAGCTATTCCCTGTGGGATCGATACCCAACCCAGTTGGGTTCTATATTTGCTAACGACCGCTTTACACTCCTACGAGAGCTGTAGATTGAGCGTTATCACATAGCCGTCGACGGTACCTTCTTGAGAAGCAGGTATAATGGAGTTCTGCTAGCGGCGGTGGTGCAGGATGCGGAAAATCACATCTTTCCTATTGCTTTTTGTGTAGCGGACAAGGAATGTGATGCCTCTTATGGATTTTTTTTGAACAACTGCGAAGATGCGTCGAAGATACCGAAGAGTTGTGTTTTGTATTAGATTAACATCCAAGTATTCCAAAGTTGAGTTCACTTTTCTTCACTTTAGCTTACTTTGATTGTTATATTAGGCATCTTGGAGAGAACATTCGAAACACTATCACAACAAAAGGGTCGTTACCCTTTTTTATAGAGCAGCTAAAGCATATAGTAGAGAGGAGTTTTTAGACCATTTTAATAAAATAGAGGATGTGAATCCCAAGGTAGAAAAATTTCTCGCACGTATCGGTTTCGAGAGATGGAGTCGGGCATTCTGTCCAGCAGATAGGTATATTCTTATGAATTTAATGTCTTGTTTGATTTACAAGTTTAGTATGATGTCGTACTAAGTGATTCTTTTTTATAGGTACAATATTATGACATCAAACATAGCTGAATCGACGAATTCATTGTTTGGCGATGAAAGAGAATTTTTCATCAAGGCTATGTTTGAAAAAATAAGCAAGAAGTATAACGAATTTTTTAACGAAAGGCGTGTGCAGTTCAAGTACCCAGAAAAAAGAACTCAATTTGTTCTTGAAATCGAAAAAAAAAATCAACGAACGTTAGTTTGGGGAATAGGTTATTCTCTCATAAAATAGCAGATTACAAATTCAGAATCACCGGTCATGGTGATGTTGCCACGGTCGATCTTCAAATAATATCTTGCATGTGTAGAGTTTTTGACTTGGACAAAATACTTTGTCTACATGCTATGGCAGTGCTTCGAGCTCAATACGGTCATAAATATGGACTCGAAGTTTACGAGTACTCCTCTCAATATTATTAGGTGGAAAAATATGAAATGACATATGTGGGCATATTACTTCGGTGCCTCCCGAAGAATCTTAGGTTGTTCCTACAGAGCTTATGAGGAGATTAATACCTCTTCTATATATTGACCCATGCACTATTAAACCAGAAATAAAGCCATATGAGAGGAGGCGTGGAGTTAGAGAATCATTTTCATCAAGAAAAAACAAGTGCTCCATATGTAAGTGCGCTGGCCACAAAAGAACTACATGCCCGAATCGTAATCCACCATGATCATTGTAATTGCAGAAACTTGTGTTGTTGTTTGTTTGTTGTGAACTTTTATATATTTGACTCATTAATGTGAACCTAATGTTCTAATTTATTATATATAAAATATCCTTTTTAATAACTTGTGCATCAATAAAAAGAGGCAAAACATGAAATAAATAATACAACATACCACAATTATTCTCAACAGTTCAACAAATTGGAATATTTTCCTCCAACAGATGACAAATCTATCGAAATAGATGGATAATCTATTGACAGAAACCCAACAGATGACCAATCTGTTCCAACACACGACCCATCTGTTGAAAGAACTCAAAAGCCAAAATTGCTAGTGCTACTGGATTCAACATTGCTCCTTTCCTCCAACCATCGACATGCTAATATGTATGTATGTTTAGATTGGAAGAAATAGACAGAATGAAAATTGAATAAGAATTAAAATGCCAAAGTCGACTAAAAGTAAATTTTTCATTAAACAAAAAATAAAATACTTTAGGTATAGATCCGATATAGAAAAATTAAAATACATACGCTAAAAGAAAAAACACATTCTAATTATTATTATTATTATTCTCATCATCATCATCATTAATGACAGCTGGCCAATCAACTAGCAGCAGCAGGGCCCTCATCAGCCTCTGTATCTCTCTGAACATCGTCGCTATCACAGCGACCAACTCCCTCTGCATGTCATTAACCTGCCTCTGAAGTTTTCACACTGTGTCGCGTAGAATAACAATGTCCGAAACAGGATCAGTCATATCTAGAACACGCATGAATTGACAAATATAAAGAAAAAAGTCCAAAATATAATACAATGTATACGACCAACTGGTAAATTTACACCAAAAAAAAACTTACCTCAACGAAAAAGGAATATGCTCTTTGAAGAGAAGTCGTTGAAAATGTCACACGAAAATAAAAAAATACAAGAAATAAATAAAGTTGAGTAGAATGAAGATTAAAGAGGGACCTATTTATAGAGGATTGAATCTGAACGTGTCAGGCGAAAAGGCATGACTGTTCAGCTCCATTGTATTAATTACATTCAAATTGGTGGCATTTTATTTTCTGTGAAAAGTCGCGACTTTTTCTTTTACATTAATACTTCTCACCTTTTTAAAATGGTTTGAGACTCGATAACAAGCGTTATTATTGAGCTGTTGCAACAGATCGTCCATCTGTCACAACAGATTTAACATCTATTGCAATAGATGGATTGAATGTGCAACAGATGGTCTGTCAAAATAGATTTACCATCTATTGCAATAGATGGTTTGTTTGTGCAACAGATGAGACATCTAATGCAACATATGTATTATCTATTATGACAGATGGACCATATGTTGGAGGAGATATTTTATTTTTTTCTAACAGTTGATTCATCAATTTCAACAGATGGAGTATTCAGTTCATTCGCAGCTCATCCTATTTTTTCATTTTTCATGTTAATTTCATCAGCCAATTTTGCTACATTTTCCTTCCCACACTGTGTTTCCTCTTAAACAAGGACTGAGATTATATATGGCCTTCTCAACCTCCCTCTTCCCGCATAGGTTTTCTCCCAAATACCTTCTGTTATATAATAGTATCCTCCAACAACCCATCCATATAAATTTGTACCAGGGGAATTTCTATTAGTTCCATCATTGTTTGTTGCAGTGCGAGGCTTTGGAGGCCTTTCAACAAGTCCATTGAGCCATTAAAACCGGTCCAATCACTATTGAATATTTACACTGCCGCCAAAAACTTGAACCTTTCTCCAAACTTGATTAAAAAACATGAGCATAAACCGTCATTAAATTGTAACGGGGTATCCACACCACCGTCTTGGTCCCTTAGCCTTACCAGTTCGAACCTAACAATCTTAACTGTAAAATGCCATATCTTGTTTGAAGGATTAACGCCTAATAGGTAAAGAACAAACATTCACAAAATCATTGTACTGGATGTGTGTTTTCATGATAGGTTGATCAGTAATACATACCTCCCACATATGAAGTGGTTCCATCTGCAAGCAGATTATTCCTCCAAACCCATCTTTACTCTAGCCTTTAATGCTGGCCGGGCAAAAATGGATCCAGTTTTACTTTCTTTTGTCTGAAAAAAAGAGAAATACATTTGGTGTCAAACAAAAGAAGAACAAAAAAAACAAAAAAAAACAAAAAAAACATTACAAAAGGGTAACACAAAATTGAGTGAATCAATAGATGGCCAATATGATGCAATAGATTACCCATCTATTCAACCGATGAGGCATCGTTGTAATAGATGGATGACATGTTGTAACAGATGGGTCATCTGTTAGAATAAATCAAACCAGCCTTGCTAATGGTTTGATTTCTTCAAACAGTTGCTCTGTCTATTCCAACAGCTGATTCATTAGTTGCAACAGTTGAGGAAACTGTTGCAACACCACCAACTACAGCATCAACAACAAAGAAACAACACCATATGTTCCAACACCATCTATAACACAAACGTCACATGTTCCAACACGACCCCCCCAACAACAACACTACCAAAGTACCAAACAAAAGATATAAAAAAAATTATACTGACAACAAGGCTTTTTAAGTTCTCCCAACAGATGACTTTTTTTGCATATTTTAATAAAAACAACGGTTCATTCATTCAAGACTTAAAAGTCACCTTTTCTTTAATTTTCTCAATAAATAGAAAACTGGTAATGGGTAAATCATTAATAGCAACAGATGTACATATCTAATTTAAATGACATAGAAAAAAGAAGACGAGATGGAAAGAGCAATAGTGAATCGTACCTGCAATGTCAAAATAGAAAAGGGATCAGAACATCCAGTTCAGTCGAGAAAAGATATTGATTGGTTGAGATTTGAAAGGATCCTCATTTGAAAGAAGAGAGAAAAGAGAGAAAAAAAGGAAACAAAGAGAATTGAGAATTGAGAATAAATAAGAGTGATGAGTTGAGTCTTTCTTTATAGCTGAAGGAGACGGTGACATTGAAAAGACCAGATAAGACTACTCACTCAGGAGATTTTTTAGTTATCCAAGTAGTACCGAGTAATATTTTTTACTGCCTTAGTATTTTAACTTTTTTATCTCGGACAGGAAATACCTAAATTACATTAAAAAAAGGATCTTAAAATATTTAAGTGCAACAGATGACAATTTCTATTTGGAAATTTCCAAAGCTTGATCATCTGTCGCAACAAATGACATAATCTATTTGATAGTTTACAACAGATGTGTAATATGTTGCAATAGATTACCTAATTTGTTTGACTTAATTCAACAGAAAAGACATCTGTTGCAATAGGTTGGACATTTGTTTATATATAATTTCAATTGAGTTCATATGTTAGATTAATACCTTAATTGAATAATCTAGGACTAGGGGTGAGTTCTCATAGGCTCAACTACAACTTCAATTGAGTCTTTGGCAATTGCATGATGAGACGGTATTGCGTTTCTCCCGACCAGAGTCGTCGATCGATCACTCTAAGCCGAAACAATTCTTACTACCTCATATATTTAACTAATACCTTAATTGATTAATCTAGGACGAGGGTACTAATACCTTAATTGAATAATCTAGGACTAGGGGTGAGTTCTCATAGGGTCAACTACAACTTCTATTGAGTCTTTTGGCAATTTCATGATGATACGTTATTGCATTACTCCCAACCAGAGTCGTCGATCAATCACTCTGAGCCAAACGATTCTTACTACGTCATATGTTCAACTAATACCTTAATTGATTAATCTAGGACTAGGAGTGAGTTCTCATAATGTCAATTATAATAGATGACAACGTCTATTTGATAATTTACAATAGATGGGTAATCTATTGCGACATATGACTTAATCCATTTGATAATTTATAACTGATGGGTAATCTATTGCAATAGATGACTTAATCTGTTTGATAGTTTACAACAAATTTATGATATGTTGCAACAAATTACATAATCTGTTTGATAGATTACAACAGATGCGTAATATATTGCAACAGATTACCTAATCTGTTTGATTTAATCCAACAGAAAAGACATCTGTTGCAACAGGTTGAACATTTGTTTATATATAATTTCAATTGAGTTCATATGTTAGACTAATACCTTAATTAGATGTGAGTTCTCATAGGGTCAACTACAACTTCAATTTAGTCTTTTGGCAATTATATGATGAGACAATATTGCATTTCTCCTGACCAGAGTCGTCGATCGATCACTCTGAGCTGAATCAATTCTTACTACCTCATATGTTAGACTAATACCTTAATTGATTAATTTAGGACAGGGTACTAAAACCTTAATTGAATAATCTAGGACTAGGAGTGAGTTCTCATATGGTCAACTACAACTTCAATTAAGTCTTTTGGCAATTACATAATGAGACGGTATTGCGTTCCTCCCGACCAGAGTTGTCGATCAATCACTCTGAGCCGAACCAATTCTTACTACCCCATATGTTAGACTAATACTTCAATTGATTAACCTAGGACAGGGTATTATAACCTTAATTGAATAATCTAGGACTAGGAGTGAGTTCTCATAGAGTCAACTATTGATTAATATAGGACTAGGGGTGAGTCTTCATAGGGTCGGCTACAGCAGATGGAAGTGCCTATTTGATAGTTTACAATATATGGGTAATCTGTTGCGACATATGACAATCTATTTGATAATTTACAACAGATGGGTAATCTGTAGCAATATATGACTTAATCTGTTTGATAATTTATAACAGATTCGTAATCTGTTGTTACCTAATTTGATTGATAATTTACAACAGATGCAAAATCTGATGCAATATGTTGAACATTTGTTTTTATACAATTTCAATTGAGTTCATATGTTAGACTAATAGTACCTAAATTGATTAATCTAGGACCAGGGGTGAGTTCATAGGGTCAACTAGAGTACTGATCAACTAAAACTTCAATTGTTTTTATATAATTTCAGTTGAGTTCATATGTTAGACTAATAGTACCCTTTTGGGAATTGCATGATGAGAGAGTTAAAAATTACACATATCTTTTATAATTTTAAAAATAATTAAGATCAATTCGGACCAAATTAATATTTTCAAAACTTATCATTCTTTTCCAAAATGCAAATCAACCTATACAAAATGTTTCATCATTTCAAATCTCAAGTTCTCGCTCTGTCTCAATCATTCTCACTCAACAATATAGTACAAATAACAACTACTCAACAAATTTGCTCAACCCCTCACAACCGATCGCTTTTCTTCTCATTTCTGACCACATAGGTGTTATTTTTGACTTTATTCTTGTTTGTATCAGTCGTTTTCTTTGTCTTCATAGGCAACAGAGTTTGAGAAGAGTTCTATATTTGTTATTTTTTTCTAAAAAATAAGGTCTTTTAAGTTAATGATGAAAAATAAAACTTTTAGTTGTATTATCTTCGAGAATGGGTTTACAATTTTGAGTTTTAATGGTAAAATCGTAGGAAGAACTCGAGAAAATCCTAGTTTTTGTCGCAATGTTCCGTTGACTGTCGTGGTATTATTGGATGGTTTTTGTGGTGTTGGTGGTGGTGGTGTTTGTGGTCGTCATGGTGGCACTGGTGGTGGCATTGGTTGGTGGTGTTTGTGGTGGCTGTCGATAGTGTCGGTATTCATGGTGTTTGTGGCATTGGTTGGTGGTGGCTGTTGGTGTGTCGGTATTCGTGGTGTTTGTAATATATTTTTTAAAATTTATGCATACATCAATTGTAATGTAATTTTTTCTTTTCTGTTGTTTGTACATAAAACATGTCTCCTAAAAGAAAAGAAAGAGAAAGTGGATTAATGTCTGACCATAAAAAAAAGGCTACAGTATAGAGGGATTCAGAGGAGCCTCCTGAACAATCTCAGTCAGGGAAAAGTGAAGCTGAGGAGAGATATGAAAACAATGTCGAGGGAGGTGGACAAGGGTCTGCAGATGGTGATGAAGAAAATGAAAGTGAGAAAGAGAAGGAATTAGAGAGTGAGAAAGAGAAAGAGGATGGTCATCAACATAATGTTAATGTATCACCAATGGGGCATGAATTAATATCGACATCCCAGTATGATCCTGTCAAAACTTTTAGTATTGACAGGTTTCAAGTTGCGATACCGATAAATGACCCAGAACCCTAACTAACAGGTGAAATTGTACTTAAATGTCAGATGGGGAAATTTTTTAATAAATTTAGGAAAATTATGAAGAACGGAAACATAGACAAACTTTTTAAGAAGAGCTGCTTAGGACGTTTTCTTGAGCTGCCTGAGAATCCCCCTACCCATTTTCGTTTCCCTATGACGATGGTATATGGTCTTCTCAAGCGCAGGATCAAGTACGTGGAGGATGATAAAGATTCGGAAGAGGGGGCAAAAAGAATATGGATGAAATGTGGATCAACTACTGTGGCATGCCGGTTTGTTTTGGCTCGCAAGAGTTTGCCATAGTGACGGGGTGAGATGCCATCGTCCAGAAGAACCACTACCCCACAAAAGATCCAAGGCAAAAAAATACAAGGAAAAAATAGATGGGTTGTTTGATGAATTTGTTGACATATCTCAAGGATAAAACCATACCAGAGCAGTACAGGGAACAATTGTGCTTAGTTTGGTTTGCCTATTCGGTTAAATTGGCAAGAGACGTCAACAAGGTCATAAAAGATGATTTGTTGGCGCGTGCTGAGAATTTTCATAAATTCAACTATTATCCCTGGGGATATGACAACTTCTACTTGACTGTCTAATATTTACTGACAAAGCTATCCTCAGGGATGACCACATTATACGACTTTCCTTGGGCTTTCATGTTAAAATTAATCACTATTTTTACTCATCCTTTACTTTATATTGAATATAGTTATTATGACTTTTTTTTGCTTACTTCCAGTTTACATTTTATAGTCTTGGGCATTTGAAGTCATTCCTCCCCTTCAAAAGTAGGTAATGGATTGCCCGAATGAGATTTCTTATCCAAGGATGTTTAGGTGGTTGGCTGCAAAGAGCAACACCAAAATTAAGAAGGTTGATCTCTTTAACCCTCCGAATGATGCAATACGTCTTCTTTAAGTAAAATAATTTTACTCAATGAAACATATTGAACAGATGTTATACCTGGTGCAATAGACGTTATATCTGATGCACCAGATGGGACATATGTCGCGACAAATTACCCGTCCTGTGACAACCGGTGCAATAGATGGATAATCTGTTGTGACATATCTTGCATCAGATTACCCATCTGTTGCTTTGGTTCTCTGAACTCGACTTCTAACAGATTAACCATCTACTGCAAATTATGCAACAAATATGTAATCTGATATAACATATTGTTAATCTGTTGCGACATACAAATCATCTGTTGCATAACATGTAACCCCATAACTTACCCATCTCATGTAACTGGTGCAACAAATTGGTAATTTGTTGTGACATATGATTGATATTTTGCATCAGATTATCCATGTGTTGCTCTGGTTCTCTGAACCCGACTCAAACGGATTTTAACCATATACTACAAACTATGCAACAGATGGGTAATCTGATGCAACATATTGCTAATCTGCTCCCGAAGTTGACTATTAAAATATAATACAACTGTGAAAATTATTCTATTATATGATTTAAATGTATCTATCTTTTTTTTATAGGTTGTGTATCCATGGACCGTGCTTACTGAGGAGGAGTCGGTGATGACTTCTTATATTATTCTAGGTTCTGTTGATACTATGGCAGACCCAACAGTATAGTTAATAAAGAAGGAATTGGCTGGCGCAAAAACCATAAGAAGAGCATTTAGGCAAGGTCAGCCAATTGTTGAGGCTCTTCATGACCAACCTACTAAGGTAGATCTGGGTGCTTCTTCTGGTGGAGTTGTTGGTGTTAGTGGCAGGCATGCTGATACTGCTACCACTCGTGATGATGAGCATGTTGATACTCAAGAAAAAATAAATATGTTTAAAAATACCCCTTTCACAGGTCCCACTCAACCTTACACAGGTCTCTCTCACCCTTACATCGATCCCTCTCGCCCCTCTTTACCCTTGTGTTCTCGTTGCGAATGCGAATAATACAAGGACAACCATGATAAACTCTTTGAAAAAGTAGAGTCTATCTCTAAAGTTGTTGAGGAATTCAAATCCAAGAGTTGTGTCATACCATCCAAGATGGTGAGGGAGACACACACTCCCACAGTGTTGGTTAGGAAAAATAAAAGAGCAATTAGAGACGTACTCTCCGGTCGGAAATAAAAAAAATTGCAACTCCTCCCTCTACAAAAGCTATTGAAGTTCAGGGGCCAGTCAAGAAGGTGGACATATACATGGAACTTGGCGACAAAGAGAAGAGGGATCTGTGATAAGTCAAGAATGCCAATTTAGGCTCATCAGATTACCCCAGGCCTCCTTCCCCCCCCAAGACTTCCAGACTATGACTGATATGCGTATGCCGTACGAGGACAAGGCAAGTTTACTTTTCCTAACCTAGCCTTCTAATCTACCCCATGAAGAAGAAGCTACGCAATAGATGTGAAATCTATTGCAACAACTGGGTATACTAGTGCAACTATTAGTGGTTCTGTTGCAATTTATTATCCATCTTTGCATAAGTTGCGTTGGATATTTGATTCAGAGAACCCTATGCAACAGATGGACCATCCGTTGCATCTTTACAATTACTAACCTATTTAAAAATTGACTTCTTATATCACAGCATGTTGACAAAATTCTCTGCCTCATGAGGAAAAGGCAATTAACATACCGGGAAGTTTATGACGCTGTCGATAGGATAATGGACCTCGACTTCTGCAAGAAGCTCAAGGATAGGTACGATCAACTCAATGGTGAGATATTATCCTGTGGCGTGGGACTTGATTTCATAGTTGCTACGTTGGACTTGGATGAAGAAGAAATAATAAAATATGTTAGAGGGGAGAGGCCAAATCAACACGACAAGAGATGGACCGAGGCAAAAAGGATTCTTGCAGTCATTAGCGTGAACGGCATGCATTATCGGGCTGTTAAGATACTACTCGATGAGGGAAAGATCAATGTTTTTTACTACAACAAACCTCTCGTCGATGATTTTGATCTTTTTTTCCTCGTGGAGCCGCTGATGGAGTTGTTGCCCATATTAGTGAGAGAGAGTAAACTGATGAATCATTTGCCAAAAGAAGTGTTGTTGAAGAAATCATGGGATTTTGAAGGTCGAAATAAGGGAATGATCCTTCCAAAAAATGATACCAGTTGTCGAGCCTTATTTCGAACCGGTCGAAACAGCACGCGATGTATGGTGGCGTTAAATGACTCTTGGGATTTGAAGATTTATTTTTAGAGTCGCCACCTAACCTTTTAGAAAAATTAGGAAAAACTATTTTTTATTGTAAAACTCTGTTTTAGTCTATCGAAAAATATTTTAGAGATTCTGAGTAAGAGTTTTGGTTACTCGAGAGGAAGGTGTTAGGCACCTCTCAGAGCCTATCCGAAGATAGTCCTTACGCTTAGTTTAGAAAAAATCATGAAAATATTATTGCTTCGTTATTTGCATAAGACAGTGGAAAAATACTTTTATTATTTCGAAGGAAAAAAAAAAGAAAAGAAAATGCGAGGTATAAAAATATACTACCGCAATATACAAGGGTATAGTTTATTGTAAAATATATATGTATTTTTTAAGGTATGAAATGAAGAAAAAAAAATTAACATTAGTATTTTATGAAATTCAATGGCTTATAATTTTAGGAAAGTGTAAAGTTTAGCAACACATAAGGATAAATATATTGGTGAATTAGTGATTAAGTAAAACAATTATAATTCCAAGATCATGTGAAAATTTATCTTCTTATAAACATCATTATTCATACCTACAAAATGTAAAAGTAATTCGTGTTCGAGAATAAATTCACATAAATGTATTTATTGTGAAATAAAATATGAGTGGCGTCTAGATTTACTAATTCCTGATTGAATAGACCAATGCATATAGAAAAAATGGCAATGTTCATTTATTTACGAGATTTTAAAATAAACAAATTTAATTTGGGCAGTGTGAATATAGTTGGAATAAGGTGAAAATAATAGTAATGAATGATGAACGATGATATAAAGATACCTTGTAAGGTATGTGGTAGTGCATATATATAAATATACCTCGCATTTTGGAGAAATTTGAAATCTGAAAAAAAACTCATAACAAATGTCAAGAGATGAAATTATACGGTGACAATATTATAAGACAACTTAGAAGACATTGTAGTATTTTGAAAAAAAGAAAAAACAAAAATTAATGGGGATTAAAGGGTTTTGTTTTCATAGCAAGCATTTATATCTTTTTAAAATCATGTTATAGCTTCAAAAAAAATCATCTGATCATTGGGGCTCCATTTATTTTATTTTATTTGCTCAAAAAAAATAACAGGCAATAAAAAAAAATAGTGGAAAATAGCATGTCATGTAAAGGATTTTTTTTTACTTTAGTCCTAAAATGAATATACATATTATCAAAAGTTATCCAAGGCCAAATTTGTCAAATTTCTTTTAGTTGAGATTAAACTAAAAGACGTAAAGTCGACTTCTAATGGGTAAAGTAAACAAATTACTATGTTTCACCAGCATGTGTCTAGGCAATTCATAAGGGTCAGAATATAAAATCAAACAAGGAACTAGTATAATTTAAAATAAAAAGTGTTAGTAAACCATAGTATCAACACAATTGAGCAAGGGAGAAAAAGACAAAAATAGGAAGAGTTGTTAGATTCTCTTATAGAATCCATCAACGTTTGAGTGGCTCGAGGGATAGCTAGACTTGATCGGGGAGAGATAATAGCAAACACAAGCTCTGATTTGGACATAGATGGAGTTCTTTCGAACTCCAAATGCGCTCTCGAGTGTACATGCGAAAAGAGGAAATAAGGAAAAATTAGCATAATCTTGATCTCGACAAAACAAACTTATGAGATAAATAAATTAAGTTATTTTCTAATTCTAAACTCAAACAAGATCTTAACTAATTCAATATTTTACATACCATCATCCAAGTTTTAGGTGAATAAGAAACCATCAGAAACAAACTTCTCACGTAATACATAATCAGGATGAAGCTGTGAGATGCTTAACTACCCGAACACATCTACACTATTTCAATGGCTTACTAGACATATGGATAGGATACTTATAAAACTTTGCAAATTGCACTTTCTTATTATCAAACATTTCATGATCTAAGTGTCTAGAAAAACTCATATGAGTAGTGGGTGAATATGGACCCTGTAGACTCAATTTTTAGAATTTGTTAAGAGTATTCCGACTAGAAGACGATGAAATGAGTTTGGACGGAAAATAAGTCATCAGATAACCTAACAGATTTCAACACATAAGCATAGGTCGTTGGGTTGGTTAATTAAAAGACATTCATATGGTCAGCTGGACTAAGATTATAAGCTCCGAGATATGGCTGAAACAAGAAAGAAAAAAAAATATTTCAACACACAAGTAGACCAAAATCTCTAGCTAGATAATAGAGAAATCCCTGTGTTAGAATGAACAAACCTTTACGTGCTTATCAATCTTTCAAATAAAATGTGTGACATTCTGTAAGCTACAGGTATATTATGGACTTGAGATAATCACAACCCAACTTAATTAATTTAACAAAGAAAAAGTCTTGAACCCTTATACACAAAACACCTTAGAAAATTCAAAAGAGAGAAGACTAAACAACTATGTTTTCATGTGAATTACACCGCATTAGTAATCCTCCTAAGATTAAGTTAACAATAACGACAAAAGAGAACAAAAGTATTCACTGGACACTACACATTTTCCATGTTTCCGCCAACTTGCCTTTAGTAAACTAAATGAAGAATCTGGTGACCTGCATGCTTCTGAATGCTCTTTTTAGAATCTCAAGCTGGGCTGCTATCGACCTTTCTTCACTTGATTGGACATCTTTTCCTAACCCCACATACCGATCAGCCTCATATGGAACCTTAAAAGTCACAGATGTTGCGATGGCAGGAGCTTCGGTAGCGTATACAGGGGGCACAAGTATCTCATAAGTGACATGTGCTTCGGGTATGTGCTGCATCTCTGTATGGATCGGAACAGTAAAGTTGTGAGTAGGAAATAGATAACCAGGCATTGTTCCGGCAGTGGGTTGTAAAGCAGGTGGTGCTTGAGCATGCGATAGGTTCGTTGGATTAGCTGGGGCAATCGGGGCTAATCCAATATCTGGACCCTAGAGCTGAGTGGGAAAGCTAGCCATGGTAAGCTTAGTCAAGTCTCGTATTTGATGCAGTTCTTCCTTTAACACTTCGATCTCTTACTCCATATTAGCCATTTGCTCGTCATTTTGTGTTTCCAATAGCTTCTGCGAGCTTTCGACTTCATCTACGGCTATCATCGTGGCCTTGTCATTGTTGGTCATTTTGTTTTTAGATCGGAGGTTGTACTGAGATTCCGCCAGTTTTCCAATTGACACAAATCAACTTTTGTTGTTTGGGGATTAAATAAAAGAAAAAAGAAACTATGTTAGTTTGGGCAATAATGTAAATGTAACAAGTAAGTAGCACATATATACACCAATTTGGTGACATTCAAACTCGTCCTAATAAAGAGCCTCATTTTGTCAGAGGTATGCCTACGCTGTAAACACGATTAATTGATCCAAAGCTTTAAATTGAAATTGAATTCAGGACAAAGGGATTTTGATTAATGGAAAAGGAAAGGTGTGAAGTCACGGGTTACAAAGAAAAGTTTTGAACTAAAGATTACATCATGGTAGCCTATGAAAATATCGATAGAGGTCATGCAAGACCCTTTTTAGGAAAAAAAATGAAAGACAAAAGTACAGATAGGTCGTACAAGATCCTCGAGAATCTATAACAACAAGATGGATCCTAAGTCCAACTGGGGGGATCATCATCATCATCGAGGTCATAATAAGGCCCAGGGTGATACTCTGGGGATCCGTCTAACTGCTGCCCTTGGAAGTCTTCATCTGCTCTGCCGAAGTCTATAGGTCCATACTCTTCTTCCTCATGGTCTTTCTCCATCTTCTCTGTCAGCTCCCTGTCCTGCTCTTCCATAGGTTCCTTCTCCGGATCTTCCTCCGGGTCCTCCTTAGGATCCTCCTCTGGGTTCTCTTCAAGATCTTCCTCCATCTCCTCGGGATCTTCCTCAGGATCTTCCTTCATCTCTTCCTCGGGTTCATCATTAACAGCAGGGATGAGGTAATCCACCGATCAAGGAATCACCTGCTCGTACATGGCTGTGGTTACAGGACTAAGATGAAGCAGCTGCTCTCGAATCTGGTCCGCTCTGTGAATGTCGGCGAGCCCTTGGAGAGACATAAGACTTGGTTGAGCTAGAATTCCATCCAATCTGTACCAGGTGTAGTACTCAGGAGTGCAGTATGGGTTACCTCTCATGCCCAAACTTAAGATCTGTCCCCAACCGTGGATTAGGTTGCCAAGCCTCTCTACAGGGATTCTTCCCTCATAATCGATCTCCGACAATGCCATGTTTGACCATAGAGGGACATTCTGAATTAGGCCGAATTGTCTTAAAACCCTCAAAGTTGCATATGGCTGGATTCCCTCCAACCCAATCAACTTAAGAAAGTAAGTGTAACGTCTTCTCAGCATTACTCAACCACTAACCCATGGTAGCCTCCACTGTATAAGGTTACCAGTGAGATGGATTAGGATGTCGCGCCACTGTTCCTCATTGACTGGCATCTCCCACATGGCCACTCTAAGTCTGTGGCTGCGAATTTGATTAGGGCAAGCCTCTCCGACACCATCCCTACGATAAAAGTGCTCTAATGCCCAGACTTGGAGCATTAGGTTGCAGCCTCTAAAAAAATCGTGCCCCCTGGAGCATGCAGATAAAGACCGAAAGACTTCCGCTAGAATCATTGGCACGATCGTGGTCCTGATTGGTCCCCTACACATGAATAAGACCATGGGGAGTATGTGAATACTGATTCGGTTCCCTCTTATTGGGAACACTATAATACCAAGAAAAGCCGTCATAAACACAATGGCTCTATGCCTCTCCCAGTCGATCCTGGTGAAGGAGAACTCCTCTTGAAAGCGATCATAACTTTCTCTTCTACCGAACCTCTCGAAGAGATAAACCAGGCTTACCCAGCCTGCCTCAACCATTCTCAAGCCTGCGCCAACTTTCAATCCTATGTCGCGAAGAAAACGGCTACCTGCAGTAATACGGGGGGACAAACGTGCCCGTCCTGTCAATGGTAAATTAGCCAGTCGGCTGATCTCTTCTATGGTGGGCGTGATCTCAAAGTCCCTGAATCTGAAAGTAATCGTAGTCGGGTCCCAAAACTCGACTAGGAATCGACTCAGTAGCCTGTCTACCCTTATCTCCATTAGATCCGTCAGAGACCCCAAATGCGCAAACACCTCTGCTCCATGTGCCACTCAAATGTTTCCCCACCAGTGTCTTAGGATATGGGGAATGTCAGTCAGCATATGGATGTTAACGAGATTCTGGTTGATTTCCATCTGTGCAAAGAAAAGGGTATGGTAAGTTCAATGTCCTGAATTTACTACGTTTTAATATTTGGATCAATTAATCATTCCACACATATACCGTCGTTGGGTTCATGGAGGACCCGTTGACACGAAGGGTGGTTTCGTAACCGCGGAACGATACCCTGGACCGTTCCGCCTAAGGTGTATGCAATGTGACCTATCACTAGAGTAGGATCTTTTTCTACTAAATGTTCAAGAGTGGGACTGAATAGCTGCGAGAAGGTGCACTAACCTAACTGCACCAACTTTAAAACTAAGGAATCCAAGGAGGTTTCGGAGGAGTACAGGTACACCCCTCACATTTTAAGTGTGTGAATTGTGTACGACCAAGACTCGATAGGAAAATGCAAGTGATAAAGCGGTAACAAGTAGTGTTATACAAACAAATAAGGAACGTAAGTTTGGATTTGGCTTGCGTCCTTTCACACAAAGCATGATATAATGATACGTAAAGCACATAACATAATAAAGCATAAAAATCCTAAACTAAGCATGTTAAGGTTACAACCTAAGTTGATATATCCCCAGCAGAGTCGCCATTCTGTCGAGCCCTATTTCGAACCGATCGAAACAGCACGTGACGTATGGTGGCGTTAAATGACTCTTGGGATTTGAAGATTTATTTTTAGAGTCGCCACCTAACCTTTTAGAAAAATTAGGAAAAACTATTTTTTATTGTAAAACTCTGTTTTAGTCTATCGAAAAACATTTTAGAGATTTTGAGTAAGGGTTTTGGTTACTCGAGAGGAAGGTGTTAGACACCTGTCAGAGCCTATCCGAAGATAGTCCTTACGCTTAGTTTAGAAAAAATCATGAAAATATTATTGCTTCGTTATTTGCATAAGACAGTGGGAAAATACTTTTATTATTTCGAAGGAAAAAAAAGAAAGAAAAGAAAATGCTAGGTATAAAAATATACTACCACAATATACAAGGGTATAGTTTATTGTGAAATATATATGCATTTTTTAAGGTATGAAATGAAGATTTTTTTTTTTTAACATTAGTATTTTATGAAATTCAATGGCTTATAATTTTAGGAAAGTGTAAAGTTTAGCAACACATAAGGACAAATATATTGGTGAATTAGTGATAAAGTAAAGCAATTATAATTCCAAGATCATGTGAAAATTTATCTTCTTATAAACATCATTATTCGTACCTACAAAATGTAAAAGTAATTCGTGTTCTAGAATAAATTCACATAAATGCATTTATTGTGAAATAAAATATGAGTGGCGTCTAGATGTACTAATTCCTGATTGAATAGACCAATGCATATAAAAAATGGCAATGTTCATTTATTTACGAGATTTTAAAATAAACAAATTTAATTTGGGGAGTGTGAATATAGTTGGAATAAGGTAAAAATAATAGTAATGAATGATGAACGATGATATAAAGATACCTTGTATGTGGTAGCGCATATATATAAATATACCTCGCATTTTGGAGAAATTTGAAATCTAAAAAAAAACTCATAACAAATGCCAGGAGATGAAATTATACGGTGACAATATTATAAGACAACTTAGAGGACATTGTAGTATTTTGAAAAAAAATAAAATTAATGGGGATTAAAGGGTTTTGTTTTCATAGCAAGCATTTATATCTTTTTAAAATCATGTTATAGCTTCAAAAAAAATCATCTGATCATTGGGGCTCCATTTATTTTATTTTATTTGTTCAAAAAAAATAAATAACAGGCAATAAAAAAAAATAGTGGAAAATAGCATGTCATGTAAAGGATTTTTTTTAGTTTAGTCCTAAAATAAATATACATATTATCAAAAGTTATCCGAGGCCAAATTCGTCAAATTTCTTTTAGTTGAGGTTAAACTAAAAGACGTAAAGTCGACTTCTAATGGGTAAAGTAAACAAATAACTATGTTTCACCAGCATGTGTCTAGGCAATTCATAAGGGTCAGAATATAAAATCAAACAAGGAACTAGTATAATTTAAAAGAAAAAGTGTTAGTAAACCATAGTATCAACACAATTGAGAAAGGGAGAAAAAGACAAAAATAGGAAGAGTTGTTAGATTCTCTTATAGAATCCATCAACGTTTGAGTAGCTCGAGGGACAGCTAGACTCGATTGAGGAGAGATAATAGCAAACACAAGCTCTGATTTGGACATAGATGGAGTTCTTTCGAACTCCAAATGCGCTCCCGAGTGTACATGCGAAAAGAGGAAATAAGGAAAAATTAGCATAATCTTGATCTCGACAAAAGAGACTTACGAGATAAATTAAGTTATCTTCTAATTCTAAACTCAAACAAGATTTTAACTAATTCAATATTTTACATACCATCCTCCAAGTTTTAGGTGAATAAGAAACCATCAGAAACAAACTTCTCACGTAATACATAATCAGGATGAAGCTGTGAGATGCTTAACTATCCGAACACATCTACACTATTTCAATGGCTTACTAGACATATGGATAGGATACTTATAAAACTTTGCAAATTGCACTTTCTTATTACCAAACATTTCATGATCTAAGTGTCTAGAAAAACTCATATGAGTAGTGGGTGAATATGGACCCTGTAGACTCAATTTTTAGAATTTGTTAAGAGTATTCCGACTAGAAGATGATGAAATGAGTTTGGAAGGGAAATAAGTCATCAGATAACCTAACAGATTTCAACACATAAGCTTAGGTCGTTGGGTTGGTTAATTAAAAGACATTCATATGGTCAACTGGACTAAGATTATAAGCTCCGAGATATAGCTGAAACAAGAAAGAAAAAAAAATATTTCAACACACAAGTAGACCAAAATCTCTAGCTAGATAATAGAGAAATCCCTGTGTTAGAATTAACAGACCTTTACGTGCTTATCAATCTTTCAAATAAATGTGTGACATTTTGTAAGCTACAGGCATATTATGGACTTGAGATAATCACAACCCAACTTAATTAATTTAACAAAGAATAAGTTTAGCACCCTTATACACAAAACACCTTAGAAAATTCAAAAGAGAGAAGACTAAACAACTATGTTTTCATGTGAATTACACCGCATTAGTAATCCTCCTAAGATTAAGTTAATGATAACGACAAAAGAGGACAAAAGTATTCACTGGACACTACACATTTTCCATGTTTCCGCCAACTCGCCTTTAGTAAACGAAATGAAGAATCTGCCATGCATATTGACTTAATAAAGGTTCTAAATGAAATCGTATTCAGAAGTCAATTTGAAGACAATGAACAACAACTCCAGAACCACATTTGAAGCCAAGGTTCACACCTTCACTGCCAAATCCATTTCTCACAACGACAACAACATATGAATCTACTGATCCAGAATTGACGAAAACAATGCAAATTTTATCAATCTTTGGTGAAATCAAGTGTTCTCATAATCGATGTAAACGAAAATAGAAAAAGATGAAATAGTGAAGATGAACAAAGTGAGAGCTCAAATACTTTGTGTGTTTAGACCCAAGGCAGCCATGTATCAAGCAAGAGAAGCAGCTATTTACACACATTCAAGAATTTAAGACAAAGGTATACAACTATTGTGATGGGTAGCCGAGCATCATAAGGTTTCGAGCACTTTGGAGATCTTTTCCACTCCGATAATTCATGAATACACAAACCAAACTAGTGTACAGTCAAGCCGCCATTACCCCGTTAAAAATATAAGTCGACATCGAAATGACCCCAAATGACCTATCAAGCCTACATCCTGAAACTCAGAGCTCTATCGAGTTTGTTCCATAGTTTATAAGATTATCGCCAAATATATCAAACAACATGAAAACTACTGTTTTGAGTTCCTATTGGCAACTTGCGAGACAAAATATCTAATTGTCATCTAAAAAAAACTAAAGCTCCAAATCATTAATACTTGTAAATACACCATTTAACACAAACATACCAACGCTACTTTACTTCATATTCATATCCAGGATCAACCAACGGACTCAAACGATTAACAGATTGCAACAACTAAGCAAATTTAATTAGACAGGATAGAATTTCACCTTGTGTTGGGCAGCAAGACTGAAGCTTTTCCGTCAAAATTCCGGTGATGAACTCGACTGCAAAACTCCGACTCAGACCGAATAAAAAAAGAAAACGACAATTTTTTAGGCTTTTGGGCGAATTTATTACTTTGTATACTCGATCTCTCTCTTTTTCGACCTTCTTCACACTCCCTTTTTCTCTCGAATTCACTTGCTCTTTTCAGATCTTCCACCCTTTTTTTTTCAAACTCTCTCTTGTTTTTTGAACTCTCAAACCTTTCTTTTCTCAGATCTTTTTCCTTTTTTTTTCCTCCTTTGAGATGATGGAGAAACCTCCTATTTATAGGTGAATCCGGACTTGAAAATTCGGATTCGAAACTCAAATTAAACCAACCTTGTAGAAAATTGATTTGAAATTTGAAATCACCCTCTGAATTCGAATCTCCACTTTTCAGGCCATTTAATGACTCGTTTGAGCCTCCTTTCCCGTTGTTCTACCGATTAGGGCCTGTTTTTTCTCTGTTCTTGGAGGATTTGCGAGATGGAGGGTATGTTTTGGTGAGATTCTCGCAGCGGAGGTGGCAGGCGGCTAGCTATGCTATTCTGATTTGAGGGTGGTAGAAGACAGGGAGAAGGAAATATGGAGAAAGGAGGGGTGTCCATTGTTGTTGTTCTGGGAAAGGGTTGATGGAGATGTATCACTACCTTTTGGGAATAAGAGAACTGCTTTCTCTGAGAAAGAGAAAGAAACGGATGGAAGCAATTAATATTTAAGACTTGAAAAATCTTGACCACTTTTGGTCCGTTTGATCTTTGATCTGACGGTCCTAAAAATTGTATCTTAAAATAATAAATAGTAAGAAAAAGAAACGCTTATATATATGTGTGTGTAAAATATCGATTAAAAATAATTATTTTTTGATCCGTTCTATATTTGATCGGAACAACCCAAATTCAAAAATACATAAAAGGTAGATTAATATGGGAATATATATAAACGTATATATAGATATATATAATTATACAATTGAACTCGGACCCTCGGGTTGGGAACAAAAATTAGCGGACTAGATTAATCTGTGTCGGTTATATGAAAAAGGCGAAGCGGGTATGATAATTATACTGAATTTCGGGCTAATTTTTGGGCACTCATTTCAAATTTATAAAATAGGAGTTGGTTTCAAAAACTGAGATTGGATGATCGTTAGCCCGAACACTCCTTTTCTACTGAAATTAAATTTATCGATGCTCCCTGATAGCCTAAAAAATATTTTTTAGTTCTTACGTATATAAATTATAGACATATTTTTTCTAAGCGCCCAATTTGATATCTTTTTTTTTATTTAATATTAACAATATATATATGTGTATAAAAAATAAGAATGTAATAAAATATACGTAAAAATCAAGAATATAACAAAGTACATGCACATCTTAAAAATATATTTTATGCAGTATAGATATACATATATGGTCACAATATTGCCCCAAAAAGTGAAGTTAGAAAGGATGCAAATGCGAATACCAAAATATATATATATTTTTATTTGTTAAAATATTTAATTATATTTAATTAAAATATGTAATTAAAATATTATATATTATGGTAGAAAAAATAAATTCCCTTCTTTAATTAAAATTTGTAGAAATAGAAACAAAAACACGAATCTTATTTTTATTTAATTTTGAAAATTATGCAGGGCCAAGAAGCATTGGAAAAGTAATTAAAGAAGCGAGTCAAAGTTGGGTGTCAACACCAGTTACGCGAGCGGCTCTCATGCTCTTGCACACATCGAATGTTTGCTGACCGACACAAAAATGGACGAGCTAACGACTTTTCTGTGCGACAACGTTGTGGCAAACCTGCAAGAGGTCTGGGCTTATGGGGTACTAACTGGAGACTTGAAGCCTGTGTATATAGAAGAGCCTGTGAAATAGCAATTTTTAATTTCTAGTCACCCTTCACTTTATTACATGTACATGTAGTGGCAATAATTTTTTTCTGATGAAAGTTGAGTTTTTTTATAATGCAATAGATTGTCAATCTGTTGAAAAATATATTGAATCTGTTCTGGTAGATAGTTTATTTGTTGCAATAGGTTGGTCATCTGTTGCATTATGCCGATGTTATTTCTATGTAATCTAAGTCTAATCTGTTGCAACAGTGGGAAGTCCTATTTGATAATTTCCAACAGTTGACCTAAATTTTACAACATATGCCTAAATCTTTTTGATATTTTTCAACAATTACGCTTGAATATCCATGCGCTCGACAACACCAAACTAGTAGAAAATACACACACCACCATGAAAATTTCAGCAATTAGGCTTGAATATCCATGTGTCCAACAACACCAAACCAGTAGCAATAACGACAACAATGTAATATCTTCTTGCTTGATTTTGTTTCTCTTCAGAAGCCTTGACTTTGTTCAACAAACCCCAGCTTACACGATTTACTTGTGAAGAGTGTTGTTCTTCATACCAATCAAAGTAATCGCATCCACCCAATTTCTATAAAAATAAGAACAAAATTATAAAATAATTACAAGTCAACAATTAATCAATTAATTAAATGAAAAAAATATTATCTTTGAAATCTTACAAGTAAAAAACCTACGATCTGGATTTTGTTGAGTCCAAGAAGTCTTTAACAGAGCTTCATGACCACACTTATAATATCAAAAATCTTTATCACAAAAAACAGTGGAAGATGCGCTCGACATTGTCAAGCTCAGTTGGAAAAAATGAAAAAAAAGATGAAGAAAAGAAAGACCAAATGCAAATAATTTGAAGAATTTGGATAGATAAAAGAAGATGACGATGAAGAAGAAGATTTTGAAATTTAGGGTTAAATTTTAGGAGGAAGATGAATATATAAGAAAATGGGGGAGGGGGGTAGGAATGATCGTTGGGGGCCAAATGACGGCAAGTTAGCAAAAAGTGCCAAAATGACACATTTGATGCCTATTTTATTTTACGTGTTTAAAATAAACACTGTCTACTTGATGCCTATTTTATTTTAGGTGTTTGAACTGAACATCGTCGATGAATTTTGCCTTTTTTATTTTAATTTACTTTAACTTTTTTACACGTAGTGACAATTTTTTATGTCCAACAAAAGTTGAATTTTTATAATGCAATAGATTCCCCATCCGTCGTAACAATTATTCTACCTGTTCTAACATATAGTTTATCTGTTGCAATAGGTTGGTCATCTGTTGCATTATCTCGATGTTTCTATCTAAGTCCATCTGTTGCAACAGTGGAAAGACCTGTTTGATAAATTCTAACAGATTACCTACCTGTTGCAACATATGTCTAAATCTGTTCGATTTTTTCCAATAGATGTGTCGTCTGTAGCAACATATACATTATCTGTTGCAATATTTGAATCTAGTATTCCTTTTTAATTAATAAGTTCAAATCTAAGAAAAAAAATAAAATTCATAGACAAAATAAAATAAATCGAAGCCTTCAGAAATTAGCTGAAATAAGTCAACGAATAAATGAAATGTAAAAAAATTGTTATGGGTACAGATCTCAACAAATACATCAACAACAATTTAAGTATGATGCCAAGGATTACTTTGACAGGCTCAAGCTATAAAGATCTACTCAATATAGATAAGTTGTTCTTCATCCGGTGCTATAGAATTTGGGTTTACTCGTCTTGGATCTTTATTGTCGCTTACGTATAATTTCTGCGCTTTTTGTTCTCCGTATTTCCATAAAAAGAGTAGCATATTGTCAATGTTGTTCAGCAGTAGCTTCTACATCCACTTGAAAAGCCAGAATTGGTCAATCCTAATCACAGAGATACAATAAAATGAAAAAGGATAACTCATCTGTACTAGCAAATCAAACAGGTCTTCCTCCTATTTTAAATTATCTCAAATAGATTATATTTCTGTTGCAATAATGAATCAACTGTTGGGATAAATTTCTACATGTGGAAGATCTGTATGATAATTTCCAGTGAATGATCTATCCGTTGCAATATATGAATTATCTGTTGCAGCAGATAGATCATTTGTTGATACAAATAAAAGCGGTACGAAGAGCTGTTTGATTTGCTAAACAGGTGAGACATATGTCACAACAGATACTTTATCTGGTGCAACAAGTTAGTCAACTATTGCAACAGATGTATATATCTATTTGATAATTTTCAGCAAATGTGTCATCTGTTGAAACTAATATGTGTCTGTTTGTTTTGTTAGTTGGAAGACATATATATTCACCTTCTTCAACTCGTGCTGCTCTCCTTTTGACATTGTACATTTTTTAGTGCAACACATAGACAGAGGAGTTGCAATTTTGCTTTTTTAGATGCTTGATAATGCCTTGGAAATCACTTTCCTTCTCCTCTTAGCCCTAATCTCTAATGGAGCGGGTGGAAATAAAATCCTCTTTGATGGAATGAGACCCCTCTTAGATGTCAATTCCTTTACAGAAGCAGTTAATGCATTAATAGAATTAATCGCTACATTATGTTTTGCCCTGCAGTCTTGACATTTGCATGCAGAACATTCGCTGGGAGAGGCAAAATTTGTATAACCAGTATGATCATACTCATAATGGTTTGCTTTAAATACTGTAAGAGGAGCATTATTAACACCAATAGCAGTGCCACTACTACCACCAACAGCTCTATCACCACTAAGACCATCAACAACCACAAGTCCACCCTCCAAAATTATTTTTCTTGTAATGACTATTGCTCCAAACAATTCTATTTTTATTCTATCGATGACCTTAGGGTCCGATAAGGTTTGCACAGACCGTAAAGTAAGAAAAAATGACATCTTCAAATCTTGATTGGTCGGAACTAGTAACTGATGCACAATCTAACATAAATCATTACATATATTAGAATGATGATTAGATCATTCAAAAAAATTATTAATTAAAAGAAAAAAATAATTATAATTATACTTACTGAATCCTTCGGGGGGTTGAAGAGATCAAATTTTTTTATATTTTTATCAGTTTTGGTCGACAACCATTTCAAGATTCTTGGACAGGAAACTCATTCCTGGTAGTTCACTTGTTGTCTCAAATATGAAATGGCTTCAAACGCCCAAGCCTATAAAATAATGCCAATAAATCAAAGCCATTATTGAGTAAAAAAGATGAATGATATCATAATAAAAGAAAGAAACATTACCATGAAAGCCCATGGGAAGCCATATAAGTTGACTGTCTTTGGCGCTAACGGAGTCAACAAATATTTGACAGTCATTTTGAAGATTTCATAACACTAAGGATAGATGTTAAACGCCTCAAGATCCCCAGAGAGATTTATTAAACCAAGGCTTATGTTGTCGTTAACGTCTCTCGCCCAAAGAATATTATGTACAAACTAAACCAAGCACAATGACTGTTTGTGCTTTTTTGAAAGTCCTTTACCTTTCAATTCTTCTATCAAATTTTTGTTTTTAAAGCTTGGACCAACAATGGACACCAGGTCATCACGATCACACGACTTGCCTTTTCCTTTTTTGGGTGTGCGGAGTGCTTTTTTGGGTTAGAATAGGTATAACTTGAGAAGGAGGATAACATTTTAGTCCAGTAACTATGACAAACTCCTTCCAACCAAAACAAACAGGTATGCCACAGTAATTTATCCACACCTCATCCGTCTTATCTTTATTTTCATACATAAACCTACGCTTGAGAAGTTCATATACCATTTTCATTTGAAAACGAGCATTGTTGTCCTCTGACAAATCAAGATATTTCTCAAAGCAGTTGTCCCTGAAATAAACATTCAATTTTTGTTCTTGAAGTATTTTTCTGAAGGCGTCGAAAGATTTTCCCATGGCTGACTTAACCACGAAATCACCTATTAAATCTGTGGCACCATCACACTGCATTCTCATAGGATAACAGTCAATGTTGAAGGCTTTGACCAACTCTTCGGTAGAAGGGCTATTAGCATTTGCATCATCTCTTTTAAAATATTTCTCCTGTCCGTGTTCATTATATTCTGCTCCAAATTGAGATAACGCTTGTAAAGTAAGCTCATAGAGTGGTGGATGTAGCCTAGCTGCTTCACTTATTTCTTTACTTGGACTTGATTCGTTTTTATTCTTTTGAGAACCATATTATCTAAAATTAACAGGAACATAAAAAAATATTATAGTTGATTAATGCATCGTTAAAAAAGGATAACAGTAAATCAAATAAGCAAAACAGTAAAATAACAGTTGCAACAAATCACTGATCTGTTGCACCAGGTAGTATATCTGTTGCAGCATATAACCAACCTATTGCAGTGGATGAGTAATTTATTGCAATAATACAAAATATATCACTCATCTTTTAAGACAGATGAATGGTCTGTGTAACAGATCACACATTATTGCGACATATGAGTGATCCGTTGGAACAGTTAAATAACCTATTGCAACGGATGAGTTGTCTGTTGCAACAATACAAAATAAATCACTCATATGTTGAGAAAAATAAATGGACTGTGCAGCAGATCATACATCTGTTGCAACATCATCTATTGCAATATATGAGTGGTCTGTTGGAACAGTTAAATAACCTATAGCAACAACTGAGTAATCTGTTGTGACAATATAAAATATATAACTCATCTGTTGAGAAAGATGAATGGTTTGTGCAACAGATCACACATCTATTGTGATATCATCTATTGCAACATATGAGTAATCTATTGGAGTAGGTAAATAACCCGTAGCAATGGATGAGTAATCTGTTATGACAATACAAAATATATCACTCATTTGTTGAGAAAGATGAATTATCTATGCAACAGATCATATATCTGTTGCAACATATGAGTGATCTGTCGGAACAGTTAACTAACCTGAAGCAACGACTGAGTAATCTATTGCGATAATACAAAATATATCACTCATCTATTGAGAAAGATGAATGGTCTGTGCAACAATTCACACATTTATTGCAACACATGAGTGATCTGTTGGAACAGTTATCAACGGTCAATATTGTTTAGATTTCTTCCAACATAGGGTCATCTATCGCGGCAGATGAATGATCAATTGGAAAAATCAAGTCTTGGACATTTCCTGTTGGAAGAGTTGATAGGATTTTATCCAACAGAAAGTTCATCTGTTGCATCAGATCATTAATCTGATGGTTCTTCCGTTGTATCAGATGGTTAATTAGTTGCATCAGATTTTTCATCCGATGCTTAATTTGTTGCAACATATGGTTAATCTGTTGCATCAGATAGTTAATCTGTTGCATCAGATGATTAATCTGTTGCATCAGAATTGTAATCTGATGGTTCCCCTGGTGCATAAGATGGTTGATCTGTTGCATCATATGATAAATCTGTTGCATCAGATGGTTAATATGTTGCACCAGATGGATAATCTATTGGAGAAAATAAAAAACAACAACATGATTTTTTTCAACAAAAAAATAGCAATATCACCATTTTTACCAAGAACAAGAACATAACAAATTTACCCAAATTGTTATTTTGTTTTTATAAACACTAACAATAAAAATCAAACTTCAAATAAATGCAACAAACAACAAAAAAATATAATTCACTTCAAAAAGAGAAGAGAAGAAATACCAGAAATTAAGATTTTATTCAGAGCCCATTTCAAATTAATGCAATAAATATTAAAATTGTTAACCAATACTATAAGAGAAGTTGGATCAAGTTCCTCGTTTTCTTCAAAACTAAAACGGCCATAAATTTTTACCTGTGAAAGAAGAAAAGGAATAGTTAAGAATTCGAAGCTGTTGTGGCCGGAGAGCAAGGCTGTCACGTCATTTGAAGGTTGAAGTCGAAAAGAAACTCGAAGCCCAACTATTTGTAGTCGGATGTTGAAATCGCCGAGGATTGAAACGAGAAATTTGCAGAACAGTTGGTTGGGAGCGAGTTAAGAGAAGTTGTCGAGAGAGGGATGAGAGACAGGTTGATTTGAATTGAAGAGGGGAACTCGAAGCCCAACTATTTGTCGCCGGAGGTGGAAGTCGCCGGGGATTGAAGGGAGAAATTTTGCAGAACTGTCGGTTGGGAGAGAGTTGAGAGAAGCTGTCGAGAGAGAGGAGAGAGTGGTTGATTTGAATTGAAGAGGGGTGCGGGTTGATTTATATATTTGAAAAGATTAGAAAGTTTTAAAAATATTAATCAAGTCCACAATTAACTTAATCAGATTTCCTAATGATGTTTGACCCTTTAGGTTGGTCAATGTCACCAATCCTTTATTCAAGACTTTAAAGACACCTTTCCTTCAATTTTCTCAAGTGTAAGACATATAAAAGGTAAAATTTTAATGATTTTAAAGAGATTTGTATAAAGTAAACCCCTAATAACTTAAAGTTCTATATATTATGACTTCCTATATAATTCAAATACCATTTTTTTTAATAAGAAATAAATTTAGTTAATTTTAAAACTTTAAACATTTGGAAGAAAAATTACATCTTTTCCTTTTTTAAAAATCATTTATAAATAATTAAAGTGCAAGATATGTAAAAAGTAAAATTATAATGATTTTGTTTAAAAAAAATATATAAAGTAAAATCCTAATGTTATACTATATATTATGACTTTCCACATAATTTAAATAAGGAAAGATTTAATATGAAGTAAATTTGATTGGCCTTAAATTTTGAAATATTTGGAAAATATTACATAATATTTAAATTCTTAATATTATTTATATACTAAAAATAAGAAAATATCTAATAAGTGAAAGTTTATCTAATTTTAAGGCGTTACAATATGATTTCACAGTGATGTATATAAGCAAAATACTAATGGTTTACAGTTTTATATTTAGAACTTTCTAGATAATTAAAATCAGAAAAAACTTAAAAGGAAATAAATTTAGTTAACTCTAACTTTTGAAATATTTGAAAACAGATTACCCAATCTTTCCGTTTTCAAGTCATTTACAGATAACTAAAGTGCAAAATATATAAAAGATAAAATTATAATCATTTTAAACAAATTTATATTATGTAAAATTTTAATGATTTAAAGTTCTATATATTAGGACTTTCTATATAATTCAAATAAGGAAGGATTTAATAAGAAATAAATTTAGTTGATCTTAAATTTCGAAATATTTGGAAAATATTACCTTGTATCTTAAATTCTTAAAAATTACTATTACTTTTCATAGTTAAAATAAGAACAATTTAATACTTAACTTTTTAACTAATTTACGGAGAACATCATTTCACTAATTACGAAATTATTAAATAATAATTTGAGAAATATAGTAAATGATAATTTTGCATATCGTAGAGTCTTTATTCAGTTCACTCATCAGTTCTTTATGCTCATCATGCAGCAATAAGAGGCCACACCCTTGACGTCCTGTTGAATTTGTTGAGTTCCCTCATTGTATTTAACTTATGTAGAACTCAACACTCTTTACGTACATCAGCATGTGACATGTTCACTTAAAAATTTCTGGTCTATTGTTATTCAATATATATCGGTCTACTGTTGTTCAATATATATAAATGTTAAAAAATGACAGGGAGGCAGCAGATCCGTTGTTTCCTCACTTATACTCACTCCCTGTTTACACAAATGATAATTTAACTCATTTATCTTAATGAAATTAATTAAATTACCTCTCAATAAGTGAAAAAGTACCAAGCAAATCGAGTTCAAGAGAGTATTTCTTTTGGTAATAACTAATGAGTTTTCATTACCAAGATAAATATTTACAATCAAAATTGAATTTTTACGTTTTCTTCTTACTCCCCTTCTATCTGTCTAGACATGTTAAATTGCGGATCAACTATTTATAAGTCCTTTTTCCTGGTATACAAATTGTTTGCAATAAATTTTTAAAGTGAAAGAAATAAATTGCAATCACAAATAAAAATATGAAGAAACATAATTTTTTATTGATAAACAATGTGGGTACAAATCTGTTCACCCTTGGTTCTTCTCTCTTGATTTTCTCCATAATTCGAGGGCCGTCAGTAGAGTATTTCTCGAACGTATAAATATTTGGATTTGATATGAATTTCTCCATAATTCGAGGGCCGTCACGTGGCGTATTTCTCAAACGTAGGAATATTTGAGTTTGATCTCCATAAAAGGAGGATTTGTGAATCTTCTCGATGCATCTGATTACCAAGAAGAGAGGGTATTGATCCCTTTGTGATATTACATGAGTTTATGAAATTATCCAGAGGTATTCGAGATTTATGAATATCTCATGAATTTACGGGATATTCGGGATGTCTCTTAAATGAAATATTTTGCTCTTTAAATAGACGTATTTAGGATTTAGAGTAGAGTAGCCACCATGCTCGGTTTAGGGTAAAGTAGCCTCCAAAAACTCTAACAAAAATTGAATTCTCTTCTTGTAGAGTCCACAAAATTTCAATGACTATAAATGTCCCCTACTTCAAGGCTTGTCGGAGCGTAGACTTGATGAAACTCATAGACGAGTCTTGAAGTACCCATAGAGCTTCCATCTTTATGTCTTGCGGCTCCAGATTTGCATATCTGATTTATGAGAGAAGAGATGAATGGCAGATTTGGTCTCTCCGGGTGTGCCAGTTTGTTTCCAATAAATTTTTACAATAACAGAAACAAATTGCAATCACAAATAAAAATATGAAGAAACATAATTTTTTATTGATAAACAATGTGGGTACAAATCTGTTCCTTTATTGATTATTCTCTCTTGATTTTCTCCATAATTCTAGGGCCGTCAATATCGTATTTCTCGAACGTATAAATATTTGGATTTGAAATGGATTTCTCCGTAATTCGAGGGCTGTTAGTGGCGTATTTCTCAAACGTAGGAATATTTGGGTTTGATCTCCATGAAAGGAGGATTGATGGATCTTCTAAATGTATTTGATTATCAAGAAGAGAGGGTTTTGATCCCTTTGTGCTATTACATGAGTTTATGAAATTATCCAGACATATTCAAGACTTATGAATATCTCATGAATTTATGGGATATTCGGGATGCCTCTTTAATGAAATATTTTGCCCTTTAAATAGGCGTATTTAGGATTGAAAATAGAGTAGCCACCAAGCTAGGTTTAAAGTAAAGTAGCGTCCAAAAACTCTAACAAAAATTGAATTCTCTTCTTGTAGAGTCCACAAAATTTTAATGTTTACAAATGCCCCCTACTTCAAGGCTTGTCAGAGTGTAGACTTGATGAAACTCAAAGACGAGCATTGAAGTATCCATAGAGCTTCCATCTTTACGTCTTATGGCTTCAGATTTGCATATCTGATTTATGAGAGAAGAGATGAAGGACAGATTTGGTCCATCCGGGTGTGTCAGTTTGTTTCCAATAAATTTTTACAGTGATGAAAATAAATTATAACCACAAATAAAAATATGAAGAAACATAATTTTTTATTGATAAACGATGTGGGTACAAATCTGTTCTTCCCTTGATTATTCTCTCTTTATTTTCTCCGTAATTCGAGGGCCGTCAGTAGCGTATTTCTCGGACATAGGAATATTTGAATTTGATATGAATTTCTCTGTAATTTGAGGACTGTCATGTGGCGTATTTCTCAAACGTAGAAATATTTGGGTTTGATATCCATAAAAAGGGGATTGTGGATCTTCTTGATGCATTTGATTATTAAGAAGAGAGGGTATTGATCCCTTTGTGATATTATCTGAGTTTATGAAATTATCCAGAGGTATTCGAGATTTATGAATATCTTATCAATTTATGGGATATTCGGGATACCTCCTTAATGGAATATTTTGACCTTTAAATAGGTGTATTTAGGATTTACAGTAGGGTAGCCACCAAGCTAGGTTTAGGGTAAAGTAGCTTCCAAAAACTCTAACAGTAACTGAATTCTCTTCTTGTAGAGTCTACAAAATTTTAATGTCTACAAATGCCCCCTACTTCAAGGTTTGTCGGAGTGTAGACTTGATGAAACTCAAAAACGAGTCTTGAAGTACCCATAGAGCTTCCATCTTTACGTCTTGAGGCTCCAGATTTGCATATCTGATTTATGCGAAAAGATATGAAGGTCAGATTTGGTCCCACCGGGTGTGCCAGTTTATTTCCAATAAATTTTTACAATGACAGAAATAAATTGCAATCATAAATAAAAATATGAAGAAACATAATTTTATATTGATAAACGATGTGGGTACAAATCTATTCCTCCCTTGATTCTTCTCTCTTGATTTTCTCCATAATTCGAGGGCCCTCAGTAGTGTATTTCTCGAACGTAGGAATATTTGGATTTAATATGAAATTTACCGTAATTCGAGAGCCATTAGTGGCATATTTCTCAAACGTAGAAATATTTGAGTTTGATCTCCATGAAAGTAGGATTTATGGATCTTCTTGATTCATTTGATTATCAAGAAAAGAGGGTTTTGATCCCTTTGTGATATTACATGAGTTTATGGAATTATCCAGAGGTATTCAAGATTTATGAATATCTCATGAATTTGTGGGTTATTCAGGATGCCTCTTTAATAGAATATTTTACCCTTTAAATATGCACATTTAAGATTTAGAGCAGAATAACCACCAAACTAGGTTTAGGTAAATAGCCTCCGAAAATACTAACAGGTCTAAACAAATATTGCTAGGAATGGTAATTTAGAGTATTTAACTCCCTGTAAAGTTTTTACTATTTCTCTGCCCACTTGTCTTATGGCTTTATTTATGTAGCTTTTGTTGACTCGAAAGTTTCTTGAATTTCTTTCTTGTCATATAAAGAACACAATTCTTGCAAGCATCATATTATGCACTTGACCTTTAGTTGAATTACTCGGAGCAATTAACAATCCACGCAAATTTCTCACCCTATTGCATAGCTTGTTTGTTTATCTGTTATAACTGTAATGATTTCCTCCAGGTATTTAATGAAAATTACAAGTAAAGCATAACATCTCTACATAAAGGATAATCAGCAGTAATGAGTGATATACCATTTAACCAGCATTTCTCTTGTATATATTTTATGTTTAAAACTAATCTCAAAATAAAAATTCACTTGGGACATCTAAGATTATTACAGATTTTTTTTTTTCATGGGACCTTTTGTTGTATTGTTATTTTCGGGTACAAGAATCTGTATATAGACAACAACAACTTCAACACAAGTTCAAGTCTAAGACAAGAACACTTACGAAGTTCTTTAACACCTTCAACACAAGATTAAAATTTATCTATCCAAGAAGTGTGTTATTTTTTCAGAAATGAGATCAAACAGAAATGTAAAACCAAGTCCCCAGACTTCACGGAGTGTCCTTAAGGAATAATTTTTCTCACTGTATTCGAGGTTGTGGAATCTTCCTCCCAAGATAAAATCACTTTCAATCCGAACAATAGTGGTACCTCAAATTGTTGGATTCCTCGAACTCACTCAACGACTTAATGATCACACAGAGTTTTTGTATAAAAGAAGAGTGTTTTTGCTGTAAGAAATCATGTCTATACCCGAGGAATATAGCAGGTATTTATAGCCTTTAATGTGTCCTTTTGGAAAGGATGCATTGGTTCAACAGAAAGGCACCTATTCAGTACAGTCATGTCACCTGCGCCCAATCTGTGATGGACCTGCGCCTGATTTGCGGCCATAGGCGACGTTTGCAAATTTCAGTAGCTTCTGCGCTACATATGCGCCCACAGGTCGCGTACCTGCGTTGCATCTGCGCCCGCAGGTCACCCTACAACGCGAAATAGTGTGCCTTTTTCCTCGAAGGGTCGCATTCCTTCGAGATGCATTGCGTATGTGTTTGCATGGCGTCAGAAATGTGCTCACACTTGGAGAAAAATAATTATATCAGATTTTTTGTATTAAAATTTCACTTGTAAAACAAGTTTCAAATAAAATTCATCTAAAAAGATAGATCTCATCTATCGATCATTTTCCAAATCCGAAGTCGAAGCCGAAGCCAAAATCGAGTCGAGCGAGCGACGAGGACGGAGAGAGGCACCGCCTTTTCCTTGCCTCACTATCCATGTGGAGTTAGTGTTCCTTATTATAAACACTTACAAGTTCCCTTATCCCACCAATGTGGGAGAATTAGTGAACTTTCCAATATAAGAGTATACTTTCTATTTTGGTTACTCTATTTCCCTCCACTATTTTTTCCCTCCATTTTCCATTCACACACACACACACATATTAAACCCAACAATGCCCCACATGAATAGGGAATCGCTATCTTTTGAAGACTTTACGGACAAACATGTGATTATTTAACAAAGACTAATTGGAACTGGATAATTAGGTTTCCTTTGAACTTTCCATAGTGAACATGCATCGGATTCACTCGGTCAATCGGTAGATTTGATATCTTTGAACCGTCGAGCTTTAATGTACACCTAGACAACACATGTCACACAACCAACCTTTTACTATTTATGGTTCTCATGATTTTGTTCTTTTCAGCCATGAACACGTCCTGGTTTCATGAAAGCTTAGAAAATAGGCCTTTACTAACATTCTCCTTGAAATGACTTCCACTTCTCCCTCACATAGGTGATTTCTAAATATTCAATCTTGTAGATTAAACTATTTGGTCAAATCTGCCATAGTTAGATAATAATTAAAAGACTTTTCACCTTAAGTCTTATCCTTGTTTACTAAACATTGTCTACATCATGGGAATGTGTTGGGTATTTGACAATGTTGAACCTGTCAGACACAACTTTGTTTAATCTCTTTAAACCTAGATCTTAGGATCTCCAGTCTGCTAGGTAGAGTTACCGCCATGCTGACTTGTCCTAGGCCATAAACCTATTCCTTTGGATGTCCTCTCAACTCTTTCTCTAGATAGGCCTTTTGTAAGTGGATCTGACACATTATCATTTGACTTTACATAGTCAACATTGATAATTCCACTAGAAAGAAGTTCTGTAACGGTATTATGTCTCCATCTTATGTGATGAGATTTACCGTTGTACATCATGCTCCCTGCCTTACCTATTGTCACTTGGCTATCACAGTGTATACATACTGGTGCCACTGATTTGGGATAATAAGAAATATCTTTCAAGAAATTCTGAAGCCATTCTGCTTTTTCATCGGCTTTATCTAATGCGATAAATTCAGATTCCATTATAGAGAGAGCAATACAAGTCTGTTTGAATGATTTCTAAGAGACCACTCCTCCACCGATAGTAAATACATATCCACTTGTGAATTTTACTTCATTCGATCCGGTGATCCAATTTGTATCACTATATCCTTCAAGTACCGCGGGCTATTTATTATAATGCAAGGTATAGTTTTGAGTATATTTAAGATACCCTAAAACTCTTTTCATTGCCATTCAATGAGTTTTGTTGGTATTACTCGTGTACCGACTCAACTTACTAATAGCGCATGCTATGTATGGTCATGTACAATTAATTATATATATTAATTATCCCAATACTTTTGCGTACTCCAATTGTGAGTCACTTTCACCCTCATTCTTTCGAAGTGCAAAGCTCACATCCAATGGAGTCTTGGCAATACTGAATTCCATATACTTGAATTTGTCAAGTATATTTTCGATATAATGAGACTGTGACAATGCCAACCCTTGTGGATTTCTATGGATTCTTATTCCTAAGATCACATCCGCAACTCCAAGGCCTTTCATATCAAACTTGCTCTCAAACATTCGTTTTGTTTCATTTATATCAGAGATGTCTCTACTGATGATCAACATATCATCCACATATTAACAAATAATGACTTGGTGATTCAGAGTGTCTTTAATGTAAACACATTTATCACATTCATTTATCTTGAACCCGTTTTCTAACATGGTTTGGTCAAACTTCACATGCCATTATTTAGGTGTTTGCTTTAGTCCATACAGTGACTTAATAAGTTTACACACCTTATTCTTTTTTCTCGGAACCACAAAACCCTCAGGCTTTTCCATGTAAATTTCTTCTTCCAATTCTCCATTTAGGATTACTGTTTTCACATCCATTTGATGGATTTCAAGACCATATACCGCCGCCAAGGCAATTAACATTCGAATCGACGTTATCCTTGTTATTGGCGAGTATGTATCAAAGTAATAAGACCTTCTTTATGTTTGAAGCCTTTTACTACAAGTCTTGCCTTGTATTTATCAATAGTACCATCCACTTTTATTTTCCTTTTAAAGATCCATTTAGAACCTAAAAGTTTATTTCTTGGAGGAAGATCAACCAATTCGCACGTATGGTTTTTTAAGATTGAATCAATCTCACTATTGACTGCCTCTTTCCAAAAAGATGAATCTGAAGATATCATCGCTTCCTTAAATGTTTGAGGCTCATTTTTTAAGAGAAATATTACAAAATTCGATCTAAAAGAAGTTGACGTTCTTTGACGCGTACTACGTCTTAGATTCTCATCATTATGTACATTCTCACTTGGTTTATCTCGAGGTCATTTAGACCCTCACTAGACTGTTCATGTCTTATTTTATACAGATAAATATTTTCAAGGAATTCAGTATTATCTTATTCAATTATCATATTTTCATTAATATCCGGATGTTCGGATTTATGAACCAGAAACTGACATGCTTTACTACTTTTAACATATACTATGAACACGTAGTCCACCGTCTTAGGTATTATCTTAACCCTTTTAGGCATAGGAACTTGGACCTTTGCTAGACAACCCCACACTTTAAAATATTTCAAGTTGGGTTTCCTTCCTTTCCATTTTTCATAAGAATTGATTGTGTCTTACTACGGGGAACTCTATTGAGTATTCGATTGGCTTTAAGGATATCCTTCCCTCATAAGATTTGCGGTAAACCTGAACTTATAAGTAAGGCATTCATTATTTCATTCAAAGTTCAGTTTTTCCTTTTCGCAATTCCATTTGATTGAGGTGAATACGGGGTCGTAGTTTGATGGACAATTTCATTCTCTACACATATTTTGGTGAAGGGAGATTCATATTCTCCGCCTCTATCACTTCTTATATTTTTGATCTTTTTCTCTAACTGATTTTCTACTTCAGTTTTGTATTGCCTAAACGCATCTATTGCTTCATCCTTACTATTTAGCAAGTAGACATAACAATATCTAGTGCAATCATCAATAAAAGTTATGAAATACTTTTTCTCACCACGTGATGATGTTGACTTCATATCACAAATTTCAGTGTGGATTAAGTCTAAGGGATTGAAATTCCTTTCAACGGACTTATACAGATGCTTAGCATACTTTGATTCCATACAAGTTTGACACCTTGATTTATTGCACTCAAAGTTTGGCAAAACTTCTAAGTCAATCAGTTTTTATAATGTTTTGTAATTAACATGGCCTAATTGTTCATTACACGAATCGTAACACTCAAGTAAGTAAGAAGAAATTGAACTTATATTGATTTCAACATTCATTACATTCATTTTGAATAGGCCCTCATTGAGGTAGCCTTTTCCTACATACACTTCTCCATTACTAAGTACAATTTTTCTGGAAATAAATACACATTTGAATCCATTTTTGTCTAGAAGTGAAACAAAAATCAAGTTCTTTCGTAACTCTGGAACATACAAGGCATTGTTAAGTGTCAACACTTTGTCGGAAGTCATCTTCAAGCACACTTTTCCTGTTCCTTCTACTTTTGCAGTAGCGGAGTTTGCCATGTAAATTTTTTCTTCTACTTGAGCCGGAGCGAACGTCAAAAACAACTCCTTATTAGCACAAACATGGCGGGTGGCACCAGAATCCATCCACCATTCGCGAGGATTTCCCACCAAGTTGCATTCGGAAAGCATAGCATACATATCATCCATTTCTTTCTTACACTCAGATAGATTTGCTTGGTCCTTCTTTTTCCCTTTCTTCAGGGCATGACAATCCGTAGACTTGTGTCCAATCTTGCCACAGTTGAAGCACTTTTTCTTGAATTTCTTCTTGGGTTGATTATTTTTATTTCCAGTTTTTTTTCGCTTTTTAGAGTTGTTTTGGTCATCTTCTATAATGTTTGCTCCATTCATAGCAGAATTGCCTCTTGACCTTGTTTTCGCAGCCTTATTATCTTCTTCAATGCGTAGTCGTACAATTAAATCTTCGACGGATATCTCCTTACGTTTGTGTTTCAAATAGTTTTTGAAGTCCTTCCACATAGGTGGTAGCTTATCTATTATTGTTGCTACTTAAAACGTTTTATTCACGATCAAACCTTTCGCAAGGAGATCATAGATGATCACTTACAGTTCCTGCACTTGGAAAACAACAGACTTGTTGTCTATCATTTTATACTCCAGGAATCTTGCAATGAAGAACTTTTTAGTTCCGGCATCCTCAATATTGTACTTCCGTTCTAGAACTCCCCATAAATCTTTTGTTGTCTTTGTTCCACTATACCTATTATAGAGATCATCTTGGAGGCCACTCAAGATGTAGTTCCCGCAAAGGAAATCTGAGTGTTTCCAAGCCTCTACAATCATAAATCACTCTTGTTCAGAGGTTTCCTCGGGCACTTCTGAAGCTTCCTCAAATGTGAATCTTTGAAGACAAAGAGTGGTGAGGCAGAAGAACATTTTCTGTTGCCACCTCTTGAAGTCAATACCTAGGAACTTTTGGGGTTTCTCCGCTGGTGCCATTGCCGGTGGAGCATTCGTGTGACTCGTTGTGGCAATACTAGTTACCCCCCTAGTCGTTGCAAGATCTTGCACTCGAATATTGTTAGTTATTGTCTTATCATAGCAAGACAATACTTTTAGTATACCAAAATACTTTTAGAAAATTGCAACAACTTTAAACACCTCTTGTTTCTAGTTTAACGATAAAGCTTTTATGACTTCCAGTCGTCAACCGAGTGATCTTTAACTTGTGATGAAGATTTTATGTCTTCAAATCACTAGTTAAGTTCAAACGGAGTAGAAAACTTATAGCTTTAATCTCCAGAAAACAAGCAATACAGATTCTGAAAGATTGTTCCTTAAGATTGTTGTTTTATTATTTCGGGTACAAGAATCTGTATATAGGCAACAACAACTTCAACACAAGTTCAAGTCAAGACAAGAACACTTATGAAGTTCCTTAACACCTTCAACACAAGATTAAAATTAATCTATCCAAGAAGTGTGTTATTTTTCCAGAAATGAGATGAAACAAAAATGTAAAGCCAAGTCCCCCGACTTCACGGAGTGTCCTTAAGGAATAATTCCTCTCACTGTACCCTAGGTTGTGGAATCTTTCTTCCAGGATAAAATCTCTTTCAATTCGAACAATAGCGGTACCTCAAATTGTTGGATTCCTCGAACTCACTCAACAGTTTAATGATCACACCGAGTTTTTGTATAGAAAAGAGTGTTTTTGCTGTCAAAAATCATGTCTATACCTGAGGAATATATCAGGTATTTATAGCCTTTAATGTGTCCTTTTGGAAAGGAAGCATTGGTTCAGCAGAAAGGCACCTATTCAGTACAGTCACGTCACCTACGCCCAGTCTGTGCTGGACCTGTGCCTGATCTACGGCCGCAAGTGATGTTTTGCAAATTCCAGTAGCTTCTGCGCTACATCTGCGCCCACAGGTCGCGTACCTGTGCTGCATCTTCACCCGTAGGTCACCCTACAACGCAAAACAGTATGCCGTTTCCCTCGAAGGATCATATCCCTTCAAGATGCATTGCGTATACGTTTGCATGGCGTCCGAAATGCGCCCGCACTTGGAGGAAAATAATTATATCAATTTTTTGGGTTAAAAATTCATTTGTAAAACAAGTTTCAAATAAATTCGTCTAAAAAGATAGATCTCATCGATCGATTATTTGACAAATCCGTAGGTCACCCTACAGTGCAAAAAAGTATGCCTTTTCCCTCGAAGGGTCGCGTCCTTTCGAGATGCGTTGCGTATGCGTTTGCATGGCATCCTAAATACGCCCGCACTTGGAGGAAAATAATTATATCAGATTTTTTGGATTAAGATTTCACTTGTAAAATAAGTTTCAAATAAAATTCGTCTAAAAAGATAGATCTCATCGATCGATTATTTGCCGAATCCAAATTTGAAACCGAGCAAGCGACGATGACAACGACGCGAGGCACCACCTTGTTCTTGCCTCACTATCCATGTGGAGTTAGTGTTCCTTATTATAAACACTTACATGTTCCCTTCTCCCACCAATGTGGAAGAATTAGTGAACTTTTCAATATAAGAGTACACTTTTCATTTTGGTTACTATATTTTCCTCCACTATTTTTTTCCTCCATTTTTCATTCGCACACACCTTGAACCCAACACCTTCTAAAAAATTTCTTGCGAATACTATTTATTTGTTTAACATAAAAGAGTTTAACCCTATTACATTCTTCATTAATATGTCAATTGCCTCAAAAGTCTCATGTATTTTAAAGATCTTTCTGATCAATCAAGAAGCATGTTTACAATAGGAGGTCCCGCTCGACCATCTCTTTATATAATAGATAATAAATTGTATCCATTGATTTCGCATTTCATCTGATTTGGCATACATTTCACAAAAGAGTATTTATTAGTTTTTTTTTTTTTGATTTTCTATCCGGTGTCTGGTGCTCGCATTAGAGCCTTGACTAATTTGGATTGCGCGTTGCAGGGCCCATTAAGGTGGTAACGCTTCCAACAGAGTTTTTTCCATACCCAGGGTTGAACCCTCGACCTCTGATTAAGGGTGGACCAGCCCCATCCACTACACCACAACCTATGTTGGTGAATATTTATTAGTTACTCACATTGCATTAGTAGTATAACCAAATAAATATTGAAACTTGAGTAATATTGTGATTTTCTTGAACGAAATAATTTTATATACGTAGAAATATTCTTTGTAATTACTAACTTTTGTTACTTGTGACTGATGAAAAGTGTTAAAATAATGTACCTCTTATTGTAAGAAGTTGAGGACATATTTCTATTTCAAAATTAAAAAACAACAAATAAACTTATTTGCATGAGAAATTTTTTTAATGCACTTTTGCGTCTCTTTATCTTCACTAGATTCTTAATCATAAGAAAACAAAAATAGAAGTTTAACTTTCGTTTTGAATTATTGCAATAACCTTTAACCTTTAACCTTTAAACTTTTTGAGCTATATTTCAATAATCAATGATACTTTAAAAGTTTTGATTCCCTTATCCCTATAAAATATTGGTTCATAAAAATACTTTCGTATTCGTTTCATTATCTCATAAGGTTATTATCCACATGATTTAGATAAGAAAAGATCTAAAGTACAAGACATATAAGAGGTAGAGTTCTAATGATTTCAAAGAGATTTGTATAAGATAAAACCTTAATGACTTTAAGTTCTATATATTAATATTTCTTATACTATTCAAATACCAAAAAGATTTTAATAAGAAATAAATTTAGTTAATTTTAAAATTTTAAACATTTGATTTTTTTTTAACATATTTTCCTTTTTTTAAAAATTATTTATAAATAACTAAAATGCCTGATATGCAAAAAGTAAAACTATAATGGTATTAAGAAAACTACATAAGGTAAAATCCTAATTGTTGGACAATAAAATTTTGAGACCGAAAAATAAATAAATCGGGACAAGAAAAATATTGCAGTAATCAATTTATTGATTTCAACATGTGAGTGTTACAATCTCTATGAATCCTTGATTCGTCTTTTCAAATATAAATTCAAGGACTTAAAGTTTGATCTTGAATTTGGACTTGATTTATTAATTTGATGAATTTGATCTTGACTTGTTCTTGAATTCAAGGGTTTTTGGGCTTGTTCTTGAATCTGACAGTCTTGATCTTGATGAACTGGATTTGAATGTTTGAGCTTTGTAGAGAAATTGTTGCGTTTGATCTACGAGCTTTCTCTTACTTTTTGTTAGAGTTCTTGATCCATTTTTCTAAATTGTGAGGCTCCTATTTATAGTTGTGGAAAGGGAAGAGTCATGATGAAGATGAAGTTCCTTTTGACCAATCAGATTTAAGTGACATGATACATTTTATGAGTTTTGATTTCATTAGGCCTACTGTATCATTTTGACACGTGGCATGGTCCTAGTGGCTCCTTCACTTGACTTGGCATGCCACGTCATTCGACATGTGGCGTTCCTTGGACCTCTAGAATATGACAATATCTAGGGCTTAGTAAAGTGGGCTCATCATTTGTAGCCCAAATTAATGGACTAGCCCAATAAAGATTGAACTTTATTTAAATTCATATACGTTTGGACTTAAATAATTAATTCAATTATATTAATTCAAAATATTTATCTAGAATTATTATATTTTGAATTTAATATAATCCAAATTTTGTAAGAATTTAAATTTAATAAAATTTCATCGCCCACAAATACCTCCTACTTCAAGACTTGTCGAGATATTTAATCTTTCGGAGACTAGGTTTGAAGTAATAACTTATGCTTTAACTGAAATCAATGCTAATTCATATATAATTTTACATGTTAGAATTGAATGATGTCCAAAAAAAAATAATTAAGAACATTATCTAATTCCAAACATCTGACCACCCATAATAATAATGACAATTGTAATGCCATCATGAATCCCGGCTACTAGCGTACGTAAGTCCAATTCCAAACATATTGGAATTGGTAGCACTCAGCCGTCATTAGCAGTTAATTTTCCTTTAGGAGTCCAGTTACCATAATCCCATTTTCATTAGGTGACTAATTGAATTCCGCGTAGAAGTCACGGTATACCGCCTCATATTTTCCAATCCTATTTCACTTAGGATGTAGCCACCACTTACTTTCTCTATAAATACACACCATCAACAATAGTATTATTGGTGAGTTATTTTCCCTAATTTATTTATTATTTTTTTTTCTCTTTTCTTTTCCCTTTTCTTTTTTGGTAGGGTTGAAACAAATAGCAATATGCAACCATTGATTAAAGACGGTAGACATCGATTTAAGGTGCGAGAGTTTAACTTCGCCTTCGTTACCTTAAGACTGAACAATTTTCCTTGAATACGGTGAACATCGGCTTAAGATGAGAGAGTTTAACTTTGCCTCGGTCACCTTAAGACCGAAAGATTTTGCTTGAAGACGGTGGACATCAGCTTAAGGTGCAAGAGTTTAACTTCGCCTCCATCACCTTAAGACCAAAAGATTTTTCTTGAAGACGGTGGACATCGGGTTAGGTGCGAGAGTTTAACTTCGCCTCCGTCACCTTAAGATAAAAATTTTTGCTTGAAGATGCAATGATTTTCTTTAAGTATGGGCCTTTTCACCGATGCATTTATGTGATGGTCTTCTCTAAGTATGGGCCCTTTACAATAGTCAGCTTAAGGTACGAGAGTGTAACTTCGCCTCCGTCACCTTAAGACCTGTCGAGTTCTGCTTCAAGTATATATGACCATATTTCATCAAATCCAAAAATGGAGGACCTTTTTATTCTTTGGCATTTTTGTAAGTATTTTCTGAACCTTGACTTTGTGTTTGACCAAGATTCTTTTGTTTATGCAACTTGCAGAGATGGTTCACTTTAGAGACTACATATCTTCATCCTCTAAAAGTAAGTATCTCCTAATTGAGACCGATGATGGTACCGTTTTAACTAGGCTACTGACTGAAACTCTAATAGTAGGCAGGTATGCAGATCTGTGGCCACCCTTGCAAAATTCTCTCCATATGTCAGATTGGACTTCAGAACATGACATAGGTGCTAATCGTTCGGTTAAAGTATGGCTTCTTCGGACTCCCAACCAACGTCAATTGAACATTGCGAGCACCCTACCTTACTTAGGACGTCAGGTACTCAAAGGAGAAATATGTTGGGGGCACTATGGAGATAACTGGTGAATATCGTCATACGCAAGGATATTGGGAATGGGTTGAGTACATATTGGCTAGAAATGCACAAACCTTGAAGGAAACAAAAATATATGATGTCGTTTATGCTTCACTGTTTACCTATGATCGAAACTCGAACATATTACAGACATTCTTTGAGGCTTGATGTCCAACTACCAATACATTGCTTACTTCAGTTGGAGAGCTATCTATATCCCTTTGGGACTTTTACAAAATTGAAGGTCTGTCCATCGGAGGTCTTTCTTATGAAGAAGTAGTGCCCGAAGCGAAGGAGCTTACAGGTGTTGATGAAAAGAATGAGAGATTTATCCTCGTTCTTGTTAATTCTTGTTTGTAGGTTTCCAACATCTTCAAGAAGGAGATGCTTCTAATTCGAGAGTTCCTCTAAGAAAGTGGATAAAATTTTGGTGCAAAAGGATATTAAGATACGAATCAGCTCCACTGAGGAAGGAGAAAAAATCTGCTCGATTGAAGTCAACCCATAACCCAGTTGGGACTATTCCGAAAGCAGTGAAGTAGTCAAGTGCAGATGATGCCGTATTTTCTAAACTTGGAGTGAAGTTTGAACATAGGACCGATATATATTTGGCAGCGTTCCTATCATATTGGTTGTGCACCTTTGTATTTCCCTCTAAGGATGGATATTTCATTCGTCCGGGTACTTTTAGAGTGACAGCTATGATGGCATATAAGAAAACTTTCAGTTTTGTAGTTCCAGTCCTATCGAGCATTTATAATGGTCTGGACAGAGTCTATAAATCTTCGCAGCTTGAGCATCTCAGAGTATCCTTTCCTATCTATTATGTGTATGATTGGCTTGCTTACTATTTTAAGACACATTTTCTACTTTCTAATGGACCATCTATTCCATTGATGATGACATATTTCGGCAAAGGCGGGGCAAGGTACTTTGATAAAGTGCTTTCCAGAAAGCACATCCATCAAGGAGATAGTGTTATGTAGACTTCCACTATGCCAAGTAAGTCCGCTCCTTGTCATTTTGTGGATGATGATAAGGATAAAGAGTCAGAGATAAGCTACTTCACGAGCCTCTATTTTAACTTTCTCCCTTTTAAATATGGAGGTTCATTCATACTTGAGCCATATAGTCCACACCGGTTTAGCCGTTAGTTTGGGTTTTATCAAGGCCTTCTCGGAATCTTGGAAGATGATATTCGCAGTGCTTCACTAGATGAATTTCATCAAATTTGTATATTGCATGGTTCTGTGTGGAAATAAACTTTTCCTAAAGCCACACCCAATGTGCGAAGGCATTCATCCACGCCATATAAATCTTGATGGGACAAAGTTCATGGAAACTTTCTTGAAGTTAACTTCCAATCTTTGGTGAACACCGTAGGTCTTATTATCGATACTCCTCAAGAACATGGTGAAGAGGTCCCAATTGTGGTTAAGCCTCCTATTTTGAAATCTAAGGTAGTCATTCCACACAAAGTCAAGGGACCTCAACATGCAGAAACTCAGAAAGAAGAGTCTCCTACCTTGACTCAACATGCTTTCAATAAACGACCATCTCAAGACGAGAGCAATAGTAGTCTTGGAGATCGTTATTGGAAGAAGTTAAAACCATCCTTGACAAAGCAACGTGATTCTAACTCCCATGTGGAGATTCTTTCTAGTTCATTGAAGACTCCGCCAACCATCGATAAGGTAATGACTTAACTCTCTACTATTTCATAGTATATGCATCGCCTTTATATACCCCTCATATGATGTTTTTCTTTGTGTATGCAGCCAGACAATGTCCATGTTTTGAAAGATTCTCACCAAAGTAATCCACAAGATAGTAGCAAGTCTGTAGTAGGTCCAAACTCAAGAGAGTTACTTTTTTCATCCAAAGAGGTCACTTCTAACCCCTGCGGTAAAGTCAAAGCAAATGCAAAGTAAAACTTTCCCCGGCAATCAGCGGTAACCATGTCTATTTTTTATGGCAAGAAGGTTATTTCAGAGCTTAAAAGGAATTTATCATGAAGGCTTGGGCTAGTATCCACACCAAACTTACAGGTCTTACTCTGAATCGTGCTTCTTCTATCCAAGATGATGTCAAAGTCATACTCAACGACATGGGGGTAGATATTTCCCCTTTGCAAAATTTATCGTGGTCTTTCTTTGGTATTGCGACTTACTATGACCAAGCACGATCCGCCCTTGTTGATAAAACCACAACAATTAAAGAGACAGAACCATATTTCAAAGCCAAAGAGCATCTTGAGCTTGTATTGGGGGACAGGGATGGGAAATCTAAAGAAGTTTCTGCCATTTACAAATCTCTTGAGAAGGTGAGAAAGAAAGTGAAAAAGGTAAAAGCTCGCTGAGATGCTGTCAAACAAGAAGTTGCAGAGATGGAGTCCAAAGTTTCAGCTACTGAAGAAGAGTTTTCCAAGTGTTCTGACGTTTCTCTTACAACTATAAATGCCTCAAACGTTGTGGAGAATAAAAAACAAGTCTTAGAGTCTGTTTTACAAGATTTAGTCAATTATAAGCTATACTTAGATTAGCCTTAGAAGATGTCTTCCTTCAAACCTTATTATTATTTTCTTTTACCCTTTTATTGAGTAGTTGGATCTATTAGTTGTAATGAAAACTCTTTTTTTAAATTGCAAATTTATTTTAGTATTCCTTATGAATTTTAACTCCAAGAATTGTTTGCTTATTTTGATTTGTTGATGTTGTAGTATTAAACTCTGGCTTTTCTTTCTAAAACTTATTACTCATTGGCTTTACGTTTTTGTCCTACAACCGAGTTGGACTTGAAACTTTAATTTGAAAGCCTTAAGAATTAAAGCTTTTGACTTGAAAACTTGATAATTACATATGTGGCAGATCTATGCCTCAAACTGTAGGATTTGGGTATTCCAAATCCTATTGAAAGAGCTTCCCCTTTTGATGGGTTGCCCCCATTGAGCCACAAATATTTGGCATAAGTCTGAAACTTAATTATGATGTATGCAGACATAACTTTCATATGGCGGATCAAGCAGGGACATGTATTTTTTTTTGACAATCATGTAACTGAACTCAGAATGAAATTCCAATCGCCTACATACCTCAGTAAAGAGAATCAAGTCACAACGTAGTTCTGGGTAAGTGTTTTTTTTGTCCTAACTTTTTCCTAGGCCACCTCTTTCGAGGTTTTCAACCTACCAGATATTTTTTTAGCCGTACACATTTTATACTCTTAAGGGCTAGGAGTGTCTTGTTCTTTCAAGGATAGTACTTCTTCAAGAACTTGGCTTGATAGGGCTAATTTTCACGCCATCTGCATCAAAAATCTTGTAAGCACCATTTGAATATACTTCTTGTACAACATATGGTCCATCTGACTTCGGAGTTAATTTGCCCCCAGACTTATGAGAAGTAATAATGGGCTTTCTTACTGCGAGGACCTGATCTCCAACTTGGAAGCACCTCAAGCAAGCTCTTTTATTGAAAGAATGAGATAGACGGTCTTGATAACATTCAAGATTTTGTTGAGCCTCCAACCTCTTTTCATCAAGCGCTTCTAATTTTGTAAGACGTTCATCAGTGAGTTCTTTTTGAATAGTCAGTCTCAAAGAAGGTATTTGACGCTCAAGTGGCAGAATAGCTTCAACTCCAAAAGAGAGCGAATATGGGGTTGCTTGTGTTGGTGTGTGGTAAGTTGTTCTATATGCCCATAAAGCTTCTTCCATTCGTTCATAACAGTCTCGCTTGGACTTGGAGATGACTTTCTTCAATAGATTGCATAAAGTCTTATTAAATGCTTCGGTTAGACCATTGGTGGCAACATGGTACATAGAAAACTTGCGTTTCTTGAAGCCAAAGAGATCACAAATCTTATTCATCATCTTGTTATCAAATGGCTTTCCATTGTCGGCTATTATATATTAAAGGATTCTAAAACGGTAGATGATTTTCACTTGGATGAAATTTGCAACATTCCTTCTTTACTTCTTTGAGAGAAAAAACTTCGGCCCATTTGAGAAGTAATTTGTTGCGGCCAAGATGTATAAGTGTCCACTAGAAGATTTTGGTAGTAGACCAACAACATCCATTCCCTAAGCATTGAATGACCAGGATTATACAGTTGGGTATAGTACTTTAGGAGGTTGATGTATGAAATTTGCATGGAATTGACAAGATTTGCATCTTCTATCACCGTTCAAACAACCTTTCACCATCGTTGGCCAATAGTTTCCATCCTTTTAATGTGAAAATGGAGCTTCGGTCCAGACTGATGCGATCCACAAACTACTGAGTGCACTTCTTGCAAAGCTTGAATTTCTTATTTCTCTCCCAGACATTTCAAGAGTACTCTTTCAAACGATCTTCTATATAGTGTGTCTTTATAGTAAAAGGAGCGATGTGCACGACGACGAATTTCAGTCCTTCTCCTTGGATCCTCTAGAAGTATCCTATAACATAAGTAATCAATGATAGGTTGTCGTCAATCTTCTTTTATAGCTTCAGACATGGCAACAAGGTATTCAAGCTTATTTTCTACATCCTTATTTGATGCCGGTACTACCCATTCTTGGACGATAGTAACTCGCGTCTGATTTGGAAGAGTGAGGGTTGAGGATAAAACAGTTAGGGCATCATCTTGCTTATTTTCTCTTCTTGGCATATGTTGGAGGGTTACTTCTTCAAGCCACATCCAACTTCTGTGCATAATCATGGTATGGTCGTAGCTCAGGCTTTTTAACTTCATAGCTTCCCAAAAGCTGTTTGATCACCAATTGGGAGTCACCAAAGACTTATAATTGCAGTTGTTTCATGTCGACTGCCATCTCAAGTCCAAGTATTAATGCGTGATATTTAAAAATATTATTGGAGTAATGATTGGTCAAGGTAAAAGAGTATGGGATGACCTCTCCTTTTGGTATGACAAATGTTACGCCATCACCAACTCCATCGGATGTACGACACCATCAAAATACATATTTCATGAGGTCTGACTTCAATAACCATTGCATCTTCTTCAGGAAGTTCATTGCTCAGTTCCCAATTATCAGGTATCGGGTGGTCTGCCAAGAAGTCAGCTAATATTTGTCCCTTTACAGCCTTTTGGGCAATGTACACAATCTCAAACTGTTGAAATTGAAGGTACCATCTTGCAAGTCAGTCAGTAAGGACTGGATTTGACATTACAAACTTGATGGGATTTTCCCTAGACACAAGACGGACAACATGAGTTTGAAAGTAGTGTTTCATTTCTTGAATTGAGAAGGTCAATGCTAAACACAACTTTTCGATTGGAGAATATTTTAACTCATTTGGTGTCATCATTCTGCTCATATAGTAAAGAGAGTTCTCTTTGTCTTCTCTATTTTCTTGAGCCAGTAGTTGTCCAACTGACCTATCTTATGACATGATGTATATTATCAATGGTTTTCCAGGTATAGGTGCCGCAAGAATCGTAGGCTTTATTAAGTATGATTTGATACTCTCAAAAGCATTACTACAAGCTTGGTCCCATTCAAAGGGAGTGTCCTTCTTCATGAGACGGCTAAATGGTTGATATTTTCTAGTTAGATTTGAGATGAACCTCCTTAAATATGCTAGCCTTCCTTGAACCCTTTTAACTCATGAACATTTTGACACTGGGGCATCTTCAAAATCGCATCAACTTTGTCCTAATCAATTTTAATTCCTCGGTATCTATAATGAAGCCAAGAAACTTTCTAGAAGTAACTCCAAAGTACATTTTAATGGATTCATCCTAAGTTGATATCTTCGAAGCAACTCGAATACCATTCTTAGGTCTCTTAAGTGGTCGTCCCTCTTTCTTGATTTCATCACTAGATCATCCACATAATATTTAATATTTTTATGGAGTAAACCATCAAAGATGTTTTGCATAGCCCTTTTATAAGTAGCACCAACGTTCTTTAAACTAAAAGGCATCACCTTGTAGCAATAAATACCTTTGGGTGTACGAAATGTAGTGAGATCTTCATCCTTTGGTGTCATGTGGATTTCATTGTAGCCGAATGAACCATCCATGAAGGACATTGCCTCATAACCAGTGGTGGCATCAATCATCAACTCTGGTATGAGGATTGGAAAGTCATCCTTAGGGCAGGCTTTGTTGAGATCCCGAAAGTCGATACAATCTCAAATTTGGCCATTCTTCTTCCTTACTAGAACAATACTTGAAATCCACGTGGGGTATTTTACTTCGCAAATAAATCCAACTTTAATGAGTTTGTTAAATTCATTTTCGATCAGTGGAACCAACTCTGGCCTAAAATATTCTGGGCTTGCTTAATAGGACGGGCCCCGTTCTTGACTTCTAATTTATGGACTGCTACTTTTGGATGTAAGCCAAGCATTTCCTTATAACTCCAAGCGAAAGCATCCATATATTCTTTGAGTATGTCCATATAAGAAATTTTTTCCTCCATCTCTAGAAAAATACTCAGGTAAGTTGGTCTTGGGTCTTCATTGGTTCCAGGATTAACTTCCTTTAAGGGATCTGTTGTAGCCTTTACTCTTTCTTCAAGTTATGACGGAGCCTCTCTAGAATTCTCCTCCTCTTGCGGATTATCATCGTTGATGGATATATGGTAACACCAGAAAGTATCTTTCATCTCTTCGTCAACATTCATTTGAGATGAGACATTATTCTCATTTTGGGTTGTAATAGGACTTGATGATCCAATACTTTCTTTATCTTTCTCACGCTTCTTGGTATAAAGAACGGTATGAGCCTTAGATTTTGACACCATATTACATGAAACCACCAGTTTTGTCTGCCGTCTCATACTAGAAGGAATCAAACTTTAGAAATCCTTTTGGATCTTAGGTGAAAAATGTATTATCCTACTTCAATGATGTAATATCCCGTATTTTTCTAGCTCAGTTTAGCTCTTAGTACATGAGAGTTACTATGTATAACCTTCAATTAAGATGGAATTTTCCAATTTAAGACCCACTGTCTTGTAGGAAATTCAGCCAGTTTTCCAATGATATAAAATTCGCCCAAATCCGATATCCGGATGAGAAGTTATGGCACTTTTAGTGAAACAATGTACCAAACTCAATAGCATCGCGTTGTGGTGACAGGCCTTATGGAAATTATCCATTTCCAGCGGGACACCATGATTTCAGCGCATCGCAGTGAAGTTCCAGGTTCCAATCGTCATTTTTCAGTGTTTCAGCGCGATAACGACACGTCGCGCCATAGTGCTATTTCCCAAATCTTTTCCAGTGGGGTACCGTGATTGGCCCGCATCGCGCCAAAAGTCAATTTCATGATGTTCCATTTTTGAACAGTTTTAGCTGACTTCCAGTGGCTCACCGTGATGCCACCCCGTCGCGGTGAAGGCTAAAATTGAGATTTTCAGTGATGATATTTTAAATTCTTCCAGGGTTAATTTGGTCTTTTTCCACGGCCCTAATCAGTCTAAACATGATTAATTAATCCCTAAAAACTAATTAGGTCATTATTTTCACTCATTCTTCCACAAATTAAGAGCTTTATCTCAAATAGCAAAACCCTAGCCTTCAAGAATCAAGAGCAATTCTCAAAAATTTCACCAAGAAACTTTAAGAATTCATCCTCTCAGGTATGTTAGGTGTTCATCTATGGGTCCTTACCACCCATGGAGCCCAAGAATCCTTTTTAAAAAATACAAGATTGAGATTTCATGATTTACATGTTTGAATTTGATTGTAATCATGTTCATGATATTTGTTTGGGTTTCAATCCATGATTAATTACAAGTTTCATGAAATTTGGTGAATTATGTGATTCTCATGATTAAATCCTTGAATTTACAAGTTGAATGTTGTAGTCATGATATTCATGTTTATGTTTATTATTATGTAAAATGCTAATGCTCCCCAAGTATTTGTTAAAATGCATATGTGAATTGAATAGTGCAGTCATGACATGTTAGTGTGTGTTCCCATTCATGTACAAGTTCATGCCTTGTAAGTGTTTGACAAAATGTCTCAATGAATGAATCATGACTAACTGACTAGCTAGTATGCTTTCAAGATTGTGCCATGTCTACTATTGATGCTATCGAGTCCTGGAGGTATTTAATATCCGAAATATAACTGTTTACCTAGAATTATAGTAGCTACAGAATAGTCTCAGTTAGGGGTGTACATAGGTCGGGTTGGTTTGGTTTTCTATTGAAAAAAAAAACAAACCAATTATGTCGGTTTATTAAAACTATAAATCAAATTAAACCAACATAAAATCAGTTTTTTTGATTTAGGTTTTAGTCGGTTCTTTCGTTTTTTTTTTTCGTTTTTTTTTATAATATTTATTTTTGACAATTATATTGTGATTGATGTTTAGATCAAGTATGTTTTCACTCATGCGCTAATGAAAAATCACAATTATGAAAAATTGAGGAGCGAAAAACTCTCTTGAAACTAAAAAATAAGATGAGAGTGAAAAGTTTAGGTTTTAAGTTTATATTAGATTTTGGATCATTTTATTAGCAATTAATGGATAAATATTACAACTTAAAGGCCCAAATATGAATATATATATATATATATATACACACACACACACACATACACACTTCTACTTTCTAACTATTAAAAATTAATAAGACTAATTGAAAAGTATTTAAAAAGTAGGTTATGATTAATATTTTATGTATAAAAAGTTAAATTATATACATGCATATATATATATCTATAATATATTAAAAGTGGGTATATCCTTAGAAAAGTGAATTGAACTTTTTGCCCTTCATTGAAATCCTTGCTTTAAACAAAATCGTGCTTTTCACTATTTTTCCTAATATTTAAACAAAATCGTCTTTTTCACTATTTCGTCCTAATATTTAAGAGTTGAAAATTAATTAAATATATTTATGGTAAAAATAAAATCCTTATTAGAAGACATCAAAATTTCTATATCTTTTTCTGATTTAAGAATTGAAAATTAATTAAATATATTTATGGTAACTCTTTCCTTATTTGAAGTCATACAACTGATACATTTTTTATTAGTTTAAGAATTATAAATCAGCTAAATTTGATTTTAAGAAGATTTGAAAAATCTAAAAATAAATATAAAACTATTAGAATAAGAAAAAATTAAGAAGTTCCAGATTTTTAAATATTTTAAGTATGTAATAGAATGTAATCAATAAATTTGTAAAGATTTGACTTTAAAAATAAGGAACAATTTTTTTTATATATATATATATAAAAATAATCGTAACACAAATATGGTTTAAATTGATGTGTCTCTCTTATCCTGTGGTAACAAGGGAAAGAGGTATACAAATGTAAAAGTGATACCATCAACCACTTGGAATTGAAAAACATATATGTGTATATGTTTATGTTTACATTATTACATTAAAGTGTGAAAGATTTTTGAAAAGTGATTTGAACTTTTACACTTTATTAAAAATCTCCGCAATAGATAAAATTATTTAATTTTAAATAATCAAACATTACACGTGCGAGGCACGTGCAACTAAACTAGCATATATATATATATACAGACACACACACATATATATACACACACACACACATATATATATTATGTCGGTTTGATTTGGGTTTGGTTTGACTTTTTTTTGGTTAACACCAAACCAAGAATGGTCGGGTTTTTTTTCCAAACGCCAAACCAACCAAACCAAACCATAAGTCAGTTTTTTTTCTCGATTTGGTTTGACTTAACGGTTTGGTCTGTACACCCCTAGTCTCAGTAATGTCACAAAAAACAGTACTCAGTCAGTTACAGAACTCGGTGAAACTCAGTCTAGTTCAGTCCAGTTTAATAATCAGTGTTATTCAGTTGGAAGTAGGATTCAACACCGAGCGAACCCAAGGATGGGGGCTCACCTTTCAGTAGAGGGTGTGATCCTTAGTAGCAGTCCTTGCATTCTAGAACTACGTAGCCAGCGTAGGTTGATATATCAACCTGCCAGTAGAGGGTTGCTAAGGTGTTTACCTGCCAGTTGAGGGTAATACCATTCTCATTAGGGAACCTGCCAGTAGAGGGTGGCCCTTAGTCCTTCGGGACGATATTTCAATAGATCCACATAACTAGTGTTTGTACCCGTGGCACGGTACTAACACCCTTCCAACTGGGGTTACAAGTTGGACCCCAATCAGTTCAGAGAGGGGCATGTCGGTTAGATGATTACCTCCCACAGTTTTAATTTCAGTCTTTGTTATAGAACTCAGTTGAGTTCTACAGAATTAGGACTGTCAGTAACAATCACCCAGTTATCAGTAATCTCAGATATCAGTTACTCCATTATCAAAACTCAGTACTCAATTTCAGTATAAATTCCAGACACAATATATATATATAGATATGCACAGCATTGCATACTCAATGTTTAAAGTTCTGTTTTCCATGTACTCTCATTCAGTTTTATTCATATCACTCAGTCAGTTACTGTTCATACATATGAACCCTTGCATTTCAGCCTTACCTCATCTAGCATACCAGTACATTCCACGTACTAATTACATACTCTTTTCTGCGCTATGATGTATCATATCATAGGTTCGTACGCTCAGGTTCCTGACCGCACATAGCCAAATTCAGTTAGCAGCAACAGATTCAGTAGTGAGTTCTCATCTATCGAGGATATTATTTTATTTCAGTAGATTCGGTATTTTATTAGTTGGAGTTAGTTGGGGGCTTGTCCCATCAACTCTACATTTAGACAGTTCAGTTAGAGGCTTTTTCGACTAGACTAGTTTAGACAGTATTCAGTTTTCAGATGTTATGATCAGCTGTTATACTTATCAGAATTCAGATTATGAACCTTATGTCATTTCAGCCTAACTTCTGCATTATTTCAGTATTATTATTATTCAGTGCTCACAGCAAGTACCAGTCATGAGTTAGCTTGTGATCCTTCAGAGTCGTAAGCATCGTGTAGTATTCGGGTACAGAATCGGGGTGTTACAAACTTGGTATCAAAGCCTGATAACGCCCAAACTACAGCTCTTGTAAGAGTGTAAGCGGTCGCTGTCAAATATAGAACCCAACTGGGTTGTATGTCGAATCCCACAGGGAATACTTGATCACTAAGTGTTGCAATTGTTAGCAGACTGTTGGTCGAAAATTCTACAGAAAGGGGGGATGGTTTAGGCGTGAATTAAAAGTATCAAAATAGCAAAGTAAAAGCAGAATGCTTTGTTTAGTAAGATTTTAATCAATGAGAATTGTAAGTTAGGGTTATGTCCACCTTATGAATTCTACGTATCTATTAACTATGAGTAATGCAGGATTCAGACATGCATGCACTTATAGAGATTCGTATTCTACTGGTAAATCCTAGTGTCTCTCGACCATCAAGGATTATCTCACTTTAACTCTCTCGAGCTTAAAGCGTATAACTAATGGTACGAACTCTCCAAGAGTTAATCCAGTTACGGCACTAACGTGTAAATAGGGCTTGGTAGCCCTATTTCCTTGTCACACTCTCTTTTTCAAACATGTAATTTTTCTCTCGAACAAGTTAATGCTATAATGGCGTATTCTATATGTTTGCAACTACAAGAATGTAATTAAGACAAAGAGAGTAATGATATAAGTAGCATACGCATCAAGAATTCACAAACTCATAGTAATAGATAGTATATCAAAAGGCTTCCATAACCCTAACAGAGAAGTTTAGCTACTCATGATTGTAACGGAGATCACAATAAACATCATCATCGTACCAAAGCTCAAAGAATCTCCCGTTGAAGATGGGTGTGGCGTCAAACTAGGTTGACGTTTTTGCCCTCTAGACGTTTCCCCCAAGTTAGCATTTTTTTCTCTGTTAAAACTTACAGAATCTGTAAACTGAATAATACTAGAAAGTCGAATGAATAATGAAAGTATCTATCAATTCGTGAATAATGAAAAGCATGAATCAATGCATGAATGCTGAAAAATTCAGCAAATAGGGTTTTTATAACATCCTTGTCCTATTCCTATTAAGTTACTGTTGCACCCCTAAGTATTTAAAAATACTGCTTTTGCCCGGGATAATTTCTCCATGCGTCACATTCAGTCCATAGGCTTCCAAAAGCTGCCTTCCCTCTTATGTGAAGTTTCCCTTGCTACCAAAAGGTCCACAAAGTGCTGAAATCTTCATCATTAATACCTGAAAACATGCTAATCATGTTGGTTAGCTCACTTACAGGAAAATGGACTAAAAATGCAGGAATTATATATTTTGTCCTTAAAACTTAGCTAAAATATGGGTAAATTATGGTGCTTTAGGCGTGTAAATACGCCTATCATCAACACCCCACACTTAAAGCTTTGTTCGTCCTGGAACAAAATATTACGTCCATGTAATCATTTACTTAGAATATTACAGCAACAACATAAAATGTTCAACAAGTCAGGCACGACAATTATTAACAAAGAGTAGTTTTCTTGTTCACTACTAGAAATAATTCAACCTCCAACATAGACTTGTGATGATGGTTAATTCGTATCCACAAGTTAAGTCACAAAGAATCATATAACACTACCCAACAATCATCAACCATGTGTGTCTCACACAAGATATCACCCATAATCACTCATAAGTTTTGTATTTTTCGAAACACGGGTACAAGATTCTCCTTGCTCTCACTCTCACAAAGAATTCATATGTTGCAACTGATGACCATAGGCTTACCCTTAGTGTAATGCTCCACTAATATCAGAATGCTAAGCTTAGGATCAAGTAGGTCTTTACAGGTTGTAATGTAGGCTAAAGGACAGGTAGGACTATTTTGGCCAGAAATAGTGACTATGTTCCCTAAGCGCTTTAATACACTACATTATGCCATTAACACTATCTTTTAAACAACCCTTCTACCTTTCTTTTTATCTAACACCCCCTTTCACCTATTTTGTTATTCAATTATAAACACAAAGATGAGAATATACAACTTTTTTTTTTCTATTTCTGTTTTTTTTTATAAAACACCTCTATGATAGCCACTTCTTTTCACAACAATTTCAAGTACCAATACACTCTGAGGCATCACTCTCACCCAATTTCCTCTTATTTTGTCACATGACTCTACAATTTAAAGCGCTTAGGAATTTGGATCAAATTATGGTCTTGAAAAAAAATGGATTAGGCTACATATGAGGCTGTCAAAGAAAATAGCTAAAGGCTCAAAGGGGGTTAACTAGGATAATGTCCACGGGTAGGTAAAAAGAAGGTAAACAATCACAGGCTTCCAAAGAAATGCCTAAATCATCTCCTAAACTCAAACTCTTTATTTCGATTTACACACACACCAGGCAAGTTCTAGTATCAGTCACAACACCGAATATACTATAACCTCACCCACACAAGGCACATGGTCAACTTTATTGGGAGCAGTATAGACTCTTGACCCAACAGATGAATGAATTAAACCACACACTTATCACACAGTGAGTCACACTTAGAGCCTAAACGTCTTAATAGTAATGATGATTTTGGCACAAACTCTTGTCATAATACCATGCCGCCTATCAGAACAATTTCATGCAAAATCTAAAAAATCTAAAATTAAACTAACTAATTATGACTAATTAAAACAAACAAGAACTAGAATAAATGCAAATGCAGACAAATAAGTGTAGCATACAAATACCAGTACCCCACACTTAGACGGGACACACTGCCCTCAGTGGAAAATAAATAAGAAAAATCTGATTAGTCGGACTCCTCCTCTATGTCTGGGGTCATACCCCCTGCATCGGAATCATCATCAGAGTCGTCGTCATCAGAGTTCTCCTCCACGTCTGAGTCTGGCATTCGGCGATCGTCATCGGTTGGCACGTCATCATCAAGAGGTTCCTCGAAATATACACCTACTCCGCACATAGCCCTCGCATGCTCATTTATTGCGTAGTCATAATCCAACTGTTAGAGCTCTGCAGCAGTTGGAACACGACCCCCGCTCATCATGGTGAACCTCGTCATGCCATATAAATGGCGAAAGAAGATTTCGTCGCGAGCATGTCTTTCTGCAGTGGTCAGGTTGACGCCATGCATAGATTCAGCATCTTTCACCTTTGTGAGGTCAACTTCCTTTGGGTTGTGTGGAAACTTATGATCTGCAGGTTCCTCTTCGATGTCCTCCTTCCTCAATATCGTAGTCAACAGATTGCCAAAGCTGAAGTGGGACCTCTTGTGCAGCCTAGCCTTACGTATTGAAGATCGAATAATCGCCCCAATGTTGATAGGGATGTTCGTCATCAAAGCTTACATCAAGCACACTCTATCACGTGTGATATTTGTGTACTGTGTTCCTGGAATCAAGTAAGAGTTGACTATCCACAACCATATCCGAGCTTCTCTGTTCAAAGAAGCATATGGGAAGGTATTGTGCCGACCGGTATCCTTGTGACGACTCCAACGTGCCATTGATCTTGTTCCGCAGTGTGTGTCTGATTAACCTGTATGGAGGTCTGTGATAAAGCTCCTTGAGCGGTGATAGATCCACAGATGGAAGACCCAGAAAAGAGTTGAAGAACTCCGCATTCAGTTGCAAGACTTGGCCTCGAATCTTCACTTCACTTCCGGTAGTCTTTGGGGACCAATTGGCATAGAATTCTCTCGTTAGATCAAGATTGCATTCTCCCATATCTTGGAAGATGAAATCAAGATGTAGCGCCATGATTTTATCCAAAATGCGAGGTTCTCTCTTCGCTAGACTCTCCTTTTGTATCAACTCCATGTGAACATATTTTTTCACTGTATTGTTCTTGTACCACTCCTTTCCTTCCTCTTCTAGGACCCATTTTATCCCGAACATGCGGCGAGGTATTTGTAGAGAGGAGGATTCAACTTGCTCTTTTCTTCTCCTTTTCTGACCTTTCTGTGAGGTGGACGCTTTTTCTTTTCCTGGTCGAGCTTTTGGTGCCATTTTTCCTGAGATTAAAATAAAGTCATGTTAGCTTATCTCGGAAGATTTGATCGTCAAACAAACAATAATGGCACCACCCCACACTTAATTTGTTGGCACCAACTAATTAAGTGGATGATATCGATTACTCAGACTTCATCGACATACATGTAGGCGATATGTTCCAACAATATGTTCAGCACAGTCATACTTTCATGGAACCTTAACTATCCTTTTCAGCTCTATGTCATGTAATCTTGACCATACTTTATGGTTTGGATTAATGCAATTTTTGAACAAGACTACTACGTAGAGATCGAATCAAGTTATGGCATAGAAATAATCACAACATCTCATGCTTGTATCCAGTCATGATCTTTTATCTCGATGAACGAGTCATTCAAACATTCCAACTTTCAACTTACAAGATTATGTAATTAACTTTACCATTTCGATTCCGCAAAAAGATGACAGTGTATAACAATCAAATACAAATCGGAACAAAGTCAAGAACACCCATACATATTCTTTCACTCAACTAGATATATCATAACAAACCATCCACATTCAAATCACCAACACCACTTCAAGATTTAACAACTCATTATAGGCGTAGTATTGTAATAACTACGGAATATAAAATAAGAACTTACTTGGTGATGAACTTGGAAGATGATCTTGCAAGGTTAGATGAGCAAAAAGAAAAGTTTTGAGAGATTTGGGAAGGTTAGGAGGCGCCTAGGTTGAGCAACCAATGTGATTTTGTCTCAAGGTTGAAGTTCTATTTATAGACCAAGGCTTGGGTCGGGTTTGACCCATGAAAAATCGGGTTAGGAGTCAAGAATAATAAGTAGGCGGCGCCTAATGCTTTGCCTATGCTTAGCATAGGCGGCGCCTATGGTATTGCCTAGTTGGGCATAAGCGGCGCCTATGCTATGGCCTAGTTGAAACAGTGAGCATAGGCAATGGCATAGGCGGCGCCTTTAGCTTTGCCTAATTGAACATAGGCGGCGCCTATGCTATGGCCTAGTTGGGCATAGGCGGCGCCTATGCTATGGCATTGTAGATTCAGAGATCAAAGGCAATGGCATAGGCGGCGCCTTTAGCTTTGCCTAGTTGAGCACAGGCGGCGCCTATGCTATAGCATTGTCGATTTAGAGAGCAAAGGCAATAGCATAGGCCTTGCCTTGTCCGTTGCCTAGATTTACACAGGCCTTGCCTTGTCCATTACCTAGATTTGTATAGGCAATACCTAACCGAAAGCTTTTTGCTCCTTCATTACTCACTTACCACCTTTAACATTGCTCACTTATTAATCAAAATTTGATACCAAGCTCCTCCTTTATACATCTTCCCCTACACTTAATCAAAAACAACAAAAATGATTAGAAAGATGGGTTGCCTCCCACCAAGTGCCTTAGTTTTGGTCGTGGCTCGACTCTTCTTTTTGGATTTTTATTTAACAAAACAAACTCCTAGGAAAACAAAACGACTAAAAATGATTGGTTGTCTCCTATTTAGCGCTTGATTTATTTTCGCGGCACGACATAGCTATCTCGATTACTTAGACTTCATCGAGATAGATGGTGCATCATTTTCTGAATGGATTCAGATGACGCTGATGCTTACTTGTAGGCATGCAATCTTCTTCGAGATGACTCTTGTGCATACATATCCCAGGAGGAATACTATTTATATCATCAATAGTCCAACCCATAGCTCTCTTGTACCTCTTCAGAGCAGAGATGAGAGCCTCTACATGACGTTCACCTAAATCAGCCGCAACACTCACCGGAAGTGTATTTCCACTTCCCAAGAATGCATACCTTAGGTGACTGGGGAGCTCTTTCGATTCTAGCACTGGTGGCTCTTCAATGGAAGTCTTCGCTGTTGGTGAATGTCGATTCCTAAGATCAAGGTCCAGCATCTTAGTAGCATGAGAATAGGACTTTATTCCTGTTAGAGCACAAACAGTTTCTCCATATTCTTCAACATCCTCATGCTCAAAATTCAACAGCACAGCAGACAATGGCTCAACAGTAAGCTGCTTCTCTATAGATAATCCTTTTTCATCCTCATAGTAAACATCAGCTACAGAGAACACATCTATATCTCTAGGCTGCTTCATCGATTTGCATACATCAAAATGGACCACTTCGTCATTCAGCCGAAATAAAAGCTCATTAGCTCTTAAATCAATAAGCACACTTCCAGTTGCGAGAAAAGGGCATCCCTAGATTATGGGAGCTTCAGAATCTACCTCGCAATCCAAAATAACGAAGTCTGCAGGAAAGATGAAGGTGGAAACCTTCACCAACACATCATATAAGATACCAACAGGCTATTTTACCGACCTATCTGCCATCACGAGCCGCATATTGGTTGGTGTAGGATCACCCAACCCCAACTTTCTGTAAATAGATAGCGGCATCAAATTGATGCTAGCTCCCAAATCGCACAATGCCTTAGCAAAAGCCAATGATCCAATCGTGTAAGGAATAGTGAAAGCACCAGGATCTGTCTTCTTCTGTACTAGCGACCTTGTAGTGATTGTACTGCAATGATGAACATTATCTGCCAGCTCATAACTTGCTGCCCGCTTCTTTGTCAACAGGTCCTTCATGAATTTAGCATACCCAGGCATCTGTTCCAGCGCCTCCACCAACGGAACATTAATAGTTAGCTACTTTAAAATGGTCATGAATTTACTGAACCTAGTGTCATCAGCTTTCTTCTTCAGTCTCTGCGGAAAAGGTGGTGGTGGAAGGGGAATCGTTTTCTCCACCACTTCCTCTTTATCTTGCTTCCGATTATCAACCTTTTCAGGAGTGTCATCAGCCTTCTTCTTCAGTCTCTGAGGAAAAGGTGGTGGTGGAAGAGGAACCATTTTCTCCACCACTTCCTTTTTGTCTTGCTTCCGACTGTTGGTCTTTTCAGGCTGCAGGCGTCTAGGGGTAACGTTAGGAATACTATCTTCAGCTTCTACAGAATCATCACAATTTGCATCATCAACATTCTCTGCTATATCATCAACCACCTGCTTGTCCTTGGATGGATTTTCCAACACTTTACCACTCCGGGTAGTAATAGCCATACATGATCCGTCGTTCCTTGGGTTTTGCACAGTGTCGCTAGGTAACGTTCCAGCCTTTCTTTGGTTGAATGCCGCTGATAGTTGACTCAATTGTTGCTCCAGCTTTTTTATTGCAGTAGAATGCGAGTCAACCAATTGGTTTATTGAAGACAAATCATTCTTCACCTCGGTTACACCCATGTTGGTTGCCTCTACTCCTTTCAACAGCTTAGCCATCATATCTTCCATGGACATCTTCCCAGAGCCAGATGCCACAGCCTCATGATTTCCAGGAGGAACATACAAACCACTCCTGTCGGTCTTATTCTTCCAACTACCTTGATCGCGGTTCTTGTATCCAGATTTATCATAATAGTTCCGACCTTGGTTTCCTTGGGCATTGCCTCAGAAACCCCCCTGATTATTCAAGTAGTTTGATTCTTCCTCAGAGTTTGATTCATCTCTTCCCTGTGATACAATGGCCTTAACCTTTTCGGTCTTCCCTGATAGTAAGTGCTTGGTAAGAAGATCCATCTGCATTTTCATGTGAGACATATCCTGGTCACGTTCCTCTTGTCTTTGTCTCTGCTCTGCAGTCATGCCAATAGATACAGTAGAGCTCGCTACCTCAGAATCCCTGGTATGCCAAGCTCTACTCTGCTTTGTCATACGATCCAGCATATCACTCACCTCAATAAAAGTAAGATCCATGAATGACCCACCTGCAACATTATCAACCACTGTCTTTGTCACTGAGTTCAAAGCCCTATATAATATCTCCATCAAGTGGATATTCGTCATCTGATGGTTTGGGCACCGCATAAGCTTCTTCTTGAACCTCTCCCATGTTTCGTGGAGAGCTTCAGTTGGAAGTTGTCGAAAATTGCTGATCTCATCCCGTAGTTGGGCTCTCTTGGATGGCGGAAAGAATCTTTCTAGGAAAACGTCTTTCAGTTGCCTCCAATTAGTAATGGAATCAGGAGTTAGACCATTCAACCATAGAGTTGCCTCCCCAGACAGAGACAATGGAAATAAGCGCAGCCGAATTGCATTTTGCCCAACTCCTGGATTGTCAAACGACTTGCATGTTGAAATAAAATTGACCAGATGCATATTCGGATCATCGCCTGCAAGTCTACCAAATAAACCTTTGAGCTGCAATAGCTGAATCATGGTGCTAGTGATATTGAACTTTGCCCCGGGAGCCAAGGGTGGAGGAATAATAGCCCCTGTGGCACCAGCTCCATCCAGATCGTCATCATCATCATCATCAAAAGGAGCCTGCATAGCTCGGCGGTCAGGTCTCATTCTAGCTTGACGATCTCTCCTGTTCACAGGTACTGCCACCTCATCTGCACGCCGTGGATTAAGTAACTCATCATCACCCAGGTCCTCATCATCAGGATTTGTTGCCCGACCTGGGTTATCAATATTCTGTTGATGCACTTGAGCAGCTGCCAACACAGCTAATCTAGCCTGCTCCTGTTGAGCAGCCCTTCTTTCAATGTCACGTTGTGCATCCATTCTGCCAATAAGTTGTGGTTCAGGATTTATGGGTAATAATGGCTGACCAGAACTACGAGTATTTGGCATGCACTCAACAGAACCTGAATAAAACAAAAACAACAAACAAAAAATAAAATTCAAGAATTTTAGACCAAAGGGTCTATTAACTATCACAAACTTAGTTGACAATCGTATTCCCCGGCAACGACGCCAAAATTTGATAACGCCCAAACTACAGCTCTCGTAAGAGTGTAAGCGGTCGCTGTCAAATATAGAACCCAACTGGGTTGGGTGTCAAATCCCACAGAGAATACTTGGTCACTAAGTGTTGCAATTGTTAGCAGACTGTTGGTCGAAAATTCTACAGAAAGGGGGGATGGTTTAGGCGTGAATTAAAAGTATCAAAATAGCAAAGTAAAAGCGGAATGCTTTATTTAGTAAGATTTTAATCAATGAGAATTGTAAGTTAGGGTTATGTCCACCTTATGAATTCTACGTATCTATTAACTATGAGTAATGCAGGATTCAGACATGCATGCACTTATAGAGATTCGTATTCTACTGGTAAATCCTAGTGTCTTTCGACCATCAAGGATTATCTCACTTTAACTCTCTCGAGCTTAAAGCGTATAACTAATGGTACGAACTCTCCAAGAGTTAATCCAGTTACGGCACTAACGTGTAAATAGGGCTTGGTAGCCCTATTTCCTTGTCACACTCTCTTTTCCAAACATGTAACTTTTCTCTCGAACAAGTTAATGCTATAATGGCGTATTCTATATGTTTGCAATCACAAGAATGTAATTAAGACAAAGAGAGTAATGATATAAGTAGCATACGCATCAAGAATTCACAAACTCATAGTAATAGATAGTATATCCAAAGGCTTCCATAACCCTAACAGAGAAATTTAGCTACTCATGATTGTAACGTAGATCACAATAAACATCATCATCGTACCAAAGCTCAAAGAATCTCCCGTTGAAGATGGGTGTGGCGTCAAACTAGGTTGACGTTTTTTTCTCTAGACGTTTCCCCCAAGTTAGCATTTTTTTCTCTGTTAAAACTTACAGAATCTGTAAACTGAATAATACTAGAAAGTCGAATGAATAATGAAAGTATCTATCAATTCGTGAATAATGAAAAGCATGAATCAATGCATGAATGCTGAAAAATTCAGCAAATAGGGTTTTTATAACATCCTTGTCCTATTCCTATTAAGTTACTGTTGCACCCCTAAGTATTTAAAAATACTGCTTTTGCCCGGGACAATTTCTCCATGCGTCACATTCAGTCCATAGGCTTCCAAAAGCTGCCTTTCCTCTTCTGTGAAGTTTCCTTTGCTACCAAAAGGTCCACAAAGTGCTGAAATCTTCATCATTAATACCTGAAAATATGCTAATCACGTTGGTTAGCTCACTTACAGGAAAATGGACTAAAAATGCAGGAATTATATATTTTGTCTTTAAAACTTAGCTAAAATATGGGTAAATTATGGTGCTTTAGGCGTGTAAATACGCCTATCATCAAAGCCTAAGGTTCAACAGAGTCCTAGGGAGTCCGAAAGCCACGTTAAGTAGAGTCTTGTGCATGGGTGTGTAGTGCGCCACATTTATGGGCAAAAAACTATGAGATATTTTTAGGAAAGTTTTCCTTCTTTCAGTATTCATGTCGTGTGAGTGAGCATAAGCTCAAGTTAAACTCTGAGTCTAATTCATCTCTTCTTTCCATTTATAGAACATGTCTCCCAGAAAAGCTAAAGAAAGAAGGAATGGAAATCAGCCAGCATCTCAGCCTGTTCAGAAAGATCCTCTGAATGAGCATGTCTCTCATGCAGAATTCAGAGTTGCGTTCACCACTCTAGCCCATTCTATAGAAACTCATAATGAATGACCAGCTGTTGTTTAGGCCAACCTAGTGGCCAATATTGCTGCAGTCAGGATTCGAGATTTCACCCTAATGAATCCTCCCCTATTTTCAAGATTTAAGTCTGAAAAAAATCCACAGGAGTTCCTCGATCAGGAGCAGAAAGTCATAGATATTATGGGAATGACTTCCAGTTAGAGTGTTGAGTTAGCTTCCTATCATCTACAAGATATAGCCCATACATGGTTTAAGTAGTGAAAGGTAGACAGGGGTACAGATGCAAAGCCCATAGAGTGGGAAGAGTTTGCTACTGCTTTTCTAGACAGATTCTTTCCCTTCGAGTCGAGGAAAGCCAACGTGTTAGAGTTCATCAACCTCATGCAAGGCAACATGAGTGTGAAAGATTATTCCCTCAAGTTTACTCAGATAGCCAGGTATGCTCCCCATGTAGTAGCAGACAATAGGTCCAGAATGAGCAAGTTCGTGTTTGGGGTGTCCGAGAGTGTGGTCAAAGAGTGCAGGACCGCAATGTTAATTAAGAAAATGGACATATCCAGGCTAATGTCCATGCTCAGCATATAGAAAAGGCTAAGAATAAAGAGAGAGAGAGGGAAAATAAGAGAGCTAGAACAGGTAACTTCAATTTCACTCATTCTAAGTCAGAAGGCGGTAACCGTTCCCAGTTTTGTCCAAAATATTCGATTCCATCTCCATCCTCAGCCAGTGCTCTAGCGCCTAAGTTTATAAATGGTAACAAAGATAGGGCACCAGGCTCTAAGTCTCAGGGTAGTGTCAGTAGTGCTCGAACAAATCTTCTTTACCAGAAATGTGGCAGAAATCATCAGGGTGTCTGCAGAGCTGGTAGTGATATATGTTCGAGTGTGGTAAGACAGGCCATAGAATCAGAGATTGTCCTCAGTCAGGTTCGCAGGGTCAGTACAATCGTCCCCCGGCTCAATTCGGTCGCCCGAATCAGCAGGGTGCCACTTCTAGTGCCACCAGTGGGCAACGTCTAAAAAAGTTTTATGCACTTCAATCCTAATAATATTGGGAAAGTTCTCCTGATGTGGTCACTGGTACGTTACAGATCTTTCACTTATATGTTTATGTCTTATTAGATCCAGGAGTTTCTCTGTCTTTCGTAACTCCTTATATAACGGTCAATTTTGGAGTCAGTCTCGAAATCCTAGTAGAGCCTTTTTAGTCTCTAAACCAGTGGGTAAGACTATCATAGCCCGACGGGTATACAGGAACTGTCCGGTTATGGTATCTCAGAAAGTTACTTCAGCAGACCTTGTAGAGCTATAGATGTCGGATTTTGATGTCATTCTTGGCAAAGATTGGCTCCACTCATGCTATGCTTCAGTTGATTGAAGAAACAAAATAGTTCATTTCCAGTTCCCAAATGAACCAGTTTTTAAATGGAGGGGTAGTACTACAGCGCTTAGGGGTCGATTTGTTTCGTACCTTAGAGCGAGGAAAATGATGTCCAAGGGGTGTATTTATCATCTTGTGCGAGTCAAAGACTCTAGTTTGGAGACTCCTAGCCTTGAGTCAGTTCTAGTAGTAAATGAATTCTTAGATGTGTTTCCTGAAGATCTTCTCAGAGTTTCTCCCGAAAGGGAAATTGACTTCGGAATAAACCTTCTTCTAGATACTCAACCTATTTCTATTCCACCATACAGAATGTCTCCAGCTGAACTCAAAGAGTTGAAAGAACAGTTAAAGGATTTATTAGACATGGGGTTCATCAGACCCAACATTTCCCGGTGAGGTGCACCAGTCTTATTCGTGCGTAAGAAAAATGGTTCACTCAAAATGTGTATAGACTACCGTCAGTTGAACAAAGTCACAATCAAGAATAAGTACCCACTTCTCAGAATCGATGACTTGTTCGACCAACTTCAGGGTGCCAGCTATTTCTCTAAGATAGACCTCAGATCCGTCTATCATCAGCTCAGAGTCAGAGAATGTGACATTCTAAAAACAGCTTTCCAAACCTAATATGGTCACTTTGAGTTTTTACTCATGTCCTTTGATCTCACAAATGCCCCAGCAACCTTCATGGACTTAATGAATCGCGTGTTCAAGTAGGACTTGGACATATTCATTATAGTCTTCATCGATGACATTCTTGTCTATTTTCGTAGAGAGAATGATCACGCAGATCACCTCAAATTCGTACTTCAGACTCTCAGAGCCCATCAGTTGTTCGCCAAATTTAGTAAGTGCGAATTTTGACTAAGGTCAATAGCATTCCTTGGTCATATTATATCTGGTAATGGCATTAGAGTTGATCCTCAAAAGACCGAAGCAGTGAGAAACTAGCCTTGACCCATTTATCCGTCAGATATCAGGAGTTTCTTGGGTTTAGCTAGCTATTATCATCGGTTTGTTGAAGGGTTTTCGTCTATTGCATCCCCTATGTCCAGATTGAATCAGAAGAAAGTTAAGTTTTAGTGGTCAGATCCTTGTGAGAAGAGTTTTTAGGAGTTGAAGACTCGACTCACTACAGCCCATGTTTTGACATTACCATAGGTTCAGATGGGTTCGTTGTGTATTGTGATACATCCAGAGTAGGTTTGGGTTGTGTCCTAATGTAGAGAGGTAAGGTCATAGCCTATGCCTCTAGACAACTTAAGCCTCATGAAAAGAATTACCCTACCTATGATCTTAAGTTAGAAACACTAGTATTTGCCTTAAAGATTTGGAGGCATTAATTGTATGGGGTGCATGTTGATGTGTTCACAGACCATAAGAGTTTACAGTATGTATTTTCTCAGAAAGATTTGAATTTACGTCAGTGAAGGTGGTTAGAGTTGCTGAAAGATTATGACATAAGTATTTTGTATCATCCGGGCAAGGCCAACATAGTGGCAGATGCTCTCAGTAGGTTGTCTATAGGTAGTGTTGCTTACGTTGAGGATGATAAGAAGAAGATAGTTAAGGAAGTTCATCAGCTTGCCCGACTAGGTGTTCGCTTAGTCGATTCAGCAGAGGGTAGTGTGTGGGTGCAGAGTAGTTCAGAATCATCTCTAATTTCTGAAGTAAAGAAAAAATAGAATAGAGACCTCAGCTTAGTTAAGTTGAAAGAGTCAGTCAGAGATCATAAAGTAGAGGTTTTCTCCCAAGGGGGAGATGGTGTATTGCATTGCCAGGGTTGTCTATATGTGCCAAGTGTAGATGACTTGAGGTAACGAATTCTTGCAGAAGCGCATGATGCGTATTACTCGATTCATCCTGGGGCCACTAAGATGTACCACAACTTACGGGAGATCTATTGGTGAAGTGGGATAAAGAGATATATCGCAGAGTTTGTAGCTAAGTGCTCTATATATCAGCAGGTTAAGAATGAGCATTAGAAGCCTAATGGGTCCATACAGGAGTTCAGTATTCCCACTTAGAAGTAAGAGGAAGTGAATATGGATTTTGTGATGGGTTTGCCCCGTACTCGTCGTCAGCATGATTCTATTTGGATCATTGTAGATAGGATGGCTAAATCAGCCCATTTCTTACCAGTCCATACTTCATATTCCGCCGAGGACTATGCCAAGCTCTATATCAGAGAGTTGGTTAGGTTGCACGGTGTTCCGCTATCTATTATTTCAGATAGAGGTACCTAGTTTACCTATTATTTTTGGAAGGCATTCCAAAAGGGTCTTGGTACCCAAGTTCACCTCAGTACAACCTTCCACCCCCAAACAGATGGTCAAGCAGAAAGGACCATTCAGACTCTAGAAGATATATTAAGGGCTTGCGTTGTGGATTTTAAAGTTAGTTGGGATGACCACTTGCCTTTGATCGAATTTGCATATAATAACAGTTATCATTCTAGTATTCAGATGGCTCCATTTGAGGTGTTTTATGGTAGAAGATATAGATCTTCAATTGGTTGGTTCGAGGTAGGTGAGGCCGTAGTGGTAGGACCCGACTTGGTGTTTGATGCCTTAGAGAAGATTCAGTTGATCGGAGAAAGGCTTAAGGCAACCCAGATCCAACAAAAATCGTATGCAGATGTAAGGAAAATGGATCTCAAGTTTGAGATTGGCAATTTCGTGTACTTAAAAATCTCTCCCATGAAAGGAGTGAAGAGGTTCAGCAGGAAAGGGAAACTAGTCCCCAATATGTCGGTCTTTACAGAATTCTCAGTTGTTTTAAAAAGGTAGCTTACGAGCTTGAGTTGCCTTCAAACTTAGCTTCAGTGCACCCAGTATTCTACGTCTCCTTGCTAAAGAAATGCATTGGTGACCCAACAGTTGTGGTCCCCTTAGAAAGCGTAGATATTCAGAATGATCTTTCTTTCGAAGAGGTCCCAGTCCAAATGTTCAATTGTCAGATTCGTAGACTAAGGAATAAAGAAGATCCCTTGGTCAAAGTTCTTTCGCAGAACCAGTCCGTTGAGGGAGCTACTTGGGAAGCGGAAGCAGATATGCGGATCAAGTATCCTCACCTCATCTCCATAAACTCAGACTCAGTTTGAGGTAAAAGTCTTTCTTAGATTTACTTAGTTCCATGTTCAGTTACAATTACAAACTTAGTATCAGTTAACGTTGCATATCATTCTCATGACACTCATGCATTCATGAATCAATTCAGCCAGGTAATCATGCTTCAATTATTCATGTTCAGTATGTTAATTGAGTTTATCAGTAGTATCAGCTTAGTCATTCTTCAGTTGTGCATGTTCAGTGTTTATATAAATGCAGTCTATCAGTCTTTTTAGCTTAATCAGTCTCATTCGAGGACGAATATTTCAAAAGGGGAGATATTATAATACCCCGTATTTTTCTAGCTTAGTTTAGATCTTAGTACACGAGAATTCCTATGTATAACCTTCGATCTAGGTGGAATTTTTTAGCTTAAGACCCACCATCTTGTAGAAAATTCAGCCAGCTTTCCAACGATATAAAATTTATCCAAATTCGATATCCGGGTGAGAAGTTCTGACACTTTTAGTGAAATAATGTACCAAACTCAACAACACCTCGCCGCGGTGACAGGCCAAATGGCAATTGTTCGTTTCCAGTGGGACACCGCGATTTCAGCGCGTCATGCCGCATAAACTTCACCATGACGCGCGAACTTCACCATGACGCGCGTCAATCCATGATTAATTACAAATTTCATGAAATTAAGATAGCATATATGGTGAATTATGTGATTCTCATGATTAAATCCTTGAATTTACAAGTTGAATGTTGTAGTCATGATATTTATATATATGTTTATTATGATATGAAATGATCATGTTCCCCAAGTGTTTGTTAAAATGCATATGTGAATTGAATAGTGCAGTCATGACATGTTAGAATGTGTTTCCATTCATTTACAAGTTCATGCCTTGTAAGTGTTTGACAAAATGTCTCAATGCATGAATCATGACTAAGGGACTAACTAGTATGCTTTCAAGATTGTACCATGTCTACTATTGATGCTAATGAGTCCTGGGGGTATTTGATACCCGAAATCTAGTTGTTTACCTAGAATCACAGTAGCTACAAAATAGTCTCAGTAATGTCATGAACAGTAGTACTCAGTCAGTTACAGAACTCGGTGAAACTAAGTCTAGTTCAGTCTAGTTTAATAATCAGTGTCATTCAGTTGGGAGTAAGATTCAACACCGAGCGAACCCAAGGATGGGGGCTCACCTGTCAGTAGAGGGTGTGATATTTAGTAGCAGTCCTTGCGTTCCAGAACCATGTAGCCAGCGTAGGTTGAGATATCAACCTGCCAGTAGAGGGTTGATAAGGTGTTTACCTGCCTGTTTTATCCCTTTCGGGTTTTATTTTGGCGAGAAAATGGTTTTAAGCTTCTTTAAAACTATTTCAAAAGATTTGGAAATTTTTTGAAATAATTTTAAGAAATTTTCAAAGTCGCCACTTTATTTTTATAGAAAAAATCAAGAAAAAATTTAAAAGAGTATCGAAGGTTAAAAACACAGAAATAAACCTTTAGAACTAGAGATTTTGGGTAAGAGTTCAATTAACGCCCTAAGAAGGTTTTTAAGGCACTTAGGAGTGTCCGTTTAAAACGGTTTACCAAAAGAACTAACTTGGCTAATTTAAAATGACTAATTTTTGCAAAGACTTGATTTTATATATGTAAGAAAAAAAAATTAAATTATTTACTTAAATATTTAAAAATGACATTTATTTATTCGAAAGAGAAACATTTTATTTGAATTAAACTAAGTTGATATTTTTTCTTTGGGCTTAAGAGGAAAATGAATTTTGCTTTTTGTAAAAATAAGAATATGAAATTATTTTCTTATTATTAATCGTTATAGAAAAAAGTTGATTATATTAGAGATAATACCTTTGGAAAAATGTCAAGTGTTGAATTAAAAACTTTTATTAATTATGAAAAATTATAATTTATAAGAAAATTTAGTTTATTAAGTTTGAAGAGAATTAATTTAATCCAAATAGGCTATTAGTCATATGAACAAATAAATATCATATTAAAATAAACTACTCACTTTTAAAAGACCTATTACGGAGAAAATCGAAGGAAACAAATTTATCCGTTTTTAAACGATATAAATTAGGTGAAAAGGTCATGAATTAAATAAAAGAAAACCAAGATAAAAATAAAATGACAACACCTTAGGGAATTTATCTGGACTAATGTTAGTTAGAACAAATAAACAATACAAGCTACAAAAAAAAATGATGCAAGAATTAAAATTGGGCCTTCAATTGGCCCATTAATGAAGCTGCCCAGTTTTGGGCTTGAATTATGGACTTCAGTCCATTTTCTGAAATGTATATCAGTCGTATACTGACGGTATATCAACCCTATTGCTGCTGCGTTTTTGCATACGCATTGTATATCTGTGTATAAACCTTGTATACTCGCTTCCACTTTTAATATACGCCATTATCAGCTGCTTTCCAGTGAACACCAACTGTATCTAAGTGTTAATCCCTTGTATATCAGTCCAGTTTTGGACTTTAAGGCTTGACTCGAGATAATGTGGGCGAATGCAACGATATGGGGAGTCCCATTGGACTCGTTCAAGATGGGCTCATGCAAAAAAAGAAGAAGAGATAAGGATTAGTATCCATACAAGTGCACAATAAGGGTGAGAATTAACCGAAAGAAAGCAAAAAAAAATACGTCTTTATTCACAATGAAAACACAATTCATGTTAAGAGAAACCATATTAAAACCCATTATGTCTTTAAGTTGCAGCAAAGGGAAGCCACTGCCATTATTGTTAATGAGTAATCGTTTTTAGCACTTTGCTTTTCCAAGTGTATATTGTTGCAGATAGCGGCCAGAGGAGGCAATTAGGCAAATTTTGTGCTAACGACAAAGTGATAGAGCATATTTGGAACGGCTAACTCAATTGTGCATACTTTCAAATACAGAGCAAACTTAGTTTAGGATCAAACGTACGATAATTCGAAATTTCTTCCACACATATTCAACATTCGAGGGAGTTGCCAAACACCAAAAAGGGCATTAAATCACAAGCACGAAAAACTATTTTCAATAGCGACAACATTAGGATAGAGAGAAAAAAAACGATTCAAAGTATGGCCCCAAACACTCATCGCTTTAAACTATTCTCAAAACAAGATTCAGGCAGGTTGTTTCAATTTCATGGAGCATCTCTAGATTGCCCTTTACCGTGATCAAAATTGCTCCCTCTCAGAACCCCGCGTACAACCATGATAATATAAGTCAAAAACACATAAATTAAACAAACAACAGGACGCTTAGCAAATCTAAACCATAAGCTTATAAAATTGCGAAAACTTAAACCCGACAACATTAATCACTAAATTGTCACTGCATATAGAAATTTAAACAAGACTTGTGCTCAAATACTGAGTTTGAACAAGCGACCAATATTAAAACAGGCTAGAAGAGATGGCATTACCTTTTTCCGGGCAGGAACTGGAACAATGAGTTGACAACTTCCAATCGGAGTTTAAATTCCAAATCTTCGAAATTTAATTTCTATCGGAATCGAATTTTTGAGTATGTTTCTTCGAGAACTTTTGGTTATAATATTAGAAGCACGCGCCTCCCTCCTCAATTTCTCCCCAAAAAATCCTCCCCTCTACCTCTAACCTTCAACCCCTATTTATAGGGGAAAAAGTTTGGTTTTCGGATTTGAAAACTGATATCAACTGATTTCTTGAGAAAAAATTGAAATCCACTGTGGGACAAAATGAAGAGCCGTTGAGAATTAATTGTTTGCTCAAAAAAGTGAGTCATGAACTGAAGACAACGAAAGTCTGGATGCCTATATTGCTGTTGTTGTTTGGGTGTTAAACGCTGTATTGTTGTTGAGAGAATGGGAGGATGGGCCGGTGGATGGTGGGCCAACCTGCTGGTTATGGAGTTAGGCCTAACTGTTAGGGTGATCTGTTGATGGCCCAAAATGGGAGAGGGGCTGTTAATGGAGGAGGAAAATAAAAGGAAAAATTACATAAATCCCATATTTAAGACAATAAATTACATAATATTCCTTAATATTTTAAAAATTACATAAAATTCCTATTTTCATATTTACTCATGATACATATGCTATAACCTGCACACCCTATTTTAACTCCTCTTTTCACTCCATCTCTCTCTTTCTTTTAATGCTTATATTTTTTTTTACCTTAAATTTCTCCCACTCTAGTAGATTTTGAGTAAACTTAATTCTTCAATACCTCAACTGATTTCAACCGTTCAAAGAGGTTAGTTGTTGGTTTATGCTTTTAAATCATACTTTAACTTCAATACTCTCAATTTAATTTCAAAAATTGACAACTTTTTCAAAGAGTTTAGCTTTTGGTTTATGCTTTAAAAATCGTTTGTACAATTTTTTTTATCTTCAATGGCTAATGAAGATTCACCCTCATTCAGCTTGGGGATTTCACAAATCGAAACACAAAAAGTTGTTCATGATGGTAATCAGATAGTGGGTTTTACTCCGGGCAAGTTTGATTACACCAAATTAGATTTTAGTGAGAATCGATCAAAACAGCGTAACGATCCTGAAAAATTGAAGAATTTAAGAGAAGCTTTTGCTGAAAAAAATAAAGTTCCCCACATGCAAATGGAAGATCTGGATGAAATTGAACAAATCCGCCCATCGGAGCAGGTTTTATTTTCGTAACTAATTCATAAATGGTGATTCATATTACTGGTTCTTTTACATGGTGATTCATATGGGTGATTCATTTAATTGCAGATTAACAGGTTACTAGGTGATTCATATTTTTTTTTTTTGGTGATCTATATGGCTGATTCATATCTGTGAAATACTAAATTGGTCATACATATTTTGTTGAATCTTTTAAGTGACGATTCTATGGGTGATTCATATAACTGCATACTAACAGAGTAACTAGTTATTTTGTGATTCATATTTCTTTAGGTGATTCATACGGGTGATTCATATGTGTGACACACTAAAATGATATTTTACTTGGTGATACATAGGTGGTGATTCATAAGTGGTGTTCATATAAATGGTTCTTTTAACAGATGATTCATATGAGTGATTCATTTAATTGCAGATTAACATATTGAATGGTTACTTGGTGATTCATATGCTTGTTATTTCTATTCTTTGTGGATAACTTTTTTTGTTTATACATATGTGATAGCACTTTATGTACTCATTTTTTTGTTGTTGTAATTTATAAATATCTGATTCATTTGACTTATGAATCATCTGATGATTTGTGTTGTTGACAGAATGTTAGTTTGCTTGTGAAAAAATGACCTTCCCACAATGTACGGATTGGTAGTGCACATAATATCAATGTAGTAGATAAGCTTAACGAAGTTCTGGATGATGAAGGAATTAGAATGTTCAGAAGCATTTGTTTTGGGTCATTTCTGGACCTGCCTAATTGTAACTTTCAAGGTTTGATAGCAAGGTGCTTGATGACCTTAGAAGTCCAACATTCATGTCAAGATCAACTAAGGGTGTTGGTCAACAATACAATTCTTCGGTTTTCACTGTATGAGTTTGCTATCGTTACCGGCTTGAAATGTGTAGGCAGTGTTGATGATTTTGATTATTCAGACCTTCCACCATGTCGACTACAAAAAAATATTTTCCAAATTCGTCATCATATGTGAAAAAGGGTGACTTGGTCGATCTTTTTTTTACTAAAAACTGGGGAAAAAATATGAAAGATGCGGTAAAAATTGGGATATTGTACTTTATACACACATTTGTGTTCTCCCAATTAGATAAAACTAATATCCCTGCCCGAGATTTCCACATGGTGGATGATGGTAGTTATAGTCGTTTTTCATAGGGAAAAGTAGCTATTGAGAAATTGATGGCATCTATTAGCCGGTCGATGAATGATGTCCAAAAGTTTTACTGTCTGAGTAGCCTGCCATACGCGCTCCAGATTTGGTGGTATGAATGTTGTGCCAAAGTTGATGAATCACTTGCTGTTCGTGTTGATAATTTAATCCAAGGATGGTCAATTGGAAAGTGGTAAAACTCAAGCCTAGATATGAGGATCTTATGGATGATATGTTTAGTAAGGTAGTGTTTATTTCACCGTGATACTTTTATATGTCTATTTTTAATTTTTAAGGTACTTTTAATTTTTGGTCTTTTGTGTTACTTTTTTTTGCAGCTTGTATACAGAAATATAACCCCGTCACCATAGGAACTGAACCATCTTGATTTTCCCAATCCATTGATGTTTGGTTCAACAAATGATGATGCAAATATAGCACAGGCAGTAGATGAATTTGATGATTTTAGTACACCTCCTAGTGCAGAACTTCTAAAAAAGATGAGGCTTGATACTGGTCAATCTTCACATCCTCCTGCGAAGAAATAAAAAATAGTTGAGGAGTCAGAAAAGGTTAGCTCACGAGTAGCAAAGTCCAAAAAACGGCCAGACAAGTTGTCCAAAGATAAAAATTTAGCAGGTCCTTCAATTGATCGAGTTTCCTTGGATAAAAACAAAGATGTGCCTAATGTTAAGATGAGGGATGCCGATAAAGCATCTGCTGCTTCAGAGGAAAAGACATCACTATCCAAGTCTGATTTGGACGAGATCAAGTCTTATGTTAGTACTTATGTAAGTATAAAATTTTGTTGTTTTGCTTCTGTTAATGTTAAAACATATTATAGGTTTTCCTGAAATCCAAAATGTTATTCACAACGTAGATTGACATGAAATTCAATGATCTTCAAAAGTTGATGGCCGACCAGTATACAGGACTTTTGGGAGTTGTGAAAGAAGGTTTTGCTTCATTTGGCAAGGTAATCATAGTTTATAATTAATATCACTATGTTACTGTATTAGTCTAATTTCTTATCTTGCAGGTTTCTTAATATCCAGTGCATGAAAGTGAAAAAGGCTACCCGGATATAGAAGACGATCCTCCTCAATCTGTTAATGAGCACACCACGAATGTTAAAAGTTATAATGTTGTAAATGTTGCTGGTTAATCATCGAGATTAGGTGGCAATGAAGGAGCATCAAAGGAATCCCTGAAGGTAATTAACTTGACTTAATTATATTATCGTTTGGTCAACTTGCTCAAAATATTACCCTCTAATAGTTTAGATGTTATTTTTTCGAACTGATGTAACTGTTAATATAATGGTATGTATGTATTTATTAAGTTATTTATGTGTATCACTATGATGCATCTGACATCATATGTATCACTATGATACATCTGGCATCATATGTATCATTATGATACATCTGGCATCATATGTATCAATTTGATACATCTGGCATCATATGTATCACTTCGATACATCTGGCATCATATGTATCACTTTGATACATCTAGCATCATATGTATCACTTTGATACATCGGGCATCATATGTATCAGTTTGATACGTATAAACAATTTAAAGAAACTTCCAGTAATTGATTCAACATATGTGTTCACTTTATTCATATCAACATGTTTAGTGTAATTACTAATATGAATTAAATTATTTTCTCCAACGGTTAATATGAATCATATGACAATATTATTTTTTTGAATATTTTTTTCTGAATTTTTCAAAATGTATCACTTTGATACATTTTTCATAAACATAATTATTTAATTCAATTCATATCAGATTTTGTATCACAATACAAAATTAAATTTGAACTAAATCAAACAGGAAGCTGAGAGTTTGTACACAGACAAGCTGAAAGAAAATGGCAGGTATAGTACAGATGTTGAAGTAGATGAAGCTATAAATAAAGAACGTGTAACGGTAATATCGATTTACGTATAATGATTTTTATTTTGAAATTTGAAGTAGTTCATTATAATGGTCACAACCTTATTTTAAGATTTCCTATGGCACAACCTTTTTTATACATGATTAGTGTTTCAATTACCTAAAGTTGGTTATCTGTTATATAACTTTTTCACATGAATCAAAGTGATACATAATGATCCATATTTATCATTATGATACATACACATAATTTAGGAACTTCAATTCCAAATTTCATTATAACACTAAGTTCTCTTTTTACATACGTCACACAGGAATCTGAAGACCCCTTCATAATACAGATAAAGATTTGTCTAAAGCTATTATCTTGTACATACCACCATCGCGTGCTGCCTATCCAACAGAAATCACTGTTGCTGCAAATATTGACCCATTCGATCGGCAGGGCAACATTGATAGTCAATGTTATATTAGCGACATCGATATTGCAGCTATTTCTTAGGTCCCTGTGTGCAAGACTAATCTGACATATGTCAGAAAGAATCCTTCTCGGAGAAATAGACAACCTTCAAAAGTATGCCAGTCACCATTTATCAGTGTGTTTGATTCTGGGTCAAAAGAAAAAGAAGTCATCTAGTCGAATAAAAAATTGAAATATCCGTTTGAAGGTCACGACATTAATGGACCATATGCTGAAGATCTCTTCTCTAAATTCACTGTTTGGATGTCATCTGGACTATACAATCCACATGCTACTAAGTAAGTTTGATGAATCACCTTTCACAATAACATATATATGTACTGCTTTGAATACTTATAGGAATTTAAATTTGATTTCAGAAAAGAAAAGGATGAGTACTACATTGCCAAATTCGTTGATCTGAAACCAAGTCTAGATTTTGTAGTAGTACAGCCGGTGAAAAAAAGTTGGTTTTATTACATGGCACACTCAAGTAATTGTTGGAATGATGAGGTATGTCTCAAAGAAATATATATAGCAATCAAACTTTTTATTAATTTTTATCAATAAAGCTCAAACTGATTTTACAATATGACCCAAAAAATTTAATGTTTGCAGAAAGAATACAAGGTTTTCTGGTAGCAGATCTATCAAAGTGATACATATTGTTTTCATATGTATCAATGTGATACATATGATGTCTACCTTTAATTTAATTTAAAATTTTAATAAGGAAGCATAGGTTAGTGTGATCATTTGAACAATTGGTTATTGAGTTATTTCCTGATGATTCAAGTATATGAATGTTGATGATTTGTACTATCGAACCCCGACTAGTCTGGTTTAAGTATAGGTTTCATCAATTAACATTGTCATTCTTTATTCCTTTTGGGCGTGACGATTGTTTTGGTTATTCTTGCGCAAGATTTGATCTTTATTTCCAATGCTTAAAACATTTTGAAGTACATTCTGCTGCATTTTATTATGACCAAGATTTAATTACTATATCTTTCTTTATAGTAATTAATATTCCAAGTCTTATGCACGCCTTATATGAATCACCTGTTCTTACACGTTTTTTATTACAACATATCGATGTGGTATTCTATTATCTTAGAAAGAAAGCAAAACTGGATACAACTAGTGCATATAGATATACCACTGTTAATTGTGTGTTCATAAACTACATTTATCATACATACACTCACTATCACCAAAGTTATTCTGAGATTGATCTTAGCTTGCATGACGAATACGTTCGCTCAATGAAAGTGGCTTCGGTGGAGAGATCAATTTGTGAGATTATGCAAGGACTATGCATTCCAGCTGCTATTCCATGGCATTTCATTGACGAGGTGTATGTGCCAATAAATTGTAAAGGGTCGTTTCAGTGGGTGTTAGCAGTCGTAGTACTCAAGGAAAGATGCATTCATATTTATGACTCGATGAAAGGTCATAGAGGTCATGCAGAGGAGATAAAGGAGATTGTTGAAATGTTGTCAACTTATTTGACAATATCTGTTTTTTTTTTAGAAAAAAGATCGCACAGACTGGTTGCTTCTAGACGCATACAAGGAAAAGACGGACCAACATGCATTCACTGTTCACATTGTTGATGAAATTGTGCAACAATCAAGCGGCTCGTTGTAAGTATCATTAAGTCTTTTGAATATATTATTTTAACTAAGAGCTCACGCCAACACATAAAATATCTACTTTTTTATTTTTCCAGGGATTGCGACTTGTTTTTTCCAGTGTATGCAGAATTTTTAAGTGCCCGGCATCAAATACAATCTTCAAAGTTTGATCCGAAAAAGCATCGTACAAGATACGCATCCTTGTTATGGGACTATGGTGTGAACAAAGCATGCATTGGATATGTTAGTGATAACCAAGATCCGTCTAGGCCTAAAGGCACCTTCATTCCATCTGAGGATACTGAGATGATTGATGTTGAACCTTAGTTCTCTAGCATTTATTGTGTGACAAAAGGATAGTGGTTTCTTATGTTTGTGGAATTTTGATTTTTTGATTTTTTTTATGTTTGGAAATTTCTGAATATATTAGACACCGTGTGTTTTTGTATAAAATGTGATAACATTTTATCTTAGAATCGGATATGATATTAGTACTTAATGACTATTGATTCATATAAGTGTACATACATATGTATAGTGATTCATATAGTTGCTGATTCATATAATTGTTGAGCCATATAATAAGTGATACATATGACTGGTGATTCATATAAGTGTTGATTCATATATTTACTGATTCATATAAGTGTTGAGTCATATAATAATTGATATATATGACTGGTGGTTCATATCATATAAGTGTAATTAGACACCGTGTTTTTTGTATAAAATGTCATGACATTTTATCTTAGAATCGGATATGATATTAGTACTTCATAATGACTCGTGAATCATATAAGTGTAGATACATATGTATGGTGATTCATATAGTTGCTGATTCGTATAATTGTTGAGCCATATAATAAGTGATACATATGCATATGTATCACTAGTATATACATATGAATATACTAGTGATACATATACATATGTATCACTAGTTAGAATGAAAAAAGGGATTTTATGTAACTTTTCAAAATATTAAGGGATCTTAAATATGATATTTGTGTCACCTACCACTATTAAGTTTTTTAATATGTATCAATTGAAAACAATAAGATTAAAATGTAACAACAATTAACCTATTGTGATTAAATAGTAGTATGTATCACTTTATAACTTCATTTAGGAAATGTATCTCTAGCATTCCTCATTAACACTAATATATCTGCATAAGATAGTAGTACTAATGAATCATAAACGATAATCTTAAAAACACATATCTTTACCAATTGTTAACAGAAAATATAAATCTATGATTTTTTGAGTAATTAACTCAAATAAATGAATCCAAATCTTTGAACTAAGTAAACATGTCTGATTAAACTTAGAGATGAAAATGTCATATCTCTTTTGGGAAGTAGTTGCAAGTACGTCTATTGTGTCCTTCGTACCCACACTTGCCACAATGATTTGATGTTGATGAAAAAATTTCACTACTTTTCTTTTTTCTACCTTTCTTGGGTCTTCCTAGTGGGCGTTTATATTTTGGAGGCAGAACCACATCTTCTAACATCTCCGGTGTTACTTTCCAGTCTCGTTTATCGGGCATTGGATAAAGCGGTATTTCATAAGTCTTCATCAATGCCTCATTCTTGTAGTAATCCGAGCAGTATGACTTCATTTCCTTTACATGTTTTCTTTTCAGAACAGCAATGGCATGCGCGCATGTTATCTCATCAAGCTGAAATCTACCACAGTTGCAAGTTCTATTGTCCAACCGGACAATGTATTTTCTTTCTTCTTCATACACACCGTATATGTAGTTACTTGATTCCCTAATCTGAAAATATTATTCCATAAAGTTTTATGTAAGTCAATTAATATATAAACCATAAAAGACCCAGATTAATTGAATATAGAGAACAAAATTTCAAGTGGCAACATATTTCAATATATGTATCAAAATGATACATATGGCTCCCAGATGTATCACTTTGATACATCTGTTCTCAGAATGTAAAAAAAAACCCTGCAATATAACTTAGTTAAAGTATACTGATTATTGTTTTAACGTACCGTCATACGTGATGACTTTGACTCGTTCAATTGAAGAATTTGTTGAAACCGACCTCCCAATAATTTTTTAGAAAGAAAGCTAGATCGATCTCTATTTTTTGGTTCCACACACCAAATAAGATTCTGACCTGTTCAAGAATTCTAAAATTGGCAGTTCACGAGCCTCAACAAGACGAGAGTTGATACATTCTGCAATGTTGGAAGTCATCATCCTCCCCCTATTTATTGAAGCATGAACTCGTGACCACTTTTTAAATCCAACATTTTCCAAATATACTTTAACTCTATTGTCAATCTTTCCCACTTTACACATAAGCTCATCAAAATCATCCAATTTGTACGTTTTAGCCATGGCAAAAAACTCTCCTGTCAGCTTGTCCTTGCTCTTTCTATAGTTTGTGCAGACATTATTCCAAAGATGCCAAATGCAAGAAAAATGTGGTATACATGGATACACCACACTAACCACCTTGATTATTCTTTCATTTCTATTAGAGACAACACACATATTATCCCGCTCACCGAAAGTACACTTGAATTGCTGGAAAAACCAAGTCCAGGATGAATCATTCTCAGAATCTACAACCCCATACGCGAGTGGCAATATATGTCCTGATACATAATATCAAAGAATGAATATGTCTAAGTTATATAACAATTACCATCATTTGTAAGAAAAATAAATCAGTACGTGTAATACCTGCTCCATCAAGTGTGCTAGCTGAAACGAATATTCCCTGATATGGTCCTCTCATGTGACTACCGTCTACTACCACAACAGGCCTACAATAACCAAATCCTCTAATAAAAGGTTGTAGTGCTACGAATAGATACATGAACTGATTATCTGGAGACTTATGCGTCCTTATATGTGAATTGGGATAAATCAAATTCAACATGTATATGTAGGCAGGCAATTTCTTATATCCGTCAGCTGGTCGCCCTCTCAATATCTTTAAAGCACATTTTTTATCCCTCCACGCCTTCATGTAATCTATGTCCAAACCAAGTTCCCTTTTTATATCTTTAATTATGTCGCTTGGGGTGATTATTCTTTTGTAGTTCACCAACTTTGGAGCTGTTAATCCAGCTACAAAGGAAATGGTTGCATGCTGTTGCTCAAACACTCTGTCCATTATTGAGCAAGTGTGTTCATCGTTGAAGGTACGTACAATAAATGTATTTGTACCATGCTTACAGGATGCCTTGAATACCCAACTACATTCCGGTGATTTGCACAGCAACACATAACTGAAAGATACATTCAAAAAAAAAATATCGCTACTATAAATCACGATATAACATATGAAACAATACTTCAAAAAACAAATGAGCCAATCAACACTTATATGAATCAGCAGTCATATGTATCACTTATTATAGGACTCAACAATTATATGAATCAGTAAATATATGAATCACCATCTTTATGAATCAACACTTATATTTTATGAATCAACACTTATATGAATCAACAGTCATATGTATCACTTATAATATGGCTCAACAATTATATGAATCAACAACTATATGAATCACTATACATATGTATCTACACTTATATGAATCACCAAACATATGTATCACTTATTTTATGTATCAAGACTTACATGAACCAACAACTATATTAAACACCCTATATATGTTTCAAACTTATATGAATCACCAGTCATATGTATCACTTATTTTATGTCTCAAGACTTATATGAATCAACAACTATATGAAACACCCTATATATGTATCAACACTTATATGAATCACCAGTCATATGTATCACTTATTTTATGTCTCAAGACTTACATGAATCAGCAACTATACGAATCACTTCTTATTTGTAAACCAGATATACAAATCACCCATTACAGTAATCAACAACAATACAAATCAGTTATATGATCAGCAGGTATATGAATCACCAGTCAAATGAATAACCTGTATTTCCAATTATTTTATATGAATCTCCATTTATATGAATATCCATTTACATGATTAATAATCAGTTACAGTTATCACCAATATGAATTACCATATATATAAACTTATTGATGATAAATACAAATATGAATCACCTGTTATTTGCAACACCAGTGACATAGAGTAACTTACAAATGTATCACTTCATCTTCCAGATATATCAAATTGTGAAATAAATCAATTATTATTCTTAAAACTCAAAAACAAACCTCTGCTTGTCAGATCTCTCAGCTCTGAAATTAAACCTGTGCTTGATTACATAGTTACACATTACCGAGATAAGTGTAGCTTTATTTGTATACTTTTGGTTCACCTTTACAACACTATTATAGCAATCACTTATCAGTTCTACACCACCCACATTACCAATTTCCAGTGATTCAACGCTATCAACTTCAACAACTGCAAGTGCAGACGGCTCAACAAAATTATAACACTCAATCATCAAATCATCAGCATCAACAACATCACTGTCAATTACAAAATCACTCGTTGTAATACACAGTGGATACTTCCCGAATATAGATTCAACTTTCAAAATCTCAATAAAAAGTTTCACAACCATATCATTATGAATCTCCAACGCTGATGAATTGCCTTGAACAACGTATTTGGCATGAATTTTTTTCTTAGATAAGTCAATTTTCAATTGAGTTGATTTGGAGTCCATTAAATCGTGGTACGACATTTTTTCATGAATTACAATACCGTCTACCCGATAGTTATCGTACCTTATTTCAGAAATTCATTCCCCAGAATGATGCAACAACACAGTGACGACATCCATTGAAGTAATTCAGAAAAAAAAATTGAATATCAATTTGTTTGTTTCAAAAAGTGTAAAACTTTGACCTGCTAATGTGGTTTGTTCAATGTTGAACTCTACACAAACGGAATAACGTTTTTAATGCTTGAAACTGTTTAGGCGAAATTTACGTTACTAGATTCAGAAAAATCCGTTCCTTCCAAAAATAATTACCTGATTAGTTACATATGTATCACTAATACATATGTATCACTGCTTACCATATGTATCACCTATTTAAAATTCCGGGATAACATGTAATAGCAAAATAAATGGGATTTTATGTAATATTGCTGAAACTATCAGGGATTTATGTAAGTTACTCAAAATAAAACAACCATTATTAACTCTAATTATAATTATCTTATATTAATAAAATGGTCACAATTAACTCTGGCGAATGGAGCAAACTTTGTGGCCAGTTCCCTACCGCTTAGTGCGCTGACAGAGGAACGGAGGATTAGTCTTACGGCTGCCGGCTGTGGCGATAACTTGGGAAACCAAAAGAAAAAAAATGGTCACAATTAAATACATTTTGATAAAGCTGAGACGAAATTATCTTCTAATTAATTTAATGAATTTCTCAAATTCGATAATTTCAAAATAACTATTAAATAAAGCACAATTTTATTTTATTTCTTTTTTGTCAAAAATAATAATAATATAATAATAAATAAAAATTTAAGAAACTAGTTATGTCATCAATTTCTTATTTTCAATCAATAAAATTTGAATATTTTCAATTTAATCAAAACTTTTCACTCTGAATAAATTTTAAAGCATTTTCTTTAACTGACAATTATATAATCATGTAAAATTAAAAACTAAATATATTAATTTTACCTAAATTCAAAAGGTAGGGTTGAAATTTATTTCAAAATAACTAAAAATAAATATTTTAAAACAATTTAAAATTGAGAAATTCAAAAACGAATTTGGAATGTGGAAGAAAAAAATTAGGCATCAACACTGTCAGTTGAGGGTAATACCATTCTTATTAGGGAACCTGCCAGTAGAGGGTAACCCTTAGTCTTTCGGGACGATATTTCAGTGGATTCACACAGCCAGTGTCTGTACCCGTGGCACGATACTGACACCTTTTCAATTGGGGTTACAGGTTGGACCCCAATCAGTTCAGAGAGGGGCATGTCGGTTAGATGATTACCTCCCACAGTTTCAGTTTCAGTCTCCAGTATAGAACTCAGTTTAGTTCTACAGAATCAGGACTGTCAGTAACAGTTACCCAGTTATTAGTAATCTCAAATATCAGTTACTCCGTTATCAGAACTCAATACTCAATTTCAGTATAAATCCCAGACACAGTATATTTATATCTATAATATATTAAAAGTGTGAAGCCCCTTAGAAAAGTGAATTGAAATTTTTGCCCTTCATTAAAACACTCCGCTTTAGATAAAATTGTTTTTTCACCTTTTTAATTCTAAAATTATTATATCATTATATATTTAAAATCAACTCCTAAGGTATACGGGAAGAGTGTTAAAATCTATGGTATAGAAAGAATATATGATAAGATCTAATTAATGCGACTCCTAAAATATATATGTTGGGAAGTTTCTTTTAGCATATATAATACAAAAGCTTTAAAAATTCAACGAGAAAAAAAAAAAGAAAAAAGGAGAATCAGAGAAAAATGGAAAAATTATTGGCTAAATTGTCAAAAAATATTGGATTAATTTGTTAGAAAAGGGTTTGTCAATGGTTTGGAATTTATTTTTTTTGGTAAGTGGTTTGGGATTATCTCTTGTTAGGAGTACGTACGACTGGTTGTATTAGAAGAATTTTAAGGTTTGAGCTTTTCAATATCATACAAAATGAAAAACAAAATAATTTAATTAATCAATTGGATACAAAATTACTAAACTAGAAAATTATTTTAAGCTATTATATATCGCATGAAAAGAATAATTTAACTTTCATGAAACTCCAATTTAATTTGTTCTTTCTATTTTTAAAAGAAATCTGCTGCCTGAGATGTAATATTTATTTATATTATCTAAAATGGATATATATTTTTTAACATCAATTGCTTCTTTTTAATAATGTTTTTCTGAATTCTTGTGTATATTTTATTGATTGACGTAAAAAATATGAGCAAAAACTCATTAAAATACTCTGACTAGATAAAATATTATTTTCACTCTTTTCCTCAAATTATTGTTATTAAATTATTATAATAATATTTAAGATATCAAAATTAATAAGAATTAAAAAATATTATTTAATTAGAAAAAATATTATTAAATCCAAATCGAATACTATTTAGAAAATGTGGCGTGAAATTCAAAATCAAAATCTAGAAGGAAAACTTAAAAAAGACAATTGGATCATTTCGATTTCATCAATTTCTTAGATGTATTTAAATGAATTTGCAGTATTAGTGGAAAGTACCTACAAGTATTCTAATTATCAATTGTTATTGTAATTTGTTTAAGATTTTGTTCTTCTTTATTATTTATTTGTGTGGTCTCTTTCAATTGTCAAAGATATATCAAATTTATGGATAGGACGTGATTGTAGTCATGAGGTTTGTAAATGTCGAATCTTTATTTTCTGTTTCTTTTTGATCTTTTATTCTTTTTTTTAATATAGTTTAAGAGTTGGTTGTTATAGAAACTCTTGAAGATTTTTGTATGGAATCTCTATGACTATAAAATATTAATATGTCATCACGACGTATTTATTGTAAAATCCTTTTGATTAATTCGTTATTGATAACAATTACATGCTCTCAAGATTATATTTCGTATAATGAAAATGGTATTTATAATCTTTTTTTTCCCTTTCTATTGACTACAAATATATTTATATCTATAATCTATATTTATAATCTATAATTTATTTATAGTAATAGTAATAATAATAATAGTAATATAATCTATAATAATAATAATAATATATTAAAAGTGTGAAGACCCTTAAAAATTGATTTGAACTTTTTGCCCTTCATTAAAATTTTCTTCTTTTAACAAAATAGTCTTACGGCTAACAATCATAAACATGGACATGAAGTAACTTTCAGTGGTTATTGCCAGGTTTGCATCTATATGCTCCATTTTTTTTCTTTACATTTATATGGAATAAAAGTTTTTCATCTTACGGTATACTTTAGGTATTTTTAATTAATAATTCTATCAAAACTTTTTACCCCATGTCTACTTTTTTTATCAATTATTTTAGGGCGTTAAATTTTATCATAATTTGAGTTGTAAATAAATGTTGGTGTCGTATTTCATGTTAAAACATGATACTAATACATAAACCCTGTAACTTCTAACTCGCATATTGATAATCTAAATTTTTAGGATTGTCCTCTTCTAAGCACGTTGGAGTAGATTCAATAAGATTATGTTCATCATCGGAGATACGATGATGAAGTAAATGAGATTGTCCTTCCCCAAATTCAGGTACCCACTAAATATATTTCTATCGTCTTGCAATATTTTTTCTCCTTAGTGATTCTGTCTTGCCTAAGTATTCTAATACCTGCTAGAAGATTATGATTATCCTTGCCTATGTACTTCAATATATTTTCTCCTTAGTAATTAGATTTTGTTTAGAAACACTAAATACGAGTTGTCTAGAATGGTGTTTGGATTGATTATGTTGTATGGTATGGAAATGACACAATTTCATCTTATTGAAAATATGAACTTAGATAGGAGGTTGTGGAGGACTTAGATAAGTGTAGAAGGTTCGTTAGATAGTTAAGTAAGCGTTGTCTCGCATATTCTTATTATTATTAGCATCAATGATCAAATCGATAATAACTATGTGATAAATGATAGCTATCATGCTTCTTATATCCAAGTGATTTTATAAAATTGAACTCATTAAAGCGAGTTACACGCGCGAGACGCGTACACCTAAACTAGTATATAGATATGCACAATATTGTATACTCAGTATTTACAACAGTTCAGTTTTCCATGTACTCTCATTTAGTTTTACTCATATCACTCAGTCAGTTACTGTTCATGCATAAGAACCCTTCCATTTCAGCATTACCTCATCTAGCATACCAGTACATTCCATGTACTGATCACATACTCTTTTGTGCGCTATGATGTCTCATATCATAGGTTCGGATGCTCAGGTTCCTGACCGCGCATAGCCAGATTCAGTCAACTGCAACCGATTTAGTAGTGAGTCCTCATCTATCGAGGATATTCTTTTATTTCAGTAGATTTGGTATTTTATTAGTTGGTGTTAGTTGGGGGCTTGTCCCATCAAATCCACATTCAGACAGTTCAGTTAGAGGCTTTTCAGACTAGACTAGTTCAGACAGTATTCAGTTTTCAGATGTTATGATCAGTTGCTATACTTATCAGAATTCAGATTATGAACCTTATGGCATTTTAGCCTAACTTCCACATTATTTCAGTATTATTATTATTCAGTGCTCACCGCAGGTACCAGTCATGGGTTAGCTTGTGATCTTTCGGGGTCGTAAGCACCGTATAGCATTCGGGGTGCAGACTCGGGGCATTACAAATGACTTCTCTAACACTTGTTACTTCTCTTCCTATTTAGAGAACCCAACCTCTCGAATACTGAAGTTCTTGCGGTTGATTATCCAAGTCGTTCAAAGACAGAAGGCCTTTTATTGGATGCAGTAGAATCCTCTTCTATAGTGATATAGTTACTAACTGCCCTTCTTATGGAGATGCGAATTGGAGGTGGCTGCGTTTATCCTAGGCCTTTACGTGCCTGTCTGGTTGTACTTTCCGATGGAAGCTTGCCCAACCTTGATTGCTCATTAGGATTATATCCAGCCTTTACAAATAACTTGTATGCATTTGGATCGAAGCCCTCTTGTGTACGCTTCATAGGGAGTGTCATATCTTGTGGTGGATTTTGAGCCATAGACTCTCCAAGTATCCTTGAGGATGGATTTATTGTGTTAATCCTCCTGATAGGTAAAGTTATCTCCTTTAGCACATTATCATGGGCATCAGATGGGTGATCTTTATCTTTCTTTACCTTTGGTATATAGCGGAGAATAGAAGTTGCCTTCTTTTTCATGGATGCGACGCTTTTTTTATTTGAAGTGAAGAGGGGATTCTTGGTGGCAACTTTTTCGACAGTCACTGCGACTTTCTTAGATGCAAGATCATCACACTTGGTCTTGGTGACATCTTCAACCCTTTTATCATTCACAACATAATTTTTAAAGTAGAATTTTGCATCGGCAAAGTGTGATTCAGCTTCAGTGAATGACTTATCATCGGCTAATATTTTTCTTTCCACTCCGTCTTTGAGGTACTTTAAGCATTGGTAGTAATAGGATGAGATAATTTTGTTCTCATGTACCCAAGGCCTACCAAGCAATATATTGTATGAAGTTTTAGCATCGATCACATACATCAATGCATTTGATCAAAAATCATCCATATGAATCCGCAACTTGATAGATTTCATGGCCCCCTGGCCCATTTGGTTGAACCCTTGGATCATTATATGGCTTTCGTCCAGTTTATCAGTAGCGATGCCAAGTTCCTTTATTGTGTGGATAGGCAGGACGTTGACTCCGGATCCCTCATCAATCAGGATTCTATTTATCTTCTTTCCTAGAACTTGATCTACCATGTATAAGGGATGATTGCGTAGGGTTCCTCTAAGAATAAGATCGTTATTTATAAATGTGATTTTAGTATCACATACACATGCCTTTTGGTCAAGAGTTTCAACAAGCTTTTCAGAAGATGAAGGAACTTCCATGGGTAGATTTTCACCCTTTGCCCCCTCTTTGGCAGTATTAAAACAAGATGCCTCAAGGTTGACTTGAGAAGTTTTTACAAGAAACCAACTTGGTAAGAATTTTTCCAACATTACTGGACACCGTGGTTTTTGGTGGTGAAGCTCCATTAACCTCATCTTCTTTAGAAGTTCAACCAGCTTTTTATTTCCTTAGTTTCTTCACCATCTTCCTTCTAGTTGGTTGCTCGGATGACTCTTTTTGTAGACACATTTTCTTACATCTGCGCCTGGTCACTAGAGTCCAACCTTTATCATCACCTTCGTCAACTAAAGACCTGCCAGACTCTAATAGTTTCTCATTATGCTCTTCAGCACATATTTGGACTGGATCGAGCGAACCAAAAGTGATAGAGATTTGATGAGAATTGGTTGTCTCATCATCGAATAAAATCTTCTTCTCATTTTCTAATTGCATGACTTTGTCCTCAAAAGACAAAATAATTTTCCAGAGAGTGACCCACAAACCTATGATACTTGCAATAATTTAGGTCGATGGTCCTTCCAGCTTCGTCGGGCCGCTTCATCTCTGGAAGTTAAATAAGCTTATGCTCAAGGATTTTATTAAAAATCTTGACAACATCAGAATCAAGGAAGGGATATTCTTTTTCTTGTATCTTCTTTAAAGTAAGTTTCTGATTTGGACGCGCTCGAGAAGTCGTCTTTACGCTTTGCTTCTTGCTCACCTTCGTGGTGACCTTCACAGGAGATACGTCAACATTCATGGATTTCTTATTATCACTTTTAGGGATAAACTTTCCCCATCTTTTGGGCTCTTGCTTATCCTTTCCCCTTTGAGGGTCATGGATATGCGTTACTCCCTTCCCAATAGAAGACATGCTCAACTCTATGTCGTGAGAACAATTAGCTAACTCTTCAAAGGATTTAGGCTTAATGTCTTCCAAGATATAGAGAAGCTCCCAGTGCATCCCTTGGGTGCACATCTCTACTGCTGAGTTTTTACTAAGTTTGTCTTTGTAATTTAGGCCCGCATTTCTCCATCAATTGATAAAGTCTATGGCTGGCTTATCCTTTCTTTGCCAAGTATTTGTAAGCTCTACCATGATCACTGTACACCTTGTGCTATAAAAGCGATTCAGAAACTCATGCTCCAATTGCTCCCAACTATCGATGGAGTTAGACTCAAGGTCTGTATACCAATCAAAGGCGTTTCCCTTTAGGTAACGAACAAACTGTTTGACAAGATAGTCACCGTAAGTTCCAACATTATTACATGTCTCAGCAAAGTCTGTGACTGTAACACCCCATATTTAAGTACATGTATTGGCGTATTCAAGTACGTGATTGGTCTTATTTATATGGAATTAATTTTTTATTTTATTTATACCGGAATTTGTCCGTCGATGGTTCCATACGAAGGTTATTGAATAAGATTTCCAACGATATAAAGATTTCCAAAAACGGATAAGTTTCGGATATAATCGAGCACGTTCGAAACTATAAAACGGTGGCCGGGATATGGTGAATAGTAAATGTGCAGGAAAATTTCCTGCACACAAACTACTGAGGCCTGCCAATTTTTTGGGTTGACTTTGAACGATCATAACTCCCTTAATATAATGAACTGGGAGAGCTACCATATATCAAAAGAAATATATTTGAGTCTTCTTTCCAATGCAATTGGTTTCATCCAAATCCAACGTTTGAGTAAGGAGTTATACACGTTTTACTTCATCCTCTCAAAATAGTTTTTTAGGGTCAACTTCAAACGATCATAAATCCTTGTACAGGACGAACTGGATGGCATACTTTATATGAAATGAAATACCTTTGAATTATCTATCCAACGATACCAATTTTACCCAAATCCGATATTGGAGCAAAGAGTTATGGCCGATTTACTTTAGCCTGTCAAAACAGTCCACCATGGATAGATTCGGATTTACTTAAATTTTTAAGGGCAATATGGTCATTTTCCATCACCTCATGGACGAAAATTGGTCATTATATACATATAATTAGTCTCATATCCATCAATTATCATCAAATTATTGAAAATAAGAAACCCTAGCCTAATTTCAACTCCAATTATCTTGTGATTCAACCGTAGAAAATCCAAATTGATTCCGTAGTTGTGTTCACCATCTCGAGGGCTTCGAGAAGCACCCCTTATTTGTGCCAACAGGACTTCAAAACCAAAAGGGCCATTTTATGGTAAGGATGTAAATTATGTTGGTGTTATTTATATGTATATGTATATATATATATATATATATATATATATATATATGCATGTGAGCATAAGAAGTATGTTATTTGATTGTTGTTGAAAGATGATTGGGAAATGATGTTGGATTATTCTTGTGCATGGTTGGATTATGTTGAATTGTGAAGGGATTTGGTATTGATGATGTGGTATTGAAATGATGATTATATATATATATATATATACACATAAACCTATTGTTCAAGTTGGTTTTTGGAATGTTTTGCAAATATTGGTTGTATGGAATTATGGAAGAGAATTGTGGTGTTGGGTTGCTAATACTAGATGCCAAACATTTCATTGTAGATAAGTGATTTGTAAAGGCGGGAAGTTGTGTTGAATTGGTATCCGAATCTACAACGAGGTATGTAAAGCATACTCTAACAATGTTCTTTGGCATGAAAACACCAATGTTCCATCAAATAAGATTCCGAGGTTGTCCAAAAATATGTATTGTTCTACATTACCAACGAAGTTGTTTCCATTCTATAAAGTGTAAAAATGTTTCATTGATATACCAAAAGGCTCCTATTTCATTGTTGTGATATTGATGATTCTGAAACACATTGTTGATGTACCAATGAGTCTTTACAACATCGTTATTGTATAGAAGGTCTATTACTTGATTCCTATTGATGTATCATTGTTCCAAAGGTACTATATTGGCATGAACACTAATGTAATAATCTCAAAAGCTTTTGAACTAAGTTATTGGAAAGATCTCTTATGTGTGTTACTTGATATACGTGTGGGTGGTATCCCAGGGGCATAAGCCTAGCATGGGTCGATCCTTATTTATGTGTTTATGGGTGGTATCCCAGGGGCATAAGCCTAGCATGGTTCGATCCTAGTTGATATGTATTGGAGGCAGCCTAATGGTCACAGTACGGTACAGTATTTATTATTGTTAGGTGGTTGGAGGTTCGGGAGGAGGAGGTAATGGCGAATGATAATTGTAAAGAATGAAATGAACGAATGTATACCGTTCCACAAATGTGTTTGAATTCAAGAACCCAATTCAGATTAATGATACCGTACATGATCCTAAAAAGTGTTTATGAAGTGTGGTTCACTTCTATTATGATTTATTCACTTGCGTCTGATTTTCTTGATTCCCCATATCACATATGATTATTTACAGCTTTACATACTTAGTACATATTTTGTACTGACGTCCCTCACGGGGGACCTGCATTTCATGTTGCAGGCACAGGTGCTTCAGCTCACTCACAACATAGATAGGAGCCAGGTCATACAGCTATTGTTGGTGAGCTCCAGTTTGCTTCAGAGCTTTCTGAGTCGGTTCCTTATGTTTTGTCATTGTACAGGAGTCGTGTGTGGGCGGGGGTTTGTCCCGACCCTAGTTATGTCATGTATATCCTAGAGGCTTTGTAGACATAAGGAAGGGTAAAGCCATGGAAGTTTATATAGTCATGTTATATTTGTATATGTGGTGGCCCCGACGGCCAAGTGTTATATATATATATATTTGTGCGTGTTGTGCTAATACAGGTAATTAGATTCTTCTATATGCAACGAAGTGTTGTCCAAATTTTTGGTGACATGTAAGTGAAAGTACAGGTATTTGAACGGGTTCTCCCGGGGCTTCTCGGCTTCGGGTGCCAGTCCGGCCCGATGGGATTTTAGGGCGTGACAAAAGTGGTATCAGAGAGGTTCGTCCTAGTGAGTCTACAAAGCCGTGTCTACGTAGAGTCTTGTTTATCGGTGTGTTGTGCACCACATCTATAAACAGGAGGCTATGGACATTTAGGAATTGTTTCTTTTCTTCATGTCTTAGATCGTGCGATAGAGCTTATATTGTATATGAAGTCATAGTTGACCACTGAATCAGTTTGTTTCTCTTATTATAGTAATGATGCTGGTTACCAGAAGCAAGAATACCGGTAAGCAAGTAGATGTGGCTGCCGGAGAGGGGACTAGTAAGTCACCCACTATACCAGCTAATCAAAGTGAGGCTCCAGCTGAGCATGCATCAGAAACTTCCCCCAGTCCGGAAGAAATAAGGGGGAGGAGAACTATATCCCCAGAGCCACCTATTAATGTTGTTGATCAAGATCTTAGAAATGCAGTGCAACTTTTGACTCGTATAGTTGCTGGGCAACCTCAAGGGCAAGCTATTCCTACTGCAGGTCCTAGTGGTATAGATAGGGCGGCTAGTCTTCGAACACAGGATTTTCTTAAGATGGATCCGCCTACTTTTACCGGATCCGATCTTAACGAAGATCCGCAGGACTTTATTGATCAGATCCAAAGGGCCCTAGAGGTGATGCATGTAGCGGGCAGAGAGACAGTGGAGTTAGCCGCGTATAGATTCAAAGGTGAGGCTATATATTGGTATGAAGACTGGAAATGGTCAAGGGGCATTAATGCACCCCCAGCTACTTGTAAAAAGTTCAAAGAGGCATTTATTGATCATTATCTTCCATATGAGACTCGTCAGGCCCGTGCGGATCAGTTCTTTAATCTTAGACAGGGTCATACAAGTGTGAGGGAGTATAGTCTTCGATTTAATTCCTTGTCCAGATATGCTCCTAATGTTATAGCTACTATGGATGACAGAGTTCATCGGTATGTGAATGGATTAGATCCGTATTTGGTTAGGGATTGTACTATTGCTGCACTGAATAAAGACATGGATATAGCTAGGATCCAAGCATTTGCACAGAAAATGGAAGAACAGAGGCAAAGAAGAAGAACACAGGAATTTGAAAGCGGATCTTCTAAGAGGGCCAGATCTACAGGGCAGTTTATGGCGCCACAGGGAGGTTTTAGACCTCAATTTTCTGCTAGACCACCTAGGCCATTATTTTCTTATTCTGCAGCTAGTGCTCCACCACAGCATCAGGGGTTCAGAGGCAGTCAATTTGGGCAAAGAAGTGAGGGTCATAGTTCGCGATCAGTGGGTTACCAAGGGCAAGGGAATATGAGCCAATCGAGACCTCCTCGAGAGCCATGCAATAAATGTGGAAGGTATCATTTGGGAGCATGTCGGCTGGGGACCAATGTTTGCTTTTGGTGCGGTATGTCGGGGCATATGATGAGGGAATGCCCACGAAGGGACATAGGGGGTATGGCACGACCTACGGGGTCATTTGTTGTATCATCATCATCGATGCCTTATTCAGGAAGGGGTGCACAACCAATGGGTCGTGTTACAGGTGATAGAGGAGCCACGAGTTCTAGCGGGGCTCATAATCGTACGTATGCTCTAGCGGATCAACAGAATTTAGAGGCTTCCCCAGATGTGGTTACGGGTACGTTGTCTATATTTTCATTCAATTTATATGCCTTAATTGATCTCGGTTCTACATTATCTTATGTTACTCCATTGGTTGCTGGAAAGTTTAAAAGAATACCCGAACTGTTAGTTAAGCCATTTGAAGTGTCCACACTGGTCGGGGAATCTATTATAGCTAGAAGGGTTTATCGAAACTGCATAGTAACTGTTTGTGGTCGTGATACGATGGCTGATCTTGTAGAGTTAGAAATGGTAGATTTTGATGTTATAATGGGTATGGATTGGTTGGCGTCTTGTTATGGCACAATTGATTGCTGCACGAAAAAGGTATATTTCCATTTTTCAAATGAATCAGTCCTTGAATGGAAAGGTGAAATTAGCGCGCCATGAGGTAGATTTATTTCTTATTTTAAGGCAAGAAGAATGATTTCCAAGGGATACATATATCATTTAGTTAGAGTAAGGGATACAGAAGCGGAGCCACCAACTCTTCACGCTGTTCCGGTGGTAAATGAATTTCCTGAAGATCTTCCAGGTTTGCCTCCTGAACGAGAAGTAGAGTTTGGTATTGATGTAATACCAGGCACCCAACCAATCTCCATTCCTCTGTATAGAATGGCCCCAGCAGAATTACGAGAATTGAAAGAGCAATTGAAAGATTTTCTAGAAAAGGGGTTCATTAGGCCTAGTATTTCCCCTTGGGGAGCACCAGTGTTATTTGTGCGCAAAAAGGATGGCTCGCTGAGGATGTGTATTGATTATCGACAATTGAATAAGGTGACTATTAAGAATAAATATCCTCTCCCAAGAATTGATGATTTATTTGATCAGTTACAGGGCGCCAAGTGCTTTTCTAAGATTGATTTGAGGTCAGGTTACCACCAAGTGAGGGTCAAAGAAAAAGATATACCCAAAACAGCTTTCTGAACAAGGTATGGTCATTATGAGTTTCTAGTTATGTCATTTGGGCTAACAAATGCACCTGCGGCTTTTATGGATTTGATGAATAGGGTGTTTAAGCCATTCCTGGATGTATTTGTGATAGTTTTTATAGATGATATTCTAGTTTATTCTAGATCAGAAGAGGACCATGCCAATCACTTACGACAGACATTGCAGACTCTTCGTGATTGTAAGCTTTATGCAAAGTTCTCTAAATGTGAGTTTTGGTTAAAGTCGGTGGCATTTTTGGGTCATATTGTATCTAGTGAAGGGATAAAGGTTGATGCTCAAAAGATAGAAGTTGTGAAGAACTGGCCAAGGCCCACAACGCCGACGGAGATTCGTAGTTTTCTCGGGTTGGCCGGTTATTATAGGAGGTTTGTTAAAGACTTTTCTTCCATTTCAGCACCCTTAACCAAGCTAACCCATAAAGCATCCAAATTCTAATAGAATGATGCATGTGAGAAGAGTTTTCAAGATTTAAAGAACAAATTGATTTCCACACCCGTGTTGGTACTTCCAGAAGGCACCGAAGGGTATACAGTGTATTGTGATGCTTCCAGAATTGGTTTAGGATGTGTATTGATGCAGCATGGTAAGGTAATAGCATATGTTTCTAGACAATTACGGCCACATGAGAAAAATTATCCTACACACGATCTTGAGCTGGCAACAGTTATTTTTGCTTTAAAGATATGGCGCCACTACTTATATGGGGTTCATGTTGATATATATACTGACCATAAGAGCTTGCAATATATTTTTAATCAGAAGGATCTAAATTTAAGGCCGCGGAGATGGCTTGAACTATTAAAGGACTACGATGTTGATATCTTGTACCATCCAGGGAAAGAAAATGTGGTAGCTGATGCGTTAAGTCGTAAGGCTATGATGGCGCCTATAGAAAGGCAAGGGATGGTTAAAGATCTTCACCAGTTAGCTAGTTTGGGAGTTCGCCTTCTTGAAACTCCGAATAAAGAGCTTATCGTACATAATGCTGCGGAATCTTCATTAGTAGCTGAAGTGAAAGAGAAGCAATATGCAGATCCTATTTTATTACGGCTTAAGGAGAACGTTCAGAGTGGTGCGACCAAGGCATTTGAGCTTACGCGAGAAGGAGTACTTCAGTGCCAAAACCGATTGTGTGTGCCGGATGTAGACGGGCTAAGAAAGAAGATTATGACAGAGGCACATTTTTCAAGGTATTCCATTCATCCAGGATCAACCAAAATGTATCAAGATTTGAAAGATATGTATTGGTGGAATGACATGAAGAAGAGCATTGCAGAATTTGTAGCTGAATGTCCAAATTGTCAAAGAGTTAAAGTTGAGCACCAAAAACCCGGAGGCTATATGCAATGCATAGATCTTCCAATTTGGAAGTGGGACATGATCAACATGGATTTTGTTACAGGTTTGCCTCGTACAGCTCGAAAATTTGATTCTATATGGGTGATTGTGGATAGGCTTACTAAATCCGCACATTTTTTACCCGTTAAGACCACTTACACAGTTGAAGAATATTCAAAGCTGTATGTTAAAGAAATAGTCCGATTACATGGAGTGCCAACTTCTATTATATTGGATCGGGGAACTCAATTTACCGCAAACTTTTGGAAGTCTTTCCAACGGAGTTTGGGAACATAAGTGAATCTGAGTACAACTTTTTACCCTCAGACGGATGGACAAGTAGAGCGCACCATTCAAACACTTGAAGATATGCTACGAGCATGTGTTATAGATTTTAAAGGCAGCTGGGATGATCATTTACCTCTTATTGAGTTTGCCTACAATAATAACTATCATTCAAGTATCAAAATGGCACCATATGAAGCTTTATATAGGAGGAAGTGTAGATCACCAATAGGATGGTTCGAAGCGGGTGAAACTCTTATGTTCGGACCGGATCTTGTGTATCAAGCCATAGAAAAAGTCAAGGTGATTCAGCAACGGTTGAAAATAGCCCAAAGTTGACACAAGTCATATGCGGATAGTAGAAGAAGAGGGCTAGAATTTTCGTTAGGCGATTGGGTATTTTTGAAGGTATCGCCAATGAAAGGGGTGATGAGATTTGGCAAGAAAGGAAAGTTGAGTCCACAATATATAGGCCCGTATAAGATTATTCGAAGATGTGGGCAAGTTTCTTATGAATTAGAGCTACCCCAGGAACTCTCATCAGTGCATCCAGTATTTCATGTATCAATGCTTCGAAAGTGCATCGGAGATCCATCCCTTATTACTTCTACTGAAGATGTGCAAGTAACAGAAGATCTTACCTATGAGGAGATGCCTATTGCTATATTAGATCGTCAAGTTAAGAAGATGAGAAATAAAGAAGTAGCATCGGTGAAAGTACTTTGGAGAAATCAACAAAGAGAAGAGATTACATGGGAAGCTGCGGAAGATCTAAGTACCCTTATTTGTTCAAAGATGAAGAGGAAGTTCAAGAAACGGAGTTAGAACATTAACAACTAAGTTTTTGTTTATATATGCATAGTATTTATATGATGATGTGAATGTTAATGGTGGACTTGAACTTGTTTTAGTTGAATAACTACGCTAACATTCGAGGACGAATGTCCTAAAGGGGGGAAGGATGTAACACCCCGTATTTAAGTACATGTATTGGCGTATTCAAGTACGTGATTGGTCTTATTTATATGGAATTAATTTTTTATTTTATTTATACCGGAATTTTCCCGTCGATGGTTCCATACGAAGGTTATTGAATAAGCTTTCCAACGATATAAAGATTTCTAAAAACGGATAAGTTTCGGATATAATCGAGTACATTCGAAACTATAAAACGGTGGCCGGGATATGGTGAATAGTAAATGTGCAGGAAAATTTCCTGCACACAAACTACTGAGGCCTGCCAGTTTTTTGAGTCGACTTTGAACGATCATAACTCCCTTAATATAATGAACTGAGAGATATACCACATATCAACAGAAAGATCTTTGAATCTTATTTTCAATGCAATTGGTTTTATCCAAATCCAACGTCTGAGTAAGGAGTTATACTCGTTTTACTTTAGCCTCTCAAAATAGTTTTTTAGGGTCAACTTCAAACGATCATAACTCCTTGTACAGGAAGAACTGGGTGTCCTACTTTATATGAAATGAAAACCCTTTGAATTATCTATCCAACTATACTAATTTCACCCAAATCCGTTATTGGAGCAAAGAGTTATGGCCGATTTACTTTAGCCTGTCAAAACAGTCCACCATGGACAGATTCGGATTTACTTAAATTTTTAAGGGCAATATGGTCATTTTCCATCACCTCATGGATGAAAATTGGTCATTATATACATATAATTAGTCTCATATCCATCAATTATCATCAAATTATTGAAAATAAGAAACCCTAGCCTAATTTCAACTCCAATTATCTTGTGATTCAACCGTAGAAAATCCAAATTGATTCCGTAGTTGTGTTCACCGTCTCGAGGGCTTCGAGAAGCACCCCTTATTTGTGCCAATAGGACTTCGAAACCAAAAGGGCCATTTTATGGTAAGGATGTAAATTATGTTGGTGTTATTTATATGGATATGTATATATATATATATATGCATGTGAGCATAAGAAGTATGTTATTTGATTGTTGTTGAAAGATGATTGGGAAATAATGTTGGATTATTCCTGTACATGGTTGGATTATGTTGAATTGTGAAGGGATTTGGTATTGATGATGTGGTATTGAAATGATGATTATATATATATATATATATACACACATAAACCTATTGTTCAAGTTGGTTTTTGGAATGTTTTACAAATATTGGTTGTATGGAATTATGGAAGAGAATTGTGGTGTTGGGTTGCTAATACTAGATGCCAAACATTTCATTGTAGATAAGTGATTTATAAAGGCGGGAAGTTGTGTTGAATTGGTATCCGAATCTACAACGAGGTATGTAAAGCATACTCTAACAATGTTCTTTGGCATGAAAACACCAATGTTCCATCAAATAAGATTCCGAGGTTGTCCAAAAACATGTATTGTTCTACATTACCAACGAAGTTGTTTCCATTCTATAAAGTGTAAAAATGTTTCATTGATATACCAAAAGGCTCCTATTTCATTGTTGTGATATTGATGATTTTGAAACACATTTGTTGATATACCAATGAGTCTTTATAACATCGTTATTGTATAGAAGGTCTATTACTTGATTCCTATTGATGTATCATTGTTCCAAAGGTACTATATTGGCATGAACACTAATGTAATAATCTCAAAAGCTTTTGAACTAAGTTATTGGAAAGATCTCTTATGTGTGTTACTTGATATACGTGTGGGTGGTATCCCAGGGGCATAAGCCTAGCATGGGTCGATCCCTATTTATGTGTTTATGGGTGGTATCCCAGGGGCATAAGCCTAGCATGGGTCGATCCCAGTTGATATGTACTGGAGGCAGCCTAATGGTCACAGTACGGTACAGTATTGATTATTGTTAGGTGGTTGGAGGTTCGGGAGGAGGAGGTAATGGCGAATGATAATTGTAAAGAATGAAATGAACGAATGTATACCGTTCCACAAATGTGTTTGAATTTAAGAACCCAATTCAGATTAATGATAATGTACATGATCCTAAAAGTGTTTATGAAGTGTGGTTCACTTCTATTATGATTTATTCACTTGCGTCTGATTTTCTTGATTCCCCATATCACATATGATTATTTACAGCTTTACATACTCAGTACATATTTCGTACTGACGTCCCTCACGGGGGACCTGCATTTCATGCTGCAGGCACAGGTGCTTCAGCTCACTCACAACATAGATAGGAGCCAGGTCATACAACTATTGTTGGTGAGCTCCAGTTTGCTTCGGAGTTTTCCGAGTCGGTTCCTTATGTTTTGTCATTGTACAGGAGTCGTGTGTGGGCGGGAGTTTGTCCTGACCCTAGTTATGTCATGTATATCCTAGAGGCTTTATAGACATAAGGAAGGGTAAAGTCATGGAAGTTTATATAGTCATGTTATATTTGTATATGTGGTGGCCCCGACGGCCAAGTGCTATATATATATATATTTGTGCGTGTTGTGCCGATACAGGTAATTAGATTCTTCTATATGCAACGAAGTGCTATCCAAATTTTTGGTGACATGTAAGTGAAAGTACAGGTATTTGAACGGGTTCTCCCGGGCCTTCTCGGCTTCGGGTGCCAGTCCGGCCCGATGAGATTTTGGGGAGTGACAGTGACATGTTGTTTTGGGTTCTCTTTGCCTTCAAATTGTTGAAATTTGGGGGATTGATAGCCGACATGCATTTTGAGGCTATCAATTCTCGTAATGTAGGGATTAGCATTCGCAATGGAAAACTTGGTGACAACATCATACTTGTCTTTAAAGGTCCTTCAATGAATTTCTTCAATTGCTCAATCGGGATCATTCCCTCAGAAAAAACCTGTACCTCTTTAGTCGGTGGTGTTTGTTTCATAGGATGTTAAGTCTCGTGTCCCTCTGGAGCTTTTCCAGGTGTATGGCTATACTCTCTGTCTATCAGGCCATCCATCATATCTACTATCTTATCAATTCAAGCATCTTGATTCTGAACATATTTGGTGAGAACCTCAATTTCCTTTGTCAGATTCGCAAGCTGCTCTTCCATAGACGACGCATCAGTCACCATTGCTTGCATAATCACTGGAGACGTTGGAGAGTAACATGGATTATTGCATAAGTTGATCTTCGAAGTGCTCAGCTTATGCGGTGTAAGTGGAGATGACACATTTGTTAAACGACCATCGCTCTTTGCGCCAGAGTATTTGGAACTAGAATGTTCAAGTTGAGTTATAGTCTTCTTAAGTGATTCTGCCACACTGCTTCCTCCTTCCGAAGAACTTGCATTGGTCTTCGTTCCCTTTGAGATTGAAGATCTAAAAATTGGAGTTGATGCGGATGACACTGGATGTGTTTGTTGTCCTAGCAAATTGGCCTTGCTCCTTGTGACAGTTTCCAAGCTTCTGAAAGTAAACACCAAAGATGTTTTTTACTTCAGCAGAGAACTTTGAATCAGCAGCCTTGGAAGTAGTTGATTGAGAATTGACCTTCTTAGAAGTCATTTCAACATTCTTAAACTTTGAAGTTGGAAAAGTTGAGATGAGAGGTAGAGATTGTCCCACTGGGCGTGTCAGAATTTGTTGGACGATAAAATTTTGAGATAAAAAATAAATAAATCAGGATAAGAAAAATATTGCAACAATTAATTTATTGATTTCAATATGTGAGTGTTACAATCTCTATGAATCCTCTGATTCACTTTTTCAAATATAAATTCAAGGGCTTGAGGCTTGATCTTGAATTTGGACTTAATTTGTTAATTTGATGGATTTGATCTTGACTTGTGCTTGACTTCAAGGGTTTTTGGGCTTGTTCTTGAATCTGATGGTCTTGATCTTGAATTTTGATGAACTGGATTTGAATGCTTGAGCTTTGTAGAGAAATTGCGGCGTTTGATCCACTAGCTTTCTCTTGCTTTTTGTTTGAGTTCTTGATCTCCTTTTCTGAATTAAGAGACCTCTATTTATAGTTTTGGAAAGGGAAGAGTCATGATGAAGATGGACTTCCTTTTGGTCAATCAGATTTAAGTGACATGACACCTTTTATGGGCTTTGATTTCATTAGGCCTGCTGCATCATTTTGACATGTGGCATGGTCTTAGTGGCTCCTTCACTTGACTTGGCATGCCACATCATTCGATATGTGGCACTCCTTTGGGCCTCTAGAATATGACAATATCTAGGGCTTAGTAAAGTGGGTCCATCATTTGTAGCCCAAATTAATGGACTAGCCCAATAAAGATTGAACTTTATTTAAATCCAAACATGTTTGGACTTAAATAATTAATTTAATTATATTAATCCACAATATTTATCTGAGACTAATATATTTTGAATTTAATATAATTCAAATTTTTGTACGGATTTAAATTTAATAAAATTTCATCGCTCACACTAATGTTATACTATATATAAGGACTTTCCGCACAATTTAAATAGGGAAAATTTAATAACAAATAAATTTAATTGATCATAAATTTTGAAATATTTGGAAAATATTGCATAATATTTAAATAATGAAATTTCTAATAAGTAAAATTTTATCTAATTTTAAGGCGTCACGATATGATTTCAAAGAGATTTATATAAGTAAAATACTAATGATTTAAAGGTCCATATTTTAGAACTTTCTATTTAATTCAAATCGGAAAAGACATAACTCTATAACAGGAAATAAATTTAGTTAATCCTAACTTTTGAAATATTTGGGAGAAGATTACCTAATCTTTCCACTTTCTAAAATCATTTCAAGATAATTAAAGTGCTAAAGGTATAAAAGGTAAAATTATAATGATTTTAAACAAATTTATATCAGGTAAAATTCTAATGATTTAAAGTTCTATATATTAGGACTTTCTATATAATCTAAATAAGGAAAAATTTAATAATAAATAAATTTAGTTGATCTTAAATTTTAAAATATTTTGGAAAATATTACCTTATATCGTAAATTGTTAAAAGTTACTATTACTTTTCATAGTTAAAATAAGAAAAATTTAATAAGTAAGTTTTTAACTAATTTAAGGCGAACAACATTTCACTAATTATAAAGATTATTAAATAATAATTTGAGTAAAATAATCAATGATAATTTTGTATATCGTAAAGTCTTTATTGATGGAAATAGGTCCAATCAACAATTCTTTATTCTCATTGTTGACACCTAATTTTTGTCCTCCACAACTAAGTCTAATCTCGAGTTGCTTCGATTTTAAATAAAAATAAAATATGTATACTATCTGAATAAAAACCTTCTGAAATATTCATTTGGGTCTATTTTGTTAGTTAAGTAACAATTATACATTTTTGTATTTATGTATGCGATATCGTATAATTTTGTTACTTATTAAATCGATTTTAATTCATCGTGAAAATTTGTTCAAATTGGATAAATTTTGGATTTCAAATTTGATTTGCTCTTAAAAGTGAATTCGAAAAATATGTGTTCGATTTTATTAAATCAAGAAATTCGAAATTGAATCGATCGTTAATTTGTTTCAAGCTTTCATTCAATTTAGTCGATTTATTAAATTTGACCATAATTGAAATCAAATTGACCACAATTGCAATGCAATTGGCCAATTGATATCCAACTTAGTTAAAATTTAAATAACTCAACTGAATTTTTAATGGAAAAATTACATAAACTAACAACCTTAAGACATTAATTACAATTAATAACAATAGTTTCTCAAAATTATAACTAATAACAAAACTAGTAATATTTTACCTTCTTTTGCGAAAAGCACGTGACTCTTGCTCCTTTTTTTACCTTACCATTTTTTCACGCTACATACCAATTTCAGTTCCTCCAACTTTTTTTTCTTTCCAAATTCCAATTTTTTCTCTCTGAAGTTTGATAAACATTGCATCCAACTATTAAGGTAAATTTATTTTACAGTTAATGCATGTCCTATTTATAGCAAAATTATCATTTACAACTTAATAGAAGACGAATGCTTTCTTTGGGTTCTAAGGTTTATCAGGTAAATTTTTTCCGTTGCCTTTAGCCCCAATTTCATGTTGAAATCGTTTGTGTTGAAATTGAACATTGCCAAATTGCCAATTAATAGTTTGATAATAAGGAATAATTTAGTGTTATTGGTGGTTTGATTTGATTTTTTTTTTCTAGGAAAAAAATAGGGTTGGACTCGAAGATGAAGCCTTTATTCGTGGGGAATGTTGGGTATGATACACGTCAATCAGAACTGGAGAGATCCTTCTCCAAGTACGGAAGGATCCAGCTTGTTGACATGAAATCTAGTATTTAGTCCCTTTTTGCTTTCTCTTTCGTATATCTATTGATTTAGTTAGTTATTATGTTCATTTATTAAGGGGTTTCAAAATTATGAAAAGCCTAGGTGATTCTAACATATGTTGTATGTATATACATAAAAAGTAATTTTAGCCTTTTATATACAGGGTTGAGTTTATAGCTCAGCTTATTTTGTAAAGTAAAATGCTTTTCAACAAAGTATATTGATGAGAAGCCCTTCGTGTTTGGCCAGTAATTTTGGAAAACACTTTTGAGCAACCATTAGTGTTTGGCTAAGTTTTTTAAAGTGTATTTTTCTTAAAATTGCTTTTAGAAGGAGACTATTTTTTTTCGCTTATGAAAAATAATTTTTGCTACTTTAAAAGTACTTATTTTCTCCCAAAAAATTTCATTTAGCTGACCACCTGACCCCAATTAGTTTGGTACGAGCTCTATCGGTGTTATTGTTCATTTATATTATCATGCAGATCCCTCTTCCCAGCATATGACTGTAGTTCTTTTTTCCTTTCTGGATACTGCAATGGTGATTATCTGGATACTTGCTTGTAGCTATGTATGTGTACACGTGACATGGAAAGACATGGTGGGGAGTCAGATATGAAATTCATTTGGAGGATCTCCATATTTAAGTGTTTCTTTTGATGCAGGAACATCTCCTAAGGAGAAAGAGCTTATATCATGGCTCAACACTTGCAAAAACTTCTATTGGTGATGTGGTAACGACGAGTTAGTATATTCCGACCAGATTTTTATAAAGTAAAATTTTTACAGTATAAATATGTATTTGTATTTGGTAATGATAAGATTTGTATTTGTATTTATATTTGTCTTTATATTTGTATTTGGTACTGATAAAATTTGTATTTGTTACCGCGTAGATATATATTTGTATTTGGTATTCTAAGATTTGTATTTGTTACAGTATAGATATGCATTTTTTTATTTATAATCTTATATTTTATGGACAATATGTTCATATATGTATTTTTGTCTTTATAATGTGAAGATATGTATCTGTTAAATTTAAGATATGTATTTGTATTTTAGGGATTATATAAGATGTATTTGTTACAATATAGATATATATTTGTATTTGCAGGGATTGTGGTTTATATATGATGACATATGTTGAGTGCCTTACTTTTGATGAATATGTTTCAAATGTTGACTTTGATTCAGATCTTCTTCGTACGAGATATGATTCAATGTTGTGGCATTATGGCTCGAGGAAAGAAGAAGAGAAGGCACAAAGTGATGATGAAGCACCAATGAGGCCTCCTATGGAAATTGGGATAACAAAAGATATTGAAGTGAATGATATTTTGACATTTATTTTGAATTTGTTGTATTTGACAACTGTTAACTTTAGGTGAACTAACATTTAGTTGAATATTTCTTAGGTTTCATATGTTACTTTAATGTTGAAAGTTGATATTTTAATCTTTATTTGACGTGATATTTAGATTTTTGAGATTTAAACTATAAAATAGAATTTTCGTGGTTTGTTTATGTTACTGTTATGCATATGTCGGTATAAATATGTGGTTTCCAGTTTTGAATATATTTTTGAATAATTAATATGTATATTCCAGTTACTATATATATTTTTCATATATGCGTTTGTATTTTTCATTTTATGCATATGTATTTTGAGTAATGCATGTATTTTTTTTTTTTCCAGATATGCATATGTATATATTATTAATGCATATGTATATATGAATATTGCATATGTTTTTTACAAGTCTGAATATATATTTTCTTCTATGGATATATATATATATATATATATATATACACACACACACACACACATTTGTCTGAATATGTATTTTTTCGGCTATGCATATGTATATGTATTTGTCTGAAGTGCATGATATTTGATGTGTATTTTATTTTGTTGAAGTTTACAACAGTTAACATTAGGTGGATAAATCATTTTTTGAATATTTCTTAAGTTTCATATGTTACTTTAATGCTTAAAGAGATATGTTAATGTTTCTTTATTGTTATATTAAGTTTGTTGATGTCTAATCTTTTAAACTTCAATATTTTCATGGTTAGTTTATGTAAATATTAGAAATTGTCTTTATGAACTTTTCTTCTATCTAATTTTGCATATGTATTTATTTCTAATGCATATGTATTTTTCAGCTATGATTATATACACATGTATTTTTACAGATTTGCATATATATTTTTGAACTATACATAGTTATTGTATTCTTATGCAGAAGTCCATATAAGTTTATGAGTCATATGTATTTATGAATAATACACATGTTCATTCCAGTTCACATATGTATTTTTAATAACACATACTTATTTTTTACAAGTCTGAAAGTATATTTTTCCTGATATGCATTTGTAATTTTGAAAAATACATATTTATGATTAATACATATGTTCATTTCATTTTGCATTTGTATTTACGTCTAATGCAAATATATTTTTTCCGAAATACATTTATATATATATATATATATATATATATACATATATATATATATATATATAATTAAATTAATCAAACTCTGTAAAATAATTGCAACATTTGAACTATAACAAATTAACAAGTTCAAAATTTAGAATGACATAATTCTCAATGAAAAAATTCAGCAATTGTATTTTGACTAAAAATATCATCCAACTTTTCATTTGTTGTATTTCCCACATGAACGCCTATTGTAACCTTTAAACACACATGAACTACAATAATTTTTCTTTTTCTTTTCGAACATATCTCTTCCTGATTTACCATGAACAATGCGTCATGTGACTTTCTAAATTTTTTTTTACATTACCCCATAGACGCCACATACATGCATAATGTGGTACATTATTGTACACATCAACAACAACTTCTATGATGCTTGCCTTACGATCGAAAACGACACACATATATTTTCTTTCGCCATATGCTTCCTTCAGATTCTCAAAGAACCAAGTTCAAGATGCATCATTTTCAGAATCTAGTACATCATATGCCAATGGAAATATATATCCTGCATATTGAAAAAATACATCTAAGAATACATGACTTTTACACATAAAATACTGCATATGTATATTATAAAAACATACAACTGGAAACATATGAAACTGCCAGTGAACACATAAACGTACTGCATATGTATATTATAAATACATACAGCTGGAAACATATGAAACTGCCAATGAACACATAAACGTACTGCATATGTATATTATAAATACATATAGCTGGAAACATATTTAATCTTCATAATATTGTTTATATATACATCTGCAAGAGTGTTTAACAAGAACAAGTATGCTTCCCATTGTCAATCTTTAGAACACAAAAAAACAGTAAAAATAAAATTAAATATCAAATACGTACTATATACAACAACTAATTCGTATATACAAAACTGCAAAATGAATTCCAACGAAAAGAAATCTTTTATTCAAATATTAGTTATCATCAACTAAAATTCAAATTTAACGTATTGTATCTCAATTTTATCATTACATAACAACACAGATAACGTTGAATTTAAAAAAAAGAAATTTCGATCAAATTATTTTTTTTGAGGATTGTTAAAACTCATATACAATCTCAGATTTTTGAATTTCACGACTGTTATGCAATTTTGTTATAATTTTTTTCAGTAATTTTTGTAATTTTATTTTATGAAAAACACAAATAGAATCAAGTTTGTTTAACTCTCAAATACGTACTATATACAACAACTAATTCGTATATACAAAATTGCAAAACAAATTCAAACGAAAATTTTTTTTAGTCAAACATTGGTTATCTTAAACTAAAATTCAAATTTAACGTATAAAAAGTGCATCTCAACTTTCAAATAGCAGAACAACAAGAGCAAATTTGAAATTGAAAAAAAAATCGCTTAAATCATTTTTTATGAGAACTGATAAAATTCGTATAAGATCTCAAATTTTTGAATCCCGCGACAATTTGTTACAAGTTTTTCAGCAATTTTGCACTTTAATTTTATGAAAACCACAAATAGAATAGAGTTAGTTGATCCATACCTGTAATTGGACCGTTGTATTTTCAACATTTTATTCAAAATTTTAGGTGATCAGCAAAAAGAATAACATGAAGGAAAACGTTTTTGAATTTGAATTTGTATTTTGAATTTGATTTGAGTTGCTGATTATGGAAAACGTTTTTTGAATTTTAATTAGTAGTTGTAATATAATGATTGTGGTAAAAGAAGAGTTTTATAAGGCAAAAAAATCTATAAAATTAAATGTGCCATAAATTAAGGAACAATTTTTTTCCTTATTTAACTCAAACAGATTAGCATTAAATTTGGAAGGGAATCTCTGATTGTATATGTATTTAAATAGCAATAGTTTACTGAAATATAAAATAAATATTATTATTTTTCATAATTTTAAAACTATTTCTATAAAAGTTACAATTAAAACTCTATAATTGTTATTTATGAAATTTTCCCATTTTTAATCTAATTTGGCTATTTTATAAATGACTAAATTTCTACCCTCCCCCATTTAATTATGGAAAATTTTTAGAAATAGCAACTCTGTAGCCTTAATTATAACTTTTATAGCAACAGTTTCATAATTACGAAAAATAGTAAATTGTATTTTGTATTTAAGTAAAATGTTGCTATATAAATACATATACAAATATATATGTATTACTCATAAATATATATGCACAACTGAAAAATACATATTCTTCTATTACTATGAAGTGGGTAAAATAATGCTACTTTTGCTATAAGTTACAGTTTTAAAAAAGTATTGCTATTTATTGTAATTATAATCTTAAGAATATGCTAGTTTATGTAATTTTTCGTTTAATTAATCCATAACCTGCCACAACAGCTCACTTGAATACCCAACCGCCCCAAGCCCAAAACTCACTGCCCCAAGACCCGACCAAATTCTCTTCTTCCTCCCTTAACCCGTGTAATCACAGAATAACAATGGCAAAATCCGATTCCAGCAACCTCAGCACGTACAAACAACACCAACGACGTCAATGACCAGTGTAATCCAAACAATCCCTTAAAATTCCAAGAAGCATGTGATTATAACACGTTTTTGTACGAATCCAAATTCTGAGGTTTCTAGAATTTGCCCAGGTGGCATTCCAACAGGATTTTCCCTTCAATTATTCAAAATTCCTTGTATCAATTCGTACAAGTTGTGCTGGCAAACCTTATCCTCTTTTTGAAAATACCTAAATCTCCCCCCAAATTACTCTTCCCACATTGACAAAAAGTAAAATCAATTCCCAAAATCGTTTTCTATATATACTTCTATTGGTTTTATTGAACAAGGTTAGAGGTCCGATAGCTGGAACCCCGAAAAGCGTAAAATTTTGCGATCGAATAAAATTTTAGTGCTAAGAAATTTGATAAGACTCATTTGAGCTCAAAGTTCTAAGCTGAGGATCGAGTTCATTTTCCAGTAGTGGTGCGAAGAAAATCTGTCGAAGCTAGTAAGTTCCGAGTTGCTGCTCTGGAAAAGGTAAAAACTTCATCTTTTTTACACTTTTTTTTTTTTTTTTTTGTGTCAGTGGGCCTAATGATTCTCGTTTTTTCGACTAGACTTAGTTGTAGCGTATTGTTGATGTTGGGATCTCACAATGGGTGAGAATGCTGGGATTATTTGCTGTAGAGGGTTGTGAATGCCATGGGATTCTGAAATAGTTGATTGTGTTCGTTATGTTGAGTTAACGTTGTTGTTTTGGTTATGTGGCTATCATTCAATTTTCTTTCTTTCTTTGGATTCGGTGATGCATCTAAAATATTATTTTAGTCCTTTTTACATTGTTTAGTTCTAGTTCAATACTGTCAAATTCATTTATTCGTTCGACTTGAGTATATTGTGTAATAGTCTGTTGATGTGTAATAATCTGCTAATTTGTAGAGTTCATTGTCAAGCATTTCTTAAAGAACTTGTGGTCTATTCAATATCCCTCGTTGGTTTGCATTTCTCATTTGTTTTACCTGTTTACTGCTTGATCAATACCTATATCATATACCCTGCCATCTGTTCATCCCTTACGTGTTTTTTGTTAGTTGTTTAAAGTCATTGAATGATGTGGATTGGACTTCGAGTGCCCATTTGGCTTCACAATAAAAATAGGCTATTGAAAAGTTTCATTTAGGTGCAAAAGAGCTTTCTCCTCAGATTGTTTTTTTTTTTGTATCCTCAGAACAGTTAAGAAAGATGAAGGAATTAATTTGAGAATGGATAGATTCATCTCCATAACCTCACACCATTCTCAAAGTATCCTTTTAATTCTATCTCACTTGCGATGAAAGCCAAGGTTCAAGCTACACTCCTTCCATTTTGATTAGTTGAACCTGAAGCTAACAGTGATCAACAAATTCCATCTTTTTCACTTCTTAGATGGAAATCTGGGAATCCATGGGTTAGAAAATGGGAAATGAATCTTTTTTTTGGTGTCCAAGTATTGCAAAAATTAGAATCATGTGTTCATCCTTTTTCCCTGATTAATGAGAATAATTTCATTTCGCTAGTTTTATGCCTACCTGAGTGAAATATGCTTTTAAGAATGTTTGTAGCCTCGGTAATTACTATCTGCTTCAACTAAAGTATGCTATTAAGTGTTAAGATGGGGGGATGAGTCAAATAATGTTGTTACTGCTTTTCTTTCTTCAAATGTCGTGCCTGAGTCACAAATGATTAATGAAAATCAATTGTCTTCTACTTTCTTTGTGGTGTATTTTGTGTACCTGTGTCCGCCTAAAGTATCCAGGAAGTGTGCTTGAGACGCGCTTAGACGTATCTCTTCTTATTGATAGCTAATTAAATCTTTCAAATATGGATAGGTCAGCTATGACTACTACTGTGATCCTTTGTTTTAATGTCCCCTTTTTTGATCCTTATCTCCCTTTGAAATGGATGAGTAAAAGGTCCAGTTTTGCGTCGATTGAGAATTTTGACATATGGTCTAGGGAAGGTTGTATCTTAGTGTGATGTGTTTGATTGTAGTTGAATAACTCCTTCCCCTTAGGCATGTCTAGGCTATATGATCACTAAACGCATGTGTTATCAGATCATGTATTGATGAAGTAATCGGTGGCAAAGCTTATTCAGTAATTGTTCTTTCATGCTATTAATTCCTATTATTGTTTTCCTTTGCATGTGACATTGGCATGAGTCCATTGGACGCTACCTACCCGCATATCCTTGATGACCAAATAGGCCCGAGTCATCGAGTCCGCGATCCTTCCAAGTCCAAAAATGAACTGAAATAAAGAATATCAAGGTTGTATACAAAGATATACAATATATAAATGCCACATACAGGCCTTGGAAGCTAATATACATGCTCAAAAAGAGCAAAAACGGGAGAAGGAAGGTGGTACACAAATTTGCAAGTTGGTATACAAATTGTATACAACCAAAATGTGGAAGAGAAAGACTGTGATATACAGTCAATATACATAGCTGAAAGGGGCTGAAAAATCCATAAAAATAGGCCCAAAAATTGGGCAGATTCCAATGGGCCAAGTCAGGGGCCCAAATCTTAAACTTTTCCTTTTTAGCTTATTTGTATATTCCTATTTGGTTACTTGTTTGTAATGAACTTTTAAATTTGATGAAATCAAATTAAATCCTTTTTGAATTGTCATTTCTATTTTATTTTTATATTTTTCTTTCTTTATAATTCGCCACGTAGTCTAAATTTTTGGGCTAATAAAACTAGTCTCTTTATGTTTTCCCTGAGAACTAGCCTTGAGAATAAAAATGACATTTTATTTTATTAATGTGTTAAGTTGATTTATTTAAGTTGCAATAATTTTCTACCTAAAAATCAATTTTCTTGTTAAAATTAAAACATTTTCACTAATTAGTCAATTTTCATAACTCGTTTAAATTGATGTTTTTTTTCTCAAAAGATAAAATTTTCTATTATCAGTAATGAATTTAAAATCACTTTTTTTCTCTTTTGATTGAAAATTTGTCTTTCCCTAAATTGATAAAAGAATTATATTTAGTTAACCTTTTGCCTTAATTTAAAAGGACGTTTTTTCACTTGAATAAAATGATTGCTATACTTTGGAAATGAATTTTAAGATTTCACAAAATTAGTCATTTTTTACAAATCAGTCAAATAGTCTTTTGATCAACCGTTTTTTAACAGATGCTCTTGAATGCCTTTAAAACCTTCTCAAGGCGTTATTTGAATCCTTATCTTTTTTTTTTTTTAACTTTAATAATTTGTTTCTGTTTCAAATCTTTAAAATATTTTTAGTTTTTATTGATATTTTCTTATAAAATCAAGTGGTGACTCTGTAATTTCTTAAATTATTTCAAAATTTTCTTTAAAAGTTTTGAAATGATTTAAATAGTCAAAAATAATGTTTTGCAATCCTTCAAGCCTAAAGGCGATAAAACATAAATGACGACTTTGTTGGAGAATTTTGTTAAGATTCTAACCAAATTTTAGACTGTTTTAATTGATTTATTTGTCTTTACTTGATTAAATGTGGTAGTTTGATATTATCTTGCAATTACATCTAATATTTGCATTCATGACATATTTTCTCATTTGATTTATAAACTATTTGAGGTTTAGCGGTTGTCGCTGCCCTTATTAATCAATTTCAAATAAAATTATTGAAAATATAACAGTTTATTAATACGTTAGGCGTCTGATGATTGTTTATATTTTCAAATCCAAGTAGTCCACTTTGGAATCTAGTCAAATCCCACTCTACATAACTAATATAGAGCAAAATCAAAATTCTTTTAGGCATGAGCCTAGGACGACCCAATACCTGAGGGGGTATTGGGTCCATTAGAAAACCTACCCTGCGTTTATTGACCACGGGTCAATCACAGATGAATCATGCTTATATGTTGAAGTAAGTATCTGTTGATTAATATAAATCCATTACTATTTAGGGTGGGGGGAAGGATCGCCTTGTTTTCTTTTGGTTAGGTACGGATCAACCAATCCTCGTAAGAAGATTCAAGATAATGTTTAAGCTAGATGATTACTTCAAAGATTTGGTAGAAATATATAAACTGTAAAGGTCAAGAAAATCCTCAGGAAGCATATAGGACATTTGTCTTCCCTAATCGATATGAAAGTCGTAATTATGTGAAAGATATTTGATCACAAACAGATATCGGATATGGCATGAGGTGGACAAAGCCAAGAAGGAAAAGACCGACGAAGGATCGTCTGGATGCTAGTGTTTTTTTGTTTTTTATCTCAAATTTTATTTTTCCTTTTTCCTAAAGATTGTATCCCTCATTTGCTACTTTGTAGGCATTTTTGAATGTTTTGTTTTACTTTATCCCCTGCGTGGGACTGTTTTTCGCATTTATTTTTCCATTTCCTCAAAAAGTGTATTCCTCGTTTGCTACTTTATAGGCATTTATGTTCTTTTGGTATTTATGAAAATGATTTTGGGGATAATTGATTTGTTTTAGAAGGCATATACTTTCTTCAAAACCATTAGACTAATCCTTAGCTCAAAAGGGTCCCCAATGAGGATGTGCGTTATGCTTGTGTGATATAACTATTTTATGTGTTTATATGTGTTATGTTGATCCGAGTCAAAGGCAAATTGGTCCAATCCAAGAATTTATAAAGCACCTCTTAGCATAAATACACACCCACTATACAAAAGTCCGACCAAATATACTCTAAGTCTTCCAAGTCTCTCAGAAAAGTCCACAACTATTCTTATAAATTCTTAAAGCTATTGCTACTATCTCAGGAAAGTTGATTATGGACTCAGAAGAAGCCATTATATGAAGGACAGAGAAGAGCAGTAGGAGAATTGCTCAAGTCAAGAGAGGAATGGTGGTGTTAGACCATATAGAGGATACACTAAAGGCGGACAACAAGAAAGTGGCTAAGAAGATTGTTGTGGACAATTTTTTTTTAACAAAGTCAACCTATTGATTGAACAAGAAGAGGATGTTGCTATGGCAAAAAATAGGGAACTGGAGGAACAAATCGCCCTAACCAAAGCAAAGATTGCTATGTTCGATCAAATGCTGAGAAAAAGGAAGCCAATACCAAAAAAGACCTTGCTAGAGAGATCAAACTACTGGCCATGGAATTTGAAATAGTTGTCGAGATGATTGTAGAGATAATTAGAGAAAACAAAGTGAAAAAAATCAAAAGATGACAGCATCATGCAAAAAAGAGTATCAATGACCCTCGAAGAACTCATGAATGAAATGAAAGAATGGTTAGAAGACGTAAACAAGACATTCTTTCCTTCAAGGTTTAGACAAGAAGATGAACAAATCACACTCAAAGAAAGTGCAAGAAACTACATGAGAGAATAAAAAAATGTGAAAGTCTCAGAGATTTTTTCAAATGTGACAGGCTACGAGAGCTGTATGCTCGGTTAAGACTCAAGGTCCACCATGTCACCCCATGAATGGGTACATAGGATGTGCTTGCCATTTGTTTTTAAAAGGCCATTCCACAGATGCATGTTATAAGTTGAAAGCCAAAATATGTGATTTGATTAATAGCAGTAAAATTGCTCACTTATATGGACCTCACACCATGTTAAAGTGTGATAGGGTTGAACCAGGAGTGCCCATCACTAGTGATCTTGCAATTCGTCGTTTGTACTTCACAACTTTTAAGGATACCTACAAGGACGTTTACTCCAAGTATGTCTAAGCAAAAGTTCTCCATCCAGTCGGGAGAAAGGAAAGGAAAGGATTTGAAAAATAAAGGAAGGTCGATGACATATATCATTATTGTCACAACCCAAAATCCAAGGGTCATGATGGCACTCATCGCGGTGAACCTTAATGAGTCATCCTATCACCCGAACTGATACACAAAAGGGAAAGATCAAAATACCTCCAGGGTAAGGCTTCTAGAACAAAGTTGAACCATATAAGTGTGATAAATGTGGAAAGAACAAAATCAATAATACAACCATAACTCCCCAAAACCTTATGTCAACGGTATAATAATGTATCTAGTGCAACTCAAATCCAAATGAAATATATAAGATGTCCAAATACAAGAGAAACTCTATCTTTGAAATAAAAGTAAATCCATAGTCTATAAGAAAGGTAGTGGAATATATTTGGATGACTGAATGTCAACCACTACCTTAAAAGCACCAAATATCGCCCAAATCAACCAAGATGGGGCGCACTCAAACTAGGACCTACATCAAAATGGTGCAATAGGTGTGAGTACGATCCACTTGTACTCAATAGGTATCATAGGCGGACCAAGCAAAGTAGACAATTGAACATACAAAATACACATAAAGGACACATCACTTGCAATCAGAAAATGTCCCACAATGGTAGCTCACACCACTTGAACTGACAGTTCTAATATATATTTATATATATATCGTAACAACATAACATGGTAGGACACAAGTATACATCATATCACATACAAGTAGAAATAAGAAAAAACATGTATATACGAGATTGTCAAGTACAAATAATGAAAGATAGAACAAATAGATATAAGACAAGTCAATATGGAAATTCACTCAAAACATAACACAATAAATTAAGTGTAATGTATAAGATGATGATGATGATGATGCATAAGGTCATCACACAACCTCCAGGATCGTCGCACAATCTCCGTATACACCTACACAATAAATCATCTTGACGTAGGATCCATGAGGGGTTCGTCAACTCGTATATAATACATATATCTATATATCCTCCCCGGCACAACCCTCGGGGAGTGTTTAATAAGATGTCACATTTTCTTTCATAATAAGGTGTTGCTAGTATTTCTCAAGTGTTGCCACAGTGGTACCAATGTTTCATGAATTAGTATGATATGAGGATGTAATGCTTACAACCAATCACAATGAATATTTCCACAACCAACTACATGATTTATTTCCACAACCAACCATAATGATATATTTCCTCAACCATCCACAATGATATATTCCACAACCACGTAAGCCAATATCCACTCATTATTTTCACCATCCATGAAATTTCACATGATTCATATGCCAATAAAGTATGAATATAACACAATAAACTAATGGTACCACAATAGGCATTCCAACAACACATTACAATTATTCACATATATTTTAGGCTATCAACACCACATAGGACCCCACACGGTCACGCATATTACCTAATATCTCAAAACCAACAATTATATCACATATATGCCCCCCACAGGCACAATACATTAAGATATCCAATTTCATGATTAGTTCCTATCCCTTAACATGACTTTTGTACCAAAATTAACTACCCATCCCAGTCTGGAAGAGTTAAACCATAACCTACCTCAAGGCTAAAAACCAGTCGGCAATACTTCAACCCATGACCTTACTTCTCATGAATGATATTGAAATCAACTAATACCAAGAAATATATAATCTGCACATCAAAACAAAACGAACGATACCCATATTTTCTACTTTAAACTCGGGGTCAAAAGGGACCCCCGAAATGAGTTTTCGAAAAGGAAGAAAAAAATCATAACTTTATTTTAAAAACACGTTCCCAATACGTAAGAGAATTAAGAAATGGATGTTAACCTAGCTTCCTAAGCACCCACAAGCTTCACTTTTCAGCTCTCACACTATTTTAGGGTTTAGATCTCAAGAGGCAAGATGAATAATGCCCAAAATTGTAGAAAAAAACTTAATTTATACCCAATCTAGGTTCTCGATTGTCACTATTGCGACTCGGGGTATGCGATCACACTATACCCAGCCTGGACAGGCCAATCGTGATCGCGCCAAGGCTATGGAGATTGTACTATCTACTTTGCACGAGAAGTCGCGATCGCAGTCAGTGTTGGCGATTGCCGACACACCAGATATCCGGTGGAAACTTGAAAACTTTTTAAGTTTTCGCCAAGGCCTCAGGATTTATTTGGAATCTGATACATGCAAGCGAACTGTGTACCCACATTAACTTCAATTCTTCAGATTCAATGGTTTTATCTAATTTTTGAAAATACGTCATTTTCAAAAAATTGACCCTCGAAACTTGAAATCATAATTTTTTAAATCGAGGGTCGAAATGAGATTTAAAAGCCATAAATCTAGACCATATATGTTATCACCCTAAAATTGGCATTTTGGATCCGCTGGTGTTGTCTTTTCAGACATCCCTCACACGGATCAAAAGATAACCACTGAAGTCCAAAATAAGGCTCTTGAAGCCTCCAAAAATCATAATATCCCACAAATGGTGCCAAAATACATTAGAAACCATGTAAATCAACCCCACACCCCATAAATACCACAATGCGACTATGGAGAGGGTTAAAATATTCAAATCACACAAAAATACATATTTCACATATTTCATCAAAATTTAAGTTGTTACAATTATCATAATGAAACCAAAGGAAATACAATTGAGAAGTGTCATATTTTTTGCTTTGATTTGGAGCACTTTGATCATAATTGGAAAGATTCAATTGTAATTCATGTCGGACTATCCATGAAGTAGAAGAAGGATGGAGAAAATTAAAGAACTTTCCACTATTCAAAATCAAGCTTTAAATGTCGCAAGTTTTTTTTTCCTTGTATTTACTTCACCTAATGTAATGAAGTTTAGTGAATGAAATAAAATGATAACAATCCCTTTTACAATTGTTCGAACTACGTCAGGCCTTATTGCTCCTTTATGGGATACGTAGGGAGTCTTTCGGCCCGACCTCTATCTTCAAAAACTCCGTTGTCCCTCATTTTTGTGAAAGAAGACATAAGGCTGGGAAAATAAGAATTGAAACTTTCTTATAAAATCTACCTACCCAAATCAATGAAAAAATCCTGTTCATTAAAATTCTCGAGTCATTATTATACCATGGATCAATTCGCATGAGATACGAAACAACTTTATGTGTTTACTTCTGGCCTGATTATTTTGCGTCGTTTAGTACTAACAGAATCTAACACATTAGTTTTTGAGTTGTTCTTACTTTGCAGGTAATAGAAACTACTTTGTGTTGAAATAAAATAACAAAACATCCCTATTTTAAAAGATCAAAATTGAATGATGATTTCTCTCTTAACCATAAACTTCCTTATGGGAAAAGAAAAAATGACTGGTAGTAGCAATGGACACACACTGATCAATATTACTACCAAGGATCATAATAAAGACATAAGGTGAAAGGAGTACATGAGGCATTATATATCATTATGAGATGCCACGATAAGATCATCAATAGGGCAGTGGTTAATGGTAGATTAGGTCTAAATGTCTTTTCGTTAACTACTTGGAGTAAATTCAAGCCTTCGGTCTACATGATATTAACCATTGTTATGATAAAGGGTGCTTTGCACCTAGACGTGGCCTTCAAAAGAATTCAGATGAAATAATTCAGCCAATTGTGATCTCAAAAAGATTATTCATGCATGGCTTAGAGTATGTCTGAGTGAAAAGTATGAATAAAAAGCAAAGAGGAAGGGTCAAGAGTCATCTCAGAATCTTCCTAAACTCTACTAGTCATTTTTCAAATCAATAAGCAATGGTCTCGATGATGGAATTAGGAAAAATGCGATGCTGCCATGGAAGAATTGTCTAAGATATCCAAAATCAAGAAAGATGAATCGGAGGAAAAGTTGTTGAACTAGACTTCTACTCCACTTATTACTCCCCTGATCAATAGGGTAGATGGAAAGATAAAATTTAATTTTCTACAAAGTTAGTGGTAGTATGGATAAAGGCCTGATACCCACCATTTAAGTTTATTTGCTTCTCTTTTGCTTTTTATGTTTTTCAAAAAACATAGATCCACACTCGTGCAGGTCATGGCTAGAATTAATATTATCTCATAACTCAATATAATCCTCCCATATGGCGAAAATAATTATCTTTTACTTTACTATCAACTTGATTTTATTAACATTGTCTGGTTTTTGATAAAGTAATAAACATCTAAAACCTGCCAATGTCATGTCATGCCAAGAACAAAATGAATAAATCAAGGAACATAATGAATAATGGGTGATAATGATCCTAGAACGGACAACAAAAAAATCAAAGAGTTCAAAAATTAAGAAAAGCCTAACCTAGAAGAAACTGAGGTGGTTAATCAAGGAGGCAACAACAAACTTAAGGAAACCATTGTCAAGGAAGAGGAATCTTACTAATTCTCTCAAAGGAAAGTGGACGGTTGATCCTTCATTCTATCTAGACAAATGCAACTAAAGCATCACATAATTTATGAAGTGTTATCCAAAGAATCCTTAATTCTATTTGAGTGGGATGGATAAATGTATCACATGCCATTTTACCTTGAAGAGATACCACATCTAAAGATGGTTTTTTTGTTGTATCACATTCCTTATACTAGTGCTTTTTCTTAAGGTAACTATTTTATTTTTTAACATAGCTTAATTTACTCTTTCCTTTTATGTAAGAACTATGTTTGACCTGAATTTTCAAGAATGAGATACGCAGGTGGCCTATGTCGGCTTCGGTCAACCCCTTAGGAGAATTTCTCCTTCCTTTTTATGTTTGAACTATGTTTGACCTAATTTCTACCGTAATGGGATACGTAGGCGCCCTAACGACTCGATCATATCACTGCAAAAATAAAAATTGGGGCAGAGCTTCTGAGAAGGAATCTTAAAAATTCAAAAGAAGAAGATCGTCCTCCGGTAAGGAGAGAAAAGATCAACAAAGATTTCACGAAAAAGTCTCGAGATTCTCTCAAGCCAAGATTATCTCAAACAGTATCAAATTGGGGTAAATTTTTTGAGAAAGTCCTCAAAATTTCCACTAACATACTAGAATGAATTCCAAATTCCCCAGTACCAAGAGGTCAAGGCCAAACTTCAAAATTCCCTAGTTGTGATAGAGTTTAGATAGACTAAATCTCCAGTTATGATAGAACTTTTTGGTAGAACTCCCCAGCTATGATATTGAGTTTTTAGAATTCCTTCATTGAATGTCAAACATAGTCGAGCCTCAAGAGGAAGAGATTCGTTGATCTTGTACATGACATGACTGACAGAGATTTTCTAAAAACTTTTAAACAATTTTTTGAAACTATGTTTTCAAAAATCAAACTAGTTTTGAAAATCTATATACTTTTTCTACTTAAATAGTTTTTACCTAAAATCTATTGAAATAGGGAGTCACGACAGAAGTCCAAATATGAAGTAACACCCAAAAGATGGAAAGGAGCAAACCAAAGAAGCAGTTCACTCAAAACTAATATTTTTCTGTGGATTCAAGGATCAATGCACAAAATAGAGATCTTCTTTAAAAATCCCCAAGGGAATTTGGAACCACACCAAAGAATATAATGCTTAAGAATGGTATTTTTGGGTATCCCCAAAAAATGGGTTCAATTACCCATTTATCAAGGACCTTTTGATTTACTTATCTCATTTCAAGAGTTCATGGATGACAAACAAAGACGTCTTATCCTCTTTATGAATATTTTTTCTAAAAATAGTCACTATAAAAAGCGACTCTGTGTTTACTAAATATTTAACTTAATCACAAGTGCATTCAAAGAGCTGACAACAAGGACGCAATCAAAAGGATCATTCAATAGGCGGAAGAGCAGAAAAGTCATCCTTAAATTCGCCATGAGACAAAGCAAACAGTACTGTAGTGGTACCCAAAAATAGGATTTTACCCATTTGTTTATATCTGGTGGATTTATTATTTAAATACTTTTCAAATAAAGAAAAGATTAATAATATACTAAGTCATTCTGATTAGTCATTTAAACTGTCATAAATTTTGACTATGGTCACCAACGAGAGTGACATTGTGTCTACTAACTATCTACATTGAGTATAGGTACATGTAGAATGCAAAAATATAGACAAACAAACCTCGGTGGAGGTTCTCCTTAAACCACCTAGAGGGTCATTGCATCCCAGTATATTCCATTATCGAGAGGGCCATGCCTAAAGGTCTATGCTAAGAGGGTCATTTATTTTCATCATCAAGAGAGCTATGACACGAGGGCTATTTCATTTCATTTCATTGTCGAGAGGGTCATTTCATTCCTTACCATCACCGAGAGGGTTATTTTATTCCATGTCATTTCATTACCAAGAAGGCCATCATACCTTTCAACTAAGTCTTTGTAATCGCTCACCATGCAAGATGATAGGGTCTGGCTTTAGAATGTGTTTTGGAGGACCTATATCCGTTGATCATGCGAAGATTACATAATCTAGCATCGAGGATATCTCAAAATTTTATATCTATCAACCACGCAACGACGATATAGTCCAGCGTCGAGGATATTTAAGCATTTTATAAATCAGCAACTGAATGTATTAAAAGCATATGATTTGAAAGGATATCTTTAAGTCGCTATCTTAAAGTGAACAATTTATTGGAATTCCCAAAAATTGATAATTTGAGGGTTATCTATAAGTCACATTATTTGAGATAGGATAGTGTGTGAGATTACTGATGTGCTATACAAATATAGCACTTTTGACGCTTAAAATAATGAAAATATGCAAGTTTCTTAGTTTTTTTTGTTAGATATGATGTGTTTTGGGTATGTTTTGTAGGAAACAAGGTTCTGGATGCTAAGTTCAATAAAAAGATGAAAAAAAAAGTTTTTGGCTACTTACTTGATCATATTTTGGGCATTTGTAACACTTACCGGATCTATGTGACTAAAGCATGTGCTAAAATTTGAAGTTTGGAAGCTTGGTTGCAAGAGTTGGAAGGACTGACACTTACCTATGTCTACATGTGGACCGTAACAACACTTGTGATCTGCATGCGACTAAGGTAAGTACTATAATTGAAGATCCAGATAGTGAAAGAGCTGAAGAAGAACTTTTGGAACTTACCTATGTCTACATGCAGACTGCATATGCCTCATATGGGTAAGGTAAGTACCAGAAGTCCAAATACCAAGAATGAATAGTGTAGGAAATTTTTCTAGCACTTACCTAGGTCCACATGCGGACCGCACGTGGTGCAAGCACCTACTGGCATATCGCATGTGGACATATGTAAGTGGCCACTGACCCTTTTTGTCTTTTTTTATTCAGGCTTTGATTTTTAGTTTTTTCTCTTGTACTATAAATACCCTTTATGTGTTTTTAGTAGAAGTGACGCGCTCTTAATACTTACAAAAATATTTTGATTCTAAGATCCAATTTTGGTCTTGAAATTCTCTTGTATTGATTTTGGTTGATTAATTCAGTTGAAGTTTTGAATTTTCCGTTGTGATTATTGTGATTACATCTTATGCTTTCAATTGTGAAAATTGTTGATTACTTCACAAGCATGAGCGACTAAAAACCCTTAGCTAGAGTTGTGGAAACCCTAACAGATTGACGAAGTAGGGGCAGTGCTATGTTGTTCTGAATCGATACCCATGTATGTGTTGTATTATCTTTACTTTAATATCTATCTTAGTGGTTACAAACACTAGGATCCCGCCTAGATTATTGCTACTTACTCCAAAAGAAGAGTAGTAACTAGGAAAAGATAACTACAATCATAATTTGAAGTTTAACTGTCGATCCACACTACTAGGTATTATCTACGTAAGATGGTTAGCTGTCATCTAATAACTAGAGACTCAAAAGGTAATAGTTAACTGGGATCTAGGATAAGGGTTAGTAAGGCGATATCCTTAGACTCAAAAGGTAAAGGGTGAAATCTGTCAGCTAGTCTAAAAGACGGTTGGTGGTACATAACATATCATATTCTGCATAAAAGGTATCGGGTTGGTTCAATAAAGAAAAATAATCCTACAGAGTTGAGAAGCCAGGGGAACACAATCCTAGTGTTCACCGACTACTAATATTGACAATATAATCCCCCCATTTACTTTTCCAGTTCTGCCTGTTGAATTATAGTACCTGAGAGCCGTAATTCCATGTATTCCCTTGGGATTCGACCCTAACCTTTATTGGGTTACTATATTTGACAACAACCACATAATATATAGATTGACAGTGTAGTTTGGGAATTATAAAAAATTTGGCGCCCTTGCTTGAAAACTATGGTGTTATGTTGTGAATTAAAGTTGTTGCAGTTTATGGGTTTTTTTTGTTCTTAGTTGGGTATACTCCGGTGTATGCCTAGAACACAGAGTAGAGGCAATACCTTACTCCTATTGAATTCAAATCCTCTTCAAATCTTGAGAGGATCCTACAAATACCTAATAGGATGAAAGAGTAAAAAAGAGATGATATTCCTGAAGGAGTTCGTGATGATGCACGCCAGGTGACTCCTCTCCTCCTAAAGGAATTCAAGATATTATTGACTAGCATACGAAGGCACTATTAGCACAAGTTGCTAATCAGAGAAGGGAAGAAGATGCTCAGTACATAGCTCAGGAGGCATAGTTAGCTATACAAAGGTATGAAACAGACTGTTGAGCAACACTTAGTGGTAATCAGAATAAAGTTAGAGGTGGACATGCTCAAACAATCCAGTATATCGGTATTTGCAACCATATGAGGATGATAAAGAGGATCTAGGGTATGTTGAGCCGACATAGACTGGAACTATTATTTCTTCTGTCTTGCCCCCGATGTCAAGTTTAATATCTCTAGTGCTATGATCCAACTCTTATACTTGAAGAGTGTGTTTGCAGGGTTGCCTACAGATGATACAAGCATGCATCTGGCTAATTTTACTGGAATTTAAACTTTTTATACAAATTCTGGGGTAGATCTAAGAAGCACTTAGGTAGAGGTTGTTCCCTTTCTCACTTATAGGAGAAATATCTTTATAGTTGGGGGAAGTTATAAGAGGATCTATCACTATATGGAATGAGTTGCATAAGCAATTCTTAAACCAATTCTTTCCTCCATCCAAAATGTTGCAGCTTAAGGGAGAGATTTATAATTTTAGGCAGCTGCAGTCAAAATCTATGTACGAGGGTTGGTTCAGGTCCAAGAAGAAGCTGAATATAGTGCCTAACCATCGGATTTCAGGGACGAGCTTACTAGAGATATTTTACAGAGCCCTGACCATCAGTTTTACATTTATGGTAGACACCATCTCAAGAGGAGCTTTTATAAGACTACACTGGGAGGTAGCTTCCGGTATTATGGATCAGATCTCTCTAACTAATCGAGGTTGACAAACTTGGGAGGCTGTGTAACGCCTCAAAAATATATCTCGAGATGTCACACGGTGCTTAGGACCACAAGTGATCCTAAGCTAACCCATGAACTGGCATACTGTAAGGTAACTAATTAAATATGTATACAATAACTGAATTTACTGTGCGAAAACATAGAAATGATGGAATCTTTGAAAAATACAATACTGATACAACTTTTACAATCTGATAAGGTCTGAAACGAGGGACTAAAATTACATGACTGACTCTAACTAACGTCTATGAAGCCTCTACTATACTGACTATAGATAGATGGGACGCAAATCCAACTACCACTAATTAATACATATGAGTAAGAAATCAAAGTTCATAAATAACATTTAACTAAAGTCCCCAAAGTAGGAGGACTCATCATCTGCTGGCTGGAATTTGCAACTGTCTGATTCTGTATGCACATACTATAACTTGTACCTACATTATGAGATAATGTAGCACATAGACGTATATGCGGATCAGTACTTTAAGGAAGTACTGAGTATATGGGGGTGAAATGCATAAGTAAAACATCATCTCATAATCATCATTTATAAAACAATGCATTCTAAATGTAAATGACTCACATGAGCCGGAATATCTGAAATGCTAAAATATGTAGCAATAAGAAGCAAAACATACTTTATAAATCTCGTGAGCCATAACATTTAGTTCCAAAAGTAGTGCGTGTATTCTCTCTTTAAATCATACTGTCTAAGTGTAGAAAGGACTCACTCTAAAATCTGAATTCTGATAACTAAAATCTGAAGCTACTATCTTTCTTTAAAACATAATCAGAGTAAAACTTGTGGGCCTTTACACTTAGTTTTCTAAAAACTTTTCTATTATTCTTTTCTATTAGGGACTTCGGAACTTTGGGAGGTTCTTCTAACCGACATAAACCATGTGAGTATTCATGGAGTCCAACGTCTCATCGTCCTAAGGAAGAATACTCACGTTGGGGAGAGAAGTCATACTCTTATCAGGGAGTATAACCTTATCTTAAGTGATCACAATCTTAGTCATCCACGTAGAAGTGGGAAAAATCTTAATCCTATAGTGGAACTTAGTTATGGGGGATGAAACCTTGGTAACATACCCATCTCGGTGCTAAATACTACTCCCTTTCTTATGCTCAGAATCTTAAGAAATCCACTTTAAAATAGCACAAGGGTTTACAAGAAAATCAAATATGCTTTTCTTTTCTTTAAATCTTAAGTCACATGAACAATGTGGATTCTTTATCTTAGCTTAGGACCAAAAAGTCAAATCTTTATCAAAAATTTTAGAATACTCTTATTATAGGGTACGCGTAGCACAAAAAATCTTGAAATAACAATCTTTAATTAGGGCTTAATGACCCATGCATCAAACTCACGTTAAAATATCATAATGTTATGCTTGATAATGTAAACATTGATAAATTAATTCATGAACATAATCATGTAATTAAACTTTTAAATCACTGGAAATCTCATAAGCTTGTGAATAACAATAATGGGTATAAATCCTAACTTGAATTTCATGGGAAATCATATAAAATTCAGTAAAATTAGAATAGAAATGAGTTTTGGGCACAAGAACGAAAGGATTGTCCTTGTTCATAACCCCACATACCTTGATTGAAGATTAGATGAAGAAACTTGATCTATTGATTCCTATTTGAGTTCTTGGAGATGAATTCTTGATTATCTTGCCTTGGAAATCCTCAATTTGGAGCTTTCTTGGAGAATCTATGGAGCATTTTTTATTTTTGGAGAAGAAGCTTTAGAGCTTTAGGGTTTTACTTTGAGAGAGAATGGATGAAATTGGGCATAAAGTGCTTTGAATAGGCTTAAATATTATATTTTGATGGATATGGGGCTTGGGAATTGATCAAAATTCCCTCTTTAAACTTTTGGATGGAACTGAAAACGTAATATTTTTCCAATTTGGGTAGCCACCGCGACGCGCCACTATCGCGGTGGCTTGCTGGAAAATGGACGAGTGGGAACTGGACATTCTCCGTAATGCATTACCATCACGGTGCCCATTTGAAATGCCATTTTGTCCACTGGCGCGACGCACCAATATCACGTTGGGCTACTGGAAATCGACAATTGGGAAATTGGCCCTCTCTACATGCTCCAATATCGCGTCGGTCTACCGGAATGGGACAATTGGGAATTTGGGCTTCTCCGTGATGTGAGGCTACTGTGGAGGGCCACTGGAATTTGACAATTATCATTTTACCCTCCTTCGTGACGTACCGAGTGCCCAGGTGGCACACTGTCAACTTAAAAATGTTATAACTCCTTCACTGAGTGTCGTAATTGGGCGAACTTTATATTAATGGAAAGCTTATTCAATTTCCCACACAATGGAAAGCCTAAATCTTGAAAATTCCATATGCATAAAATGGTATTCATTTTGAAGCAAATCTTTGATATTCTAGGAGCGAAATTAAGCTAGGAAAAGTAAGGGGTATTACAATATCTCCTCCTTAGGAAAACTCATCCTCAAATATGGCTAATTAAGCTGAAAATACTGAGGAATCTGAGTCTATAAGCTATCATGCACAACTAAAATAAACTAAATAACTGAATCTTTAACATAATGAGCTACTGAACTGATCTGCGATTGCATGAATTCTCATGAAAATAACTATATGGCTGAGGTAGAAGTGAGAGAGTCAAGTTATGGGTAACAATTCCCTTAGGCTGGATCTGATTTCGTGAGAAAAATATGAGAGGTTTATGACATGAAAACTCGGGGCATTACAACATCTCCCCCTTGGGATCGTTCTTCCCCGAATGATACTGATTTGGTTGAAATACTAGGAAAAGACTGAGATGATATGCAAGATACTTATGAACTGAATCATGACTTAATATTTGAATCTGAAATTGATGCATGATGCATATACTGAGCTGAATCCGCAATTTACATGGATGCGAACAAACTACCTCTCAAAATAGCTATACTCATGAAATTTCAGGTAGTAAAACTAGACTAAATTGGAAGATGGAAAACTATGGAAATTTGTCTATCGGACTGTTAAGATAGATTGCTGGCCATACAGACTGAATCATACCGAATGCTCATACCCCGATGGAGTATTTCTTTAACACCTTTCTAAGAAATTTCTAATGCTATTAGGGAGTAAAGAACTATGGGTATGATCTGAACAAAACATTTGAATAGGAAACTACAACATTGCTACGACTCTATAGCATATAACTTAAACCTATAAATCATAAGCCAGGATAGAATTTCTAGCCTTAAGCAATGCAACTTCTTACTTTCAAGCTTAGAAACACTTCTCAAACACTCCCTCAACTATATTATTCCCCTCAAATACCATACTCGCTTGATTCAACTTATAATTCTCACATGACATTGATAAATCCGTCTACTAAATTCTAACTGAACCATATTTTCTCATTGTGGTCAAGCCTAACTCGGAATTGCAAGGTATTGCACCTAACACCATAATACTAGTCTAAACCATGAATTCAATACCCCAAGCATTGTCATAACTACTCCTCTCTAAGATAATTCTCCTTATCACTTCTATAACAAAATTTAACCTCTTACTAGGAAATCCTTAGTGCACAACGTTCCCATCCAATTATATATCAACATAACGTTCAAGCCTATCTTCATAACCATATGTGCACTTCTGAACAAATACTCATAAGAGCATCTTCCTCATATTCTCTAATACCTCTATCAATAACAACTTCTATGAACTATTCAATTCTTAGGAAGACACACATAAAATATTCTCAACTAACCAAGTCATACACAAGAAAATTAAAAATTAAGCTAAAAAATTCTTTCAAACTTATAGACTTACATAAAACCAGCTTTCAACCATTTTTCCCAACATAACATATTTACTCTCTCCCATCCACACAATTGCTCATCAGCACTACCTTGACCTGGGGGAGGTCACTGAAAGGTTGGAATGTCAGGATCCAGAACATGAAGGGATACTAAGAATAACTCGACACTTTACCAAGGCCTGAGGAATAGAGGGTTCACGATATGGACTCATTAAGAGATCGAGTCTAAGGGTGTACATGATATAAATCTGGACTTTGCTTGATCGTTAAGAGTGTTGTACGAGTACTGGAACTGAGCATACTGTAGAGCATGAGTACCTGAGTCATGATCTGCATGACCTGAATTTTGAAGTTCATAACTTATGAAATGTGGTTTCAACTGCTGAACAAACTGGAACTCCTCATACTAGGAACTGGGAAAGTGCATGATTCTCTATTATACACATGAACATGAACTATGATCATGGAACTGAAATGAAAGTCATGAGTATGTATTGGAATAACTAAAATACCAACACTGAAATAAGAATAGGTTGAGCCTCATCCTCACCCTATGATGTTCTACACTACACTGTCATCACTAGTAGAATCGGGAAGTCTGACTTGGTTACTCATTCTATCATCTCCCCTCTTTAGCTTTAAGACATCAATCTAAGCCTGTGGAACCCCTCACTAAACTCTAAACTGAACTACACTCACTGTACTCTGGAGTCTGGAATACAATAATACACACAAATAATAAACTTACTTTAAAAGACTATACCTGAAAGTGTAAAACTTGTTTCTAATACTTCCTTTTGAGGTACAACTCTATCTTTCTATAGCCCTTACTAGTCATCATATAATATCTTGAACACTTACTAACTCAGAATCTTCATGAGTATCACCACATCCTGAATTCACACCATCTAGAGCTTCAACACTCATTTCTGTTCGCCCATTCTTCAAGGTTTCAAACTTAGATTCTAACACTTAACACGGATGTCTTCAACCTTTAATAAACCATGATGCATTCGTCATAGCCTACTAATATGACATCTTAAAACTTATATCTCTAAATTATGAGAATGAAGATCACATCAAGAAGGCTCAACATCATCAATCGAAACTCCTTAACTTAGCTATTTAGAACACCATATACCATCTAACTAGTCTTCTTCCACGTAGCAACTCAACGGTACTACCAACCACATAAAATACATAATAACCTTAGAAAATAAAGTAACCCCATATCACCTTGGGCATACTTCTTTATCATTCATACAACATCATACTTAATTATGAAAAATGGACTCAAACTCTTGTACATACTGTTCAAGCCTACTAAATCACTTCCATATAACTAGCACCACTAACTAAGAAAATCATTATATCCACCTTGATGACCAACAACTGTTCAAACATAATGTCTAGTGCTAAACATGATTTAACAACCCACCTTACATACTATTCTCACTTAGAAGCTATAAAATAAAACATCAAGAAACACTAGTCCACTAGAATTTTATAATAATAGTGGTCGGTTAAAATGACCTATCTCATTATAATCCATTAGCACATACTACTTCTACATATCACTACTATTTACCCATCTATACACCTAAATTACGATCATAGATCTATAGGTTTTAACTAAACTCCTTTTTGTAACCTCAAGGAAAGCCTAAATTAATGATACTAAACCACCAAATACTTTATTATTATCCTATACTTTTCTAACACAACAAATATAATTAATAACTCCTTCCGTACATCAAACAAACAACAATTCTCCTTAACTAATAACTCTTTCTCTACCTCCATTAAAATAACACACAAAGGACTATCACCTCAACACATCTTGACAACATGCATGAGTTTATCTCTATACTTTTTATCAATCATCATTTCCACTTTTTTTATCACTACTCTTCTATACCCATACTTCCAACTATAATAAGGTTCTAATATTCATAGATCATAACACTGTAGTTCATAATATCCCATGAATGCACACTATATTTAACAGTCTAGATTAAATCTATCTCCTCTTATGAGAACTATCTGTATTGAAAAGGGCCAATGGGTAATCTAACTACATATCTAATCCTATCTCAACTGATCAACTTAGAAAGATGAGAAGATAAACTTTCAACTTAAGGAACTTAACACACTAGGGAGCTCCTCTCAAGCCCCTTGTGTGACTTCTGAAGTTTATGCTAGAAATCTGAGGGCATTATCTGGGGAGGAACTGGAACTTGCTAATTATATTATCTTAAGAATAATAAATAGATAAGGAATTTTGGGGTAACACACGAATGGATTGAAGATTCTGAGAAAACAACTTTACTACACAATCTAGAGTAAGAAAGAAAGAAAACTTTTCTTAAATGCCTCGTAGCCTCTTGAAGAAAAATACAGACGTCTCCATACCATTCCAAAAGAATCTACTAGACACGGCTTCACAGACACCCTAGGACGTCACACGATGCTTAGGACAACAAGTGATCCCAAGCTAACCCATAAACTGGCATACTGTAAGGCAACTGATTAAATATGTATACAATCACTGAATTTATTGTACGAAAACATAGAAATGATAGAATCTATGAAAAATACAATACTGATACAACTTTTACAATCTGATAAGGTCTAAAATGAGGGACTGGAATTATATAACTGACTCTAACTAATGTCTATGAAGCCTCTACTATACTGAATATAGATAGCTGGGATACAACTTCAACTACCACTAATTAATACATATGAGTAAGAAAGTAAAGTACATAAATAACATCTAACTAAAGTCCCCAAAGTAGGAGGACTCATAATCTGCTGGATGGAATCTGTAATTGTCTGATTCTGTCTGCACATACTACAACTTATACCTATATTGTGAGATAATGTAGCACATAGACGTATATGTGGATCAGTACTTTGAGGATGTACTGAGTATATGGGGGTAAATGCATAAGTAAAACATCGTCTCATAATCATCATTTATAAAATAATGCATTCTAAATGTAAATAACTCACATGAGCTGGAATATCTGAAATACTAAAATATGTAGCAATAAGAAGCAAAATATACTTTATAAATCTCGTGAGCCATAACATTTATTTTTGAAAGTTGTGCTTGTATTCTCTCTTTAAATCATACTGTCTAAGTGTAGAAAGGACTCACTCTAAAATTTGAATTCTGATAATTGAAATCTGAAGCTACTATCTTTCTTTAAAACATAATCTGAGTAAAACTTGTGAGCCTTTACACTTAGTTTTCTAAAAACTTTTTTGTTATTCTTTTCTATTAGGGACTTAGGAGGAACTTTGGGAGGTTTTTCTAACTGATATAAACCATGTGAGCATTCATGGAGTCCAACGTCTTGTCTTTCTAAGGAAGAATCCTCATGTTGGGGAGAGGAGCCATACTCTTGTCAGGGAGTATAACCTTATCTTAAGTGATCACAATCTTAGTCATCCATGTAGAAGTGGAAAAAATCTTAATCCTATGATGTCACGTAGTTATGGGGCATGAAACCTTGGTAACATACCTATCTCGGTGCTAAATACTACTCCTATTCTTATGCTCAGAATCTTAAGAAATCCACTTCAAAATAGCACAAGGGTTTACAAGAAAACTAAATATGCTTTTCTTTTCTTTAAATCTTAATTCACATAAACAATGTGGATTCTTTATCTTAGCTTAGGACCAAAAGGTCAAATCTTTATAAAAAATCTGAGAATAGTCTTATCATAGGGTGCGCGTAGCACAAACAATCTTGAAATAGAAATCTTTAATTAGGGCTTAATGACCCATGCATAAAACTCACGTTAAAATATCCTAATGTTCATGCTTCATAATGTAAACATTGATAAATTAATTCAAAATTTGGAAATTACTGAAATATGCATGAAAATATGAACATAATCATGTAATTAAACTTCTAAATCACTGAAAATTTCATAAGTTTGTGAATAACAATAATGGGCATAAACCCTAACTTGAATTTCATGGGAAATCATATAAAATGCAGTGAAATTAGAGTTAAAATGAGTTTTGGGCACAAGGACGAAAGGATTGTCCTTGTTCATAACCCCACATACCTTGATTGAAGATTAGATGAAGAAACTTGATCTATTGATTCCTATTTGAGTTCTTGGAGATGAGTTCTTGATTATCTTTCCTTGGAAATCCTCAATTTGGAGCTTTCTTGGAGAATATATGAAGGATTTTTTATTTCTTGGTGAAAAACCTTTAGAGCTTTAGGGTTTTGCTTTAGGAGAGAATGGATGAAATTGGTCATAAAGTGCTTAGAATAGGCTTAAATCTTATGTTTGGACTGATTGGGGGCTTGGGAATTGACTAAAATGCCCTCTTTAAACTTCTGGATGGAACTGAAAACGTAACATTTTTTCGATTTGGGTGGCCACCCCGACGCACCACTATCGCGGTGGCTTACTGGAAAATGAACGAGTGGGAACTGCATTCTCCGTGATGTGTTACCATCATGGTGCCCCTTAGAAATGCCATTTTATCCACTGGCGCGATATGCCAATATCGTGTTGGGCTACTGGAAATCGATAATTAGGAAATTGGCCCTCTCCATGATGCGACAATATCGCGTTGGTTTACCAGAATGGGACAATTGGTAATTTGAGCTTCTTCGCTATGCGGGGTTATTGCGGAGGGCCACTGTAATTTGACAATTATCATTTTACCCTTCTCCGCGATGTGCCAAGTGCCCAGGTGGTACATTGTCAACTTAAAAACGTCATAACTCCTTCACCGTGTGTCGTAATTAGGCGAACTTAGTATCGATGGAAAGCTTATTCAATTTTCCACACAAAGGAAAGTTTAAATCTTGAAAATTCCATATGCGTAAAATGGTATTCATTTTTGAAGTAAATATTTGACATTCTAAGAGCGAAATTAAGCTAGGAAAAGTACGGGGTATTACAGGCTGAGAGGGATTTTTGCACTTATACCATTGGAGCTTTAAATGACCAGAGAGTGGATGAAGATTCTGTATCTCAAGATATTTTGCTATTAAGGACCGATATTGGTGCATTGGAAAAGTAGTTTGTAACAATAAATTCTAAAATGGTGAATGAAGAGAAGCCCTGGGTGATGCCTCTAAAGCTTATGAGTCAGAGTTAGAGGAAGAAGCAAAATATCTGGATCATCAATTGGAAAATTTATGATCCCAAGGGTAAGGAAATTGAGGTCGAAACTATAATGATGTAGATATAAAGACCACAATAAGGATAAAGACGCTGACCGAGATAAAAAAAGGATCACAAGGTGAAAAAAGATAGGTATATCCCACTTGGTAGATGATATACGAAATTAAGAATGGATGAAATATTGTCAACACTGGTGAAGGGACAATCAAGTCAAGAAACATGCCTTAAAGAACTTAGGGCTAACATTTCATGGTTTACCCAGAAAATTAAGTCACATGTAACTGCTATCAGGTAGTTAGAGCAATAGTTTGGGCAGATTTCTACCACTTTGATTTAAAGGCAGCCAGGTATCCTTCCTGGTGACATAGTGCAGAATTCTACAACCCTTGTTCATTGTTTGGCTATTAATAATAGGAATGGAATTCCTTTTAATGATCACCTTGTACCTATAATGAGCCAACAAAAGTAGAATTTGAGAAGCTGACTTGTAGTGATGATCATTATGAGAGTGATGATAGTGACGACTGGGTCATAGATGAACCCAAATATAAGGTACAACATTATAGCATAATTTCTTCTACACCATTAGTAGAAAATAAGGGGGCCAAGGGCAGTCATTATCCATGTTCTATTGGGCTTTTTGATATCAAACAGGATCTATATGATTTGGGAGCAGGCATAAATTTAATGCCACTGCTGATATAGAAAGTATTAGAGTTAGGTGAACTCAAGCCTACATCTGCAAGGATGATAATGGTTGATTCATCTGTAAAGGAGCCAATGGGTATTTTGCATGACGTAGAAGTAAGGGTGGAATCCTTCACATACCCAACAAATTTATGATTTTGGACTGTGAAGTGGATGCCCAAGCTCCGATTATCTTGGGTAGACCCTTCTTATCCACTGTTCGAGTGTTGATTGATATGGACTTGGTAGAGATCACTTTCAAACTGAACAATAAGTAAATAGTTTTTTATTTATGTATGACAGTATCACAACTAGATGATATGAGAGTTGTGGGAGTGATAGATGTTGTGGATGATGATTTGGTTATAGAAGATATGCCTATTAAGGAAAGATTAGTGGTAGAAATATTAAAAGTAGTGATAATAAATTTTGAGAGTGGCGGGATAGAGGAATATGACGATCTGGTTAATGCATTACATGGAATAGGTTCTTACAAGTATGCCCCTAAAAAGCTGGATCTTGATTTATAAAACAGAACCATACCTCCTGCAAAACCATCCATTGATGAACCACCTAATATTAGAATTGAAGGCCTTCCCATATCATTTGAGTATGTATTTTGGGGGAAACAATACCCTACCGGTGATTATTGTGGTAGATTTAGAAGGATCACACGTGGAAGCTTTGATATCGATGTTGCCAAAATTCAAGAGAGCTATTGTGTAATACCCCGCATTTTTGGGCTAGTCTTTGAACCGTTGTTTCTACGTGTATAATCTAAAATCCAAATGATTCCCATGTGAATATAAGTTTCATAATCCTTATCCTCGTCTTTGATGTGCTTTCAAGGTGAAAAACGTTCATAGGAATCACATAGAACAAAGTTGAGCTTAGAGCCTTTGATTCTTCCAAAGTTTGGTATTCGATTCTACAAGGGTCTACTTTGAACATGTATAACTTTTTATATACGTAGAATTTTGCATCTCAAAACCCACCAAACTATAGATAATTGAATTATCTTTCCAATGATACCAATTTTGCCTTAATTCGATACACGAGAGAAAAGTTAGTTCATTTTCCATGTGAGGTAGTAAGCCAACATGATTGGGATACGACGCATTGGTCATCGACGCGATTAGCGACGCGATGTGATGGTAATCGCATTACGGAACTTTTTACACGCTATTTCAGTTCCTAAAGGATCTAGGGGCACTTTGGTCACTTTCCCTCACCCAAATTTGTCCATACCACTTAATTTCAGCACCAAAAGCATTAGATAAATCATAATTCATCTATTTCTCTCTAAGAAAACCCTAGACCCTTCAAGAAAACCAAGAACTCCACCAAATTTTCTCCAAGAAAGTTAATAATCCAAGCTTTCGGGTTCAAGAACTTCAAGAATAAGCTTCAAGAACACCATTAGAGATTTAAAGTTCAAGCTTTCACATTCAATTTATCAAATAAGGTATGTGGGGTTATGAACAAGGATACTCTTTCATCCTTGTTCCCAAAACTAGTTTTAAAGTTGAATTTAGGTATAGTGCAATTAGAGTTCATACCCAACTTATCCTGTTTTGAGTTAATGGATTTGTAAAGTGATTTAAGTGTTAAAGTGCATGTTTGGTCTCCTCTATTTATGCTTGATTTAAATATTTTCAATTGAGATTATGCATGATATTGTGTTGCAAGTTATATGAAAGAAAGCATGAGATTCAAAGACTTTAGTGCATTAAGATTTCGCATGCTCATGATTTGATCCATAATATTCATATTGTGATTTTGATTTCATTATCTTGACTGAAATTATTGAAATATTTCAAGAAGATTATTAAGCATGAAGTATTATTTTGATTTGACATGAATTTAAAGCATGGGTTATTAAGCCCTAGTTTGAATATTGATATTTCAAGAAGATTATGCTTTCAGGCATCCTATGATTAGTTTATACTCAGATTTTGAACAAAATTTGATCTTTTGATCCTCAGTTTAGATATGGAATCCATTTTATAGTTTTGATTACAGTTTAAAGTAAACAGACGCATAACTAGTTTTCATAGTAAACCCTCATTCTAGTTTTAAAGTGGATTTCCTACAAATTGAGTATACATATTAAATGGAGTAGTATTTAGCACCAAGCGGGAAGTGTGGGTTTAGCGCATCCTACTTTCCCAGAACTACGAGCCAACGTAGGTACAGATTCAGATTATATTCCATTTGTATATGGATACAGATACAAATTATGATCACTTAGCTCAAGTTATACTCCTTGGCAAGAGTATGACATCTCTCCCCAACGTGAGGTTTTACCCTTAGGAGAACTAGATGTTGGACACTATGATAGCTCATATAGTGTATGTCGGTTAGAAGAACCTCCCTAAAGCCTAAGTCCTAAAACAGAATAACAGAATAACTTTTAGAAACTAAGTGTAAAGGCTCACAATTTTATGCAGATATTGTCTTACATAAGTCATTAGCTATGAGATTTTAACTTTTAGTTTACAGATACAAAGGTGAGTCCTTTTCCACTTAGCCTGTATGATTTGAAAACAGACTTAACTTCAATTCTACTTAGTCCACTAGCAGAAAGAGTAAAAGTATAACTTTTAGAACTAAGTGTTATGACTTACAAGATTTATACAGTATGTTTTATCATTTATGATTCATGATTTTCAGCTTTCGGTTATTCCAACCAATGTGAGTCATTTATAGTTAGCATGCATTATTTTACATATTTATACGAACATTAAGATATTATTTTACTTATGCATTCACCCCCATATGCTCAATACATTTCAAAAGTACTGATCCATATATACGTCTATGTGCTACATTATTTAATAATGCAGGTACCAGTTCAGTTGTAATCTATATATCATGATCAGACAGTTGTAGATTCCAGACAGTAGATGTTGAGTCCTCCTACTTCGGGGAATTCAGTTAGGTATTATTTATACACTTTTCTTTCTTACTCATATGAATTGATTAGTGGTAGTTGGAGTCGTTTCCTAGCTATCCATAGTCAGTATACTAGAGGCTTCACAGATGTCAGTCAAAGTCAGTCATGTAATTTCAGTTCTGCTCTTCAGTTTCATCAGAATGTAAAATTATCTCAGTATTGTATTTTTTTTAGATTTCATCATGATTATATTTTCGCACAGTAACTTTAGTTATTTTATACATATGTAAATTAGTTTCTTAGAAGTATGCCAGTACAAAGGTTATCTTGGGATCACTTGTGGTCCTAAGTACCGTGTGACGTATCAGGACCTATTTTTAGGGCATTACAAAATTGGTATCAGAGCCAGGTTCAAGTGTCCTAGGGTATCTGTGAAGCCGTGTATAGTAGAGTCTTGCAGAACGGTACGGAGATGTCTGTACTTTTCTTTGAGAGGCTACATGGTATTTAAGAAAAGTTCCTTACTTTCATACTCTAGATCGTGCTGTAAAGTTCTTCTCTTAGAAAATTTTGTTGATTCGTGTGTCACTCCATAATAATCCACATATGTTATCTTCTCGAGATCACATGATTAGCAAGTTCTAATTCATCATAAGATGATACTCTCAGATTTACTATCAGTAACTTTAGAAGTCATACAAAGGGCTTGAGATGAGCTCACTATTGTGTTATAATTTCCTCAAATAAAAATTTATGTCCTCATCCATATGAGTTGTTCAGTTAAGAAAAAATAAGATATACATTCAGATTTCTCTTATTCCTTCAATACAGAGAGTGCTCATAAGAGGAGATAATATGAACCTAGATTGTTAAATAGAGTTTGCATTTGCGGGATATTGCAACCTAGAGTGCTATGATTCATAAGTAGTAGAACCTTCTTATAGTTAGAAGTATGGGTATAGAAGTGTAGTGATAATAAAAGTGTGAATGACGATCGATAGAAAGTATAGAGATAAACTTATGCATGCTATAGATTTTGCATTATGGTGATATGTACAGGTGTGTTAGTTTAGTGGAAGGTAGAGAATGAGTTATTAGTTAAGGAGAATTATTGTTTGCTTGAAGTATGAAAGGAGTTATTGATGGTAATTATTGTGTTAGAAAAGTATAAATTATTAATGAAGTATTTGGTGGTTTAGTATTGTTAATTTAGGCTTCCCTTGAGGTTGCAAAAAGGAGATTAGTTAAAACTTATAGAACTATGAAATAAATTTAAGTGTATAGATGGGTAAATAGAAGTGATGTGTAGAGAGAGTATGTATTAATGGATTATAATAAGATAGGCCATACGCTCGTGATCAATTATTGTTATTACAGGGTTCTAGTGGACTAGTGTTTCTTGATGTCTTATTTTATAGCTTCCAAGTGAGAATAGTATGTGAGGTTGGATTGTTAATCAAGCCTGGCCCTAGGAACTAAGTTTGAACAATGGATGATCATCAAAGAGGATGTAATGGTTGCTTGGTTAGTGATGCTAGTTATATGGAGGTGAACCAATAGGCTTGAAATAGTGAATGCAAGAATTTATGTTTGTTGATTTGAGATTAAGTATGATATTGTAGGTATGATATAGAGGTGTGTCCAATGTGATATGGGGTTGCATTATTTTCTAAGGTTATTAAGTGTCGTGTGTGGTTAGAAGTACCCTTGAGTTTCTAAGTGGAAGAAAGCTAGTTATATAGTACATGGTGTTCATAATAGCTAAGTTAAAGAGTTATGATTGATGATATTGAGCCTTTTGATATGATCTTGATTCTCATAGTTTAGAAATATAAGTTTAGAGGCATGATATTGGTAGGCTATGACGGAAGTAGTATGGTTCATTAAAGGTTTAGTGATATCCATGTTAAGTGTTAGAATCTAAGTTTGAGTCTTTGAAGATTGAAATAATAGAAATAAGAGTTGAAACACTAGATGGTGTGCACTTAGGCTATGGGGATACTTATGAAGATTCTAAGTTAGTGTAACGCCCCGAATCTGGTACCTGGAATGCTACACGGTGCTCATGACCCCGAAGGACCACAAGCTAACCCATGACTGATATTTGTACCTGTATACTGCATAAAATACTGAATAATGCAGAAACATGAACTGAAAAGCCGTAAGGTTCAAAACTGAACATAATCTGAATAATATAACATCTGTGTGGGGTAATAGAATACCCAAAACAAAATTGAAAATACTAAAGTCTGAAACATGATGATATGGAAAGCCTCTAAACATGAGTGTCTGAATGAGTAAGGAGTTGATGGAACATGTTCCCTACTAACCCAACTAATAAACTAATTAATGAGATGATAGAGATATCATCATGTCCTCAAAGGATGAGGACTTACTTCTAACTCTGACGGCTAAACCTGGAATCTAATGATGCTCTGGAGATCGTGTCTCTGAACCAATGGTATAAGACACCATAGCGCAAATGCATCAGTACTTTGAATGTACTGACATGCATGTGAGGTAGGCTAAATGTATGGGGTTCATATGCATGAACAATACTGGCTAACTAACTAATATGAAAGTGTGAATACATGCATACATACATAGTAACTATATCAAAAATCGTGATAACATGAGTATATGCATACATACATAGTAACTATATCAAAAATCGTGATAACATGAGTATGTTGATGACTAACATGACTAATGACTGAATTTTGATAACTGATAACATGAGTGGTTGTATCTGACAGTCCTAAATCTAATGGAACTAACTGAGTTTTGAATTGTATCTGAGTTGACTGTATCTGACAGTCCTGAATTCTGAAGAACTATCTGAGTTCTTTTACTGAGACTGATACTAAGACTATGGGAGGTAGTTATCTAACCGACATGCCCCAAATAATGCATTATAGCTGAATTGGGGTCCAATCTATGCCCTGATTGGAAGGGTGTCAATACCGCGCCACTGGTAAGGACAACATATGAGTGACCCTAATATAATAGGTAACTCTAGTGAGAACGGTGGGAACCCTTATATAGAAGGCTAAGCTACCTCATCTACCCTCATATAGCAGGTTATGATGTCTCAACCTATGTTGGCTACATAGTTTTGGAATTCAAGGATTGCTTCTAAGAATCACACCCTCATATAACAGGTGAGTTCCCATCCTTGGGTTCGCTCGATGCTAATTTATACTCCCATCTGAATAGACACTGAACATGATTTACTGAACTAAATATGGACTGAATTACTGAATTCCGTTGACTGACGGAATACTACTGATATCTGACAACTGACTGAGTTCATGAGATCATGGAGATTTCCTGAGTCATAAGACTATCTGAAATCTAAGGATCATAGCTTAACTGAGAATATCGTGAAAACATGACATGGCTCTAGGCACACAGCTAATGTTTCAGGTACAAGTACCCCCAGGACTCGATAGAAGGGAACTGACGAAGCATGACTTTATCAAGTACAAGACGCACATCAACAATATATAATTGAATAAGTTATGGATTTCACGAAGTACAGGGTTATCATACTGTCTAACATGGACGAAAATGCTGATAATCATATCATAATCTCATATTCTAATATCATGGCCATTCCGACAACATACATATTTCACAATGATAGCATGGAAAACCATTTAAACATAGAAGGATGACAAACATGTCACATTTAGCTTATGTCTTGAGCTATAAAGCATGATTTCTACTTTTCAAGCATTTTATCAACCACCTTGCATGCACAACTTAGGGCATAAGTGAATTCATCAAATTACACATCATAAGCAACTAAATTCCTGGATTTTATCTTGCATGGAAACATAATATCATGATAAACACATAAATATTCCAATTTTGAAATCAATCAACGTCAACAACATGATTACAAATAACCCACAACATAAAGACCATGATTTATAGATTATCAAGTTTCGAGCTTCATGGATGGAAGAAATCCATGAATGAACACAACGCATACCTTAGTTCGTGATTTTATGAAGATTGACGGTGAAACCTTCTTCAATTTGAATCCCCAATAGAAACCCTAGTTTATTCTTGAGAGAAACTTGAGAGAAGAGGGTGTATTTTAGGTGAAAAATGGCTGAATCACGTGTTAAAGGGCTTAAATAGGGGTGGGAAGTTGACCCTTTTAACCCTAGATGCGTTATTTAATTTCAGTAAAAATTTCCCGAATTGGACCCCTGGCACGACGCGGCGCTATCGCGCCGTGTCACTAGAATTTGACAATTGAGAAATTGAGGAATGGCGCGACGCGGGGCCATCGTGTTATCACTTCCTTTGTGACCTGGAACTTTGGTGCGATGCGGGGGAAATCGCGCTGAGACACTAGGAGATGGACAATTCTAAATTTGGACCCTGGTGCGACGCACCATAATCGCAGACCCCTACTAGAATTTTCCAAATGCTATTTCCTCTAGTGGCGCGGTGTGCCACTGACTAATATGGTGTTGTTTTACAATGTGAACTTGAAATAGTCGTAACTTCTGACCGGTTATCGGATTTGAATGAATCTTATATCGATGGAAAACTTATTGAATTTCCCACATGACAAAAAGGGAAAATCTTGAAAATTCTTCATGGAATAAACATTATTTAATTTAGAACCTAACTAGACACTCTTGAGATAAAATTAGCTAGGAAAAAGTATGGGGTATTATAATATCTCCCTCTTGAGAACATTCGTCCTCGAATGAGACTGACTGAGAGGGGAGAAAAGACAACTGGCATACATATTAAATATGAATAACTGGAAAATGATCTCATGACTGACAAGCTGAACATATAATATTGAACATGCATATCTGATGCATGTGTAACTATTCATGAATGCATGACTGAGTGTTTTGAAGAACTAAGTTTCTCACAATGAGAATGTATGTCTGATGCATAATTACATAACTAAACTTATACATGAGTGCATGACTGAATATGCAATGGTACTTGATACCAAGTTTCTAATGGGAACATGAGCATGAAACTACATACCAAGTTTGTGATGAACACTGAACATAAAGCTGAGTAAGCTTAAGGAGAACTGTTATCTTGAGCTTGATTTGAGTTGGCAAAGAAGAGGTGAGGATATTTGGTACGCATGTCTTTCTCTGCTTCCCAAGTAGTTCCCTCGACGGACTAATTTTGCCAAAGAACCTTAACTCGAGGGACTTCTTTGTTCCTCAACCTATGAGTCTGATAGTTTAGGATTTCGATTGGAATCTCTTCATAAGAGAGACTGTTCTGAACATCAATGCTCTGAATAGGGACTACAACTTCTAGGTCACCTATGCACTTCTTGAGCGAAGAGACATGGAAGACTGGATGAACTGAGGCTAGATCTGAAGGCAATTCAAGCTCAAAGCTACCTTACCGAATCGACTGAGAATCTTGAAGGGACCGATATATCGGGGACTGCATTTCCCTTTCTTGCCAAACCGCTTCACTCCCTTCATGGGAGAGATCTTTAGATAGACATAGTCTCCAATCTCAAACTCGAGATCTTTTCTACGAACATCTGCATAAGACTTCTATCGGCTCTGAGAAGCCCAGAGTCTTTATCTAATCAACTGGACTTTTTCTAAGGCATCGAATACTAAGTCAGGCCCTATGATTGAGGCCTCACTAACTTCAAACCAACCAATTATAGATCTATATCTCCTACCATAGAGAGCATTGAATGGAGCCATGTGAATACTGGAATGATAGGTGTTGTTGTATGAAAATTCAATCAAAGGCAAGTGGTCATCCCAACTACCCTTGAAATCGATTGCAAACGCCCTTAGCATGTCTTCTAGAGTCTGAATGGTCCTTTCTGCTGGACCATCTATCTGAGGATAGAAGGTTGTACTGAGATGAACTTGGGCACCAAGACCCTTTTGGAATGCTTTCCAGAAATAAGAGGTGAACTGGGTACCTATGTCTGAGATAATAGTTAGCAAAACACCGTGCAATCTGACCAACTCCCTGATGTAGAGTTTGGCATAATCCTTGGCTGAATAAGAGTTATGGATTGGAAGGAAATGGGTTGATTTGGTCATTCTGTCTATAATGACCCAGACTGAATAATGTTGAAGACGAGTTCAAGGCAAACCCGTTAGGAAGTCCATGTTCACTTATTCCCATTTCTAAGTAGGATAATGAACTCCTATATAGGACCACTATGCTTCTGATGCTCTACCTTAACTTGCTGATATATAGAGCACTTAGCCACAAACTCTGCAATATCTCTCTTCATCCCACTCCACCAATAGACTTCCCGCAAGTCGTGGTACATCTTTGTGGACACTAGATGAATAGAGTACCGCGCACCATGCGCTTCTGCCAGAATTTCCTGCCTTAATTTATCTACACCTGGAACACAGATTCGACGCTGACAACACAAAACACCATCTCCTCCTTGGGAGAAAACCTCTACTTTCTGATCCTGAACTGACTCTTTCAACTTGGTAAGGATGGGATCTCTATCTTTTTTTTCTTTCACCTCGGAAACTAGAGATGGTTCTAAACTACTTTGAACCCACATATCACCCTCATCTATATCGACTAAGCGAACGCCTAGTCTGGCAAGCTGATGTACATCCTGAGCTAACTTCTTCTTACTGTTATCCACATTAGCAACACTACCCAAAGATAGTCTACTGAGAGCGTCGGCCACTATATTGACCTTACTCGGATGATAGAGGACACTCATGTCATAATCTTTCAAGAGCTCTAACCACTTTCTCTGACGAAGATTGAGATCTTTCTGAGAAAAGACATACTGAAGACTCTTATGATCTGTGAAGACATCTACATTAACTCCCTAAAGATAATGCCTCCAAATCTTCAAGGCAAAGACTACGGCTGCTAACTCAAGATCATGAGTAGGATAATTCCTCTCATAGGGTTTAAGTTGTCTGGAAGCGTAGGCTATGACCTTACCATGCTGCATGAGGACACAACCTAGACCCACTCTAGATACATCACAATACACTATGAACCCATCTGAACTATCTGGGAGAGCTAAGACTGGAGTTGAGATGAGTCGAGTCTTCAAATCCTGAAAACTCTTCTTGCAAGGATCTGACCACTAAAACTTGACTTTCTTCTGAGTCAATCTGGACATAGGGGATGCAATAGAAGAAAATCCCTCAACAAACTATCTGTAATAGCCGGACAGACCTAAGAAACTCCTAATATCTAATAGAGAGATAGAGCGAGGCTAGTTTCTTACTGCTTCGATCTTTTGAGGATCTACTCTAATGCCATTACCGGAAATGATGTGACCAAGAAATGCGATGCGCCATAATCATAGACCCCTACTGGAATTTTCCAAATGCCATTTCCTCTTGTGGCGCGGTGCGCCATTGTCTAATATGACGTTGTTTTACAATGGGAACTTGAAATAGTCGTAACTTCTAACCCGGTTATCAGATTTGAACGAATCTTGTATCGATGGAAAGCTTATTAAATTTCCCATATGACTAAAAGGGAAAATCTGGAAAATTCCTCATGGAATAACCATTATTCAATTTATATGTTAATACTAGACATTCTTGAGATGAAATTAGCTAGAAAAAAGTACGAGGTATTACAGTTAGTAAGTGTTCAAGTATTATATGATGAATATTGGGGATATAGAAAGATAGAGTTGTATCTTAGAAGGAAGTATTAGCAGTGGGTTTTACACTTTCAGGTGTAGTCTTTCGGGTTAAGTTCTATTATTTACGTGTATTGTTATACCCTAGGCTCTAGAGTAAAGTGGTTACAGTTCAGTTAGAGTTTAGTAAAGGGGTTCCACAAACTCAGAATAATGGCTTAAAGTTAAGGGGGAGATGATAGGATAAGTAACCAAGTCAGATTCTCATATTCTAGTAGTGTTGCCAGTGTGGGAGCAAGATGCCCGACTCATTCTTATTTCAGTATTAGTACTTTAGTCATCATGATATCTACTCATGCCTTACGTGTCAGCTCCATGATCATAGTTCTGTTCATGCACATCGTAGAAAATCATGTACTCTCCTAGTCCCTATTATGAGGAGTGCCAGTTCATTCAGCAGTACGAATTATGTTCTAAGAGTTTATGAACTCCAAACTCAGGTCATGCAGCTCATGACACATGTACTCATGCTTTATAGTATGCTCAGTTCCCATAAATTATGATACACTCCTAATGATCAGCAAGATTCAGCTTATAGCCATGTATGCCCTCAATTTAGATCTCTTTGATGAATCCATGATGTTGATCCTCTATTTATCAGGCCTCAGTTAAGTGTCAAGTTACGTATAGTATCCTTCCATGCTTCAAGGTCTCATGTTCTAACCTTTCAGTGACCTCTCCTTATGTAATGATAGTGGTGATGAGTAAATATTTCTTATTGATGAAAGATTATGTATGCTTGTTTTAGCTAAGGACATAAGTGTGAAGTAAGATTGAGGTCAAGTCTTTGATACACATTGTGGTTGGTTGAAATTTGTGTGTGTATGTTGTGATAGTGGCTTAGAGACATAAGTGTAGTGCGTAGGAGTTGTTGTGATAGTGGCTTAGAGAATATAAGGAGTATGCTATTATGGGTGTTTGTTTAGACGTTCATATCTGGTTATAACAATAGTCTTAAATGTCATGTTGGTGTATAAGTGGATGAATGTAGTACGCATTAGTTTCCGACCTTCCCAACCTTGGAAGGTAAATTTTTAAGTGAATTCATGATCAGGGTTGTCGATAGCACATCTCTTGTAAGTTTTAGATTTTGGGGTGAGGTTTGCGACCTATTTGGATGGGAAAAATAGTAAGGCAATGTGATATGGCCACGGTGCATCTCATATCGCGTTGGTAGGGAGCAACATGATGCATCGCATATCGCATCGGTAGAGCGATGCGACGCATCACTTATCTCATCGGTAGTCCAGTTCAGTTATAGTGTTAGATGTTGTACCTTATGATTTTGAGTTAGGCTTGATCATGGTGAGAGGACTTAGTTCTGTTTAAACATTAGTAGATGGATTTATGAACGACTATCTAAGAACTAAAAGTTGAATCAATGAATATGGTATTTAAGGTGAATAGTATAGTTGAGGGATTATTTAAGAAGTGTTGCTAAGCTTGAAAGTAAGAAGTTGCATTCCCTAAGTCCTAGTAATTCTATCCTAGCTTATGATTTATATGCCTATGTTCCAAGCTATAAAGTTGCATCAATGTTATGATTCCATAGTCAGATGTCTTGTTCATATCATGCCCAAGATTCTTTGCTCCCTAATATTATTAGAATGTCATAAAAGAGTGTTGAAGAAAATAATCCATTTGAGTATAAGCATTTAGTATGATCCAGTCCATATAGCCTACAATCCAGTTTAGCAATCAAGCAGATAAGCTCCTATAGATTTCCAACTTTCCATCTAGTCTTAGTATTCGAAGTCTTATAAATATAGCCATTTCAATAGGTAGTTGTTCGCATCCATGTAATTTGTGAATTCAGCTAAGTTCCTGCATCATGCATCAGTTTCAAATTCAAGATATTTAGTATGGATTTAGTCCATAATTGTCCCGTGCATCATCTCCATCTTTCCTTAGTATTTCAGCCAAGTCAGTATCATTCGGGGGACAAAATATCCCAAGAGGGAGATGTATTATAATACCCCCAGCATTTATGTCTTAAACCTTTCATCTTTTCTTTACGAAATCAGATCCATCCTAAGGTAATGGTTACTCATAAGTCAACTCTTTCGTTCCTATCTCAGCCTTATAACCATTTTATGTTATTGAATGTAATCAAGAAATCAGTTCAGTTCATGATATTCAGTTCATGTATCATGTTTCAGGATTAGTTATGCAATCATTTTTTCAGTCATGCATGTTCATAATATAATCACAGTTGCCTTTATACCCTCAGTCTGATCAGCCTCATTCGAGGAGGAATGTTCTCAAGGGGGAGATAGTGTAATACACCATATTTTTGGGCTAGTCTTTGAACTGTCGTTCCTACGTGTATAAGCTAAAACCCAAATGATTTTCATGTGAATACAAGTTTCATGATATTTATCCTCGTGTTGATGTGCTTTCAAGGTGAAAAACGCTCATAAGAATCACTTAGAACAAAGTTGAGCTTAAAGCCTTTGATTCGATCAAAGTTTGGTATTTGATTCTACAAGGGTCTACTTTGAATGTGTATAAATTTTTATATATGTAGAATTTTGCATCTCAAGACCCACTAAATTGTACATAATTGAATTATCTTTCCAATGATACCAATTTGCCTTAATCCGATACCCGAGTGAAAAGTTAGGGCATTTTTCGTGTGAATCATAAGACAACATGATTGGGACGTAACTTGTCGGTCATCGACATAATGAAAATCTCATTACAAAACTGTTTCACGCGCTATTTCAGTTCCTAAAGGGTCTAGGGGCACTTTGGTCACTTTCTCTCACCCAAATCCGTCCATAACACTTAATTTAAACCTAAAAAGCATTAGATACATCATAATTCATCTCTTTCTCACCAAGAAAACCCTAGCCCCTTCAAGAACACCAAGAACTCCACCAAATTTTCTCCAAGAAAGTTAATAATCCAAGCTTTCGGGTTCAAAAACTTCAAGAATAAGCTTCGAGAACACCATTAGAGATTCAAAGTTTAAGCTTTCACATTCAATTTATCAAATAAGGTATGTGGGGTTATGAACAAGGATACTCTTTCATCCTTGTGCCCAAAACTAGTTTTAAAGTTGAATTTATGTATATTGCAATTAGGGTTCATACCCAACTTATCTTGTTTTGAGTTTATGGATTTGTAAAGTGATTTAAGTGTTAAAGTGCATGTTTTTTCTCCTCTATTTATGCTTGATTTAAATATTTTTAGTTGAGATTTAAGCATGATATTATGTTGCAAGTTATACGAAAGAAAACATGAGATTTAAAGGCTTTAGTGCATTAAGATTTCGCATGCTCATGTTTTGATCCATAAGATTCATATTGTGATTTTGATTTCATTATCTTGACTGAAATTATTGAAGTATTTCAAGAAGATTATTGATCATGAAGTATTATTTTGATTTGACATGAATTTAAAGCATGGGTTATTAAGCCCTAGTTAGAATATCGATATTTCAAGAAGATTATGCTTTCAAGCATCCTATGATTAGTTTATACTTAGATTTTGAAAAAGATTTGATATTTTGATCCTCGGCTTAGATATGGAATCCACTTTATAGTTTTGATTACAATTTAAAGTAAACAGATGCATAACTGGTTATCATAGTAAACTCTCATGCTAGTTTTAAAGTGGATTTTCTACAGATTGAGCATACAGATTAAAGGGAGTAGTATTTAGCACCGAACAGGAAGTGTGGGTGATGATATGCGTATTTACACGCCTAAAGTACTATAATTGACCCATATTCTAGCTAAGTTTTGAGGACAAAATATATATTTCATGCATTTTTAGTCCTTTTTCCTGTAAGTGAGCTAACAAACGTGATTAGCAAGTTTTCAGGTATAAATAATGCAGAATTCAGCATTTTATGGATAACTTGACGCCAAAGAAAGCTTCACGAAAGGAGGAAAGCAAAACTTGGACGCCAAGGACCAAAAGTGGCGCATGGAAAATCTGTCCCGGGCAAAAACAGCAATTCTAAAGACTTTGGGGACTAGCAGTAACTTATTAGGATTAGGATAATAATGCAGTAATTTATTAGGATTAGGATAATGATGCAGTAACCCAGTAGGATTGGGTTAAGTAATGCAGTAGCTTAGTAGGAATAGGATAGGAGTATTATAAATACCCTATTCTGCTAGAGATTTTTATCATTCTTCCATTACTTTTAACTCTGAAAATAATTCTTCTACTTTTTATTCATCTATTCAATTCTTAATTTCCACAACAAGAGAAACGTTACTCTGCAAGGGAGTTCACGCCCAAAAACGCCACACCACACCTTACTACACGAGATTTTTATTGTGGTATATTAATAATGTCTATTGTGATTTCCTTCACACTCATGGGTAACTAAACTTCTCTGTTGGGGTTATGGAAGCCATATGAGATACTATCTATTGCTATGAGTTTGTGAATTCGTGACACGTATGCTGCTTATATCATTATTCTCTTCATCTTAATCTAAATTCTTTGTGGTTGCAAACGCATAGAATACGCCAGTATAGCATTAACTTGTTCGAAAGAAAAGTTATATGTCTGGAAAAGAGATAATGTCAAGGTAATAGGGTCCCATCCCCTATTAAAAAGTTAGTGTCGTAACTGGATTAACCTCTTGGAGAATTTGTACCGTTAGATACGCTTTAAGCTCGAAAGAGTTAAAGCGAAATAGTCCTTGTTCATGTCAAAAGACGCTTGGATTTACCATCGAATACAATTCTCTATAAGCACATGCATGTCTGAACTCCGCATAACTCATAGCCAATAGAGACGTACAACTCATAAGGTGGACATAACCCCAACTTCTTAATTCTCATCGTTTACATCTTACTAAACATTCTTTCTTTTTACTTTGCTATTTCCGTTTACATTACTTGCACAACAAGACTCCCCCCTTTTTTGAGACTTTCACTAAAAGTCTAGTAATCTTCGCTTACTTGCTAACCAAGCTATTCCCTGTGGGATCGATACCCAACCCAGTTAGGTTCTATATTTGACAAACGACCGCTTTACACTCCTACGAGAGCTGTAGATTGAGCGTTATCAAAAATTGGCGCCGCTGGCGGGGAATACAAGTGTCAATTAAGTTCGTAATAATTACTAGACCCTTTGGTCAAAGATTCTCGTACTTTTACTTTTAGTTTTTGTTTTTGTTTACTGTAGGTTTTTTTTTATTCAGTGCATGCCCCATACCCGAAGTTCTGGTCAACCGTTATTACCTATCAATCCTGAACCACAATGTATTGGCAGAATGGAGGCACAACACATAATTGAAAGGATGGCTGCTCAATAGGAACAGGCGAGACTAGCTGCGCTAGCCGCCGCTCAAGTGCATCAACAGAATATTGATAACCCTGGGCGAGCTACAAATCCTGACGATAAGGATCTAGGTGATGACGAGCTACTAAACCCTAGGCATGCCGCTGAGATCGCAACACCTGCCAACAGAAGAGATCGTCAAGCTAGGATTAGGCCTGAACGCCAAGCTATGCAAGTTTTTGACGATGATGATGATGATCTTGATGGAGCCGGAGCCACAGGAGCCATTATTCCTCCACCATTGGCACCTGGAGCCAAGTTCAACATCACAAGCACCATGATTCAGTTATTGCAACTCAAGGGATTATTTGGTGGACTAGCAGGCGATGATCCGAATATGCATCTCATCAACTTTATTTCTACATGCAAGTCGTTTGACAATCCTGGCGTTGGTCAGAATGCAATTCAATTACGTCTATTTCCATTGTCTCTGTCTGGGGAGGCAACTCTATGGTTGAATGGGCTGACTCCTGATTCTATTACAAATTGGAGGCAATTGAGAGACGCTTTCCTAGAAAGATTCTTTCCGCCATCCAAAAAAGCACAGTTGAGAGATGAAATCAGCAACTTTTGTCAGCTTCCAATTGAAGCCCTTCATAAAACATGGGAGAGATTCAAGAAGAAGCTTATGAGGTGCCCAAACCATCATATGACTAATGTTCACCTAATGGAGATACTATACAGAGCCTTAAATTCAATAACTAAACCAGTGGTGGATAATGCGGCTGAAGGATCATTTATGGACCTCACTTTTGGTCAGGCAAGCAATATGCTAGATCGGATGACGAAGCAAAGTAGAGCTTGGCATACCAGGGATTCTGAGGTAGAAAGCTCCACTTTATCTATTGGCATGATTGCAGAACAAAGGAGAAAAGAAGAAGAACGTGATCAAGATATGGCGCACATGAAAACACAAGTGGATCTTCTTACAAAGCATCTATTATCAGGGAAAACCGAAAAAGTTAAAGCCATTGTAGCACATGGAAGAGACGAATCTGATTCGGAGGAAGAAGCCAACTACTTGAATAATCAGGGGGGTTTCCGAGGCAATGCCCAAGGAAACCAAGGTCGGAACTACTATGAGAAATCTGGAAACAAGGACCAAGGTAGTTGGAAGAACAAGAATGAAAATAGTGGTTTATATGTTCCCCCAGGAAGACGTGACACCACTGCATCTGGATCGGGAAATATGGAAGAGATGATGGCTAAACTGTTGAAAGGAGTGGAAGCAACCAGCGCGGGAGTAACGGAGGTAATAAATGATTTGTCCTCAATAAAGCAATTGGTTGACTCACATTCCACTTCAATAAAACAAATAGAGCAGCAATTGAGCCAACTTTCAGCAGCACTCAATCAAAGAAAGGCAGGCACTCTACCTAGTGACACTGTGCAAAATCCAAGGAACGACGGATCATGCATGGCTATTACTACCAGGAGTGGTAAGGTGCTGGAAAATTCATCCCAAAGCAAGCAAGTGGCCAAAAATAAGAAAGATGATGACGCCATAGAAGCTGACCAAGACGTCCATGACGTCACCCCTAGTAGGTTGCAGCCTGAAATTACCGAAATAGGGAAGCAAGAGGAGAAGAAAGCCGTGGAGAAAACACTTTCATTTCCACCACCTCCTTTTCCTCAAAGATTGAAGAAGAAAGCTGACGATACAAGGTTCAATAAGTTTATGACTATGTTGAAGCAGCTAACTATTAATGTTCCTTTGGTCGAGGCGCTGGAACAAATGTCTGGGTATGCTAAATTCATGAAGGACCTGTTGACAAAGAAGCGGGCAGTAAGCTATGAGTCGGCAGATAATATTCATCATTGCAGTGCAATTGCCACAAGGTCCTTTGTACAGAAGAAAGCAGACCCTAGTGCTTTCACTATTCCTTGCATGGTTGGATCTATGAATTTTGCTAAGGCATTGTGCGATTTGGGAGCTAGCATCAATTTGATGCCACTATCTGTCTACAGAAAGTTGGGGTTGGGCGACCCTACACCAACCAATATGTGGCTCATGATGGCAGATAGGTCGGTAAAACGACCTGTGGGTATCTTGAATGATGTGTTGGTGAAGGTGTCTACCTTCATTTTTCCTGCAGACTTTGTGATTTTGGATTGCGAGGTGGATTCTGAAGTTCCCATAATCTTGGGACGTCCTTTCCTTACAACAGGAAGTGTGCTTATTGACATGAGAGATAATGAGCTTTTATTTCGAATGAATGACGAAGTGATTCATTTTGATTTGTGCAAAGCGATGAAGTAACCAAGAGATATGGATGCGTTCTCTGTAGCTGATGTTCATTATGAAGATAAGAAAGCATTATCTGTAGAGAAACAGCTTACTGTTGAGCCATTGTCTGCTGCACTGTTGAATGTTGAGCATGAGGATGCTAAAGAATATGAAGAAACCGTTTGTGCTCTAACAGCAAATCAATCTTCACCAACAGCGGTGACTTCCATTGAAGAGCCACCAGTGCTAGAATCGAAAAAGCTCCCTAATTATCTAAGGTATGCGTTCTTGGGAAGTGGAAATACACTTCCATTGAGTGTTGCGGTTACGGATGATCTAAGTGAACAGAACGTAGAGGCTCTCATCTCTGCTCTGAAGAGGCACAAGAGAGCTATGGGTTGGTATACTAATGATATAATTGGTATCCCTCCTGGGATATGTATGCACAAGACTCATATCGAAGAAGATTGCATGCCTACAAGTAAGCATCAGCGTCGTATGAATCCATTCAGAAAAAGATGCCCCATCTATCTCGATGAAGTCTAAGTAATCGAGATAGCTATGTCGTGCCGCGACAATAAATCAAGCGCTTGGTGGGAGGCAACCCATCATTTTTAATTGTTTTGTTTTCTTAAGATTTTGTCGAGCCAAGACCAAAACTAAGGCGCTTGATGGGAGGCAACCCATTGTTCTAATCATTTTTGTTGTTTTTGAGTAAGTGTAGGTGCAAGAGGTGTAAAGGAGGAGATTGGTTTCAAATTTTGATTTGGAAGTATTGCATGTTGAAGGTGGTAAGTTAGGAATGAAGAAGCAAAAGGCTATGGGTTAGGCATGGCCTATGTAAATCTAGGCCACGAACAAGGCATGGCCTATGCTATGGCACTATGCTTAACAATGCCATAGCATAGGCGTCGCCTATGCTATGGCACTCTGCTCAACAATGCCATAGCATAGGCGCCGCCTATGCTATGGCATTCTGTCTCTGAATCTAGTATGCCATGGCATAGGCGCCGCCTATGCCTAATAATTCCATAGCATAGGCGCGCCTATGGTCACTTTTGGTCTCCAAATCCGATTCCAAATGGGTCAAAACCCGACCCAAGCTTGTCCTATAAATAGAACCTTAGTCTTAGAACAAAAATGCATTGCAACTTTGCAAGAACATCTTCCGAGGCCATCAACCAAGTAAGTACTTCATTGTTCTTCTTTTATATTCCATAAGTACTACACTACTACGCCTATAATGAATTGTTAAATCTTGAAGTAGTATTGGTGATTTGAATATGGTTGATTGGTTGTGATACATCTCGTTGAGTGAATGAATACGTATGGGTGTTCTAGACTTTGTTCCAACTTGTAGTTGATTTTGATACACTGTCATAATTTTGTGAAATTGACATGGTGAAGTGATTGCATAAACGTCAAAAATTGAATGCTTGGAAGATTGAATAACTCGTCCATCGAGATTGAATACAAGCACATAATGTTGTGATTATTTCTATGTCATAACTTGATAAAATCTCTATGTAGTAGTCTTGTTCAAAAGGTACAGTAATCCAAACATGAAAGTATTGCCAAGATTTCAAGAAGTATGACTGCACTGATTATATTATTGGAATTTAACGCCTAAAACGTATATCGATGAAGTCTGAGTAATCGACAACTTTCACTCCACTAGTTTGTGCCAACAAAATAAGTGTGAGGTGGTGCCACTACTGCTTGTTTATTGATTGTATCCACTGATATGATGCTAACATGACTATCATTTGAATCTCAGGTACAATGGCACCAAAAGCACGCCAAGGAAAAGACAAAGCAACCACCTCACAGAAAGGCAAGAAAAGGGGAAGAAAAGAGCAAGTTGAATCCTCCTCGCTACAAATACCTCAACGCACTTTTGGATCAAGTGGGGTACAATTTGAGGAAACTCTGAGGATGACGACTCTGATGATGATTCCGACGTAGGGGGAATGACCCCAGACATAGAAGGGGAGTCCGACTAATCAGGTTTTCCGTATTTATTTTCCACTGAGGGCAGTGTGTCCCGTCTAAGTGTGGGGTGCTGGTATTTGTATGCTTTACTTCTTTATCTGCATTTGCATCTATCTATGTTTGTTTGTTTTGTTAGTTAGTAGTTAAATTTTTTTTAAAAAATTTAACTTTGCATGAAATTGTTCTGAGGGGCAGCATGGTATTATGACAAGAGTTTGTGCTAAAATCATTACTATTGATATGTTTAGGCTCTAATTGTGACTCACTACATGATAATTGTGTGGTTTAATTCCTTCATCTGTTGGTTCAAGAGTCTATACTACTCCCAATAAAGTCGACCATGTGCCTTGTGTGTGTGAGATGATAGTATATTCTGTGTTTGTGGCTGATGCTAGAACTTGCCCGGAGTGTGTGTAAAGCGAAATAAAGAGTGTGAGTTTAGGAGATGATTTAGGCATTTCTTTGGCAACCTATACTTGTTTACCTTTTTTTACCTACCCGTGGACATTATCCTAGTTAACCCCTTTTTGAGCCGTTAGCCTATTTTCTTTGACAGCCTCATATGTAAGCCTAATTCAATTTTTTTCAAGACCATAATTTGATCCAAATTCCTAAGTGCTTTAAATTGTGAAGTCATGTGACAAAATAAGAGGAAATTGGGTGAGAGTGATGCCTTAGAGTGTATTGGTACTTGAATTTGTTATGAAAAAAAGTGGCTATCATGAAGGTGTGTTATTAAAAAAAAAAAGAGAAAAGAAAAAGAAATAGAAAAATAAAAAGATAAATTGTGTTTATGATTAAATAAAAAGATAATTATGCTTGAATGGCAAAATAGGTGAAAAAGGGTGATAAATGAAAGAAAGGTAGCAGGGTTGATTAAAAGAGAGTGTTAATGGCATAATGTGATGTATTAAAGCGCTTAGGAACATAGTCACTATTTCTGGCCAAAATAGTCCTACCCGTCCCTTAGCCTACATTACAACCTGTAAAGACCTATTTGATCCTAAGCTTAACATTCTGATATTAGTAGAGCATTACACTAAGGGCAAGCCTATGGTCATCAGTTGCAACATATGAATTCTTTGTGAGAGTGAGAGCAAGGATAATCTTATACCCATGTTCTGAAAAATGCAATACTTGTGAGTCATTATGGGTGATATATTGTGAGACACACATGGTTGATGAGTTTTGGGTAGTCTTGTATGATTCTTTGAGCCTTAACTTTTGAATACGAATTAACCATCATCACGAGTCTATGTTGGAGGCTGAATTGTTTCTAGAAGTGATTAGAAAACTACTCTTTGTTAATGATTGTCGTGCTTGTCTTGACGAATATTTTGTGTTGTTACTGTGAAACCCTAAGTAGATGTTTATATGGATATGATATATTATTCGAGGACGAACAAAGCTTTAAGTGTGGGGTTTTGATGATAGGCGTATTTACACGCCTAAAGTCCTATAATTGACCCATATTCTAGCTAAGTTTTGAGGACAAGATATATATTTCATGCACTTTTAGTCCTTTTTCCTGTAAGTGAGCTAACAAACGTGATTAGCAAGTTTTCAGGTATAAATGATACAGAATTCAGCATTTTATGGATAACTTGACGCCAAAGAAAGCTTCACGAAAGGAGGAAAGCAAAACTTGGACGCCAAGGACCAAAAGTGGCGCATGGAAAATCTGTCCCGGGCAAAAACAATAATTCTAAAGACTTTGGGGACTAGCAGTAACTTATTAGGATTAGGATAATAATGCAGTAATTTATTAGGATTAGGATAATGATGCAGTAACCCAGTAGGATTGGGTTAAGTAATGCAGTAGCTTAGTAGGAATAGGATAGGAGTATTATAAATACCCTATTCTGCTAGAGATTTTTATCATTCTTCCATTACTTTTAACTCTGAAAACAATTCTTCTACTTTTTATTCATCTATTCAATTCTTAATTTCCACAACAAGAGAAACGTTACTCTGCAAGGGAGTTCACGCCCAAAAACGCCACACCACACCTTACTACACGAGATTTTTATTGTGGTATATTAATAATGTCTATTGTGATTTCCTTCGCACTCATGGGTAACTAAACTTCTCTGTTGGGGTTATGGAAGCCATATGAGATACTATTTATTGCTATGAGTTTGTGAATTCGTGACATGTATGCTGCTTATATCATTATTCTCTTCATCTTAATCTAAATTCTTTGTGGTTGCAAACGCATAGAATACGCCTGTATAGCATTAACTTGTTCGAAAGAAAGGTTATATGTCTGGAAAAGAGATAATGTCAAGGTAATAGGGTCCCATCCCCTATTAAAAAGTTAGTGCCGTAACTGGATTAACCTCTTGGAGAATTTATACCGTTAGATACGCTTTAAGCTCGAAAGAGTTAAAGCGAAATAGTCCTTGTTCAGGTCGAAAGACGCTTGGATTTACCATCGAATACAATTCTCTATAAGCACATGCATGTCTGAACTCTGCATAACTCATAGCCAATAGAGACGTACAACTCATAAGGTGGACATAACCCCAACTTCTCAATTCTCATCGTTTACATCTTACTAAACATTCTTTCTTTTTACTTTGCTATTTCTGTTTACATTACTTGCACAATAAGACTCCCCCTTTTTTCGAGACTTTCACTAAAAGTCTAGTAATCTTCGCTTACTTGCTGACCAAGCTATTCCCTGTGGGATCGATACCCAACCCAGTTGGGTTCTATATTTGACAAACGACCGCTTTACACTCCTATGAGAGCTGTAGATTGAGAGTTATCAGTGGGTTAGCGCATTCTACTTCCCCAGAACTACAAGCCAACTTAGGTACAGATTAAGATTATATTCCATTTGTATATGGATACAGATACAGATTGTGATCACTTAGCTCAGGTTATACTCCTTGACAAGAGTATGAAACATTTCCTCAACGTGAGGTTTTCCCCTTAGGGGAACTAGACGTTGGACACTATGATAGTTCACATAGTGTATGTAGGTTAGAAGAACCTCCCTAAATCCTACGTCCTAAAACAGAATAACAAAACAACCTTGAGAAACTAAGTTTAAAGGCTCATGATTTTATGCAAATACTATTTTACATAAGGAGGTGGCAGGAGTATTTTCATAGACTTTTGAACGAAAAGGGGACAAAGACATTGAGTTAGGGGAGTTGTATCTCTCAGAGGAGAGATGTTATTTCAGTTACTGTAGATGTTTTAAGGTTGAGGAGGTCAGAGAGGCTATTCATAGGATGCGGAGGGGTAGGGCAACGGGGCTTGATGAGATTTTGGTGGATTTTTGGAAGTATACTGGTGAGGTAGGTTTAAGGTGGTTGACTAATTTGATTAACGATATTTTCAAGAGTGCAAGAATTCCTGAGGATTAGATATGGAGTACGATGATTCTGTTATATAAAAACAAGGGTGACATTCAGAGTTACAACAACTATAAGGGTATTAAGCTGTTGAGTCACACTATGAAGATTTGGGAGAGGGTGGTTGAGCGAAGATCAAGGAGGGTCGTGTCCATTTCGTAGAATCAGTTTTAATTTTATGCTAGGTCTCTCGACGACAGAGGCAATCCACCTGGTAAGGAGATTGATGGAGCAATATAGGGAAAGGAAGAGGGATTTGCATATGGTGTTCATCGACCTACAGAAGGCATATAATAAAGTCCCCAGGGAGGTTCTTTGGAGGTGAGAGAGGTTTTGGTGGTGTACATCAGAGCTATTAAGTAAATGTACAATAGACTGAAGACTCATGTAAGGACGACGAGAGGAGACTCAGGGCATTTTCTGGTCGAGACAGGGTTGCATCAGGGGTCGACTCTTAGACCATTTCTGTTTGTGCTGGTGATGGACGTGTTGACGCGGAGTATTCATGGTAAATTGCCTTAGTGTATGTTATTTGCAGATGATGTAGTGCTGATTGATGAGACGCAGGAGGATATGAATAAAAAAATTGGAGGTTTGAAAGCAAACCCTTAAATCTAAGGGGTTCAGGTTGAGTAGGTCCAAGACGGAGTATATGGTATGCAAGTTTAGTGACTCGAGTACGGAAAACGAAGTGGTGGTGAGGTTGGATTCCTAGGATGTTTGTAAGAGAGATAGTTTTAAGTATCTTGGGTCTATGATTTAGGGGAATGACAAGATTGATGAGGATTTCTCTAAATATATTGGAGAAGGTTGGATAAAGTGAAGGCTCACCTTAGGAGTGATATGTGATAAGAAGTTACCCCTTAAGCTTAAAGGCAAATTCTATAGAGTGGTCGTCCGTCCGGTCATGCTGTATAGAGCGAAGTGTTGTCCAGTCAAGAACTCCCACGTTCAAAGATTGAAGGTGGTGGAAATAAGAATATTGCATTGGATTTATGGACTTACTAGAGGGGATAAAGTTAAGAATGATACTATCAGGGAGAAGATAGGAGTGGCTTCAGTGGAGGATAAGATGCGAGAAAGAAGGTTGAGATAGTTTGGGCATGTGATGAGGAGGGGCACGATGCCCCAGTTCGTAGGTGTGAGAGGCTAGCTTTAGATGGCTTTAGAAAGAGTAGAGGTAGGCCAAACAAATACTGAAGGAAGGTTATTAAACATTACATGGAACAGCTACAGCTTACTGAGGACATAACCCTAGATAGGAGGGTGTGGAGGTCGCGGATAAGGATAGAAGGCTAGTGTGAGTATACGGGTTGTAACAAGTGTTAGGAGAGATCTTGTGTAGCTGGGTTAGTAATCCTAGGACTATTTCCATAAGTAGGATCCTCTAGTTAGGAGAGTTTGAGTGTGGTAGGTGTCTTTGGTCTGTGAGTGTATGTTACTACAAGGTGGGTGTCCTATTTCTTATTTCTTATTTCGTATTTCATATTGCTCGTATTTCTCTGATATCTATTTTATTATTTCTTATTCCTTATTTCTATTATGTCATCCATCCTGCTTCATGTTTCACTATGACATTGTGTACTATTCTCTATCCTGAGTCGAGGGTCTATTAGGAACAACCTCTTTACTTCTTCAGAGGTAGTGGTATAAACTGTATACATTTTACCTTCCCCAGACCTCACTTTGGGAGAATACACTAGGTTTGTTGTTATTGTTGTTGTATTTTTTTACACAAGTCATAAGCTATGAGGTTTCAACTTTTAGTTTACAGATACAAAGGTGAGTCCTTTTTCACTTAGCTTGTATGATTTGAAAACAGACTTAACTTCAATTTTACTTAGTCCACTAGTAGAAAGAGTAAAAATACAATTTTTAAAACTAAGTGTTATGACTTACAAGATTTTTATAGTATGTTTTATCATTCATGATTCATGATTTTCAGCTTTCATTTATTCCAGCCAATGTGAGTCATTTATACTTAGCATACATTATTTTACAAGTTTATACGAACATTGAGATATTATTTTACTTATGCATTCACCCCCATATACTCAGTACATTCCAAAAGTACCAATCCACATATATGTTAATGTGCTACATTATTTAATAATATTGGTACCAATTCAGTTATAGTCCATATATCACGATCAGATAATTGCAGATTCCATCCAGCAGATGATGAGTCCTCATACTTTGGGGACTTCAGTTAAATGTTATTTATGTACTTTACTTTCTTACGCATATGTATTGATTAGTGGTAGTTAGAGTCACGTCCCAGCTATCTATAGTCAGTATAGTAGAGGCTTCACAGATATCAGTCAGAGCCAGTCATGTAATTTCAGTTCTGCTCTTCAGTTTTATCAGAATGCAAAATTGTATAAGTATTGTATTTTTTTATAGATTTCATCATGATTATATTTCCTCAAAGTAACTTCAATCATTTTATACATATGTAAATCAGTTGCTTAGCAGTATGTCAGTACAAAGGTTAGCTTGGGATCACTTATGGTCCTAAGCACCATGTAAAATCTCGGGACCCATTTTTGGGGTGTTACATATTGGGTGGACCATTTAAGACATTGTGGGTATTCCACCAGGTATATGCACACACAAGATATAGCTTGATCCGGATAGCATTCCCAGTATTGAGCACTAGAGATGATTAAACCCTCTTATGCAGGAGGTGGTGAAAAGGGAAATAATAAAGTGGTTAGATATTATAGTGGTTTTACCTATTATAGACGGCAAGTAGGAAATCCTGATTTAATACGTGTCGAAGAATGGGGGAATCATAGTGGTTCCCAATGAAAAAAATAAATTAGTACCAATGAGGCCAGTGACTAGTTGGAGAGTCTACATGGATTACAGAAAGTTGAATATTTGGAAGCAGAAGGACTATTTTCCTATGCCTTTCATGGATCAGATATTGGATTGACTAGCAGGTAGGGGTTGGTATTGTTTTCTTGATGGATACTCGGGTTACAATCAAATCACGATTGATTCTGAGGACCAAGAAAAGACTACTTTCACTTTCCTCTATGGGACTTTTGCATTCAAGAGAATGTCGTTCGGGTTATGAAGCATGTTTGCCACTTTTCAAATATTCATCATGTTTATATTCTCTGATATGGTAGAGGACAGATTGAAGTATTCATGGATGACTTTTCAGTAGTTGGGGACTCATTCGATGACTGTTTTGCCCATTTGGTCAGTGCACTGTAGAGATGTGAAGAGTGCAATTTAGTACTGAATTGGGAAAAATGCCACTTCATGGTGAAAGAAGGTATAATTATGGGGCCTAAGATCTCCAAACATAGTATTGAGTATACAAATCTAGGATTAAAGTAATTCAAAAATTTCCACCGCCAGTGTCAGTTAGAGACATACGAAGCTTTCTGGGCCATGCAGTCTTTTATAAGAGGTTCATCAAGGACTTCTCTAAAATTGAAAATCCTCTATGCAAGATTTTAGATAAAGAGGTGAAATTTGTGTTTTAAATTCCTTAAAAAGTGGTTGATTTCAGCGCCTATTATTGTATCTCATGACTGGTCTGCACCTTTTGAGGTTATGTGTGATGCAAGTAGAGTAGTCTTGGGTGTTTTCCTAGGCCAAAGAAGATAAAAGATCCTACATCCCATCTACTATGTCAACAAGGCTTTAAACCCCACACAAAAATATTATACAGTTACAGAGCAAGAATTACTTGCGGTGTTTTTTGCCTTAGAAAAATTTTGATCTTATCTGATTGGGACTAAGGTCATAGTTCACACTGATCATGAAACCTTAAGGTACTTGATGTCGAGAAAATATGCCAAACCACGATTGATTCATTGAGTTCTCTTGCTGCAAGAGTTTGATTTTGAAGTGATGGACCAGAAAGGGATAAAAAATCAGGCTGCAGATCACTTATCCAAACTTGAGGATGAGGCAATGCAGAAACTAGGGGATGATATTGAGATAGATAATACTTTTCCAGATGAGCGGGTCTTAGCGGCATCTCAAGACTTAATTCTCCTACTTGTTGATTTTGCCAACTATTTGGCAATCGACTTTGTCCCAGAAGATCAATCCTTCCAGCAGCAAAGGAGATTTATGCATGAGGTGAGGAAGTTCTTTTGTGATGAGTCGTGTCTATTTAGGATTTATGCTGATGGTGTAATTTATAGATGTATCCCAGAGGTGGAGATAATGAGCATTCTAGAAGCTTGTCATTCATCCTCAGTTGGGGGTCACCATACTAGTACTCACACAGCCCATAAAATTCTACAGTGGGGATTTTACTGGCCTAAAATTTATAAAGATTCTCATGATTTACGTAATCCTGTGACAATGTCAGCATCAAGGCAATATTTCATGGCATCATAAGCTCTCATGATACCTATTCTGGTGCTGGAGTTATTTGATGTGTAGGGGATTTATTTCATGGGGCCATTCGTGAGCTTCTATGGCATGAGATATATTCTGGTAGAAGTTGACTATGTGTTAAAATGGGTGGAGGCAATTGCTCTTCTAGACAATAAAGGTAGAACTGTCACCACTTTTTGGAAGAAAAATATCTTTTCTCAATTTGGCACTCCGCATGCAATTATTAGTGATGGTGGGTCTCACTTTTTCAACCGCTTATTTAAAGTTATGCTTGATAGATATAGTGTAAGGCATAAGGTGGCAACTCTTTACTATCCTCAGACAAGCGAGCAGGTTGAGGTCTCTAATGGAGAGATAAAGTCCATATTAGCAAAAACTGTTAATGTCAGCAGGACTAAATGGTCTAGAAAATTAGACAATGCATTGTGGGCCTATCGAACAACCTATAATACCCCCATAGGTGCCTCCACATATCAACTTGTATATGTTAAAGCATGCCAGTTACCAGTTGAGCTTGAGCATAAGGCACTATAGGCGTTAAAAAAGCTAAATTTTGCGTGGCGTGATGCAGCAAACTTGAGGTTGAGCAAGGTAAATTAGTTAGATGAATTACAACTCCGTGCTTATGAGAACTCGGCCACATATAAAGAAAGAATGAAGTTGTATCATAATAGAAAAATTGAGAAAAGGGTATTTAAACCCGGTGATTTGATCTTATTATATAATTTAAGACTCTACTTATTTCTAAGCAAGCTGAAATCTAGGTGGACTATACCATTCACTGTGGTTAGGGTATTGCCATATGGTGCTATAGAAATAAAGCGTGAAGGTGATATCCTGTTCAAGGTGAATATGCAGTGAGTGAAGCACTACATGGGAACTAGAAGGAAGTAAAAGTCTGTGTTGATATAGACTTTAGTGAAGTTTGAGTAGCCAAGGCAATTGAGTCATGCCGCAAAAATAAATCACTCGCTTCTTGAGAGGCAACCCAAGGTATAGGACGCTTAATGCATCCCAGTTATGTCCTCATTCCCTTTGTTTTATATTATTTTAGTGCATTGGGGACAGTGTGTAGTCTCTTAGTTGGGGGTGGGCTATACCATAACGGCAACGGGTTTTTGTTGCCATGCTTCTTTTCCTGTCGCCTGCGATGTGATAGTAGAATTAGCATGTCTAGGGTAAAATTTGTATCGTATTATGTTTTATTTTGTATTGTGTTGTGTTTTTGTGTAATTAGGATATTTTAAGTATTTAGGGTAGTTATCATGTTTTTGATTGATTTTTGAGAAAAATGATACCCCGTCAAAATTTTAGAACTGTGTCAATGTATATATGTGTGAATATTGTGGATCTTTTTATGGCATTAGGATTAGGAACATGATAATCACTTGTTAACAGTTGCATGAATCAGATAAGTAATAGTTTGTAATATTGACTCTATGTCATGCGTGTGTGAGATACTACTTAAGTTCCTGTTGTGTGTTAAATCTAGAACTTGCCCGGTTAGTCTTGCCTAGTTAAAGAATAGTTGGTTAGGAAAGGATCACTGGCCGCTTTTTATGTTAGTCCACTTTTTTTGTGTAAATTGTATCCCTTGATACCTAAGTTTGAGCCTTATAGCTTATTTTTTTAGTTTCACCTTTCACCTTTCTATTTGTGTTGCAATAACCTATTTTGGCCTGTTCCTCCTTCGACAATGTTCACCTCAACTTGGGCAAATTGCTTAAGTTGAAGGTGGCTATTATAGGGGTGTGTGATGTAAAGTGGGTGTGTAGAAGGGTAAAATAAGAGAAAAAGTTAGTAGGACTAGGTACGGTAGAAAAAGAAAAGAAAAAAGAAAAATTATGAAAAAGTAAAAATGAAAGAAAAAAGACCACACCTAATCTGAATGTGCAATAAAGAATAAAAATGGAGAAATAACGGTGGAATAGAAAAAAAGATGGTTAATTAGTGGACCCCAAAGTTAGTGTAGTGCCAAGAAGGCTTAGTCACTTGATATCCATATGTATCATACCAGCCCCCCCAAGCCTATATTACAAGCCGAGAAAAGTCCTATAGTGATCCTAACTTGACTGTCTGAATTTTAAGGTAAAGAAAACAAGGGCAAGCCTATGGTATTTAATGCACATTGATTAGAACTTCTCTTTTGAGTGTGGGTATCTCTTAATTGTCCCTGCATTGACATGCATTATTTCATATGAGTGAGTGGGACTCCTTTGTTGTGAGCGCACATGAGTCATATTGCTAGCCGCTTACTTATTTTGGGTAGTGTAACTTGTATATACATGCATTATTATCTGTTGTTAATGTAATGCCACACCTTGATCCCATTGTGTCACATTGTTGTGCTTCATGTTTATATGCAATTGGTTTTTGAAAAGTTGAAATAGGAGAGGGTATTGTGATTTAAACTTAAAGTGTTGATTGATTGCCTTGGATAGCTTAGATTTTCCTAGTTAAGAATCGTGTTTTGTTTTGGTGTGTTGTGTTGTGTTGCCTGAGTACATGAAAATATTCTAAGTTGAGGGTGTCGATGTGCTATAGAAATATAGCACTTTCGACGCTTAAAACAATGAAAATATGTAAGTTTCTTAGAGGTTGTTTTGTTAAGTATGATGTGTTTTAGGTATGTTTTGCAGGAAACTAGGTTTTGTATACTAAAATCAAGAAAAAGATGAAAAATGGAGTTTTTGTCTACTTCCATGATCATTTTTTGGCATTTGTAACATTTATCGGATGTACATGACAAAAACATGTGCTGAAACTTAAAGTTTGGAAGGTTGATTGCAAGAATTGGAAGGCTTGGCACTTACCTATGTCTACATGTGGACCACATGCAGCACTTGTGGACCACATGCAGCACTTGTGGTCCGTATATGACTATGGTAAGTACCAGAATTAAAGATCCAGAGAGTGAAAAAGCTAAAGAAGAACTTCTGGCACTTACCTATGTTTATATGTGAACCGTATGTGGCACATGCAGACCGCATGTGGGTAAGGTAAGTACCAGAAGTCCAAAATCTCGAGAATAAATAGTGCAAGAAATTTTTTTGGCACTTATCTGGGTCTACATGTGGACTGCATATAGTACATGCGCCCACTGGTAGACCGCATGTGGACATAGGTAAGTGGCCACCGACCTATTTTGTCCTTTTTCATTTGGGCTTTGATTTTTAGGGTTTTCTCATGTACTATAAATACCCTTTATGTGTTTTTAGTAGAAGAGACGCACACTTAATACTTACAAACATATTTTGATTCTGAGATCCGATTTTGGTCTTGGAATTCTCTTGTATTGATTTTGATTGATTAATTCAGTTGAAATTTTGGATTTTTAGTTGTGCTTATTGTGATTACAACTTATGCTTTCAATTATGAATGTTGTTGATTACTTCACAAGCATGAGAGGCTAGAAACCCTTAGCTAGGGTTGTGGAAACCTTGGCGGATTGACGGAGTAGGGGAAGTGCTATGCTGTTCTGAACCAATACCCATGCATGTATTGTATTATCTTCACTTTAACAACTATCTTAGCGTTTAAAAACGTTAGGATCCTGCCTAGATTATTACTACTTACTCCAAAATAGGAGTAGTGACTAGGAAAAGATAATTACAACAGTAATTTGAAGTTTAACTATGACCCATGCTATTAGGTATTATCTAAGTAAGATGGTTAGCTGTCATCTAATGGCTAGAGACTCAAAAGGTAATAGTTAATTGGGATCTAGGATAAGGGTTAGTAAGGTGACATGCTAAGACTCAAAAGGTAAAGGGTGAAATCTATCAACTAGTCCAAAAGACGGTTGGTGGTACATAATTTATCTGATTCTGCATGTAAGGTATCGAGTTGGTTCAATAAAGCACGATAATCCTATAGAGTTGAGAAGACAGGGGGAACACAATCCTAGTGTTCACCGACAACTTATTACAACCAAAGTTGATATTAGCTACTTGTTTGATATTGACAATACAATCCCCCATTTACTTTTCTAATTCTGCCCGTTGAATTACAACAGTTGAGAGACGCAATTACATGTATTCCCTTGGGATTTGACCCCAACCTTTGTTGGGTTACTATATTTGACAACAACCGCATAATATTTAGGTTGAAGGTGTAGTTTGGGCATTATCAATTACCCATCAAATTAATAGTCCATAGGTCATCCGTAAGCCGCAATAATATCCTAATCGGATAGTATGCAAGGTTACCCAAAAATCGATAGTCTAAAGGTTATCCATAAGTCACAACTAAATACTTATTGAAGAATATGCGAGATTACCTAATTGATAGTTCCAAGGGTTCTCTATAAGCCATATCATATCTAAGATCGGTTATGCACAGGATTACCCGAAGACTAGAAATTTGAGAGATATCTATGTGTCATATTGTATCCAAGGTTGGATGATATGAAGGAATACCCGAGAGCTTGCAATTCGAGGGATATATGTAAGTCATCTCTTATACAAGGTCGGATAATGTGCAGGACTACCCAAAAAGCTAACAACTCAAAGGATAGATTTAAGTTGCCTCATATCCAACATCGAATGATGCACAAGATTATCCAAAGATTGACAATTCAAGGGATATCTATAAGTCGTATCGATACAAAAGATGCACTAGACTTACCCGAGGTCACATTCAAAATATCATTATTGATAGCTGAAGATGTTATCATTCCACATACAAAAGGCATTATAGGTGACCAAAAGGGTTGCCACCTCAGCATAAGATTACGCGGTTGTAGGAATCATTCTATACAAAGTGTCATCGGTATCCAAGAGGGTCACCCCACTTTGAAGAAATGTTCAATCAATAAAAGATCTATTTTATTCATCAACCAAGAGGGTTTTTGTGACTATTGCTGCAAATATTATTTCCCTTCAAAAAGATATATAAAAGGACGACTTCACTTTTTAGATAAACAACTTACACGGAGATATGGTAAAAGAATATACCCTTTTAAGAATTATGTTTATTACTAATAATTTTTGTTTGAGATATTGCCGAGATAATCCGAGAGGATGAAAATCTCAAACCAAAATCATAGGTGCAGACGACTCTAAAAAGGATGCAGCACAGCGCATAACTTTTTCTTAGCAATAAATCGGGACGTAATCTAGAGAAAGATGTCAAACTCTTTGGACGAGCTAAAAAATGATTGCCACATCATAAAACCACACTCCTATTTGAAGGAATGTGGGAATTTGGGATATTCTAGTTTTAGATTTACTTCTGGGATATTTCTAAATTTATACTAGAGGTAACCTTTTATTTCCTTCAAATGCGAGTGACAATGCACTCAGAGCATTGGAAATAATGTCCAGGTGAATTCTTATCTATTGATGTGAAGATCTCCACATTCATGGCTAAGAGGTTACAAGCCTCTTTTCCATAGCTCAAAAAACTTGTCACTCATCTCAAGCCAAAGATAGTCTAACCTAAAAGACTTTCTTTTATACAGATTAAGTTGAACTACAAGCAGTTTGATTTCCTGAATCTTAGGAGATACGTATGCTAGGCTCTATGTTGAAAATCCAACTGCATTCCAACCTCCCCCTAATCCTCTTATTCCCCAACTTTTTTATTTTACTTTAATTTAAAATTCGAGATAGCTTGTGAATTTTTTAAAAATTGTGTCTAAAAATCAAGCGTTACGTACTACAAGTGGATTGAATTCTCATGGAACCTGGGATATGTAGAAAACCTAATATCATGGTCCGACCATAATTCTCGATACTTGTGCAGAAACTGACCTCTTTCAAGTAATGAATTTATGGTCGGACAAAATTAGGATCGTCAAATTCTCTTTGCCTAGGGTTACTTGAATTCACCCTACCCAAAGGGATGGAAAAGTTGTTGACACCTGATTTTTTTTCATCCACAACTAGGTCTAATCTCAAGTTGCTTCGATTTTAAACAAAATCAAAATAATTATATCATCCAGTTATAAATCTTCTAAAATATACATTTGGTTCTATTTGTTAGTTAAGTAACAATTATACATTTATGTATTCATGTATACAATACCGTATAATTTTGTTACTTAATAAATCGGCTTTAATTCATCCTGAAAATTTATTCAAATAGGATAAATTTTGGGTTTCAAATCTGATTTGCTCTTAAAAGTGAATTATTCAAAAAAATATGTGTTCGATTTCATTAAACCAAGAAACTTGAGATTGAATCGATTGTTAATTTATTTCATGCTTTCATTCAATTTTGTTGATTTAGTAAATTTTCCATAATTAAAATCAAATTAACCACAATTGCTATGCAATTGACCAATTGATATCCAATTTGGTTAATAAACTCAATTAGATTTTTAATCTAATTTGGCTATTTTATAAATGACCAAATTTCTACCTTTCTCTATTTAATTAATCAATAACCTACCCCAGAATCCCACTTGAATAACCAGCCGCCCCATGCCCAAAACTCACCGCCCCAAGACCCAACTTAATTCCCTTTTTCCTTCCTTAACTCATGTAATCACAGAATAACAACGACAAAACTTGATTCCAACAGATTCAAGGCATACAAACAACCCTAACGACATCAACAACCAGTGTAACCCAAACGATACCTTAAAATTCCAAGAAGCACGATTATCACACGTTTTTGTATGAACCCAAATTCGGAGGTTTCTAGAATCTGCCCAGGTGTCATTTTTATAGGATTTTTTCTTCAATTATTCAAAATTCCTTGTATCAATTAATACAAGTTACGTTGGTAAACCTTATCCTTTTTTCAAAAATACCTAAATTGCCCCCAAATTACTCTTCCCACATCAAAAAGAGTAAAATCGATCCCCAAAATTATTTTTAATATATACTTCTATTATTTTTATTGAACAAGGTTAGAGGTAGCGGGAATCTCAAAAAGCATAGGATTTTGCTATCGAAGAAAATTTTGTTGCTAAGAAATTCGATAATACTCATTTGAGCTTAAAATTATAAGATGAGAAATCGAGTTCGTTTTCCATTGGTGGTGCGAAGAAAATCTAATGAAGCTGGTAAGTTCCGAGTTGCTGCTCTGAAAAAGGTAAAAACTTCATCTTTTTTTGCACTTTCTTCTTTTTTGTGTCGTAGGCCTAATGATTCTTGTTTTTTGACTAGACTTAGTCATAGTGTATTGTTGGTGTTGGAATCTCAAATTAGGTGAGAATGTTGGGATTATTTGTTGCAGAGGGTTGTGAAGGCCATAGAATTTTAAAATAGTTGATTGTGTTAGTTATGTTGAGTTAACGTTGTTGTTTTGGTTATGTGGTTATCGTTCAATTTTCTTACTTTCTTTGGATTCTTTGATGAATCTAAAATACTATTTTAGTCCTTTTTACATTGTTTAGTTTTGGTTCAATACTGTCAAATTTGTTTATTCGTTCGACTTGAGTATATTGTGTAATAATATGTTAATTTATAATAATCTGCTAATCTGTAGAGTTCATTATCAAGAATTACTTAAAGATCTTATAGTCCATTTAATATCCCTCGTGGTCTGAATTTCTAATTTATTTTACCTGTTTACTACTTAATCAGTACCTATAGCATATATCCTGTCATTTGTTCATCCCTTATATGTTTTTTGTTAGTTGTTTAAAGTCATTGAATGATAAGGATTGAACTTCGAGTGTCCTTTTAGATTCCCAATATCAAAATAAGCTGTTGAAAAGTTTCATTTAGGTGCAAAAGAACTTTCACCCAGATTATTTTTTTGTATCATCACAATAATTAAGAAAGATGAAGAAAAGAATTTGAGAATGGGTAAATTCATCTCCATAACCTCACACCGTTCTCAAAGTATCCTTTTAATTCTATCTCACTTGTAATGAAATCCTAGACTCGAGCTACACTCCTTCCTTTTTGATTAGTTGAAATTGGAACTAACAGTGATCAACAAGGTCCATCTTTTCACTTTTTAGATGGAAATTTAGGAATCCATAGGTCAGAAAGTGGGGAATGAATCTTTTTTTTATGTCCAAATATTGCAAAAATTAGAATCATTTATTCATCCTTTTTCCCTGATTAGTGAGAATAATTTGGTTTCACTAGTTTTATGTGTATGCTACCTGGGTGAAATATGCTTTTAAGAATGTTTATAGCCTCGGTAATTAATATTCTTAACTAAACTATGCTATTAAGTATAAAGGTAGGGGTGTGAGTCAAATAATGTTGTTATTGCTTTTCTTTCTTCAAAATGTCGTGTCTGACTCCCAGCTGGTTAATGAAAATTATCTCAAACAATATCAAACTTGGGAAGAAATTATGATAAAATCCTCAAAATTTCAACTAACATACTAGAATGAGCTCTAAATTTCCAATACTAAGAGGTCAAGGCCAAACTTCAAAAACCACCAGCTGCGATAGAGTTTAGATAAACTAAATCTCCAGCTATGATAGAACTTTTTGGTAGAACTCCCCAGCAACGACATTGCGTTTTCAAAAATCCTTCATTGAATGTTAGACATAGTCGAACCTCAAGAGGAAGACGTTCGTTGAGCTAGTACATGACATGACTGGCAGGGATTTTTTAAAAGCTTTTGCACAAGTTTTTGAAACGAAGTTTTCAAAAATCAAAATTAGTTTTGAAAATCTATATACATTTTCTACTTAAATAGTTTTTACCTAACATCTATTGAAATAGGGAGCTAGGGCGGAAGTCCAAATATGACGAAACACACGAAAGATGGCAAAAAGCAAACCAAAGATCGAACGAGGTAACACGGAGTAGTTTCACTCAAAACTAACATTTTTTGTGAATGCGGGGATCAATGCACAAAATGGGGATCTTATTTAAAAATCCCCAAGAGAATCAAGAACTACACCAAAGCATATAATGCTCAAGAATGATATTTTTAGGTAGCCCCAAAAGACGTGTTCAATTACCCATGTATCAAGGACCTTCTGATTTATCTATCTCATTTCAAGAGATCATGGATGACAGACAAGGACTTCTTATCCTCTTTATGAATATTTTATTTAAAAATTTGCTAAAAATAGTCGCTAGCATAAGCGACTCTGTATTTACCTTGTGCAAAGATGCATTCAAAAAAGCTGATAATAAGGAAGCAATCAAAAGGATCATTCAATAGGAGGAAAGACAAAAAAGGCATCCTCAAATTTTTCATGAGGTGAAGCAAACGGTACTCAAGTGGTATCCTTAAAAGAATTTTACCCATTTGTTTACATCCGTTTTATTGATTAAATACTTTTCGAAAAAAAATGAATAGCAGACTAAGTCATTTGATTAGTCATTTAATCTATCATAAATTTTGATTGTGTTCTCCTATGAGAGCGAGATTGTGTCTACTAACTATCTACCTTGAGTATAGGTACATATAGAAAGTAAAAATGCTGAGAAAGAGACCTGGGTAGAGGTTCTCTTTGAATAGTAGATAGAGTCGTTGCATCCCAATACATTCCATTGTATTTCGTTGTCGAGAGGGTCATTTCATTCCATCACCAAGAGGGCCATGCCGAGAGTCATTTCATTTCATCATCTAAAGGTCCATTCCACGAAAGCCATTTTATTCTATCGTCGAGAGGGTCATTTCATCCCATGCCATTGTTGAGAGGGTCATTTCATTCCATGTTATTTCATTTCCAAGAGGGCCATCATACCATTCAACTATGTCTCCGTAATTGCTCACTATTCAAGACGATAGGGTCTGGCTTTGGAATATGTTTCGAAGCGCCTGTATCCGTTTACCACGTGAAGATAGCATAATCTGGGGTCGAGGATATCTCAGCATTTTATATCTATCGACCACACAAAGGTGATATATCCCAGCGTCGAGGATATTTCATCATTTTATTAATTAGCACTGAATGCATCAAAAGCACATGATTTGAAGGGACATCTTTAAGTCGTTATCTAAAAGCGAATGACATATTGGACTTCCCAAAAAATTACAATCCAAGGATCATCTATAAGTCACATTATTTAAGATAGGATAGTGTGAGAGATTACCCATGGTTAATAGTCTATAGGTCATCGGTAAGCCACAAAAATATCCTAACTGGATAGTATACAAGGTTATCAAAAAATTAATCATCCGAAGGTAATCCATAAGTCACAACTAAATCTTTACCGGAGAATATGCGAGATTACCAAATTAAAGATCCGAGGGTTCTCTATAAGCTGCATCAATGGAATGAAATGACCCTATCGACATGGCTATTTCGGCGATGGAATGCAATGGAATATACTGGGATGCAACGACCCTCTTAGTGGTTTAAAGAGAACCTCCACCTAGGTCTGTTTCTCTGGGTTCTTGCTTTCTACATGTGCTTGTACTCAAGGCAGATAGTTAGTACACACAATGTCGCTCTCGCTGGCGATCATAGTCAAACTTTATGATAGTTTAAACAACTAATCTGAATGGAATAGTCTGCTATTCATCTTTTTTTAAAAGTATTTAAATAATAAATCCACCGGATGTAAGCAAATGGGTAAAATACCTTTTTGGGTACCACTCGAGTATCGTTCATTTTGCCTCGTGGAAAATTTGATGATGACTTTTCTGCTCTTCCTCCTATTGAATGATCCTTTTGATTGTGTCCTTATTGCCAGCTCCTTTGAATACATATGTGCTCAAGTTAAATATTTAGTATACATATATTTGACTATTTTTAGAAAAGTTCTAAATAAAATATTCATAAATAGGATAAGACATATTTATTTGTCATCCACGATCTCTTGAAATGATATAGATAAATCAAAAGGTCCTTGATAAATGGGTAATTGAACCTGTATTTGGGGGCTACCCCAAAATACCGTTCTTGAGCATTATATGCTTTGACGTAGTTCTAGATTCTCTTGGGGATTTTTAACGAAGATCCCCATTTTGTGCATTGATTCCTGCATCCATAAAAAAATGTTAGTTTTGAGTGAAACTACGCTATGTTACCTCCATTGATCTTTGGTTTACTCCTTGCCATCTTTCGGGTGTTTCGTCATATTTGGACTTTCTCCCTGACTCCCTATTTCAATAGATGTTAGGTAAAAACTAGTTAAGTAGAAAATGTATATAGATTTTCAAAACTAATTTTGATTTTTGAAAACTTAGTTTCAAAAACTTGTGCAAAAGCTTTATAAAATCTCTGTCAATCATGTCATATACTAGCTCAATGAACGTCTTCCTATTGAGACTCGACTATGTCTGACATTCAATGAAGGATTTTCGAAAACTTAATGTCGTTTAGGGAGTTCTACCAAAAAGTTCTTTCATAGCTGCACTCAGAGCTTTGGGAATTATGTCCAGGTGAATTCTTACCTATGGATGTGAAGAGCTATACCATGATTTAGAGGTTACAAACCTCTTTTCCATAGCTCAAACAACTTGTCACTCATCCCAAGCCAAAGATAGTCTAAAATAAAAGACTATCTTTTTTACCGATCATGTCGAACTACAAGCAGTCTGATTTCCTAAATCCCAGGGGATACGTAGGCTGGACTCTATGTTGAAAACTCGATTGCATTCCAACCTCTCCCCAATCCTCTTATTCTTCGGCTTTTCAGTTTTACTAAAATTTAAAAATTGGGATAGCTTGTGAATTCTTTAAAAATCGTGTTTAAAAATTAAACGTTATGAACTACAGATGACCTGAATTCTCATGAAACCTAAAATATATGGAAAACCTGATACCGAGGTACGACCATAATTCTCGACACTTGTGCAATAGCCAACCTCTTTCAAGAAATAAATTTATGGTCGAACAAAATTAGAAACGTCAAACTCCATTTGCCCAAGGTTACTTGCATTTACCCTACCCAAAGGGGGCAGTTGTTGACACCTGATTTTTGCCCACCACAAGTAGGTCTAATCTCGAGTTGTTCCCATTTTAAATAAATTAAAATAATTGTATTATTTGGATAAAAACATTTTGAAATATTTATTTGGGTCTATTTTGTTAGTTAAGTAAAAACTATACATTTTTGTATTCATGTATATGATATTATATAATTTTGTGACTTAATAAATTGGATTTAATTCATCCTGAATTTTTTTTCAAATAGGATAGATTTTGGGTTTCAAATTTGATTTGCTCTTAAAAGTGAATTATTCAAAAAAATATGTGTTTGATTTCATTAAACTAAGAAACTCGAGATTGAATCAGTCGTTAATTTGTTTCAGGCTGTGATTCACTTTTGTCAATTTATTGAGTTTGGCCATAATTAAAATTAAATTGACCACAATTGCAATACAGAAGGGGAGCCTTGGAGTAACAGGTAAAGTTGTTGTCATGTGACTAGGAGGTCATGGGTTCAAGTCTTGGAGACAGCCTCTAGCAAAAATGCAAGGTAAGGCTGCGTACGATACACCTTTATGGTGGGGCCCTTCCACGGACACTGCGCATAGCGATAACTTTAGTGCACCGAACTGCCTTTTTTTACAATTGACCAATTGATATTCTATTTGGTTAAAATTTAAATAAACTCGACTGATCGGCTATTTTATAAATGACCGAATTTTTACCCTCCCCTCATTTAATTAATCAATAACCTGCCCCAGCAGTCCACTTGAATACCTAGTCGCCCCAAGCCCAAAACTCATCGCCCCAAGACCCGACCCAATTTCCTTCTTCCACCCTTAACCAGTGTACTCACAGAATAACAATGGCGAAACCTGATTACAACAACTTAAATGCATACAAACAACACCAACACGTTAACAACCAGTGTAACCCAAAGATGCCTCAAAATTCCAAAAAGCATGTGGTTATCACACATTTTTGTACGAACACGAATTCGGAGGCTTCTATAATCTGCCCAGGTATCATTCCTACAAGATTATTCCTTCAATTATTCAAAATTCTTTGTATCAATTCGTAAAAAATGTGTTGGCAAACCTTATCCTCTTTTTGAAAATACCTAAATCGCCCCTCGAATTACACTTCCCAGATTGACAAAGAGTAAAATTGATCTCCAAAATCATTTTCTATATATACTTCTACTGTTTTTATTGAAAGGTTAGAGGACCGATAACGGGAATCTGGAAAAGCGTGGGGTTTTGCTTTCGAAGAAAATTTCGATGCTAAGAAGTTTGATAAGACTCATTTGAGCTCGAAATTCTAATCTGAGGAGTCGAGTTCATCTTCCAGTGTGGTGCAAAGAAAATTTGACGAAGCTCGTAAGTTTCGAGTTGCTGCTCGGAAAAAGGTAAAAATTGCATCTTTTTTGCACTTTCTTCTTTTTTGTGTCAGTAGGAGTAATGATTCTCATTTTCTTGATTAGACTTAGTTATAGTGTATTGCTGTTGTTGGAATCTCACATTAGGTGAGAATGTTGGGATTATTTGTTGTAGAGGGCTGTGACGATGATAGAATTCTGAAATAGTTGATTGTGTTTGTTATGTTGAGTTAACGTTGTTGTCTTTGTTATGTGGTTATCATTTAATTTTATTTCTTTCTTTGGATTTACTGATGCATCTAAAATACTATTTTAGTATTTTTACATTGTTTAGTTTTAGTCCAATAGGGGTGATACAGTTCGAAATGAGACTATTTGGGAAAAGGTTGGAGTGGCTGCGGTGGAGGACAAGATGCGAGAAGTCCGATTGAGATGGTTTGGGCATGTGATGAGGAGGGGCACAGATGCCCCGGTTCGTAGGTGTGAGAAGCTTGCTTTGGATGGTTTCAGGTGGGGTAGGGGTAGGTGTAGGTGTAGGGGTAGGACGAAGAAATACTGGAGAGAGAGGTGATCAAGCGGGACATGGAGCAGTTACATCTCACTGTGGACATGACCCTAGATAGGAAGATCTGGAGGACGTGGATTAGGGTAGAAGGCTAGTGCCAGTTTGAGTCGTTGGGGTATGGCATTACTTGGTAGATGTATTATTCTTGCTAGGACACTTTGTTGCATGCTTTATTACGAATGTGTTTACTATTCTTTGTTTATTATTCCTTGTGGGTGGTGTATTTATGTCTTGACATCTTGTTCCATGCTTTATTAAGTAGTTATTTATTACTCCTTGTCTTGAGTCGGGGGTCCATCGAAAACAGCCTTTCTACTTCTCCTGAAGTTGTGGTATGGACTGCGTACATCTTACCCCCAGACCCCACTATGTGAGGATACACTGGGTTTGTTGTTGTTGTTGTTGTAGTTTTAGTCCAATACTGTCAAATTTGTTTATTCATCCGACTTGATTATGTTGTGTAATAATCTGTTAACGTGTAATAATTTGTTAATTTGTCGAGTTTCTTGTTAAGCATTACTTAAAGAACTTGTAGTCCATTCAATATCCCTCGTTGGTCTGCATTTCTCATTTGTTTAACCTGTTTACTCCTTGATCAGTACCTATATCATATACTCTGCCATTTGTTCATGCCTTACGTTTTTTTGTTAGTTGTTTAAAGTCATTGAATGACGTGGATTGGACTTCGAGTGGCCCTTTGGCTTCACAATATGAAAATAGGCTGTTGAAAAGTTTCATTTAGGTGCAAAAGAACTTTCTCCACAGATTGTTTTTTTGTATCTTCACAACAATTAAGAAAGATGAAGGAAATAATTTGAGAATGGGTAGATTCATCTCCATACCCTCACACTGTTCTCAAAGTATCCTTTTAATTCTATCTGACTTGCGATGAAAGCCAAGGCTCAAGCTACATTTTTCCCCTTTTGATTAGTTGAACCTGGAATTAACAGTGATCTACAAGGTACATCTTTTCACTTCTTAGATGGAAATCGGGGAATCCATGGGTTAGAAAGTGGGGAATGGATCTTTTTTTGTGTGTCCAAGTATTGCAAAAATTAGAATCATATGCTTATCCTTTTTCCCTGATTAGTGGGAATAATTTGGTTTCACTAGTTTTATGCCTGCCTGAGTGAAATATGCTTTTAAGAATGTTTTAGCCTCGGTAATTACTATCTGCTCTTAACTAAAGTATGTTATTAAGATGGGGGATGAGTCAAATAATGTTGTTGCTGCTTTTCTTTCTTCAAAATGTCGTGCCTGAGTCACAACTAGCTAATGAAAATCAATTTCCTTCTACTTTCTTCTTGGTGTATTTCGTGTCCCCATGTCCGCCTAAATTATCCAAGAAGTGTGGTTGATATGCGCTTAGACGTATCTCTTCTTATTGATAGCTAATTAATTCTTTCAAATATGGATGGGTCAGCTATGGCGGCTATTGTGATCCTTTGTTTTAATGTCCACTTTTTGCTCGTTATCTCCTTTTGAAATTGATGAGTAAAGTGTCCAATTTTGAGTCAGTTGAGAATTTTGACATATGCTCTATGGAAGGTTGTGTCTTGATGTGATATATTTGATTGTGGTTGAAAAATTGACTCCTTCCCCTTAAGCATTTTTCGTATGTATGATCACTAAATGCATGTTTATCAGATTCATGTATTGATGAAGTAATTGGTGGCAAAGCTTATTCTGTAATTGTTCTTTCATGCTATTAATTTCTATTATTGTTTTCCTTTTCATGTGACATTGGCATAAGTCCATTGGAATCTACCTTCCCGCATATCCTTGATGGCCAAAGATGCCCGAGTCATCGAGTCCGAGCTCCCTTCAAAAATCTGAAATCAAGAAGCTCAAGGTTGTATACAAATATATACAGCAGATATACGTCATATACAGGTCTTGAAAGCTGATATACAAGCTCAAAAAGGGCAAAAACGGGAGAAGGAAGCAAGTAAACAAATATGCAAGTTGGTATACAACATGTATACATCCAAAACGTGGAAGAGAAAGACTGTCATATACAGTCAATATACACAGCTGAAAGGGTTGAAAAATCCATTAAAAATAGGCCTAAAAATTGGCAGACTCCAAAGGGCCTAATCAGGGGCCCAAGTCTTAAATTTTTCCTCTTTGGTTTATTTGTATATTTCTATTTGGTTACTTGTTTGCAATGAACTTTTAAATTTGGTTACATCAAATTAAATCCTCTTTTGAATTGTCATTTCTGTTTTATCTTTATATTTTTCTTTCTTTATAATTCGCCTCGTAGTCTAAATTCTTGGGCTAATAAAGCTAGTCTCTTTATGTTTTCCGTGAGAACAAGCCTTTGGGATAAAATCGACATTTTATTTTATTAATGTGTTAAATTGATTTATTTAAGTAAAAAGAATTTTCTTCAACCTAAAAATTAATTTTCTTGTAAAAATTAAAATATTTTTACTAATTAGTCAAATTTCATAACTCGTTTAAATTGATGTTTTCCTTAAAAAATATTTTTTTCTATTATCAATAATGATGTTTAAAATCACTTTCTTTCTCTTTTGATCTAAAATTTGTCTTTCCCTAAATTGATAAAAGAATTAGATTTAGTTAACCTTTTTTTCTTAATTTAAATGGACATTTTTTCACTTGAATAAAATGAATGTCATACTTCGCAAATGAATTTTAAGATTTTCCATAATTAGTCATTTCTTACAAATCAGTCAAATAGTCTTTTGGTCAACCATTTTTTATTGGACGTTCTTGAATGCCTTAAAAACCTTCTCAAGGCGTTACTTGAATCCTTTCCCTTTTTCTTTGATTTTAAGAATTTGTTTATGTTTTCAAGTCTTTAAAAATACTTCTAATTTTTCTTGATATTTTCTTAAAAAATCAAGTGGCGACCATGTAATTTTTTAAATTATTTCAAAATTTTCTTTAAAAGTTTTGAAATAATTTAAATAGTTGAAAATAATATTTTCCAACCCTTCGAGCCTAAAAGCGATAAAACACTCATTATGTAGCAACAAGAGGCCACACCCTTGACGTCCTGTTGAATTTATTGAGTTCCACCATTGTATTTGTCTCATCTAGGAGTTAACACTCTTTACGTACATCAACATGTGACCTGTTCACTTAAAAATTTCTGGTCTTTGTTCTTTGTCTTCTGGATAATCTGCCTGGTAAAATTGTTAGGCTCCTTCATTTGACTCTAAATATGGACAACATAGGGATCTTTTTTTTGTAGGAAAGCATCTTCTTGTGATTAATGCTAACTTGTGTAAAATTTAGTTGGAGTATGTTATCGCAAGTGTACTCTTGAACTATTTGGCCCTTGAAAAAATGATTTCCCATTACAAAAAGGGGAAGGAAATGTAGTGGAGGATGCCTTGTCAAGAAAACATGTTTTGATTTCTACTTCGAATTCTAAGTTGTTGGGTTTTGAGAGCTTGAAATCATTATGCCCCAAGGACCCCCTTTTTTTTAAATCTACCAAGATTGTGGAGCACGGGTAAGAGATCATAAGCTCAAGCATAAATCTTCCACTCTATTTGCTATATTTGATAGTTACTTGTTCAAGAATAAGCGACTTTGTGTGCCTATGAGCTCTTGGAGGGAACTTTTAGTGCGAGAGACACATGATGGGGTTTTGATGGGACATATTAGTATTGAGAAGACATTGGGGATCCTTGAAGAATATTTTTATTAGCCTAAAATGTGTAGTGATGTTACTAAAGTTTGTGGTCAGTGTATTGACTGTTGTAGTGCTAAGTCTAGGCTACTTTCACATGACCTATATACCCCTCTCCCTACCCCTCAAAGACCTTGGCTTAACATTGCTATGGATTTTATATTGGGCTTGCCAAGGACTAGGGGAGGGGGGGATACCATCTTTGTGGTTGTTGATCGTTTTCTCAAAATGGCCCACTTTGCATGTTATAAGTATGATGATGCCCCACATGTGGCATTTTTGTTTTTTGAGAATGTTGTCAAGTTTCATGGTATTCCTCAATCCATAGTGAGTGATAGAGATTCTAAATTCCTTAGCCACTTTTGGAAGGTCTTGTGGGGTAGATTTGGGACAAAGTTATTGTTCTCTACATCATGCCACCCACAAATTGATGGCCAAATTAAAGTTGTGAATAACACCCTTGGGTCTATTCTTAGGGCCATGGTTAAAGTAAAACTCATATCTTGAGAAGAAAACTTGCCTTTAGTTGAATTTGCATATAATTGTGTCATTCGTAATCCTATTGGTTTGTTTCTATTTGTGGTTGTTTATGATTTTAACCCACTAACCCTTATTGATCTAACCTCTTTGCCTCAAGATGTTGTGTTGAGTGTATATGGTAACAATAGGGGTCGAGGCCATGAAAGCTTTGCATGAGAAAGTGAGACTTCAACTTGAGAAGAAGAATCAAGAAAAGGCCAAGAAAGCAACAAATGGTGAAAAAGGTTAGTGCTTGAACCGGATGATCGAGTTTGGATTTATTTTCAAAAAAAAAGGTTTCCCCATAAGAGAAAGACTAAGATAATGCCTAGAAGAGTGGTCCATTTAAAGTGCTTGAAAAGCTTAATGATAATGCCTATAAAATTAATCTTTCACCGAATTACCAAGTGCATAATACATTCAACATTTGTGATCTTTCTCCTATAGAATGTGTGATGAAGACCTCTTGAATTTGAGGAAAATTCTTCTCAAGAAGGGGAGAGTGATACACCCAAGGCCCCCCAAGGCATTTCATAAGAACCCAAGCCTGTGAACTTCAACATTGGAAAGGGTTATTCATGACGAATGATGTACTTTAATGCATTATGGAATTCTTTCGAGAATTTTATGTATTTGTGATAACATTTGATGGGGCATATGTTGAGAAGAATAAGGAGGAGGATTAGGCTTTTGATGAATTCAACATCCAAACAAGGCCCTTGCTTTCATTAAGGGTAGAAATATAATAACATAGGATATTTTTTATTTGCTTAGTCGAAGTAGCTTCTTTTATGTTGGAAGACTTAGAATTTGGAAGACTAAAAATACTTTATTATTATTGAGAGATTATGAGAGCTTGCTAAGTTTTTAGTTTTTTCTTACTTGGAAAGAAGAAATGCTTGGGATATCAATTCCCTTGAGGTACTTCTTAGAGTTAAGTGCTTTTAAAGAAGATCACTTTAATTTATTAAAGTTGGTTGTCTTTGATTTTCAGTTTGTTTCTATTTATTTATCTTCTCTTGTTTCTTTGTTCATCCTCTTTTATTAGTCTTAATTGTACTTTATTTTCTTTGTTAATCTTAGCTTTCGTTTAGGGTTTCTATCAATTTAACATATATTATTAGTCTTGTTCTGCATTCTGATTCTCTATCAATTTTTCAACCACGTAAACCCTTAAAATAGGCCTAGTTGCATTACTCAGATAAGCATGCAAACAAACCTGATCGCTTATCTTAAAAGGTAGGACCCTTTGATTTTCAAAAGAGTTGTGCATGTAAGTGATAACAAGATCTTTGGTCAGCAATTTAATCCACAACAACTGATGGTTAAGTTCACAAAATCATCATACTAAACATCTCTTTAGTCTATCATTGCTATCATCTCTAACATGTCAACCAACGCTAAATAAATTGATTATTCCATGATTGTTAACCCTATTGTTATTGATTCCTCCATTAATGGTACTAAAGAAAATTGTTAAAATAATAATAATAATAGTATAATAAAGTTGAGTGGCTATATACAATAGAAAAATTATATACATTATCATTGTTCCAACAATAATTCATCTGTTGCAACAAATGAGTCATCAGTTGTAACAAATTACCATTCTACTGCAACAGATGGCATATCTGTTGGATTCACCTTCTAGTTTTATCCTAGTATTGTCACATATTGCAATAGATGACTCATGTGGTGGATTAAGCTTCTACTTCTGAACCAGTTTTAGAACCAGTAGCTTAATCCAACAGGTAAGTTATCTGCTAGAATAGATGACATTTATTATAATAAATGACTTAGATGTTGGATTCAGCTGTTGTAACATGAACATAATAGGTAGGTCATCTGATGCAACAGTTAGGTCATTTTTTGAAACAGATGACTCTGTTTCAACAGATGACTTATCTGTTGGAACTACTTTAACAGTAGTGGCAACTATCCAACAACTGTTGTAAATGAATATAACAGTTATTGTATACGCTACTGAAAATTATTGAAAGAAATATATCCAATAAGAAATTGAACTAAAAATCATTATTTTACTTACCAAAATCATCTAGGAAGTAATGCCCAATAATATCCAAACAAAATTTGATCCAAAAATCTAGTCCCCTAGCAACATTAGTGGCAGCAACAACAACAATGTTATGGCAAACAGTAGTAGTAGAAGAAGATGATGATGAAGAAGATGATGATGAAGATGAAGATGATGATGATGATGATGATGAGGAAGAAGAAAAAGAAGAAGAAGAAGAAGAAGAAGAAGAAGAATAAGAAGAAGAAGAAGAAAAACAGTGACAACAACGAAGAACAACAATAATGTCACGACAAGCAGTAGAAAAAGAAAAAAATGATGAATAAGAAGAAGAAAGATGATGAACAAGAAGAAAAAAGAAAAAGAAAAAGAAAAAGGAGGAGGAGGAGGAGAAGAAGAAGAAGCAGTTGCAACAATGAACAACAACAATGAAGAAAAGCACCCAAAATCAAAGAGAAAAAAGCCAACAGTCGCTCTCTCCCCCTCCCCCTTCGATAAAAACTCAGACGCACCATCTGTATACACCAAACTAATGTTCTTTACTATGATTAAGTAATTAAATTAAATAAAATACATATTATTAATCATGATTAAGTATCATGAACTCTAAATTCAAGCACATGACATGCATTTATTGGCTTAGTGTATACACTGGGTGCGTATAATTTTTTTATATAAGATATAATTTTAATTGATTTAAAAGTGTTAAATATTATAATTTGTTACCTAGATAAAATAAATACTTCAACTAATTTGTTAGTGTTTATGTATAATTAAATTTTACTTAAAGAATATTGAAAAAGACCATTGAATTTGAAATAAAAAATGTAAAGGAAGTAAAAATTAAAAAAGATATGCTTTTGTCTTTTTGGGTGTGCATGTTTTTGCCTTTTTGGTAATATTAGTTTTGTAATATTTTTTCTAACATTTTACATTATATTACTTTATCTATAATATATTAAAAGTGCGAAGACCCTTAGAAAAGTAATTTGAATTTTTTGTCCTTCATTAAAAGACTCTCCTTTAGACAAAACTATCTTTTCACTATTTTTCTCAATTTATTATTTAATTACGTTTATTATATTAACTAGACTCCTAAAATATATGGAACTCTTAAAATATATGGAAGAAAAATCAATTAATATTTTTCTTTGTACTGATCAATTAGAGAAATACTCCAAAAATAAGATAGAAAAATACTCCTAAAATAAGACTCTATTAAGAAAATACTTCTATAAAAATACTGAGATGCACGTTAAATTAGAGAAGAAACTGGTTTACTTATTGTGAAAATATGATTGATGTTCATTTAACTTGATTTGGTTGCATGTCTAGATTGATAGATGCTTAATTTTCTAACCTCGACTTCTTTACTATTTTTTCCAACATAATAGAATTCAACATGTGTATATATATATATATCTTGTTTGTTCTCATTCAAGTCATTCTTCAGTGTCAAAATTTTAGCTCAGACAAGAATTATTTTCATCAAAATTGAAGTTTTGTGATCATTATTGTATTATTTTATTGTAGTTTACAAGTCTTAGATAAATTTATAGGTGGTAGATAAATGTCGATCGACTTTGAGAAATTTTTTTAGGTAAATGTTAGGTTTAATTGTATTGTTTTTATATATCTGTTTTGAGAATTCTTTTTGTGTAAAGGTAAAGTTTAATTGTATTATTTTGATATCTCCATTGTCATATTATTTTGTTATAGTTTACAGGTGATAGATGAGTGTCAGAAGGCTTTGAGTAAATTTTTTTGTAAAAGTTAGATTTAATTATATTGTTTTGATGTCTCTATCATCATATTATTTTGTTGCAGTTTATAGGTGGTAAATGAATGTCTATCGGCTTTGAGAATTTTTTTTGGGTAAAAGTTAGGTTTAATTAAATAAATTCTCCAAAAGATATTGAATTTAATTATTATATTTATCTTTATTATTTAAACAAATATTGTATTTAGTGTAATGCTCGAACTCAATAAAGTGAGGTACACGCGCGAAGCACGTACACCTAAATTAGTTTACTTATAAGCGGGAGTTTCACTGCTTAAGAAATCAGCAGGTCGACATGTCTGTTTGTGTTGTCTGCTTCAGTTGTTTCAACCGTGATTTTACTGTATCACCCCTAATTAATTATTATAAGTCTATTACGTATTAAAAAATTAATAATATTTAATAAAAATAAGTAAAATAGACATTTTTGACATGTCTGCTTCAACTGTAATTTTACTATCATCCTTTAATTATTATAAGTCATCTAAGTATTAAAAAATTAATAATTTTCAATAAGAAAAGTAAAATAGACATAAAATGATAAATTAACTTTTGATGTTTAAATTAACTTGACGTTTTATATGAGACCACCATCACCACAACAATAACATACCCAGTGTATTCCCACCTAGTGGGGTCTGGAGATGGTAGAGTGTACGCAGACCATACCACTACCTCAGGAGAAGTAGAGAGGCTGTACGTCTTATATGAGACCCACTTAATTTTTTTTTCACAAGTACTTTTTATAGTGATTTTCTATATATTTCTAATTAGTTATTATAAGTCATTTAAAACATGTCTGCTTCGTTGCTTCAATCGTGATTTTACTATATCACTCCTAATTAATTATTATGATCATCTAAGCATTAAAAATTAATAATATTTCATAAAATAAGTAAAATAGACACAAAATGATATGTCAACATAAAAAATTTGGTTGACTATCGAAATTATATTGGTGCACATAAATTGGGATAGGATAAAGGAAGACATATAGTAATATATATTATTTGAAAATGTGATAAAAGATATTGTAAATCACAATAATTAAGAACTTAATATATATATATATATATATATATATATATATATAATTGTTTGACTGATGAAATTTTATCTGTGCTACATAAAGTGGAATGGAGGGAGTATTCATGTCTTATTGAAAATTTATGTAAAACCATTTTAAACTACATAATTAACAACTTAAAAAATTTAAAAGATATAAAATACTCTACTAACTCTTAAAATTATACCAGTGTCACTTAAATTGAAATAGAAAAAAAAGTATTATAAATCACAATAATTAAAAATTTAAATTATTTTGATAATTGATTATCTAAATTCTATTTGTGTCACATAAATTGAGACAAAAAAATATATATTGAATCCGTACTAACACATGCATTGATATCTAGTATCCATTATTCATTAATATAATTATAATAATTACTAATATATACAAGCAACTTAAAACAGGCAAGAGACAGTTCTCCTGCCAGCTTAGTCGAAGGATAATTTTGTCATTTCATAATTTCAGCCACTACAAAAGCCCCATTTCAAAGGGCATTTCATCATTTCACAACAACTTCAGCCAACACAAACCCCCCCCCCCCGCCCCCCCCCATTTACAGGAAATCTTTGTCGTTTCACACCAAGTTCAACCACCAGAAAACTCAAAACAAAATTGACGATGATAACAACGAAGAACAAGCAAAAGGATAGATCTTAAACGTATACCCTTCTTCCTGCAAAAACTTTCGATCTTAAGGATCAGATTAGTAAAATTGGGACAAAAGAGACAACACATCCAACATGACTGCAGACTTCAGCTGCACTGCAAATAGCCCTTCTGCGTCGCCCCGTCAAGATACAGGCCTGCTCTTCTTTGCCCTATGAACTCTAGACACAGTCTTAGGAATTTTGAGCTTGCAAAACAAAGATGAGGGAGGGTTATTATTGTGGGGTTGAGAGAGAGGGGGAAAAGAGAAAAGCAACAACAAAAACAACAATAAATATAATAGTAATAGACTATGTTTGTAATTATGATTATATTTACGAAAAAATAATTTAACTAAATTTTGTAAGAATATTATATTTAATTTAATAATTTATATATAAATAAGATTAAAATAAATAAATAAAAGGTCCCTAGTAATCCAATGCAGGTTGTTTGGGGCAAGTTGAAGGTTGTGAAGGTAGCTATAAAGGACCTGAACATGTATTTAGCATCATATCAGCAGAAACTAGAGGTTGGAAGACATTAGAGGTTGTACAAGCAGGTATTGCGGTAAACCCCTGCAATTCTCAACTCTTTGGTCAGGAAAAGGTTGCACTGGCAGAAGTGGAGAAATGGAGTACTATAGAGGAGCAAGTGTTTAGACAAAAAGCTATGGCCTTATAGATTCAAAGTGGTGACTCAAACACTAGATATTTTCATGCTTAATGGAAAATCAGATCTTGTATCAATGCCATCACTTCGATACATACTGAAGTTGGTACTAAACTGACTGATCCTGTTGATATTGAAGTTGAATTCATCTTATTTCTTTCCAACCTTATAGGACATGAGAGGGGGTGCATCCTTGTCCTAATGCTGAGATAGTCCAGGAGGGCTATTGCTTATCTAGGGAACAACAGACGCTCCTAATCCAGTAGGTTACAGCTGAGGAAATACAGGTAGCAATCAAAGTTATTCCAAGGGAAAAGGCTCTGAGAGTTGATAGATTCCCTATTGAGTTCTTTACCACATGCTGGGATGAGGTACAAAATGATCTTTTGAATGTTGTTTTCTATTTTTTCAACACAAGTGAGATGGATACAAGTGTTAATTATACTGTTGTGACTTGGTTCCCTAAAGTGCCTTCCCCTACACATGTTAAAGATTATAGATCTATAGATTGTTGCACCACTGTATACAAGATAATCACCAAAATGTTAACTGGTAGGCTGAAGAGTGTCATAGATGTCTTGATATGTGATGTGCAGTGTGCTTTCATTGAGGGAAGATGTATCACTGATAGTATTTTGTTTGCCCATGAACTTCTTAAAGGCTATAACAGGAAGGGTATTTCCCCAAGATGTGTTCTTAAAGTAGACATTAGGAAAGCTTATGACTCTTTAATCTGGGCTTTCCTAAAAAGATAACTTATGGAGATGGGGTTTCCTAGTAAATTTGTGGGTTGGATAATGTCTTGCATCACCACAGTCTCTTATTCCTTGACCATGAATGGTGGTCTGACTAAGCCATTCAAAGGTAAGAGAGGCATTAGGCAGGGTGATCTAATGTCCCCGAACTTGTTTGTGCTTACAATGGAATACCTGAATAGGGTACTAAAACAGCTGGCTAGGAATAAGAAATTTTGATTTCATCTTGATGCAAGAAAGTGGGGGCAATACATGTATGCTTTGTTGATGATCTTCTGATGTTCTGTAAGGTAGAGATGGGGTCCATTAGGTTATTAAGCCAGACATTCAGGAAGTTCTCTCAAGTCTCTGGACTGCAGGTGAATGTGGATAATAGTTTCCTATTCCTAGCTGGCATTTCTGATAATCTTAAAAAGGATATCCTAGAAGAAATAGGCTATTGTACTAAAACTTTTCCCTTTAAATACTTGGGAGTTCCTATAGCTTCTAGGAAGTTATCTATTGTCTTATGTTGGCCTTTGGTGGAAAATATTACTCCCAGAATAACATGTTGGTTTGCTAGACTCCTGACCTATACAGGTAGACTCCAATTAATCAAGGCTGTAATTTTTGGTATGCAATCATATTGGGCTCGGGTTTTTTTTATCCCAAAGAAGATGCTGAAATGTATTGAGGCTATATGCAAATCTTACTTATGGACTGGCCAAGCTGAGATATCCAAAAAGGCACTTGTCTCTTGGGCAAAAGTGTGCCTTCCACAAGTTACAGGTGGTCTAAATGTGATCAATTTAATACTACGAAATAAGGCTGCTATCACAAAGCATCTCTGGGCTCTTGCAATGAAGAATGACTATTTATGGATTAAATGTATTCACAGTTTCTACATAAACAGCAGGATCTTGAACATATTCCTATACCCAAGAATGTTTCTTGGGTAGTTAGGAAAATTCTGAATACCAGAAAGCTGGTAACTAAGATACAACAGTTGCAGGGTGATATGCTAAGCAGGCTGAAGCAGGTGCAGAAAGGAGATAAATTTAGTATTAAAAAACTCTACTTTTTGCAGATACCTCAGCACCCTAAAGTAACCTGGAAGAAGCTAATCTTATAGCCTCATATGCATGCTAGTCATAAATTTAATTTATGGCTAGCTTTGCAACAAAGATCGACAATAGTTGATAGGTTGATGAAAATTGGTATTCAGGTTCCTAAAACATGTGTGATTTGTGGGCTAGCTGATGAACTGTTTGACCATTTATTCTTTGATTGTGGTATTACAAAGGGCATTTGGAGCAGGCTGCTTCGATGGCTTGGTCAAAATAGAAGAATTAGAAGCTGGAATGTTGAGGTTGACTGGATGGTGATAGGCATGAAGCAAAATTCAATTTTTTGGGAAATTGCTGCAACTGTATTCAGCATGATGATCTACTTAATATGGAGAGCCAGGAACACTCTCAGATTTCAGAAAGGCACCTACTCTAGTAAAAGAATTTATAGAGACATTGCATTACATATACATACAAAGGAAAACCATGTAGTTAGATGGTACAAATACCTGAAGTCTTTAAATTCCTACCCTTGATGTATAAATAGAGTGTAGGTGTTGTATTTACTTTCAAATGTATGTCTATGCTTAGGTACTTATAAATATGAGGTGATTGATCAGCAATCACAGTTTACTAAAAAAAATTGCATATATTAGAATCATGAATGCGACACCTATATTCATTTGATACAAGATAATATGTAAAGAAATATTAACATTAAATTTAATAAAGTATCAACCTAGAAGGAATATCGGGAGGTCAAGAGTGAATGTCAACAGGTATCCTTTATTTTGATGATATGTAAACTTGAAATCACTTTTGATGATATCTCAACTTGAACTCACTCCTTGAATGCTATCTGTCTTATGAATCTACAAGATATCGAGCGTCCGTGCGGTCTCAATTTATGTGACAGAAAGATAATCAATCATATTTTTAATATGTTTTTGTTAACGATTGTAATTTGTAATACTTTTTATATAAATTTCAAATAATATATGCTACTGTCCTTGTTCAAATTTTTGTGGCATGGATAGACAATTATATTTTTAAAATAATTTAAGTTTTTTTAATTATTGTAATTTAAAATATTTTTTCTTCTATTCCAATTTAAGTGACACTATATAATTTCGACAATCAACCAAATGATTGAGGCAAATATCTAAAAAAAAAAAATCATACAAAATTTGAATGACTCTTCAAGTTCCATCAATATAACCTAAAATGAGACAACGAGCATATGTAGTATATTATAATTATGTAAAACTTACCACAAATCATAATAATTAAAAACTTAAAATATTAATGATGATAGAACAAAATTAATTGATTCCCTAAATTTCGTATGGTAACATAAAATGAGACAAAAGAAGTAATATATATTGGGCTGACTCTTCAAGTTTCATTAGTGCCACATAAATTGAAATGACGAGAGTAACATATATTATTTGAAATTTATATAAAAAGTGTAAAATATCACAATAATTAATAACTTAAAATATTTAAAAACCATATAAACTATTTGATTGACTCTCCAAAATATATTCCTATTATATAAATTGAGACAAAAAAATATATGTTGGCCCCATGCTTACACGGGCTCTTTGTGTCTAGTCTAGTAATAACAATTTATCATATTATTTATTACTAGTCAAGTTTACGTGCTTTGCACGTGTATTTAATGAAGGACAAAAGATTAATATATTCATTGATAAAAAGTTTCTTAGGATAATATTTAGCTAACTCAATAGAGGTGAACTATTAAAATTGATTAGTTACTACCAAATAGTAAGGTTTATACTCCTTTTAAAATAAAGATCGTCACATAAGTTTCATGTGCTCAAGTGTTCGTGAAAAGTGAAACTAAAGAAAGAACAACTTGATTGGATTTAAATATGATTATTTATTCATTTAAGATTAATAATTTCTTTTTAATTCTTATATGGACACAACACATTTTGTAAATATTATTTTTGATATTTTTAAAATTCGATTCTTAATAATATTAGGAATGATATCCGAGTAGAAATTTTTATCTAAGAGCAAGAATCAAAGTGATGCGCAGTGGAAGGAAAAAATATGGGTCACGGAGAAGGGCTTCCCTTAAATCTTCTTCCAGTGCCTTATTACGCCTTATGGTGCTTTATCACAACATACTTTTTGGTCAATCAATAATTTAACAAAGAAAAAAAAAAGAAAATCATTTAAGGCCTTAGTATGTATAACAATCAGATTAGTGATAATAGAATCTCACTAAATTGAAAGAATAATAATAATTTTTTTTAAAAAAAAGATAAAAGTATCAAAGAGAAAAAGGAGAAGGAAAAGTGCAGAGTTGTAATTCGTACCTCGAAATTTCAATGTTAGTGTTTTTCCTCTTTATATATAAAAGTCTTAAATATAAAAAGAACTAAAATTGATCAAATTTTACCTAAACTATTTTGCAAGAATTAATCGATCAATTGTTACTGTATTATTTTTCTATAAATATTTCACATTGCATAACTCAAATAAGGATAAAATTTAATACACAATATTAATTGATTTTTAACTCAAATAAGAAAAAAATTCTATCTGATTGATTTTAAAATCCAAAATATTAGGTTTTGAAAAAAAATGTGTCTCACATAAAAAGTTTAAATAGCACTATCTTAATTCTAATAAACCTCTTTATTTTACGTTATTTTAATTTTTCACATGTTTAAGCACCATACAAATTATTTAAAAGAAAATTATTTAATTATAGCCTTATTTGTTAAAGTCTCATTCGTGCAAAATAACTTCAATAAGCATTATTTGTTAAAGTAATACTCGAGTATTCAAATCTTTGTTATGATTAAATTTGAAGTGAGATTTGATATAATATATGATCCATGCATGCATGCATAAATGATTATAAAAAAAGAATAAATGATAACGTACACATCCACACACAATACTTTACTACATACATTTTGCATGCATTCACACAAAGAAGGAGAGAAAAGTAAGGAAAAGAGAATGCACCAACGGAAGAAATTGTTCACATTTTTGCATTCTTTTTCTTTCTCTATCATGTACTTTTCGAAGTGTTAAGAAGGATTAACCATTTAAGGTCTTTGAATTGATCATTTTAAAATGGTCACCTTTTTCATTTGGCAAAATATGACAAGAATACAGTTCCGTCCTTTATTATCATTGCATATAAGGACTAACAATGGTTATGATGAACTAGAATTTCAGGTTTGTATATTTTGGGTTCATGTATAAATAAATACCTAGAAGATAGGTCAAATATATATATATATATATATAATTATTTTTAAAAATAAGAATCCAGAAAAAACATGAACATTAGTTATATGCAAAATTTATTATTCGTTATTTGATAAATAAAAGCATGGAAATATGTAATCTATAAACTTCGTAACCAACACCATTTTTAATTAAAATTAAATAAAAATTCTAAAAAAAAAATTATAATTTTTTTTTAAATGACGTGGACTTCTAATATGCTGCCACGTGGCAAAACTGTTTTCTAAAAACCGGGTGTTAAAAGTAATGGCATGGATGAGCCAGTTTTGTAACGGCGATGACATAAATGAGCCCAACTTTTAATGGATGACATAAATGAGTCATTTCTGATAGTTCAGTGGCATATTATATCTTATACGTTCAAATAAAAACTTCAAGAATGTATAATGTTACACCATACATATAAAATATTAACTTTATACATTATTTATCTATAAACTTGTCAGAATGTATAATGTAACCTTATACAAAATTCATAGATTATAATTGTATAATTCGACTAAATACAAAAACTGCCTCTTCTATATATACAAAAACTTACATTATACATAAGTGTGTTAAATAAAGTAATGTATAATGTATAAAATCTACATCTTTGGACGCGATGACAAGTAATTTTTTCCTTAGGTAGCAAATCACTTATTCTTTTGAGTAGCATCAATGTACAAATTGCAGTTATCTTTGCAACCACAAAACTAGTCTGTTTTAACAAAAAACAAACATAAAGTTAGAGAAAATATTGAAACATATAAAATAGAACTTTTGAAACATAAAGTTAGATCCAAAAATATTGGAAGAATTTGATATTACAAAATAGAATCTTTGAAAGGGTATTAAAAAAATATAAAACGGAACAAGATCATTCCTTTTCAGAAATAGAATAATATAAACAAACATTAACTAATCAAATAATTAGGATTTAGATTCTTACAGAAGATTGAGTAAGTGATTTCGTTGATTCAATCGTTTGAATAAACGTCGTTGTGCTCTGTTCACAAGATTCATTTTCCGTGGCATGTTCCACCCCGTTGTGCTCTGCTGCTGCTGATGATGACCCAATTGAGATTTTTCGAAGCTTCTGATAATTCGTCGTCATTTTTTTTGCCTTTGTTTCCTCAAACAAGTCCATGACTTTCTGATTTGGCGAACTTAAAAAAAAAAAAGTTAATGAATGAAATCAATAAGTTCAATTAATGTTTGAAAACTTACAATGGTAAACTCTAAGTATGATTGTTTGATTTTAGGCGTGAAAAAGAGGATTGAATAATGGAGGATAAACTGATTTGTAATGGGAGAGAAAAAGAGGGAGGAAAAGGTGGCCTTTTTTGGATGTATAATATTAAGGAGAGAGAAACTACCAAATAAGGGGATTATGGTAATTATTTTGGGATTTATGTAAATACTTTACCAATTTGGGATTTAATGTAATTATGTAACTTTAACTTGTGTATATAGGTAATTTTTAGTTTAAATTTCTGAATTGTTAGGAGTTAGTACATAACTCAAATAAGGAACAATCGAATATAGTTAAAAATTTTATCAATTAAAAAGTTACAATTTTTAATTATTAGAAAAGTAGTAAAAAGACTATTTTATCCATTGCAAAGTGTTTTAATGGAGGGCAAAAAGTTCAAATCATTTTTCGAAGGGTCTTCACATATTATATTATATTATATTATATTATATTATATTATATTATATTATATTATATTATATTATATTATATTATATTATATTATATTATATTATATTATATTATATTATATTATATTATATTATATTATATTATTCCTTTGTTACAGATCCTATATTTAGAGATATTAATGATTTAATTAATATGAAATAAAAGCATGTTAATTATCTGCAACTTGAACTACTTATCATGAATATTGTTGATACATTATAATCTGCTAAGGTACAGGAAAAAATTAAATTAATTTCCGAACAAATAACTGTTGAGATTTGTGTTTATCACCCCAGTACTTTCTGGTATAGAAAAATGCATATTGTCACTCTTCCTTATGAAAATAATTTCTCCGAATAGATATAAAAAGGTGAGTAGTGGAATGACCAAGGGTATTAAAGTCATTTTATAAAAGTTCATGCATTCTTTACATGCATACTATGCTTCAAAAATTGATCATAAATTTGTAATAACAAAATAACCAAAGCCCCTATATAAATGCAAAGCGCTTCCTAAGTGATGTGACATTTTAAGTACCCCATATTTTCTCCTCTATGCATAAATGCTTTGTGTCAGTGACCTTATTATTTTATTTGTCTCTTCGTGCAATATTATTTTTTAATGGAGTGAAAATTTAATTTAATTTTATACTAATGAAGTTTTTCTACAGAAAGTGTAGAATTAATTACTATTTGCAGATTTTATACTCGGACAAAATAACTATTGCAACAGAATGATAAAGTTATATTACTAAATATATCAAATGTATTCATCAATCCACACAAATAATTCAAAATAATAAATTTTTATATGTCTAAAGACCAAACGTATTTATCAATCCATGCTATTTGAAAACAGTTATAAATAATAGTCTTTTTAAAAAATAAAAGTGCATTGTTTGCTTATTCTGTAAGCCTCCAAGTTTATACATTAATTTTTAATGACCAAAAACAAAAAATCAAACCGTTTTTTATAAATGTCAATCCTATCTCAAAGTTGTAAAATATCTTATGTGGACTGCATAATTTTCTTCACAAATTTCTATAAATATTTTTGGTTGGTTCTAATACATAATACTCATTTATATTCCCTTTTATAAATGGTAAAATTTCACTTTTATTTTATTCAAATGAAATGTCCACATGCAAGTAGAATTAATTTTTTTTCTTTACAAATTTAGTTATAGAAAATTATTAAGTAGAGTAATAAATAAATAAAAAATATATTATTTCCTTCGTTTCAAAAAGAATTATCTATTTTAACTTGACACAGAGTATAATAAAATAAAAGAAATTATATTTTGTGGTCATAAATTAAAGTTATGTCAAATGTATGAAAATGTCCTTTATCTTATAATTCTAACATAACACATGAAAAGTTGAAATTAAAGTATTGCAAAAAAAATATATTTTTTTTCAACAAATTAAAATGAAAGATAGGTTTTTATTTTTGAAATTGAGAGAGTAGCAAACATCTACAAGGCATTCATATATCCACAGTTCAAATTATTCAAAAATAATTTCAAGTTAAACTTTTTCACGATATCTAAGACAATTTTAAAATATAATTTGTTAAACCTTAAAAAGTAATTTAAGTAGTGAGTTTGTTCATACTTTATTATGATATATGAGAATTTATGTGAAAAACTTTTTATTAGATGTAATTTTAAATAATATACTTGAATCAAATGGGAAGAATAATTTTAAATTTAAAGAGAAATTATATTTGAATTTTGTCCCATTCAAACATTTTTTTTTCAATCGTGGTGTCCAGACGAGCTTTCTCTCCTCTTACCTAAATCAACGGAATGAACAAGTTACTTTTGAGTATAACATTCATTGTTATTTTTTATTATTTTTGCTCAAAATTATTGATGGTTAATTTATGTTTAATATAAACTTATAAATATAACCAAGGGTATGACCTTCTTTTCATATTTTTTTTAATATTTTCGTATAATTTTTTATACTTGACCCCACTAAAACTCTATTTTAAATGAAAAAACTAGATATAATGGTCATTTCATTAGAATTTTTTGATGTCACTAATGATGTAATCTTTCACCTAGATCCCACACCCCTCAACTATAAGTCTATTTTATATGTAGTAAGAAAAAAATTAAACGCATTATTAATGTATATTTTAATACATCCTATGTCATAATTCAAATAATATAATTTTCTTTTTAATCATTTCTTAAAAAGAATTGACATTTTTTATTTGGTTAGTATTTTATAATATTATCACTATTTTAATCTCGTTGAATTTTATTTATTTATCGAAAAGTCCACAAATGTATACTCTTCTATTTAAGGTTTATTTATTTTAAAGCTAATTTGAAACACTCCAAAAAAATTTCATATATCTTAAATTCGACGTCTAATCAAAATGTTATAAATTGAAATAAAGGGAGGTGTTAGCAGGATGTGCAAATACTCACATATGTTTCATAAAAGATTACAAAAATAAAATTATTTGGCCACACATTTAACTGTATAATGTAACTATTACTATATTATAGTAAGATAATAAAAAATACTCATAAATATTGAATAAGTGTTTATCTATCAAACATAAAAAGCAATTCTATCACAATTCCAAAGCTTCACATGATACACATCATTACAAAGATTTTCACTACATATAATTTATGAAAACATAATTATTTACTAAGCATCCGCTAAAATTATTTTAAACAACTTATTTAAAATGTAATATTAACTATCTCATGTTAAATTACTACAATAAATATCATGTTAACTTTTGTTAATTCTTTTAGTTCTCTTTATTTGAGGTAGTAAATTTCCTCATCAGGTAAACAAATCACTTAAAAAGAAATTTCTTACTTACTATATTAAATTAGTTTTCTATTTTTGACGTTTATAAGACAAGACATAAAGGCAATCCTTTAACATTATGATTCATTAAAACATTCATCCAGTAGGTCCTTATCTTCATTTGTTAAACACCCATAAAATAAATTTAAATAATTTAAAATTAATTTATGTATGAATTAGTATCCTTTATTGCTTCATATGATTCTATAAAAATGTTAATAGATATTTATAATTTTAATCTATTCTCTTGTATAATTTTTAAATAAAGTAGAAAAAAAAATATTACAATTAGTTATTTAATCTAAGATATTGTGTTTGACCTGATGTTAAAATAAGCATTAGAGTATATGATATTTTAATGTTAATTATGAAAACTTAAATAAGTTCTAAGCTATTATTTGATTTTATAAAAGTAAGATATTATATTTTATTGTATAGTGTAAGTTCTACTTACATTTCTTATTGGTGTTTATTAAAAATTATTAATGATTATTTTTTTTTTGAAAAAAATAATCAAATAACTCTAAATATATTTAAAATTATAATATTAGGCCCGTAAACGAGCCTTCATTATCTAGTAATTATTACTCTATATAACAAGAGTGAATGCGAGAAGCTTAGGGTCATTTTTAAAAATGATAACTAAGCTCCTCAAAGTCCCACTTATTATTATTTGAGAATTTTTCTTCAGCTGCTTCAATCGTGATTTTACCGTTTCACCCCTAATTAATTATTATAAGTCATTTATGTATGAAAAAATTAATAATATTTAATAAAAAATAAAATAGACATTTCTGACATGTCTGCTACAACTGGTTCAACCGTAATTTTACTATATCACCCCTAATTTGTTACATCCTAGGATTTGGACCCTTGAAAATTTCCAAAGTTTGGACTCTTTTTGACTTGGTACGACTCAAAGGAGTCACTCAAACCCTTGGTTACGAGTCGAAGGGTTTCTAGGTGGTCCAATCGTACCCTAGGCAGTAAGGATGTCTTAGCTACTACCTAAGGTATGAATCATATGGGTAAGAGTCGTATGATAGCTTACGAGTGGTATAGGACAAGTCGTATGGTGCATGTTTGAGTTGTCTAGTGTAATTTATCCACCATACGGTTGGGAGAAACAATTAAGGTTACCACTCATACCCTTAGGTATGAGTTAGGGAGGGTAAGTCGTATAGAAACCAGTAGGTAAGGTCTTGACAAGGTTGGGGTACGATTTGGGGTGTCACTCGTACCCTTGGATACGAATCGTAAGGGGGAGTCGCACCTCTGGACGTGAATTATTTTAATTTATAAGCCAAGGGTAGTTTGGAAATTTCCTACTCCTAAACCCTTATATACTCACATTATTTTACCCTATATGGCCTTCCATAACACATATAAAAGGATCATAACACTTCAAACATCCTCTAAAAACACTCTCTTGAAAGATTGGAGGCTAAGGTTTCTCATGTGTTCTTCAAAGGGGCTCAAGAGTCATTTTTCTCTTCAAAATCTTCTTGTCTAAGGCATGTACTCCTTACCTCATTGTTATCTAAAAAAATGGCATGTGTATTGTGTTTTAAATATTGGTTTATGAATCATGATTGGTGGATTTTGAAATATTGTTGAGGGTCTTTATGCATGTGGTTTGGTATTGGTTTAAACTATGTTTTTACATGTTTTTGGTGATGGTTTGCATATGTGGTTGGTTGTTCGTTATGGTTTAACTAATGGGTCTTGATTAACCCTAATTATGGTGATTTACACATTGGTTTTGGTCTTGGTAAAGGTATGCCCTCAACATGTTCGATAAAATGCCTCAAAGAATATTTTTACTTTATTGTTGAACTTTCATTGGAACTCTTGCATTGTTTGGTTTGGTAATGGAAACTTAAAGGGGTTTGGATTATTTTACATGTTCTGAATGGTTTAAATGATATAAATGCTTTAAATGGTTGGCATGGTCTTAGATGATTTAGAATGGTTTAAAGGTTATTTTTTTGTTCTATCAATGATCTTAAGGTCCAATAAAGATTGTACAGACTGTAAAGTAAGAAAAAATGGCATCTTCAACTCTCGATTGGTTAGAACAAGCCACAGATGCACAATCTAAAATAAATCAGTACATATATTAGAAAGATGATTAAATCATTTAAAAAAGTCATTAATTAAAATAAAAATTTAATTAGAATTAGACTTACTGCTTTCTTTGAGGGGTTGAAGAGATCAAGAAATTTTGCTCTTTTATTAGTTTTGGTCGACAACCATCTCAGAATTCTTGGACATGAAACTTCTTTCTGGTAGTTCACTTGTCGTCTCAAATAAGGAATGACTTCAAATACCCAAGCCTATAAAATAATGCCAATAAATCAAAAACATTATTCAATAAAAAATAAATGAATTATAATAAAAAAATATTTACAATGAAAAGCCATATAAGTTGATTGTCTTTGACGTTAAGGAGTCAACAAATATTTGAAAACTATTTTGAAGCTTTCATAACCCCAAGGATAGCTGTTAAATGGCTCAAGATCCTCGGAGAGCTTTATTAAACCAAGTGGTATGCTGTTGTTAACGTCTCTCGCCCAAAGAATATTATATACAAACCAAACCAAGCACTATGATTGCTTGTGCTTCTTTGAAAGCCTTTTACCTTTCAACACTTCTATCAAATTTTTGTTTTTGAAGCTTGGACCAACAAGAGACAACAAGTCATAACCATAACTTGACTTCTCTTTGCCTTTTTTTGTTGTGTGGGGTGCTTTTCTGGGTTAGAATAGGTATAGGTTGAGAAGGAGGATAACATTTTAGTCCAGTAACTATGACACACTCCTTCCAACCAAATAAAATAGGCATGCCACAGTAATTTATCCATACCTCATCCATCTTATCTTTATTTTCATATATAAACCTATGCTTGAAATGATCATATACCATGGTCATTTGGAAATGAGTATTGTCGTCCTTCAACAAATCAAGATATTGCCCAAAGCAGCTGTCCTTGAAATAAGCATCCAATTTTTGGTCTCAAAGTATTTTTCTAAAGGTATCAAAAGATTTTTCCATGACTGAATTTACCATGAAATCACCAGTTAAAATCTGTGCCACCATTACATTCTCATAAGATAACTATCAATGCTGAAGTTTTTGACAAACTCTTCAATGAAAGGGCTATTAGCACTTGGATCATCTCTTTTGAAACTTTCCTCATCCCTATTTTCATTTTCTTCTGCTTCTGATTGAGATATGACTTGTATAGAAAGCTCATAGAGTGGTGGATATAGCCTAACTGATTCACTTATTCCTTTACTTAGACTTGATTCGGTTCTTTTTCTTTTGGGAGCCATATTATCTAAAAATTACAGGAAAATAAAAAAGATTATAATTGATTAATGCATCATTAAAAAGAGGATAATAGTATATCTAACAAGTACAACATAGTAAAATCACAGTTCCAATAGATCACTCATCTGTTACAACAGGTGAGTTATCTGTTGTAACATATAACTGACCTATTGCAACGGATGAGTGATTTGTTGGAAATAATAAAAATAGTTTCAATACTGTTGTGATTACTCCCAACAGATTACTCATCTATTGAAACAAATGACTGATCTATGCAACAGGTCATTCATCTGTTGCAATATATGAGTGATCTGTTAGAACTGTTATAAAATTATTTAGATTTTTTCCAATAGATAGGTCATCTATTACGACAGATGAATGATCTATTGGAAGAAATCAAAGTCTTGGACATGTCATCTGTTGGAATAGTTATTAGGATTTCATTCAACAGATGGTTCATCTGTTGCAAAAAATAAACCAGTAGCAAGATTTTGTTCAAATAGAACACAACAATATCTCACCATTTAATATCAATACACCATTTTTATCAAGAACAATAATCCACAAACAACAAATCAACCCAGCAACATAACACACTTACCAAGAACATCAACATTGACCAACAACACCAACATTGTTGTTTTGTTTGTACAAATACAAGCAACAAAAAAACAAAACTTCATAAAATACAACAAACACCAACAAATCGAATCAATAGTTCGACAATAAGAACAACAAAAAATCATTTTTCACTCTTTAAAGAGAAGAAAAGAAATGTCACAAATTAGGGTTTTATTGAGTCCCCATTTCAAATTTAAGCAACAAATATTAAAATTGTTAACCCATACTAAAAGAGAAGTTAACTCAAGTTTCTCATTTTCTTCATAACTAAAAAGCCTTAATTTCTTACATGTGAAAGTCGAAAAGGGACGATTAAGAACTGGAAGCTGTTGTCGTCGGAGAATACTGTCACGTCGATTGACGGTTAAAAGTAGAAAAGAAACTCAAAACTATTTATCGTCGAAGGTTGAAGTCGCCGAGAATTAAAAGGGGAAATTTGCAGAATCATTGGTTGGGAGAAGTTTGAGAGAAACTGTTGGAGAGAGAGGGAAGAGAGAGACGGTTGATTTTAAAAGGAGAGGGGTGTGGGTTATTTTGTATTTTTAAAAAGATTAGAAAGTTTTGAAAATACTAATTAAGTTCACAATTAACTTAATCAAGTTTCTTATTTCTGTTTGACCCATTAAGTTGGTCAATGTCACCAATCCTTCGTTCAAGACTTAAAAGACACCTTTCCTTCAATTTTCTCATGTAACTTTATGTCTTTCTCTATCGCATCTCAATTTATGTGGCACTAATATAATTTTGCTAGTCAACCAAATTTTTTATGGTGACATATCATTTTGTGTCTATTTTACCCTTTTTAAGAAATATTATTAATTTTGTAATACTTAGATGATCATAATAATTAATTAGTGGTGATATAGTAAAATCACGATTGAAACAACGAAGCAGGCATGCCTTAAATGACTTATAACAACTAATTAGAAGTGATATAACAAAATTACTAAAATAAATACTTGTGAAAATTTTTTTAGTGGTCATCACATAAGACGTCAAGTTAATTTAAAACATCAAGACTTAATTATCATTTTATATTTATTTTATTTTTTAATTAAATATTATTAATTTCTTAAAACTTAGATGACTTATAATAATTAGTTAGGGGTGATATAATAAAATTACGATTGAACCAACTAAAGCAGACATGTCAGAAATGTTTATTTTATTTTTCTATTTAGTATTATTAATTTTTTAATACTTAGATGACTTATAGTAAAATTGTGATTAAAACAACGATCGAATTAAACTACATGCTCCACCGCTTGTGCAAGCCCCCGTCAATTTCTTTGTGTTTCGGTCTTGCGACTGAATTATAATAACTAATTAGAAGTGATATAGCAAAATTACTATAAAAAATGCTTGTGAAAAAAATTAAGTGAACCTCACGTAAGACATCAAGTTAATAAACATCAAGAGTTAATTTATCATTTTATGTTTATTTTATCTTTTTTATTAAATATTATTAATTTTTTAATACTTAGATGACTTATAATAATTAATTATGTCACATCCCGAACCAGGGCCTAGATGTAATGGGCAATACCAAACCCAACCAGGACCGAGAACTACCCCCGTTACCCAACCTAACCACCAAATGCATACTTTGAGTTGGCTGAATTTCGAACATATAATAAGATAACGTATTTATCCATGTGGTGACTCTGGGATAAGTCTATAAGCGAGACCTACTCAACCAAGTCTACCCACCCCATAACCAACCAAACCAATGCGAAAACCATAAACCAAAATCGTATAGAATAATAATCCAAAGTATGTATATGTATATGACATAAAACAATCCATAACATACCCCAAGCCCACAGTTGTCCATACAAAGCCTCTAGACCAACCAAAGAGTACCTAGTCGGGACATGCCCCCGACCTTAGCCAAAAACCATAGTTTATGAAAGACAAAAATTATGTATAATAAACCATGACATGAAATAGATGCCTTCCAAACTATGGAAGCTCACCACTTTAATTCAATATTGATTGTACCCGAATCCGATCACTAAGTAAGAGGATTAGAATGGTTGATTCCTGCATAGCGTGGGTATACAGCCGCCAATAGACAGATTAGTGGGTGAACACTAGAATGCACTCAGGATAGGGATAAAATAATACCATTTACGAAATCAAATAAAGCCATCAATATGCATACAACCATACATATATATATAAGTGTTGGGAAAGGGAATCCGTGTTTAACATGCATTTAAAACCTTTACCTGGGCTGTGTAACTTTGCCATTTAACCACACCCATGGGCCGTATGGGTTCAGCTCCCCCTGCTAAAAGAGTCCCAGTGCGTGTAGCCGCACGACCAGGAATTATCCCATGGGATGACTTGTACATTTCTCTAATATAAAATATGACACTCGAACGTAGTCATCGAAGACCCCTAATATCGGAAAATATGAGTTTCCAGTTTCGATTCCCCTAGAACCTCCACCTCCCATGGCTTAGTTACACATTCCGACATTAATTCCCAAATTAAAAACCATGTACAAACAATCCAATTACCATTTACTACCAAGGCCAATTATTAGTGGTATCATCTTACCAACCAACTTGGAAGATTTATCCATAGCCAAATCATTTAGGTTAATGGGACTCTCAAGTACCCTTTTTTCGTTTACCATATTAACCTTTTGGGAGACTGCCATATCCTCCACAAGCATAGAAAATTAGCCTTTAATCTTTGTAAACCATTTAAACTAATTCCATTAATGTATTCACTTGGGGGATTTCCATGTATCCCGCAAGGTTTTCAAAATAGACCAACCATGACCACCAAAACCTAATTGTCTAGAGCAACAACAATCACAAGAAATTTTTTTTTGAAGGGTGGGATTGTTGTTGTTGGTGGTGTTAGTGGTGATGGAGTTATTGGTGGTGGTATTAGTGGTGGTAGTGGTAATGGTTCTGTTGTTTAGGATAATGATGACCCTCTTGCAGTTTTTGAAATAATAAACCATTATGATTATGATCATACTGGTTTTACAGATTTAGCCCCTCCTAGCGAATGTTCTGCATACAAATGTCAAAACTGCAAGGCAAAGCATGATGGAGTTATTAATGCTATTAATGCATTAAATTCTTCTGTAAAGAAATTGACATCTAAGAGAGGTGTCATTCCATCAAAGAGGATTTCATATTCATACACTCCATTAGAGATTAAGGCCACTAAGAGGAGAAAGAGAGAAATTTTCAAGGAATTATCAAGCATCAATAAAAGCAAAATTGCAACTCCTCTGTCTTTGTCTTGCACTTTTGAGCAATGTACAAGGGCCACAGGAGAGCAACATGAGTTGAAAAAGGTGAATATTTATCATCTGTTCCAACAAACAAATAGACTATATATCTATTCATCTATTAGAAATTATTAAATAGATATATACATCTGTTGCAATAGGCAACTAACCTATTAAATCAGACGCATTATCTATTACAACATTTGTCTCATCTGTTTTAAGAAATCAACCAGGTCTTCCTACTATTTTAATTTGTCCCAACAGATGACCTATCTACTACAACATACGGATCATCTGTTGGGACAAATTAAATCAAGACTTTCTACTGTTTTAGTTTATCCCAACATATGAGTCATATGTTATAACAAATGGGTATATGTTGGAAATTATCATACATGTCTTCCTCCTATTTTAATTTGTCCCAACAAATGACCCATATGTTGAAACAGATAGGTCATCTGTTGGGACAAATTAAAATAGTAGGAAGACCTATTTAATTTTCTCCAACAGACGAGTTATCTTTTTTTATTTTTTTGTATCTCTGTGATTAGCATTGACAATTTTGGCTTTTCAGGTGGATGTCACAGTAGAAGCTACTGCTGAACAGCATAATATCACAGTTGATAATCCATCAACTTCTTCCAAAAAGAAAGAAAAAGTAAAGTTTGTCAATCCGAAAGAACGGAAGAATTATCCATTTGAAGGGTTCAACATATGGAAGAGGATCCAAAAAAACTAACAAAGTTAATTAACGACTATTCAGAATGGATTATCGATGTGATGTTAATGCTTCATACCAGCAGGTACAAAAATTATTTTTAAAGATATTGATTTATACAATTCTTCTTGTAAAAACATGACATTAACATATATAAATTATGTAGAAAATAAAATTATGAACTCTACAAAGTGAACCAATCGGGTCTTGATTTTGATATGTTCGGCTTTACTGTTGCACATCCCAGAATAAAGAATTGGTTCTATTTGATGTCACAACCCCAAACTTGCTGGAATGATGAGGTTTAAATGTCATACATCTCACTATTAATACTATATTTAATTGTATATATTTATTAATTTTATTGTTACGTAATCTGAAATGTTTGATAATATGTGCATCACATCGATATCATTTTTTACTACCTCCAAAAAAAGCCAAGTTGCAAACTCAACAACAATACAGATACATGACAATAATTATTTGTACAAAGTTTACATCAATAATGCCTACGATAGGTATTGTTAACAACAGTCGAAAGTTTCACCAAATTAGGAATGCTTAATCAACATCATCAAAGGTTTTAGTATTCCAGCTGGCTTAACATGGAATTTAGTTGATGAAGTGTATATCTCAATCAATTATGGTGATGAACACTATTGAGTGTAGGATGTCGTCGTTCTAAAAGATAGGCGCATCCGAGTTTATGACATGATATCGAAAAAGAGATGTTTTAGGCCGTCGTCTGAGATATAAAAGTTAGATAAAATATTTCCTACTTACCTTGATATAAGTGGCTTTTTGGACCAAAAGATTCGTACTGATTGGTCGATGATTGAAGCGTACCGGGATAAAATGGGTAATCTATTTGATGTAGAATATGTTGAAAGAATTACTCAACAATCCAGTGGTAGCCTATAAGTATCATCATTTAGTTTCATTTTATAAATTTCACAACTCTTACATTAATTGCAAAATATGTATTATCTGATTTTCACAAATGTAGGGATTGCAGTCTTTATATTGCCGCTTACGCCGAATATTTGAGTGATGGATTATAAGTACCAAATGATGAACTTGATGCCGAATTACTCCGTAAAATATATGCTAATCTTTTATGGAAATATGGAGAATCGAAGGCTTAGAAACCGTATGCAAGTGACATTAAAGATCCACGATGACCAAAACCGAATTTCATAGCACCGGATGAAGAACAACTTGTTCATATTAAGTAGATCTTCTTTATAACTTAAGTTTGTAAAAGTAATAACCTCTCTTTAGGAATTGTTGGATTCAAAACTTAAATTGTAAATATCTATCATCTGTACCCATAATAATTTTTTATATTTCATTTATTTGTTAATTTAGTTAATGCAATTTCTATACGCTTCGATTTATTTTATTTTGTCTATGAATTTTATTTTATCCTTAGATTTAAACTTATTAATGAAATGGAATACTAAATTCAAATATTGCAACAAATAATGAATCTGTTGCAATAGACGACATATCAGTTGAAAATTATCAAACAAATTTAGACATATGTTGCAACATGTAAGTCATCTATTGGAATTATCAAATTAGTTTTCCTACTATTTTGATTTGGTCCAATAGATGGTTTATCTATTACAATAAATAGTCTATCTGTTGTAATAGGTTGGTCATCTGTTGCATTATGCAAATGTCTATATCTATATAATGCACTTGTTGCAATATTTGAACTTAGTAATTATTTTTTATACTACTTAATAAGTTCCCAAATTTAATAAGCCAATTCAATTTCATCAAACACAAAAAATTGTCACTATGTAAATACTTAAAATAAAAATTATCATGGTGTTTCTACATCTTCTTCTTTTTCATACATAGGCTCCAACCATTTATTTAGTACCCCAGAAGCCCAGACCTCTTGCATCCTTGCCACAATGTTGTCATTTAGTAAGATCCTTAGTTTGGACATTAACATTTGATGTATGCATGTGAATATGACTCGCACGTGGAACCGATTGAATTTCTTTCAAGGTCCTTATCCTTGTTTCAACCTTCAAAAGTCCATTTTTCATTCAACACTTTCACTGGAAAATGATTCATCAGGTCACTTTACTTCAATAATCTGGGGAACAAGTCCAATAGTGGCTGCATCTTAGTAAAAATTAGCCTCCTCGAAGACAGGTAAGTTGCAGTCATAAACCTTAATCTTTTTGTCCTCAAGTAGTATCTCAAGAGCCACAAAATGTTTTACTTCCAGTTTATGACTGCAAGAATTCTCTTTCCCTGATCCAGTCCATGCCATGTGGATATGACCTTTTCCCTCTAAAAAAATCAATCATAACTTGATCCCATCCGAATGTAGAAACTAACAAATCAAATCCTGAGCCATCGGGAGTTGTCGCTAAGTCAGTGAGATCATCATACCTATTATTGAAATTATTGTAGAAGTTGAGGTCCATTATCCTATCACCAATATCATAAGCATCTGAGTACGCTAGTTGTCAAGACCTTATGAGATAGATAATTTCATCAACATACTGTGATATAAAAAGACAATTTTTAAATAGGTTAGTAATTTAAAAAAAAACAAAGTGGAAAGATGCAACAAATGGTCCATCTGTTGCATAGGTTGTCTGAATCTGTTAACAGATTATCCATCTAATGCAAATTATGCAATAGATGGATAATCTATTGCAAAAAATGAACCACCAGTTGCACCAGAATACCCAACTGTTGCAACAGATGACACATCTGCTGCGTAGCTTCTCTAAACCTGTGTTAATAGATTATCCAATCTACTGTAACTTATGCAACAACTAGGTAATCTGTTAAAAAAATGTCTTAGAATGTAAGAAATAAAGTAGATTAGAAGGTTAGGTTAGGAATAGTAAACTCACCGTGTCCACGTACCACACTCTCATATTTGTCATATTCTTGAAGTCTTGGGGGAAAAGGCATTCATGGTGAAGGTTTTTGTGCAATTCTTGGATTTTATGTACTTTCTCAGATTAGCCTTCAATTTGGCATCAAGTTGCACGTATATGTGCACCTTCTTCAATGGTCCCAGAACTTCATTAACTTTTGGAGAAGGGGGAGTTGCAATTTTTTTTGATTTTCTATTTGAGAGTATATGTCGAATTTTTTTTCTTCTTTCTAACATCCACTGTAGGAGTCTGTCTCCCTCACCTTATTGGATAGCATGACACCCCTCGTGGATTTCAATTCCTCGACAACATCAATGAGAGCATTTATTTTTTTAAAGAGTTGATCATGTCTATCCATGCACTGTTTACATTTGCAAAGAGAACATGAGCTTGAGGAGAGGTGAAAAGGACCATTGTAAGAGGTTATTTCAAACATATTTATTTTTTCTTGCGCATCAACATGCTCATCATCATGATTGGAAGCAATATCAGCATGGTTGTCTCCAACATCAACAACTCCACCAGAAACACCCCTACAAGCAACACCCAAATCTGTTAAAGAAGGTTGGTCATGAAGATCCTCAACATGAGGTTGACCTTGCCTAATTTCTCTTCTTATGGTTGTTGCTCCAACTAATTCATTCTTTATTAATTCCACCGTTGGGTCTGCTTTTATATGAACAAGACCTAGAGTAATAAAAGAATTCATCCCCAACTCTTGTTCAATAGGTACAAACGATGGATGCACAATCTATAAATGAAAGTAGATATGTTTAAATACAATAATAATTTGTAGTCAGTTGAGTAATATGTTAACAAAAATAACTTATGCAATAGATGATCTTTCTGTTACAATAGATGATTCATCTGTTATAATAGATTAACCATCTGTTGCATCAGATTACCCATCTGTTGCATAAGTTACAGATGATGGGTAATCTATTAAGTCAAGTTCACAGAACCAAAGTAACAAATGGGTAATCTATTATAAAAGATGACTAATTTGTTGCAATATATTACCCATTTGTTGTGCCGATTATTGTAGACGGATAATCTGCTAAGATAAACTACAATAGAGGAACCATCTATTGCAACAGATGGCCCATCTGTTTCAATATCTTTCTTTGAGTCAAATTATTTTACTTGAAAGAAGACTTACTACATCATCCAAAGGGTTAAAGAGATCAACCTCCTTAATTTTTGTGCTGCTCTTTGCAGTCAACCACCTAAGGATCCTTGGACGAGAAACCTCATTCGAGTAATCCTTAACCTGGTTTTGGAGGTGAGGAATGACTTCAAATGCCCAAGCCTAAAAAATGTAAATAGGAAGCAAACAAAAACATCATAATAATTATTCAAAATAAATTAATGCAAGAGTAAACAAATAGTGATTAAATAAAGCCCACGAAAAGTCGTATAAGCTGATCGTCTTTGGGGATAGTTTTGTCAATAAATATTTGACAGTTAACTTGTAGTTGTCATATCCCCAGGGATAAATGTTGAATTTATCCAAATCTTGTGCAAACACTAACAAATCTTCTATGACTTTGCTGACATCTCTTGCCAGTATAACGGAATGAGCAAACCAAACTAAGCACAATTTCTCTCTATACTTCTTTGGTATATCTGTATTCTTGAGATCTTTTATTAATGTCTGGGCTTTTTATCCATGTCCAACAATGTCCAGCAACCCATCTATTTTTTGTTTCCCTTTTTGATTTTGGTGGGTGGTCCCTTGGACAATTTCTTCCCTTTATTTGATAATGGTGGTTTGGGTATCTTAAATTCCTTAGACTTTTTATTGGGTGTTTACTTGAGGAGATGTTCTTCTAGTTGATGGCATCTCAAGCCAGTCACTATGGCAAATTCTTTAATGCCAAAACAAATCGGCATGCCACAGTAATTAATCCAGATTTTATTCATTTTTTTCCCTCCTTCTTCAAATCCTTATCATCACCCATGTACTTGATCATGTGCTTGAGAGGACCATAGACCAAGGCAGGCCAAGAAAGTATCCAAAGCGGCTGGACCTAAAGGAATCCTCTAGTTTTTTCCTTCCTCATAATATTCCTAAAATCATCAAAATGTTTCCACATATGAGATTTAACTACAAAATCATTGGTTAAATCTGCAAGGTTATCTATCAGCATCTCAACTTGAAACCTATCAATACTAATAGTTTTGATAGGATCATGCTGGGATTTCGATCTTAATTCACCTCCCATTGATGATGCATTATCATAATCTTTCTCGTTCTCTTTGGAAGATCCATCTTCCTCCTCACTTTTACTTTCTCCCTTTTTTTTATCTTCACATTCTTCCTCCTCACTTTTATTTTTCCCACCACCCTCGACAAAACCTTCTCCACCTCCCTCAACAATATTTTTCTTAGATTCACCATCTTTCTTAATTTTGTCTTCATACCTTTCCCCAACTTTACTTTTTTCTAAAGTAGATTGTTCAGGAAGTTCCTCTGAATTCATCTGTACTCTAGCCTTTTTTGTTAGTTGGTCAGAAGTTGATCCACTTTCATATTATTTTATTTTAGGATACATATTGTACATTCAAACAAGAGAAAAAACAATAAAAAGTTATAATTGATGTTTGAATAATTTTTGAAAAAAGTATCACAAAATTCAATAAATACAACACACTACAAAAAATATTCTAATAGATGACTCATCTATTTGCTACTTGTTTGATTTCTTCCAACAGGTGCTCAATCTGTTGTAACAAATAGGTCATCTATTGGAAAAGTTGTTATGATTTATTACAATAGCATATTCATCAGTTCCAATAGATGGATCATCTGTTGGAAGATATTGAATCAGGTCTTCTACATTTCAATCAAATGTGTAATTTGTTGGGCAATACAACACCCCAACACCACTAATAGAAACACCACCAATGCCACCAACACCAATACCAAAACCAACACCAACACCACCAATGCCAATACCAACACCACCAACACCAACACCGCCAACACCACCAACACCACCAACACCAACACCGCCAACACCACCAACACCACCAACACCAACACCAACACCAACACCAACACCAACACCAACACCACCACTAATACCAACACCACCAACACCAAAACCACCACTAATACCAACAATACAAACACCATCAACAAAAACATCAACAAAAAAAATAACAAAACCAATAACCAAAAAACAAACAAACAAACAACACTAATAGTGCCAACAACAACACCATCTAAAACACCACGACACAGTGACAAAAACTATGATTTTCTCGAGCTCTTCCTACATTTTTTAGCATCAAAACTCAAAATTGTTAACCCATTCTCAAAGATAATACAACTTAAAGTCTTCTTTTTCATCATTAACTAAAAAGCCCTAATAAAAAAAAACAAATGTAGAACTTTTTTCAAACTCTATTACGTATGAAGAGAGAGAAAATGATGGATACAAGCAAGAAGAAAGTCAAAAATAACAACTATGTGGTTGGAAATGGGAAGAAAATTAATTTGTTGTGAAGGGTTGAGCAATCTGTTGACTAGTTGTTGTTTGTATTGTTGAGCGAGAAAGAGGAGAGAGATAACTCGAGATTTGAAATGATGAAAGTTTTTTCCCGCAACTGGATGAAATGAAATGGTTTGATAAATGATTGACCCTTTGCGTTTTTATTACACATTAATTATGGGTAGATTTGTATTTTGGAAAAAAATGACAAGTTTTAAAAATGTTAATTTGATCCGAATTGATCTTAATTAATTTTTTAAAAGAGATAAATTTTAACTGTTTTATAATAAATCAAATTATTAATTTCACTAAAATTAGTTTTCAGTTATTAAGTTCAATTGAAATTTTGATGAATTTAATATTAACTTAATAATAATTTAATATTAATTACAAAAAATAAAAACATCTGTTCCAACATATTACTCATATGTGGCAACAGATGACCAAATTATTAAAATAATCTGTTGCAACAGATATACTCATCTGTTGCAATAGATAAATAATATGTTGGAAATGACCAAGCAGATAACATCATCTATTACAACGGATGAGTCATCTGTTGCAACAGATGAGTATATCTATTTGATAATTTTCAACAGATGAATCATCTATTGAAACAGGTCGAATTTGTTGCAATATATTATACAATAGTTGATCATGTAATTGTAACGACATCAATTAAAATTGTAATTAAACTTATTAACTCACCTTTAAATCTTGCTAAATCAATTTAGTTATTACCAATAATGGCTTGATATGAATTATTTCTACACAAATTGATCAATTGATGACTCTGATCAGGATGAACACAATAGTTGATCATGTAATTGCAACGACATCAATTGAAATTGTAATTAAACTTATCAACTCACCTTTAACTCTAGCTAAATCAATTTATTTATAACAAATAATGTCTTGATATGAATTATTTTCACTCAAATTGATCAATTGATGACTCTGGTTAGGACGAACACAATAGTTGATCAAGTAATTACAACAACATCAATTGAAATTTTAATTGAACTTATCAACTCACCTTTAAATCTAGCTAAATCAATTTATTTATTACAAATAATGGCTTGATATGAATTATTTTCACCCAAATTGATCAATTGATGGCTCTAGTCAGGACGAATGCAATACTTGATTATATAATTGCAATGATATCAATTGAAATTATAATTGAATTTATCAACTCACCTTTAACTCTAGCTTAATCAATTTAGTTATTACAAATAATGGCTTAATTTGAATTATTTCCACCCAAATTGATCAATTGATGACTCTAGTGAGGACGAACACAATAGTTGATCATGTAATTGAAATGACATCAATTAAAATTGTAATTAAACTTATTAGCTCACCTTTAACTCTATCTAAATCAATCTAGTTATTACCAACAATGGCTTGATATGAATTATTTCCGCTCAAATTGATCAGTTGATGACTCTGGTCAGGATGAACACAATAATTGATCATATAATTGCAATGGAATCAATTGAAATTATAATTTAACTTATCAACTCACCTTTAACTCTAGCTAATCAATTTATTTATTATAAATAATGGATTGATATGAATCATTTCCACTCAAATTGATCAATTGATGACTTTGGTCAGGATAAACACAATAGTTGATCATGTAATTGCAATGACATCGACTGAAATTATAATTGAGCTTATCAACTCACCTTTAACTTAAGCTAAATCAATTTAGATATTACAAATAATGGATGATATAAATAAACATAAGACTATCTTGTTGCAACAGATGACTTATCTGTTGGAAATTATCAAATATATATAGACATCTGTTGCAACAGATAACCCATCCATTGGAAATTATCAAACAAATAGCATATCTGTTGCAACATATATTGGAAGATCTTTTTAAAATAATTTTCTATATAAAATTAAAAATAAAATATAAAATACTAAGAAAGGAGCTCAATTTTTTTTAGCCTTTTTAGGATAACTCAAAAGTCAAAAGTCCTCCCTCCCTTTCTGTTGTCTTTTCAGCATCACCATCTCCTCTTTTCTTTCTTCTCAAAGGACGTAAAGGATGTTTGGCCTTCACACATATTTACAGTAATAATTAAATCAAACCCTTCTCTAGAATTTTCTCTCAACTACCACACAAAATATATTTAATATTTCTCCCTTTTTTCCTTCAATTTTCTTAATTTTCTTTCCTTTTCTCTCCTCTACGTTCTCTCTCAAATCAACTAGACTGTCGTCCACCTCCTTTTGGTGTTTTTTTTTCTCCTGACATGGCAGGTATGGTATACTATTTTTATTTTTGCCTTCTTGTCTTCTTCTTCGCCTGTTTCATAAAATTTTTCACGTCTTCTTTGATGAAAATTAGTTATTTACATTAATTAATATTAGTTATCTAAATTAAATATCTAAAACACAAAATTGAGTTGTTATTTTTGGTAAACATAAACTAAAAACCCTTGTTGATGTTTGGTTGATGTTGTTGGTGTTGTTCGTATTATTGGTGTGTTGGTGTTCATGTTGTTGGTATTGGTGTAGAAACAAGTGGAAAATCTATTGAAAGATGTTAAAATAGATCTTCAAATAGATGACCCATTTGTTGCAACATATTGGCTATTTGTTGCAACATATTAGCCATTTGTTGCAACAAATGGGTCATCTGTTGGAATTCTTATTATAATGTATTGTATTTATTGAATTTTATGTTACCCTTTTTAAAATTATGTAGAAATCAATTGAAATATTTTTTTTATTTTCTCTTATTTGTAGATAAAAGATGTCTCCCAAAAGAAAATAAAGTGAGAGTGGATCAACTTTTGCCCAACCAACATAAAAGGCTAGAGTAAATATGGGTTCGGAGGAATAAGCTGCGTGCAGATGAAACCACTTTATATATAAGAGGTATGTATTACTGATCATGTTATCATGAAAACACACATAGAGTACACTCATTTTGTGAATGTTATTTTTTACTGATTAGGCATTGATCATTCAAATGAGATATTGTATTTTATAGTTAAGTCTAATAGGTATGAACAGATAAGGCTGAGGGACCTAGTATCTGGTTTCGATACCCTATTATGATTTAATGATGGTTTTGATAATGTTTATGTGTCAAGTTTGGAGAAAGGATCAAGTTTTGGTGGTAGTGTAAAGGTTCAATATCGATTGGACTGATTTTAAGGGTTCAATGGACTTTTGAAAGGCCTCTGAAGCCTCTCACTGTCGTAAACAAGAATGAAAATCAATATAGTTATTGCCCTGGTCCAAATTTATATAGATGGCTTGTTCGGGGTGATGATTATACAACATAAGGTGCTTGGGAGAATATCTACGAGAGAAAGGAGAGCTGCTGAAAACTATCTCAACTCAGACCTTATTATAGAAAAGAAACACAGGGTAGCAAGGAACATGTAGCAAATCTAGCCGATGAAATTGACATGAAAAATGAAAAAACTGAATGAGCTGCAAAAATGAAAGTGTATTAAAAAATGAAAATCCATCACTTGTTGAAAATAAAAATAGTGACGTAGACTGGAGTTGTGCACTTTGTTAGATAACTGTGACTAATTAGCATGGTCTATTGATCACCTCCAAAGAAAGGAACAGAACTCCAAGGAAGCAGATTTACGAGCACCGAGGGTTAGAAAGATGTATAGTCAAGAATGAAACTTGCACTAAGAACCACTGAAGTTAAAATAAAGGATCAAGCCAAGGTGGCAATTTCAAAAGTTAAACTTACATCCTAGGCCTTCTGTTTATGGTTCTGGTTACGTCAATTGCAGTAAAAACAAAAAGGCATGGGATTTCTGCACAACTTCATTTTTGTTTCCACTGCTTTGACTTGATCAGAACTATAAACAGAAGGCATGGGATGAAAGTTAAACTTCAGAAATTGCCGCCTTGGCTTGCTTCCTTATTTTAACTTCAGCAGTTCTTGGTGCAAGTTTCATTCTTGATTGTACATTTTTCCAACCCTCGGTGCTCGCAAAGCTACTTCCTTGGAGTTCTATTCCTTTCTTTGGAGGTGATCATTCAGACCCCGCTAACAAGTTGCAGTTACCAAGAAAAGTGTACAACTTCAGTCCACTTCATATTTTTCTTTTCAACAATGAATGATGGATTTTCAGTTTTAGATACACTTTCATATTTGCAGCTTATTCAGATTTTTCATCTTTCAAGTCAATTTTATTGGCCAGATTCGCTAGAAGTTCCTTGCTTGCTACCATATATTTCCTTTTTAATAAGGTCTGAGATTATATAGTCTTCAACAACTCTACTTTCCCTCACATGTATTCTCCTACAACACGTTCTATTGTATAATCATCAACCCGAGCAACCCATCAATATAAATTTGGACTAGGGGAATTTTTATTATTTTTTCATTCTTGTTTGTTGCACTGGGAGGCTTCGAAGGCTTTCTCAAACACCATTAAACCATTAAAACCAGTCCAATGCTATTGAATCTCTACACTACCATTAAATATTGATCCCTTCTCAAGACTTGACATGCATAAATATGAGCAAAACTGTCATTAAATTATAACAGGGTATCGTACCATATTCATGGTCCTTCAACCTTATCAATTCGTACCTATCAAACTTAACTATAAAATACAGGATCTTATTTCAAGGATCAATGTCTAATCAGTAAAAAACTGCATTCACAAAATCATTGTACTTTATGTGTGTTATCACGATAACCTGATTAGTAATACATAACTCCCACACATGAAAGTGGATCCATCCATCTGCACGCACCTTATTCTTCCTACCCCATCATTGTCAAATGGTGTTTTATCTCCAATTCCCATCATGAAGTAGTGTACAAAACTATGGAGGCTCAAAGTGTAACCATCTTTGAAACCTTTCTTCTTAATCTTCTAGGAAGGGTAACAAAAATCTCAAAAATTTAAAAACTAATCGAGATAAACCCTTGTTGCTACTGGATTGAGTTCCTCCAACAGATGAACCATCTATTATAATAAATGGAAAATATGTTGGACTATATGTCCGTCAAGAAAAAACAAATGCTCCGTATATAAGAACGCTGGCCACGAAAAAACTACATGTACGGATCATAATGCACCATGACCATTGTAATAGTAAACTTGTGTTATTGTTTGTTATGGACTGATAATTTTAACTCATTGTTGGGGATGTAAATATTATTATTTATTATATAAAATATATTTTTATTAACTTGTGTATCAATAAAAAGAGGTAACAGGAACTAACTACAACAAACTACAAAAAATATTTTTAGTAGATTACCGTCTGTTGCAACTTATGGATATTTGTTGGAAGAACATGATACAGTTCATCAATCTGAATTGTGTTCAACCAATAGATGACCAATCCATTGTAACAGATGGGAAATATGTTGAAAAAACTCAAACCCCTTGCTACTGGAGTATGTTCTTCCAATAGATGACACATCTGTTGCAACAGATCTGCTGGAAGAACAGAATTCGGTTCTTGCCACTGGTTTGTATTCTTCCAATAGATGACCAATCTGTTTCAACAGATGGTCCATCTGTTAGAAGAACTGGCTAAAATGGTTATTAATAAAAAATAGTTATTGAAAAGGTGAAAAGTCATAACTTTTCAATTATCTAATAAATAAAAATGATTCGTAAATAAATAACAAGGAAATAAATGATAAACACAATTTGAAATCATAAAAAAATAGTTATTTAATTTTAATAACTAATGTTAATATTAAAAAGGTGAAAAGTCATGACTTTTCACTTTTTCATTTTTAAATTTGTTTATTAAATTTAAATAATCAAAAAGTCACCCTTTTGAATTAATTAAGGAATATAAGTATTAAAAAAGAGGTGAACAGTCGTGACTTTTTACCTAACACATTTAAAATAGTTGATGAGTCATATTTCCTATCTGTTGTAATTGATGAATCAGTTGTTGGAAGAAATCAAAACAGCTTTTCCAACAGATGGACCATCTGGTGCAACAGATGTATCACATACTGGGAGAAGTCAAATCAGTAGCAAGACTGCCTTGAGTTCTTCCAACAAATAAGCCATTTGTTGCAAAATATAGTCCATTTGTGCAACAGATGACCAATCAGTTACAACGGATGGGTATCTTTTACGATAGATGGGTATCTGTTGCGACGGATGGGTTATCTGTTGCAACAGATAGACCATCGGCTGGAAGAACTAGCGGTTATTATTTAATAAAATGGATACTGAAAAGGTGAAAAGTCTTTGATTATTTAATTAAGAAAAATAGTTATTTAACTTTAAGAACTAATGTTGATATTAAAAAGGTGAAAAGCCATGACTTTTCACTAGTTTGAATTAAATAATCAAAAAGTCACTAGTTTGATTTAATTAAGGCATGTAATTAATAAAAAGAAGGTGAACAATCGTGACTTCTTGCCTAACACATTCAAATTCAATCCTCTATAAATAGGTCCCTCCTTACTCGTTCAGTCTACTCCACTTTATTTATTTTTTGCATCTTGTCTTTCATAAAAACACCATTACATCTTCAACCACTTCTCTTCAAAGAGTAAATTCCTTTTTCATCTGTTGAGGTATGTTTTCTTTTGTAAAACTACCAGTTGGTAGTATGCGTTGTATTACATTTGGACTTTTTTCTTATTTTTAGTGTTTTACGTTTTTGTTAACGCATGCGTGTTCTAGATATGACTGATCTGCTTTGGGATATGGTAATTCTGCGTGACACCATGTGAGAACTTCAAAGTCATGTTAATGAACTCTAGTGGGAGTTGGGAGCCACGAGAGCAAGGATGCTTCATGAGATTCGAAGGCTGAGGATGGCCCTGCTGTTGCCGATTGATGATTGATATATTGATAATAATAATAATAATAATAATAATAATAATGATAATAATAATAATTAGGTTATGTTTTTCTTTTAGCGTATGTATTTTTTTTTATTTATACCGGATCTACCTAAACCTAATGTAATGTATCTTTTGTTTTATTTTGTTTTGTGTTTTTGTATGTAATGAATGAAAACATCTATGTTTGGTCAGCCTTTGACTTGATTTCTTATTTAATTTTCATTTTGTGTATTTCTTTTTCTTAACATGTTGAGGGTTGGAGGTAAGTTTGAGCGTTTGGCATAATTTTAAATCTCATAGAAATAGCAAGAGTTTTGAGTTCTTCCAACAGATGCACCATCTGTTGAATTAGATTGGTCAGCTATTGGAAGAACACAAACCAGTGGCAAAAACTGTATTGTGTTCTTCCAGCAGATCTGTTGCATCAGATGTGCCATCTGTTGGAAGAACACACTTCAGTAGCAAGGGTTTTGAGTTTTTCCAATATATTACCCATCTGCTACAACAGATTGGTCATCTGTTGGTTGAACACAATCCAGATTGATGAATTGTATTGTGTTCTTCAAGTAAATGTCCATATGTTGCAACAGATGGTTAATCTGTTGAAAATATTTTTGTAGTCTATTATTTTTAGTTCCTATTACCTTCTTTTATTGATACACAAGTTAATAGAAACATATTTTTTTACATAATAAATAATAACATTTACATTCCCAACAATGAGTTAAATTATCAAAGTTCATAACAAACTACAACACAAGTTTTACTATTACAATGATCATGGTGCATTACGATCCAGACATGTAGTTCTTTTGTGGCCGACGTTCTTACATACGAAGCACTTATTTTTTCTTGATGGAAATGATTCTCCAACTCCACGCCTCCTATTATATCATCTTCTTCCCTGTTTGATAGTGTTAGGGTCAATATATGGAGGATTTATTAATCTCTTTAAAATCTCTACAAAAATAACCCAAGATTCTCCAAGAGGCACCAGATTAATATTCTCACTATATGACATTATACATATTCTCACCAAATAATATGGAGGAGAGTACTCATAAATTTGAGTTCCATATTGTGCACCATATTGGGCACGAAGCACTGCCATAGCATGTGGACAGGGTATTTTGTCCAAGTAAAAAATTCTACATATACAAGTTCTTGTTTGAAGATCGACAGTGGCAACATCACCATGACCATAGATATTGAACTTGTAATCTGTTATTTAATGAGCAAACAACCTATTCCCCAAACTGATGGTCGTTGATATTTATTTTTTCTCATCTAGAACAAGTCTATTTTTTGTGTTCGCAAACTGCATACGCCTTTCGTGAAATAATTTGACTACTTCTTGTTTATTTTATCAAATAACACCACACTGAGAAATTCGCTTTTAACGCCAAATAATGAATTCACTAATTCAACTATGTTTGACGTCATAATATTATACCTATACAAAAAAATTACTTAGTAAGAAATCATATAGTATTAAAAACTTCTAACTCAAAGAAAACATTAAATTTATAACAATGTATCTATTAACCAGACAAACTGCCCGGCTCCATTTATTGAAATCGACACGTTCAAGATATTTTGTTGCCTTGGGTAACATATCCCTTATTCGATTAAAATGGTAAAAAAATCTCAGCTATAACATGTGCTTTAGCTGCTCTATAAAAAAAAGACACGACCCTTTTATTGTGAAAGTTGTTTCGAATATTTTCTCTAAGATGCCTCATGCAACAACCAAAGTGAGCTGAAGGGTATAAAGTTGAATCCATCTTTTGGATACTTGGGAGCCTATATGAAATAATACACAACTCTTCGGTGTCTTCGACACATATTTCCATTTGTTCAAGGAAATATCTAAATGAGGCATCTTATTTCTTGTTCACTACATAAAAAACGATAGGAAAGATGTGACTCTTCACATCCTGTGCCGCAACTAATAGCAAAACTCCTCCACACTTTCTCCTCAAGAAAGTCCCGTCGATGGCTATGACTTTTCTCAACTGTTGAAAACTAAGAATCCAAGCATCATAGGATATAAAAAAGTACTTGAACCTTCTATTTTCATCAACATGCAATGCCATCTTACTTTTGGAATTTGTGGACTCAAGCATGTTACGGTAGGCATCGAGGACTACATACCCATGCTTGTGTGTCACCTTAACTAAGTCATTGGAAATCTCCATGGCCATATTTATCTTCCAATAACTGACCGTAACACCCAATTTTGTATGAAGTTAATTGACCATATCACTTGTAGAAGGGCCTTTGCCATTGGGGAATCTATTTTGAAAATATTTACCGAAGACCTTTGCGGTGGCATGAGAATTATGGCTCGTAATATGCTCTGAACCACATATGTAATACTTTTCATAAACATTAATGGAGAATCTGTCAGAACTTAAGTATTTCACAGCCTTCAACCACCATTTGCAGTTTGGATTAGCACATCTAAAAGAAAAGACTTTACTTAAATTAATCACCTTCTTTAGTTTGAAATCTTTTTTCAAGAAAGAAATAAACAAAGTGGAGATAGTTCTATCTTATTCTTGAATGACATTCCCTTGTGAAAATAGTCTCGTCATCTTGATGATTGCCGACTGTATTGATTGAGAAGAACTGCCCACTATATTGCCCACAATAACGGGCGTAGGTGTTTGATCATTATCTGGAATATTTATGTGCAGATCATCCAATTTATCATCAAACATGTCTTGTTGTTCTTCTTCTACATTCTGGTTCTCATTTTCTCTCAGGTTTTCAACCACGTACACCCTTAACACTGGCCTAGCTAAATCACTTAGCTAAGCACGTAACTGAACTTGATCGGTTATCTTGAAAGGTAGTACCCTCTGATTTTAAAAGGAGTTGTGCATGTAGCTGATGTGAGTTCTTTCGGTTGACAATTCAGTCTACAATAGCTGATGAATAAGTTCACAAAATCATCATACAAAACATCACTTTGGACTGTCATAGTTATCATCTCTAGTATTTCACCCTTTTTCTAATGCCAAATATATTGATTTCTTTTCTCGATCCACTCACCATAACAATCCACCCCAATTGTTATTGATCCCTCCATTAGTGGTACCTAAATAAATACATTTGTTAAAAAAAGTTAATAATGAAATGATAATAAAATTAATAGTGATTGTATAGTACTATAACATGAACCCTAACAGATGAGTAATCTTGCAACAGATGAGTCAGCTGTTGCAATAGGCGAGTCATCTATTGCAACAGATGACTTACCTATTGGGATTGATGTTACGGTACTATAGAACCTAAAGCTGATTCCAATAAATAATTCATCTGTTGGAATGGGTGACTCATCTAATACAATATATTATCCATCTGTTGCAACAAATGACTCACCTATTGTGATAGATGTTATAGTACTACAGAACCCTTGAAGTTGATTCCAATATTTGAGCGACCTATTACAATCGATCACTAGCCTATTGCAACAGATGACTCACCTATTGAAACAAATGACTCATTTGTTGGAATTAGCTTTAGGTTCTATAGTTCTATAACATGAATACCAACAAGTGAGTCATCTAATGAAACAGATAAGTATAACTCAGATGTTCCAATAGATGACTCATCTGTTGGAATCAACTTCAGGTTTTGTTATAACAAGCGAGTAATCTATTTCAATAGATAAATCATCTATTACAATATATAACTCATCTGTTGCAACAGAAGACCCATATGGTTGATTCACGTTACTGCATTATAGAACCATAAACATAAATCCAACATATGAGTCGTTCGTTTCAATAGATGACTCATATGTTGAGTTCATGTTTGGATTCTATCCATTGTTGAAAAAACAACAGTAGTAGTGTACCCAAATGAGAAATTCAACAAAAAATCATAGTTTTACTTACCAAAGTCACCTATGAAGTGATGCCAAAGTGATATACAAAACAAAATTTGACCTAAAAAATTGGCCAAGTAGCAACAACAATGGTCAACAAGAAGGAGATTATTGATATGGAATCGAACTATGAAAACTAAAGACGATACGAAAAAGTAAAGATAATCGATAAGATAGTTAATTAGACACAAGAAAATATGTAACCAAGAACAAAAGAGTATGTCAAACTCCAATACCCTCAATTACAATCTAATCGAACACCTAATTCCTACGGTGACCAAGAGGAAGATGATAGCCCTCTAAACCAATGTTTCTAAACTAAACTTCAACCAAATTTGTCCAATACTCTCACTCAATGTAGAACCATTCATCAATTCATCAATAATCAAGAAAAAACTAAGAGAATGAGCTAGTCTCAAAAGTATATATCGTTTAGGCTAATTATTACAATTTTAGGGCCCAAAAGTGACCCAATTGCAAGATAAGTCCTACTAGGGTCTGTTTTGATCCGATATTGAAATGCTAGAGTGGATCAAAAATGGATCCAAAGCACATTAGGTGCAAGTTCTTTCCAAGGGGCTTTCTAGCCCCATTTTGCCTTGGCTTGCCTCCTCCAACGATCTTTGGACCAATACGAGTACGATCATTAACAAATAACACCCTTTTGATGGTAAGGAGGATTTTTCAAGTACCTTCCACTTCATGAACAATTCTTAGATCCTTTGAAGCTCCCGGTCTTGACTCCTAGTGAATGGCTTGGAGCCAATCCGGATGGTATCATCCTTTCCATCTTGAGAAGAATTTGACCTCAAATTCAAAGGGTGATCATCTTTTATTATGTCAAAGAGTGAAAGATCACACACATTAAATGTATTGTGTACTTGATATTCTAAAGAAAGGTCAATCTTATAGGCATTGTCATTTATCCTTTCAAGCACTTGAAATGGACCATCACCTCGGGGAATCAATTTAGATTTTCTTTGGGTTGGAAACCTATTCTTTTGAAGGTGCACCCACACCCAATCACCTAGTTCAAGCACAAGCCATTTTCATCCCTTGTTTACTCTTTTGGCCACCTCTTGATTCTTCTTCTCAAGGCAAATTCTCACCTTCTCATGCAACTTCTGCATAGTTTCCGCCCTCTTATCTCCATCTAAGCTTATCACAACATCACTAGGAAAAGAAGTGAGATATAAAGAGGTAAAGAGGTTAAAACCATAAACACATTCAAAGAGAGTCATACTAATAGATGAATGGATAACACGATTATAAGTAAATTCAACTAGAGGTGTGTGGTACTCCCAAGATGCCATTTTTCCTTTAACTAAGGTGCGCAACATAGAACCCAAGGTTTTATTTACCACCTCTGTTTGCCCATATGTTTGTAGGTGGTAAGATGTTGAGAAAAGCAATTTGGTGCCAAGTCTACCTCACAACGACCTCCAAAAATGACTAAAGAACTTAGAGTCCCTATCACTGACAATGGTCTGAGGAATTCCATGTATTTTGACAACATGATCAACAAAAAAAGAATCCACATTTGAAGCATCATCAATTTTATGACATAAAATGAAATAGGCTATTTTTGAGAACCTATCAACCACAACAAAAATGTAATCTCTACCCCTCCTTGTCCTAGGCAATCCCAAAACAAAATCCATAGAGATATCAAGCCATGGGCTTTGAGGAGTGGTTAGTGGGGTATTTAATCCTTGAGGGAGAAGGTGGGATTTTGAACTTCTACAATCCATGCATTGGCCACAAATTCTAGCAACATCTTGATGCATTTTGGGCCAATAAAATTGTTTCTCTAGGATTCCAAGGGTCTTGTCAATTCCAAAGTGACCCATCATACCCCCATCGTGTGCCGCTCTTATAAATAATTCTCTCCATGAGCTAAAGAGTACATACAACCTTCTTCCTTTGAACAAGAAACCATCAAACTTAAAGTAGGGAATAAAAGCATTAGTCATCTCCCACCTTTCCCTACCCCATGTCTCACAATCTTGATAAATTTAAGAAAATTTAGGGTCCTTGGGGTACATTGTCTTTAGACTCTCAAATCCAATCAATTTAGAAGACAATGTAGAGGTAAGTACATGATTTCTAGACAATGCATCGGCTACCACATTTTCCTTTCCCTTTTTATAATGAATTACATAAGAAAAAGTCTATAGTAAAGCAATCCACTTGGCATGTCTTTTATTGAGTTTATCTTGGGCCCGGAGATGTTTCAAGGATTCATGATCGGTTTGAATCACAAACTCCTTGGGCCACAAATAATGTTGCCAATTACCGAAGGCTCTAATCAAGGCGTATAACTCTAGATCATTGGTGAAATAATTTAGAGTTGCAGCCTTGAGCTTTTCACTAAAATAGGAAATAGGTTTACGATCTTGCATTAAGACAACACCTATTCCTACCTTACTTGAATCACATTCAATCTCAAACATCTTATCAAAATTGGGTAATTGCAATAAGGGGGAGGAGCTAAGCATAGCCTTTAAAGCTTCAAATACATTGGCTTGATCATCACCCCATTTAAAAGATTTATCCTTACGGATCACCTCGGTCAAGGAAGCGGTGCTGGTTCTAAATTCTTTGATAAATCGCCTATAAAAACTAGCCAACCCATGCAAACTTCTTACTTTACCAATGGATTTTAGAGTTGGCCAATTCTTGATGACGTCTATCTTAGATTCATCCACCTCGACTCCTCTTGAGATCACAATAAATCCTAAAAAAACAACTTCATTCACACCAAAAGAACATTCTTGAAGATTAGCATACAACTTCTCTTTTCTAAGAACATCAAACACATCATACAAATGTAAGACATGTTCTTCAAGGGATTTGCTATAAACTAGAACATCATCAAAGTATACCACAACAAACTTCCCTATGAACGGTTGCATCACATGGTTCATCAACCGCATAAAGGTACTAGGAGCATTGGTGAGGCCAAAAGGCATGACCAACCATTTATATGTACCAAACTTAGTCTTGAATGCGGTCTTCCACTAATCACCCAGTTGTATCCAGATTTGGTGGTACCCGCTCCTGAGATCTATCTTAGAAAACACACAAGAACCATTAAACTCATTAAGCATATAATCTAAATAGGGAATTGGGTGGTGATACTTTACTGTTATTTTATTAATGGCTCGATAATTAGTGCACATACACCATGTTTCATCTTTCTTTGGCACTAGAAACACCGTAACCACACATGGACTCATGCTTTATTTGATGTATCTATTGTTGAGGAGTTCTTCAACTTGACTTTGGAGCTCTTTTATGTCTTTTAGATTACTTCGGTAGGACGGTTTGTTGGGTAATTGAGAACCCGACATAAAATCAATTTGATGCTCAATTCCCCTAAGTGGGGGATTGAACACATCTCCATAATTTTTCAAAACAAGGGAAATAGAATGGGGGATAGGAGAAGTAGAGTGGTTAGCATAAAAATCATGGGCTAGGAGAATCATGGGTGTCTTATCATTATGATCTTTGAAAAGATCTTTGTTTCTAGCCAACATCACCAAGGGACTCTTTCCTTTAAACCTCCTCTTCTTCTCTTCTTCATCTTGATCCTCGGTTTGGTGCTCCTTCTCACCTTGTTTATTACCTTTCTCTTTTAGTTCTCTCAATTTTTGGTGACCCTCATTCACTTAAGATGGCGAAAGTGGATGGAGAGTGAATTTCCGAGCATTAAAATCAAAAGAGTATAGATTAGTCCTTCCATCATGCTTACTTGAATGATCATATTGCTATGGTCTCCCAAGAAAGAGATGACAAAATTGCATAAGTATCACATCACAATGCACCTCATCATGATAATTCCCAACTTTGAACCAAATCACCACTTGCCTAGTCACCTTCAACCCACCATAATCATTTAATGATTGAATCTTGTATGGTGTGGCATGTTTGGTTATGGGAAACTTTAAAAAATCAACCAAAGTTTCACTAGCCACATTAGCACAACTTCCTCTATTAATGATCAAAGAGCATATATTTTCCTTTATAAGACATTAGTATGGAATAGATTCTCCCTTTGACTAGGGTCATCTATCACCTTACTAATCATTGCACACCTCACAACAAAATTTGGAACCTCATACTCTCCATATTGAGGATAAGAATCTTCATTATCCTCCTCTACTTGCTCATCTTCTTGAGATCCCTCTCCATCTTAGGCCTTTTCATTATTCTCATCTTCCAACCCTACCTGTTCTCCAAGGTAATATAATTTCCCTTCCTTAAGGATCACATTTCTCCGGTTGGGACATTCACTAGCCTTATGTCCCCACCCTTGACATTTAAAATATTGAAAACCTTTAGGATTGAGAGTAGGATATTTGTTACCTTCATTCCTTGGCAGGTACTTTGGAGTGGTCTTCTCTACGGGCTTCTTGTCATTGGATATGTAGTCTTTGTTCTTGTTCCATACCGATGGCGATTGGGATACCTCTTTATTCTTACTCTAAGTATCGGTAGATGAGTACCTTTTAGGTTTGTAAGTTGCCCTTTCTTTGATATCCCTCTCAATTTCCAAGGCTTCTTGGAAGATTTATTCTATGGTATAAAACTTGTGGATAGTTATGCATAAGGAGATATCTTTGTTCAATCTAAACTTGAAGCATATGGTGTCATGGTTCACGTTCTCTCGATGGTCGAGCTTCAAGATCAATTGTTAGAATTCATCATAATAGGCCATAACACTCTTTCTACCTTGCCTCAAATTGTACAACTTGGCAAGTAGCTCATGTCTATATCTATCTGGAACATACCTTTGTCTCATGAATACGTTCAAGGCATCCCATGGAGGGGGTTGTCCTTCATTCAACACATTTCCAAATCTTTTGACATAATCCCACCATGTATTGGCATACCCTTCAAAATGGGCTATGACATAGAAACTCTTCTTCTCTTCGGTGATATCATTAACTTGGAAGATCCTTTCACAAGAGGACTCCCATGAGAGATAAGCTTCAGGATCACTTTCGCCTTTGAAAGTTGGAAAACTAACCTTGATTGAATTAATACCCATATCTCGATCCCTATTACCTTGTTGGTTCCATTGATCTTAACCTTGAGGCTGGTTTCCCAAGTTTCATCTACCATTAAGAATTGGACCAAATCTTCCTCTTCGACCTCGATAACCTCGTTGATCCATTGGTCTACCTCTCATTTCCTCTACCAATATTTTGGCTTCATCGAATGCTCTAAACTCCGCTTGTTGTTCTTCTCTTTCTTCCTCATCTATTTAGAGGGGTTGGTTTTGGTTAAGGGGTTCTTGGAATGGGGGAATTTAATTAAGTGGAGGTTGGGGTATTCGGGTTCGAGATTCATCATGTTATATTTGGTTGAATTGAGGTTGGAGTGGTTTAACAGGATTTCATTTTTGTGGATATGTAGTGGCTTGAGGAATGGAATCATGTTCTTGTATTGGTGGATTTATCATTTGGTGGCGGTTTTTCGAGGAAATATGAACCGAAAGATTTGGAGCATACCCACTAGTTGAAGCATGGAAGTGTTGAGGTATGAATAGGGATGTGTTTTGTTGACCTTTCACGATATCCACTCTTCCACTAATTAGGGATACACTCCCTTCAAGAGAATCCACCTTAAGATCAAGTGAGTTTATCTTAGCGCCCATAGAATCTATTTTACGATTGAGAGTTTCAATGGCCGTTAAGATAACATTTGTTGAGTGGTTATCCATTGTTTGCGAAGTTTCGCCTTCCATAGACATTGTACCTATGAAGAAAGACACTCACAAACAACAAAAACATTAGGTTAGAGAAATTAACCTCACAAACTCTTCACACCTTTGTTGCCTCACACTTGGATCACAAATGTTGAAAGATGGTTTCTACTTTGTGTGGTAATCGAGGTGTCAAGTTCTACTCTTGATCGGATTGAATTCTTGTTTGATGGACTCAAATAAAAATGTAAGGACTTGGATCAAGAATTAACAATGATATTAAAAAAAAAAATCTTGAAAGAAATGGGACGATGAAAGAATTCGGACTAAAGAACTAATCATCCAACTTAGTAGGTGGATTACTAGTTGTTGATAGTTTTACGAATCAAGAGCTGAATTTATGTATCAAGGAATGAAACCAAGGAATAAAACCTGAGTAAATTGGAGTTTAGAAGTGTTAGAATGCATTTGGAACTTTAATTGGACGTTGAGAAGGCTTGACATTCATTTGGGAGGTGTCACACACCTTGGGCGCACCTCTACAGCACTTCCACCGCAGGTGGGGAAGACTGCTCACTGTTTTGAGCTGTGGCAGCAGTTCCAATGCACCTCCAGCACAGTTTGGATGCGGGAGATCCCCTATACACTGCCTTAAGGTGTGGAAGCAGGCTGGGAGCAGCTGCAGCATACCTTGGGAGCAGGTCAAGGGCAAGTTGGTCGCCCCTTGCTTGTTCCAAGGCCAAAAATGTCCTTCTTGATGCCCTTTGTGTAATTTTCTCTTGGAATATTCTTGAAATCTTTTTAGATGCTCAAATACAAACACCCTTTAAATATTTTTCTTCCTTATTTTTTGATCAAACACCTTCTTTTGGATGAATTTCAATATGAATATACAATCTCCTCAAGAACACACCAAGAACACTAAGAACATCAATCTTTCAAACTTTTTCTCCGGAGCTTGGAATGAGTTGAAATTTTGAACGTAGGTACTTTTTAGCCTTCAAAACTCATTCGAAACATCAATTTCTCCAAATTATTCACCAAAATCTTCAGATTTTCAATTCACTTCAAATGTCTTCAACCCAAGCTTCCAACAAGGATAGAACTCTCAAATAAGCTCTGATTTGACTCAAATTTAGTTTATAGACTCATATAGTGTTAGGAAATGCAAATCTAACACTAGAAACACAAGAAAATACAAAAATAAAAAACTCAAAATATGACCTAAGACCTAAAACGTGAATAGTAGCCTTTTTTGTGATTTTCATTTTTTCGAGACGACTAGACCCAAGATTGACTTCGTAGGAACGAAATCAAACTCGGCTCTGATGCCAAATGATACGGAATCGAACTACAAAAACTAAAGACGATATAAAAAGTAAGAATAATCGATAAGATAGTTAATTAGACACAAGAAAAGATGTAACCAAGAACAAAAGAGTATGTCAAACTCCAATACCCTTAATTACAATCTAATCGAACACCTAATTCCTATGGTGTCTAAGAGGGAGATGATCGCCCTCTCAACCAATGTTTCTAAACCAAACTTCAACCAAAGTTTTCCAATACTCTCACTCAATGGAGAAGCATTCATCAATTCATCAATAATCAAGCAAAAACTAAGAGAATGAGCTAATCTCAAAAGTATTTATAGTTTAGGCTAATTATTACAATTTTAGGGCCCAAAAGTGACCCAATTGCAAGATAAGTCCCACTAGGGGATGTTTTGTTCCGCTCTTGAAATGCTAGAGTGGATCAAAAGTGGATCCAAAGCGCCTTGGGCGCAAGTCCTTTCCAAGGGGCTTTCTAGCCCCATTTTGCCTTCGCTTGCCTCCTCCAACGATCCTTGGACCAATGTGAGTGCGATCATCAACAAATAACACCCTCTTGATGGTAGGAGGCTTCTTCAAGTACCTCCTGCTTCATGAACAATCCTTAGATCCTTTGAAGCTCTCGGGCTTGACTTCTAGTGAATGGCTTGGAGCCAATCCGGATGGTATCAATTATGATGATAATGAAGAAGATGATGATGATAATAAAGCAGAAGATGATAAATAAAGCAGCAACAACAATGAACAACAAAAATCGTAAAGAGAGAGAAAACAACAATAAATGAGAAGAAAGAGAGAAACACATATTTTTCCTTCGTTTCTAGTTATATTAGGTTTTACATTGAATGAAAGTGTAAATTAAAAGACTTGTAGGCTATTCTCAAACTTTACTTCCTTAATCCATAATAAAGTAATTGTCACCTACACTCAATTATTAAAACTTGCATCACCTACACCTCATTTCAAACTCTTTTGTCAATTTTAACTCAAAAGCCCAAGTAACACATATTATTTGAAAATGACATAATCAATAGTTAATTTATCATTTTATGTTCATTTTATCTTTTTATTAAATATTATTAATTTTGTGATTCATAGATGACTTATAATAATTTTTAGGGATGATATAGTAAAATTACAGTTGAACCAGCTGAAGCAGACATGTCAGAAATGTTTACTTTATTTTATTAAATATTGTTAATTTTCTAATACGTAAATGACTTATAATAATTAATTATGGGTGATACCATAAAATCACCATTGAAGCAATTGAAGAAAAGTCCTCAAATAACAATAATATACAAAAAAATTGATTGACTGTCGAAATTTTATCTATGACACATAGGACGGAGAAAGTATTCATATTTTATATTATTTTAATAATTCATTATCTAAATTTTATTCGTATTACAGAAATTGAGACAAAAAATAACATATATTGGGCCCGTGCTAGTACGGGTTCGTCGGTATCTATAAGGTTATATAAGAGGGAGTTTGAGCAGCTTCGGGCGTCCATGTTTCAGCTGCTTGCTCTGTGATTTTACTATATCACCCTAATTAATTATTATACGTCATTTACGTATTAAAAAATTAATAATATTTAATAAAAAAGTAAAATAGATATTTATGACATGTTTGTTTCAGGTGCTTCAACCGTAATTGTACTATATCATGCCTAATTAATTATTATAAGTCATCTAAGTATCAAAAAAATAATATTAAAAAAATTATTATAAGTAATTTAAATATTTAAAAATTAATAATATTTAATGTTAAATTAACTTGACATCTAATATGAGGCCCACTTAATTTCTTAGCCACAAGTATTTTTTATAGTAATTTTTCTATATCACTTCTAGTTAGTCATTATAAATCATTTAAGACATGTCTGCTTTGCTACTTCAATCGTGGTTTTACTATATCACCGTAATTAATTATCATGGTCATCTAAACATTATAACAACAACAAAAAAACCCCAGTATATTCCCACATAGAGGGGTCTGGGGAGGGTAAAATATACGCAGTCCATACAACTACCTCCGAAGAAGTAGAGAGGTTGTTTTCGATAGACCCCAACTCAAGACAAAAGGATAGTAGACAAAATCCTTAAAAGCATGAAACAAGATGAAAATAACAGAGATACGACACCTACAAAAAATACTGTACACTACCAAACAAAAGGCATCTCTGTCCCTATGACTACCAGCCAAGCTACATCAAAGCACTCCTAAATACTGACTAGGCTCATACACATACACTAACCCTCTATCCTAATATTTTTCCTCCATATACTTCTATCGAGGATCATATCCTCAATAAGCTGTAACTACTTCATGTCACATCTAATCACTTCTCTCCAGTATTTCTTCGGCCTATCCCTATCCCGCTTGAAACCATCCAAGGATAACCTCTCACACCTACGAACTAAGGCATCAGTGCCCCTCCTCATCACATGTCCAAACCATCTCAACCTCACTTCCCGCATCTTGTCCTCCACCGCCGCCACTCTCACCTTCTCCCGAATAGTCTCATTCCTAACCCTGTCACCCCTTGTAAATCCACACATCCAACACAACATCCTTATTTCCTCTGCCTTCAACTTTTGGATGTGAGAATTTTTAATTGGCCAACACTCCACTCCATACAACATAGCCGGTCGGACTACAACTCTAAAGAATTTGACTTTAAGCTTAGAAGGCACCTTCTTGTCACATAAAACTCCCGAGATGAGCCTCACTTTCATCCATCCTGCTCCAATACGGTGAGAGACATCCTCATCAATCTCTCTATTTCCCTGAATCATAGACCCAAGATACTTGAAACTATTCCTATTACAAACCACTTGTGAATCCATTTTCACTACCACATCATCCTCTTGCCTTGAGTCATTAAACTTGTACTCTAAGTACTCCGTCTTGGTCCTGCTCAACCTAAATCTTTTAGACTCCAGGGTTTGTCTCCAAACCTACAACCTATCATTAACACCTCCCCACATCTCATCAATCAAAACTACATCATTCGTAAAAAGCATACACCAAGACAATTCTCCTTGTATACTTTGCGTCAACACATCTATCACCAAGGAGAATAAAAATGGGTTAAGAGTTGATCCATGGTGCATCCCTATCAAGACAGGGAAATGCTCGAAATGTCCTCCTACATTCCTTACCCGAGTCTTCATCCCATCATATATGTCCTTAATTGATCTGATGTATGCCACTGGGACCTCTTCGCCTCCAAGCATCTCCAAAGAACCTCCCTAGGGACTTTGTGATACGCCTTTTCCAAGTCGATGAACACCATGCAAAGGTCCCTCTTTCTCTCCCTATACTGATCCACCAGTATTCGCACTAAGTGAATTTCCTTTATCATCGAGCGACCAGGAATAAATCCAAATTAATTCTCCAAAATAGACATTATCTTCCTCAACCTCCGCTCAACCACCCTCTCCCAAATCTTTATCGTGTGACTCAACTACCCTAATATCTCGATAGTTGTTGCACCTCTAAATTTCACCCTTATTCTTATATAAAGGAATTATCGTTCTCCATCTCCATGCCTTGGGCATCTTCGCAGTCTTAAAAATGTTGTTAAACAATTTGGTCAGCCACCTCAACCCTTCCCCGCTAGTATACTTCCAAAAGTCCACCGAAATTTCATCAAGACCTGTCGCCCTGCTCCTTTGCATCATGTGAATAGCCTCTCTGACCTTCTCCACCTTAAAACATCGACAATAACTAAAATCGTGACACTCCTCTGAGTGCTCCAACTCCCCTAACATGATATCTCTGTCCCCCTCATCATTCAAGCATCTATGAAAATACAACTGTCGTCTTCTCTTAATGAGAATGTCCTCCAATAATATTCTACCATCCTCCCCCTTAATTCACTTCACTTGGTCAAGATCACGACCTTTACTCTCCCTAGCCTTGGCAAGCCTATACAACCTCTTTTCTCTGCCTCTCTCCTCTAATCCCGCATACAACCTCTCAAATGTTATTATCTTAGCAGCCGTAAATTCTAACTTACCCTTCTTTCTAGCTAACTTGTACTCTTCCATGATCATCCACTGCTTCTCTTCATCCTTACTCTTAATAAACTTAGTGTAAGTCGTTTTCTTTGTCTTCACCTTCTTTTTAATTTCTTTATTCCACCACCAGTCCCTCCGATGCCAGCCAGACTTGCCCCTCGAGACATCCAACACCTCTCTAGCAGTCTCTTTGATTTAACAAACAGACCTATCCCATATACTATCCACGTCCCCCTACACTCCCACACCCTCATCCCCTCCACCTTTGCCCTAATCTTTAATGCACTAATCAGGGTCAGTCCACCCCACTTAATTTTAGGTCAGCCCTCCTCACCCCTTCTCTTCTTGTACTTTTTGATAACTAAGTCCATCACCAAATGTCTATGCTAGGTTGCAAGATTCTCACTCGGATGACCTTACAATCCTTACACATCTCTCTATCCCCCTTCCTAAGTAGCAAAAAGTCAATATGAGTCTTGGTTATCCTACTACAAAAAGTAACCAGGTGATCCTTCTTCGAAAAGATGGAATTCACTACCATCAACCCAAAGGCCCTCGCAAAATCCAAAAAACAGCTCTTTCATCATTCTTATCCCCAAAACCAAAGCCTTCATGCACATCATCATAGCCTCTCGACAATGACCCGATATGCCCATTAAAATCCCCTCCTATGAAAATCTTCTTCAAGCTAGGAATGTCTCTAACCACCTCGCCCAAAACCTCTCAAAATCTCTTTTTCTTCTCCTCGTCCAGGCCCACCTGTGGCGCATAGGCACTACAGATGTTCAAAGTAAATCCTGCAATGACCAACTTAATAGTCATCAACCTATCACTAACTTTTTAAACCTCCACTATCTGCCCTCTAACCTCTTTGTATACTAGGATACCTACTTTATTCCTACACCTCTCACTACCTGTGTACCATAACTTGTACCCATCCACATCCCTAGCCTTAGAACCTATCCACTTGGTCTCCTAGACACACACAATATTGATTATTCTCTTTTTAAGAATCTTTACAAGCTCTATCGACTTACCCTGAAGGGTCCTTATGTTCCACGACCCTACCCTCAACCTATCATCTCTCTTACCCCCTACCCTAATACCTCGCACTTTGTACCTCAAACCTAACCCAACACTAGACCCCGACCCCACCCTCAGCCCCTCTGAACATGACCCTAGTCTACCATTAAGTACCAAAGCCACTACTCAACAAAAAACAACTCAAAAACAACTCGAAAATAATAATAGAAATAAAAGGCGCACGCAAATAACAATATACGACAAAATATCAAGAACAACAAACACTAGACACCAATATAAGGAAGCAGAAAACCCACAACAAATTGACCCACACAAATTACATGCAGTCGAGAAACTAGAAATAACGCGATAAAATAAAGTATAACTGACTATCAATACCACAAAAGTTTGGACAAGGAGAGCAATATATATTATTTGAAAATTACATAAAAAGTATTATAAATTATAATAGTTAACAACTTAAAATATCTTTAAAAATAATAATTTATTATATATTTTAAAAAAATACGTAAAATAATACTATAAATCAGAGTAATTAAGAACTTAAAAATTTTAAAGGTCAACTTGTCTGCTTTGGCACAACTTCATTGGTCCTTTCCCTTGCCTTCATTTTTTTATCCATTTTAATTTGTTTGTCTTATTTTTTTAATTTGTTATATATTTCAAAAAAGTACCAAAAAAATCCTGTAAATCATAATAATTAATAATTTTAAAAATTTAAAAGATATAAAATATCTGACTAACTCTCGAAATTATATCAGTGTCACTAATTGGAATAGAAGAAAAAGTATTATAAATCACAGTAATTAAAAGCTTAAATTAGTTTTAAAATATAATTGACTATCAATGCCACAAAAGTTTGGACAAGAAGAGTAACATATATTATTTGAAAATTACATAAAGAGTATTATAAATTACAATATTTAACAGCTTAAAATATCTAAAAAAAAAGTTAATCTGTTATATATTCCAAAAATGTGTAACAAATACTATAGATCACAATAATTAACAACTTAAAAAATTTAAAAGATATAAAATATTTGGTTGACTCTCGAAGTTATATTAGTGCCACTTACATTGAAATAATTAAAAATATAATTGACGATCAGTGCCACAAAAGTTTGAACAAGGAGAGTAACATATATTGTTTGAAAATTACATAAAAGTATTATAAATTACGATAGTTAACAACTTAAAATATATTAAAACATATTAAAAATATGATTAATTATCTAAATTCAATTTGTGTCACATAAATTGAGATAAAAATAACATATATTAGGATACGGGTCCTCGACATCTAGTAATAATTTACTTTACTTTATTACTTATTATAAGGGAGGATGTTTCATTTTCGTCGTCCTCACATCCTCACAGGAGCTAATGAGAATTTCACAGGTGGTTATTTCAGTTTGTACATTGCCCTCATTTCTTTTGACTATCATTCCCACATGGAACCTAATATAAAAGGAACAGACCCTACATGGAAAGTAATTTGTTTAGTAGTATCTCTTCTTTGAGTGGTCCTACTTTCATCTCTACTTTTCTTTGCCTTATCTTCCCCCCTGTATATTGTTAGACTTTTGTGAATTTGATACATGTTTTCAAAAAGTTTTAAAGATATATTTTATTAAATTAATTTTATTAATGATCTTTTTAACTATAGTATTTATTTATTATCTTTTTTATTTTTTTATTTCCTTTATTTAAATTGAGCACACTCTTTAATAAATTACTTACTCATATAAAATTAAAAGTAATTCTATCAATATATTTCTAATTAAATTTATATATTTTTCAAATTAATAATAATCACATTTATTTAACAAGGACGTAATAAGAAGGTTTTGTTCAAACTATTCTTGAAAGATTAAAGGAGCAACTGCATAATAAGAAGATTTTGTTCAAACTATCGTTAAGGATTAAAGGAGCAAATATTTAAGAATATAAGCACAATTCAAATGAGAGCAAATAAAAAAATGGGGGGAGGAAGGAGGGGAGGGGGGAGGAATACTAATTTATATAGGTATTTTATGCTAAAGATATATATAAAAAAAGCTCTCTTAATTTGCTAAAATAGATGAGTAAAATAAATATTTATTTTTTATATAGAGGTCAAGTAAAATGAAAGGGGGGAAGTATAGCTAGCTTTTTGGCCATGAATATTGGGAGTAGTTTTCAAAAATTTATTTTCAAATATCTATTTGGCCATGATATTTGATCAAACTCTTCAAATTCATTCATAAAGTTTTTAAAAAAATTCTAAGTAAGACGCATATCCAAACACATCTTTAAATTTTTTAGAAAAAACACAATTTTAAAAAATCAAATTTGCAAATTTCATTGAATAGAATTACATGCTGACATTTCGCAAAATACAAAAATATTTTTAAATTTATGATCTTCATCAAATTGTAATTATTGTATTTTTATCATTTTAGTTACTAGAATATGAATCACTTGAGTCTCTTGGGTCTTTTATTAACATATGCATACACTTCATCTTCTTCAAATTTTACTTAACAAATCACATTCGACATTTTGTTGTTAAATCACTTGTCGTTTGATATTTACTAATTTTATTTCTCTATAAATAGATGTTTTTGATAATTATGAAAATTTGTATTTGAGTTTGGTCCCGGGCTTAGCATAGGCCACTTAGAACTAGTATTATATATAAGAGACAATTCAAGGACTTTGGTACTGCTCACAAAAGTTTCCAACTTAATTTTAATCTTTTCAATTAATTACTTTTACGTCACGATCTTATCTTTTAAAGTCAAATTTATTTTCTGTAGTCACTTTTCAAAACTTCTTTTACCTTGTCATTTTGAAGGTCTTCTTTATTTTAGTCCTTTATTTTCTAAATTTGATAGATATTCATTGACATGATTTAATTTTTAGGCATCATGTTTAATGTTTTATGCATAAAAAAATTGTAGTCCTCAAATACATCCCTTAAGTGGGTCAACATTTTATTTTGAAGACTGCACGACTTAGCACAAGCACCTAATTAACCTACTCAACTAAGTTTTAATTAATTACAATTCATAACTTAACTATATTGCCCCTTCTCTCTTGCCACACTCCTCCCATCTCTCCCAAGCTCATCGTGTATTACTATATTTGTATCGACTGTATTCAATTCTATGAACATCTTCATATGATTGCATTTTTGTATTTTCTTTAGTTTGTATTTATACGGTTCTATATTATATATAGTTTAATCGTAGTATTTGTTTATAATGAAATCAAGTATCAATTTTTTTATATTTTGTATTCGTTGATACAAATATAGTTGATAACAATTTATACAAATACAATATATATACGGGCTACGAGCTATAATTTTGAATCTGTAGCTATGCAGGACTATTTTTTCCTATATGTGTCACGACCCAAACTAGGGCCTAAACGTAATGAGCATCCCAAGTTCAACCAGGACCGGGGACCACCCTCTTAACCCAACCCAACCACATTATACAACCTTAGATGGACTAAATTCTGAACATATAACAAGATAACGTTATTGTTCACATCAAGACTCATGGATATGATATGACCGTGACCGACCCGACCGAGTCTAACCGTACCAAACCAACCATCCATACCATACCAAACCAAAGAGAATATCAACACATAATATGATAATCAATCCCAAAATATAATATGATGGAACAGTGAGAAATTATGTCTGATGATGCTAGCCTCCCAACTTATTCCAATGCCAAGCCCGACACCAATATTGATCCCGCCAAAACCAACCCTCAGAAATACCACAAAGGCTCTATCCAAAAGAATAGAAAAATCCGGTTGGGACATGCCCCCAACCATGGCGAAAACCAATATCCAAAACAAAAGCAAAATGTCTAAGAATGTCTATATTATGAAATGGAGCCTTCCAGAAAGATGAAAGCTCACCACTTCAATCCAAATGCTGATACCAAATCCACGTGCTAGAAAGGAGGAGTAGAATGGTCAGTTCCTACATAGAATGGGTATACAACTGCCAGTAGACAGGTTAGCGAGTGGTCGTTAACATGTATCTCAGGATAAGGATAAATTAATTCCATTTAAACAACCAAGTAAAACCATCCATTATGCACACAACCATACATATATATAAGTGCCGGGAAAGGGAATTCATGTTTAACATGCATTTAAAACCTTTACCTAGGTTGTGTAACTTTTCCATTTAACCCCACCCATGGGCCGTATGGGTTCAGCTTCCCCTGCTGATAGGGTCCTAGTGCATGTAGCCGCACGACCAGGAATTATCCCATGGGATGACTAGTACATCCCTCCAATATAAAACATGACACTCGCACGTAGCCATCGAAGACCCCTCAAATCGGCAAATATGAGTTTCCAGTTTTGGTTCTCTCGGAACCTCCACCTTCCACGGCTTAGTTACACATCCCAACATTAATGCCTAAATTAAAACCATGTCCAACCAAATCCATTTACCAAGGCCATTTATTAGTGGAATCGTCATATCAACCATACTTGCAAGATTTATCCACAGATAAACCATTTAGGTTAAGGGGACTCTCAAGTGCCCTTTCCCGTTTACCATATTAACCTCTTGAGAGACTTCCAGGTACTCCACAAGCATAACCAATAAGCCTTTAACCTTTGTAAACCATTTAAACCATTTATAGTTTCATGCATAAGCCAAAAACAAGCAAGAGTTCTATTTAAAGAAGACAATACAATGAACATATCTTTATAAGCATTTTATCAAACACCTTGGGGGTATAATATGACCAAAACCAATTCTAAAGACCATTAAACCATTACCATGCAAACAAATTTCCCAAAACCATCATTAATGCATATAAATGCATAATTAAACCATAGGAAACCATAACCAAACCATTTACACCAAAACCCCCCAATTAATAGTTGAAGACCATAAACCATGCAACACTGAAACCATGAAAACAACCGTAAAATCCATGCATTTTTAGAAATAAAAAGAAGGGAAGAGAAACATGCCTTAAATTGAGAAAGATGATGGAATAAAATCACCAAAGCAAGCCCCAAAGTTATCCCCAAGTTGAAACCCTAGCTCACTTGCCCCAAAAACTCTTGAGAGAATTGTTGAATGTTTAGGAGTAGTTTTCTATGTGTTAATGAATAGAATAATAGGGTAAATAACCTCCTAAGTGTATTAGAACTCGTGGGTCATAATTAGGGTAAGTAGGGAAATGTCCGGGATACCCCTACTTAAGTTCCTTAAAAAATTGTTACAGGGATACGACTGACCCCTTACGAGTCGTACCCTTCCTTATGATTGGTTCCCACCAGTTGTACTCAGGACTTAACCTTGGATCATACACTGTCCAGTATACGACTCATCCAACCAAGTCATAACCTCAGCTTACAATCCGTACCCATGATCTGTATCCCTGGAAGAATGAATTGCCAGGAGGGTCAAACACTGCCCACCATACGAGTCCCTAATACGATTCGTATCCAAGCCTTACGACTCATACCCTTAAGTCGTATCCATTTTAGTGTCCAAGACCATCCCACCATATAACACTGGTCAACTTACAACAGGACCATACCTCTCGTACCCCAGCATACGGCTCATATCCATGAGTCGTATTGGGTCCAGAGAATGGTTTTCAAGGAAAAATTTCTAAGGCCAAAACCCAAGATGTAACATTCTCCCCCACTAGGGACATTCATTCCCGAATGACGGATAAGATAGAGGTAACCACACATAGAGTTATTTGCATTATCAAACATCCCTTTAACAAAGTTTAAAAATAAAGAGGCAAAGATATTAATATTTTCTTTAACAAACTCAGAAAATAAAGATGTGTTCAAGAACACATACCTTCCGCACGAATATTAGAAGCAGAGAACAAATGTGGATACTTGAACTCATGTCCTCTTTCGCTTCCCACGTAGCTTCTTCTACCTTAAGGTTCCGCCACAGAACTTTAACTGAAGCCACATCCTTGGTACGCAACCGATGAACTTGCCTATCCAAAATCTCAACCGGGACCTCTTCATAAGATGGAGAATCCGAGATATCTAACCCTTCTAAAAGAACAACCAAAGAATGATCACCAATACACTTTCTCAACATGGAAACATGAAAAACCAGATGAACCAAACCCAAACTCATAGGCAACTCCAACTCATAAGAAACATTGCCAACTCTCCGCAAAATCATATAAGAACCAATAAACCAAGGACACTACTTTCTTCATGGGAGATACCTTTAGGAATACCTTGTACCCAAACTCAAACTCCAAGTCTCTACGCCTAATATCTGTATAGGACTTTTGACGACTCTGAGCAGTCTTAAGCCTATCTCAAATCAGCTTCACCTTATCTATAGCTTGATAGACCAAATCTGTACCAAATATATCCGCCTCACCAAGATCAAACCATCCAATAGGAGATCTACACCTCCTTCCATACAATGCCTCGAAAGGAGCCATACCAATACTAGAATGATAGCTATTATTGTAAGCAAACTCTACCAAAGGTAGATGCTCAACCCAACTGACACCATAATCAACCACACATGCCCGAAGCATATCCTCCAATGTCTAAATAGTTCTCTCCGCTTGCCCATCCGAATACAAATAGAAAGCAGTACTCAAACTAACCTCACTCCCCAATTCTTTCTGGAAAGACCACCAAAAATAAGAGGTAAACTGTGCACCACGATCAGAAATAATCAAAACAGGCACCCCATGAAGCTTCATAATCTCTTGAAGTTACAACTTCGCATAATCCTCGGCCAAAAAGGTAGTCCTTACCGGTAAAAAGTGAGCAGACTTGGTCATCCTATCCACGATCACCCAAATTGAATCAAATTAGTTTCGAGACCGAGGAAGAGCGGTAATGAAATCCATATTGATCATCTCCCACTTCGATTCAGGCAACTCTATTTTTTGATGCAACCCACTAGGCCTCATGTGCTCAACCTTAACCTATTGACACACCATGCACTTGGCCACAAAGTCAACCACATCCTTCTTCATACCATTCCACCAATAGATTTCCTTGAGATCATGATACATCTTTGTCGAACCAGGATGGACAACATAGTATGACTCATGCACCTTAGCAAAAACCCTTTGTTGTAACCAATCGACATTCAGATCACACAACTTCTTTTGGTACCGTAAAGTACTATCACCACTAATCTCAAACACCACCACCTTCTGCCCACCAACATCACTCTTGATTTTTATTAAGACCGGATCCAACACTTGCTTCTCCTTAATCTCTACACCAAGAGATGATCGAACCACTTTTTGCACTATCACACCACCATCTTTAGAATCCAAGAGACGGACTGAAAGATTGGCCAAACGTTGAATATCCTTTACCAATTTCTGCTTTCCTTTCTCTACATGAGCCAAACTTTGCATAGACAACCTGCTAAGAGCATCGCCAACCACGTTAGCCTTACCTAGGTGGTAGTGAAGACTCATATCATAGTCTTGAGAAGCTCAAGCTATCTTCTTTGCCTGAGATTAATCTCTTTCTACGTGAACACGTACTGAAGACTCTAATGATCAGAAAAGATATCCATGTGAACACCATACAGATAATGCCGCCATATTTTCAAAGCAAACACAACTGCCAACAGATCCAAATCACGAGTAGGATAATTTCTCTTATGCACCTTCAACAGTCTGGAAGCATAGGCAATCACCTTCCCATGATCCATCCAAACATAACCAAGCCCTACCCGAGATGTATCACAATAAACCACAAACTCATCATTGCCTTCCGACAAAGTCAAAATCAGAGCTGACGTCAACCTATCCTTCAATTTCTCAAAACAACCCTTACAAGCATCCGACCAAGAAAACTTAACCTTTTTCTGAGTTAACTTAGTCAAAGAAGTAGCTATCAACGAGAAACTTTCCACAAACCGCCTATAATACCCGGCTAAACCCAAGAAACTCCGAACATCAGATGAAGTCGTAGGCCTAGACCACCTCTTCACCGTAATAACCTTTTGAGGATCAATCATTATCCCCTCACTAGAAATAATATGACCTGAGAAAGTCACAGTATTCAACCAAAACTCATACTTAGAGAACTTGACAAACAACCATTGTTCCTTTAAGGTCTAAAACACCACACGGAGGTGATTATCATGATCCATCTCACTCTTCGAATACACCAGAATATCATCAATAAACACAATGACAAAGAGATCCAAATATTGCCTGAACACCCTATTTATTGAATCCATAAATGCCATTGGAGCGTTTATCAATCTAAATGACATCACCAAGAACTCAAAATGCTCATATCGAGTACGAAAAGCCGTCTTAGGGATATTCACCTCCCTAATCTTATGCTGATGGTACCCAGACTGAAGATCTATCTTGGAAATGAACTTGGCACCCTGTAACTGATCAAACAAATCATCTATCCTAAGGAGAGGATACTTGTTCTTAACCATTACCTTATTCAACTGCCTGTAGTCAATGCACATCCCAAGGAAACCATCCTTCTTGCGCACGAACAACATTGGTGCACCCTACGGAGAAACACTAGGATGAATAAACCCCTTATCCAGAAGATCTTTAATTTATTCCTTGAGTTTTCTTAACTCAGCTGGAGCCATTCTATACGGAGGAATAGATATTGGATGAGTGTCCGAAAGCAAATCAACACCAAACTCTATTTCACTATCTGGAGGAACACCAGGAAGATCATCTGAAAAGACCTCTGGAAACTCATTAACTATCGAAACTAACTGTAAAGAAGGACCTTCCGAGTTGGAATCTTTAACTCGGACCAAGTGATAAAATCACCCTTTAGAGATTAACCATCGAGCTTTAAGATAAGAAATAAATCTTCCCCTAGGAGCTAAAGAACAACCCTCTCATTCTATCTTCGGCTCGCCGGGGAACCTAAAGATGACCTTATGAGTCTGACGGTCTAAAGACGCATAACAAGAATGCAACAAATCCATACCCAAATCTACATTAAAATCCATAATTCCCAACTTAAATAGATCTACCAAGGTTTGCCTATCACCAGCAGATACCACACACCCCTTATAGACCCGTTCATCAATAACCGAGTCTCCTATCGGGGTAGAAATAAAAAAAAGATCCGAAATAATTTTTGGATCAAAACTAAAAGACACAGCTATATAAGGAGTCACATAATAAAGAGTGGAGCCCAGATCAAGCAAACAATATATGTCATGGGAAAAGAGCTGTAACGTACCAGTAGCAATATTAGGTGATGCCTCAAATTCCTTTCAGGATGCCAAAGAATACAACCTGTTTCGACCAACACTAGAACCAGGAGTAGTAATAGAAGCAGATGCCACACCACCAGGTATAGGAGCAGAAGATAAAGTCACTGGAATCTTGTTTTCCCCTATAGAAACCTTATTAGCCGGACAATCCTTGAGCCGATGGTCTACCTGGCCGCACTCAAAGCACTTATCCCTACTTTTCTCATAGAATCTCCGATGAGGACGACCACAGAACTGACAAGGAGGGCATGAAAAAATAGACTGACCTCTACTCGCCTGAGATTGTACAACCTGTGCCTGAGAATTATCACCACCATAGTGACGCTAGTTGCCCGACTGTTGTGGGTAAGGAGAAATGACAGTAAAAGAGGAACCATAACTCCTTCACCATCTCTACTACCCTGAGACTGCGTACCTTCCTGGTCAGAAAATCTACCCTACTTTCCCAGCCTATCCCCAAATTTCGCCTGTTTTCTCTTCTTATCCTCAACCTGCTGTATTTGAATAGTCAACCTAGAGATGTCTATATCATTAATGAACAAAGTAGTCTTTCTCTCCAAAATCAGATCTCTATTCAACCCAGAAGTGAACTTTTTCATTCTAGACCTCATATCAGCCACTAAATCAGGAGAATACCTTGACAACTGATGAAACTTAAAGGCATATTCCCTTACAGACATCCTTCCTAGCCTGAGGTTCACAAAATCTTCCATCTTAACTTCCCTCAACTCTTGAAGAAAGAAACAATCCATGACGGCATTATAAAAAGCCTCTCATAACCCTTTCTCTTCCCTATAGCCCTTATCTTTGTTCCACTCCGCATACCACTGATAAGCAATATCTTTGAGCTAATAAGCTGCAAAGCTAACTCCCTCCACATCAGAAGCATGTATAACCTAATATATCTTCTCTAGTTCATCCAAGAAGCCCTGTGGGCCTTCCTCCACTTTCACTCCCATAAAAGTAGGAGGAACCATCTTTATAAATTGGCCAACCCTTGTGGCCTTAGCACACAAAGCACTAGCCACACCCTGTTCATCCTAAACAATAACCATTTAAGTAATAACATGGATAGACTGATGAAATACCATATTCATCACGTTACCCAAGGGGACTTGAGAAGCAGTAGAAGGAATAAGAGAAACTCCAACACGATCAGGAATAGGACAATGAGATCGAAGATAAACTCCAGACGTAAGAGGTACCCCTTCAGCATTATCACCAGATGGGATAGAAGAATTTTCTTGTGTTCCAGCTCTAGGAGGCATGATCTGAAAGACAAACAACCAAGGATTAGAGAAGATTTTAGGACTAAGAATTTCAAGAAAGTGAAACACTCCTAAATGTCTTGTAGCCTCTCTCTTATAAGTGTGGCGTGCTATACACCCCTAAAAGAGACTTTACTCGACACGACTTTGTGGACTTTTCAGTTGACCATGAACCTAAAGCTCTGATACCAACTTCTGACAACCCGAACCAGGGCCTAGATATAATGGCAATCCCAAGTCCAACCAGGACCGGAGACCGCCCCTTAACCCAACCCAACCACCTTATAAAGCCTTAGATAAACTAAATAACAAACATCTAACAAGATAGCGTTATTGTTAACATCAAGACTCAGGGATATGATCACAATTGTGACCGACCCAACCGAGTCTAACCGTACCAAACCAACCATCCATACCATACCAAACCAAAGAGAATATTAAAACGTAACATGATAATCAATCCCAAAATATAATACGATGGAATAGTGAGAAATTATGTTTGATGATGCCAGCCTCCCAGCTTATTCCAATGCCAAGGCTGACACTAATACCAATCTCGCCCATACCTACCTTCAAAAGTACAACAAAGTCTCTATCCAAAAGAATACAAATATTCGATTGGGACATACCCTCAACCATGACAAAAACCAATATCCAAAACAAAATTAAAATATCTAAGAATGTTTGTATCATGAAATTAAGACTTCCAAAAAGATGAAATCTCATCAATTCAATCCAAATACGGATACCAAATCTGCGTGCTAGACGGGAGGAGTAAAATGGTCGGTTTCTGGATAGCGTGGGTATACAACGCCCAGTAGACGGGTTAGCGAGTGACCACTAGCATATATCTCAAATAAAGTAATGTCATTTAAACAACCAAGTAAAACCATCCATTATGCATAAAACCATATATATGTATAAGTGCCGAGAAAAGGAATCTGTGTTTATCATGTATTTAAAACCTTTACTTGGGCTGTGTAAATTTTTCGTGGAATCTGTGTTTATCATGCATTTAAAACCTTTACTTGGGCTGTGTAACTTTATCGTTTAACCACACCCATGGGCCGTATAGGTTCAGCTCTCTTTACTAAAAGGGTCCCAATGTGTGTAGCCGCACGACCAGGAATTATCCCATGGGATGACTAGTACATCCCTCTAATATAAAATGTGACACTCGTACATGGCCATAGAGGACCCCTCATATCGGCAAATATGAGTTTCCAGTTTCGGTTCCCCCGAAACCTCCACCTTCCACAACTTTGTTACACATCCCACCATTAATGCCCAAATTAGAACCATGGCTAACCAAATTCATTTACCATTTATTTATCAAGGCCATTTATTAGTGGTATCTCCATACCAACCATACATGCAAGATTTATCCATAGTAAAACCATTTAGGTTAAGGGGACTCTCAAGTGCCCTTTTCCGTTTACCATATTAACCTCTTGGGAGACTTCTAGGTACTCCACAAGCATAACCAATAAGCCTTTAACCTTTGTAAACCATCTAAGACATTTTTAGTTTCATGCATAAGCCAAAAACAAGCAAGAGTTCCCTTTAAAGAAGTCAATGCAATGAACATATCTTTATAAGCATTTTATCAAACACCTTGGGGGTATAATATAACCAAAACTAATTCCAAATACCATTAAACCATTACAATGCAAATCAATTGCCTAAAACCATCATTAATGCATATAAAAGCATAATTAAACCATAGGAAATCATAACCAAATCATTTACACCAAAACCTCCGATTAATAGTTGAAAACCATAAACCATGCAACATTGAAATCATGAAAACAATCATCAAATCTATGCCTTTTTAGAAATAAGAAGTAGGTAAGAGACACATGCCTTAAACCAAGAAAAATGATGGTAGAAAATCAGCAAAGCAAGCCCCAAAACTATCCCAAGTTGAAACCCTAGCTCTCTTGCCCCAAAAGCTCTTGAGAGAATTGTTGAATGTTTAGGAGTAGTTTTATATGTGTTAATGAATATAATAATAGGGTAAATAACTTCCTAAGTATATTAGAAGTTATGGGTCATAGTTAGGGTAAGTAGGGAAATGTCCAAAATATTCCTACTTAAGTACCTTAAAAACCTGTCACAGGGATACAACTGACCCTCTTATGAGTCGTACCCTTCCTTATGATTGATTCCCACCAGTCGTACCCAGGCCTTAACCTTGGATCAGACACTGTCTGACTCATCCTACCAAGTCGTAACATCAGCATACGATCCGTACACATGATTTGTATCCCTGGCAGAATGAATTGCCAGGAGGGTCGAACACTACCCACCATACGAGTTCCTGATACGACTCGTATCCAAGCCTTAGGACTCATACTCTTAAGTCGTATCCATTTCAGTGTCCAAGACCATCCCACCAACTAACCCTGGTCATCCTCTTTTGTTCTTCTTCTCTCTTCAATTTCGCTGTTCTTCTCAGGTTATTGCTTAAATTATTATCAGTTGTTATTTGTTAAATTTAGTTGATTCATCTCATGTAGTTGCTTAAATTGTTATCAATTGTTCTTTGTATGCTAATTTTTGCAATTATTGGGTACTTTTTTTGGTTGATTTTGCTTACTTTGTACTTTATGTTGAGGTATTTGTTTTCTCTTTGTATTAGAACTCCATGTAAAGTTTGTGGTGATGTGGGATGATAAAGGGGCATCGGGCTATGTACAGCAGTAGTGTTATAGAAAATGGCAAATTTAAATTTTCTATTTAGCTAATAACTAAATGAAAAGCCAGAAAATTTTAGTAGAAAGAGTCTAGATTTGAGGCCTAAAAGCAAAAAGGTATATGTCTTAATTCATTCATAGGCCTATGCATGTTTCTATACTCTGTGGCTCTGCTGGTAAAACATCAAAAGTGATGTACCATTCTGATGTCTCTTAATATACCAGTTTTTACTTAAATGGTAATTATGAATATTCTCTTCATTAACATCTTAAGACATCAAAATTGGGTGTAATAAGAGATATCCATAGTCTTCACTATTAACTTCAATTACTATTATTATATAAAAATAGCAACAACATAGCCGGTTCTCACGAGATCAGAAGTTTTTTGATTTATCTAATTGGATGGAATTGAGATTTAGGGGCACCACTATAAAGAGGTTACGTAGGAAGCTTCTAGCTCATATTGGTCATAGGTTGGTAATGAAAATTGAAGTCTAAGAGATTGAAACTCCTGTTATGCCCCTCAGTAGCTCAGTGCTAGAATGGTCGGTGGTTAACCGGTTGGTCATAACTTTAAATCTAGGAATGTACTCTATATCTCTTGGTGTTCGAACTTGAAAATATTTTTGACAAGGGTTCAAAGTGTTCTTTATTTTCAATTAAAGACTTGGAGCAAGTCTGATTTGTGCATTTTCTTATTTTGTGTAACTATACGCCAATCTGGTGGTGATTTATGGAAGTTGATGTTTAATACTTGTACTGGGCGTCATTATTACCTTTATTAAGTAGATTTTTCATGGTGAATTTGTTGTTGATAGTTTTGGACATTTTCTACTTCCTTACCTTTATTATTTTTCTGGATTTGAGTTATATTTAGAAATTGATTTGATGAAGGAGAGATTCGCCAATCTGTTTCTTGGTGCAGACATCTCTAGAGGAGGTAAAGGGGTCCATATGGCACTTGCAGTCTCAAATGCTTTTACAAATCTATTTGGTTCTTTGAACTCTAAGGATAATTAAAAAAAGATAATACAACATAATAAGGTGGGTGATACAAACTTACATGGATATTAACTGATAAAATAGAGCAGATAGGGGACATTTGTGATTTTTATTGTGATAACAAAAGAATATTATGAGTTGAGAGGATTTCTTGCTACAAAAAGATATTCAAGCACTCCTTGTTAAATAATGAATAATTCTGGATGACGGATAATTTATTTTTCACTCATGAAATACTTGATACATCTTCTCTTGATAAACTTTACTTGAGGGTCATGCAGTTTTGATTATTGTGTAATTGTATGTTCAACCAATATGGACTGTAGAATTTAAGTTGTAACTTGTTTTATGTCCACTTTTGAAATTTATTGGTGTTATTGGTACTTTTGCAGATGTAATCGATAGGTAACTACTTCGTTGTACTCTTGAACTTGCAAGAGGTAAGAATTGTTAGATAATTTCAGTTTTGTTGTCAAAGATGTAATTGAAGTCCGCCTTTGTTATAAATCTATTGGAGCTTTTAGATGAATCTGATGCAGCTATACTACACTTAATGTAAGTTGCAAGTGTTGTTGAAAGAATTAAGATGAATGTCTGACTTTGATTGCATTAATTTTTCCATAGAAGTCTCATCCAAAATAACTCTCCCCATTTTATTATCTCTCCAGATATATATGCAACAAACTAATGTTGTTGTTATGCCATCTTCTAATGATAAACTCATGTGTGCTTATTATGATGTATATAATTTTTTTCGTACAATAAAATGTTCTCATTGTTTGACATAAAAACCAATGTGTGCTTTTCACTTGGGTTAGGCTCTTCCATTTGGTATATATATATATACTAGTGTTCATATATAATTAGAATTTTGTTTGAGGAATATCGGAAACAATAATTTTGTCTATTTCTGTTGATGTAGATTTTAGGTTTGACATTTTTCCATTACCCTTAATTTATTGTCGCATGTTTCCCAAATATATTAGGGAGACTCCCAATTTTGAGAGTTTTCGTATAAGCGAAGGTGAGTTGTGAAGGGGAAGGACAATGCCTTGATATAAAGACAAGGCTTCTGCAGTCCGCGTTTACATAGTTTGTGATGAATCCAAGTTCATCTCTATCTTCTAAATTATAATAATTTGTTCGATAATTTGCGATGATGTTATGGATTGATTATTGTTCAGATATTTGATAGTGAGGAATTTTTCGACATTGGGTTGTGCTGATCAGCACTCTCAACTATTCTCCACTTACGATCAAATCCAAGAGTACGCCCTCTTCATTCCTGTCTTTGGGGTTACTGTTATCGTGAATTTAAAGTCTTTTGGTTTGTTTATATCTTGTGAGTTCTTTACTGTATCGAAAATAGCCGTGGTATGGACTGTGTACATTTACCCTCACTTTGTGGGTATGTTGTTGTTGGGTCCTTTACTATATGAATCCTTGTTTTGAATTTTTAATGTTCTTAATAGAGTACTTTTTAACTCTATTTAGTTTGTTCTCAAAGGAGTATGGCATATGATCCTCTTCCTATCTGATGATTTTTTCACTATTTTCTATTTCTTCTACTTATGTTGCTTCTTTTCATGGACTGCTTTGGGTGATTTTTCCTTCATTAAAGTGTACGAGAAATAGCCTCTCTACCGATATGCTGCATACACTCTACCCTCCTTAGACCCCACTTTATAGAATTATACTGGGTGGTTATCATCCTTAGATATTTGTTGATAAACAGTAGTAAGACGAGAGAAAGAATCCAAAAAAGTCACAAACTCATTATAATCCCAATAAAGAAAGAGTATGGGCAAGCCCCCGTGCTGTCGGAGCAAGGCACAAGAAAGTTAATAAAGATAATACTCAGCTACTTCCATTTAAAACTCAGATCAAATTTTCTATTGGAGAATAGAAGGTTAAAGTGAAAGGTCAAAGAATGAAGATGAGAAATAATTTCAACATGAAGTGATGGGCGTATGCAATATAAGGACTAATACAGCAGTTTGCTCTGTCTCTATTTTGTTGTTTCACTTTTGGAGAGGGGGGTAAGGTAGAGAGGATATCTGTATATCTGCTTGGTAAAATTATGTATTCCTTGCGTCTTGTAGTTGTGATCATTTTGACTTAAAAATAATCTTAGAATGGTGATGGTACTTATCGATACAACATTTGAAGATGAATCTGGTAGTGTCAATAATGTCGTCTAGTGTGTTACCTTCATCTTTATTGTGTTTCTGGATTCTCAGATGTAAACCAATGGATGTTGAAGATTGCGAGCCATTTACGGACGTCTTCTGGATCAAGTTTTACCGGGTTGAAAATGCCAGGTGATTACAATGTTCAGATCATTACCATTATATCTAGAGATGTTAATGGATATTGGTATTTTCTTTTATAAGTATTGTGAAAGATTTCATTCAGCTGCTAAGGAAAGGGCAAGAATATGTATTGCAAGACTCCTCCAATACCCTTATAACACAATAGAATTTTTTGAATGAACTGGTCTAGCATAGCATTATCTTCTCGATGATGGTTTCCATGCAATTTTCATATACATGCACATTTGTTTTTATATTGCATCATTATGCTTACATATTTGCTACTCCAGGTTTGCCTAAAGGAAACTGGATGAGTCTGTTTTCCTAGGGAATATATTACAGGCCTCTTATGCACCTCAATTTGAGAGTCTGGATGAGATGAAGGAGAAGTTAGAAGTGAGGAGAAAATAAGTTTTAGCGCGATTAAACCGTAAGTACCTTGTTACAAAGTTAGAAATGACCTTGTCAAATGAGAAAAATTCTGCCTTTAATTTGTAGACCTCTAGTTTCTTATTCTAGAGTTGATGTCCTTTCAGCTGGAAGGTCGAAAGGATTTGCTACACATCAGCCAGATGTGATTGGGGAGCCCTCGATAGATTCCTCTCAAACCCAGTTGAATCCTATCGCACAACCAATTGGCTCTAATCAAAGGTAGTTAAATACCGATGCTCTAGTTGACTTTTGAATTTTGTGTATCAAGATAGTGTAAAGTCATTTTCATTGTAGGCAGAGCTCGAATTCTCAGTTTAACTCTGCTCATGACATACAGTGTTCTCCCATAACAACGGTTTCTTTAGACAAGGTTAGTCATAGCGTTGCATATGTATTGCATTTATACCTCATATGGTTTTGACTTTTTGGCAACTGCTTTTAAAATTGTTATCAAATTCCATAGTCAAGTTATGAAGCAGGAGGTTTGTTGCCAAATAATCATTTCTCTGCATGTTAAGTGCCTGACGGTTATAAATGTATTTTCAAATTTTAGGCAGATCTTCTTAGGTTGTAAAACTAAGAGACTTCACACCCTTAGTACGCTTGTCATTGGTGGATTAACAAAAGGCAAGAAAAATGCTAAAAGGGAGAAAATTAACTGAAAATATTTTGTGTTGTGTTCTTGGCAATATGGAAGCCATAGACAAGTTTCAAGGGGTAGATTTTTTGGCGTGGATTGCAGAGTTCAAATAAACATAAAGATTGTTGCACATATCTTTATTTATTACTTGATAGAGAATTACCATGAAATATGTGTTTCTCCTAATGCACACGCAAGTACCCACGGTCGTACAAATAATACAGTGAATTAATAGTAGAGTGTCGTACCTACAGGGACTTATGTCACAACCCAACTTTTAAGGTCATGATGGAGCCTACCATAACCCACCAGTAGGCAAGCCAACCTGTAGTCCGGAATGGCTAGTAACGGACTACTTAATAACATAAGAAAAAGAATGCGGAATATATGAGATAAAGATCAATACATGGATGAATGCCAAAACCTGGTGGTATCAGTACAAGAGCTTCTAGACATAATAAGAGTACAAAAGTGATATATCAAGGAGAAATACACTGATTCAACTTACCTCTGAATACAACATAGAGGCTAGTCTAATACATAGGCGAGAGATAAGTAATACTCCGAACGTCAGGAGCTCACTCTACGTCTCTGAATATGGGCTACTCCACACGATGCACACATCAACGACAATAACTCGTACTATGATCTGTAGGCTGCAGAGGTATAGTATGAGTACCAAACGAATGGTACTCAGTAGGCAACTGCCAACTGAGCTCCAAAGATAAAGTAGATATATAAAACATATAAATAGAATGGAAACTACAACCAAGAGTCCATAAATCATGTAATAAGTCAATGAGAATAACAAGGGAAAACTATCCTATTCATGTCCAAGAGTCTTAACATAATAAGACTAAGGAAGTATCAAGGTGAACTATCTTATTCCAGCTACATTCAATATATGCCAAAGATATACCGTATATTCCAGGTCAATATACAGATAAAGAGCGAAATAAAGATATATTATAATATACAAGGCAAAGGAACGTCTATACAATATGAACAACGAAGAAAGGGATATCTGATAGTACCATGACTTCATATAGCTATATATATATATAAAAAAAAAATAAGAGGTCATCTCAACATAACCTACATCGTCATGTTCTCATTTTAAGACCTCATTATAATACTATCAGGATTCAATACCAACATACTCAGGATTTCTAATCCATATGGCTAGACATAGAATAATCGTGCATAGTAATGTAATCATAAGATAGCAAAGGTCGAAGACATACCTCAATTCCAATACCGGATCCACGACCAATCTGTCATAAGCTAGCCATAATAATGATCATAACCAAGATAATAACAATATCAATAACATCATAAATAACCGGCTACTCCGGACAACCAAATACCTAGCCGAGCCTATGCGTACCCCCACCGCCCCAGACTCGGAAGGTTTAATCAAAAAACAATAACACAAGACATATTCTTCACCCATAGTTATGCAACCGTCCCATACCGTCTTATAGACATAGGTGCATACTGGTGATAGGCGATGCGCATGTAAGAATAAATGCAAAATATACCATCAATATCACAATGCATCATAATTGTCCTTATCAGGACCATCATCATCGTCATCAACCTCCGTCCTCACCGGGTATCAATATCATCTCAATAGTATCCTCCGGGCTCGAACCGGGTATCAATATTATCATAATATTCTCCGGCCTTGCCGGGTATCAATATCATCTAAATAGTATCCTTCGGACTCAAACCGAGTATCAATATCATCATAATATCCTCCGTCCTTTTTGGGTATCAATATCATCTCAATAGTATCCTACGAACTCGAACCGGGTATTAATATCATCATAATATCCTCCGGCCTTGCCGAGTATCAATGTATTATCATAACTCTTGACACATAAATATAGGCATATAATAGGTGCACAGATGCAAGCCGATATACTCATAACCATAAAGATATCTATCTTATCAATACAACCCAATTACTCGTTATTAGCTAACCAACATTTATTATTATTAAACCGCTAGTTCGCTAGTCATCACATAACCTCTAGTTATTAGCCTAAACATTATCCTTAACATAATACTTATTCACGGGATAACAACTAACCACTATTCATTTAATAGTCAACATCTAACATCTAGTCTAGGTTCATCATTAAACCAAAACCATCATTTATCTACCATTCATTATTTTCTACTATTCATCCTATTTTTGTTAATAGTTACTAGACAACACATTACTACTTGTCGCCTAACCATCTTTTATTAAATGACATCATTCATTAACTGACCATCATTAGCTATCATGTTCCAACTAATAAAGATTCATTAACTAATACATTAGCTTCCTAGCCATCAAGTGCAATAGTTAGCTAATAGACAACTAGTTACCACATAGCTTAACCGTCTAACAAGAAGAAAAACCATAAGATCATATTTCAGCTATAATCACATCATTTATAATGGTAAATAATCATGAACGCACCAAACCTATGCATGCCATCACTAATATTCAATCAGTGGAATAATAAGCATCATACCGCATCTTCCTCCATCCCATACCAGAGAGATGTGTATACAAACATATACATATTCATATTCATAAATTGCAATCACATCATTCACAATGATAAACACTTCTTGGATATTTAATTAGTACCATAACACGGCCCTTGGCCCATTAATTTATCCGAAATAATCACAACATCATAATCATGGTGTAATGACCCTTCAGGTCATTTTCCATATTTATGTTTATCTTCACCGTTTGAGCTTCTCCATAGATTCCCCAAGTCATTTATGACTTTCTTGGACTGAGGATTCGGTTACCGGGCAGTTTATTTGGTTTTTAGAGTTAACTCTCTGTTTAGAAGTCTTCGTTGGTTCCAAATGGCCACTGATCAAAAACTTCAGCGAAATGATCTCGGATGAAAATTTTAACTGCGCCAACATATCCAAAATATCAATTTTAGTCTAGTTAGATCTTTGGTTCGGGTCCAAATGCACTGGATCTCATTTCGACCTATTAGTCGGAAAGTCATAAAATCAAAACTAAATATGTGGGCCCCACTTTTTACCAAAACGACCTTTTATCGAAGTTTTGATGGTTCCAATGGATTTTAATTGTGTTTTACACTCAAATTTCACTATTGTATCATATATTTTGGGTTCCGAATGAGTTCTGAGGGTGAAAAATAAGTTTTTGACTTTGCTGTCGCAGGGTACCGCGTCTGTTCGCCGAAGGGGTCTATAAATAGACCTAAGGTAGCGATTTTGGGGATTTTTCTTTCACATTTGAGAACCTAACACCCTAAATGGGTATGATAACTTGAAATTGATTCTTGTGGGTGTCTAGGGAGCTTGGTAAACATCTTTTATCATGATTATCCTCCGGATTAAGGTAAGATTTCATCACTTTATTGGTGAATTTCATTGTTCTTGACCCAAAACCCAATTTAGCTTAGGGCTTGATTTAACCCCAAATTTTTTTTGTTTGCACCCATAAATTGAGGGTTATGCTTCCTTGGAGATAGATGAGCATTGAGTTGACCTCGGAAATGCGATTTCCGTATGTGGGACCCATTTGGGCTTTTTGGAGTCATTTTTGGAACCGAAGCACAATAGTGAAATATGGGTATCTTTAGACTCGTATTGATGAGTAGATTATATTTTTGATAGTGTGATGACATTTTGGAGATTGTGAAGTGAAAACGGGCATGTGGTGCTTGAAGTGTGATTTTACGGTTTAACCTTGAGGTAAGCTTTTGTCTAATCTTCTTCATGGATGATGTATGATATATATTGTGTGTGAATGTGAATGTTAATATTGATATTGGATAGAATTACTTAGTATTGAATATACATATAAGTTTGGAGATTAGATAGGGTTTTAGACCCGTAGGTTAAATTACTTAATACCCTTGTAGAATCTTATTGCCTTCTCCCTAGTTTGGGTAAATTTGTAGCATGGATATGATATAATGCTATGCTCGGAATATGGTATTATCCTTTGAAACATGATTTATATATTTAGCCTTATTGGGCTAGTGTGATAGTTTTGGAACCGTAAGTTTGGTAGAGTTGACTTGAGTACCCTTGTTTCTAGTCGAAGTTACTATCTTAGGCGTTAATATGGATTGCTTGACATCTAGAGGACGAACGAGATACCTTAGCCTAGTTTGGAGCATAGTATTCCTAATTATGGAAATTACGGATTAGAAGTGGGATCATCCGGCCCACTTAGGCCAAGATTTGTGTTAGCCTTTATGGGCTTAGTTGCGGGTAGTAGACCTAGTTGAGACTAATGAGCCTTATTTATGAGAATTACTTGGTGAATTGATAAATTGTGATGATTTTCGTCGGATTATGATTAATGGCCTATATAGATGCATTTTCCTCTTTATTATGATATTTGGCCCCTAGAGATGCATTTTCCTCTTTATTATGATATTTGGCCCATAGAGATGCATTTTTCTCTTAATTATGATATTTTGCCCATAGAGATGCATTTTCATCTTTATTATGATATTTGGCCCATAGAGATGCATTTTCCTCTTAATTATGATATTTTGCCCATAGAGATGCATTTTTCTCTTTATTATGATATTTGGCCCCTAGAGATGCATTTTTCTCTTTATTATGATATTTGACCCATAGAGATGCATTTTCCTTTTAATTATGATATTTTTCCCATAGAGATGGATTTTCCTCTTTACTATGATATTTGGCCCATAGAGATGCATTTTCTTCTTAATTATGATATTTTGCCCATAAAGATGTATTTTCCTCTTTATTATGATATTTGGCCCATAGAGATGCATTTTCCTCTTAATTATGATATTTTGCCCATAAAGATGCATTTTCCTCTGAATTATGATATTTGGCCCATAGAGATGCATTTTTCTCTTAATTATGATATTTTACCTATAGAGATGCATTTTCCTCTTAGTGACGATATTTGGTCCATATAGATGATTTTTCTCTTAGTTATGATTATTGAGCTTATAGAGATGATTTTCCTCTTGGTCATGATGCATAACCTATAGATATAAGATGTCTAATAGAGGCGATATGCTTGTTGATATTATGCCTCCTAGATGTGAGATGCCTCCTATATGTGAGATAATTATAGATATGCTACGGTTTATAAATATGATTATTGATATGAGTTCCAGATATGTATATGGGCCTAAGGCCATGATTATGATGTTGTGATTATTCCGGATAAATTAATGGGCGAAGAGCTGTGTTATGGTACTGATTAAATATCAAAGAAGTGTTTATCATTGTGAATAATGTGATTGCGATTTATGAATATGAATATGTATATGTTTGTATACACATCTCTCCGGTATGGGATGGAGGAAGATGCAGTATCATGCTTATTATTCCATTAATTGAATACCGGTGATGACATGCATAGGTTTGGTACGTTCATGATTATTTACCATTATAGATGATGTGATTATAGCTGAAATATGATCTTATGGTTTTTCTTCTTGTTAGACGGTTAAGCTATGTGGTAACTAGTTGTCTATTAGCTAACTATTGCACTTGATGGCTAGGAAGCTAATGTATTAGTTAATGAATCTTGCTTAGTTGGAACATGGTAGCCAATGATGGTCAGTTAATGAATGATGCCAGTTAATAAAAGATGGTTAGGCGATAAGTAGTAATGTGTTGTCTAGTAATGATTAACAAAAATAGGATGAATAGTTGATAATAATGAATGGTGGATAAATGACGGTTTTGGTCTAATGATGAACCTAGACTAGATGTTGGATGTTAATTATTAAATGAATAGTGGTTAGTTGTTATCCCGTGAATAAGGATTATGTGAAGGATAATGTTTAGGGTAATAACTAGAAGTTATGTGATGACAAGCGAACTAGCGGTTTAATAATAATAAATGTTGGTTAGTTAATAACGAGTAATTGGGATGTATTGATAAGATAGATATCTTTATGGTTATGAGTATATCGACTTGCGTCTGTGTATCTATTATATGCCTATATTTATGTGTCGAGAGTTATGATGATACATTGATACCCAGCAAGGCTAGAGGATATTATGATTATATTGATACCCGGTTCGAGTCTGGAGGATACTATTGAGATGATATTGATACCTGGCAAGGCTGGAGGATATTATGATGATATTGATACCCGGTTTGAGTCCGGAGGATACTATTGAGATGATATTGATACCCGGCAAGGCCTGAGGATATTATGATGATATTGATACCCGGTTCGAGTCCGGAGGATACTATTGAGATGATATTGATATCCGGAAAGGCTGGAGGATATTGTGATAATATTGATACCCAGTTCGAGTCCGGAGGATACTATTGAGATGATATTGATACCCGGTGAGGCCGGAGGTTAATAAAGATAATGATGGTCCTGATGAGGAAAATTATGATGCATTGTGATATTGATGGCATATTTTGCATTCATTCCTATATGTGCATCGCCTATCACCAGTATGCACCTATGTCTATCAGCCGGTATGGGACGGTTGCATAGATATGGGTGAATAATATATCTTGTGTTATTGTTTGTTGATTGAACCTTCCGAGTTTGGGGAGGTGGGGGTACGCATAGGCTTGGCTAGGTATTTGGTTGTCCGGAGTAGCCGGTTATTTACGATGTTATTGATATTGTTATGATTATTATTATGGCTAGTCTATGACAAATTGGTCATGGATCCGGTATTGGGATTGAGGTATGTCTTCGGCCTTTGCTATCTTGTGATTACATTACTACGCACGATTATTCTATGTCTATCCATATGGATTAGAAATCTTGAGTATGTTGGTATTGAATCCTAATAGTATTATAAGGAGGTCTTAAAATGAGAACATGACGATCTAAGTTATGTTTGAGGTGACCTCCTATTTATATGTATTATATATATATATAGCTATATGATGTCATTGGATATCCCTTTCTTCGTTGTTCATATTGTATAGTCGTCCCATCACCTTTTATATTACAATATATCTTTCTTTCACTTTTTATCTATATATTGACCTGGGATATATGGTATAGCTTTGTCATATATTGAATGTAGCTGGAATAAAATAGTTCACCATGATACTTCCTTAGTTTTATTATGTTAGACTCTTGGACATGAATAAGATAGTTGTCCCTTGTTATTCTCATTGACTTATTACATGATTTATGGACTCTTGGCTATAGTTTCCATTCTGTTTATATGTTGTATATATCTACTTTATCTTTGGAGCTCAGTTGGCAGTTTCCTACTGAGTACCATTCGTTTGGTACTCATGCTACACCTCTGTAGCCTGGAGATCATAGTACGAGTTATCACCATTGATGTGTGCATCGTGTGGAGTAGCCCTGATTTGGAGACTTAGAGTGAGCTCCTGATGTTTGGAGTATTACTTATCTCTCTCCTATGTATTAGACTAGCCTCTAAGTTGTATTCAGTGGTAAGTTAAATCAGTGTATTTCTCCTTGATATATCACTTTTGTACTCTTATTATGTTTAGAAGCTCTTGTACTAATACCACCAGGTTTTGAGATTCGTCTATGTATTGATCTTTATCTCACATATTCCGCATTCTTTTCTTTATGTTATTAAGTAGTCCGTTACTAGCCGTTCCAGACTACGAGTTGGCTTACCTACTGGTGGGTTATGGTAGGCGTCATCATGACCTGAAAAATTGGGTCGTGACAAATTGGTATCATAGCCTAGGTTTCTTCGGTGTATTAGTACAAGAGCTAAGTGTTTGTAGAGTCTTGAAGATCGGTGTTGAGACGTTCGTAACCTATCTTCGGGAGGCTATAGTGATATTTTAAGAAATTCACTTCTTGAATCCTTATCGTGTGTCCACATTCCGATGAACCTTGAACATATTCTTTGACTCTATTTCTTCCCCGAAGGATGATGCGATATTGTCAACAAATGCGAATAAGACTCCAATACGGGTTTCCAGAGTTTCAGCGCAGTATCGAACTAGAGAGTCAGAGATGGATATCGAAGATCTTCAGTGGTAGCTAAAAAGGATTTGGGCTGAGTTCCTATATAGACTATCGGAGTGTGGTATGGTTTTTCGAGCCATGGTGACCATTCTGGATTATGAGGGGTAGTATCTCGAAGTATTTTAGATTTTTGGTTTGGTTGTGTTGTGATGGGGCACTGGTTCAGAAAATGCCCCTAGTATGAGATAGGTGGTCAGATAGAGTTAGCCTGTATTCCTCGCCAGCCTAGAGTTCCTAAGACAGACTATGATTTTGGAAGTTTGGACATAAATTTACGGATTTCTCCCAACGTTGGTTGGCCATCCATTTGAGCTCAGTTTGTGTACTCGCCATGTTGATGCTCCAGGAATTTCTATGAGTATAAGACGATTGACTACTAGTATAGAGAGTGTCTTCGACATGGGATTTTCAGTTATTCAGCTCATTCAAATCAGCCTCGTGATGTTGTGCCATCTTCAGTTATAAATGGTGCATTTGGAGACTCAGTTGATGATTCAGTCAGTCGGTCCGAGTTAGGCCCGTTCAGATTTATTTTCCCTATGCCCATCAGGCATGTGGTTGTGGATCTCGCCACGACTGGTGTGCTTTTATTCTCACATTTATCTCTTATTATGTGTATTACGATTTTCATGCCCATTGATAATTATATGCCTTGATGAATTTATATCGGTCATTATGTGCCTTATTGTTGAATTCATGATTATATTACTACTCCATGGTTTATTTCTTTTAGTAGTGGATAGAGTAGATCTATAATGATGTTTCTTCCCTATGGGTGTGCTTTGGGTTCGAGTCCCATTTATCTTGGCACATTAGTCCTGTTGTGGCCCTTCAGTGGTACATAATACTGAAGTTCATTTTGGTACCATCTATCGAGTATATTGATTTTGATATTGTTGTTGCTATTGCTACCACTGTATGAGGGTACTAATATTACTTGATATTATTACTCGATATTGTTGCTTTATAATTAATTCTTGCTGGGTAGCTGTATAGACTAGTGTTATCTAATAGACTCTCATTTTCTTGTGTTATTATTTGGTGGCTTGAGTAGATATAGCCCGATTTGATGATTTCTTTCCCCTAGCATAGCGAGGTTGATTGTGTTCCCTCTTGGTTAGCTATAATAGATTAATTCGGGGATGTATTGTGATATTGAAAGGTAGGTTAATCTTTTGTGGCTATTTCTTTGTCCGATAGAGATTTGATGTTGATGTTGAGATGTCATGGATTCATCTCATAGGTAAGTTGGTTCGGTCTTTTGTGATGGATTGCCTTATTATTAGTGTGGAGATTGGATACTCTTTTGTCGTTTTGATATGGTTTTGTCTAGAGAAGATGAAAGATAGAGGCAGGTGGCCTTTCTTGTGATCGCTTCTAAAGTTTGGAAATTAGAAACTCTTTAGCTTGAGTTGTTGGTATTCTGGTGGTTGTCTCGACTTTGACCTTGGCTTTGAAATTGTTATTTCTTCTTTGATGAGGTGATTCTTGGGTGGATTCAGAAAATTCCTATTTCAGTATTTATTTGGCCTAGTAAGGCTTGGTGGAGTGATTCTTCTCGATGATATGTGTTTAGGTCTATTTCTTTGCCTAGATGGGGTATCGTATTTGTTCAGTTTTGACTTGACGCTTTGGAATGGCGATTGGGAATTATGATAAATTTGGATTATTAGTACCTACCCATTCTTAGTTTTGTTTAGATATTTGAGACCGAGCGATTCAGCCTTGGTATTGAGATTCCAGCTTGGTGGTGGAGCTTCTATTTTAGAATTGTCTTCATTCAGATTTCATTTATAGGCTGGTTGAGCCTACTCTATGGTTGTCTATTCGGTCTTCTTGACATCAGTTGGATTATAGTTGATAAGTGTTCAGATGATAGCTCATGGGCCCCATATTGGTTATATTAATTTTGACCTCGAGATTCAATTTTCTTTAGGAATTTTGGATGATTTACTCAATGCGAGTAATATACTTGAGTTGGTATCACCGTGTTGTGGTTCAGATTTGCGTGCATTAGTCTTTTCAGTTCATTTGGAGGCCATTTATCGATTGAAGTTGAGGTTTGTTATTTGGGAAGTAAAGTGAGGGTGCAAGTTGAAAAAGGGATACCTGTGGGGAAATCCCTTGCAAGTGTTCTCTCCTCGTGGAGGTTACCTGGGAAGTCATTCTTGAAGCATGCGGGCCCAGTACCTCATCACTTAGAGCCTTTGAGATTCTTTCTATTCGTTGACTTTCGGGGACGAAAGTCCTTTTAGTAGTGGATATTGTAATGACCCTTCAGATCATTTTCCATATTTATGCTTATCTTTACCGTTTGAGCTTCTCCATAGCTTCCCCAAGTCATTTATGACTTGCTGGGACTGAGGATTCGGTTACCGGGCAGTTCGTTTAGTTTTTAGAGTCAACTCCCCGTTTAGAAGTCTTTGTTGGTTCCAAATGGCCACCGATCAAAAACTTCAGTGAAACGATCTCGGATGAAAATTTTGACTGTGCCAGCATATCTGAAATATTGATTTTAGTCTAGGTAGACCTTTGGTTCGGGTCCCAATGCACCGGAGCTCATTTCGACCTATTAGTCGGAAAGTCATAAAATCGAAACTATATATGTGGGCCTCACTTTTTGCCTAAACGACCTTGTATGTAAGTTTTGACGATTCCAATGGATTTGAATTATGGTTTACACTCAAATTTCACTATTGGATCATATATTTTGGGTTCCGAATGAGTTCTGAGGGTCAAAAATAAGTTTTTATTTTGCTGTCGCAGGTACCTGTAACGCCCCAAAATTTGGGTCCCGGGACGTCACACGGTGCTTAGGGGCGCAAGTGACCCCAAGCTAACCCTCCTACTGGCATAACTCATAAACAACTGGATAAAATGCTTAAATCTATATAAAGTTAGCGAAAATATAGAACTTCTCTGAACTTGATCAATATAAATATGAACTTTACAAGATTACAACTCTACTTTTACAAATGAAACTGAAACTGAATATATCAACTTCTACTGACTATGAAGCCTCTACTGGTACTGACTTTAGATAGATGGGTCATGACTCCCAACTACCCAATCTCAATACGACTAAATTAAGAAAAATACAACACTTCTCAAACTGTATAACTGACTCATGCCCTCGAATCAAAAGGACTCATCACCTGCTGACTGAAAGCTGCGAACTGACTGAATACGGTATCTGCACTATAACTTGTACCTATACGTCCATCTACTCATATCCCCTTGAACCAAACCCCCTCATCATTTTCATGTGTAACCTAGAACCACAAGATTTGCCACATAACCCCATTCTGAATCATGAGCTCCCACACATCTACATTCTTACAACCTCTCACTTCAAGAGTAATTCTCATTACCACTTCGACAACTCCAATCCACCTAGAACTAGCCATTTACTAATGTGCAAGGCACCCATCGGCATGCACACAAACACGACATTCAAGCCTATCTTCATAACCACATGCGCATTCCTAATCAAACACTTATAAAGCCTCTTCTTCATACCCTACACCATATCAATAAAATTTCCATGCACTCACCTCAAGCACACCTGACATACTCCTTGCTAATCGAGTCCTACACAAATGCTTCACTCCAATATTCCTTCCAACTCATGGAATTACACAAAACGAACACACCACAATCTTCCCAATCATAACACATTAAACTTCAACTAACCATAACATGTATCAAAGACTTAGCCTCAATCTTACTTCACATTACCGCCAAGCCAAATTTGGCATGTCACCCTCTATCATTGATAAGGAAATATCTCTTCTCTCCCGACTAAATAACTATTCACCACCACTATCTTGGGTAAGGAAAGATAACTAAAAGATTAGAGCATGAGGATCTGACACATGAATAGATACTATGAATAACTTGACACTCAACTGAGGCTTGAGAAATAGAGGATTTAACATCATAAACCCATCAAATAAATACGGCCAGGGGACATGCACGATATGAATCTGAATTTCTTTCTTGCTGATCATTAAAAGTAGCACTTGAACATTGGAACTGAACATATCACAAAGCTTGAGTACATAAGTCATGTGTTTCATGACCTAAATTGGGAATTCGTAACTATGAATTGTGATTCCAACCGGTGAAAGGTCTGAGACTCCGCATTTCGGTAACTAAGTGAGGACAGGATTTTTTTATGGCATGCTTGGACATGAATCATGATCATGGAATCAAAGCGCAAAGCATAAATAAATACAGGAATGGCTGAAAATACTAAAATAAAAATGGATCGAGCAGTATCCCTTCTCACAGCTGTTCCACAACTTATTGACATACCCACTAGAACCTGACGAACTAACCTGATCACTTGTTTTACTATCTCCCCCTTAGACTAAAGCCATCACACTTTTTGACTTAATTATTAGGAACATCATTCATTGCCTAACTAGTCTTCCTCCACCTAGCAACTCCACGATACTTACTAATTGCCACATACAATGACCCTAAAAAAAAAATAAAGCAGCCTCACAGAACCTTGGGCAAGATTTCTCACCAAGAACACAAAATCAAACTTAATTACAAGTTGATCAAACTCAGGCTCTCGCATACACTGTCCAAGCCCATTAGATCACTTCCCTGTAACTAGCACCATTAACCAAGAAATCATCACATCCACCTTTATAGCCATCATTCATCCAAGCTTAATGCCTAGCGCTCAGCATAACTTACAACTCTACCTCACACACACCATTCTTACTTGGAAACTATAAAATAAAACGTCAATAAACACTAGTCCACTTAAACCCCCTCATAAAAATAATTGGTCATAATCATATGGCCTCTCTCATTTATAATCCATCAACACGCCCTTCTTCTACCCATCATTACTATCTATCCTTCATACACAACTTAACTTAGTTCATAACTCTCTAAGCCTCAACTTAACTTTTCCTTGCAATCTCAGGAGCATCTAAGTTAGCAACACTCATCCACTAAGTATCATCATCCATAACTTATACTTATCTTGTGGAACACATCATCAATAACTCTTTTCATACCTTAAGCAAACCATTATTTACCTCCATCAATAACTCTTTCTCTTTCTTCCATGAGCTGACACTCAAGAACAATATCACTTCATCACTAACTCGATCACATGCAAAAGTCTCAGCTATATATACTTTCAATAAATTACACTTTCCACCCTTTCTTGCCACAACACCTCTAAACTAGTTCTAACCAGTACGAGGAAACAAGATACACAAGGAGTCGCTAGTGAATCAAAATAGGCCTCACCCGGCTTCACTAGTTTTTGATTTGCATTTTGAAAAAGAATTTGAGATGGATAACAAAGCAATTATGCTAGTGAATAGAAAAAGCCCCACACGGCTTCACTAGACTTTCAGTTCCAACATCATGAAGATAACAAGGTTACAAGAGATAGAAACTCGCCATACAATATTTGATAATCTAAGAATACACATCTTACTCTATCTTAAATGAAAGAATCATAAGGGAGAGGGCATAATATAAAACTTAGGAAACTTATAACATGTTGGTGAGCTCTTCTCAGGCCGTTTTGTGAGACTTCTGAAATTTCTCTCTTGTAAGCCTGAAAGCATTATCAGAGGGAGGAAATTGGAACTCGCTGATCATGTTACCTCAGGAATAATACATAGATAAGGAAGTATAGATTATCAATATGGATTCTGAGAAGGAAAATTGGAAGCGCAACTAACTTGGGCTTATTGCACAATTTATAAGCAAAGCATGATAAGGCACTAATAGGGTACTTTATAGATCATTTACAACTTCATAACTATCTGTGGGGACTGTTTAAGAAAGTACTATCTACAAAGAATTGAGTTTAGTTGTCTCTAATACCTTGAAAATAAGGTGGGGATGCCCCGAATAGGGTAAGATGAGAATCTGTATAAGTTTCTCAACGAACCTTTCTATAGCACGATCTAAGACTTGAAAGAATGGAGACCTTTCCTAAATGTCTTGTAGCCTCTCGAAGAAAAGTATAGATATCTCTGTACCATTTTGCAAGACTCTACTAGGCACGACTTCATAGACACCCTAGTACACTTGAACTCTATGCTCTGATACCAAGTTTGTAACGCCCCAAAATTTGGGTCCCGAGACGTCACACGGTGCTTAGGGGAGCAAGTGACCCCAAGCTAACCCTCCTACTGGCATAACTCATAAACAACTGGATAAAATGCTTAAATCTATATAAAGTTAGCAAAAATATAGAAATTCTCTGAACTTGATTAATATAAACATGAACTTTACAAGATTACAACTCTACTTTTACAAATAAAACTGAAACTGAATACATCAACTTCTACTGATTGTCTATGAAGCCTCTACTGGTACTGACTTCAGATAGATGGGTCATGACTCCGAACTACCCAATCTCAATACGACTAAAGTAGGAAAAGTACAACACTTCTCAAGCTGTATAACTGACTCATGCCCTCAAATCAAAAGGAATCATCACCTGTTGACTGAAAGATGTGAACTGACTGAATATGGTATTTGCGCTATAACTTGTACCTACATTATAAGGCATTGTAGCATATAAAAATATATGGGGTTCAGTACTTTAAGGAATGTACTGAGTATGTGGGGGCGCAATACAACATTATATATAATATCATAAATGATTATGAAAATAATGCATGCTGACGATAACAACTTTCTTCGTTTGAATTAATTGAAATATATTCCTTGTAAATCATCAATAGTAATACAAGCATTATAAATCTTATAAATCATTATACTTAACTCAAACTCTTTAAATCATGACTTAGAGTGACTCGGTAACTCATGAAACTTGAACTCTTATGGACTTAAGAGTTTCTTATAACCGACATAACTACACCATGTGAGCCGCATGGAGTCCAATGTTTTGTCCTCCTAAGGAGAGAACCTCACATTGGCGGGGATGTCGTACTCTTGCCAAGGAGTACAACCTCAATTTCTCAATCATAATCCCATACTCGGCCTCTAGCCCATAATCATCAATATCAATCCTAGGGTGGCATGTAGTTTTGGGAAAATACCATATTTCTCGCTCGGTGCTAAATACTCCTCCCAGACTCAGCTCAGAACGCATTAGGAAATCCACCTTAATCAATATCAATTCGTGGGTCCATTATAAAGACCAAAACATAAATATATATCTCATCGGTAAATCATATACAACTGTGGATTCCTAACTCGACTCAAAATCAAACAATCTTTCTCAACATCAAGATGTACCAATTCATTTAGTCATGGCAACATCAATAACTTTGAGGAAATATCAAGACTCATTATAACAACTCAATCTTATGAATCAATATACTCAATAATCCAATTTGTCATAAGGGAGCTTAAAGCTTGACACATGTCTTGAAAGCACTTGAAATACCAACTCATGGTAGAACATGAAATTCACAATATTAAATATCAAGTCATAATTTGGAAGTTGTAAAATAATCATGTATCAAAAACTTCAAGAAAACATCATAGAACTCATTCTTGACTCTCAAGCTCAAATATCAATATATATATATATATATATATTCAATAATAAAAATTCTCATAGAAAAGCTTAAATCATAACTTTTATCTCAAATCATTCGGAAATCATCAACTCATAATAATAATATTCAACTCATGGCATAAGTTCTCAATTTAAGAAATAAAATGATGAAATAGTCATGTGTATCGATCTTGAATAGCTCAAATATCATAAATCATTAGTAAAGTAATTTGGGTGTAAACCCACTTAACAAAATCATGGATTTCAATAGTAGAAATTAAATCTTTGGGTACAAGAAAGAAAGAAGTGTTCTTGTTCAAACCCCACATACCTTGATTACGGATTTGAATGAAGAAACTTGTTATAGACTCATTTTCCACTTCTTGAGTTAGGGTTCTTGATGCTTTTGACTTGGGTACCTTGAATCTTGAACCAATTTATAAAATCTATGGTTGGATTCTTAATGTTCTTAGGAAATTTGGATTGGATTTCTGAGAGAGAAACCCTAGTATTCTTGATGAAATGGAAGAAGAATAAAGTTTTCTTCTTTACTTGGATATATATAGAGGGTCAAAATGGGTGAAAAAGACCAAAATACTCTTTTAAAAATACCCCTTAATTGCTGAAAAAAAATGGCTGACGACATCCGTGATAGGCCGTCAGACCCATGATAGGCCGTCACGAAATGTCGTCACAAAAGGGTCAAATTTTTTAGTTTTTGCCTAAGGCTGACGACGTCATCAGAAATGTCGTCAGAAAGTCGACGTCGTCAGAAATGGCGTCAGAAACGTGACAGCCCATCAGAACCGTCATCGTCGTTTTCCAGCTTGACCATGTTGGAGTAAAATAGGCATAACTCTTTGCTCCGATATCGAATTTTGGCGAAATTGGTATCGTTGGAAATCTAATTCAATTATATATCTGTTGATAGGTCATGAGCTCAAAAATTTCAAGTATAATGAGAGATATGCTCATTTAAAGTTGACTATACCAATATCCTTCCCAAGAACTCAATCGGTAAGGAATGTTTTCATTCGCCCAATCGTTAGGACATCTTTAAGGCCTTAATACACACCATCCTTGATTAGAAAACAACCAAAGAACTATAATTTATTTCTCAAGATCTTGATTCATGGTTTCACTATTGGTTAGAGTCTCAGGGAATTACAAAATGGCTCTAACTTCCTCACCGGGTGTCCGATTCAGGTGAATCTTATGTCGATGGAAAGCTTATCCAATTCTCCACATGATCAAGAGTAGAATTTAGGGAAATACAACATGAGATAAATAAAAATCAATTTGGAATTCATCCATATTCACTCAAAAGATGGATTTAGGCTTAAGAAACGATCGGGTTATTACAGTACCGCGTCTGTTCGCCGAAAGGATCTATAAATAGACCCAAGGTCGCAATTTTGGGGACTTTTCTTTCACATTTGAGAACCTAAAACCCTAAATGGGTATGATAACTTGAAATTGAGTTTTGTGGGTGTCTAGGGAGCTTGGTAAACATCTTTTACCATGATTATCCTCCGGATTAAGGTAAGATTTCATCACTTTATTGGTGAATTTCATTGTTCTTGACCCAAAACCCAATTTAGCTTAGGGCTTGATTTAGCCCCAAATTTCGTTTGTTTGCACCCATCAATTGAGGGTTATTCTTCCTTGGTGATAAATGAGCATTGGGTTGACCTCGAAAACGCGATTTCCGTATGTGGGACCCACTTGGGCTTTTTGGTGTCATTTTTGGACCCGAAGCACAATAGTGCAATATGGGTATCGTTAGACTCGTATTGATGAGTATATTATATTTTTGATAGTGTGATGACATTTTGGGAATTGTTAAGTGAAGATGAGCATGTGGTGCTTGAAGTGTGATTTTGATGTTTAGCCTTGAGGTAGGCTTCTGTCTACTCTTCTTCATGGATGATGTATGATATATATTGCGTGTGAATGTGAATGTTAATATTGATATTGTATAGAATTACTTAGTATTGAATATACATATAAGTTTGGAGATTAGATAGGGTTTTGGACCCGTAGGTTGAATTACTTAATACCCTTGTAGAATCCTATTACCTTCTTCCTAGTTTGGATAAATTTGTAGCATGGATATGATATAATGCTATGCTCGAAATATGGTTTTAGCATTTGAATCATGATTTGTATAATTAGCCTTATTGGGTTAGTGTGATAGTTTTGGAACCATAAGTTTGGTAGAGTTGACTTGAGTACCCTTGTTTCTTGTCGAAGTTACTATCTTAGGTGTTAATATGGCTTTCTTGACATCTAGAGGATGAACTATATACCTTAGCCTACTTTGGAGCATAGTATGCCTAATTATGAAAATTATGGATTAGAAGTGGGATCATCCGGCCCACTTAGGCCAAAATTTGTGTTAGCCCTTGTGGTCTTAGTTGCGGGTAGTAGACCTAGTTGAGACTAATGAGCCTTATTTATGAAAATTACTTGGTGAATTGATAAATTGTGATGATTTTCGTCGGATTATGATTAGTGGCCCATAGAGATGCATTTTCCTCTTTATTATGATATTTGGCCCCTAGAGATGCATTTTCCTCCTTATTATGATATTTGGCCCATAGAGATGCATTTTCCTCTTTATTATGATATTTTGTCCATAGAGATGCATTTTCCTCTGAATTATGATATTTGGCTCATAGAGATGCATTTTTCTCTTAATTATGATATTTTGCCTATAGAGATGCATTTTCCTCTTAGTTACGATATTTGGTCCATAGAGATGATTTTCCTCTTAGTTATGATTATTGAGCTTATAGAGACGATTTTTCTGTTGGTCATGATGTATAACCTATAGATATGAGATGTCTAATAGAGGCGATATGCTTGTTGATATTGTGCCTCCTAGATGTGAGATGCCTCCTATATGTGAGATGATTATAGATATGCTACAGTTTATAAATATGATTATTGATATGAGTCTCCGATATGTATATGGGCCTAAGTCCATGATTATGATATTGTGATTATTTCGAATATATTAATGGGCCACGGGCCGTGTTATTGTACTGATTAAATATCAGAGAAGTGCTTATCATTGTGAATGATGTGATTGCAATTTATGAATATGAATATGTATACGTTTGTATACACATCTCTCCGGTATGGGACGGAGGAAGATACGGTATGATGCTTATTATTCCATTAATTGAATACTGGTGATGGAATGCATAGGTTTGGTACGTTCATGATTATTTACCATTATAAATGATGTGATTATAGCTGAAATATGATCTTATGGTTTTTCTTCTTGTTAGACGGTTAAGCTGTGTGGTAACTAGTTGTTTATTAGCTAACTATTGCACTTGATGGCTAGGAAGCTAATGTATTAATTAATGAATCTTGCTTAGTTGGAACATGGTAGCCAATGATGGTCAGTTAATGAATGATGTCAGTTAATAAAAGATGGTTAGGCGACAAGTAGTAATGTGTTGTCTAGTAATGATTAACAAAAATAGGATGAATAGTTGATATTAATGAATGGTGGATAAATGACGGCTTTGGTATAATAATGAACCTAGTCTAGATGTTGGATGTTGACTATTAAATGAATAGTGGTTAGTTGTTAGCCCGTGAATAAGGATTATGTAAAGGATAATGTTTAGGGTAATAACTAGAGGTTATGTGATGACCAGCGAACTAGTGGTTTAATAATAATAAATATTGGTTAGCTAATAACGAGTAATTGGGATGTATTGATAAGATAGATATCTTTACGGTTATGAGTATATCGGCTTGCGTCTGTGCATCTATTATATGCCTATATTTATGTGTCAAGAGTTATGATGATACATTGATACCCGGCAAGGCTGGAGGATATTATGATGATATTGATACCAGGTTCGAGTCCGGAGGATACTATTGAGATGATATTGATACCCGGCAAGGTCGGAGGATATTATGATGATATTGATACCCGGTTCGAGTCTGGAGGATACTATTGAGATGATATTCATACCCGGCAAGGCCGGAGGATATTATGATGATATTGATACCCGGTTCGAGTTCGGAGGATACTATTAAGATGATATTGATACCCGGCAGGGCTGGAGGATATTGTGATAATATTGATACCCAGTTCGAGTCCAGAGGATACTATTGAGATGATATTGATACCCGGTGAGGCCGGAGGTTGATGGCGATGATGATGGTCCTGATGAGGACAGTTATGATGCATTGTGATATTAATGGTATATTTTTCATTCATTCCTGCATGTGTATCGCCTATCACCAGTATGCACCTATGTCTATCAGCCAGTATGGGACGGTTGCATAGATATGGGTGAAGAATATGTCATGTGTTATTGTTTGTTGTTTTAACTTTCCGAGTCTGGGTCGGTGGGGGTACGTATAGGCTCGGCTAGGTATTTGGTTGTCCGGAGTAGCCGGTTATTTACGATGTTATTGATATTGTTATTATCATTGTTATGATCATTATAATGGCTAGTCTATGACAGATTGGTCATGGATCTGGTATTAGGATTGAGGTATGTCTTCGGCCTTTGCTATTTTGTGATTACATTACTACGTACGATTATTCTATGTCTAGCCATATGGATTAGAAATCCTGAGTATGTTGGTATTGAATCCTGATAGTATTATAAGGCGGTCTTAAAATGAGAACATGACGATCTAAGTTATGTTTGAGGTGACCTCCTATTTATATGTATTATATATATATAGCTATATGAAGTCATCGGATATCCCTTTCTTCGTTGTTCATATTGTATAGTCGTTCTTTCGCCTTGTATATTACAATATATCTTTCTTTCGCTCTTTATCTATATATTGACCTGGGATATACGGTATAGCTTTGGCGTATATTAAATGTAGCTAGAATAAGATAGTTCACCTTGATACTTCCTTAGTCTTATTATGTTAGACTCTTGGACATGAATAAGATAGTTGTCCCTTGTTATTCTCATTGACTTATTACATGATTTATGGACTCTTGGCTATAGTTTCCATTCTGTTTATATGTTGTATATATCTACTTTATCTTTGGAGCTCAGTTGGCAGTTTCCTACTGAGTACCATTCGTTTGGTACTCATGCTACACCTCTGTAGCCTGGAGATCATAGTACGAGTTATCACCATTGATGTGTGCATCGTGTGGAGTAGCCCTGATTAGGAGACTTAGAGTGAGCTCCTGACGTTCGGAGTATTACTTATCTCTCTCCTATGTATTAGACTAGCCTTTAAGTTGTATTCAGAGGTAAGTTGAATTAGTGTATTTCTCTTTAATATATCACTTTTGTACTCTTATTATGTTTAGAAGCTCTTGTACTGATACCACTAGGTTTTGGGATTCGTCTATGTATTGATCTTTATCTCACATATTTCGCATTCTTTTCTTTATGTTATTAAGTAGTCCGTTACTAGCCGTTTCGGACTACGGATTGGCTTGCCTACTGGTGGGTTATCGTAGGCGCCATCATAACCTGAAAAGTTGGGTCGTGACACATGGCCTTAGGCACATATACATATCCGGGACTCATATCAATAATCATATTTATAATCATCTCACATATAGAAGACATCTCACATCTAGGAGGCATAATATCAACAAGAATATCTTCTCTATTAGACATCTCATATCTATAGGTTTTGCATCATGACCAAGAGAAAAATCGTCTCTATAAGCTCAATTATCATAACTAAGAGGAAAATCATCTCTATGGGCCAAATATCGTAACTAAGAGGAAAATGCATCTCATTAGGCAAAATATGATAATTAAGAAAAAAAATGCATCTCTATGGGCCAAATATCATAATTCAGAGGAAAATGCATCTCTATGGGCAAAATATCATAATTAAGAGGAAAATGCATCTCTATGGGCCAAATATCATAATAAAGTGGAAAATGCATCTCTAGGGGGCAAATATCATAATAAAGAGGAAAATGCATCTCTATGGGCCACTAATCATAATTCAACGAAAATCATCATAATTTATCAACTCACCAAGTAATTCTCATAAATACGGCTCATTAGTCTCAACTAGGTCTACTATCCGCAACTAAGCCCACAAGGGCTAACACAAATCTTGGCCTAAGTGGGCCGGATGATCCCACTTCTAATCCATAATTTTCATAATTAGGCATACTATGATCCAAAGTAGGCTAAGGTATATAGTTCATCCTCTAGATGTCAAGCAAGCCATATTAACGCCTAAGATAGTAACTTCGACTAGAAACAAGGGTACTCAAGTCAACTCTACCAAACTTACGGTTCCAAAACTATCACACTAACCCAATAAGGCTAAATATACAAATCATGATTCAAATGCTAAAACCATATTCCAAGCATAGCATTATATCATATCCATGCTACAAATTTATCCAAACTAGGAAGAAGGTAATAGGATTCTACAAGGGTATCAAGTAATTCAACCTACGGGTCCAAAACCCTATCTAATCTCCAAACTTATATGTATATTCAATACTAAGTAATTCTATACAATATCAATCTTAACATTCACATTCACACGCAATATATATCATACATCATCCATGAAGAAGAGTAGACAGAAGCCTACCTCAAGGCTAAACAGCAAAATAACACTTCAAGCACCACATGCTCATCTTCACTTCACAATCCCCAAAATGTCATCACACTATCAAAAATATAATATACTCATAAATACGAGTCTAACGATACCCATATTGCACTATTGTGCTTCGGGTCCAAAAATGACACCAAAAAGCCCAAGTGGGTCCCACATACGGAAATCGCGTTTTCGAGGTCAACCCAATGCTCATTTATCACCAAGGAAGAATAACCCTCAATTGATGGGTGCAAACAAACAAAATTTGGGGTTAAATCAAGCCCTAAGCTAAATTGGGGTTTTGGGTCAAGAACAATGAAATTCACCAATAAAGTGATGAAATCTTACCTTAATCAGGATGATAATCATGATAAAAGATGTTTACCAAGCTCCCTAGACACCCACAAGACTCAATTTTAAGTTATCATATCCATTTAGGGTTTTAGGTTCTCAAATGTGAAAGAAAAATTCCCAAAATCTCGACCTTGGGTCTATTTATAGACCCTTTCGGCGAACAGACGCGGTACCCTGCGACAGCAAAGTCAAAAATTTATTTTTGACCCTCGGAACTCATCTGGGACCCAAAATATATGATCCAATAGTGAAATTTGAGTGTAAACCACAATTAAAATCCATTGGAATCATCAAAACTTCCATACAAGATCGTTTAGGGAAAAAGTGGGGACCACATATAGTTTCGATTTTATGACTTTTTGACTAATAGGTTGAAATGAGCTCGGGTTTATTGGGACCCAAACCAAAGGTCAGCTAGACTAAAATCGATATTTTGGATATGCTGGCGCAGTTGAAATTTTCTTCCGAGATTGTTTCGCTGAAGTTTTTGATCGGTGGCCATTTGGAACCAACAAAGACTTCTAAACAGGGAGTTGACTCTAAAAACCAAACGAACTACCCGGTAACCGAACCCTCAGTCCCAGCAAGTCATAAATGACTTGGGGCATCTATGGAGAAGCTCAAATGGTGAAGATAAGCATAAATATGGAAAATGACCTGAAGGGTCATTACAACTTATGATCAATAATTTATCAGATTTAACTAACTAATCAATCAAGTATTTTTTCCTAAGAGTGATTTTTGTTATTAAGTACTGTAAAAATGTAAAATTAACAAACTAATGTTAACAGTGGATCAAGGATGAGATTGCTAGCTTAGGGTAAAACAATGAGATGAATATTCCAGGGTTGCGGTTGGTTTGCCAATCCTATTGAGTTCTCAAACTATTCCTCCTTAATCCAAATTACTAGTGATTGATAATTAACCGGATTAGATTTACTCGTAGTATTCTCCCGAACTACTACTCGCCTATTCAGAATAGATTGTCGCCTATATACGTATGAAAATCTTTTAAGAATGCATTGAGCTTATGACATTTAATTGAGCAAGGCATCTAGGTATCCCTATCCTAGCTACAAATTTGTGCCGCAATTCTAGGGAATTAGATCAAGATAGTTGATAGAACCTAACAGTTGGCCAAACAATCAAACAATTAAGCACATAATTAAAGCAATAGTCACAATTGATAATTCATATTAAGATAGAGATTAGAACTGTCAATACGGGCTGGCCCAGCCCATCTGGGATAGCCCATCTGGGATAGCCCATCTGGGATAGCCCATCTGGGCTAGCCCATAGTAAGTCCAACCCATCACACTGTGAGCTGCGGGCCTCTACGGGTCATTTCACTTTTTAAAATATATTATTTTATAATCTTAATTTAAATTTTAAATTGTTAATTACATGAATATTTTCAACGTAATATTACATGAAGCTACTGCTTGTTAATCAAGTCTTAAATTTACAAAAAAAAAAACTAATAATCTGTGAAATTAAATAACTTTTGATACCAAATTCAAATCAAATAGAGATGTTGAAAAACAAACGAAGTTGTTAATGAGTAATAATATAACTAGCTAAGTAGCAATATTAACCTAATTTTGTTTTAATTGATCACAATAAAACACAAAAAAATATCAATATTTAGACCATTAAAAGTGAAATTGAACTAAAAAAAACTCACATGACACTTATGGCGTGTTCAACATCGCCACATCATCTTCATCAAACATACTCCCTGTGTTTAAAAAAGAATGACCTACTTTCCTTTTTAGTCCTTTTAAAAAAGAATGACCCATTTTCTTTTTTTAGCAATACTTTAATTTCATCTTTCCACATGGCATATTTATGACCACAAGATTAAAGAACATTTTGGTACATTTGACACTACTTTAATTTAAGGACACAAGATTCAAAAGTCTTCTTTATTTTCTTAAATTTTGTGTCAAGTCAAAGTAGGTCATTCTTTTTTAAATAGAAGGAGTATTTAATTCCTTAAAGAAATTAGTATTTTATATTTTAATTATTTATATATTTTATAAACATATTTAATATTTAAATATCTATGATGGTACAAATAGACTTTGAGTTTGAACTTCTTTTTTTTAATTCTTAGTACTCTATTTTATTTTTTTTAATCGATTTTTGTTTGGCCAACGGGCTAACCCAGCTCATATTGTTCAAGTCCCACGAGCCAACGGACTTAAACGGACCGAGCTAAAAAATTTTGTTGTTAAATGTGCTGCAAAAATCATAGTTCAACCCTAACAATTTACAGATTGGGCAGGGCGTGATGCATATTGACGACTCTAATAGAGATTATTGTCAACCATCAATATTCACGAGTTACCACAACCCCCGGGATTAAAGAAAGGGAAAAATACATATGTTAGCATACCTAAGTACTAAATTACAAAAAATAGCAACACTTTTTCCTAATTACCTCGTGTAGCATTTGTAGCATTATTTTAAGTGGGGGGCCACAATTATCGCATCTTAAAAGCAGGTTCCATTATTTACGCTTAAAATTTTCTCTTTCCTTTAATTGTTTTATACTTTACCATTTTTCATGCTTCTTATCAGATTTTCTCTTTCAAAAATTTTCCTTCTTAACGTCTTTTTCACGATTATTGTTCCACAATTTCAGGTAAATAATTAATTCAGTTATTGCATGTTATCAATTTTTCAATATATATTTTTTTTAATTTTGTACTGTAAATAATTTCTCCATTTCATCTTTAAGGTTTTGATTTTTATAGTTGTTAACGGAGAATCAAGGTCATCGAATTTGCTGAATTTTATTTTATTTGTTTTTCAGTTAAATTTGATGTTTTATGAGTTGATATAGTTGAAAAAATTAAATTTTGGATGAGAATTGGAACTGGGTTTTATTTTGTTACGATAAATGGAGGATAATCGGAGTTGAATGACTATTGTAGATGATTTTGGGTTGATTTGTTGTTGTTGTTGGTTGAATTTTTTCGAAGATAGCTGATATTTTGAAGAAAAAAGTGGTTGAAAAAAGTTTCTTCTCCAAAAGACGAACAAAAAAAAAATATGAGAAGAAAAGAAAAGCAAAAGAAATTGAAAAGTCAAACAATGTTGAGAACTCTTTGTGCTAATGAATCTGAAGAAGACATGGAGGAAGAGATATTTTTTCGTTGTATATATATTTTTATTTACTGTTATATATTTAGGGATTTCTGTAAAGCTTTATCAATTGGGGTAATATGTATTTTTTCAGTGAGTTAATATGTATTTTATGTTTCTCCTGATATGTATTTAGGAATTGCAGTGAGGTGATTTGTTCTGTTAAAAATACATATGCATGTTATATGTATTTTTTGATGTGTTGGTTGTATTTTGTTGATTTATACAGTTTAAGGTGTAGTTGTAATGTGTTTTGTTATTTTTTTACTGTTTTACAAGAATTTTTTTTTGTTAAATTTGAGAAACATCATTGGGTTCTCGCAGTTTTATCATTCTCCGAGAGGTGCATATTCTTATATAATTCATATGAATTCTCTGGTCACTATGCAGTTGTTCTGGCTGAGATACAAAAATTAGCTGAGATTATCCCATTGTGTCCCAAGCTTGTAATTTCTACGAAAAGAAAGGTATTGATCTTCATAACCATCCAATATACAAAGATAAAAACTTGTTAGATCTTTTTGATGTGTTATTTGCAGATGAATTGGTTCAACAATTAAGTGAAAGCTTGTAAGTACTTTAATATACATTTACCAATATCGTTTGTAGAAATTAAATTTTATTATTCAATTTTTTTTTTGTAGGGACTGTGGTCTGTATATGGTAACATACGCAGAGTGTCTTTCTTATGGTAAAAGAGTTTCTTTGATTGAGTTCAACCCCAACACACTTCGTACATGTTATGTTGCACTATTGTGGGACTATATATGGCATAAGAAAACAAGAAGCAAATGCTCATAGCGATGTCGAAGCACCCTTGAGGCCTGGCAGGCAAAGTCGAATAACTAGTGTCACTGAAGTTTTAGAAATATGATGATTGTTGAATTTATTACATTGGATAGTCGACAAACTGGTGTATGGATGTTGTTTTTTTTTGTACAAACTTATTTCATGTTTTGAAGTGTTTAAATGTTACTTATTTTGAAGTGAATGAAAGTAATTCATTTTTGTTGTATAAGTTGAATATGTTTTCAACAATTTTGTACTATGTGTTTTACTCCAGTGTTCTATAATATTGGTTGCAGTGCGATGGACCTCTGAAATACATATGCAGTCTTGAAATTTTCAATAAAAATACATATGCACTTACCTTCATAGATATTCTAATTTGTGTTCATTTACTTTCAAAATACATATGAGATGAATTCAACTTTAAGTTTGTGAATTGAATGAAAGAAATTCATTTAAGTATTTTATGCAGTTTTATTTTTTTTTGCTGTGAGATTTAGAGATCAAAAATACATGTACAGTGTTCAGATTTTGCATTAAATAAATACATATGCAGAATATATCATATGTATTTATCCTTTGTTCAATAGTTTCAAAATAAATATGAGGTGATTCAAACTAACTAATTTAGAAAAATGCATGAAACTAATTTATTTTAAAATTTTATTAAAATCATATGAAACTGCATTAAAAATACATATGCAATATACATCATATTTATTTTAATTTTTCTTCATTCTAAAGATAACTGTCATATGAGGTTAACCAAAGTTACTAAATTTGTACTAAAAATACATATACAGTGTTCAAAATACATATGATATGTAGATTCAAAATACATAAGCAGTGTTCAGATTTTGCATTATATACAAATGCAACATTCATATTAAACAGTGCTTAGATCACAAATGCTAAATAAATGTTTAGAACCATAAAAATGAGTTCATTATTATAAAAAGTGCAGAAGAAAGTATTAAAAAATAATACATAAGAAAAAATGTATCATTTATGATATTTCCTACAAGAATGTCTGTTGTGACCCTTAGCCCCACATCCAGTGCATGAGTTGATGTTCTTCTTTCCAAACATATCTCGACCCGATTTTCCACGATCCTTCTTTGCAGGAGGTCTTCCAGGAGGGCGTTTGTACTTTGGTGGCAGTACAATTTTTATAGACGTCTCATTCATCTGGGAGCATACCTAATTTGTATTTTGATATGGGTCAATAGAATTTCATCACATTCAACAACTGAATTTGATCATTCATTGATCTAGGATTTCAGAAAATAATTGAATAAAATTCAAATAGAAATTTGTTTAAATTATGTTCATAATTGAAATTCTACAAAGCTTCACAATTTGTTCAAAAAATACATTAAAATAAAATTTGTTTAAAGTAAAATACAAACACAACAAAAGTTTTCAACCAAATACAGAAACTACTGAATCGAACTGAAGTAAAACACGTATAACATATATTTTCACATATACAGTTATATTCTGAAATTTTGACAAACAAACCAAAAATACATATGCAGTGTTAACACTAAGCATAGCAAAAATACATATGCAGTTTTAACATTAAACACAAAAAAATACATCTGGGAGCATACCTAATTTGTATTTTGATATGTGTCAATAGAATTTCATCACATTCAACAGCTGAATCTGATCATTCATTGATCTAGGATTTCAGAAAATAATTGAATAAAATTCAAATCAAAATTTGTTTAAATTATGTTCATAATCGAAATTCTAGAAAGCTTCACAATTTGTTCAATTGTTAAACCGATCAAAATAACAACAAACGATCATCAAATAAATAGCCGAACAGTGAAATTTTAATACCTGAAACAACTTCTAAACTGAAATTTGGCAACAAATAGTTGAATTCTGAAGGTTTTTGTTATATATGTTGAATTTACTCCTTCATTGCTTATAACTCGAAATTCGTTTAGAAATTATTCATACAAAATTTAACTGCGACAACAAAAAACTAGATAGGAGCATCAGTAAATAAATCTACGATGAATCACAAATTGAGTAATTGAAAAAAACGATCAGCAAAAACAAAATATACTCAAAAAAAAATACGGTAATACCTGAAACAACACTTAAGCACTAATTCGTAGAAGATAATTGAATTCCAAAGTGTTATCGAGAATAAGGTAATGTTGATAGTTGAACTTTACGAATTTTTTTTTGAACATCAACAAGTACAATTGAATTTGATTGTTCAATTACAGTGAGTTTGAAGCTTCAACAAAAATTTGAATTGATTTTTTTTTGAAGGATCATGCATTTAGCGACTGAAAAATTGAATTGCATTTTTTATTTTATTTTTAAGAAGAATCACGCATATAGCGAGTGGATAATACAATTTTTTTTTTAATTTGAATAGGGTTGTTGGAAGGTAACGGAAAAAGGGTGATTAGTGAGCTTTTAATGGGATTGTAATCTTTAATTGTTAATTTATGAAATTATTACCATATTTAGATCAGATAATTAATGCAGTAAAAACAATTATATTTATATTTTTATAGCAACACTTTACAAAAATACATATCAAAAGTTGCTATAATATGCAATTATGAAAGTGTTGTTATGAATCTCATAATTAAAGGGTTAAGTATGCTATTTCTGAATTTTGCACTGATGAGTCGAGTGAGGCAACAAGAATTAATGATGAAATAAAGAAGAAAAGAAATAAAGTTGGTATAGAATTGCTCCATGCTTGTTTGCTCAAAAATATGTCCAAGATGTGTTTCCCCGTCAAAAGAGACTATTCATAGAGTATGAGGACACTAAGGTTTTAGAATCAAATTCCAGTTAGACCGGGAAATCCTCGGTGATACGCCACCCTTGCTTCGCAAGGGGTAGCGCGACGATGTCGATCAACTTCAGAGTCAGGGATTTCGTGGACAACCATGCACCATCTTTGCCCAAGGTATGTCTCCTTTGCCATCCAACACTTTTGCGACGCGCATGGCTGCAAGGTCATTTGAGATTCCGAAATAGGTTTTTCACTCGATGCACTTGCACCATCTTTGGCTATCACACAAACAAGCAGTGATGTGGCGGCACCCTTGGGACACAAGGGTGGCGCCGCACACACTATTGGTAGTTGTTGCACATGCATTTCACACTTCTCCCACGCGATACTATGCGATATTGACTTTTCATTGCTCATTTTAATCCTCTTAGCTCCCAATTCATTAACATGTGCCTAAACATCCAAACAAACCAACATGAGCTCAAATAGACCAAATTACGATCAAAAGAGCGATTAGATTACCTAAAAATAGTGGGGGAATGACCCAAAACATAAATATTAGTGCCAAATATCAATGAGATCGTTAGGGAGTGCTGGGATTAGGGACTTTCATATATTGGTCTGAATTACGCCTGTGAGTTAAACCCTTGGGGCTCGCAGAGTTGGTATCAAGAAGAGGACTCGGGATTATTTAGATTGAGTATCATGTGGTTGCGCCTCATATGGGTAAGCCTGATGGTCAACAAAATGGGAGGAGAACCACTGGTCTCAAATTCCAATCTCAATGGAGACAAAAACGTTAGGTGATCTCTTTCATTTGTCTAAGCCTTGATGGACACTGGACATAATTACGTGGTACATGTTGTTGGTGGTAGGTAGTAGGTATCCTGTAGAATTAGTAAAGGTGCACACAATTTGGTCCAGACACCATAGTTATGAAAAAAAATATGGTTAAGCAAACGTGGATGGGTGGAGCAGGAATCCCATCATTTTTGGGTTAGTTTAATGCTTGTTTAGATGGTGAGGGTCATGAAAGCTGGTTCGTGAATGGTGCCAACTGTTCTGGTGCTGCCTCATCTTCTTTTCTTTTATCCTCCCCTTTTCTCGTGCAACAAAGTATCAGCGGAAAGACTCAATTGCTACTTTACCTAAGAGATACGGCATTTTCCTTTTAGTATTTGCTCCTTTATCATTCTACTTCTAGACATGAAAGAGCCTCTTGGAGAAGACAGGAGAACAAACCTGGAGAAATAAGAAATTTGTTCGTATATGATTTTTCCGTTCTACAGTTCAGTCAGGCCACCACTCTCTAGATGTTCTAATCGTAGGACTACCTTTTTACCGACTATCTGGGGGCTTTGTTTCAACTTTTCTTTGCAACTCTAGTATGAACTCTATGTGCGTGATTTTTGCTCACTGCATGCAGGTTATCAACACTTGGTTTTGAATTTCAGTTGAATGACTGCTTTTTTATCCCGATGGTATGATGTCAGGAATACTTTCCTTCACAATCTATGAATCAAACTGTTAAGCTGGTCAGAGAGAAACTAAATAAGGTGATAACCATCACTCTTGAGACTTGTGATCTTTGATTTTAGATGTGCTAGTTTATTTTATTTGACAATTTATTAATTTCTTTAGATACAATCCGGTGTGGACCATTTAGAAGGTGGACCATCCAAGAGAAAACGTGTTGATAATAGGAGACGGATATAAATCCTGTTCGGGCTTTGGCAAGGGTATATAGCTATGTATTAGCTCCTCCTCCCAATTCTATCTGCAGAGTGTGTTCTCTTTCCTGTCAAAATCTTTTTATGGTTTCTTTACAAATCAGAAACATCACTCTGTTTCCTAGAAAATCAGCCCATTTTTATGCTGAATCTGGTTAAACCAATACTTTTTCTTGGTTCTAGTGCATGGTATCCAGAATCTCCTCTGATTTTTTCACCAACTAGGTATCAACAATAACAACGCCGTCTTATTTTTCGCCCCCCAAGTCAGTCCAATTTTCTCTTTGTTTCTTTGATCTTAGTGCCATAGATTCCATTACTATAACTGATAATCCTATGTATGCAGTTTCAGAATTTTCCAAGCAAGTTAAATATTGGAACCCAGAGCTTATTATCACTGTTCCTGAATTGCTTGATAAGGTCGATGGGTTTAATTTGCCTATTTTGATTTTCTGTCACCAGAAAAGTTCTAATTTGAGTGTTGCAACATTCACTGAGCTAGTTGATAAAGCAAGGTATGTGAAATGGGATGTGGGATAAAGCAAAGTGATGTTGCTGTATTCGGTGTGTTGCCTATGTTTCATGTGTTTGGTCCTGCTATTTTGTATGTATTCACAGTTCTGTTCCGTAGGGGTAATGCCGTTGTGTCTATGAATGAGATTGATTTGGGAATGATTATATTAAGAGGTACAGGCTGATGCATTTATGAATTGTCTCAGCTATTCTAGCATTTGGAAAGAATCCTGTGGTGAAGTATAATTAACTGCACTGAAACCTGTTGGATCTGGTGCTGCACCTTCGGTGAATGAAGCTGACGGAGGAATGCAATAAAATCTCCTCGTGCTGATTTTGCTTAGGGATATGGTTTAACAGAAACCTGTGAGATCATCTCACCAGAGAGAATCATATGCACGCCCCAGACACAGCATCAGCAGGGACCTAGTTCCTGGAGTGCAAGCTCAAACAGTTGAGTTGATAAAATTGAAGCCCCTTCTGCCTGGACAATTAGAGGAAACATGTGTGTGTGGTCCCAACATGATGCAAGGCTGTTTCAGCCAAAGATTGAGCTTTGATGAGGAAGGAACGCCTTAAGTACGTAGTTGACAGAATGAAAGAGCTCATCAATTACAAAAGTTGAAGGCCTCTGTTTTTCATCCTGCTGAACTATCAGATGCTGTTGTACCAATTCCTGATGCCGAGGCTGATGGGACTACAATTGCATACGTTGTTGGCTCGCCTAATACCCATTTAATGAGCTAATTATTCTGACAAGGGGATTCAAAGAAGTTGAAAATGCCACATGGGATTTGAGCCTGTATATGTCATACATCAACGCGATTCATATTTTACCTTGTATAAAAGTTTTACCTCATATACATAGTGTACCTTCTTACTAAGAAGATTCTTTTGAATACCCATGCACTCTGGCACTGTTAATAGCTCTTGCAGATCAGACTGCACCTTTCAAAAGTTTACTATTTGATCGTTAAATGCGCATCCATTTACCAGAGAACTGAATAGACGCTCTTATTGTATTTTTGAATAGATGTGAAAATTGGAGGAAACATGTATAGTAAAAGATTCACAATTAAAACTTGTAAATACCACTAGTATAGTTTATTTTACAAGGATACAGCTATGCACTTCTAAAGATTTTTCTTCGTATACTTTAAACTTTGTAACAAATGGCATAGAAAGTATCACGATGAGTTTCAACAGTATAATCTAGGCGGCGAAAAAAGAGACCAAATACTTCACATGCGACTTCTTTTGGATAATTTAATCTTTGATATAAGAAATTCAAAGACGTAAGATTGCAACATAAATGAAAGATGGGCAAACGTTTCTCTGACAGGCATAAAAGCAAGAAAAGGGCTATGCTGATTTCACCTCTACAAAGAAATTAAACCAAACAACGAAGACACATTTCTACGGGGCAAAGGCTAATGGCAAAAAGAAATCCCTAATGTAACCAGGTGTAAGGAATTCTCTTCATCAGTTGGTGTAGGGAGAGAATCTATTAAGATGTCCCATAAGCAGCATTCTCCCTCCCCTATCCCCCAACTTTTTAGTCGTAGCAGAGCAGCAATATGCTTTTCAATCCTCCTTTTTAGTAGCTAGTCTTGCCCGGTGTCTAAGCTCTGCTTTTTTCCACCTGACAATCAGGTAACATAGTGAAAAGAGGGTATTAACCTGCAAAAAAGAAAGGTGCACAGCAGATTAGTGAGTGAAAAACAATAGAAATGATGAAAACAAAGAGATACGAATGGCCAAAGATACTCACCAAGACTATTATCGCAATAACCAGCAGAGGCCCAGACCAGAGTGTGGAAAGAAAAATGCCATGTGAATCAAAGTACTTTTGGCGCGCAAAGCTTTTCCAGTTTGCAGCTAATATGCGATTAAGCCTCTCAGCACCATACACTCCTCCCACTGTTATCATAAGGTAACTCGAAAAAGTCAAGGAAAGAGGAACATTCTCACATACTGCATTGCAAGAGATCAATTTTCTAAGATAAAGCTAGAAAGATGTCCTCACTTCTGTTTCACAACAGAAGGCTTTAGCATACAGAACGTAAGTAGCTGCTACCCAACAGCCTGAAAACTTATGCTTTCAATTAAGCACAACCGATGAATTTTTCAATCTGAAAACAGAGACATGGCGGCATGCACGCATAGGAAGAAATTGTTATTTTTTATGGGAGCAAGCTTGTTCTTTAGGCCATTTTATATCGCTTGAACGCTCCTGCAATTCTAGAGAACATGTATCCTCAGCAGAGTCCCCATTCTTAACAATAAATGTAAATAAGAAAATACTACAAGTTTGGTTTTGCGAATGCTAAAAGGCATTCAATTTACACAATGTGGCCTTACTCAAGAGGGTTTCCACAACATGCTTTTGACTTCATTGTTTCCCTTTATTCAGTACCAAAATTTCTTATCCTCTTCTCTAAAGTTCAAGGAAGTTATGCCTATAAAGTGCATCATGTGAATCATAGTATTCCACGATGGAGAACATAAAAGAACTCTTTTGACAAGAAAAAGAAACCAAAATGGGAAGCCAACTTGCTAGATTAGCTTTAACGATCTTGAGAACAACATACATAAGCAAGTAAAATTAAGAAACATCAGGCAGCATATTAACAAAAGATTTTTTCAAGAGGTGTACTTCAAAATTGGGAATGGCAACACAGTAAAATGAAGGGCAGGCGGATCAACACCAGCGTCTCACTAAACTTATTCCAGATAGCATCTAACCCTAACTCATCAATGACACAAAATAGAGCAGCAGAAGCTTGGGATTCCAAATTTGTCAGAAATAAAGTAGGAATAGATATTTTTAGTAGTTTTAAATTATTAGTTCTATGTGACTTACGAATTAGTTATCCCTTTGTTATTTGAAATAGGAATTAGTTATCTCAATTTAAATTGAAGTGTAGTTAGAAATTTAGATATAAATATATGTTTTGAGTTATTAATAAAATAATTTCCTTTGACATTACTATTGCAGTATTGAGCCGGGGTCTATCGGAAACAGCCTTCTACTTCTCCAGAGATAGTGATATGGACTGCGTACATCTTACTCTTCCCAGACCCCACTATGTGGGAATACACTGGGTTTGTTGTTTTTTACTACTATTGCATTATATTTTTCTCTTCGACTTTTTCTCTGTTATATCTCTAATTTCAAAGCAAAAACCAACAATTGGTATCAGAGAGTCAATTTCTTGAGGGATCTGTGAGAGATGAATTCTGAAAAGAACTTTTCTCAAATAGCTCCTCCTGTCTTTGATGGTGAGAATTACCATCATTGAGCAGTAAGAATGGAGACTTATCTTGAGGCTTTAGATCTTTGGGAGGTCGTGGAGGAGGATTATGATGTTCTTCTGCTGCCCGATAATCCCACGGTGGCCCAGATCAAAAGCCAAAAGGAAGAAAAAATCAGAAAAGCAAAAGCAAAAACAACTTTGTTTACTAGTGTTTCTCCAACAATTTTCACGAGAATTATGACCTTTAAATCAACAAAATAAATTTGGGATTATCTAAAGGAAGAATATGCAGGAGATGAAAGAATACGAGGCATGAAGGTGTTGAATCTAATCAGGGAATTCGAATTGCAAAAGATGAAGGAATTTGAGACCGTCAAAGAGTACTCAGACCGTCTTCTTGGCATTGTTAACAAGTTAAGATTGTTTGGCACAAAATTTAAAGATTCGAGAATTGTTTAAAAAATTCTTGTTATAGTGTCTGAAAGATACGAAGTATCAATACCTACCTTGAAAAACATAAAAGAATTGTCTAAGATTACCTTGGCAGAATTGTTAAATACGTTGCACGCGCAAGAGCAAAGGAGGCTTATGAGGCAGGATGATATGATTGAAGGAGCTTTGGCAGCCAACCACAAGACTTTGCAAGGGTAATAATTCAAGAAAAAATTACCCACCTTACCAGCACTGTGGCAAAATAGGTCATCCTCCATTTAAATGTTAGAAGAGACCAGATGCACAATGCAAGATTTGTAATCAACTTGACCATGAAGCCGTGATTTGCAAAAAAAAATCTCAAAAATATGAAGCAAATGTCCAAATCGCCAAAGAAGAAGAAGAAGATCACTTATTTGTAGCAACATATTCTTTAACTAAGAAATCTGATTTTTGGATGATTGATAGTGGTTATACAAACCACATGGTGTATGACAAAACTCTTTTTAAAGAGTTTTTGCCTTTGGAAAATAAGAAAATCAGAATTGGGAATGATGACTATATGGAATGTTGCAATCAAAACAATTTCAGGTATAAAAATAATTTCAAATGTCCTTTACGTGCTCGATATTGATAAAAGTTTGTTAAGTGTTGGTCAACTAATGGAAGAAGGATTTAAACTATCGTTTGAAAATAACTATTGTCGAATCTTTGATTCCACCAATCTTGAGATTTTACAAATTGATATGAGATGCAAAAGTTTCTTATATAATCCAACAGAAGATGCACATAAGTCATGCAAGAACAAAGACGAATTAGCAGATTTATTCAAGAGGTCAAATTCAGCCGAAGCTGAGACAATTTCTGATCCAAGGAGTGTTGAAAATATGTCTTAGAAATAAAGTAGGAAAAGATATTTTTAGTAGTTTTTAATTATTAGAGTCCTATGTGACTTAGAATTAGTTATCCCTTTGTTATTTGAAAGAGGAATTAGTTATTCCAATTTAAATTGAAGCGTGGTCAGAAATTTAGCTATAAATATATGTTTTGAGTTATTAATAAAATAATTTCCTTTCTTTGACAATACTATTGCAGTATATTTTTCTCTTTGACTCTCTCGCTGTTATTTCTCTAATTTCAAAGCCAAAAACCAACAAGGATGAACATGCACGACTGGGAACTAAATTAATTTAGGATTCTCAATGCTTCCTCAATACTCAGGTAAATTAAGATGGGGCAGCTCGGAAAAAGGAATATGCACCGGGAAGGAAGGGCATAGTAAACCGTCCTCATCAAATGGAATGATAGATCATTGGCCATGGAAACTTATATGGAATACTAAACTTCCAACTAAAGTCATACGCCTCTCCTGGTCAGCTCTCAGAGATGCCATCCTGACTCAGGACAACCTCTGTGGAGGAACTTTCACTTTGGTTAACAGAAGCTACATGTGTCAGAACAGCCTAGAGTCATTACTTATGTCTACATTCTTCGGTGACTATAGATCTTTGGAAGATCTTCCTTTCAGTTCTTGGAATTAATTGCACCCCACCCCAGAATATCAAAGAAGCAGTTGAAAGCTGGTTCCTAGGGAAAGTTGACAGAACCATCAAGAAGACCTGGCAGATGATTCCAGGATGTACTTTTTGGTGTCTTAGGAAATATCAGATGTTTTGATGGCATCTCAACTCCTAACAGTAGAGCAAAATCTTTTTGCCTTTTGAACCTTTCAGTTGGACCAATCTATACCCTTTAAATGATGTTATTCCCCTTTTAGATTTCATGAGCTCCCTAGTTGTGGTCCAGAAACCACACTTCTGCTTTTAGGTTAGACTCACTGGTTTAGTAGAGGAAGTTTTTGTATCAGGAGTTTAACTGTGATTCGTGTTCTTACTTTGCATCTCCTTGATGCCATATTAATACAACACTAACTTCATAGAAGAAAAAATAATCAAGAAATATCAGAAACTGGATAACAGAACATAACGGTAAACTTACATGCAAAAAGGAACAAAAACATCTGGAAATTGATGTTCTTCCGCTACACAATAGATACTAGAAGAAACATGGCATGAAATGAAAGAAGATCTATCAACCAAGGTTCCTGCATAAAGAAAGGAAAATCGTTAATAACAAAGAGAACCAAAAAAGTTCGTCCAAGTCAAAATGCAAAACTCTCATATTTGACAAGCTCAAATCACAGACCTCTTGCTCAAAATTTTAACAATAATGAATATAGTTTGATAATACAACGATGAATACATTATCTACTTAAAACATTACAATTTCAATTAACAAGCAAATGCTAACATAGAAGCTCTAACTTCTTTCTAAGATTCTCCTTGTATTGCATTAGACTGCTGGAAGCATCGACCACATCTCATATGACTTCACTCCCCTTGAGGATCAAGTAGAGATCTTAGATCCTCCTTCTCATCTTTAGTTTCAAAAGTGAAGGACCAAAAGCAAATTAAAAAGTGCGTAAAATGAAAAAAAAACAAGGAGGTATAACATGATTGGCACTAAGGAACATATAGTAGAGGAAGTGATAACAAAATTTAACAGAGAGAAAAGAACATATGACCAACTAGGGGTGACTGTAATACCAAGGTAGCAAAATACTACTCAATATGTGTAGGCAAATTACGATTGAACGAATAGACAAAAAATTTTCTTTAGAAGGTTTTTCCTATCCTAGCATTTACACAGCTCACCTTGCCAACAATTCGCCTTGCCTGGCCTGGCCTTCGTCCAAAAATTTTAAACAACCGCTTAGGTGTGGGCATTCGGTATTCGGTTCGGTATTTTCATATTTCGGGTTCGGTAATTCGATAATCGGTAATTGAAAGTAGATACCAAATACCATACCATTAAACTTTGGGTCGGTAATTCGGTAATCGGTAAATTAAATTTTGGTTGGGTACGGAATTCGGTATTACCATATTAAAGTTGGACATGCTTGTAGTGATCCTATTTGGTGATAATAGTGGTGATTTCCAATCAACGTTTTCAGAAAAATTCAATTTTGTTTGGTAGTTTGACACCTCTGAATACATAGTTTTATACCAGAAAAAATTAATTTTATTTGGTCTTGTTACACGTTGATACGTGTGACTCAATTAATGAAACATCTTAAAATCTATGTTAGTGTAGTTTGATCCAGCTCCAAGAAGGGGAGAACTGGATGTAACACGAATAACATTTACATCAAACTGGATGCAACACGAACTGGATGTAACGAACTGGATGTAAATGTGATGTAAAGTCATAATATTACTTTTTATAAATGTGATGGAGAGTAATATATGTTATGTTGTCTGTCAAATGCTGAGTTTTACTTCTATCCGCTGTTGACATATGAACACAAGAATTAAGAAAGTTTGACCAAGTACCCTTGGTTAAATCCTTATTCCGACCTACGTTAGGAACATTAGAGTTGGGCAAGTGCAGCCATCAATGGTGTTATGTATCATATCATGAAGACTTTTTTTTTTGTTGTTCCCTTCCACGCCTCGATTTTCAGTCTTACCGTGATATTTTCTTCAAAAGTTATCATATGTTGGTTGCAAAGAAGTCTGCTGTGTAAAGTTAAGAGTCTACTTTATGACTGTGTTTAACAGTTCAAAGTTTGTTTGGGCAATATTCACACAAGTATGTGACCTTTGGAGTGTGGACTAGGTATGTGGCCTATGGGTCACTTAACTATAATTAGAATTTCGGAAAATATCAAATACCAAACGGTAGTAATATTTTTTACCAATCTCGAACCCAAATATCGTAATTTTAAAATTTTACTCCCAAATACCATCCTAAATACCAAATTATCGAATACCAATTAAATTTTTTTATTCGGTTCGATAATTTGGTTTTTGATATTTTATGCCCACCCCTAACCGCAATCATGTATGCTGGGATTTTTAATATTCTACACGCAACTATAGATCAACCTCTCATAATTAAGGAAAGAAAAATGGAATTCAGAAAGATGTTTTATTTCAATACACAATAGTTCAAGGGGATAGGAGAGTTCTGCCCCTCTACAACTGATAATGCTACTCAAATAGATAGAGTCCTCCTAACAGTGAACCAATTTGATTGAGTCGCTATTAATATTTAAAGGGAAAAGGCTCAGATATGCCACTGAACTATTAGAAATGACTCATTTATGTCACTGAACTATCAGAAATGGCTCATTTATGTCATTCATTAAAAGTTGAGCTAATTTATGCTATCGCCGTTACAAAACTGGTTCATCCATGCCATTACTTTTAACAGCCGGTTTTTAGAAAACAGCTTTTCCACGTGGCGGCATATTAGAGGTCCACGTCATTTTTATTTTTTAAAATTAATTTTTTTAAAAAAAAAATAAAAAAATTTGATGCATTAAAATGAATCCACCTAAATTTTTGATCCATTAAAAACTAGTTTGATCTATGCTTTTAAAATTTAAGATTTAAGATTATTTGTATATTGCCCCATATCAATAGTTTTTTTTCCCTTTTCTAGCTTTCACGTGTGACTCTGTTCACAATACGGATCAATAATATGATCATCTCCCTTTGAACTAAGTTTTACTTGATTAATTACTGTTAATTTTGAGATTATTTGTGTATCGCCTCATATCATCCGAGTATTTATAGTTACCAAGCTTATCGATTTTTTTTTTGTTGTATGCGACTTAAAATTGTGGTCAAATATAGTAAATTGATCCATAGACAAGCAAAGACAATAAGACAATACGTCTCATGACGTCACTCTATCATCCTCATACCCATCCTGCAAAAATTTCAGTACAGTGGCGTTGATATAAATTATTGTGCTAATTAATTACCATAAAATACTTTTAATATTGTATGATATCATTCGCTTTGAACCAAATTGACATTTTTTTTCAAGAGACCTTAAATATCCGACATTTTATAAATAATTTCATTTTTTTTTTACTTTTCACGTGGGACATTGGTCTCTCAAACACTCATTATACTGCTCCCTTTAATCTTTTTTAATATGTCGTTTAATGTTTTGACACAATCATATATTAAGAGAATTATTTGACGGTCAACATTAATCATTGTAGGTAGAATATTTGTCTAAATTACAATTATGTTTTTCTTAAATAACAATTTGATTTTATGATATAGTTACATAAAAATTGGTGAGACATCATAGTTTTATATCCTTATATAATTAATTTTAAGTGGTCCAATCCTAATTAGAAATTGAATAAAAACAATATATAAGCCATGCATGCAAGTTACAACTCACAAGTATTATGTATGTATAGTCTTTATCATTTCATTATATACTTAATTCAATGAATTGATTAATTCCAAAATTTATTGTTCTTTTCTCTTTAATGAAATAAAATACTATCTAAGAAGAAAGAATAAAATGAAGATGACATGGAATCCAATATATTTTTGATAAGTTAGATAACATGGAGTATATATTTGCGTGGGAGCATAAAGTAAATTAATGTATATTATATATATATATATATGTTCATTGATTTCTTCATATATATTTTTATGTTATTTTAAAATCTTTTAATGAAAATTTTGACTCTATTATTAACCTAATCGTCATAGATCAAACTAATTTTTAATGGATCAAAAAGTTGGGTGGATTCTTTTTAATGGATAAATTAAAAAAATGACGTGGACCTCTAATATGCTGTCACGTGGTAAAGCTGTTTTCTAAAAACCGGCTGTTAAAAGTAATGGCATGGATGAGCCTGTTTTGTAACGGTGATGACATGAATGAGCCCAACTTTTAACGAATGACATAAATGAGTCATTTCTGATAGTTCAGTGACATATTTGAGCTTTTTTTCCATATTTAAAAGACTGAGCTAAATGAAACGTACTACTTAAAAGTAAAATGACACTTCGAATGCACCACTAATGGCCAAACGGCCACTCACTTTGACATGGACCACTAAAACCAACCACTAAAGACTACTAACTTTACATGGTGAAAAACTTCAACCATTACATGAAAGACTATTTTCAAATGACAATTTATTTGTTTGTTACGATAATATAAGATTCCTGAAAATTCTGCACTACGATAATGGACTGAACTTCAAATATGGACTACTTCAGGGCTGATGGGTGAAGTGGAAGGTGTAGATTGCTTGCTTATGTATCCTTCATCTACCCGCCATTCCTCCTCATGGATCACTTCCTTCTTTAATTCTTTTGTGATCTAGTGAAGCTGAACTTTTTTTTTTTTTCTGGTGACTTTCACTGTGATACCTCCATGTGTCTATTGGCAGGATTATCTTATGTTTGAGGTGTATCAGGTTCATGGGCATCTAGCAATATAATTCATTTAGCACTTCTCTGATCCATTATGCACAGAGATGGTCCGGTATGGAACGATTCCAGCTTGCTATATGACCTCGCCAAATTTATTACACATGCACTTTTTTACTGGAAGATGAACCTTAGCATTTCAGAATATTCTTTATCGTCCTTCAAGACGGAGCTCCTGTATAGTGAAATATACTGGAATGAGTTATGACACTGAACTAGCCACAAAACAACTAATTGTTCAGTGGAATAAAATCGTCATATAATTCTTTATTTCCCTGGTTGTCTGAAATGACGAATCCAGCATTCTTTGGGATGAAACCATAGGAAAAAAGCCTATAACCATGGACTGAGTCTTTCAAAATGCTTGAATTTTTCATAAGATGTGGTGGTGGTTAAGAGATATCAAAAGTGGTGGTTAAGAGATATCAAAACATTCATAATAATTCTTTGTAGATTTCCCACGAAAATATAGGATAAACCCACAATATCTGTTAAAAACCTGTACTCCATAAAATGTTATCCTTTCCAACAAAATTAACGGATCCCATTGATGCTGCAGGTAGAGAAATCCTGGCAGGTGTTCTGGAATTTGAGAAAGCGACACTTCCTAGCCAGACAGTATCTTTGCTGAACTGGAAGGTGTTGATGAACTTGAGTTTGGCACCGATTTTAATCTAGACTTGAGGTTGTACATTAAAATCTGTTCGATGGGTTTGTCAATTCTCCATTTCGACCAGCTTATAACATAGTATATTAAATAAATAAATTAAACAAAACAGCAAGATACTGATTTTAATGAGGATATTTTTCCTCCACCATAGTACCGGCAAGTTTCATATTACTTGCGTTATCTGTAATAACTTGAAGAACATTATTTGGACCTACTTTCTCTATTGCTTCAAGAAATAAATTAGCAATATATTCTCCACCCTTCGTGCACCCGCTAGAATTTATTGAATTTAAAAACATTGGACCCCCACTAGATAATGCCAATATATTGATCAAAGGCCGTCTTTTAGTATCAGACCATCCGTCCGAACAAATTGATAACCCTTTTTTTTCCATGTATCTTTAATTGGTTGCAACTTTCTATTAATGTGTGTCTTTTCTTGATCTAAAAGAGTTGTTCTCAACCTATTATATGATGGAGGAATATAATCAGGGATGGAATTTTCAGCTAAAAACTTTGAATATTTTTAAAGTATGGAGAATTGGCAAGATTGAACGATAAACCTGATGCGTAGAACATTCTAGCCGCTAATTTGTCAGCAGTATTTCTCTCATGGATGCCAAAAGATTTTCCTATAGCTTCACTTTCTGTACTTTTCCTTTTTTTTATTTTTTATGTTGAAGTAAATTAGTGTCCTCCGGAAGAGATACATAATTAGCTTTTTTTCTTGCATTAACTTGAACCGAAGATTTTTTCTTTTCAGCTTGTTCGTGCTCCATCTTCAACATTCTCAATGTATCACCTTGAACTTCGCTACATATTTGAACACCTTGACCCGATAATCTTAACAGATGTACTTTGACTCTATTATATGATCCAGTAAATTGTTTATTACAATAGTTACATGACCATGTTCTATTTCCACCACCATTGGGAGCAGTTGAAATTACTTTTACATGATTCCACAGTGGTTTGTCATCAAAATCTACTCCAATACCTTTTGTTGGTCTCATAGGACCTTTTCCCCTTTGACTACCCGATGCGGATGATGCCATATTATTTGATAGAGAATAATCAAATTTTTAAGTTAAAATTTCTTTGGACAGACGTTCTATTTACAATGTTATGGATGAAGACAATTTTGGACTTTTCCCAATTTAAATCAATTTAATGTTCCTTGACACATAGGGTTTAGGATTTATTTATTTTAGTTAATTTATTATTTTTAGTTATTTTTGTCTTTTGATTTTACTTTTTAATTAGGAATAGTATTTGTATTAAAAACTTTTTCCAAAATTACAATTCACGTTTATTTACTAAAATAAAAAGTAATATAATTAAGAACTTAAATTAATACTATCAAAATAAAATACATTGACCGACATAAGTTTTCCTTACTAAGGGACCGACAAAGACAACATATTAATTTATTATTAATTAATTTATTATTAATAGTAAAAGCACTAATTATTAATTAAAATTAACAAAAAGAAAGACCCAGTACAGTTTCAAAACAGTTTTGACATAAAAAAAACCTTCACTGTAAACGCCGACAACTGGTACGACAACCGTCACTGTAAATCGGTACCCTGAGGTGGTACGCTGATGATTTTCGGTACCCTGAGGTGGTATGCTGATGATTTTCGGTACCCTGAGGTGGTACGACAACTGCTCCGATGAGTTACGGCGACGTCGACGATGATTTCCGATGACAGCACATCGACAACGCCGTCTTTGTTCCGGTAGTCGTTGATCGGGATTTTTTCAGGTTAGTTTTCGATTAATTATTCAATGTTTCCACTCAAATTTCTTTTTAATTTTGGTCAACGTCTCCGAAATCTGTTGACCTAATCGGAGACGGAGGAAGCACCCGTCCCCGCCTCAGTCTCGTGTCGAGACGGGTTCGGCGGCAAAACAGCCGAGTCCGAGCAACATAGAGATAAGCCCCTGGAAAATTTCCCACATATAAGACCATCTCATTTAGTTCTTAGAATATATGGTATCTACCAAATTTATGTAATTCTAGCCTTCAGGAGACACGAATATTAAAATATGCAACATTTCAATGTCCCCATATGTTCTACAATTAGATAATTGGGTGAAACTCATTAATTTTTGCACCTCTAGATGCAAGGTCCCAACCTATCGTGACCATCCATTTTCACTAGTACAAGTCATGAATCCTCACTAGCTGCGTTTCACCATTTAAGCTCATCACACCCTCCACCCCAAAAGGAAAAAAAAACAATGACATACCCCTCCGTCCTAAAAGAAGCGTCACCTTATCAAAAATCAAATCCATTAAGAAATTAATAAATACACTGTGTAGTTTACTAAACTATCCTTATTTCATAAATGTCTCTTGAAACTGGTAGAACCAAGTAGGCGAAGTACAAGGTTATAGTCGAAAAAACATAGTACTGATCTTTTTCTTTGAATTCCTGAAGTGACACTTACATTGGGATACAAAATTTTACCAAGATGACACTTGTTTCAGGACAGAGGGAGTATAGCACAAGCAAATATTAGTAGAAGAATCCATAGTGGACAAACACAAAAGAATGCAAAATAATGCAGAAACAAGGTACAAGACAACAAGTTAAAAGTAGAAAAATTTTCACCCAAAAAACAACAACAACATCCTAGAAAAATTTGATGTTTAACAAGCTATTAGGATTTATAGAAGCAAGAAACAGGGGTGTAATTTGATAATACCATCCAGTCAATGGCGTGAAAGAAGCCAATGAAGTTATCATAAGCAGGTCTAAGAGTAGACCTCATCTCTGCAGAGAATTTCTCAATAAGATCTGCCATTTGGTCCATATGTGAATTCAATGCTATTGTTAATTCCTCTATTTTCCTACTTTAAGATCAACAAACTCTCCGTTATTGCAAATCTTGACAGTACTTGTTATAAACCAAACGAGAGAGCCCAACCCAAAAGACTAGCCTAGTAGGTGGGAGAACCCATTGTCTTATAACCCCTAGCATTTTTTTTTTCAATGTGGGACATTGGCTCATTACAATCGCCTTCGCTTGAGAACCAATAACCTCATTGATCACGACTATGCCCATTTGGTCATGGCTGACACCCTCTTGGGTTCAGGCCACCACTACTGACACACAGGCCACCACTCCGAGACGCGGCTCCACAGGTGGTTTGTTCCTCATTGGTCACGGCTATGCCCAGTTGGTCACGACTGGCACCCCTCGGGTTCAGGCCACCACTACTGGCACATAGCCCACCACTCCAAGTAACGGGCTCCTCGTTGGTCACGGCTATGCCCAGTTGGTCACTGCTGGCATCCCCTCGGGTTCAGGCCACCACTACTGGCACATAGGTCACCACTCCGAGTCAAGGCCCCACGCATGGGACTCTCAATAAAAGCACCAATGTTATAAACCAAACGGGAGAGCCCAACCTAAAATACTAGCCTAGTAGGTGGGAGATCCATTGGTTTATAGCCCCCTTAGCATTTCTCTTTTTTTTCCAATGTGGGACATTGGTTCATTACAGTACTTCTCTGCTTACGAGAATTCTATGTACTACTTTTATGAAGTGTGGAGCTTTCTCTGTTATTGCTATGCACCCCTTTTACTTTTTGGGAATTTTAAATTAACCCTATGTCTATTTCATTATATTCGATTTGATAATGGTTCGTTTGGCAGTGGTATAAGAATAGTGTAAAAAATAGCGAATTAGTATTACTTGCATTAGTTATGATGTTGTTTTCTTATATAATGTTTGGTTTACTGTATTAAAAATAACATGCATTGTATAATTTGTAAAAAATTATAATTTTAAATATCTTCCATAAATATAGTGGAAAGGATGTAAAAAAGATTTTGAGTGATAATTGTGTCTTTAAAATGACTCTTTCGGTCATTTTCCTATATTCTCAATGTTTAGAGTTTTTTTATAACTTCCCCAAGTTATTTATGACTTGTTGAGACTAATAATTCAGTTTTGAGGCAGTTCATGTGAGAATTTTATTAATATCAGATTAGTTGTGAAATATTTAAATTAGAATTAAAATTTATTAAAACGACACAGTTAATTACCTTTCCGAAATATTTTTGATATTGATAAAAAAATTTAGTTATAATATATTTATATTATTTTATAATAATTTTTATAATTTATTAATATTTTAAGCAGAGATAGTAAATATAGATATATTAAAATATTATTATTATTATTATTATATAATAGAGATTTATTAGAAATATTTTTATTAATTGTGGTATATTCAATATATGATATTTATTTTACTCGAACCTATGTAATAAACCCAAATATATATATAATGGGTTAAGTAAAAGAATGTGGAGGATACTCCACTTCCACGTGAGAGTGAAGGGATAACACAACATATATGTGTAGCTTGTTTCTTTCTTGAGAAAATTGAAGAATAGGTATCTTTTAAGTCTTGAATGAAGGATTGGTGACATTGACCAACAGATAGGGTTAAACATTATTAGGAAACTTGATCAAGTTAATTGTGGACTTGATTAATATTTTCAAAACTTTCTAATCTTTTAAAAAATACAAATCAACCCAACCCATACCTCTTCAATCCAAATCAACCACTCTCTCCTCTCTCTCGACGGCTTCTCTCAACTCTCTCCCAACCAACAGTTCTGCAAAATTTTTCCCTTCAACCTCCGATGACAAATAGTTGGGCTTCGAGTTCCCCTCTTCAATTCAATCAACCTGTCTCTCATCCCTCTCTCGACAGCTTCTCTCAACTCTCTCCCGACCAACTGTTCTGCAAATTTCTCATTTCAATCCTCGACGACTTCAACATCCGACTATAAATAGTTGGTCTTCGAGTTCCTTTTCGACTTCAATCGATGTGACAGCCTTGCTCTCCGGCCACAACAGCTTCAAATTCTTCATCGGTCCTTTTCTTTTTTCACAGGTAAAAAATTATGGCCTTTTTAGTTTTGAAGAAAACGAGGAACTTGAGCCAACTTCTCTTATAGTATTGGTTAACAATTTCAATATTTATTGCACTAATTTGAAATGCGATCTGAATAAAACTCTAATTTCTGGTATTTACTCTCTTCTCTTTTTGAAGTGAATTATGATATTTTGTTGTTTGTTGCATTTTTTTGAAGTTTGATTTTTATTATTTGTGTTTATAAAAACAAAAGGACAATTTGGTTTGATTTGTTCTGTTCTTGTTCTTGGTAAAAATGGTGAAATTGTTGTTTTTTGTTTAACAAAATCGTGCTACTATTTTCTCCGACAGATTACCCATCTGGTGTAATATATTAACCATCTGATGCAACAGATTTATCATATGATGCAACAGATCAACCATCTGATGCACCAGAGGAACCATCAGATTATAATTCTGATGCAACCGATTAATAATTTGATTCAATAGCTTTACCATATGTTGCAACAGATTAAGCTTCAGATAAAAAATCTGATGTAACTAATTAACCATCTGGTGCAATGGAAGAACCATCAAATTAATGATCTGATGCAACAGATGAACCTCTTGTTGGATAAAATCCTACCAACTCTTCCTACAGGAAAAGTCCAAGACTTGATTTTTTCAATTGATCATTCATCTGCCGCGAGATGATCCTATGTTGGAAGAAATCTAAACAATATTGACTATTGATAACTGTTCCAAAAGATCATTCATGTGTTGCAACAGATGTCTGAACTTTTGCACAGACCATTCATCTTTCTCAACAGATGAGTGATATGTTTTGTATTATCGCAACAGATTACTCAGCTGTTGCTACGGATTATTTAACTGTTCCAACAGATCACTCATATGTTACAACAGATGATATCATAATAGTTGTGTGATCTGTTGAACAAACCATTCATCTGTCTTAAAAGATGAGTGGTATGTTTTGTATTATTGCAACAGATTACTCATTCGCTGCAACAGTTTGGTTATATGCTGCAATAGATATACTACCTGATGCAACAGATTGGTGATCTGTTGCAACTGTTATTTTACTGTTTTGCTTGTTTGATTTACTGTTCTCTTTTTTTAACGATGCATTAATCAATAATAATATATTATTTTATGTTCCTGTTAATTTTAGATAATATGGTTCCAAAAGAACAGAAACCGAATCAAGTCCAAGTAAAGGAACAAGTGAAGCAGCTAGGCTACATCCACCACTCTATGAGCTTGCTTTACAAGCGTTGTCTCAATCGGGAGCAGAATATGATGAACACGGGGAGGAGAAATGTTTCAAAAGAGATGATACAGATGCTAATAGTCCTTCCACCGAAGAGCTGGTCAAAGCCTTCAGCATTGATCGTTATCCTGTGAGAATGCAGTGCGATGGTGCTGCAGATTTAATGGGTGATTTTGTGGTTAAGTCAGCCATGGGAAAATCTTTCGATGCCTTCATAAAAATACTTCGAGAATAAAAATTGGATGCTTATTTTAGGGAAAGCTGCTTTGGGAAATATCTTGATTTTTTGGAGGACAACAATGCTCTTTTCCAAATAAAAATGGTATATGAACTTCTCAAGCGTAGGTTTATGTATGAAAACAAAGATAAGATGGATGAGGTGTGGATAAATTACTGTGGCATGCATGTTTGTTTTGGTTGGAAGGAGTTTGCCATAGTTACTGGACTAAAATGTTATCCTCCTTTTTAAGTTATACCTATTCTAACCCAAAAAAGCATCCCACACACCCAAAAAAGGCAAAGGCAAGTCATGTGATCATGATGACCTGGTGTCCATTGTTGGTCCAAGCTTCAAAAACAAAAGTTTGATAGAAGCGTTGAAAGGTAAAAGACTTTCAAAGAAGCACAAGCAGTCATTGTGCTTGGTTTGGTTTGTACATAATATTTTTTGGGCGAGAGACGTTAACAACAACATAAGACTCGATTTAATAAAGCTCTCCGAGGATCTTGAGGCGTTTAACAGCTATCCATGGGGGTATAAAAACTTCAAAATAACTGTCAAATATTTGTTGACTCCGTTAGCGCCAAAGACAATCAACTTATATGGCTTCCCATACTGAGTAGATCTTTATAGCTCGAGCCTATGGAAATCCATATAAGTTGACTGTCTTTGACTCTAACGGAGTCAACTTATCTGTCATTAGTGCTTTGACAGTTTATGCTATTAATGCGTTAACTGCTTCTGTAAAGGAATTAACATCTAAGAGGGGTCTCATTCCATCAAAGAGGATTTTATTTCCATCCGCGCCATTAGAGATTAGGGCTAAGAGGAGAAAAAGAGTAATTTCTAGGGAATTATCAGGCATCCAAAAAAGCAAAATTACAACTCCTCTGTCTGCGTGTTGCACTGAAAAATGTACAATGTCCAAAGAAGAGAAGTACGAGCTGAAGAAGGTGAATATATTATATGTCTTCCAAATGACAAAACAAACAGACACATATCTGTTTCAACAGATGACACATCTGCTGAAAATTATCAAACATATATATATATATATATATATATCTGTTGCAATAGTTGACTAACCTATTGCACCAGATACTTTATCTGGTGCAACATGTGTCTCGTCTGTTTTAGCAAATCAAACAGCTCTTCGTACAACTTTTATTTATACCAACAGATGATCTATCTGCTATAACAGATTATTCATATGTTGCAACGGATGGTTCATCCGTTGGAAATTATCACATAGGGTCTTCCTCATGTAGAAATTTGTCCCAACAGTTGATTTATTAGTGCAATAGAAATATAATATGTTTGGGACAATTTAAAATGGGAGGAAGACCTGTTTGATTTGCTAGAAGAGATGAGTTATCCTTTTTCATTTTGTTGTATCTCCGTGATTAGGATTGACCAATTCTGGCTTTCCAGATGGATGTAGAAGAAGCTACTGCTGAACAACATTGACAATATGCTACTCTTTTTATGGAAATACAAAGAACAGAAAGCGCAGAAACCGTATGCAAGCAACAATGAAGATCCACGACGAGCAAAGCCGAATTCCATAGCACCGGATGAAGAACAACTTATCCATACTGGGTAGATATTTATAGCTTGAGCCTGTCAAAGCAATCTTTGCCAGTATACTTAAATTATTGTTGATGTATTTGTTGAGCTCTGTACCCATAACAATTTTTTTACATTTCATTTATTCGTTGACTTATTTCAGCTAATTTATGAAGGCTTCGATTTATTTTATTTTGTCTATGAATTTTATTTATTCCTTAGATTTGAACTATTAATTGAAAAGGAATACTAGATTCAAATATTGCAACAGATAATGTATCTGTTGCAACAGACGACACATCTATTGGAAAATTCGAACATATTTAGACGTATGTTGCAATAGGTAGGTAATCTGTTGGAATTTATCAAACAGGTCCTCTCACTATTGAAACAGATGGACTTTAGATAAAAACATCAAGATAATGCAACATATGACACATATATTGAAAAAAAAAGAACAGATTTAGACATATGTTGCAACAGATGGACTTTATCTGTTGCAACAGATGACACATCTATTGGAATAATCAAACATATTTATACATATGTTGCAACAGGTAGATTATCTGTTGGAATTTATCAAACAGGTCTTCCCACTGTTGCAACAGATAGACTTTAGATAAAAACATCGACATAATGCAACAGATGACCAACCTATTGCAAAAGATAAACAGAATGTCAGAACAAGTAGGATAACTATTACAACGGATGGAGAATCTATTGCATTATAAAAATTCAAATTTTGTTGGACATAAAAAATTGTCACTACGTGTAAAAAGGTTAAAGTGAATTGAAATAAAAAAGGCGTAACTTATCGACGGTGTTCAGTTCAAACACCTAAAATAAAATAGGCATCAAGTAGACATGTTCATTTTAAACACGTAAAATAAAATAGGCATCAAATGTGTTAGTGTCAGTCCTGACACATTTTTCTGACTTGCCGTCACTTGGCTCCCAACAATCATTCCCCCCCCATTGTCTTATATATTCATCTTCCTTCTAAAATTTAACCCTAAATTCCCAAATCTTCTTCTTCATCGTCATCTTCTTTTATCTATTCAAATTCTTCAAATTATTACTTTCATTTTTTCCAACTGACCTTGACAATGTCGAGCGCATCTTCCACTATTTTTTGTGATAAATATTTTTGATATTGTAAGTGCGGTCATAAAGCTCTGTTAAAGACTTCTTGGACTCAACAAAATCCGGGTCGTAGGTTTTTTACTTGTAAGATTTCAAAGGTAATATTTTTTTATTTAATTAATTGATTAATTATTGACTTGTAATTGTTTTGTAATTGTGTTCTCTTTTTTATAGAAATTGGGTGGATGCGATTACTTTGATTGGTATGAAGAACGACACCCTTCACAAGTAAATCGTGTAATCTGGGGCTTGTTGAACAAAGTCAAGTCTTATGAAGAGAAACAAAATCGAGCAAGAAGATACTACATTGTTGTCGTTATTGCTACTGGTTTGGTGTTGTTGGGCACATGGATATTGAAGCCTAATTACTGAAATTTTTATGGTGGTGTATGTATTTGCTACTGGTTTGTTGTCGATGAGCACATGGATATTCAAGCGTAATTGTTGGAAAATATAAAAAAAATTTAGGCATATGTTGTAAAATTTAGGTCATCTGTGGAAATTATCAAACAGTTCTTCCCACTGTTGCAACAGATTAGACTTAGAATATTAGATTATTCATAGAAATTATCAAACAGGTCTTCCTACTGTTGTAACAGATTAGACTTAGATTATTAGATTATTCAAACAAGTCTTTCCACTGTTGCAATAGATTAACAATCTAATCTATTGCATTATAAAAAACTCAACTTTCATCAGAAAAAATTATTGCCACTACATGTACATGTAATAAAGTGAAGGGTGACTTGAAATAAAAAATTTCTATTTCACAGGCTCTTCTATATACACAGGCTTCAAGCGTCCAGTTAGTACCCCATAAGCCCAGACCTCTTGCAGGTTTGCCATAGCGTTGTCGCATAGAAAATTCGTTGGCTCGGCATTTCTGTGCCGGTCAGCAAATATTCGATGTGTGCAAGAGCGTGCGAGCCGCTCGCTTTAGCGGCATCATCTTTTAGAAGGATCATTCCCCTGTTTCGACCTTCAAAATCTCATGATTTCTTCATCAACACTTTCTTTGGCAAATGATTCATCAGTTTACTCTCCCTCAACAAGATGGATAGCAGCACCATCAGTAGCTCTACGAGGAGAAAATAATCGAAATCGTCGAGGATAGGTACATTGAAGTCATAAACATTGATCTTTCCCTCCTTGAGTAGTATCTTAACAGCCCAATAATGCATGCCGTTCACGCTAATGACTGCAAGAATCCTTTTTACCTTGGTCCAGCTCTTGCCGTGTGGATTTGGCGTGTCCCCTCTAACATATCTTAATGTTTCTTCTTCATCCAAGACCAACGTAGGAACTAGGAAATCAAGTCCCATGCCAAGGGATGACACCTCTTAATTGAGTTGATCGTCCCTATCGTTGAGCTTCTTAAAGAATTCGAGGTTCATTATCCTATCGACAGCGTCATAAGCTTCCCGGTACGTTTTGCCTTTTCCTTATGAGGTAGAGAATTATGTCAACATGCTGTGAGATAAGAAGTCAATTTTTAAAGAAGTCAATTTTTAAATAGGTTAGTAATTGTAAAGATACAACGAATGGTCCATCTGTTGCATAGGGTTCTCTGAATCAATAATCCAACACAACTTATGCAACAGATGGATCATAAGTTACAACAGAACCATAACCAGTTGCACCAGTATACCCAGCTATTGCAACAAATGTGAAATCTATTGCGTAGCTTCTTCTTCATGGGGTAGATTATAAGGGCTAGGTTAGGAAAATTAAACTTGCCTTGTCCTCGTACGACATACGTATATCAGTCATAGTATGGAAGTCTTGGGGGGAAAAGGGAGGCCTGGGGTAATCTGGTGCGCCTGGCTTGGCATTCTTGGCCTGTCGCAGATCCCTCTTCTCTTCGGTGCCAAGTTTCACATATATGTCCACCTTTTGACTGGACCCTAAACTTCAACAACTTTTGGAGAGAGAGGAATTGCAATTTTTTTTTATTTCCAAGCGGAGAGTACGTCTCTAATTGCTCTTTTCTTTATCCTAACCAACGCTGTAGGAGTGTGTGGCTCACTCACCTTCTTGGATGGTATGACACACCTCTTGGATTTGAATTCCTTGATAGCTTTAGAGATAGCCTCTACTTTTTCAAAGAGTTTATCCTATCTGTCCTTGCACTTATCGCATTCACAATGAGAACACGAGGGTGAAGGGGGGTAAGAGGGACCTGTGTAAGGGCAAAAATGGGTGTTTTCAAACATATTTATTATTTCTTGAGCATCAACATGCTCATCATCATGAGTGGTAGCAGCATCAGCATGCCTTCCACCAACACCAACAACTCCACCAGAAGAAGGACCCGGATCTGCCTTAGTAAAAGGTATGTCATGAAGAGCCTTAACATTAGGCTGACCTTGCCTAACTGCTCTTCTTATGGCTATTGCTCCAGCCAATTCCTTCTTTATTAACTCTACCGTTGGGTCTGCAATAGTATCAACATGACCTACAGTAATATAAGAAGTCATCACCGACTCCTCCTCAGTAGGCACGATCCATGGATGCACAACCTATAAAAAAGAAAAAAAAGACAGATGCATTTAAATTATATAATATAATAATTTTCATAGTTGGGCTACATTTTTAAAAAAAAGACCCATCTGTTGCATAGTTTGCAGTATATGGTTAAAATCCGTTTGAGTCTGGTTCAGAGAAACAAAGTAACACATGGATAATCTGATGCAAAATATCAATCATCTGTTGCAACAGCTTCACAAGACGGTTAATCTATTATGCAATAGAAAATCTGTATGTCGTAACAGATGAACGATATGTTATCCGATTAAACATCTGTTGCATAATTTGCAGTAGATGGTTAATCTTTTAGGAGTCGGGTTCAGAGAACCAAAGCCACAGATGGGTAATCTAATGCAAGATATACCTCATCACAAAAAATGTCCCATCTGGTGCATCAGATATAATATCTCATGCACCAGATATAAAATCTGTTCAATATCTTTCTTATCTTTGAGTAGAATTATTTTACTTGAAGAAGACGTACTGCATCATCCGGAGGGTTAAAGATATCATCCTCCTTAATATTGGTGTCGCTCTTTGCAGACAACCACCTAAACATCCTTGGATGAGAAACCTCATCCGGGTAATCCATTAACTACTTTCGGAGGGGAGGAATGGCATCAAATGCCCAAGCCTAAAAAGTGTAAACAGAAAGCAAGCAAAAAAAATCATAATAACTATATTCAATATAAATTAATGGATGAGTAAAATTAGTGATTAATTTTACCATGAAATCCCAAGGAAAGCCGTATAATGTAGCCGTCCCTGAGGATAGCTTTGTCAATAACTATTGGACAGTCAAGTGGAAGCTGTCATATCCCCAGGGATAATTGTTGAATTTATCAAAATCCTCAGCACGCACCAACAAATCATCTTCTAGGACCTTGTTGACATCTCTTGACAATATAACCGAATAGGCAAACCAAACTAAGCATAATTTCTCCCTGTACTGCTCTGGTATGGTTTTATCCTCAAGATCTGTCAACAAATCCGATGCTTTGTATCCACGTCGAGAAATGTCAAACAACCCATCTATTTTTCCCTTGCATTTTATTGCCTTGGATCTTTTGTGGGGTGGTGGTCCTTCTGGACGATAGCATCTCAGGACCGTCACTATGACAAACTCTTGCAAGCCAAAACAAACAGGCATGCCACACTAGTTGATCGAGATTTCATCCATCTTCTTTTTGCCCCCTCCTCCAGATCTTTATCATCCCCCGTATACTTGATCCTGCGCTTGAGAAGACCATAACCATCGTCATAGGAAAATGGATATGGGCAGAGGGGTCCTCAGGCATCTCAAGTAAGCGTCTAAAGAAGCTCTTCTTAAAAAGTCTGCCTATGTTTTCGTTCTTCATAATTTTCATAAAATGTTCAAAAATTTTCCCCATCTGACATTTAAGTACAATTTGACCAGTTAGTTGTTTTCCTTCTGCGTCATTTATCGGTATCGCAACTTCAAACTTGTCAATACTAAAAGTTTTGAAAGGATCATGCTGGGATGTCGATATTAACTCACGCCCCGTCGGTGATCCATTATCATCATGTTGATGATCAACTTCTTTCTCTTTCTGACTCTCCAATTCCTCCTCTTTCTCACTTTCATTTTCTTCATTACCATCTACGGACCCTTGTCCACCTCTCTCAATGTTGTTTTCACATCTCTCCCCAGCTTCACTTTTCCCTGACTGAGATTGTTCAGGAAGCTCCTCCGAATCCCTCTGTACTGTAGCTTTTTTTTTGAGTGGTCAGACGTTGATCCACTTTCACTTTCTTTTCTTTTGGGAGACATGTTTCACCTACAGAGAAAGAAAAATAAAAATTATATTACAGTTGATGTGTGCATAAATTTTAAAAAATACATTACAAACACCACGAATACCGACACACCAACAGCCACCACCACAAACACCACCAACTAATGCCAAGAAACAAACAAACACCACGACTACTGACACCACCATAAACACCACCAACCAATGCCACCACCGGTGCCACCACGATGACCACAAACACCACCACCACCACCACCACCATCCAACTATACCACGACAATCAATGAAGCACTGCGATGGAAACTAGGGATTTCTCGAGTTCTTTCTATGATTTTACCATCAAAACTCAAAATTGTAAACTCATTCTCGAAGATACTACAACTAAAAGTTTTATTTTTCATTATTAACTTAAAAACCCTTATTTTTTAGAAAAAAACAAATATAGAGCTCTTCTCAAACTCTGTTGCCTACTAAGACAAAGAAAACGACTGATACAAGCAAGAATGATGTCAAAAATAACACCTATGTGGTCAAAAATGAGAAAAAAAGCAATCTGTTATGGAGGGGTGAGCAAATTTGTTGATTAGTTGTTGTCTGTACTATATTGTTGAGTGAGAATGAGAGACAAAGAGCCAGACCTCGAGATTTGAAATGATGAAACGTTTTGTATGGGTTGATTTGTATTTTAGAAAAGAATGACAAGTAGTTTTGAAAATGTTAATTTGGTCCGAAATGATCTTAATTATTTTTAAAATCATAAAATATATGCGTAATTTTTAAAATCATATAAAAAAATTAAAGTTGTAGTTGACCGAGTACTCTAGGAGGTGACACTGTGAAAACTCACCCCTGGTCCTAGATTAATCAATTTAGGAGTCTAACATATGAACTCAATTGAAATTGTAAAAACTAAATGTTCAACATGTTGCGTCAGATTTCTCATCTATTGTAAATTATCAATTAGATTAGGTAACAATAGATTATGAATCTGATGTAAATTATCAAACAGATTAAGTCATCTGTTGTGATGGATTACTCATCTATTGTAAATTATCAAATGGATTGTCATATGTCACAACAGATTACCTATATGTTGTAAATTATCAAATAGCCTCTGCCATTTTTTGTGGCTGACCCTATGAGAACTCACCCCTAGTCCTAGATTAATCGATAGTTGACCTTATGAGAACTCACCCCTAGTCCCAGATTATTCAATCAAGGTATTAGTACCCTAGTCCTAGATTAATCAATTAAGGTATTAGTACCCTAGTCCTAGATTAATCAATTAAGGTATTAGTCTAACATATGAGGTAGTAAGAATCGGTTTGGCTCAGAGTGATTGATCACCGACTCTGGTCGGGAGGAACGCAGTACCGTTTCATCATGCAATTGACAAAAGACTCAATTGAAGTTGTAGTTGACCCTATGAGAACTCACATTCAATTAAGGTATTAGTCTAACGTATGAACTCAATTGAATTATATATAAACAAATGTTCAACCTGTTGCAATAGACGTCTTTTCTGTTGGATCAAATCAAACAAATTATGTAATTAGTTGCAACATATTACACATCTGTTGTAAACTATCATATAGATTAAGCCATTTGTTGTGACAGATCATGAATCTGTTGTAAACTATCAAATAGATTAAGTCATTTGTTGCAACAAATTACTCATTTGTTAGAAATTATCAAATGGATTGAGTCATATGTTGTAATAGATTACCCAACTATTGTAAATTATCAAATAGGCACTGTCATATATGGTAGTTGACATTATGAGAACTCACCCCTAGTCCTAGATCAATCAATTAAGGTATTAGTCTAACGTATGAGGTAGTAAGAATCGGTTCATCTTAGAGTGATCGATCTCCGACTCTGGTCGGGAGGAACGCAGTACCGTCTCATCTTGCAATTGACAAAAGACTCAATTGAAGTTGTAGTTGATCCTATATTCAATTAGGGTATTAGTACCCTAGTCCTAGATTAATCAATTAAGGTATTAGTCTAACATATGAGGTAGTAAGAATCGGCTCGGCTTAGAGTGATCGATCAACGACTCTGGTCAGAGGAACGCAGTACCATTTTATCATGAAATTGCCAAAAGACTCAATTAAAGTTGTATTTGACCCTATGAGAACTCACATTCAATTAAGATTTTAGTTTAACATATGAACTCAATTGAAATTATATATAAATAAATGTTCAACCTGTTGCAACATATGTCTTTTCTGTTGGATCAAATCAAACAGATTAGGTAATATGTTGCAACATATTACGCATCTGTTGTAAACTATCAAATAGATTACGTCATTTGTTATGACAGATCACGAATCTGTTGTAAACTATCAAACAGATTAAGTCATCTGTTGCACTTAAATGTTTTTTTATCCTTTTTTTTGTAAAGCAATTTAGGTATTTCCTGTCCAAGATAAAATAGTTAAAATACTAAGGCGGTAAAAAATATTACTCGGTACAACTTTGATAACTCAAAAATCTCCTGAGTGAGTAGTCTTATCTGGTCTTTTCAATGTCACCGTCTCCCCATGCCCCTTAAAATTTATTAATGAATATTTAAAACCTCCCATATCTAGAACTCTCTCCTTCAGCCATAAAGTAATCTAGACTAGACTCAACTCATAACTCTTCTTTATTCTTTATTCTCAATTATCTTTGTTGTTTCCTTTTTTCCTCTCTTTTCTCTTTTCTTTCGGATGAGGATTCTTTGGGATCTCAACCAATCAATATCTTTTCTTAACTGAACTGGATGTTCTGATCCATTTGCTTTTTTGACATTGCAGGTATGGTTCAAAGTTGCTCTTTTCATCTAGTCTTCTTCTTTGTATGTCATTTAAATTAGTTATTTACATCTATTTCTATTAATGATTTACCCATTACCAGTTTGCTATTTATTGAGAAAATTGAAGGAAAGGTGACTTTTAAGTCTTGAATGAACGAACTGTTATTTTTATTAAAATATGCAAAAAAATTCATCTGTTGGGAGAACTTAAAAAGCCTTGTTATCAGTATAGTTTTTTTTTATGTCTTTTGTTTGGTACTTTGGTGGTGCTGTTGTTGGGGGGGTGGTTGTGTTGGAATATGTGATGTTTGTTGTGGATGGTGTTGGAACATATGGTGTTGTTTTGTTTGTTTCTTTGTTGTTGATGTTGTTGGTGGTGGTGTTGCAACAGTTTCCTCAACTGTTGCAACTGATGAATCAGCTGTTGGAACAGACGGAGCAACTTTTTGAAGAAATCAAACCAGTAGCAAGGCTAGTTTGATTTATTCCAACAGATGGTCCATCTGTTGCAACATGTCATCCATCCTTTGCAAACGATGCCTCATCGATTGAACATATGGATAATCTGTTGCATCATATTGGTCATCTGTTGATTCACTCAATTTTGTGTTACCCTTTTGTAATGTTCTCTTTGTTCTTTTCTTGTTTGATATCGAATGTATTTCTCTTGTTTGCAGACAAAAGGAAGTGAAATTGGATCCACTTTTGCCCAACTAGCATTAAAGGCTAGAGTAAAGATGGGTTCGGAGGAATAAGCTGCTTGCAGATGGAACCACTTCATATGTGGGAGGTATGTATTACTGATCAACCTATCACGAAAACACACATCCAGTACAATGATTTTGTGAATGTTTATTCTTTACCTATTAGGCATTAATTCTTCAAACAAGCTGTGGAATTTTACAGTTAAGAGTGTTAGGTTCGAATTGGTAAGGCTGAGGGACCAAGATAGTGGTATCGATATTTCGTTACAATTTAATGACGGTTTATGCTCATGTTTTTGTGTCAAGTTTGGGGAAGGATTCAATTTTTTGGCGGCAATGTAAATATCCAATAGTGATTGGATCGGTTTTAATGGAACAATGGACTTCTTCAAAGGCTTTTGAAGCCTCGCAATGCAGCAAACAATGATAGAACCAATAGAAATTCCCCTGGTCTAAATTTATATGGATGGATTGTTGGAGGGGACTATTATACAGCAAAAGGTGTTTGGGAGAAAACTTGTGCGGGAAGAGGGAGGTTGAGAAGGCCATATATCATCTTAGTACTTGTTTAAGAGGATACACAGGGTCGGAAGGAAAGTGTAGCGAAATTAGTTTATGAAATTGACATGAAAAATGAAAAAACTGGATGAGATGAGAAAGTAAAAGTGTATCCAAAAATGAAAATCCATCAGTCGTTGAAGAAAAAGAAGAATGGTCAAGAGGAATTGACCCTGTGTATCCTCTTAAACAAGTACTAAAATGATATATGGCCTTCTCAACCTCCCTCTTCCCGCACAAGTTTTCTCCCAAACACCTTCTGCTGTATAATAGTATCCTCCACCAATCCATCCATATAAATTTGGACCAAGGGAATTTCTATTGGTTCTATCATTGTTTGCTGCATTGCGAGGCTTTGGAGGCCTTTCAAGAAGTCCATTGTTCCATTAAAACTAGTCCAATCACTATTGGATATTTACACTGCCGCCAAAAATTTAAACCCTTCCCCAAACACAAAAACATGTCCATGAATCATGTCATTAAATTGTAACTGGGTATCGACACCACCGTCTTGGAACCCTTCGGCCTTATCAGTTCGCACCTATAAAACTAAACTATACAATTCAGGATCTTGTTTGAAGGATCAGTGTCTAATCATCGATAAAAACTGCATTCACAAAATCATTGCACTTTATGTGTCTTCACGGTAGCCTGATCAATAATATACATAACTCGCATGCATAAAAATGGGATCCATTGCACATATCTTATTCTTCCTACCCCATCAGGACATGTCAGTGTTGTTTATTCATCTGCACGAATGTGATGACTATTAAAATGGAGGTGTGAAGAGTCGTGAATTTTTATCTTAACACATTCAAAACAGTTGATGAATTGAAAACTCCATCTGTTGCAACTGACGAATCAACTGTTGGAAGAAATCAAAACATCTCCGTCCATCTGTCACAACAGATAATCTATATGTTGCAACAGATGGTAAATTTTTTGCGATAGACCTGACTTTTTTTTTAATTAATCTGCACGCATGTGATTACTTCTTTCTAAATATGTTTGTTTCAATTTAGTTTTCTTATTTATAAAATTAAGAGAATTTTATTATATTCTTTCAAGATTACCCCTATTATTAAATGACTACATAAAGTATATTATTCACATTTATACTTTCGAATCATAATTAATAAGGCCAATTTGGTAAAACAATCACCTAATTTATATTTTTATTAATTGGTGTGCCAAGCCCATGGGTCCCAACTAATACGTAACGGAGGGACTATTAAAAAGAGGTGAAGACTTTTTATCTCACACATTCAAAACAGCTAATGAATCAAATACTCCATTTGTTGAAACTGAAACTAATGAATTAGCTGTCAGAAGATATCAAAACATCTCCTCCAACTTATACATATTGTCTATCTGTTGCAACAGATAATACATAAGTTGCATCAGATGTCTTATTTGTTGCATATACAAACCACTATTGCAACAGATGGTAAATCTATTTTGACAGCCGTCTGTTGCACATTCAATCCATCCATCTGTTGTAACAGATGCTAAATCTGTTAAAAATGCTGGATGATCTGTTGCAACATCTCAATAATAATGGCTTTTATCGAGTCTCAAACCGCTATGAAAAGGTAAGAAGTAATTAGTGTAAAAAAAAAGTCGCGACTTTTCACAGAAAACAAAATGCCACCAGTTTGAATGTAATTAATACAATGGAGCTGAATAGTCCTGCCTTTTGGCCTGACACGTCCAGATTATATTATAGGTCCCTCAATCTTCATTCAACTCTATTTATTTCTTGTATTTTTTCCTCTCGTGTGACATCTTCAACCATTTCTCTTCAAAGAGCATATTCCTTTCTCGTTGAGGTAAATTTTTTCTAGCGTAAATTTACCAGTTGGTTGTATACGTTGTATTACATTGTGAATATTTTTCTACATTTGTCAATTCATGCGTGTTCTAGATATGGCTGATCCTTTTCCGGATATTGCTATTCTACGCGACACAGTGCGGGAACTTCAAAGGAAGGTTAATAACCTGTAGAGCGAGTTGGTCGCTGTGAGAGCGACAATGTTCAGAGAGATGCAGAGGTTGATGAGAGCCCTGCTGCTGCGAGTTGATTGGATGGCTGTCATTAATGATGATGATAATAATAATAATTAGAATGTGTTTTTTCTTTTAGCATATGTATTTTAATTTTTCTATATTGGATCTATACCTAATGTATTTTATTTTTCATTTATTGAAAAATTTACTTTTAGTCAGACTTTGGCGTTTTAATTCTTATTCAATTTTCATTCTGTTTTCTTCTAATCTAATACATGTTAACATGTCAATGGTTGGAGGCAATGTTGAATCCAGTAGAACTAGCAATTTTGGCTTTTGAGTTCTTTCAACAGTTGGAACCGATTGGTCATCTGTTGGGTTTCAATAGATTATCCATCTGTTTCGACAGATTTTCATCTGTTGGATGAAAGCATTCCAGTTGTTTGTGCAACTGTTGAGAATAATTGTGGTCTGCTGTATTATTTAAGTTCATGTTTTGCCTCATTTTATTGATACACAAGTTATTTTAAAAAACAGACATTTTATATATAATAAATGATAACATTAGGTTCACAACAATGAGTTAAATATATAAAAGTCCACAACAAACAAACAAACAAACAACAACACAAGTTTCTACAATTACAACAAGCAGGTGGATTATGATTCGGGCATGTAGTTCTTTTGTGGCCAGTGCACTTACATATGGAGCACTTGTTTTTTCTTGATGAAAATGATTCTCCGACTCCACGCCTTCTTTTATATGGATTTCTTCCCGGTTTGATAGTGCTCGGGTTAATATATGGAGGAGGTATTAATCTCCCCATAAGCTCTACTGTAACAACCCAAGATTCTTCGGGAGGCACCGGAGTAATATGCCCACGATATGCCATTTCATATTTTTTCACCAAATAATATTGAGAGGAGTGCTTGTAAACTTCAGGTCCATATTTATAGTCGTATTGACCTCGAAGGGCTGCCATAGCATGTGGACAAGGTATTTTGTCCAAGTCAAAAACTCTACACGTACAAGATCTTATTTGAAGATCGACCGTGGCAACATCACCATGACCGGTGATACGAAATTTGTAATCTGCTATTTTATGAGAGAATAACCTATTCCCCAAACTGATGTTCGTTGATATTTTCTTTTCGATTTCGAGGACAAATCGGGTTTTTTTTCTGGGCACTTGAACTGCACACGCCTTTCGTTAAAAAAATTGCTATATTTCTCACTTATTTTTTCAAACATAGCCTTGATGGGAAATTCTCTTTCATCGCCAAACAATGAATTCACCGATTCTGCTATGTTTGATGTCATAATATTGTACCTATAGAAAAGAATCACTTAGTATGACATCAAACTAAACTTGTAAATCAAACAAGACATTAAATTCATAAGAATGTACCTATTTGCTGGACAGAATGCCCGACTCCATCTCTCGAAACCGACACGTGCAAGAAATTTGGCTACCTTGGGATTCACATCCGCTATTTAATTTAAATGGTCTAAAAACTCCTCTCTACTATATGCTTTAGCTGCTCTATAAAAAAGGGTGACGACCCTTTCGTTATGATAGTTGTTTCGAATGTTCTCTCCAAGATGCCTGATGCAACAACCAAAGCTGAAGTGAGGAAAAGTGAACCCATCTTTGAAATACTTGGATGCCTATCCGATACAAAACACAACTCTTCGGTATCTTCGACGCAACGTCGTATTTGTAAAAAAAATCATAAGAGGCATCACATTCCTTGTCCGCTACACAAAAAACGATAGAAAAGATGTGATTCTCCGCATCCTGTGCCACCGCCGCTAGCAGAACTCCATTATACCTTCTCCTCAAGAAGGTACCGTCGACGTCTATGCCTTTTATCATATGTAGAAAACCTTGAATCCAATCACCATAGGATACAAAAAAGTACCTGAACCTTCCGTTTTCATCCAGATGCAATGTCGTCTTACTTTCGGGATTTGTGGACTCAATCATGTAATGGTAAGCATCCAAGACTTCATACCCATGCTCGAGTGTCCCTCGAACCAGGTCCTTGGCAATCCCCATGGCCGTATATGCCTTCCAATAGATGACCAGGACACCCAAATTCGTAAGGAGTTGATTGGACATAAGCCTTGTTGAAAGGCCTTTGCCATCGGGGAAACTACTCCTAAAATATTCACCGAGGACCTTTGTCGTGGCATGAGGATTTTGGCCCGAGATATGCTTCGAACCACATGTGTGATGCTTTTCATGTTTATGAATAATGAATTTGTCAGAACTTGCGTACTTCACCACTCTCAACCACCACTTGCAGTTCGAATTAGCACATTTGATGCAAAAGACACTGCTCGAATTAATCACCTTCTTTATTCTAAAATCTTTTTTCACGCAAGAAATAAACAAAGTGTTAGATAGTTCATTCTTGTCCTTGAATTACATTCCAATAAAAAAATTGGTCCCGTCATCTTGAAGATTTCCAAATTGTGTCGATTGATAAGAACTGCACATCGTATTGGTCGCATCAACAGGCGTAGGTGTTTGATCATCATCTGGAATATTCATGTCTAGATCATCCAACCTATCATAAAAGAAGTCTTCTGTTTATTCTTCTTCTTCTTCTTCTACATTTTGGTTCTCATTCTCTCTCGTCTTTTCAACCATGTACACCCTTAACACCGGTCTGGTTGAATCACTTAGATAAGAACCCAACCGAACCTGATCGGTTATCTTGAAAGGCAGTACCCTTTAATTTTCAAAGGAGCTGTGCATGTAGCTGATGGTGAATTCTTTCGGTTGATAATTCAGTCCAAAAAAGCTGATGATTAAGTTCACAAAATCATCATACAAAAAATCACTTTGGACTATCATAGTTATCGTCTCTTGCATTTCACCCTCCTTCCAACGCCATACATATCGATTGCTTTTCTCGACCCAATGACCATGATAATCCACCCCTATTGTTATTAATCCCTCCATTAGTGGTACCTAAATAAAGTCATTTGTTAAAAAAAGTTGATAGTGATTTCATAGTGCCGTGAATGAATCCCAACAGATGTGTTATCTGTTGCAACAGGTAAGTGATGAGTCGCAATAGTTTCTTACCTGTTGGGATTCATGTTATGGGTCTGAATATCTGTTGCAACAGATGAATCTCCTGTTAGAATTGATGTTATAACTAAATTACCTTTGAAGCTGATTCCAACAGATGAGTGACAGTTGCAACAGATAATTAACCTGTTGCGACAGATGACTTACCTGATGCAACATGTTATTAATCTGTTGTAACCTATGTTGGAATCGTGTTCAGGTTCTGTTGTAACAGGTAACTAATCTGTTGTAATATATATGTCAAATTTTGCAACTAATGAGCCATCTGTTTAAACATGAATCCAACATATCAGTCTTCCTTTGAAAAAGATGTCTCATCTGTTGCAACAGATGATTTATCTGTTTAAACAAATGGATTTTATGTTGGATTCATGATTGGGTTTTGTCCATTGTTGGAAAACAACAACACAATAGCAGTTACCCAAATGACAAATTCAACTAAAAATCATAATTTGACTTACCAACGTCTCCTATGAAGTAATGACAAAGTGGAAAGTGATGTTAGAAACAAAATTTGACCTAAGAAATTGGTCAAACAGCAACAGTAGCGGTAACAACAACAACAACAAATGGTCAACAAAAACAAGATGAAGATGATAATAAAGTAGAAGATGATGATAATGAAGCAGAAGATGATGAATGAGCAGCAACAACAATGAACAACAAAAATCGCTAAGAGAGAGAAATCAACAAAGGGTGAGAAGAGAGAGAAAGATGCCTTTTTTCCCTCCGTTTTCCGTTATATAGGCTAACATTTGGATCAAAGTGTAAATTTAAAAACTTGTGGGTTATTTTCAAAATTCCCCAACTTTCTTAATCCATAATAAAGTAATTGTCACCTCCACCTAATAATTAAGACTTGTGTCACCTACACCTCATTTTAAAACTCTTTTGTCACCTGTGGCCCAAACCCCATTCTTTCTTTTCTGACAAATATTAGCTCGCCTATAATTCTCTTCACAAGTTCCGATCTACAATTGCTACTTCTCTTATTACCTCTATACATATATGTACGTATGTGAGTTGTGAAAAATTAAGAGGAAAATTAATTATCTACATTAAGTTATTTAATTGTGTTATCTTTAGATTAAGCTTATTTACGATAATTGTGTGCTATTATGCTAGTTTTGGACAGGTAATTGTAATTTGCTTCTTGTTTGATACATACATACATACATATATATATATGATGCAGCTCGGACTGGGGCCTTGTCGTAATGGGCATCCCAAGTCCACCTAAGACCGGGGACCACCCCCTTAACCCAACCCAACCGTCAACCGCCTGCCTTGAGTTGGCTGAATTCTAAACATTTAACAAAATAGTGTAAATGTCCTTATTAAGACTTTAGGATAGGGTCACAACCATGACCGACCCAATTGATTCCAACCGTATCATACCAACCATCCATACCATACTGAAACCAAAGAGAATATCAAAACATAATATGATAATCAAACCCAAAATGTAATACGATGGAACCGTGATAAATTATGTCCAACAATGCCAGACTCCCAACTTATTTCAATGTCAAGACTGACACCTATACCGATCCCGTCCATTCCAACACCCAGAAGTACCACAAAGCCTCTATCCCAAAGAATACAAATATCTGGTTGGGACATACCCCCAACTATGGCCAAAACTAATATCCAAAAAGAAAGTAAAATGTCTAAGAATTTCCAACATGAAATGATGCCTTGCGAAATGATGGAAGCTAACCATTTCAGTCCAATAAGCTATCTCCGAACCAAGTACTATGAAGGAGGAGTCGAACGTCCAGTTCCTGCATAGCATAGGTATATAGCTGCCAGTAAACGAGTTAGTGGGTGAACAGTAGCATGAAACTTGGGGTAAGGATAAAGTAATGCCAGTTATCAAAACCAATTGAAAACCATCCAATGCAAACAACCATACATATATATAAGTGCTGGGAAAAGAGGCCGAATTTATCATGCCATTTAAAACCTTTACTTGGATTGTGTAGCTTAGTCGTCCTATCACTCACGGGCCATATAGGTTTAGCTCCCCATGCTGAAAGGGTCCTGGTGCGTGTAGCCGCACGACCAGGCAATAACCCTGGGATGACTAGTACATCCCTTCAATATAAACGTGACACTCGCACGTGGCCATCGAAGACCCCTCATATCGGCAACTATGAGTTTCCAGTTTTGATCCCCCGGGATCGCCACCTTCCACGGCTTAGCTTACACTTCCCGCCATTAATGCCCAAATTAAAACCATTAACAACCAATTCAATTATACATTTATAAACCAAGGCTATTTTTAATAAACCAGTGGTGTCGTCATACTACCATACTTTCAAGCATTATCCATAGCCAAACCATTTAGATTAAGGGGACTCTCGGTGCCCTACCCGTTTACCATATTAACCTCTTGGGAGACTACCATGTTCTCCATAAACATAAACAATTAGCCTTTAACCTTTGTAAACCATTTAAACAATTTATAGTTTCATGCATAAGCTGAAAACAAGCAAGAGTTCCATTTAAAATAAGTCAACGCAATGAACATATCTTTATAAGCATTTAATCAAACACCTTGGCGGCATAACATAACCAAAACCAAATTCCATTACCATTAAATCATTACCATGCAATTCCATTATCCAAAACCACCATTAATGCATAGAAAACAAATTAAAACCATAAGAAATCATAACCAAGTCTTTAACATCAAAACCCCCAAATCAATAGTTTAAAACCAAAACCATATAAGAATAAAACCATGAAATCAACCATATAATCATGCCTTTAATTGAAATCATGAGTAGGGAAAAGAATCATGCCTTAAATCAAGAAGATTGATAGAAGAATTCCACCAGGACAAGCCCTAAAGAAATTCCTTAGTTGAAACCCTAGCTCTTTTCCCCAAAAGCTCTTGAGAGAATTATGATATGTTTCGGAAAATATTCTAAGTGTTTAAGAATAAAATATTAGTGTAAATAACCTCCTAAGTGTATTAGAAGTCATGGGTCCTTATTAGGGTAAGTAGGAAAATGTCCAAAATACCCCCACTTAAATCCCATAAAAATTTGACATATGGTTATGACTGACCTCCTTACGAGCTATAACCTAGATTACGGTTGATACCCATCCAATCGTAACCAAGCCTCAACCATGGATCACACACTGTCCAGTATACGACTCATCCAACCAAGATGTAACCTCAGCATACAATCCATATCCCTGGCAGAATGTAACACCAGGAGGATCAAACATTGTCCGCCTTATGAGTCACCTATACGACTCGTACCCACACCTTACGACTCATACCCTCAATTCGTATCCATTTCAGTATCCAAAATTATCCCACTCATCCCACCAACTAACACTGGTCAGCTTACGACAGAACTTCACTACTCGTACCCCAGCTTATGGTTCGTTCCATGAGTTGTAATGGGTTCGAAGAACGAGATTCCAAGAAATTTTCTAAGGATCCATGTAAGACCCCGTAAAAGTTCTAGTTCAATTAAGTCCCATATAGCTTGTAATAAGGGGTCCCAAAGTTAGAAAATGTCAGCTAAATGTTGACACTTAGTCTCATTTTTTGCCTTAATATTTCAATGGCATCATTTACGATCTTTTCAGACTTAAATTATCGATTTTTAAGTTAATACATGATCAGGGATGTTAATGGGTCATCTTGGGTGAGTTTTGGAATTTTTGGACATCGTTTGAGTCGCGTTTGGATGACCAAAATAGCAAGCCAACGCGATCTCGAAGCATCGCGTTGGCTATAGCATCGACAACATTGACGCGATGCATCATACATCGCGTCGATACCATCGATGCGGTACGTCGCCTACCGCATCACTGGACACAGTTTACTCACTTAATTCTGACTTTCTAAGGGCAATTAGGTTCTTTTTTCCTCACCCAATTTAGCCAAAACACGAAATTAACCTTCCAAAAGGGCAAAATAAATTCATTATTCACAAAATCCTCTCAAGAAATAAACCCTAGTTCATCAAGCTCAAGATCAAGTTCCAAGAAATCCCCAACAATCTTCACGAATTTCGTCACTCAAGTATGTTAGGTGTTCATTCTTGGGTTTTCTTTCACCCTTGGAGTTTAAGAACTCTTTTCAAAACTTGAATTATGATTCCCATGTTATGAATTGAATTATGCTCATGTTTGTGTTGTTATTTGAGTTTCAAGGTTAAGAAAATATAAGGTTCATGTAAAATGTATCAATGGTTATGTTGGTTGATGTAGATCTCATGTCAAACCCTTGAATTTTGAATTGATTGTTGTAGTCATAATGCATTAACATGTTGTTTATTCCCATGTACAAGGTTATGTCTCCTAAGTATTTGACAAAATATCTAAGTGAATAAATTGTGCATTGTGATCTTTTGGTGATCTTAGTATTGAAATCATGTTATTACTACATGTTTAAACTATTTTCATGCTTAAGCTATGCCTTTCAAGTGTTTGATAAAATATCCATATGAGTGAATCATGCATGGTAACCTTTTGTTGTGTTGTTAAAGTTGTGATATGATTTATCAATCAGCTATCAAGTCCTGGGGGTATTTATTACCCGAAATCTAGTTGCTTACTTAGTCGCAATAGTTATAGACTAGTCCCAGTAAAGGTCAAGAACAGTAGTACTCAGTCAGTTAACAGAACACAACGAACTCAATCTAGTTCAGTCAGTCAACACGATCAGTGTCAGTTCAGTCAAGCCTAGTACAGTCTAGTGATCAGTTCAGTGTCGATTCAATTGGGAGTAGGATTCAGCTCCGACGAACCCAGAGATGGGGGCAATCCTTCCAGCAGAGGGTTTGACCCTTAGTAGTAGTCCCTGCATTACAAAACTACATAGCCAGCATAGGGTAAGTCGTCCTCCTACCATACTAGGGTTGACACAATCATAGATATTTCATGAGTCTTCCTGCCAGATTAGGGTTGACACAACATTGTTAGTATCCCGTGACAAGGTGCTAACACCCTTCCAACTGGGGTCAAAGGTTGGACCCCAAATCAGCCTATATCGGGGTATGTTGGTTAGATGAACACTCCCACAGCTACAGTTTCAGTCTCAGTATTTGGTAAAGAACTCAGACAGTTCTACAGAACCATGGCTATCAGTTATCAGTTACTCAGCCATCTGAATTCAGCACTCAGTTTCAGTATAATCTCAGATACACGATGTATAACTATATGCGCAGTGTAGCATGTTCAGTATGTTCAGTAGTTACAGTTTTGCATGTACTCTCATCCAGTTACTTCATGATGTTCATTCAGTCAGTTATCAGCTCATGCATATGAACCCATTCAGTCAGTTTTCAGCTCATGCATATGAACCCATGTATATCAGCCTTACCTCACTTAGCATACCAGTATATTCCACGTACTAACGCATACTCTTTCTTTGCGCTATGATGTCTCATTTCATAGGTTTAAATGCTCAGGTTCCTGACTGTACTTAGCAGCTCAGGTTATCAACAACAGTTATAGTGGTGAGTCCTCATATTTCGAGGATGCTTAAATATATATATATATATATATATATATATATATATATATAGAGAGAGAGAGAGAGAGAGAGAGAGAGAGAGCTGAGTTTGAGGACGACCAAGGGTATATTTGTCATTTCACATCTAAATATTACAATCATTAGTCAAAAGTAATATCAACAAAGTACTCCATTAGCCATTTCTTTTTTTTTCTAGCTTATGTGTCTACATTTTCTAAGTAGACCCATTATGTGGCTAACAATATTTTACTTCCAAGTCACAACTTATTCAATCACATTATTTATGAAGTAATATTTTAAATAAATTCAAATTTACAATCTGAATCTCCTTTCACGAAATATTTGATTGTTTATATAGAACTAAAATTATTTTTATTTTTATGTGGTAAATGTTGAATTTTTTTCTTCATATATTTATTTTCTTATATTTTAACTTTCTAAGTGAAAATTTTGACGTCGACAAAATTTTCAATACTCCAAACTTTTAACATTTTAGGTTTTTTGCTCAAAAAATACTATCACATGAACTTGGTGGGTTAAAATTTAAAGTTGTTAACCTATTTAAAGATAATTTTTTTTGTTCATTAGCAAATAATCTTACAAAAAATATCATTAAATCAGTTTATAAATGTTTTACTAGAAATGAAAAGGAATTACATATGTAATATTCATATAAGGCTTCGAACACATAACTTTTGTATTCACTTATAGATTGTAGGTGTAATCACAATTGGGGTGCATGTCAACTCGCAAAATAAATATTTAAAAGATAATTTAAAAAAAAAAGATTGAAGTACATTAAATGGTTAGTGCAAAGAACTTTTACTATATTGTCTAAATATATTTATATGTAAGCTTTCATAAAAAATGAGATTTGTAATATTAAAAATATGATATATAATACTCCATTCTTTCCTTTTATTTGCTCCATTTGGGTTGTGCGTATATTCCTAAATATTTGCTCCTTTAATCTTTCAAGATTATTATTACTATTATATATATTATTTTATTTTATATATTTTTTATTTTTAGTATACTATTATATTATATTATATATATTATAAAAATGTGAGTTGGAAGACAACCAAGGGCATAAATGTCATTTCACATCTAAAAGACACAATTATTAGTCAATAGTCATATTAATAAAGAATTCCATTAGCCATTTTTTTTTGCTAGCTTATGTGTCTACATTTTCTCAATGGATCCATTATGTGGCTAACAACATTTTTACTTCCAAGTTCCAACTTATTCAACCACATTATTTATGAAGTAATGTTTTAAATAAATTTAAATATATAATCTGAATCTCTTTTCATGAAATATTAATTTTTTTTATAAAGAAATAATTTTTTACTGGTAAATATTGAATTTTTTCTTCATACTTTTTATTTTATATTTTAAACTTTCTAAGTGAAAATTCTGCCTCGACCGAATTTTTCAATACTTCAAGCTTCTAATATTTTAGTTTTTTTTCTCAAAAATACTATCACGCATGAACTTGATGGGTTAAAATTTAAGTTGTTAACCTTTCTATATAATAGAAGCACTGGTTTCGACGAGTGCTTCATCAATTACTATATTACCCCGAATTATTTCGTAATTAGCTATATTACCCTTAATTAATTATTATAATTCATTTATATATTAGAATTAATAATATTTTTTTATTATATTACCCCTAATTAATTATTATAAGTCATTTTTATATTAGAATTAATAATATTTAATTAAAAAAATAGATAGTTATGATGTTTGTTTCAGCTGCTTTAACCGTGATTTTACTATATTATTCCCAATTAATTATTATAAGTCATTTACGTATTAAAATATTAATAATAATTAAATAAAAATATAGATGACATGTCTGCTTATATTACCCCTAATTGTTCTGTGATTTATTATAATATCTAATTATTATAAGTCATTTATGTATTAGAATTAATTAATTATTATAAGTCATTTATATATTAGAATTAATAATATTTAATTAAAAAAATATATTTATAACGTTTGTTTCAGCTGCTTTAATCGTGATTTTACTGTATCATCCCTAATTAATTATTATAAGTCATTTATGTATTAAAAAATTATTAATATTTAATTAAAAAATAGATGAGATGTCCGCCTATATTACCCCTAATTGCTCCATAATTTATTATATCACCCCAAATTAATTATTATAAGTCATTTATATATTAGAATTAAGAATATTTTTTTACTATATTACCCTAATTAATTGTTATAAGCCATTTATATAATAGAATTAATAATATTTAATTAAAAAGTAGATATTTATGACGTTTGTTTTAGTTGCTTTAACCGTGATTTTACTATATCATCCCTGATTAATTATTATAAGTCATTTATGTATTAAAAAATTAATAATATTTAATTAAAAAATCAGCTACTTCGTCATTTACTATATTACCCGTAATTGCTCCGTGATTTACTATATTACCCCTAATTAATTATTATAATTCATTGATATATTAGTATTAATGATATTTTTTTATTATATTACACCTAATTTATTATTATAAGTCATTTATATATTAGAATGAATATTATTTAATTAAAAAAATAGATATTTATGACATTTGTTTCAGCTGCTTTAACTGTAAATTTACTATATCATCCCTTATTAATTATTATAAGTCTTTTATGTATTAAAAACTAATAATATTTAATTAAAAAATAGATGACATGTTTGTCTATGGTTTCGACCAGTGTTTCATCTATATTGCTCCGCGATTTACTATATTACCCCTAATTAATTATTCTAAGTCATTTATATATTAGAATTAATAATATTTTTTATTATATTACCCCTAATTAATTATTATAGGTCATTTATATATTAGAATTAATAATATTTAATTAAAAAATAGATGTTTATGACGTTTGTTTCAGTTGCTTTAACCGTGATTTTACTATATTATCCCTGATTAATTATTATAATTCATTTATGTATTAAAAAATTAATAATATTTAATTAAAAATGTATGACATGTCTGCCTATATTACCCCTAATTTCTCCGTAATTTATTATATTATCCCTAATTAATTATTATAAGTCATTTATATATTAGAATTAATAATTATTTTTTACTATATTACCCCTAATTAATTATTATAAGTCTTTTATATATTAGAATTAATATTATTTAATTAAAAAATAGACATTTATGACGTTTGTTTCAGCTGCTTTAATCGTAATTTTACTATATCATCCCTAATTAATTATTATAAGTCATTTATGTATTAAAAATTAATAATATTTAATCAAAAAAATTAGTTGCTTCATCATTTACTATATTACCCTAATTTCTTAGTGATTTATTATATTACCTCTAATTAATTATTATAAGTCATTTATTTATAAGAATTAATAATATTTTTTATTATATTACCCCTAATTAATTATTATAAGTCATTTATATATTAAAATTAATAATATTTAATTAAAAAATAGATATTTATGACATTTGTTTCAGCTTCTTTAACCGTGATTTTACTATATCATCCCTAATTAATTATTATAAGTTATTTATGTATTAAAAATTAATAATATTAAATTAAAAAATAGATGACATGTCTGCCTATACTAACCCTAATTGCTCTGTGATTTACCATATTACCCTAAATTAATTATTATAAATCATTTATATATTAGAATTAATAATATTTAATTAAAAAATAGATATTTATGATGTTTTTTTTTCAGCTGCTTTAACCGTGATTTTACTATATCATCACTAACTAATCATTATAAGTCATTTATGTATTAAAAAATTAATAATATTTAATTAAAAAAATAGATGACATGTCTGCTGCAGCTGCTTCAACCATAATTTTGCTACATATCGCTTATAATTAATTATTATGAGTCATCTAAGTGTTAAAAATTTAATCATATTTTAAAAAAAATAAAATAGACATAAAATGATAAATTAACTCTTGATGTATTAAATTAAGTTGACCCCCTTCAACTGTGATTTTACTGTATCACCCCTAATTAATTATTATAAGTCATTTATGTATTAAAAAATTCATAATATTTAATTAAAACATTGGTTTCACATGGCTGCTTGAAGAGCTGCGTCGTGATTTTACTATATCACCCCTAATTAATTATTATAAGTCATTTATGTATTAGAGAATTAATAGTATTTAATTAAAACAAGAAAAATATGTGTTTATGACATGTTTGTTGCAGCTGCTTCAACCATAATCATCTTTGAGAAGATGATCCAAGACTTTATTGTTAATTGAAGTATCTTTTGTTCCAGTTTTTATATGAAATAATCCTATGAATATTAGTTCTACATCTTTTCTATATTTTGTAACAGGTCTCAATCTCATAATCAAATAATTAAAATAACCCGACTACACGACACATCACACTTTTTCATCATGTGAAAAAAAACTATATTATAAAACTTCACTCCTTAGTGAGTATCGTCAAATAGTTATTATTTAAAAAATTATCATTTTAAATCAATGTACATTTATGTTTGTATCTCATCAATATCGAATATTGGTGCTAAAAGATGTCTATAGTGTTGGGCCCGTGCCATGCACCTCTAGTATTTAAATATATAGGGTTTTGTTCATTATCAAATATTTTTACAAAATCTATCATTGAATCAGTCTATAAATATTTTACTAGAAATGAAAAAGAATTACATATGTGATATTCATATAAGACTTCGAACGCACAATTTTTTGTATTCACTTATGGATTGTAGGTGTAATTACAATTGATGTGCATGTCAACTTGCAAAACAGATATTTAAAAGATATTTTTTTTTAAAAAGAGATTGAGGTACATTAAATGGTCAGTGTAAAGAATTTTTACTATATAATAAAAATATATTTATATGCAAGCTTTCATAAAAAATGAGATTTGTAATCTTAAAAGTAAGATAATATAATACTCCATTCATTCCTTTTTATTTGCTCTATTTGGGTTGTTCTTATATTTCTAAATATTTGCTCATTTAATCTTTCAACAATAGTTTGAACAAAATCTTTCTATTATGCCCTTGTTCAATAAATGTAATCATTATTGATTTGAAAAGAGGTATAAAATTTAAATAAGGGTATATTATTGAAAATATTTTTAATTTTATAGGAGTAAAAGATTTATTAAGGTGTGTGTTTAACCCAAATATAGCAAATAAAAAGGAATGAAGAGAGCACGATATAATAGATAAATAACTTGCATGTAAAATTTCTTTAAACTAACATTAAATAACATATACTTTTTTAATTCCTTTAATAAAATTTTAACTCCACCAGTATTAATTTGATTTGTGCTCTATTTTTTTTATAGATAATCTTCAACTATCAATAATGTATCTTTAGTATTTTTATATTATTTCATTATGAAAATGAATATATTATATATTTATATGGATAAAAAAAATCTCTCATCTCTTTAATATAAATACGCTATTTACTTTATTTATATGGCATATTAGGTAAGAAGATTATGTTTTAAAAAAATATTGCTCATAAGATTTTATAGAAAATGTTAATGTATTGACACTTATAATTTTAATTTATCCTCTGGTATAATTTTCAAATAAAATTAAAAAATAAAAACACTAAAATTAGTTATTTAATTTAAAAAATGTGTTTGTCCTGATGTTAAAATAAGCATTGAAGCATATTTTATTTAGTTTTAACTAGGGAAATCTAAATAAGTTGTAAGCTATAAGCTATTGTTTGATTTTATAAAAATAAAAAATATAGTTTTTTAAAAGTATGATATTTATTATCATTTTCTATCGTAGTTATTTAAACTATTAATTTAATTTTTTTCATAAACTAATTGAATACCGGTAGATAAATTTAAAATTATAATACTAGGCTCGTAAAATGGGCCCTTCATTATCTAGTAGATAGGGGTGTACATAGGTCGGGTTGGTTCGGTTTTTATTAAAAAAAAATTAATTCAATCATATCGATTTATTAAAACTATAAACCAAATCAAACCAACATAAAATTATTTTTTCCGGTTTAGGTTTTAGTCGGTTCTTTCGTTTTTTTTGATCTTTTCATTTTTTTTATTTTTTTTATAATCTTTAGTTTTTACAATTATATTGTGATCGAAGAATAGATCAAATATGTTTCACTCATGTGCTAATGAAAAACCATAATTATGAAAAGATGAGGAGTGAAAAACTCTATTGAAACTAAAAAGTGAGACTAAGAGTGAAAAGTTTAGGTTTTAAGTTTATATTGGGTTTTGGATCATTTAATTAGCAATTAATGGACAAATATTACAACTTAAAGGCCCAAATCTGAATATATATCTACATCTACTTTCAAATTATTGAAAATTACTAAAACTAGTTGAAAAAGTATTTAAAAAGTTGATTATAATTAAAATTTTATGTATACAAAGTTAGAATATTATATATATATATATATATATATATATATATATATTATGTCGGCTTGATTCGAGTTTGGTTTGACTTTTTTTTTGGTCAACACCAAACCAAATCAAGAATAGTTGATTTTTTTCTAACGCCAAACCAACCAAACCATAAGTCATTTTTTTTCTCGATTTCGTTTGGTTCATCGGTTCGGTTTGACTTGATGGTTTGATCTGTACACCCCTACTAGTAGATATAAAAAGGTGAGTAGTGGAACGGAAAAGGGCATTAAAGTCATTTTATAAAAGTTCATGCATTTCTTACATGTATACTATGCTTCAAAAATTGTTCATAAATTTATAATGACAAAACAACCAAGCCCCTATATAAATGCGAAGCATTTCCTAAGTGATGTGACATTTTATGGACCCCATATTTCCTCCTCTATTCATAAATGCGTTGTGTCAGTGACCTTATTATTTTATTTGTTTCTTCGTGCAATATTATTTTTTAATGGAGTGGAATTTAATTAAATTTTATACTAATGAAGTTTTTCTACAGAAAGTGTAGAATTAATTACTATTTGCAGATTTTATATCCGGACAAAATAACTATTGCAACAGAATGATAAAGTTATATTGCTAAATATATCAAATGTATTCATCAATCCACGCTATTTGAAAATAACTACAAATAATAAATTTTTATATGTCGAAAGATCAAATGTATTCATCAATCCATGCTATTTGAAAACAATTATAAATAATAGTCTTTTTGAAAAATAAAAGTACATTGTTTGCTTATTCTGTAAGCCTCGAAGTTTATACATTAATTTGTAATGACCAAAAAGAAACTCAAACCGCTTTTTGTAAATGTCAATCCTATCTCAAAGTTGTATAATATCTCATGTGGACCCCATAATTTTCTTCACAAATTTCTATAAATATTTTTGGTTGGTTCTAATACACAATACTTATTTCTATTCCCTTTTATAAATGGTAAAATTTCACTTTTGTTTTATTCAATGAAATGTCCTCATGCAAGTAGAATTAATTTTTTTCTTTACAAATTTAGTTATAGTAAATTATTAAGTAGAGTAATAAAGAAATAAAAAATATATTATTTCCTTTGTTTCAAAAAGAATTATCTATTTTAACTTGACACGGAGTATAATAATAATAAAAAAATATATTTTGTGGTCATAAATTAAAGTTATGTCAAATGTATCAAAATGCCTTTATCTTGTGGTTCTAAACATAACACGTGAAAAGTTGAAATTAAAGTATTGCTAAAAAAAATATTTTTTTAAAACAAATTAAAACTAAAAATAGGTTTTTATTTTTAAAATTGAGAGAGTAGCAAACATCTACAAGGCATTCATATATCCACAATTCACATTATTCAAAAATAATTTCAAGTTAAACTTTTTGACGATATCTAAGACAATTTTAAAATATAATTTTTTAAACCTTAAAAGTAATTTAAGTAGTGAGTTTTGTTCATATATTATTATAATATACGGGAATTATGTGAAAAACTTTTTATTAGATGTAATTTTAAATAATATACTTGACTCAAATGGAAAGAATAATATTAAATTTAAAGAGAAATTATATTTGAATTTTGTCCCATTCAAATATTTTTTTCAATTGTGGTGTCCAGACGAGCTTTCTCTCCTCTTACCTAAATCAACGAAATAAACAAGTTACTTTTGAGTGTAACATTCATTGTTATTTTTTATCATTTTTTCCCCAAATTATTGATAGTTAATTTATGTTTAAGATAAACTTATAAATATAATCAAGGGTATGGCCTTCTTTTCATAATTTTTTTAATATTTTCCGATAATTTTTATACTTGACCCCACTAAAACTCTATTTTAAATGAAAAAATAGATATAATGGTCATTTCATTAGATTTTTTTCGATGTCACAAATGATGTAATCTTTCACCTAGACCCCACACCCCTCAACTATAAGTCTATTTTATATGTAGTAAGAAAAAAATTAAACACATTATTAATGTTTATTTTAATACATCCTATGTCATAGTTCAAATAATATAATTTTCTTTTTAATCAGTGCTTAAAAAGAATTGACATTTTTTATTTGGTTAGTATTTTATAACATTATCACTATTTTAATCACGTTGAATTTTATTTATTTATCGAAAAGTCCACAAATGTATACTCTTCTATTTAAGGCTTATTTATTTTAAAGTTACTTTGAAACACTCCAAAAAAATTTCATGTATCTTAAATTCGGTGTCTAATAAAAATGTTATAAATTGAAATAAAGGGAGTTGTTAGGAGGATGTGCAAATACTCACATATGTTTCCTAAAATATTAAAAAAATAAAGTTATTTGGCCACACATTTAACTGTATAAAGTAACTATTACTATATTATAGTAAGATAATAAAAAATACTCATAAATATTGAATAAGTGTTATTTATCAAACATAATAAGCAATTTTGTTACAATTCCAAAACTTCACATGATACACATCATCACAAAGATTTTCACTACATATAATTTTTGAAAACATAATTATTTACTAAGCATCCGTTAAAATTATTTTAAACAACTTATTTAAAATGTAATATTAACTACCTCGTGTTATATTACTACAACAGATATCATGTTAACTTTGTTATTTCTTTTAGTTCTCTTTATTTTAGGTAGTAAATTTCCTCATCAGGTAGACAAATCACTTAAAAAAAATTCTTACTTACTATATTAATATAGTTTTCTATTTTTGACATATATAAGACAAGACATAAAGGCAATCCTTTAACATTATGATTCATTAAAACGTTCATTCAGTAGGTCCTTATTTTTATTTGTTAAACACTCATAAAATGAATTTAAAATCAATTTATGTATGAATTAGTATCCTTTATTGCTTTGCATGATTCTATAAAAAATGTTAATAGATATTTATAATTTTAATCTATTCTCTTGTACAATTTGAACAACCTCGATTAATCCAGTCTTTCTTTGACAAGAATCAATACGATCTTTATAAGCCTCATCTTCCGAATGAAATTCAATGGGATCCAGGGAGACCATGTCTTCATCCATAGGATCCCAAGTACCCGGATCGATCAAAAGTTCAATTCTATCCGAACTACTCATTTACAAATGATATCCACATTGTTCACAAATATTCATTTTTGATTTAAAAAATTTCTTATAATTTAATCCATAACAATTCTCGCATTGAACCACAAATGCCTGTATTTTTTAGTTACTTCGAGATCATTAGAACTTCTCTTATAGTTAAATCACTGCCCTTAGAACTTTCTCTTATAGTTAAATCACTGCCCTTAGAACTATAAGAAAAACTCCAGGTTCCTCGGGGTAAATGCATTAAAAAGGGACAAATTTTAGTGGATGGTGCTACTACGGACGGTGGCGAACTTGCTTTGGGAAAAAACGTATTAGTAGCTTATATGCCGTGGGAGGTTTAGTCCTCTTTCTTTTTTTCTAGAAAGGTTCCGGAGTAACCACTAGTGATAGGGCAAAAATAGGGGGGAAGGATAAAGGAAAGAGTGATGCCTACATTAAGATTTAAAACTTGTTGTCTACTTTCAGGAGCCTGGGTCCCCTCGATCACCCTCCCTCTCCCTGTAGGTCGAGCTTCCCTTTTAGTCGTATAGCTTCATAATAATTCTGCAAAACTTCCATGCAATTTCCTTCGGATTAAGCCGGCGTTCGTTACGGTCGTCATTCAATTGAAAGAATCTCCGTTCCAGAACCGTACGTGAGAATTTTACCTCATACGGCTCCTCCCTTATGTGCATAATGAGAATAATACATAGAATAAAAAAAGATTTAATGATGAAAATATTCTCATTATGAACTCAATAGGGCTAGTGTTTTTACAAGAAATCTCTAGCCAACCTTCCTGCAAGAGATTCTTTCTTAACATAAAGTAGAAAAAAAAAATATTACAATTAGTTATTTAATCTAAGATAATGCGTTTGACCTGATGTTAAAATAAGCATTAGAGTATATGATATTTTAATGTTTATTATGAAAACTTAAATAAGTTGTAGGCTATTATTTGATTTTATAGAAGTAAGATGTTATATTTATTGTATAGTGTTAGTTGGGGATTTGAGATGTAGGTGACAAAAGAGTTTTAAAATAAGGTGTAGGTGACACAAGTCTTAATTATTGAGTGGAGATGACAATTACTTTATTATGAATTTAAAAAGTTGGGGAAGTTTGAAAATAGCCCACAAGTTTTTAAATTTACACTTTGATCTAAATGTTTATCTATATAACGGAAAACAGAGGAAAGAAAGGCGTCTTTCTCTCTCTTCTCATCCATTGTTATTTTCTCTCTCTTTGTGATTTTTGTTGTTCATTGTTGCTGCTACTTTATTCATCATCTTCTGCTTCATTATCATCATCTTCTACTTCATTATCATCTTCATCTTCTTCTTGTTGACCATTTATTGTTGTTGTTGTTGTTGTTGTCACCGCTACTGTTGCTATTTGACCAATTTCTTAGGTCAAATTTTGTTTCGAACATCACTTTCCACTTTGGCATTACTTCATAGGAGACCTTGGTAAATCAAATTATGATTTTTAGTTGAATTTGTCATCTGGGTAACTGCTACTGTGTTGTTGTTCTTCCAACAATGGATAGAACCCGATCATGAATCCAACATAAGATCCATCTGTTTAAACTGATAAATCATCTGTTGCGATAGATGAGACATTTATTTCAATTAAATACTGATATGTTGGATTCATGTTTAAATAGATGGGTCATCTGTTGCAATATTTGACACATCTGTTACAACAGATTAGTTATATAGCGCGACATGATAAATATCTGTTTCAATAGATTAGTAACCTGTTGCAACAGAACTTGAACACGATTCCAACAGAAGTGTTATCTATTGCAACAGTGTAAATATCTGTTACAACAGATTACTAACCTGTTGCAACAGGTAAGTCATCTGTCGCAAAAGGTTAATTACCTGTTGCAATATGTCACTCATCTATTGGAATCAGCTTCAAAGGTGATTTAGTACTGTAACATTAATCCCAACTGGCACTTCATCTGTTGCAACAGATATTCAGGAGCATAACATGAATCCCAATAGGTAAGTAATTTGTTGCGATTGATCACTTACCTGTTGCAACAGATTATACATCTGTTGGGATTCATTCACGGCACTATGAAATCACTATCAACTTTTTTTAACAAATGACTTTATTTAGGTACCACTAATGGAGGGATCAATAACAATAAGGATGGATTGTCATGGTCAATGGATCGAGAAGAGAAATCGATAAGTATGGCATTGGGAGAAGGTTGAAATGCTAGAGACGATAGCTATGACAGTCTAAAGTGATATTTCATATGATGATTTTTTAAACTTAATCATCAGCTTTTGTGGACTGAATTATCAACCGGAAGAACTCGCCATCAGCTATATGCACAGCTCCTTTGAAAATCAGAGGGTACTGTCTTTCAAGATAATCGATCAGGTTCGGTTGCATTCTTATCTAAGTGATTTAACCAGGCCATTATTAAGGGTGTACATAGTTGAAAAAATGAGAGAGAATGAGAATCAGAACATAGAAGAAGAAGAAGAAGACGAACAAGAAGACTTCTTTGATGATCTAGACATAAATATTCCAGATGACGATCAAATACCTACGCCCGTTGATGGGACCAATACGATGTGCAGTTCTTCTCAATCGACACAGTCTGGAAATCTTCAAGACGATGGGACCATTTTTTTTTATTGGAATGTCATTCAAGGACAAGAATGAACTATCTAACACTTTGTTTATTTCTTGCTTGAAAAAAGATTTCAGAATAAAAAAGGTGATTAATTCGAGCAGTGTCTTTTGCTTTAAATGTGCTAATTCAAACTGCAAGTGGTGGTTGAGAGCGGTGAAGTACACAACTTCTGACAGATTCATCATTCATAAACATGAAAAGCATCACACATGTGGTTCAGAGCACATCTCGGGCCAAAATCTTCACGCCATGGAAAAAGTCCTCGGTGAATATTTCAGGAGTAGTTTCCCCGATGGCAAAGGCCCTTCAACAAGGGTTATGGCCGATCAAATCCTTCTGGATTTGGGTGTCCTGGTCAGTTATTAAAAGATATATATGGCCATGAAGATTGCTAAGGACCTAGTTAGGGGGACACTCGAGCATGGGTATGCAGTCCTGGATGCCTACCATTACATTATTGAGTCCACAAATCCCAAAAGTAAGACGACATTACATCTGGATGAAAACGGAAGGTTCAAGTTCTTTTTTGTATCCTATGGTGCTTGGATTCAAGGTTTTTGACATTTGAGAAAAGGCATAGCCGTCGACAGTGCCTTCTTGAGGAGTAGGTATAATGGAGTTTTGCTAGCAGCGGTGGCGCAGGATGCGGAGAATCACATCTATCCTGTCGCTTTTTATGTAGCGGACAAGGAATGTAATGCCTGTTATGGATTTTTTTTGAACAACTGTGAATCTGCATCGAAGATACCGAAGAGTTGTGTTTTGTATCGGATAGGCATCCAAGTATTCCAAAGATAGGTTCACTTTTCTTCACTTCAGCTTACTTCGGTTATTGCATCAGGCATCTTGGAGAGAACATTCGAAATAACTATCACAATAAAAGGGTCGTCACCCTTTTTAATAGAGCAGCTAAAGCATATAGTAGAGAGGAGTTTTTAGACCATTTCAATCAAATAGCAGATATGAATCCTAAGGTAGAAAAATTTCTTATGAGAGATAGATCCGGGCATTCTATCCTGCAGATAGGTACATTCTTATGAATTTAATGACTTATTCAATTTACAAGTTTTGTATGATGTCGTACTAAGTGATTCTTTTCTATAGTGTCACGACCCGAACTAGGGCCTGGCCGTGATGGACATCCCAAACCATGAAGGCCCGGACGTCCTTCTCAATCTAATCTGGTAATCATGCACAACATTCATATCATAAAAGAAAATACAAAAATAAAATCTGATATGGAAACATGGTTATTAACTCTGGGTTTCAATACATAAGAACGAAAAACTGCAATTCAAAACATCTGAATAAGATCTGACTCAGTTTGCGAAATCTCTCTTATATCTCAAAACTGTTCTAAAAACTGGGACAAGGCACCCAGTAGACCAAAACCATATCTAATAATAGTTGTCTGAAAGTAAACAGGTCTTCTAGAATAAAGAAGGCTCACCAACTGGACACTGCAACTCTGTCTGATAAAATCTATTACTTTTTTGGACCCCTAGACTGAGCCTCAGAACCTAGAGGGAGGAGATGGGGGGGTCAGTACATATGTACTGGTATGCAAAGTAATCCAAAATAAAACTTTATAAAAGTAAAATAGTGGAGAGAAATTTGTTAAAACATCATGCATAAACAGTTCTCAAAACACATGGGCACTTTCTGAAAATCATAAGTCATTCTTGTCAATGCACTATCTGTTCTTTGTATTACTTCTGAGTTAGGTGGCACTCCCTTACAACTCTGATATTCCACGGGATATATGAAATCCGCCATTGACTCGGCGGGGAAGCCCCTAACCCAAGTATGCCGCAAGGGTTGGAGTCTCTGATTCTGATACGCCACACGACACTAGGCCAGCGTAATATCATATACTCGGATTGGCAAATCACGGTTTTGGGCAATGAGTTATCTAAACTCGTTCCCTCTTCAGGGAACCACCAAACATCTCTTTATGCCTTATTTTAGCCTTTTTTGAACATGCATTATCCTGAAATTTTAAAACATGAAAGTCTAATTTCTGTATTAGTCTGGCATTGTCTGAGTTGGTATCGTCATACCATGACTTGAAAGTCATTATTTTGAGCCATATATGATTATTTCATTCTAAAACAATGTTCAAGCCACTTGATCATGCATATAGTGTAAGAAGAGTCATATCTCAAATCATAAGTCAAAAATCATGCAAAGGCTTTCCATTCATTCAACAATTTCAATAAGTAGTGGCCAACTTCTCAAAAACATTCCTGAAGTTTATTTGTTTATCAATCTTAACACTTAAAATCATTAAAGTATTCCTCTCTCCTATTCTTAATCATCATGAATTTCACATAAGACAAATAGTATCTTGAATCATTCTGTAAGCCATAAAATGTAAGGATTCATAACTTGTAAATCAAACAATAAAGTAATGGGAGAGAGAGATTATATATTTCATGCTCTCGATTCACAATTCACGGTTTTCAATGCATATGTACATATATAAAATTCAAATCAATTTGGGGGAAGGCCTAAAGACCAAAACAATATTATCGAAGCTTCTAAAACATGAATGTATTCATAAATTTAAAAACCCCTTTCTTAAAATCATGATTTCTATACCCATGAGATTTTAGGAAACCCCGCGTACCTCGATTATGAAGAATAATGGATGATCCTTGAAGCCTACGGTTTGGGGATTCCAAATCTCCGATCAATTTCAAAAACCCACAGTTGAATCTTGAGTTTCTTGGAGGAGAATTATATGAACTATGGTTTTTGGCTTGAGGGAAGTCTTGAGAATGTCGTGTATTATGCTTGTAGAGGTCTAAATCTCTTGTTTGGATGTTTTAAGAGACTTAAAAAAAGTCCAAACTGCCCTTTTTAACTTCTGAACAAAATTGGAAAAATTTAAACTGGGAACCCGATCTTATGGGCCACCGCGACGCGCCATTATCGCGGTGGCTCACTGGAAATTGACGAATGGGAATTTGGCCCACTTCGTGATGTACCTCCATTACGGAGTCTCACTGTAAATTGACCATCTTTATTTAAACCCTCTTCGCGACATGCCAAGGATAGGAATGACAGTGTTTTACGACTAAGACTTAAATTAACCATAACTTCTTCACCGAGTGTCCGTTTTGGACGAATCTTATGTCGACGAAAAACTCATTCAATTCTCCACACTACTAAAATGATTAACATGCCATATTTGCATAGGATTTATTGCTTTTGGATGATCTACGCATAGAAATGACGGTTTTCATTCTAGCCCAAAGTGCGGGGTATTACATTATCTCCCCCTTGGGACCATTCGTCCCCGAATGATGGGTAGGAATGTTGAAACTTAAAGGTATGGAATAATGGGACCTGATGTGTCTTCTAAGAAAGGATATAACTGATCTGAAACATTTAAACTTCTATCACGAAACTGAATTTTGAGCTGACTTGCCCTTACTTGTTTTAAAGAACTGATTCATGCTGAGAGTTTAGGATACACACACACACCCCCGAAGCATTTATGCTCAAATCACACACATTGGATTTGGAAGTGATAACTTAGGTAAGTACGAATCATGAGGCAACAAGATTTAGATCATACAAAGGTATTACACTGTCTGAGATAAAATAGCGGGAAAAATTTGAGATTATGTGCTGAACTCTTATGAATTGAGTCATGAATAAATAACTGAATCTGAAACATAATGCTTGGACTGAACTGAGTTCGCAACTTACACAGATGGAATAGATTATCTTTTGGGATGGTCATACGCATTGGACTTCAGATAGTGGGACTGGGTGAAAAGGTGGAAAACCACAGTAACTTGTCTGCCTGACTGCTAAACTGAATTATACGGGACACCTATACTTAACTGGAGTATCTCTTCAACACTCTTTCTAAAGAAGTTCTAGTAGCGTCAGGGAGCAAAGTATCTCTGACATGAGTTATACAAGACATCCAACTAAGGAATCACAACAATGGCACTACTCTATAGCATGGAATATACACATATAACTCATAAACTAGGATAGAATTACCAAACCTTAGGCAATGCAACTTCTTACTTTTGAGTTTAGACACACTTCAAAAATACTCTCTCAACTATACTTTCCTCTTAAACACCATGCTCATTGATTTCACTTATTTTTATCACATGGCCCGCTGATATTTCCATCTACTAATGTCTAAACTGAACTAAATCCCCTCATCATCTTCAAGCCTAATTCAAAATCACAAGACGCACCACATAATACTGTAGTACTAGTCTGAACCATGAATTTAGCACAACCTGCATTTCACAATTCCTCATCTCCTGCATAATTCTTATTGCCACTCCAGCAATCACCTTCAACTTCGTATTAGACATTCACAAACACTCAAGGCATCCATCCATATGCATAAAAACATGACATTCAAGCCTATCTTCATACCCACATGTGCACTTTTAAACAACCACTCATAAAGCATATTTCTCATATTCTCTAATACTTCTATCCATAATAACTTCCCTGCACTATTCAAATGATACACATAAAATATCCTCAACTAACCAAGCCATACACGAAACTTTACCCCAAAATTCTTTCAACTCATAGACTTACATAAAACAAGTAATCAATAATTTTTCCCAAATATAATACATAAAACTTCAACTAACCTTGACATGTATCAAAGACTTGGCCTCAATCTTACTCCACAATTACTGCCTTAACTCAAATAAGCACATAACCATTTTTCATCAACAAGAAATGTTTAATATTTCTCATCTAGACAACTGTTCATCATCACTATCTTGACCTAAGGGAAAAGGTCACTGAAAAAATTGGAATACCGGAATCCAGAACATGAGGGGAGTACCAAGCGTAACTTGATACCCTACTGAGGCGTGAGGAATAGAGCACTCACGGCATGGACTCATTGAAGAGATCTACTATGGGGATGTACTTGATATAAATCTGAATTTTCACTGATCGTTAAGAGTATCACATATGCACAAGAGTCATGAACTGCATGATCTGAATTTTTTGGAATTCATAACTTACGGAAAGCGATTCTGACTGCTAAACAAACTGGGAACTCATCATACTAGGAACTAGGAGTGTACGTGATTCCTTATCATATGCCTGAACACGAGCTATGATCATGAAGCTGGACATAAAGCATGAGTATGTATCAGAATAACTGAAGTAAACTGCTGAAATAAGAATGGATTGAGCATCATTCTTTCTCACGGCCAATTCCACAACTTACTGGCACATCTATTATCATCTGAAAATTTGACTTGGTTACTCATTCTATCATCTCCCCCTTAGATTTAAGCCACTACTCTAAGTCTGTGAACCACTATATACACTCTAGTATAAACTGAAATTACTTTAATCTAGAGTCAGGGATATAATAATACACATAAAACTAAACTTAGCCTGTAAAATGGTATATTCATGTATAACAACCAATGCTAATACCTACGTCTAAGATTCAACCCTTAGGTTTCTATATCCCCAAAAGTCATCATATAACAGCTTAAACATTCACCAACTCAGATTCTTCTAACACTAAACATGGATATCTCCAAACCTTTGTCGGACCATACCACTTTTGTCATAGTCTACCAGCATCAGGACTCTAAACTTATATCTCTCTACTATGAGAATCAAGATCATATCAAAAGGCTTAACATTATCTATCAAAACTCCTTAACTTGGCTATTTAGAACACCATATACCATTTAACTAGTTTTTCTCCACCTAGTAACTCAACGACACCACTAGCCACACACAATATGTAATAGCCTTAGAAAAATACTGCAACCTCATATCACCTTGGCATACTTCTACTTCATACATACAACATCATACTTCATTACGAACCAAATAAACTTAAGCTCTTGCATGCACTGTTCAAGCCTATTAGATTGCTTCCATAAAACTAGTATCATTAACCAAGAAATAATCACATCCACCTTCATCATATCACTACTATGCCTCAAAATCTACTACATACCATCTCACAAGTAGTACTAGTCTACAACTACTAAGGAAAAAAAAGTCAAGGAGGTAGAGTCACATAATATACATGGCCAACCTTAATCTTATATTATAACCCCATACAATCTTATCTACTTATACGGCTTTCTCACATCACACTTACTTACCCAAGCGTACATTTATACTACCTTTAAATTCCACAAACAACCTTGTGTCTATAATTATAACTTATTGGCTAATCTAGCCATTTTCATACTTCGAGCAAACAACAACTCACCTTAGCTAATTACTCCTTCTCTACCTTCTACTAAACTAGCACACAGGGATGTATCACTTTAATACCAACTCAATCTCATGCCAAAAGATTCGGCTATACATACATTCAATAAATTTCCCTTACCACTTTTCCTGCCATTACGCCTCTAAACCCCCAGTTCCATCCAACACAAGAACCAACAAATGGACAATAAGTTGCAAGTGAATCGAAATAGGCCTTACACGGCTTCACTAGACTTTAAGTTTCAACAACACAATGATAACAAGATTACAAAAGACAAAAACATGACACACAATAATCAATGATCTAAGGATACATATCTTACTCTATATAAATAAAAAAATCTGAGTCAAATACTTCCCCCACAGACTACCATACAATCCACACATGCTACTAGCTACCACATTAGTTTATCACTAAAAAGGGGTAAATCATCCTCAAACATCGATTATTCAGCTAAAATGTTTATTTACACAAAAGTCACCCTCACTATGACTTCTAACTTTGTGACTTCACATCACCAACTTATTGGTCCAACATCACTACCAATAGGTCATGACACTGAAACTTAACTTATACTACTACTCGGGTGGAAATACAATTTCAATATTCTGCTATACATCATCCCTTTTAAGCGTGATGTCAACAACATAAATTCTAAAAAGGACTGAATACACTCAATACCGCAGGCTAAAAAGCATGATTTCATCAAAATCAAAGTTCACACTAGAATTAATACAATCTGAGGCACTAACGGACTCTTCAGAAGTCCTTGCACAATTTCAAAATCTTATATGGATCAATCAGAAAGAACCATGTCATTTAGACTCTAAAATTCTGTACTTGAATCACCCCAATAATGAGACATATTTGAGAACATCAGAGTAGGGAAAGAATTGGGATAACTGTTACTTTCGTATGGGCGACACCATAGCATGAATTAGAGTATGAAAGAGGAACATTCTGACTCTATTGCACGAACTAGAACATGAAAAAAAAGAGACATTCCTAAATGCCTTGAAGCCTTCTACTTATAAGTGTGGCATGCTACACACCCATAAACAAAACTCTACCTGACGTGATTTTGCAGACACCGTGGGACCATAAACCATGCTCTAATACCAAGTTTGTCACAACCCAAACTAGGGCCTGGCTGTGACGGACATCCCAAACCATGAAGGCCCAGACATCCTTCTCTATCTGATCCGATAATCATGCACAACATTCATATCATAAAAGAAAATACAAAAATAAAATCTAATACGAAAAAATGGTCATTAACTATGAGTTTCAAGACATAAGAAAGAAAAACTGCAATTCAAAATATCTGAATAAGATCTGACTCAGTCTGCAAAATCTCTACTACATCTCAAAACTGTTCTAAAAACCGGGACAAGACCCCCAGTAGAGCAAAACCATATCTAATAATAGTTGTTTGAAAGTAAACAGGCCTTCTGGAATAAAGAAGGCTCACCAACTGGACACTGCAACTTTGTCTGATAAAATCTATTACTTTTTTGGACCCCTAGACTGAGCCTCAGAACCTGGAGGGAAGAGGGGGATCAATATAGATGTACTGGTACACAAAGTAATCCAAAATAAAACTTTTATATAAGTAAAATAGTGGAGAGCAATTTGTTAAAACATCATGCATAAACAGTTCTCAAAACATATGGGCACTTTCTGAAAATCATAAGTCATTCTTGTTAATTCACTGTCTGTTCTTTGTATTACTTCTGAGTTAGGTGGCACTCCCATACAACTCTGATATTCCATAGGCTATATGGAATCTGCCATTGACTCGGCGGGGAAGCTCCCAACCCAAGTATGCCGCAAGGGTTGGAGTCTCTGATTCTGATACGCCACACGACACTAGGCCAGCATAATATAATATACCCAGATCGATAAATCACGGTTTTGGAAAATGAGTTATCTGAACTCGTTCCCTCTTCAGGGAACCACCTAACATATCTTTATGCCCTATTTTTGCCTTTTCTGAACATGCATCATTTTGAAATTTTAAAATATGAAAGTCTGATTTCTGTATTAGTCTGGCATTGTCTGAGTTGGTATCGTTATACCAAGACTTGCAAGTCGTTATTCTGATCCATATATGATTATTTCATTATAAAACAATGTTCAGGATACTTGATCATGCATATAGTGTAAGAAGAGTAATATCTCAAATCATAAGTCAAAAATCATGCAAAGGCTTTTCATCCATTCAACAATTTCAATAAGTAGTGGTCAACTTCTTAAAAACATTCCTGAAGTTTATTTGTTTATCAATATCAATACTTAAAATCATTAAAGCATTCCTCTCTCCCATTCTTAATCATCATGAATTTTACATAAGACAAATAGTATCTTGAATCATTCTGTAAGCCATAAAATGTAAGGATTCATAACTTGTAAATCAAATAATAAAGTAATGGGAGAGAGAGATTATATATTTCATTCTCTCGATTCACAATTCATGATTTTCAATGCATACTTACATATATACAATTCAAATCAATTTGGGGGAAGGCCTAAAGACCAAAACAATATTATCGAAGCTTCTAAAACATGAATGTATTCATAAATTCAAAAAACCATTTATTAAAATCATGATTTCTGTACCCATGAGATTTTAGGAAAACCCCGCGTACCTCGATTATGAAGAATAATGGCTGATCCTTGAAGCCTATGGTTTGAGGATTCCAAATCTCTGATCAATTTCAAAAACCCATGATTGAATCTTGAGTTTCTTGGAGGAGAAGTATATGAACTAGGGTTTTTGTTTTGAGGAAAGTCTTGAGAATGTCGTATATTATGCTTGTAGAGGTCTAAATCTCCTATTTGGACATTTTAAGAGACTTGAAAAAAGTCCAAACTACCCTTGTTAACTTCTGAACAAAATTGGAAAAATTTAAACTGGGAACCCGATCTTATGGGCCACCGCGACGCGCCACTATCGCGGTGGCTCACTGGAAATTAACGAATGGGAATTTGGCCCACTCTGCAATGTGCCACCATTGCGGAGTCTCACTGAAAATTGACCATCGTCATTTAAACCTTTTCCGCGATGCGCCAAGGATAGGAATGATGGTGTTTTACGACTAGGACTTAAATTAACCATAACTCATTTACCGAGTGTCCATTTTGGACGAATCTTATGTCAACGAAAAACTCATTTAATTCCCCACACTACTAAAATGATTAACATGCCATATTTGCATAGGATTTATTTCTTTTAGATCATCTACGAATAGAAATGATGATTTTTGCTATGGTCCAAAATGCGGGGTGTTACATATAGGTACAATTTTATGACATCAAACATAGCTAAATCGGTGAATTCATTATTTGGAGATGAAATAGAATTTCCCATGAAGGCTGTATTTAAAAAAATAAGCAAAAAGTATAGCAAATTTTTTAACGAAAGGCGTGTGCAGTTCAAGTGCCCAGAAAAAAAATCCAATTTGTTCTCGAAATTGAAAAAATAATATCAACGAATGTCAGTTTGGGGAATAGGTTATTCTCTCATAAAATAGCAGATTACAAATTCAGTATCACCGGTCATGGTGATGTTGCCACGGTCGATCTTCAAACAAGATCTTGTACATGTAGGGTTTTTGACTTGGACAAAATACCTTGTCCACATGCTATGGTAGCGCTTCGAGCTCAATATAGTCATAAATATGGACCTGAAGTTTACGAGCACTTCTCTCAATATTATTCGGTGGAAAAATATAAAATGACATATAGTGGGTATATTACTCCGATGACTCCCAAAGAATCTTGGGTTGTTCCTGTAGAGCTTATGGGGAGATTAATATCTCCTCCATATATTGACCCAAGTACTATCAAACCGGCAAGAAATCCATATAAGAGGAGGCGTGGAGTTGGAGAATCATTTTTATCAAGAAGAAACAAGTTCTCCATATGTAAGTGCGCTGGCCATAAAAGAACTACATGCCTGAATAGTAATCCACCATGATCATTGTAATTGCAGAAACTTGTGTTGTTGTTTGTTTGTTGTGGACTTTTTTATATTTAACTCATTGTTGTGAACCTAATGTTATCATTTATTATGTATAAAATATCTTTTTTAATAACTTGTGCATTAATAAAAAGAGGCAAAACATGAACTAAATAATACAGCAGACCATAATTATTCTCAAAAGTTCCATCAAACTAGAATGTTTTCCTCCGATAGATGACAAATCTGTCAAAACAGATAGATAATCTATTGACAGAAACCCAACAGATGACCAATCTGTTCCAACACATGGTCCATCTGTTGAAAGAACTCAAAATCCAAAATTGCTAGTGCTACTGGATTCAACATTGCTCCTCGCCTCCAACCGTCGACATGTTAACATGAATGTATATTTAGAATAAATCAACAGAATGAAAATTGAATAAGAATTAAAATGCCAAAGTCGACTAAAAGTAAAATTTTCATTAAACGAAAAATAAAATACATTAGGTATAGATCCGATATAGAAAAATTAAAATACATACGCTAAAAAAATATATTCTAATTATTATCATCATCATCATCATCATCATTAATAAAAGCCGGCCAATCAACTCACAACAGCAGGGTCCTCATCAGCCTCTGCATCTCTCTAAACATCATCGCTCTCACAGTGACCAACTCCCTCTGCAGGTCATTAACCTGCATCTAAAGTTCCCGTAGTGTGTCGCGTAGAATAGTAATGTCTGGAACAGGATCAGCCATATCTAGAACACCCATGAATTGACAAATATAAAAAAAAGTCCAAAATGTAATACAACATATACGACCAACTGATAAATTTACACCAGCAAAAAACTTACCTCAACGAGAAAGGAATATGCTCTTTGAAGAGAAGTGGTTGAAGATGTCACATGAAAAGAAAAAATACAAAAAATAAATAAAGTTGAATAGAATGAAGATTAAGGAGAGACATATTTATAAAGGATTGAATCTGGATGTGTCAAGCCAAAAGGCACAACTGTTCAGATCCATTGTATTAATTATATTCAAACTGGTGGCATTTTGTTTTCTGTGAAATTTCTTTAACATTAATACTTCTCACCTTTTCAAAATGGTTTGAGACTCGTTAACAACCATTGTTATTGAGTTGTTGCAACAGATCGTCCATCTATCGGAATAGATTTAGCATCTGTTGCAACAGATGGATTGAATGTGCAACAGATGGTCTGTCAAAATAGATTTACCATCTGTTGCAATAGATGGATTGTATGTGCAACAGATGAGATATCTGATGCAACATATGTATTATCTATTACGACAGATAGACCATATATTGGAGGAGATATTTTGATTTTTTCTAACACCTGATTCACCAGTTTCAAAAGATGGAGTATTCGGTTAATTATCTGTTTTGAATGTGTTAGATAAAAAGTCATGACTCTTCACCTCTTTTTAATATTCCCTCCTTTTCGTATTAGTTTGGCCCTATGGACTTGGCACACCAATTAAGAAAAATATTAATTAGGCAATTATTTTACCAAATTGTCCTTATTAATTATGCTTTGAAAGTATAAATATGAATTATATACTTTATGTAGTCATTTAATAATAGGGGTAATCTTGAAAGAATATAATAAAATTCTCTTGATTTTATAAATAGGACAACTAAATTGAAACAAACATTTTTAGCAAGAAGTAATCACAAGCGTTCAGATGAATAAACACCATCTGGTCTATCGCAACAGATTTACCATCTGTTGTAACATATGGATTATCTATTGCAACAGATGGACCATATGTTGGAGGAGATGTTTTGATTTCTTCCAACAGCTGATTCGTCAGTTGCAACAAATGGAGATTTAGATTCATCTACTATTTTGAATGTGTTAAGATAAAAAGTCACGACTCTTCAAACCTCTTTTTAATAGTCATCACATGCATGCAGGTGAATAAACAACACTGTCTGACATGTCCTGATGGGGTAGGAAGAATAAGGTGCGTGCAATGGATCCCATTTTCATGCGTGAGAGTTATGTATATTATTGATCAGGCTACCGTGATAGAAACACATAAAGTGCAATGATTTTGTGAATGCAGTTTTTATCGATTAGACATTGATCCTTCAAATAAGATCCTGCATTGTACAGTTTAGTTTGATAGGTGCGAACTGATAAGGTCGAAGGGTTCCAAGATGGTGGTATCGATACCCCATTATAATTTAATGATGGTTTATGCTCATATTTTTGCATCAAGTTTGGGAAAGGGTTCAAGATTTTGGCAACAGTGTAAATATCTAATAGTGATTGGACTAGTTTTAATGGAGCAATGGACTTCTTGAAAGGTCTTAGAAGCCTCGCAATACAGCAAACAATGATGGAACCAATAGAAATTTCCCTAGTCCAAACTTATATGGATGGATTGCTGGAGGAGACTTTTATACAACAGAAGGCGCTTGGGAGAATACCTGTGCATGAAGGGGGAGGTGAAGAAGGCCATATATTATCTCAGACCTTGTTTAAGAGAAAATACAGGGTAGGAAGGAAAGTGTAGCGAAAATGTCCAATGAAATTGACATGAGAAACGAAAAAACTGGATGAGCTTCAAATGTGGAAGTGTATCCAAATTGACATGAGAAACAAAGTCTAACTTGCATGTCGTGCCTCCTATTTGTGGCTATGATCAGGTCAATGGAAGTAGAAATAAAAAGGTCCAAAGTTGGGCCGAAATCCCATGCCTTGTTATTTCCACTGCCTTTGACCTGACCAGAGCCATAAACAGGAGGCATGGGATGAAGTTTAACTTGAGAAATTTCCTCCTTGGCTAGATCCCGTATTTTTAATGCAGGAGTTGTTGGTTCAGGTTTCAATTTAGACTGACAATCTTACCACTTTTCGTCCTCGCGAAGCTGCTTTCTTAGAGTTCTGGTCCTGCATTTTGTGGGTCTTCATTGAGGCCACACTCGCTAGTTGCAATCTCTAGCAAAGTGACCAGCTCAAGTCCTCTTGACCATTCTTTTTTTTCTTCAATGATTGATGGATTTTAATTTTTGGATACACTTCATATTCGCAACTCATCCAGTTTTTTCACTTTTCATGTCAATTTCATCAGCCAATTTTGCTACCATTTCCTTCCTAACTTGTGTATCTTCTTAAACAAGGATTGATATGATATATTGCCTTCTCAACCTCCCTCTTCTCGCACAGGCATTTTCCCAAGAACCTTCTGCTGTATAATAGTCTCCTCTAATAACCCATCCATATAAATTTGAACTAGGGGAATTTCTATTGGTTCCATCATTGTTTGCTACAGTGCGAGGCTTCAGAGGCCTTTCAATAAGTCCATTGAGCCATTAAAACCGTCCCAATCACTATTGGATATTTACACTACCGCCAAAAACTTGAAACCTTCCCTAAACTTGACACAAAAATATGAGCATAACTCGTCATTAAGTTGTAACGGGGTATCGACACCACCTTATTGGTCTCTCAGCCTTACCAGTTTGAACCTAACAATCTTAACTGTAAAATGCCATATCTTGTTTGGAGGATTAATGCCTAATAGGTAAAGAACAAACATTCACAAAATCATTGTACTGGATGTGTCTTTTTATGATAGGTTGATCAGTAATACATACCTCCCACAGATAAAGTGGTTCCATCTGCAAACAACTTAGTCCCCCAAACCCATCTTTACTCGAGAATAATGCTGGCCGGGAAAAAGTGGATCCAGTTTCACTTTCTTTTATCTGCAAACAAGATAAATACATTTGATATCAGGCAAGAGAAGAACAAAAAGAACATTACAAAAGGATAACACAAAATTGAGTGAAATAATAGATGACCAATCTGATGCAACAAATGACCCATCTATTCAACCGATGAGGCATCTGTTGCAACAGATAGATGACATGTTGGAATAGATGGTTCACATGTTGGAATAAATCAAACCAGCCTTGCTAATGGTTTGATTTCTTCAAACAATTGCTCCGTCTGTACAAAAGGGTAACACAAAATTGAATGAATAAACAGATGACAAATATGATGCAACAAATTACCTATCTGTTCAATCGATGAGGCATCGTTGCAATAGATGGTTGACATGTTACAACAGATGGGTCATTGATGTGTGAGCAAAATCTAACACATTTAATATTTTTTAGCTCAAAATAATTATGAATTCTGAGGCAAATCTTGTTGTTTTGATATGTTTGCTCATGATATTGTAGTAAAAGGCTGAAGGAATGAAAATAAACGACAATGGAGCAAAAGAGTTGAAACTCTGAGCAAAAGAGAAGAAAACAAGGCTGACGACATCCGTGATAAGTCGTCAACCTTGTGATAGCCTATCAAAAGCAGCATCAACCTTAACTAGGGAATTGGAGCTGAGAAGCAGTTCTGACGACGTCTGTGATGTGTCGTCAAGTGGGTGATAAGGTGTTAAGAATGACGTCAGCCTTAAGCAAAAAGTGATAGGAGAAGACATCTGACGACATTGGTGATACACCATCAGATCCTTGACGCGGCATCCGAGTCATCGTCAACCAAAGGCAGAGAATTGAAGAAATTGGAGCAAGTCTGACGCCATCCGTGATAGGGCATCAGACTCTTGACGCGGCGTCAACTTGGGCATCACTTAATCTGAGAATTAATTAAATTTACTATTTTATTTCCTTAATTAGGATTTAGTATAAATAGCATCTTTTAGGGTTTATTCAAAGAGTTCTCTTTTTTAGCTTTGGAGAGTTTTATTTTCTTCAACACTTATCAACTATTTGTGGATTCCTATTTTTGAGATTAAATTAAAGAAACTACTTGTTTCTTTTCATCCATTCGTAGGTTTATCCTTATCATGAGTTCAACTTTGTATTTCGTTCTTCAAATCATGAGCGGCTAATTCCATTAGCCGGAGTTATGATATCCATGGACTAGGGTTTGATAGGTTACTAGGTATTTAACGGATTCAAAGAGTAGTAGGACGTCTTGAAATTCTGTTGTTTTAACTGAAATCTACTGGTTGCAAATATTAGGTTATGCCTTACGTTTTATTTGCTTCTAATAGAGAAATAAACTAGAGGTCGTGAATTATCAACAGGGACTCCGAAGATATCAACCTTCTATTTAATGATCAATGCCGTAACTGGATTGATCTACCTGAGATAAAATCCTATTGGAAATAGATAAGTTATCTAAGTTTGAGAGAATTAGATAATAAATTGTCTGGTGAGCTCGAGAGATAAGTCAGATAGTATCATCGTTAGGGATATTCTGCTATTTCTACTTACTTCAAGAATCCCAAGCATTACCTAATATCTGTAAATTCCCAAAACCCATGGTGAACGTAACTCTGGTTTCCCATTTAGACTGATTTTAAACACTAAAATATTGAAAGTGACAATTAACTCTCTGTGAACCTAAAACCCCCATTTTCGGAAACATTAAACTACCAGTAAAGTATTTCGTAAACAAATTAAAGTTCACACCATATTCCCTATGGGATTTGACCCCAACCTAGTTGGGTTTTATATTGACAACGATCGCTTACACCCATTCAAGAGTGTAATTTGAGCGTTATCAAAAATGGCGCCGTTGCCAGGGAATACGGTTGTAGACTAAAAGTTTGTGTGTGAAAATATGTTGAACATTTATTTGTTGTTTTTGTCTATTTAAGGTACTCTGTTGTTTATGCCAAAAATAAAAAGTTCTGGAGAACCACTATTACCAATCAACCTGGAACCTCAGCTGATAGGGAGAATGGCGAAACAACAGAAAGCAGAAAGACTAGATGCTTTGGCCAGGGCTCAGGTGAATGTGCATAATTTAGGTCAAAAAACACATCACCAGAACCCTGATGATGAAGACTTGGGTGATGAGGAATTTTTGAATCCTCAAAACCCAAGGAGAGCTGAGCAAGTTATTGCACCAGTGCAGAAAAACGTCAATAGAAATCATCCAGTCTGAGGAAGATATGGTCAACATCCTATTCAATATGAGGCTGATGAAGATGATGAAGGAATGGACGAAGCTGGTGCAACGGGTAATATTATTCCTCCACCGTTGGCACCAGGTGCAAAATTCAGCATAACAAGTACCATGATCCAACTCCTGAATCTGAAGGGGTTATTTGGAGGCTTGCCTGGTGATGATCCGAACATGCATTTGGTGAACTTCATCACCATTTTCAAATCCTTTGACAATCCAGGAGTGAGCCAGAATGTGATCAGGTTGAGGTTGTTTCCGTTGTCTCTTTTTGGAGAGGCAACAATATGGTTGAATGAACTAGAGCCTAATTCTATAACCAACTGGAGACAGTTGAAAGATGCGTTCCTCGAATGGTTCTTTCCACCCTCCAGAAGGGTACAGTTGAGGGATGAAATTAGTAACTTCAGACAACTCCCGACTGAAGCATTGCACGAAACCTGGGAAAGATTTAAGAAGAAATTTGCTCAATATCCGAACCACAAAATGACTAACTTGCACTTGATGGAGAATTTGTATAGAGCTTTCAACTCTGTGACAAAGCCAATTGTTGACAACGCTGCAGGTGGTTCGTTCATTGATCTCTTTTTTCTAGATGCTTCTGACATGCTGAATAGAATGACCAAACTGAGTCGGGCTTGGCACACTAGGGATTCTGTAGTGGCTAGCTCAACTGTTGCTGGTGGTATAACTGCGGAGCAGCGTATAAAGGATGAGGAGCGATATTAGGACATGGCCCATTTGAAGACGCAGATGGACTTGCTGGCCAAGTACTTGCTATCCGGCAAAACTAAAATAGTTAAAGATGTGGAATCTCAGGGTACTATTTCTGTAGGTACTGATGTGAAGGCAAACTATGTGAGTAATCAGGGGGGTTTCCGAGGCAACAGACAAGGGAACCAAGGTTGGACTTTCTATGACAAGCCTGATTATAAAGATAGGGAGCAGGGACATTAGAGAAACAATAATGATAGGAGTGGTTTGTATGTTCCTCCTGGAAGTCGGGATACTGCAACAACTAGTTCTGGAAAGATGTCCATGGAGGACATGATGGAAAATTTGTTAAAGGGAGTTGAAGCTACTAACTCGGGGGGAACTACTATGAAGAGTGAGTTTTCTACCCTCAATCAGTTGGTTATCTCAAACTCTGCTTCTATCAAGCAGCTGGAGCAATAGATGAGCCAACTTTTGGCTACTCTAATTCGTAGAAAAGCTGGTACTTTACCTAGTGATACAGTTTAGAACCCGCGAACTGATAGTTCTTGTATGGTGATTACCACTCGAAGTGGTAAGATGTTATATGGCACTTCTATGGGCAAAGCTGTGGAGAATAACGTAAGTGTTGATGAACCAGAAGGAAGAAATCCAGTAGAGTCTGAGAATCTTGATGGTTTTATTGATATTTCAGAGAAATAAGAAGAAAAGAAAGGGGAGATGGTATTGAAAAAAATGCCAAAACCACCTCCCTTTCCTCAGAGATTGAAGAAGAAAGTAGATGACGAAAAATTTAGCAAATTCATGGCAATACTGAAACAACTGATAGTGAATGTCCCATTGATGAAGGCACTTGAGCAAATGCCAAACTATGCTAAATTTATGAAGGAATTGTTAACAAAGAAACAGAAGGTAAGCTGTGAGCCAGTGGACAACATCCACCACTGTAGTGTTGTTTCTTCACAATCCTTAGTGTAGAAAAAGCCTGACCCTGGAGCATTTACTATACCGTGCACAGTTGGGTCCATGAAGTTTACCAAAGCTTTATGTGATTTAGGAGCAAGTATTAATCTGATGCCACTTGATATCTACAAGAAGCTTGGATTGGGGTAACCTACCCCCACAACGATGCGTCTTGTAATGGAAGACAGATCGGTGAAGCGACCAGTTGGTATATTGCATGATGTGCCGGTAAAAGTAGATGACTTTATTCTGCCTGCAGATTTTGTGATATTGGATTGTGATGTTGATTTTGAGGTACCCATCATTTTGGGTAGACCACTATTATCCACAGGAAGAGTATTGGTTGATATGGAGCTCAATGAGCTAAAGTTCAGGTATGGAAAAAAGGAGGCCAGATTCAAAATGCATCCTCCTATGAAGCAGTTGGAGGAGATGAATATCTTCTCAGTTGTGGATATATTCCAGGAAAATGGTAATAAGGTATCGATATTGTATCTTGACAAAGTTTGAGTAGTCAAGACGACCAAGTCATGCCGCGACATTAAATCAGGCGCTATTGGGAGGCAACCCAAAATTTTATTTTCATGCATTTTGTTTTTATTCATTGTGGTATTAATCAAAGGCACTGAAAAGGGTACAAAAAGGTCAAGGTAAAAACTGAAGAAAGCAGGCCAAGTGGTCTTGACGATATTTGTGATAGGCTATCACAACTGTGACGGCTTATCACCAATGTCGTCAGAAAGACCAAAGGTTGAGACCTTCTCTGTTAAGGATGACGACCCCCGTGATAATCTATCACATTTATGATGGCTTATCATAAATTGTCATCAGCCATTACCCTGTTTTTGAAAATCTGGGCCTAAATTAGTTAAAATCCAACCCGACCCAGATACAAAACCTTTCAAGTTCCCAATTTTTGTTAGTTTTCTTCTTTAAGTTTTATTTCCTTCTTTTGTTATTTCCTGCCTTAGTTAGGATATTTACTTCCTTTCAAAATACTCCCAAGTGAATAAGGAAACAACCTTCCTGATAGTTGTGGGATTGCAAAGACATTCAAAATCAATCTCTCATCTTTTCTTCTCTCTCTCGTATAAGCAAGTCAAAGTTGATCATCAGGTATGTTCTTAAGCTCACTTCACTCTTCTCTTCAGTGGTAAGAATAAGTTAAGTTGATTGTGCCATTACTATGAAAACCGGAAATTAGGGTTGAAATGGTGCTTAAATTGCAAAAATTAAAACCCTAGTTTAATGAGTGAAAACTCCATGTGATTCTAAGGAAAATTTGGTCCCTAAATTAAGAATGAAAACTGAGTTAGGCTGAAAATCTAGACTGACGGTATCACTGATAGGCTATCACAAACATTACGCCTTATCTGGAATGTCGTCACAATCCTGAGAAAAGAAAAGTTAGTCTGTTTAGAGCTGACGACAAAGCTAATAAGCTATCATAACTGTGACACCTTATCAGCCATGTCGTCACAGCATGTTGATAATTCGCTGTCTTGACCTTCTTTTTTTCTTAAGTTACTGAATTCAAATGGAATGCATGTGTTCTTAATACTGAGTATTGAATATTGTTTTCTTGATATCACAGGAACACTGAAATGGCACCAAAAGGCAAGAATACTAACACTCCAAAGAAAGCTTCCAAGCCCAAGGTAGTTCAAAAGCTCATTGATGAAGACTCTAATTATAAAGATGAAGGACCACTGCTCAGGTGGAAGAGAAAGAAATCAAATCCAAAGGCACCTCCTCCAACTAAACCCATTGAGGTGGAGGATAGTGATGATACTGAGACCACCACTCTAGCTGAGAGCGAATCTTTTGAGCAAGAGGGTTCTAAGCAAAATGAGTCCGAACAACCTGAGTCTGAGAAGGATGAATCTGAAGAATCGAAGGCAGGACATGCTGAGTCTGACAAATATGATTCTGAGGAACCATCCTCAAAAACTCCCTCGGATGAGAATCAAGTTAAGAAGGAACTACCAGCTCAAGGAACTTTGATAAAATGCAAGAATCCTAAGGTTCGAGAGAATGCTAGATGGAAGATCCCTGAAGTAAAGGACATCTTCCTCAAAGGTATGATCTAAACAAAAAGAAGATCTGCCAGATGGGCAATTTTTCCAGAAAAGAGAGTCATTATCACAGAATTGACAGGGTATCCTACAGTTGAGCAGCAGTTTATAAACTATGGGCTAGGATGGACTGCTAAGGGAGGAAAGCCATTTTGTCCTACATTAGTTCGGGAGTTATATGTGAACTACCACGCTAGATTAGAGAGTATGCGCAAGAATGGAGAGACCACAGAAGACCAGCCTTTGTTGACCAGAGTTCCAGTTCATGGGGTAAATGTAGATATTTCTGACACAACTATCAACAGATTTCTACATGGACCAAACTTCATTCCTCAGGTCAGAAATCCGGCATTCTACCATCGACTGAAGAGTAAGGATAACCAGTGTCCTTGGTTAGCTACACTAATAGTGGAAGGAGATCTGTTATGGCTGACCAGACCTAGTGAACGGATTTACAAAGCTTCTTTGACTCAAGAGAAAAAGTTCTAGTGGGGTGTTGTATGCACCCATTTGATGCCAACTGACGGAGATAACATTCTTGGGGATGATCAGCTGTATTGGTTGCATGTCTTGTGGACAACCTTAAGCTGGACTTCGAAGAGATCATTGCTGAAGAGGTCAAGATTCGAGTAACAAGGTTTGACACTGCTTACCCATTCCATTGTTTGATCACCAGGTTATGCACAGAGGCAGGGGTACTAAAAATAGCATGGATTGATGATACATTGTATGCCACTAAGACCTACAACCCTATCCGATATGATGAAAATCAGCCGAGGCTAACACTTGACAAAAGGGTGAGGGTTGAGGTGAACCTATCAGTTGTAGGCCCTAGTTCAGTACCTGAAGTAGAGTTGTAAGACTCTGAGGCTGCACCACCAAACTCTTCAGTACAGGAAAGTTCATTACCTGAAAATAAGCCAGGCCCTTCAGCTCCTACAGCACCAGCAGGAATTATATCCCAGCCGATTGATATAAAAAAAGTGGCCAAACAGGCCAAATGGTGTAATATGCAACTACATGCCTTTGCCAACCAGTTTTCCACTATTGTAGATAAGAGAATTAAGCCTTATCTTGAGACTTTTGCTACATTGCCTGCACGAGTGGCTGATCTGGAGAACCATTTTGATGCAAGGGCATAAGAATTGACTGGAGCAAATCTTGCTGAATTCAGAGTGTCCCTAGATAAGGTAAAGGCTAATGTAGTGGTGTTACAGCAACACCAGTTTATAATGCCTGCAGGAAAGGCAGCTGAAGAATCTGAGGATGAACTCCTAATCCTTGATCTCACTGTGGAGCCAATGAAAAAGAAAAAGTAAAAAAACAAAGAAGTTGAAAAAGGTAAGAGAAAAGAGAATGATGAGAATGAGAGAAAAGTTGAGAAAAAGGCAAAGAAGAAGAAGAAGGCAGAGAAGACACTACAGGCAGATGATGATCTAACAGAACAAGAGAAAACGGATTTGAAAAAGACAACGCAAGCGTCCCTAGAGGACAATTAGAAATGGGACAAAGCACTGCAAGCAAGGGCTATAGGAGCCTCGTCTAGCAGAGTAGCTGTACCAGAGCAGAGAGAAGCTCTTGATGAGGATGACACTGTTGCAGGGTCAAGGACCCATGATTTAAGACTTGATTGACTCCAGGTATACCCTAGCCCTTAGTTTTATTTTGTTTTGATTTTAAGTTGAGAGTGTAGGGTAGAATTTTGTTGTAGCATGTTCTGTAACTAAATAGGAGTAGGGCAAGTACTATAGGAAGTTAACTTATCTTATGATTTTGAACATCTCTCCAAGGGTTTGTCTTGTATGACTATGTGAATTATATCTGGGTGAGACCACAGTGCATCCGGTTAGGGCATTAGTCTAGTTCTTAATAACCACTGCTGAACAATTGCATACACCATATAGGTAGTAGCTAGTGATATACTTGTGTGCCTTGTGTGTGTGAGATCTTTACTGAGTTCCCTTTGTACTTCCGAATCCAGAACTTGCCCGGTTCATCTTACCTTAGTTGAAAGATAGGGGTTAGGAAAGGATCATAGGCCGTTTTTGAATTGAGTCACTTTTTAACCTAAAATGACCTTCCCTGTGTACATGTTACCACTTGATCCCTGTTTTGAGCCTAAATTAACCATTTCTTTCTATAATACCTATCACCTTCCCTTTTAGATCATAATGAACCTGTTTTGTCCCTGGTTCTCCTTGGACACTGTGCACCTTGACTTAGGCAAACAACCTAAGTTGAGGGTGGCTATCATAGGGGTGCATGATTTAAATTGGGTATGAATAAGGGTATAGTAAAAGAAAGGAATAAGTGAAAAAGAAAAAGAAAGTTGGGTGTTGGTGAAAAAGAGCAAGAAAAGAAATTTGTTTGAATAGGAAGAAACAACCACCCATTCTGAATGTGTGATCAAGAAAAGAGAAAAAGAAGACAAAAGAAAAAGAGAGAAAAAGAAGTTAATAAGTGGACCCCACAAGTAAAAGTAGTGCCAAGGAGGTTTGTCACTCTAAATGCCGTATAATATCATACCATCCCTTAGCCTACGTTACAAGCCTAAGAAAGACCTATAGTGATCCTAGCTTACCTGTATAGACACTTTGGTAATGAAGATAAGGGAAAGCATATGGTATTTGGCATACATTCGTTTGAACTTTATTCTGAGAGTGAGTGTTTTTGTGATGATCCCCATATTGATACTTTGATTTCTTCTGTGAGAGAAAAAGGGGAAATTCTTTGTTGTGAGGGCACAATAGTATGTTGCTAAGTGACTTACTTTTTTGGGTATTGTCATATTGATATAAGCATGATTGTTGGTACTTAGTTGATGCCATGGATGGAATCCCCTGTGTTATATTGCTGCTTTTCAATAAGATACACAGTAGTTTAAATTAGTTGACCTTGGAGGCGGTAACTGAGTTTTGAGCTAAAATGGTTGTCAACTGCTGAATGTTCTTTGTATTCTCTTAGTTAGTTTGTTGCTTGAGGACAAACAATTGTTTTAAGTTGAGGGTGTTGATGTGTTAGCAAAATCTAACACATTTAATGCTTTTTAGCTCAAAATAATTGTGAATTCTGAAGCAACTTTTGTTGTTTTGATGTGTTTGCTCATGATATTGCAGTAAAAGGCTGAAGGAATGGAAATAAACAACAGTGGGGCAAAAGAGTTGAAAATCTGAGGAAAAAAGAAGAAACCATGGCTGACGAGATCCGTGATAAGTCGTCAGCCTTGTGATAGCCTATCAGAAGCAGCGTCAGCCTTAACCAGGGAATTGGAGATGAGAAATAGTTCTGACGACGTCTGTGACATAGCGTTAAGTGGGTGATAAGGTATCAAGAATGGCATCAGACTTAAGTATAAAATCAGCGATAGGAGAAGACATCTGACGACATTGGTGATACGCCGTCAGATCCTTGATGTGGTGTCAGAGTCATCGTCAGCCTAAGGCAGAGAATTGAAGAAACTGGATCAAGTCTGACGCCATCCGTGATAGGGCGTCATACTCTTGACGCGGCGTCATCTTGGGCGTCACTTAATCCAAGAATTAATTGAATTTTCTATTTTATTTCCTTAATTAGGCTTTAGTATAAATAGCATCTTTTAGGGTTTATTCAAGGAGTTCTCTTTTTTAGCTTTGGAGAGTTTTATTTTCTTCAACACTTATCAACTATTTGTGGATTCCTATTTTTGGGATTAAATTAAAGAAACTACTTGTTCGTAAGTTTATCCTTATCATCATGAATTCAAATTTGTATTTTGTTCATCAAATCATGAGCGGCTAATTCCATTATCCGGAGTTATGGGATCCATGGACTAGGGTTTGATTGGTTACTAGGTATTTAACGGATTCAAAGAGTAGTAGGACGTCTTGAAATTCTGTTGTTTTAACTGAAATCTACTGGTTGCAAACATTAGGTTATGCCTTAGGTTTTATTTGCTTCTAACAGAGAAATAGACTAGAGGTCGTGAATTATCAACAGGGACTCAGAAGCTACCAACCTTCTATTTAATGATCAATGTCGTAACTTGATTGATCTACCTGAGATAAAATCCTATTGGAAATAGATAAGTTATCTAAGTTTAAGAGAATTAGATAATAAATTTTTTGGTGAGGTCGAGAGATAAGTCAGATAGTATCGTCGTCAGGGATATTCTGCTATTTCTACTTACTTCAAGAATCCCAAGAATTACCTAGTATCTGTCAATTCCCAAAACCCATGGTGAACATAACTCTGGTTTCCCATTTAGACTGATTTCAAATACTAAAATATTGAAAGTGACAATTAACTCTCTGTGAACCTTAAACCCCCATTTCCGGAAACATTAAACTACCAGTAAAGTATTTCGTAAACAAATTGAAGTTCACACCATATTCCCTGTGGGATTCGACCCAACCTAGTTGGGTTTTATATTGACAACGATCGCTTACACCTATTCAAGAGTGTAATTTAAGCGTTATCAGTCATCTATTGGAATAAATAAAACCATCCTTGCTATTGGTTTGATTTCTTCAAACAGTTGCTCCGTCTCTTCCAACAGCTGATTCATCAGTTGTAACAATTGAGGAAATTTTTGCAACACCACCAACAATAGCATAAATAACAAAGAAACAACACCATATGTTCCAACACCATCCACAACACAAAAATCACATGTTCCAACACGACCATCACCCGCAACAACAACATCACCAAAGTACCAAACAAAAGACATTAAAAATACTATACTGATAACAAGGCTTTTTAAGTTCTCCCAACAGATGAATTTTTTGCATATTTTAATAAAAACAACGGTTCATTCATTCAAGACTTAAAAGTCACCTTTCCTTCAATTTTCTCAATAAATAGGAAATTGGTAATGGGTAAATCATTAATAGCAACAAATGTAAATATCTAATTTAACATACAAATAAGAAGAAGACATGGAAAAAGCAATAGTGAACGTACCTGCAATGTAAAAAAAGATAAGGGATCAGAACATCCAGTTCAGTCTAGAAAAGATATTGATTGGTTGAGATCCAAAAGGATCCTCATCCAAAAGAAGAGAGGGAAAAAGAAAACAAAGAGAATTGAGAATAAAGAAGAGTGATAGATGAGTTGAGTCTTACTTTATGGCTTAAGGAGAGAGTATCTAGATATGAGTTTTAAATATTCATTAATAACTTTTGAGGGGCACGAGGAAACAGTGAAATTGAAAAGACCAAATAAGACTACTCAGGAGATTTTTGAGTTATCCAAGTAGTACGGAGTAATTTTTTTTACCACCTTAGTATTTTAACTTTTTAATCTCCGACAGAAAATACCTAAATTGCTTTTAAAAAAAAGGATCTTAAAATATTTAAGAGCAGTAGATGAAAATTTCTGTTTGGAAATTTCCAAAGCTCGGTCATCTGTCGCAACAAATGACATAATTTGTTTGATAGTTTACAACATATACGTAATATGTTGCAACATATTACCTAATCTACTTGATTTAATCCAACAGAAAAGATATTTATTGCAAAAGATTGAACATTTGTTAGACTAATACCTTAATTGAGTAATCTAGGACTAGGGGTGAGTTCTCATAGGGTCAACTACAACTTCAATTGAGTCTTTTAGAAATTGCATAATGAGAAGATATTGCGTTCCTCCCGACTAGAGTCGTCAATCGGTCACTCTGAGCCGAACCAATTCTTACTACCTCATATGTTCAACTAATACCTTTATTGATTAATCTAGGACTAGGGGTGAGTTCTTGTAGGGTCAACTACAATAGATGGCAGCGCCAATTTGATAATTTATAACATATGGGTAATCTGTTATGACATATGACAATAAATTTGATAATTTACAATAGATGGGTAATCTATCACAACAGATGACTTAATCTATTTGATAATTTACGACAGATTCATAATATGTTGCAACATATTACCTAATCTGTTTGATTTAATCCAACAGAAAAGACATCTGTTGCAATAGGTTGAATATTTGTTTATATATAATTTCAATTGAGTCCATATGTTAAACTAATACCTTAATTGAATAATATAGGACTAAGGGTGAGTTCTCATAGGTCAACTACAACTTTAATTGAGTCTTTTGTCAATTGCATGATGAGAAGGTATTGTGTTCCTCCCGACTAGAGTCGTCGATCGATCACTTTGAGCCGAACCGATTCTTACTACCTTATATGTTTAACTAATACCTTAATTGATTAATCTAAGACTAGGCGTGAGTTCTCATAGGTTCAACTACAATAGATGGCAGTTCCTATTTGATAATTTACAACATATGGATAATCTATTGCGACATATGATAATCAATTTGATAACTTACAACAGATGGGTAATCTGTCGCAACAGATAACTTAATCTGTTTGATAATTTACAACAGATTCATAATATATTGCAATAGATTACCTATTCTATTTGATTTAATCCAAAAGAAAAGACATCTGTTGCAACAGGTTGAACATTTGTTTATATATAATTTCAACTGAGTCCATATGTTAGACTAATACCTTAATTGAATAATCTAGGACTAGGGGTGAGTTCTCATAGGTTCAACTACAACTTCAATTGAGTGTTTTGGTAATTTCTTGATGAGAAGGTATTGTGTTCCGCCCGACCAGAGTCATCGATCAATCACTCTGAGCCGAATTAATTCTTACTACCTCATATGTTTAACTAATACCTTCATTGATTAATCTAGGACTAGGGTACTAATACCTTAATTGAATAATCTAGGACTAGGGGTGAGTTCTCATAGGGTCAACTACAACTTCAATTTAATAGTCATTTGGCAATTGCTTGATGAGAAGGTATTGCGTTCCTCCCGACCAGAGTCGTCGATCGATCACTCTGAGTCAAATCTATTCTTACTACCTCATATGTTCAACTAATACCTTAATTGATTAATCTAGGACTAGGGTACTAATACCTTAATTGAATAATCTAGGACTAGGGATGAGTTCTCATAGGGTCAACTACAACTTCAATTTAATAGTCATTTGGCAGTTGCTTGATGAGAAGGTATTGCGTTCCTCCCGACCAGAGTCATCGATCAATCACTATGAGCCGAACCAATTCTTACTACCTTATATGTTCAACTAATATCTTCATTGCTTAATCTAGGACTAGGGGTGAGTTATCATAGGGTCAACTACAATAGATGACAACACCTATTTGACAATTTACAATATATGGGTAATCTATTGCGATATATGATAATCAATTTGATAATTTACAACAGATGGGTAATCTATCTGATAACGCTCAATCTATAGCTCTCGTTTGAGTGTAAAGCGGTCGTTAGCAAATATAGAACCCAACCTGGGTTGGGTGTCGATCCCACAGGGAATAGCTTGGCCAACAAGTAAGTAAAATTACTAAACTTTTGGTGCAAGTCTCGTAAGAAGGGGGGGATTCTTGTTTTGCAAGTAATGTAAACAAAAGCTGAAAATAATAAAGTAAAAAGAGAGAGATTGTTACGTTGTTTGTAAACAATGAGAATTGAAGCGTTGGGGTTATGTCCACCTTCTGAGGTATACGTCTCTATTGGCTATGAGTGTGTAGAATTCTAACATGCAATTGCTTATAGAGAATTGTAGTCGATGGTAAATCCAAGCGTCTCTCGACCTAAACAAGGACTATTTCACTTTAACTCTCTCGAGCTTAAAGCGTGTCTAACGGTACGAATTCTCCAAGAGGTTAGTCCAGTTACGGCACTAGCTTTTTAATAGGAAAGGGTGTCCTACTACCTTGACATTATCTCTTTTCCATACAAATAACTTTTCTCTCGAACAAGTTAAATGTTAGACTGGCGTATTCTTGCGTTTGCAACCGCAAAGAATGTAGATTAAGATGAAGAGAATAATGATATAAGCAATATACGTGCCTCGAACTCACAAACTCACAGCAATAGATAGTAACTCATTCGGCTTCCATAACCCCAACAGAGAAGTTTAGTTACCCATGAATGCGAAGGAAATCACGATTGACATTGTTATTATATCACGATATTGAGTAATGGCGTGTAGATCAAGTGATAGGCGTGAGGCGTGATTCCTTAGCAAGTAACGATTCTCTTGTTGTGGAGTTTAAGAATAGAAGAGTAGATTAGAAGTGTTTGTAGTGGAAGATGAGAGGGATGGAAGAAAATTAATTGTTGAATGATGAATGTCTCCTCCCTCTTAAATCTCTAGCATGATAGGGTATTTATAATACCCATATCCTACTCCTACTAAGCTAATGAAATAAATAACCAAATCCTACTAGACTAATGAAATCCTTAACCCAAATATACTAGGTTAAGGTAACATTATCATAATCCTCATAAAATAATGAAATACATAACCTAATTGCACTAGGTTAATGTATCATTGTCAAAATCCAGCTTTGTGTCTGTAAGTCCCCAAAGTCTTCAGAATTGTTGTTTCAGCCCGGGACAGATTTTCCATGCAGCAATTTTGGTCCTTTAGGCGTCCCACTTCCTTCTCCTTCGTTCGTGAGCTTTCTTTTGCGTCAAGTTAGCCATAAAATGCTGTATTTTGCATCATTTATACCTGAAACTTTCCTAGTCATGTTCGTTACCTCATTTACGGGAAAAAAGACTAAAAGTGCATGAAATATATAATTTGTTCTCAAAACTAGGCTAAAATATGGGCAAAATATATTGATATAGGCGTGTAAATCCGCCTATCATCAACACCCCACACTTAGAGCTTTGTTCGTCCTCGAACAACATATCATGTCCTTCTAAGCATCAACTTAAGGTTTTTACAGCAACAGCACAAAACATTTATTAAGACAAGCACAACGATTATCAATCAAGAGTAGCTTTCCGATTATAAGTAGAAACAATTTAACCTCAAGTATAAACTCGTGATGGTGATCAACTCGCATGCAAACGTTAAAGTGCATAGAATCATATACAACTATCCAAAACTCATCAACCATGTGTGTCTCACCATATAGTACCCATAATCACTCACAAATATAGCATATTTTTCAAACATGGGTATCAAAATGTCCTTGCTCTCACTCTCACAAAGAATTCATATGTAGCGACTGATGACCATAGGCTTGCCCTTAATGTAATACTCTACTAAATGTTGGAATGTTAGGATTAGGATCAAGTAGGTCTTTTGATAGTTGTAATGGAGGCTAAGGGATGGGTAGGACTATTTTGGCCAGGAATAGTGACTAAGTTCCTAAGCGCTTTAATACATCACTTTGTATCATTGACACTTTTTTCTTTCAACCTTTCTTCTTTCTTTTGTTATACCACCCTTGTTCTCCTCTTTTGTTTTTCAATTTTAAGCACAACTCGCTTTTCAGCTTTCTTTTCCTTTTTCTTTTAACAACATACCTCTTATGATAGCACTTTCTTTTTCATAACACATTCAAGCACCATTACAATTTATAGCATCATACTCACCCAATTTCCTCTTATGTTGTCACATGACTTTTTCACTTTAAAGCACTTAGGAGTTTGGATCAAATTACGGTCTTGAAAGAAATGGATTAGGCTTACATACAAGGTTGTCAAAGAAATAGGCTAAAGGCTCAAAAGGGTTTAACTAGGATGATGTCCATGGGTAGGTAAAACTAAAGGTAAACAAATATGGGTTGCCAAAGAAATGCCTAAATCATATCCTAAACTTACACTCCTTATTTTCGCTTTGCATACATACCGGGCAAGTTCTAGCATTAGCCACACACATAGATTATACGATTATCTAACACACCCAAGGCACATGGTCGACTTGCTTGGAAGTAATATAGACTCTCGACCCAACAAGTGAAGGAATTGAACCACACAATATCACATAATGAGTCACAACTAGAGCCTAAATGTCTCAATAGTCACAATTGTAGCACATACTCTTGTTATAATCTCATGCTGCCTATCAAAATAATTTCATGCGAAGCTAGAAAAAACAACAAAAACAAAAATAAAACAAAAGCAAACAAACATAGATGCGAGTAGAGAAGTATAGCATGCAATACCACCACCCCACACTTAGTCGGTACACTGTCCTCAGTGGAAAATAAATAAGAAGAACCTGGTTAGTCGGACTCATCCTCTATGTCTGGGGTCATACCCCTTGCATTGGAATCATCATCAGAGTCATCATCCTTAGAAGTTCCTCATAAGTATCCCACTTAATTCCAAGCGTGAGTCGAGGTATTTGCAGCGAGGAGGGTTCTCCTTGCTCCTTGCGGCCTCTTTTCTTGCTCTTTTGGGAAGTGGTAGCCTTTTCTTTGCCTTGTCTTGCTTTGGGTGCCATTTTACCTGAGACTTGAAATAGTGTTAATGGTAGCACAATCCCAATGGATACAATCTATACACAAGCAGTAGGGGTACCACCCCACACTTAGTTTGTTGCTACAAATTAGTGAAGTGAAAGTGGTCGATTACTTAGACTTCATCAACATGCGTTTTAGGAGCTATATTCCAACGAGAAAATCAGAGATATATTACTTCTTGCAACCTTTGCAATACTTTCATGTTAGGTATAACAAGACTACTACATAGGGATTACATCATGGTATCGTTTCTATCAATAAACTCAACTTCCTATGTCGGTAGGCAGTTATAAGTCTTATTCCGATGAACGGGATATTCTAACATGTAAGTATTCAAGTGACAAGATTATGCAATGTTCATTACTATATCAATTCTGCAAGTAGTATAACAATGCATCAAAATCAAATTCAAGTCGGACATAAGTTAAGAGTATCCTAACGCACATGTTCACTCACTTGGTTTTGTATCAACAATTCAAACACGTTCACATCACCAATACTTTTTCAAGATTTAGCAATTCATAATAGGTGTAGTAAAGTAGTACTTACAAAATATAAATGAAGAATAAAGTAGTACTTACTTGGTTGAAGCCTTTGGATGATGTTCTTGTGACGAAAAAGAGCAAAAGGAAACTTTTTGATAGGTTTTGGAGACTATAGGTGGTGCATAAGCTAGGTTTCCAATGTGTTTTTGGTTCAAGACTAAGTCTCATATTTATAAGAAAAGGTTGGGTCGAGTTTTGGCCCATTAAAATCGGATTTGGAGACCAAAAGTGACCATAGGTGGTGCCTAATGCTTTGCCTAGTTGAGCAGAATGCCATAGCATATGCCAAGCATTTATTTAAGAATGTCATAGCATATGCCATGCATTTATTTAAGAATGCCATACACTATGCGGCGCATTGTCTATGGCATTTAGGGACATATGCGGCGCATAGTGTATAGCATTTGAGATACTGAGACCTAATGCTATAGCATAGGCGGCGCATAGTGTATAGCACACTTAAGAATGGGCGGCGCATAGTGTATAGCATACTAGATTCCAAGGCCTTAGGCTATAGGATAGGTTTTGCAATGTTCGTGGCCTAGTTTTACCTAGGCCTAGCCTTCCTTGATGCCTATTTTGGCATGAGTAATGCTCAATCCGTAGCCTTATGCATCCTTATGCCTAACTTACCACCTTTACCATTCAATACATTCAAATCGCCAATCTCCTCGTTGAATACCTCTTGCACCTATATTTTCTCAAAACAATAAAAACGATTAGTACGATGGGTTGCCTCCCACCAAGCGCCTTAGTTTTGGTCGTGGCACGACTCTTATTTTTGGATTTTCATTAATTAAAAACAAATCAAGTACTAGAATAAAAGAAAACGATAAACGATAAATGAAAAATGATAAACGATGGGTTGCCTCCCATCTAGCGCCTTATTTATTATCGTGGCACGACATGGTTACCTCGAGTACTCAGTCTTCGTCGGGATAGATGGTGGATCATTTTCTGAATGGATTCAGACGACAATGAGGCTTACTTGTAGGAGGGGTACCAATTATATTATCAATAGTCCAACCCATAGCTCTCATGTATCTCTTCAGAGTAGAGATGAGAGCGTCTACGTGCTGTTTACTTAAATCATCCGCACTCACCGGAAGTATCTTTATACTTTCCAAGAACACATACCTTAGATAATCGGGGAGCTCTTTCGATTCTAGCATTGGTGGCTCTTCAAGGGAAGTCTTCGCTGTAGGTGAAGGTTGATTCTTAAGATCACGGTCCGGTTGCTTAGGAGTATGGGAATAGGACTCTATTTCTGTTAGAGCACCCGTAAGTTCTTCATAATCTTCATCGTCCTCATGCTCAACCTTCAGCAGCGCAGCAGACAATGGCTTAACAGTAAGCTGTTTCTCTACAGATAATGCTTTCTTATCTTCATAATGAACATCATTTACAGAGAACACATCCATATCTTTTGGCTGCTTCATCGCTTTGCACAAATCAAAACGAATCACTTCGTCATTCATTCGAAATAAAAGCTCATTATCTCTCATGTCAATAAGCATACTTCCTGTTGCAAGGAAAGGACGTCCCAAGATTATGGGAACTTCAGAATCCACCTCTCAATCCAAAATCACAAAGTCTGCAGGAAAAATGAAGGTAGACACCTTCACCAACACATCATTCAAGATACCCGCAGGTCGTTTTACCGACCTATCAGCCATCACGAGCCTCATATTGGTTGGTGTCGGATCGCCTAACCCCAACTTCTTGTAGACGGATAGTGGCATCAAATTGATGCTAGCACCCAGATCGCACAATGCCTTAGCAAAATTCATAGATCCAATCGTGCAAGGAATAGTGAAAGCACCAGGGTCTGCCTTCTTCTGTACTAAGGACCTTGTGGCAATTGCACTGCAATGATGAATATTATCTGCCGGCTCATAGCTTACTGCCCGCTTTTTTGTCAACAGTTCCTTCATGAATTTAGCGTACCCAGACATCTTTTCTAGCGCCTCTACCAACGGAACATTAATGGTCAGCTGCTTCAACATGGTCATGAATTTGCTGAACTTTGTATCATCCGCCACCTTCTTCAATCTTTGAGGAAAAGGTGGTGGTGGGTATGGAATTGTTCTCTCCATGGCTTTCTTCTCCTTTTGCTTCCGTTTTTCAGCTTTTCCAGGCTGCACGTTGTGAGGAGTGATGTTAAGGACGTTAGGATCGGCTGCTGTGGCATCTTCCCCTTTTGCCTTATCATCAATTTCTGCTTCTTCGTCAACCACTTGCTTGCCTTTTTCTGAAGTTTCCAGCACCTTACCACTTCGGGTAGTGATGGCCATGCATGACCCATCATTCCTTGGGTTTTGCACAATATCGCTAGGTAAAGTGCCAGCCTTTCTTTGATTGAGTGCTGCTGAAAGTTGGCTCAATTGCTGCTCTATTTTCTTGATTGAAGTGGAATGAGAATCAACTAGTTGTTTCATGGAGGACAAATCATTAATTACCTCAGTAACTCCCGCGCTCGTTGCTTCCACTTCTTTCAATAATTTAGCCATCATGTCTTCCATACTTCCAGAATTAGATGTGGTGGTATCACGTCTACCAGGGGGAACGTACAAACCACTCTTTTCATTGTTTTTCTTCCAACTACCTTGGTCTTTGCTTCCATATTTATCATAATAGTTCCGACCTTGGTTTCCTTGGGTATTCCCACGGAAACCCCCCTGATTGTTCAAGTAGTTGGCCTCCTCTTCCGAATCAGATTCGTCTATTCCTTTTAGCGCCACAACTTTCACTTTTTCGGTCTTCCCTGATAATAAATGCTTTGTAAGAAGATCCATTTGTGTTTTCATGTGCGCCATATCTTGATCACGTTCTTCTTCTCTTCTCCTTTGGTCTGCAGTCATGCCAATAGATAAAGTGGGGCTTGCTACCTCAGAATCCCTGGTATGCCAAGCTCTACTTTGTTTCATCATGCGATCTAGCATATTGCTTGCTTGACCAAAGGTGAGGTCCATAAAAGATCCTCCAGCTGCGTTATCCACCACTGGCTTAGTTATTGAATTCAAGGCTCTATACAATATCTCCATGAGGTGAACATTAGTCATGTGATGGTTTGGGCATCTCGCTAGCTTTATCTTGAACCTCTCCCATGTTTCATGAAGAGCTTCAGTGGGAAGCTGACGAAAGTTGCTGATTTCATCTCTCAATTGTGCCCTTTTGGAAGGCAGAAAGAATCTTTCTAGGAAAGCGTCTCTCAATTGCCTCCAATTTGTAATTGAATCAGGAGTCAGCCCATTCAACCATAGTGTTGCCTCCCCAGATAGAGACAATGGGAATAGACGTAATCGAATTGCATTCTGACCAACACCAGGATTGTCAAAAGACTTGCATGTAGAAATAAAGTTGATGAGATGCATATTCGGATCATCGCCTGCTAGTCCACCAAATAATCCCTTGAGTTGCAATAACTGAATCATGGTGCTCGTGATGTTGAACTTGGCTCCGGGGGCTAATGGGGGAAGAATAATGGCTCCAG